>CM040170.1:14658743-16106243 GCA_022606695.1 Vaccinium macrocarpon | reverse complement strand
GAAAAGCCCAACTGATTGGTGGTTTTTGCCCAACTGGTTGGGCAAAGACAGATTCATGTGAACACTTTAGAACTGCCCAACCGGTTGGAAGTTTTTGCACAACCGGTTGGGGAAACCCAGAATTTCTGCGGGTTTCTCACAAGACATGAAACTTCAACCCAATAGCATATATGAAGTTTTAGGCCAAAAGTAGATATGTGGAGCAACTAATAGACATCAAGGGAATGTGAATCAACAATCAATTGCATCAAACAAGTACTCAAATCATAGATCACAAAATCAAGCTCAAACAAACCCATTTGAGAGCAAATGATGAATTTGATGAATTTGAGCAACAAGAACAAGATATATGACATACATCACATAGATACAACTAGAGGGAGTAGAATTTGTCTTTCATACCTCAAGATTTTAGCTTTAAATGAGTGAGGAAATGAAAGCCCTAGCCTCCAATGAGCTCCAACCCGAAATGTGAGCTTTTGGTGCGAAATGAGTGCAATACAAGCCTCAAAACACGTAGAGGAGATGATTTTAGGTGGGGTTTATGAAGGGGACTTGAGGTTTTGGTGGATTTTTGAGCTTTGAGCAAGCAAAAATGGAGGAAATGAGAGAGAGAGAGAGGAGTATGGCTGGAGAAGAGAGGAGGGACTGATTTTTTGTGTAAAATGAAAGCACAAAAAGTCTTATATACTCTCAACCCTTAACACTTTCACCCCTAAACTTTCAAATGCATATTAAACACACCTAAGTGCATTCTACCACTATCACATTGACCCATCTTAGTCAAAATTCAATTTCTCACATTTACCCAACATTATTCCGGAAAAAATTATGTAAAAATACGGGTCCTTACAGACTGGCTTTTAGGTAGCCACCCTTTGATTTGATGAAATTTATTAACTAATCACTAGACTAATTTGATTGAATGCAAATTAACAAAGAGAGCACAGTTGAGGGAACCCAGCATCCGCGACTAGCCTAACCGATATTTACTTGGGCCACAATGACTCTTTTTACTGATTTTAGAATACAGGAAAGGCTTCCTAACAAATGCGCACCACCTGCTACCAGATTCCGTGCGCACTCGAATTTCGGTAATGCCGGGGTTTGTTTATTAGAAAAGTTTCCGTTTTCCCAAAATTGGTTGAAAATTGAGGTAACTCAGCACCGGGGTGAAATATTGATTAGTCTAGACGTGCGGCGCCTTTGCCCTGTAGCCGCACTCAAGGCGACTACTCACTCATGATTATAGTAACTGTAGAATTTGAATGAATCCTAGATCTAGACATGCTTGAAAGATTAAATATGAGAAAAACAAATGATACCGTAGATTGCAATAAAGAACGAACTTGAATACCAATTGAAAAACACCAATCAAGTAGCTAGAAATCTGACAAATAAACTCGAATGTAACTGTTGAATGTAGAAAAGCTTTGAAAACTGTAGCCGAAAACTTCAAAAAGTAAAAACCTAAGAAAAATTCGTGGAACCCTAATCTGAGTTCTAATAAGAGTATCTATACTTAATCTCATAAATCCTCAAGAAAAAATGACAAAAATCCGAAAATATCCGTGCGAAATCCAAAACGGCGACGTTCACTGTGCATGATAAGCGCTTGGTAGCGCTACCCTAAAATAGGGGTAGCACTCCCGCCCTACTAACTTCTGCGTTGACTGGCTGACCCTTGCTTTGACCGCTGACCCTCAGCAAAACGGTAGCACTACACCACTTTTGGTGTAGCGCTCCTAATCTTTCTGTTCATTTTTTTGAACTCTTTATGCCAAACTTGAGCGCTCTAGAGAATTGGGGTAGCACTCCCGATGAGTTTCGATCACTTCCATGTAAACTCCGTTCCATTCTAACTCTGGATTTACGTGTATGTATTCCCAATGTCACGAAATTGCACCCTCAACCCTGAATTACCTGCAAAATATGCTCAATACACAAAAACACACCGTGCATATATCAAGTGAAAAATAAAGCTTAAACCGCCCATCTAACATGCTAAACCACCCCACTTAGGCGCTCAAAAGCAAGCTTCTCACACGCCTATCAATTTTCATACTTTATTATTTAACTTTTGAAAATGGACAAACATTTTAGGATTTGAAAAAATATGTTTTTGGACAAAAAAATTCGTACGGAGGAAGTACATTTTAGGAGATAATTCCTAAATACAGAAATTTAATTGGGGATATAAGTGCATTAATATAAAAACCAGGGCTGGTGCCATGTGACCCCCTTGCCATAACTCCCTTCGCCCCTGCCAATGGACCTCCCACATGCCCCCACGCACCAAGCCTGTCAATGGACCTGATCCGATCATGATCCGAAAGGATCCAAATCCAATCCGAATCCGATATTCACAAATTTGGATCCGATATTCACAAATTTGAAAACGTTAATCCGGATTCAGATCCAAATTTCGGATATCCAATCCGAAAATCAGAATCCGATCCAGTAATTTAATATTTTTATCCATTCTAGCTAGCTTACTTGCTTACGGTTCGGATTTGATTCAGATTCGATCCGGATCTGATAAGCTTGGATCTGATCCGGATTTTATTACAATTTTCGGTTCCGGATCTGAATTTTTTCGGATTGGATCTGGATCAAATCCGATCCGTTGACAGGCCTACCATGCACCAGTGAACTAGTGAACTGTCCTTGACACGCTCTTTGAGTCACAACCCCCGCAGCTGTTACAGTTGCCCATCGCTCATACCAGTTAAATTATCCAGTCAAGTGTTCGGATCACAATGACATGAGCGGTTATAAACAGGGCTACATTCTAACTGGGTTGTAAGATGAACACCCTAGTGTTTTCAGTGCATACCTATTCATTTGCTTGCTGTTTGCAGCTAATTTATTGTAATTGAACACACAACTAACACCTTTTTCCTTTGAACACTTATTCCAAGTTCACTGATCTAGAATTTGTGTTGGACCGCAAGTACGTACGAAGCTAGGGAAGTAATATTATTTTACCACACTTTGTATTACTCCTGACATATCACTACTCATATATAAACTCTTAAGGAGATACATCATATAACAGTTAATGTTAGTTAATCGTGTGAACAAATAAAATCAACTTCTTTAAATCTTCAGTCAGAGCTTTAATGATTTAAGGATCACTTTTTTTTTTTTTTAATCGGGGAAAATTTATTGATGAAATCTTTATAAGGGTACATCAAGAAGGGGGAGAAGGGGAGGGGACCCCAACAAAAAGTTGAAGGAATTAAAAAAACATAAATGGGACATGCCCATAATTAACCTAATTAAAAAATAATAATTCGTTAGTCCGCATATTGTGACCACCGTATGAAAAATTGTAGAACCACCACTTTGAGTCTTTCACCACGCAATGGCATAGCCATATATGTTCAAATTGTATATTGCGCAATGGCATGAAACATGCAACTCACTGTTGAAAATCGAACCCTATCCGGTCATTCTCATAGGCTCAAAATTAAAAATCCATAAAACAATCTGTTCAAACCAGCAATATACATGTATGAGTGTGTTACAGATATATTTTTGTTAAATTCAACGTTTCAGTTGCCAACGTATGAAATATTTGGATAAATATTTGAGTTGACATTTGATCTTTATGTTACTGACTCAGGGAGTTAAGAAAAGAGATATTTTGAAGTAGTTTTGATCCCAACCATACACGTGAATGAGCCAAGAAAGCACGAGTTTGTATAACTTGAACATGAATAAAAGTGTGACAATAAAATAAGCAAAATGCCATATCCTCCAAGCAGTGAGCCTCCAATTTTTAATCCTACACACGTGGAATGCCAATTTGGCTTGTGGGGGCACAGTCACCGCTTCTGTTGGCTTGGAGTCGAATTCTTTATTCCTACATATTCTCCTTATGGAAAGAATCCCTTTTTATCATCTTCCTCAATCATTTCTATAACTAAAAATAAAGCGGAAAGAGAAAGGATGCTATGATTATTTGCAGAGGTACATAGCCTGTTTTCATCTTGTCATATTGTTTGGTACAGGGGTGTTTTGGGAAAATATTACAAAACAAATTTTTGAATAATTGTTTTTAAAAACTGAACAATAGAGACACAATTTGATAATTATACAAAGGAGATTTTGCATTCTAATTTTTTCTAGACAAAGACTAAATTACCCTCAATATTTTCATAAAATTACATCTCTTGAAATTGCATAGCGAGGGCAACAAAGTCAAAAATTAATAACTTAGGGCCCCCTTCCTCTAATCAACTTTTTTTGGCTTTTTTGACTTTTTCCTCAAAAGATTCCCAAAGTCTCTCACAAAAAAGGCTTTAAAAGTCCAAAAAATACAATAAGAGAAACCTTATAAAAGTTTACAGCTTAAAAACAAGAAAGCTACGAGAAATACACCCTTAAAATATATTATCTGGCATAGCACAGATTCACAGCTACTGATCGGAAACAAAATCTATTGTATTATGTCTATATCATTCTGTGGCGGAGCTAGGAATCAAATTTGGAGGGGGCGGATTATGAAAAAATCTTGATACAATGATTTTTTATACCAAGATTCCTTTCAAGACTAAATCTAGTATTTCAGGTTTCAATGAGATGGTTTTGATAAAATTAAAAAATTAATCTTGAGTACTTTTGTCATCATATCAATCGATGAATGCAGTATCATTATTACACAATATCATTCACCATAATTTAGAGTTCTCGAATTGAAAATTACTCTTTTCATTATTTTTAAAATTTAATAATTTTTCGTAGAGTATCTATAAAAAAATATAGAAAGTATACTCAAAATAAGAAATTCGGGAGGGCCGGGGGGCTATATAGCTCCACCCGTGATATCATTCAAACAAGCTTGTTCATAGTCTCTCCTTGCTATTTTTAGTTTGAGTTGACACTTGAGCCTCATGTTACCTATTTCAAGTTAATTAGTATTATTATCGTAATCGCAAGTAATTAACCAGGACTCCTAAATTGATCCCAGCCATACCTCTGAATGAACCAAGGGAGCACGAGTTTGTACACCTTGAACATGAAAAAAGGTGTGACAATAAAATAATAATTACATCCCAATATAGAAATAGTTAATTATATTCCCCAATTGCACATATGCACAATCCACATCACTATTGCACCATTCGATTTAGTAATAATAATCCAGTATTTAGTCGACTTATGTTTCAGGAAAAGGCGACCATACACGGAACCAGGAGTCTTGTAGTGCAAGGGTGTGTTACAAAAGTGCAGTGCCCAATCCATGTTGTCCAAAAAAAATTCAATGGTTCAAATATCCTTGATTGTAGAGATGGAAGATTCGGATCCCACCTAGCAAAGCCTGCGCCCTTCACCTTGTATGCGACCAGTTTGAGTTGTTTTACCTCTTCGATATCCATGTGATCGAAGAACCTCTCAACTTCCAGTAGCCAATTAAGAAAAGCTTCAATGTTTAACTGCCTGTTGAAAGATGGACGATCAATCCTCTTACAGTAGTTATCATTCTGGAAAGCTTCTTTGGGATTCTCATTTATACAACAATCTCTTTGACACCTTCATCAATTGAATCTCCATCATTTACTAGGTAGTTTGCAATGCAACGTTCATGATTTCCAAAGCGGACAAGATTGTTGCCCACCATTTGCTCACGTTCTAGTTAGATGCGAGGACCAACAAGATTAATTATCTGTTGGATGCCTATTGGCATTGACATTCACTTTGGCCAATAGGTCACGAATCTCTGTCAACTATTGTTGTTGCATCTCAAATTTTTGTTGATGCTTCTCGAATGCACCCTTTAGCGCATTGATATCGTGACCACCATTGTTAGGGATCCCTCCATGCACATCATTGGCAAACATTGAGAGAATGGGGAACCTCACTCCAATATCACTTGACGCAGCGTCTTAGTGGAAGAATACTAGATATCGTTCTAGTAGATGAATTGGTTAGATATCATTCTAACAGACAAACTCTACAATCCACAAGAGAAATGATAAACACCTTGCGCACAACGAAAATAGTGACAACTTTAAAATTTTATGAATGAAAAACATAGGAGAGTTGCACCCTTATTTATACTAGCAGTAGGCCGAGCTAATAAGTTAGTGCTTGGCAACCAAGGATATGTCTGGGAGTAAGGACCGAGCAAAACAAAAGAAGGAAATAAAAGAACTCTAAAAAACTAGAAAATAGGAAACTATATTGTTGTAAACAAGCATCACTAAATAAGATCTTCTACTGACATTATCCCCTAATAAAAGTTGCCAAAACAAGCGGCATTAAATGAAAAGAAAATTCATATATATGTTTCTATAAAGAAAAACTTCCCAGCCAAAGTTGTCATGATAAAAGATCTTATCAATAATTCTTTCTTGATTTTTGCCTGTAGCATTTTTCATTCAGTAGTACGATGTGTACCATGCTGTTTGACATCGTTTCATGTTAAATACTTTATTTTTTAATACCACGTATATCTGATTTTCGATCTGGCTGAGTATTTCCTATATGTACGTATGCATTTTGATAAAGAGGAAGAGAAAAGGAGCCATTTTCAACTCGTCAATTTGGGTTGATATGGTAATAGAGAATATCTTATTTATGGAGGTTCCGTAAATGGGGGTTTGCGCCGAGCAAATCTCCGCCGTCCATCCCGAGATCCAACGGCTTGAATCCCGTGCATACTCTCTCTCCTCCTTAAATGCATTACAAATGTAAAAAAAAAAAAAAACTATGCACGGGATCCGAGCCGTTAGATCTTGTGATGGACAACAAGGATTTGCTTGGCGCAAACTATGCACGGAATTTCCGTAAATAAGATATTCTCTAATTCTCATGGTAATATGACAACAATTAATTACAATCCTTGATAGGCGCGTGGAAAGCTTGCTTTTGAGCGCCTAAGTAGGGTGGTTTAGTATGTTAGACATGCGATTTAAGCTTCATTTTCCATTTGATATGTGCATATGGTGTTTTTGTGTGTTGAGCGTAATTTGCAGGTAATCTAGGGATGTGGGCGCTAATTTCGAGATAATGGAAATGCATGCACGTAGGTTGAGGAGGCTAAGTAAGGATGAAGTGGGCTTCGCGTAAAAAGTGATCGTAACCCATCAGGAGCGCTACACTAATTCTTTGGAGCGCTCAAGATTGGCACAAAAGGTCCAAAAAGTGAATAGAAGGATTAGGAGCGCTACACCAAAAGTGGTGTAGCGCTCCCGGATTGTTAAGAGTCAACGGTCAACGGGAGGAGTAGCCGGTCAACACATGACTTAACAAAGCGGTAGCGCTATCCCTAAACCTAGGTAGCGCTACCGAGCGTTTAGTAGGGCTAGTAAACGTCATCGTTTGGTCTTCGCATGGAATAGTTCCCGGATTTTCGTTCGTTTTTCATTAGGGTTTCGAAGATTAGTATAAATACTCTTGTTAGAACTCGTATTAGGGGGCCACGTATTATTTTTAGGTTTATACTTTTGAAGTTTTGGCTTACAATTTTCTTTCAGTATTCTACATTCAAGATTGTTCTAGATTTCTAGATTTCAGATTTCAGATTTCAGTTAGGTATTGATCATCAAGTTCTTTGTTCACTTGCAATTTATGGTATCGTTTTCTATTTCTTTATTTTTATTCTTCAAGAATGTCTAGATCTAGGTTTAATTTGATTTCTGCAGCTATTACAGTCATGAGTGAGTAGTCGTTTAGAATGCGGCTGCGGGGTGAAGGCATGCCGTAGCTAGAATAATTGATGTTTCACCTCAGGGCTAAATTAACATAATTTTCGGGCAATTTTAGGAAACAGAAATTTTTCTAACAAATAAAACCCAAGCATCGCCGGAATCCAAATGCGCGCACAATCTGGTGACAGGTGATGCGCATTTGTTAGGAAGCCTTTCTTTTATTCTAAAATCAGTAAAAAGAGGAATTGTGGCCCGAGTAAATATCCGTTGGGCTAGTTGCGGACGTTGGGTTCCCTCAACTGTGCTCTCTTTATTAATCTACATTCAGTTAAATAAGCTAAGTAAATCAGTCTAGTAGTTAGTACATTAATTTCATTAAATCAAGGGGTGACTACCTAAGTGCCAGTTGAACTAAAACTCCGCACTTCGAGTCAAACACCGTTAGCCGTCTTTGTGGTTCGACTCCGGTACTTCCGGATTTATTGTGCTACACTGGTCGAGAGTCCTGCGCTTGGGACGCGTCTTTATTCATCTTATTTTTAGTCACCTGGTCGGTCAAGCAATCCTTTCACATCATAATTGATCCCTATGGACTTCGGCATCAGTCCGAGCTTTTTAAAGGGGTATTTGGGAGTCAACTTTTTAAGTTCAATAAATCCATAGAAGTTTTTGATAATATAGAATAGATTTTGGCAAATGAATATTATGAGTGAAAGTAGAGAAAACATTTGTTTCTAGTGTAATAGTACTGATTGGCGCGTGAAATGGTTGCATTTGAGCGCCCTAAGTAGGGGAGTTAATGCGTTAGACGTGCGGTTTAATGTTTAGTTTCCGTTTAATGCGTGCACAATGGAATTCTTGGTATTTCCTGTAAGTTTTTCAGGTATAATGGCTTTTGGCTTGTGTGGTTGTGCATGGCTTGAAGGAGTGGAGGTGCGGGAAACGAGTCTTGGCAGTTGAATTTTGAAAGTACAAGCTGAAGGAGTTAGGTATCGATACCCCTCATGTCCATATCGATACCAATCAGTTAAAAGGGTGGAATTTCGTTCCAGAAGGTTTAGTATCGATACCTCTAAAACTAGTATCGATACCTAAAGCTTACGCGGTCAACGCTCCAGTCAAGGGAAGATAAGGGATAGGTATCGATACCGAGAGCTTACAGCGCGGAATTTGGAACTACGTCGTTTTGATGGTAGCAGAACTAATTATTTAATGTTGTAATTCGGTTTTCATTAGGATTACTTAGTTAATATAAATACTCATGTTATAACCTTTTCTAGGGTTCCACAACTTTTACCTAGGTTTTTAGTTTACAAGTTTTCGGCTCCAGATCTGAAGTTTTCTGTTCGTTGCTACGCTTTCAAGTGAATTTCAGGATTTTTTTCACAGATTGTTCGTCGGGATTAACTTTGCCTTTGCAATTACGGTATCGGTTTTTCATTGGTTTTATATTTTATTTATTCAAAGCATGATTAGTTTTAGTTTCGAATCATCTTTTGCAATTTATTTCAATATGCGTGAGTAGTCGCATCGAGTGCGGCCGCGGGACAAGGTGTTCCGTGGCTAGCCTAATTTACGTTCCACCTCGGTGCCGAATTACTCTAATTAATGCGCAATTTTTGAATACGGAACTTTTCCAGCAAACAAAACCAAACATTACCAATTTTAAATGCGCAGGGATTGGTGACAAACGGTGCACATTTGTTGGAATTGTCTTTTCCATATTTTTAAATCTATTAAATAAGTAATTGTGGCCCGAGTGAAAGTGGATTAGACTAGTTGCGGGCACCGTAGTGCCCACGGCTGTGCTCTCCTTTTTAATTCAGAATTCAGTATTAAATTAGTTCAATTTAGTTAGTTAATTAAACCAATTGATCAAGGGGTGGCTACCTGAGAGCCAGTTACAAACATAGAACTGACATAGTTTGAGTGAAACACCGTAGACCGTCTCTGTGGTTCGACTCCGGTACTTCCGGATTTATTGTGCTGCACCGGTCGATAGTTCTACGCTTGGGACGAAATCTTAGTTAATTTTTAATCACCCGAACGGTCAAGCAAGTACACAATCACGTAGACCGCTGTGATTAATTTAGGGGAAACATTTGTTTCCACCACCGGCGGAAATAACTTATTCCCGTGAAAGTCCGATTCCATAAAAGTCCTCTGAATTTGAATTTTGAATTTTGCATTTTGCATTTTACCATTCACTTCTTAGAAAATATTTTGACAGCATACATTCTAAACTTGGCTCCTAAACATCCAAAATGTAAAATCTCCATACAAAATGGGTAGAAAACCGAGCTGCCAAACAGGCCATAAATCTTAAAAAGTAATGTCGACATTTGAGAATGTTATGCATCATATAATATGTAATGATGTTCCAGTACATTTGGTGCGGTGGAAGAATAGCAACACATCAAACAACATCTCTCAAAGGGAAAAGGCGTGGTTCATGCATGTATGTGTATTTATCGTATCCCATTACACTCGTAATTTTTGGATACCGAATGGGTATCATGTGGCCGAGCTTACGTGCTACCCGAACGCTACATCAAAGCCATTCAAAAGTGTATTGAACGGCCTAGATTGAAACTCTCTCTCTCCTCTCTTCTTTTTCTCTCTCCAAATCTGGACCGTCCAAAATCCAAATGGATGGCACGGGTACCACATGTACCCGCTCAGCAAAAAAACCTCGTTCGCCAATTGGAATTAGGGAAAGATGAGATATATTCCCTCTGTCCCATAAATGTTATCCAAAACCACTATTCATACCTCTCATAAAAAAATAATAGTTACGCTATAATTCCTTGTATATGCAATTCACGTTTTGTTTGATGGATCTTACTTAATTTTATCAAGCAAGGTTTCTAAAATCATAGCAAGTATTGTAATTTTTTTTTATAGTGATAACTTTTTAAATTGTGTAAATAATAATTTTGGACATCCTTTATACAATGGAAGGAATGTTATGAATTTATGAAGTGAAACAGAAGAAGCATAAAGTTCTAAACAATGATCTTCAATTCAATCAAATTATATATTGAAAATTAAAATTAGATATGTCTAGTATTTTGTGCTTTCACTTTCAAAACAGTTTAAGACCGCGCTCTATAAATAGACATAATCAGTTACATACATACATATATATATTTTACACGGGGAGAGAGAGAGAGAGAGAGAGAGAGAGAGAGAGAGAGAGAGAGAGAGAGAGAGATGGGGAGCTTGCAACAAACTAGTGGAGGAAGCCAACTCGTCACAGCTGATGATGTGAAGATGCAAACTGCAACGAACAACACTCTGGAAAGCTTTGATATTGAAAATCAACATGAGCACAAGGTCTCTCTCTCTCTCTCTCTCTCTCTCTCTCTCTCTCTCTCTTTCTCTCTCTCTTTCTCTCTCTCTCTCTAGCCATCCTTAAATTTGTAGGAATTTTTAAGTGTAAGTTTTTCAGCAAATTAGCAAATGGGAAGCTATCTACGTATCTTTATTATCTGAAAGGGAACTAAGGAAGAATTGCTTTGGTTTGCTATGCCCCCAAAATAGCCTTGGGGGGGGGGTTGGTTTCTCCTTATCTAGCTCGTATCTTCTATACTAGCAGTGATCGTTCAATCAGTCTTCAGTTGTTTCTCTCCCTTGCCTGCTTGAACTCTACTTATTAGTAACTATCTATGAGGTAAACCTCTTCTATGATTATGTTCAATCAGTCTTCAGTTGTTTCTTACCGTATTATGGTCCACAGCTTTAGCCTTGTCTAATTCGTGAACAAATTCAAAATTGACTTAATTCGTGTGAAGAGATATGTCACTCTTTCACAAAATACCAACCTATTCTCCCTCCATAAGCTAGTTCCACTTATTCAGTGTAAGTTTATGGAACACTCACCGATTCTTATAGTGAAAAATGAAATCCATGTGACGAAAGAAAGGAAAAGAAAGGAAGGAGCTTTTCCTCCTTGCCTTGGCTCCTCCTCTGTTACCCTCTATGAATTTGTGAATAATTTATTAATATGGGGATTCGCTATGAGGCTCGTTGGTTTTGAATTTTTCATCCCCAGTTGACCTCAATATTTTAGTACTCCTTCCGTCCCCAAGGTCTTAGTCTATTTAAATTAATGCACACATGCCATTTTTTATAATTTATATCTTTTGATTTACAATGTTTTTATAATTTTGAAAATTTTGTTTACAGAACTCGTTGAAAACTATCAAACAAGATCCATATTGAATATATGTAAGGTATTGTGAATTGTGAAACTAGACAAACAATATGAAATGGAAAAAGTACTATCTAATTTTATATATGACAAAAAAATAAAAAAATAAGAAGAGTAGGAAAATAAATGTATTTGGAGATCTTAAGAAAGTAAATAAGGATAGTTCCAGTACTACAACTCGCGAAATCTCAACGTCATCCTAAAAAGTCTAGATTTAATTTCTCTATTTTGTCACAGGCCGTAAGTGGGTACCAATAATGTTTAAAGTATCAAATAAATTAGACTAAGAGAAAATAATTTACAAAATAAAACAATGGGTGGTCGGATTTTTCGCTTTTTTTTTTTTGTCATTAGTCATTTCTAATCTGTTACATAGAGGGAGAGGTGAATGGGCCGGACTCAATTCTGAGATGTAGTGTCATCCGTCCGGAGAGCTCTACCACACGAGCTAGCTACCACTTGCAGGTTGTCAAAATTTTAAAACGGGATCATCGAACAATGAAACCCTTTTGGGGCCCAGCCTTTTACATTACTCTTGGAGAAGAAAGTAATGGTTTCTCATGGACTTTCGTTAACTGCTCTCATCTTCCAGACATGATTTTCAGCAACCAAATAATTTTTGTTTTCCTGAAGTCTTGAAATTCAATACGTGTTTCAATTTGGTTTTGATTTTGGTTTTGTTAATGATTAGAAAGCTGGATGGAGAAATTTCTTGTCATATGTCGGCCCCGGTTTCCTCGTGTCATTGGCTTATCTCGACCCTGCCAACTGTATGTAAATTTCTCTCCCTCTTTTTCTCTTTACTGGGTCAATTTTTTTTACCATTTGTGCATTAGTTTTCATTTTTATCATATGATCTCGTAGTGGAAACGGACTTGCAAGCCGGAGCAAACGATGGATATGAGGTAATCGATATAACATGACAATGACACGAAATTACAAAAAATTCAGAACTTTATAACGAATGAATTTTCATACGTATACTGAAACTAATCAATCCCTATTTCAGTTACTCTGGGTCATCCTTATCGGGTTGATCTTCGCCCTCATAATTCAATCGCTGGCTGCGAATCTTGGCGTAATCACCGGTAAGATTTTAAATGATCTATTGCTAGCTATAACTAAAAATAGTGAGTAAACTTCCCTCAATTATTACATACAAGTACGAGTTTTTGTATAAACATAAACAATTACAAGGGACGGCAAATATGAATATACAAAGCAGGTTATGCTCATAAAATCGTCTGAATTTTCACCTCTGAAAGAATGTCACAGTGTCATTTAGTTCCCTTTAATCTTTGTAAATAAACATTCAAATATTAATAAATATTTCTTTCTCTCTTCAAAAAGTTTTCTTCGTATTGCATAATATATTTTTAACATGATAAATTCCTTGTTTTTCATAATTTTTTTTCCGTGCAAATTTCAAATTTTTTTATGTTTGTTTTGGATCAAAGGAAAACACCTCTCCGAGTTATGCAGGGCTGAGTACCCAGTATTTGTGAAGTATTGCCTTTGGCTGTTGGCAGAAGTAGCGGTCATAGCAGCAGATGTTCCTGAAGGTATGAAGCTTGTTAGATTGTTAATCATCAACTCATCTAAAATTTTATGCTGTTATAGACAGAAGCAACATTATTATTTACATTCTCAACACGCCCTTTCATGTGTAGTCAGCCTCTCCTCTATAAAAGATTTAACACGTGAATTTTGATCATTTGGTAGTTAGTGAGGTTTGAACACATGATCTATTGCCTCCTCTTATACCATATTATATTGTTAACCGCCGACATAATTATCTAAAAGCTTAAGTTGCTACAGAGAGTTTCAACTTTATTATTTATATTCTCAACAAAGCTAAAGGTGAATTAAAATCAGTTGATGATTTTTGCAACTTTTTATAAATGTATATCAAAATTAGTAGTAGCCTTAAAATTACACACAACATAGGTACTGAAAGAGAAATTTTGAAGTTCTCTACAAAACGGTGGAGTATAAAAACCATTTTCCTTAAAATGAATTGTAAGAAAAACTTTAATATAGAAGACTGGCCCATAGTAATAAGAAAGTTATATGCTTATAATCTTGAACCACAATAGTTAAAATGGTTTTTTCTTTTCTTTTTTTCCTGAACAGCAATAGATAAATTGTTTGGTTTCTAGAAATTATTAAAAGTCAAACCATGATTTATTATTTTGTTATTAAAAAATCCCTATTTATGAATTCTTACTAATATTCACCTTTTATATATGCACACCTTCTATACATGTGCTTCCGTCGTAGTTTATACGGGTTCATTGAAACTTTTGTAGGTAAAAATATTCATTAAAAATTCATTCATTCTATTTTAATTGAACTATGAAATATCGATATTATATCACTTTCATGGCAATTACGTTTTCAGTAAAATAATTATCGGGCTAGGAATGACCTAAAAAAAAAAAAATCTATCTAGTTAACAAAAGAATGAATAACTACACCTATATGCACAGTTGATGAACGAATATTTCCTATTTTATGGAAAGTTGTTGAGAGGTCCGGCGTCTGAGATCCCACATCGGGAATACATGAAAATATTAGGTCATATATGATGAATCATGAGCAACAGGTCTAATTTATGAATTATTTGATGTTAACTTTTTGAATATTGTGATTAGGCCAAGAGTTAACTTTATGAATAGAGTAATTCTCTCATGTTGTGTTTATTTTATGCAGTAATTGGGACAGCATTTGCCTTGAATATATTGTTTCACATACCAGTCTGGGTAGGAGTCCTTCTCACTGGTTTGAGCACTCTCTTGCTTATTGGCCTTCAGAGATATGGGGTATGTGTTAAACCGAACTAACCGTAAAGATATGCCTATTAATAATGCAGTTTTTGTCATTTCCACGTTTCACATAATTATCTTCCATAAAAAGTTCTGGAGGATTACAATTTAGAAAGTTCTTTTTTTTTTTTTTGAAAATATATATTTTTTAAATCCCTAAATTCGACAGCATTCTCATTAACTCTGATCCCTTGTACTCTTGAGCAGCTCGGAATTTTCTTTTTGTCTGTCCTTGATCTTTGAAAAGGATTTTTACATAGATAACGAGAGTGGGTACATCGAGGGAAATGAGAGTTTTTTTAGCGAAAGAGATAGAAATTCATTTCCAACAAAGGGCTATTACAAACTACCGGTTACGAAGACAACATAATAATAACAGCAAACAGACGAGAAGAACATACAAGAGAAACCAAAACTTTTAAAGGATATAGATTCAATGAGAGCTTGCTTTGGCCGTCGAATGTCTGTGATCAATATTGTATGCTGTTGATACACTGCTGTTACGGTAGCTCCACGAACGACGAAGCTTCCATGCAGAAACTGTCCGACACAAACCAAGTGACTTGTGCACCTATAGTCGAGAGCCCTGCGGCACGGGTAGGCGTCGTGCAACTAGATGGCCGATGCCAACTACAGAGCTCTAAAATCATAGAGGAACTGCTGGAAAGATACGCAACCGTGGAAAGAGAGAAAGCTGCTGCGGAGAATCCCTATTCATCTATGGTGATCACCCTTAGCTTATTGACACCTAATTGTAGTAAAAACATAAACAACGCCCTTCCCACACCATCACCCCACCCGGGTATCCCAATCCACTAAACCATCCACACCCAAGTCCTCTACAGCTGAGGGAAATGAAAGTTGACAGGGCAAAAAGCCTTGGACAACTTAAAGAAAAATAATACCAAAGTTATAAATTAATGTTCACCATTTGCAAGGGCGGTGGTATGTAATGTCTAGGGTGCGCGCCCTCAAATTTTACATTTTTTTTTTTTTATGATACATACTCCCCTCCGTCCCAAAAAGGATATCCAAAAATAGTATTCACACCTTTCAAAAAAATTCTATATTTAGTAATCTATAATACTTTTTATGATTTAAATTTTTTTGTTTAATACTCAAAACTAAATGAGATCTATCAAACAAGATCCATATTACATATATAAATTATTATACATAAAAATTTATAGATAATATTATGAGAGGGATGAATAGTGTTTTTGGAGATCCTTTTTGGAACGGATGGAGTATTATATAACTATTATTTCCATAATTAGTACAATAAATCCAAGAAAATTTAAATAAAATTTGATTTGATAAAGTTAAAAATTAAGATAATTCTACAATGTCAATTTGTCATGTAAAATTTTCTCAATTTCTTTCATTGATGTAATTAATTACACATGGGTGTTGTAATTGTCAACCAAAAACAAAACAATGTCATATATGTACAATACAATAATGTATTACACAATATACATGATACACTGAGTACATTTTTTGTTGAAAATCTTTGTTTTTTTAAGCTGGTTCCCCTCAGTCTAAAATTCTTGCTCCGCCACTAACAATCTGTCATTAGCAAAACATAACAATAATAATAAACATCTCCAAGCTATTTGTCTTGCTCCACCACTAACAATCTGTCATTAGCAAAACATAACAATAATAATAAACATCTCCAAGCTATTTGGCTGGAAAAAAAAAAAAAAAGAAGAAGAAGAAGAAGAAGGATTTGCTGAAAGATAAAAACATTGTCAATATAGTAGCCCAAGTTGTTTGTGAAAAATAAACTAAACTGTTCGAGTGGTCCTTTGCGTGCCCGAACAAGCTATTGGTTCAACTTGATTGTCAGCTTAATCACAAAATTATAAATTTGAAGTTGTGTTTGTCCTTTTTACTTATTAGACTACGCAATCTTTGTTCCTTATTATCGTAAGAGGAGTATATTCAACGGAGGTAGATAAAAAAACGGCTATGTCTTGATGGGTTCTTACGAATGATCAATCCAAAATATTATAATTTGTTACTCAATTACTAATAATTTGATGCGCATGATATTTTATATCCTATTTTAGTTTTGCACGCTCTGCAAGAAATTTGTTACTAATAATTTGAATTGGGCTACTTTGGACTACTTTGTAAATTACACAGTTGGGGTTTGTGATCCTACTCAAACTTTGGACTATTTTGTTACCACATCCATATATTTTTACTCCTTGGATAAATCCTTTTGTTTTTGCTTTTAAGGTGCTCCGAAGCTTTGACAAATGGAAAATGCTAATAATCTATTACGTTGTGAATAAATGAGGAATAAACGACAAAAATACAATTTTGATGCACTTTTTAACACTTTCCAATGCATCATAAATTTTATTTTTCGTCTTCTTTCTCCCTTATTCACAACCCAATGGATTGTTTATTAGCATTTTCCATTTTGTTTTCTAAATGTTTTTCCACTAATTTTATCAGACCTTAAAATTTTTAGTTTTGATTACCAGTATATCACTAAGAAAACTTCACTAAAATAGAACAATTTTGGTAATTGTTACAAAGTGATCCATTTATTTTTCAGTACTGTTCTGGTAGATTATCAGGGGGAACCTCCGCTAGTATGTTAAATTGATGAATTCACCACTAACTGTGAATATAATTTATCAGTTCATTTCTTTTTCGTTATTTCATTTCGTGTTTTCTACTTGAAATATTCTTTCTTTAATCGGATGCATGGATTATTAGATAAGGAAGCTGGAATTGTTGGTAGCGATTATGGTGTTCACAATGGCAGCTTGTTTCTTTGGGGAAATGGGTTATGTGAAGCCTCCTGCGGATGATTTGCTTAAAGGACTGTTCATTCCTAAGCTCAATGGCCAGAGTGCCACCGGAGACGCCATTGCTTTACTTGGGGCCTTAATTATGCCGTAAGATCTTCTAAATATCCTTCAGATCTCTCTAATAGTTCTCTCCTCCTTTTTTCTTTTTGGCGAAGAAAAAAATTTCGTTAATGATAACGATAAGAAAATCTCTTCAAAAAAAAAAAAAAGGATAAGAAAATGAAATTAGTACCACAAGAGAAGAAAAGCATTGAAAGAACTTCGAAGAGTGCACAAAGCCCTCTCTAATTTTACGCTAATTTACCCAGTAATGGTTTCACTCCCCATATTACAAAAGTGTATGCCTTCTTTAATTGATTTTTGCAATAAGTGTTGCTTAATGTTCTTGTTATTTTTACTCAACAGGCATAACCTCTTTCTTCACTCAGCTCTCGTACTCTCCAGGAAGATACCAAAATCTGTCCGCGGCATAAACGTAAGCCAACGATAACCTTTACGCCGATGTATGAAAAGTAAAATAAAAAATTAATTCTGATGAACTTTTTTACTTTTTAAATACATCAAGAATGTGCATTTTAAAAGTTAAAAAAAATTGTTAGAAATTATATAAAGTTTATTGAAAACGAAAAAAAAATTAACTCGCATGGACTTCACCATGCATTTACATTGAGCTACGTGATTAATTACGAGAAATTGATCTTTTAATTTTGCAGGATGCTTGTCGGTACTTCTTGATGGAGAGTGGTTTTGCGTTGTTTGTGGCCCTGTTGATTAATATTGCAGTCATCTCAGTATCAGCAACTATTTGTACTGTGAAAAACGTCGAGGAGGAACAATGCAAAAACATCACTCTCAACTCTGCCTCCTTCCTTCTACGGGTCTAAAACTACTTACCTTTCAATCTTACGTTTTAGAAACAAATTCCTATTGATTATTGATTACTCTCGACGATAGGAATGTAAAAAATAAAACATTATGACTAAAAAGTTCATGAACCCAATCTTTAATTCACACATTTTATGTAACTTAGCATGAATAAATTTTCTAAGCGTCAAATTCTTCATAGCTCTAACTCAAAACAAATAAAGATCAAATCTAAAAATTACTTTTGACTCAGAAAAATCTAAGTACAAAGAGTTGATCTATATCAAAGATTGTTTCATCCCCAGGTATTTTGATCCTGAATGCAAAAAATCTTATCGTTTCATTTCTCATTTTCAGAACGTTCTACACAAATCAAGTTCAACCATTTACGCCATCGCGTTACTAGCTTCAGGACAAAGTTCCACTATTACATGCACCTATGCTGGACAATTTATCATGCAGGTAGGTAGTGAATAATATCTAATAATAGTTCATACTTTGTACAATAACTATTTTACAGACATCTTTCTTTCTAATTCGGAGTTTAATGGATAATCTGGTTGTGCAATCTCTAGGGTTTCTTGGATCTGAAAATGAAGAGATGGATGAGGAACTTAATGACAAGGTCGATTTCCATTTTACCAAGTCTAATCGCCTCGCTACTGGGTGGACCTGCGGCCGCTGGCAATCTGATCGTTATATCAGCGGTAGTTTCAATTTTCTTTCTAGGTTTTATTTAATAATTTGATTAATTACTTGTAACGAATTGCCATTTTTTATTTCTAACTTTTTTGGTTTTTGGTTTTTGGCAGATGATACTGTCATTTGAACTTCCATTTTCTCTAATCCCACTCCTTAAATTCAGTTCCAGTACCAGCAAGATGGGACCACACAAGAGCTCAATATATGTAAGTTACTCTCCAAATAAGTGTCCATTTTGGGACTGCGTGTCATTTTCAATGGCTTACATCTTTTAATTTGAATCTCAAAAGACACGCATTATAGATCTTGTTTGATAAATCTTAATCAATTCTACTATACAATATTTCAAAATTATTATAAATTAAAAGATATAAGTTGTTGAAAATGACAGGCAGTCTCAAAAGAGGGACACTTATTTTGGAACAGAGGGAGTATACAAATTCTCCCTGCTCTGCCAAAAAAAATCAAAGCATTGAAACTACCTAAAGTTCAACTAAACATTTGAAGAGCTTGACTGCAGATTATCGTGATCTCGTGGCTTTTGGGGCTAGGAATAATCGGCATAAACATTTACTTCCTCAGCACATCATTTGTCGGGTGGATGATTCACAGCACTCTACCTAAAGCTGCAACTGTTTTTATTGCAATCCTAGTGTTCCCTATGATGGCCTTCTATGTAGCCTCAGTGATTTACTTAATGTGGCGCAGAGACACGGTTGTAACGTTCATTGACACAACAAAGAACGACACCAACGACCCCGACCTTGTTCCTTACAGGGAGGATTTGGCTGATATCCCACTTCCTGAATAAGGGAGTACTTCTGTATACTGTAAAGGCTGAAAGTGGTGCCAAGAATATAGCTTCTTTTTCCAAAGTTTGAAGAAGCCAGCCCTCAAAATTAAAATATAAGGCCTCGTTTGGTTCTGCTGGAAATGTGACTTGAAGCATCTGTTTTTTTTTTTCTATTGAATGGAGTCTAGTTTCTATCTTATGTTGAATGTTGCTTAACCTTTCTGTATTAATCATTTCCATGTGTATGATAAATAGCAATATCATGTATGTTTGAGTGTGTTATCCATTAATCAAGTTGTTTTTTGTGCTCCAAAAATGTCCATTATTACTTCTTTTTCTTTTTTTGATCAGCATAAGAAATTTTATCTATCACGGAGATAAAAAATATAAATCAGTACAATAAGAAAAGAAACGTATTGAGAGAGCTTTGAAGAGCTAGCCAACCAAAACTTAGTGCTTCTGTTCATGAAATCTCAACCTACCCCTCAGCCTCTCGATTTTTTGAAGAAAGATACAAAAAAGTAAACAAAAAATGCAAAAGTGTTTCAAATATGTATCGTGTATTACTATTTTTATTTAATCAACAGTATTGTATAGCATATTGGAAGATACATTAACAAAATCTAATTCAAGACTGCAAGTTAGCTATACCTAATTACAATATCAAAATCTCACAGCCAGCACATGCATTCTTTCTCTTGCTCTCTCTAAAACCAAAACCTAGCCACCCTCTTTCATCTTTCCGGCCTCCCTCCTTCACCTCGCCCCCATTTTTCTTCGGCAATGGGAGTAGAGGGACCTATTCCTTAGCATTGGATCTGAGTTTGGTGGTGGTGTGGCTCTGGTTTGGCACTACATCCGGCTACTCAGGTTATTGAAGCACAACAAGCAAACAAAGAAGTGAGCAACTTTTGGGTTAAATTCCTTAGCGGGAAAGAACTGAATGGGTGGATGATTCATGCCAACCAAAGTTTACGTTTCAAAGGCAAGCTATTCGTACCTATTGCATGTCGAAATGAGATTTTGTGAGAGTTTCACCATTTACCGTTAGTTGTGCATCTGGGTAGAACGAAAATGTATCATGATATACGTAGGCAATTTTGGTGGCCGGGGATGAAATAGGAAATAGCTACTTTTGTATCGCGGTGTCTTACGTGCCAACAAGTAAAAGTGGAGCATTTATGACTGGCGGGAGAATTACAACCATTACTGGTAGCCAAGTGGAAGTGGGAGAACGTGACCATGGATTTCATGACGGGTTTATTGAGATCGCCAAGGGGGCACGATGTTGTATAGGTTATAGTTGATCGATTCACCAAGACCGCTCACTTTTTGCCGATTCAAGTCACCAATACGGTACAAGCACTTCGCCATTTGTATATGCATGAGATTGTCTGTCACGCCCTCAATTTTAATAAGCTAAAATACAAATAAAATCCACATACGATCGATTAAAGTCAAACAATTTCCCATAGAAAGCCAAAGTCAAATACAATAAGCTCTTGCTCAAGGGTACCCATACCCATACAAAAATAACAAAGCTTTTAAAGTTATTACATAAGTAGAAATAACCAAAACTTGGAGAAATTAAAGTTACAAGGATTATCTCTCAAAAAATGTACTTAGTATGAAGATGAGAAAATAACTTTATGATCATAAAATCTTCATTGCACGCATTCACACTCCAAGCATCCGATCTCGTGGTCCATGCTATATACCTGGGAAAGATAGGGTGAGCTTACTAGCTCGTAGTTTCTACCAAGACTAAGGGTATAGAGAATGAAAGATGCACATGAAGGTATGATACACATAAATGAGTACGCTAAGATGGACCAAGATAAATCAACTCAATGACAAAGTGTCTAGGAGATGCCTCAAAGATCTAATGAAACTAGAATATCCATAAGCTTCTTTATAACCAGTACTTTTCGTGTCGTGCATTCATTCCCCTTAAAACACAGTCATTTACATAGATATTTCATTTTACAATACTTCACAAATACCCAAAACATCTAAAATAACCCAAGCATTCTTTACATTTATCAAATACATCTTATTCCTTTTAATCATTCACTTGTTCTCCGAGCATGCCACAAAGGCCCCGTGTCACTCGAAGAAAGCACATAATCAATTAGATTTCATTTACTCCCGTCATTCGTGTCTAACACTAACACAACATGCCTCATATATTTTGCACAATATCCATAGCCATCTCATTCATTTCCAACCATTTGATCATTTTCCGGGCATGCCATATAGGCCATGTGTCACTCTGGGCATACCATAAAGGCCCTGTGTCACTCCGGGCATACCCTTTCGGGCCCTATGTCACTCCGAGCATACCCTTTCGGGCCTCGTGTCACTTATTTCAGATTTATATTACCATTTATCAACTCATAAGTTCAACTTAGTACCCAAAACCAATTTACGTATCACAATAACCTTTCACAAGTGTCCAAAACATTCACACAATCATCTTTGTTCAAAAACTCAGAATGTGTCGGTGATGGTCAAATTAACACGTGTCCAATGTGCGTGAGAAACCAAGACAACCAAGACAAAGCATGAAATGCACCATGATAGGTTACTGAAGCTTAGAGGTCAATTCGAGAAGTTTTGAAATGGCCAATGAGGGCTCGGAGCAATGGAACATAAAAATGGAGTTATAAATCTCAAGAAAATGTGACACGCTGATAGTAAAAAGCACATTTCTCTCAAAATATAAAGGATATAAATATAAGACCAATTGGTTTTGAAAGTATACTTGTAGATCTTTCCAACGGTTCAAGAATCTCCTCAATCGGAGTTCGGACGAAGCCGGGGCGTGCCTGCGAAGTTGGAAAAAAAATCTTCCTGAACAAAGGA
This sequence comes from Vaccinium macrocarpon, assembly GCA_022606695.1. Classification (NCBI taxonomy): domain Eukaryota; kingdom Viridiplantae; phylum Streptophyta; class Magnoliopsida; order Ericales; family Ericaceae; genus Vaccinium; species Vaccinium macrocarpon. The sequence continues at coordinate 16,083,492 of CM040170.1, read as the reverse complement.
ATCTGGATCGATCCACCTGGGTTTCGAGAGGAAAAACAACAACCTTGTTCAAATTGATGGGGGCTTCATTCCAACTCCAAATTGGGGTTTCAAAACACAACTAAACAAAGTAGGTAGACATTTTCACAATCAATTCATAGAGTTATCAACCAATTATGCAAATCCAAACTCATTCAAGAGTTAAATTCAATTCTATGGTAATAATCAAATTCAACAAGGGATTTAGGAACAAGGAGAAGAACAATGCACTCATTCAATCAGTATACACTTAGAGGAGGTAGAAAATTGTTCCCTACCTCAAGCAAACCAAGAAGAAGATGAGACCCTAGCTCTTGCTTCCACCTCCAACCAAAACATGCTAGCTCCAAGCAAAACCATGGAGTCTCGGATTCCAAAACACGAGTAGATGATGAATCTATGGTTGGATGGTGAAGGAATTAAGTGTGGAGGGTGAATTTGGGGTGGGGTTTGTGGAGAACTTGAGAGGAGAAGGAGAGGGAAAGAGCGTTGGTGATTTAGAGAGGGAGAGATGGCTGATTTTTTGCCCAAAAATCAGCCACACACACATATATATATCCACCACTAATTGCACTAGCACCCCTTGTGTTTCTAATGTGTTCCAAAGACACTCCAATGCACATACTACCACCACATTGACCCCGCATCACTCTATTTTCATTTTCTCACATTTACCCAACATTATTTCCGAAAAAAAAAATTATTTTAAAATGCGGGTCTTTACATTGTTCGACTTCACGGGGTTCCGGTATCGATTGTGTCTAATAGGGATCCGTGTTTCACCGCTCGATTTTTGCAATGCTTGCAAGCCACTCTTGGAACCAATTTGTTGTTTAGCATTGCGTATCATCCACAAACTAATGGGCAATTCGTGAGAACGATTCAAATTTTGGAGGATATGTTACGGGCATGCATGTTGAATTTTCGGGATAGCTGGGAGGATCATTTACCTTCAGTTGAGTTCACCTACAACAATAGTTACCAATCGAACATCGAGATGGCGCCTTTCGAGGCATTGTACAGTAGGTCGTGTAGATAACCGGTGTGTTGGATTGAATTGGGAGAAGCGACATTAGTGGGGCCCGAACTAGTTAATGAAACCACCAATAGCATGATATTTATTCACCAAAGGCTAGAAGCCTTGCAAGAAGCAACAACCGAGAAGGTCAAAGTGATTCGTCAACGCTTGTTAACCGCTTAAAGTCGTCAAAAGAGCTATGTCGACCGCCATAGACGTCCATTATCATTTGAAGTGGTAGATCATGTATTACTCAAGATATCACTGCGTCAGGATTTATCACGTTTTGGATGAGGGGGCAAGTTATCACCGCGTTATATTGGGCAATTTTTGATATTATTGAGAGGATTGGGGAAGTCCGGTATCGCTTGGCTTTACTGCCACGGTTATCGGGGATTCACGATGTGTTTCACGTATCAATGTTAAAGAAGTACGAGCCAAATCCATCACATATACTAGAATGGTCTGAATTAGAGCTAGATGTCGATGTGTCTTATGAGGAGAAAGTGATACGGGTTGTGGACACGCAAGAGATAACACTAAGGGGTAAATTGATTTGGTTAGTTCAGGTACTATGGAATAACTTTGGGAGCGAGGAATATGGGAAAAAGAGGATGAGATGAAAGAGAAGTATCCGGAGCTATTTTCGGCATAATCAATGTGAGTACCTGGTGGTTTTGTTAATTTGTATTAGACACGGTATCGGATACGTATCCTACTTTCGTGCATTGTATTTATGATTGTTGATTGATTTCTTAAGCAAATTTTGAGGAAATTTTTTTTGTAAGGAGGGTAGAAATTAAAGACTTGGAATTGCGTGAAATGATAAAATGACTTAGTGTTGGAGCATATAGTGTATTGTGTGAGGTGGGACCACTTTGGTTTACACAAGCCACTTTTGGGCTTTTAGTGGAATTTGTTTAAGTGTGTGGTGTGTATGGCTTTAAGTGTTGTGTGGTGTGAATGAGAGGAGAACCAAACACCTTCCCCTCTCTTCCCCAAAATCAGCCCTTTTCTCCTCCATTAAAGCTCCACTCCATTCCTGTTACCAACCTCCATCAAAACAAGTCTACAACCAAACCCCTTCATTAAACCTTCCTAAAATCGTGTGATAAAAATGAGCTATATAAGCCCAGATATCTACAATATTAGGGGCTTATCATTTTCCTACTAGGCTAATGAGCTCACCGTATTAATTTTCAGTTACACAACATGGATAATCATGGCTTAGCGTGTGAAAGTGCATGCATGACTTCATTTTGTAAAGCTCATTGGACAAGTTAGGAAATCATCTTGGATTAGTTGTATTTTGGAAAAGATGAACCTTTAACTTGTAATTCATTACTTTTAGTTGTGAAATTGTAAACTTTTCGACGCATGTAATCATATTCGGGTACGTTAGACTCTTTAACTTCCATTTGACTATCGGGTTAAATTTGACTTTGACTAGGGATGGCGTTGACCCCCACATGGAAAATATATATATGTTAATGTTTATGAAAATCTGGGCATGACATCCTCCTTGCATCGAGTATACAAACTTTCCTTGGCGGCCTCATTATACCATGTGGGGGGTGGAAGAAATTGAAGAATTTTCCAGCATGTCATGTCAATACCGATATTCAACAAGTCCAAGCTAAGATCATGATTGATCTTAGGGCTCGTATTAGCTCATGGAGGAGGATTAAAAAGACTGATAATAATAGGTTGCTAATTCTAGACGGGATGTGGTACATTGGTTCCCTGTTGTAGTGTTGTTTGTCCATCTATGATGTCTATGTAAATTTATATGTATAGTGATATCATCATATCTTGTATTTTAGGGATAGAGTCGTTTCATGATACTTTTTTCGTCCCAATTTGTTGCACCCTTACTCCGTTTTGGGATATCCCAAATTTGCACATTTCAAAACTTTCCATTTTTGGATGTCCATTTTACCATTTTGCCCCTCATTTATTATACATTTAAAAATATTTATGCCCACCAATGGTAACTTTTTTAATCAAACTCACAAGAAAAATTTCGTTCGGGCATGTACGCTCTCGGTGGATCCGGGCCATCCAACATTGCAACAGACGGTCTGGATTAAAAGTGTTGTCTGGATTTATAAAAAAAAAATTAGAAAAGTGCTTCTCAATCTAGATCGTCGGATGCATTTTTGGAAGGTCCATACCCTATTTGCACCCAAGTTTTTCTCCAAACTCATTGATTACAAAAGCAAACTGTAAAATCCCAACCCTAAATACCCACGTGATATGGTTGAATTACCTTCATTATTTTAGGAAGGGCTCAATAGGATCAATAATAGTTATGATAGATAAACTTGATACCACGGCCACATATGAAATGTATACGCATCTCTCGCATAGAACAAACACGACTAGCATTATTTGAGGCACGGTATAATATTATGGGATTTAAGAATTTCCGTTAGGAATCCGACACTACCACGATAACCCTCGTATTTAAATTAGCTTATGCGGAATTTTTGGGATTTTCTAGATACCGGAGTTTAGATGCGTACGGACAAATTGTGGCGACAATCGGAACCACGGGGCCACATGTCATAGTGTGGCCAAGGGAGAATTACAAGTGTAATTTTCCCCATCTGACTCACCCCTCAATCCACCATTATATATATATATAATACTTATATTTTAATTAGTTAACTCTACTCCTACTAACAAGAAAAGAGGAAAGAGGATAAGGAAGATAGTAGTGGGCGTGAACTTCAGGAGAAGAAGATCTTCTCCGACCGACAACCCCTGTTTACACCGTAGCTCGCCGATTCCTCTCTTCTCCTGGTAATCTTCATTTTTCTCTCCAACTTATGTGCTAGCTAGTATATGTATGTATAATACATATTGTGTCCATGGTGAGCTAGGTTTCACAAATCCCATCAGTTAATGGTTCCAGAAATTAGGAACTTCAACCCTTAAATTGGCTCTCTACTTGGACTCAATTAGACTCAAGAATCTGGGTTAAAGTTCTTCTTAATTGTTACTAGAATTTGGGTTAGGATTTAAAAGGTCTTTGGAAAATTAAATTGGGGTTTTCCTGTTTGGCATTAGAACCTCTGTAAGGGACCAATTTGGGTCAAGTACGGCTGGTCCTTAAGCAAATACTACTCTCGTTAAGAATTAGAATATGGCTCTTGATTGACATCTATATAATTTTGTGTTTAGGCGCAAGCACCACAGAGTAGATAGCCGCGTGTTAAGCTCGAAGTTACTTTTGTGAGTACACAATACCTTGGTTACATGTATTTGCTCAACTATTTTTACATTAAATGTTTCTTGCTTTTAAAGCTTGGAAAATGTGAATCCGTGTTTTGTTTTGATAATGGCTATTTTGAATTGAATTGCAATTTGCTCGGAAATATGAATATTGAGTTGGGATACAATGCATGCTATTTTGATTAATACGTGGATTATCAGAGTGTGGCCTATTCACGTGCATTTTCATTACAAATGTTTAGACCATGGAATATGTTTTGAGAACGTGACTGTTATGATTTGCTTAAACATGATCTACTATGTTATGTGGTTCAGACGGTGTCCCAAGCTCTAGGGGACAGTAAAGAAGCTAGAGGCACAAGGAAATAAGGGAAGGGTGCAGGCAAGGCACCAATATGATATCGGTATCATGGGTCGCTCTCTCTGACCTAAGGGTCGCTCCCCATTACGTTTGGCAATACCGTCGAACACTAATATTATTTTCATGGCCTTCTATGGAAGAATAAAGAGTCCTGCTAGGACTGATGCGAATGATTGGAAGGCAGATGCTATGGATATTGATGTTTAATGATTTATCTTCTCTCATCTCTCCTTGAATTTGAAGCATTTTATGATATGAAATATGTTTCCATGGTCAAACTTGTAACCTTGGTATTTCGTACCACACGAGCATTCGCTTATGAAAATCTTTTCCATTTTCCAGGGAATAGCGTGTATGGCCCTCGACTCGTCAATGATTGTTGGTACTAAGTGGACACTCCTAAATTGTCTAACGGTTTGTAATTATTATATCCCTACACTTAGAAGCTGTGGGATTATGTTAACTGTCTTACGCTTCCATTTACTTTGGTCAATGTAGTTTGAAATGTTTATGAAAATCCGTAAACTTTTTTTTATTTATTTTTAGCAGGCCTTCGGCAGCTTAAAATTTGCTTGGCTGGTCACGACTTCCAGGGTCAGTTTTGGGTCTTGACACAAACTTCATTTCTTTGTTCAAAATCCAAAATATACAATTATGTGGATCATAACCACCAATATCGACCATAACAAGTTCAAAGGTTAGATACACCTAAGCATGAAAAGAACAAAAAGGGAGAAATATGGGATTTGTGTTGCAGACCCTTGCAATTGCTTCAAGCTTCATCCAAAAGAACAAAAATACTCAAAACATTCTTCATCCCAACGGTGAGAGGAATTTGTTGCATCGCCATTGTTGAACCTCAATACTATCCATAAATTCATCCAAAAACACAAAAATACGGCCCTTGCTTCAAGCTTCATCCAAAAACACAAAAATACAGTCCTTCAACAAAGTTTGAGATCCATTGCCTCCAATATGTAGATGCGCCAAAACACTTTCCACCAGATTGTTGTCACATTGTAGTTGAGTAGGCAGGTTACCATCTCTCATCAATCCACCTTTTCCAATATGTGGCACCTTGTAACCAATTTCCCCTTTAACTTTCATGATCTCAATCATGCAAGCTTGTAATGTAAAAAAGACATTATCTAGCCTTTCAGATGGTAGTTCTTCAAAAGCTCTCATAACGACAAAAACAAGCTCATCAATATTTTTTTGGTGCTTGTTGGTATTGCAAAGTTTGAATTGCTCTAAAGAAACCAAGGTCTAGAACATTTAAATCCAGACTATATTGGGAGGTTGGAATGCTAAACGAATATCAAATCCGTCTTTAGAAGCCTCTTCAAGAAACTCGGCATCAAATTCATGAATGTGAGGCCTTGCATTATCCTGTTCAATGAAAATAGTCTCGATTCTGTTGCCTCGTGGCCATTTAGCTCAAATAGCGAGTCAGACATTTTCAATCATACACTTGTGAGTAACTTCTTTAGTAACTGTAATGGGCTTTGTTTCCAAAGTACCGGCCAAACGGTTTTTACTAGTCTGTTTGGCGGGGTCTTTGAGTGTGAAGTAAAAAATTTCAATCTTTCCGGAAAACTCTTGATTTCGAGTTGCATAAAACCTTGGTCGAGCTACGGCCGCTACGAACATTACTTTCGTGATGAAACGTTTTCTTTTGCAAGCTCATAGGGGCTCATTTTCATTGGGAAGGAGATAATACCTTTCCGATTCTTTAGTCATAAAAAACCATTTTTCACCAATATGCACATAATTGTACATATTTTGGAAAGTTGGTTGGCTTTGAAGACTAGTTCTAGGCTCAACCATGAACAAGCAAAATCAAAGTCGTACCCTCTTACCTTCTTCACTTAGCAATGGCTTCAGTGCATTCGTATGCGGCCTCAACACACCGTCTTTAACTCACCTATGGAGTGTTGTTTTCAACACTTGTATATATGGATCTTGCTATTGATCGAATATTGGTTCGACTGCTAAATGAAAGTTTTGAGACTGGGTTGACGTCCAATTGCACTCGTTTGCAGCCAACTTGTCCTTGCAAATTGGGGGATACATCAACAGTAAGTCCCTTGGCAATACAAGAATTTGCTCTTTGCATAATTGCACGTATTGTTCTCAGATCGATGGAAAACATTGTAGCTACCTCCTTGAGACATCCCCTTTTTAATTTCCCAGTTGCACTCTTTGACAATAGAATCTCCAAAATCTGTTGGTGTTTTTGATCAGTCAAATTTCTTTTTCCTCTGTGGGAGATAGATGATGGTTCGAGCAAATAAGGCATCTTTCAAGGTTAATAGTGGTGAGAGAAATCTGTTCGAGAAAAAGTAGAAACTGAGAGAAAGTAGGAGGATTTTTAGGAACCAGAGTATAGAAGTGAAGGAGTATCACGTTGGTGGAGAGGAAAAAGAGGAAAAAGTATGGGAAGTGTAGTTATCCATTTATAAGGGTGAGATATGGGAGAGAGATTTATGGATAAATTTTCTCCCACCTTTTTGTCTAATTCCATTCCGCGGGAAGTCGCAACAAATTCAAAATTTAAAGTTTTTATTTGTAAGAAAACTGATGTGTTGGAGAGATATATGGCAGCACAATTTTTCTACTCATCAGACCCAAACCATGTCAAAGCACAATTTTTGGCGGCAAACATTTTGGGCCCACTTTTTTTTTTCCCCTCATAATTTTGATACTATAATCAATTAAAAGTGTAAAATGGTAAAATTATCAAAAAGTCAAAGCAATTATGATGTTTCCTTTAATTTTTCATTTCCTAATACAGGCGCAACAAATTGGGACGGAGGGAGTAATATCGTAATCATAACCCTTTGTAATCTTCTATTTTAGGCATATATGTATATGTTTTCTCTATTTAAGCTTGTGTTAACATTGTAAACTAATCATTATTCAGGAATACCATTCAGCCCTTTTCTCTAAACCGTCTGAGTTCTGGTTGTGAGAAGTCTTTGGGACAAGTCTCTCTGTTTTCATTTGTTCTTCAATTGCATTTTGTTTCTCCCATTCGTATTATTTGGTTTTGCTCCATTCGTACTTCTTAAGACGAACCGGGCGCAATAAACACTAACCGACAAACTTCTCTTTGACTTTTGTCGTACCCTTGCATTTCCCCAATATATATCAGTCTAATTCCAAACACTGAGATGTAGCTAATGATAGACTTCCTTTTTCCACACGTAGTAGGATTATAAAGTAAAGATATTGGTCAATAGGTTATTCAGTTGTACGTTATTAAAGTTTGATTTGTATATTTTTTGCATTAAACTGTTATATGATGTTGGATTCTTCATCGCCCAACTCATTGAGCTATTTTCTTTATTTAAAGTGTAAATACTGCACATAATACATTTCTCTAAATCATACTCCCTCTGTCCCTTTTAAATGATACCTTTGAGAAACATGTATTTTGTTGTCATTAAAAAAATACTTCTGTAGCATCTTTTTAAATTTTTTTGCGCCAAATTAAAATACTAAACGAGAATTTTAATTTTTTATTAAAAAATTTAAAAATTATATAAAAAGTATGTTTTTTTACGGGTTTGAAATTGCATCTATTCCGATAGAGATAACTTCAAAAAGGACATATAGTACAATATATTAAGTTATAGTCATACCGCAATAATAATTGCACCCTATTTGAAGGGGCGAAGAAGATTATTTACCTTTTCCGTTCCCAATGTAAGGCCCAGTGTCACTGAGGTTTAGGGATGTCAATTTAACCCGCCCCGCTCCTAACCCGCTCTACCCCGCCCCGATAGGGTAGGGTTTTTTACGATTTTTTTGGGTAACAGGTAAGGGCAGGGGGTGATTTTGAAAACTCGCTAGGGTTAGGTAGGGGTAGGGGTATGATCACCCCGCCTCGATATTACCCACCCCGACGTACATATATGTGTATAACTATATTTGTACTCTTATATATATATATCAAATTATATCTTCTCACTTATATGCTTTAAATTTTATTTATATTCTTATAATTTTACTTTTACAACTAAAATACAACATTAGATAGTAGATTTTGGTTAAGTTGTAAAAATTATTTTGTGAACTTTTATTATTTGTACTCACTAATTGGAGTTTAAAACATACTTAATTAATGTGTGAAAAAAATAGGGGTGGGGCAGGTAAACTCGATATCCGATAGGGGCGGGGGCGGGGGTACCCATAAATTACCCGGTCGGGTTAGGGGTGGGTTAGGGAATTTTAGGGTCGGGGCAAGGATCATCAAAACCTGCCCCAACCTGCCCCGTTGCCATCCCTACTAACGTTCCAAATATAGAGATTGCTCGAATTTAGACCCAAAAATAACAATAAATTCCTTAAATTGCCTCCGGACACCATTAATCTGGTTCGTAAAAACAAGGGGCTTCGTAGTCTTTTTACCCTCATGCTTATTTACCTTTGGGTGCCCAATACATGGATTGAGTGGTGATGTGATCCCCAATGTAGACATTGGTGGAATTCACTTATTGGTTGCCCTAGTTGCTAACCATGCATATTTACTGTTGTAGGGTTCTGGCTTTACAAGTGAAGCGGGTAAAGTGGGTTAGGACATTGGGTTCATTATGTCGGGTGAATGAGGATGAAAGATCTTCAATTTTGTATTAATGACCAGGTATTTGCAGTGGGCTGGGTTTGGCATTTTTTTGTGGACGAATAAGTAAATGTAATAAAATTTTATAAAAAAAAAAAACAGTTAATTAATGTAAATCAAGCCATGTAAAGGAAATCCCCTTTGACCTATTGTGCCTGTTTGTACATGTATAAACTAAAGAAATATAGTAGCAATGACTTTAATGAAAAACCTAGTTCTGACACTAGCAGCTATAAAAGCTGAAGAAAAGAAAAAATAAACTTGAGTGAAACAAGTGGGTTCTTAGCAGCCCAAACAAAAAACGTGGGTTACTATTTACTGTCACGATTGAAGACTTTTGCATTTCCGTGATTCGTTTTGTGATTTGCATTAAATATGAGTTTATCTTGTATTTGTTTTTTCTGCTTGTTAAGCCTATAAATAGGCGTGTAATTTGTTAGTTTGATATCAAGTGTGGAGTAAGAAAACATCAATAAAATCAGAGTGTGTTTGTTCAATTTCTTTGTGAGTTTCATACATGAAAAGTGTGTGATCTATACTCCTCTACTCAACAAATTGGTATCAGAGCTAATCAGTCTGAATATAGTCCAAATTGGTGAAAGAAATTATTTTCATTCACAGCTGAATTTTTCGGAGTGAACAAAAATCAATTTTTTTTTAGTTGAAGGTCAGAGCTCAGGAGGAGTCGAAGGATTTCTTGTTTGTTCACAAAATTTGGCAAACAGAGTGAGTTAACTCAGAATGAGTTAACCCAGTGAAGCTGAGACCAAATTCAGTTTCAGAGAAGAAAAATCAGTGGGCTAAGAAACCCACCTCACTACCGACCTAGAAATTACCTAAGAGAAAATAATTCTCCAGATCCGGTGTCGCCGCTGTCTTCTAGGAGAAAGCTAAAGAAGCCGCTGATCCAACTTCTCCTCGCCGTTAGCCATCAGTGCTGCAGCTACCTCACGGTTGCAAGCCATCAACTCTGGTTCAACCATCAATTGGTGCAGCGCCCGAAGTAATTTAGCTCACGGCAGAAAAAAAAAATTCCCGAAAAGAATTGTGATAGTTCTTTCTTCTCTTTAAACAAGTAAAAAAGAGAGGGGCAGTTGGGTTTCTTGCCATTTGACATACCTTGCCAAGGTCAATTAAAGGTGTACTGCTTGTATATAAAAAAAGGTGCGCCATTCAATTCAAGGAAAGTATTTGTTGTTGTCGCATTTAATGGGGAAGTAGTTGAGCTAAGTAATTAATTCACGGGGCTACTTTCAAAAAGTGGGGTCCATTCTATTGAGTTTATCACAGAAAGCGGTTGAGAAAATTAAAGGGCACAATTATCATTCTTTGGATCATTTTGCATTCAATTTTTGGTATTTGAAATTTTCAAATCTCAACTCAAAGACAGGTGGTTCAAATATTTCAAGACGAGATGTCCAACGGAAGTGCACTAGCATTAATTCCAAAACTCACCAAGGACAATTATGATAATTGGTCCATCCAAATGAGAGCACTATTAGGTGTTCAAGAAGTCATGGAGATAGTCGAAAAAGATGCGAGGAGCACGCCAAAAGAAGCGGCGGCTTTGAAGGAGGAACAGAAAACAACGCTCCGTGCTGAGCGAAAGAAGGATTGCAAAGCCAGGTCCATCATCTACCAAGGACTTGATGAGATGACGTTCGAGATCATCGCCTCCGCTTCATCTTCCAAAGAAATTTGGGAGATGCTGCAGAAAACATACAAAGGTGCCGACAAAGTAAAAGAGGATTCGGCCTTCAATCTCTACGAGGAGAATTCGAAGTCTTCTGGATGAAACCCTCGTAATCTATTTCGAAAGTATTATAGTCGAATCATGACGGTTGCAAACCAGATGAGAAGAAACGGAGAAGCTCTCACAGATATGAGAGTTATAGAGAAGATTCTTCGATTGTTGGATCCGAGATTCAACTTCATTGTTGTTACGCTGGAAGAACTTAAAGACGTAACAACCATGTCTATCGAAGAACTTGTGGGCTCGCTACAAGCCCATGAACAGAAGTTGCACAGAGATGATGATAGAGCTGTGGAGCAGGCTCTACAAACGAAGTTGTCCCTCAATGAAAACAAGCACGAGCAAGGGGGGACATCACAGAAAGGACGAAGCTCTAGTTCTCATGGAAGAGGCTCTGGAAGTTCAAATTTCAGAGGTAAAGGAGGCAGAGGATTTTCAAAAGGAGCAAATCAAAACCATATTCCAAAAGGAAGTGGTCATGGACCTTAAGCGGCCAGAGGAGGAGGACAAGCAAAAAGAGGTGGTTACAACAACCGACCGAACAATGACAAAAGCAACATTCAATGTTACAATTGCCAGAAGTATGGTCACTACATGAAAGAATGTAGAGCAAGGCCAGCATCAAATCAAGTTGGTGAAACAGCAAACTATGTAGACAAGGAGCCAGCAGGAGGAGATTCAATGAGTCTCATGGCGCACAGTTCCACCGAACATGATCAAGGTACATGGTTTCTTGATTCTGGAGCCAGTAATCACATGACTAGTTCAAGGCAGTTTTTTACTGAACTTGATGAAAAGGTTCAGGGAGATATCTCTTTTGGCGACCTCTCCAAAGTCCCAGTCCAAGGGAGAGGAAATATTGTGATCAAACGGAAGAATGGAGATCATGCATTCATCTCCAATGTCTACTATGTTCCAGACATGAAGACTAATATTCTTAGTCTTGGACAACTCCTGGAGAAAGGCTATCAAATTAGCTTGAAGGATATGCAGCTGATGATCACAGATGCTCGAGGGAAGTTGGTTACTCGAGTAAAGATGGCGAAGAATAGGATGTTTCCGCTAACTGTTCTTCATGACACGCCAAAGTGCCTCAATGCCATTATCAACGACAAAGACTGGATATGGCATCTCAGATATGGACATCTCAACTTTGAAAGCTTGAAGATGTTGGTGAATAAGAAGATGGTCAAAGGCCTACCTTATATCCAACATCCAAATGAGGTATGCGAAAATTGTGTTCTTGGCAAGCAACACCGCAACAGTTTTGGGAAGCAAGTTGATTGGAGAGCAAGCATGCCGCTCGAGCTAGTACACACAGATGTGTGTGGTCCGTTGAAGACAATCTCAAACGGACAGAACAGATACTTCCTCACGTTCACCGATGACTATAGCAGGAAGACGTGGGTATACTTTCTCAAACGGAAGTCAGAAGTATTCGAGAAGTTTATAGACTTCAAAGCTCTTATGGAGAAAGAAAGCGGCTACTACATCAAAATGTTGCGGTCAGACCAAGGAGGAGAATACACTGGAGATCAGTTTGATGGATTCCTTAGACAGCAAGGAATTAGACACCAGTGTACACCAGCATACACTCCTCAGCTAAATGGTGTATCTGAAAGGAAGAATCGTACTATCCTCAACATGGCGAGAAGCATGCTGAAGGATAAAGATCTGCCCAAGAGATTTTGGGCTGAAGCAGTTCAATGTGCGGTCTATCTACTCAACAGATGTCCTACGAGGAGTCTGAAGTTAAAGACACCACAAGAAGCATGGACCACTTACAAGCCAAGTGTGGCTCATCTCAGAGTGTTTGGTTGTATTGCCTACGCAAAAGTTCCAGAGGCAAACAGAACCAAACTTGAAGACAAAGGAGTGAAGTGTATCCTTATTGGATACGGTGACTGGACGATGGGATACAAGCTATACAATCCCGTCACTCAGAAGGTAATATACAGTAGAGATGTCATTTTCAAGGAAAATGAATCCTGGAGTTGGGATCAGACAGAAGCTACCAGGAATATGGAGCTGACTGTTGAAGATGAAGAACATGTACATACTAGGGAGGTACCTGGAAGATTAGAAGAGCAGCCATCACCTTCTCGTGGTTTCCCCTCACCACAAAAAGGTGAACCATCCTCACCAACTACAGAAGAGCTTTCCGACATGAGGCCTAAAGGAACGCGAAGCCTAGATGATTTGTATCGTAATACAGATCTGCTGGATGTAGACTTCACCATGTTTTGTCTGCAAATGACTTGTGATCCAGTTAACTTCGATGAGGCTAACCAAGAAGACAAATGGAGGAAGGCTATGGATGAAGAGATTCAGTCCATAGAGAAGAACAAAACCTGGGAGCTGACAAATCTTCCAGAAGGCTATAAAACCATTGGAGTGAAATGGGTCTACAAGGCCAAGAAGAATGCTCAAGGAGAAGTTCAAAGATACAAGGCTAGGCTCGTAGCTAAAGGCTATAAACAAAGAGAAGGCATAGACTATGGCGAAGTCTTTGCCCCAGTTGCTAGGATGGAGACGATCAGAATGATGATCTCATTAGCTGCTCAGCACAAATGGAAGATCTATCAATTAGATGTCAAGACTGCGTTTCTCAATGGATTTCTAGAGGAGGAAATCTATGTCGAGCAGCCACCTGGATATGTGAAGGAAGGACACTATGACAAAGTGTACAAGTTGAAGAAGGCGCTATATGGATTGAAACAAGCGCCACGTGCATGGAATACAAGGATCGATGCATACTTCCAGAAGAATGGATTTGAGAAGTGCCCTTACGAGCATGCACTCTATATGAAGAAGGAAGCTGATGGAAGCTTACTGTATGTATGCCTGTATGTTGATGACTTGATTTTCACAGGCAACAATCCAGCTATGTTTAATTCTTTCAAACAAAGTATGGTTCGAGAGTTCGAGATGACAGATATCGGACTGATGGCACACTTTCTTGGAATAGAAGTGATGCAGGGGGATGACGGCATTTTCATCTCTCAAGCTGGATACGCCAAAAGCATCCTCAAGCGTTTTGGCATGGAGAAAAGTAATCCAGTAACTACTCCAGTTGAAAGTGGAGTGGAACTCAAAAAGAGTGAGGTCGGTAATGTTGATCCGACATATTTCAAGAGTCTGGTAGGAAGCCTTCGCTACAGCGTGCACAAGACCGCATATACTATATGGTGTTGGTCTTATTAGCCCGATACATGGAGATACCCCGACCAATCCCATCCGAATGCCAAGCCGGATTTTGGCGCTATGTCAAGCGGGTACGATCACCGAGGGATCGTTTTTATACAAGTACTGAAAACTTCAGACTTGTCGGCTATTCAGATAGTGATTGGGGAAGAGACTTGGATGAAAGAAAGAGTACTACCGGATTTACTTTCTTTCTTGGAGATACAGCCTTCACATGGTCATCGAAGAAACAAGCGATAGTGACATTATCATCTTGTGAAGCTGAGTATGTAGCAGCTAGCTCAGCTGTTTGTCATGCTATATGAGTCCAGAATATGTTGAATCACTTGGGAATTTCTCAAGAAAATCCCACGGAGATCTATGTCGATAACCGCTCCGCAATCGCACTAGCAAAGAATCCAGTGCATCATGAAAGAAGCAAGCATATCGACACACGCTACCATTTCATCAGAGAGCGTGTGAAAGTAAAAGAAGTGGAGCTAGTTTCTTGCAGGACATATGATCAGGCTGCTGATATTTTCACGAAGCCCCTCAAGCATGAAACCTTCATCAAAATGAAAACAATGCTTGGAATGAAGAAACCCCCAGACTCAAGTTTAAGGGGGGATGAAGAAAAGAAAAAATAAACTTGAGTGAAACAAGTGGGTTCTCAGCAACCCAAACAAAAAACGTGGGTTACTATTCACTATCACGATTGAAGACTTTTGCATTTCCGTGATTCGTTTTGTGATTTGCATTAAATATGAGTTTATCTTGTATTTGTTTTTTCTGCTTGTTAAGCCTATAAATAGGCGTGTAATTTGTTAGTTTGATATCAAGTGTGGAGTAAGAAAACATCAATAAAATCAGAGTGTGTTTGTTCAATTTCTTTGTGAGTTTCATACATGAAAAGTGTGTGATCTATACTCCTCCACTCAACAAAAGCATAACACAAGTCCACAAAATTAGAGCACAAATTCTTTGTACAAGGTCATAGTATATTATCGATACCAACTCAACATTCCAACGACTGCCTTATAAATGCATTACATAAACAAGACATACAACCATGGCACCATTGCACAACCACTTTCTTAATAGCATAACTCAAACCCTTTTTACTTCCAACATTACCAGTACCGGGAAAAAAAACTACATGTACCAGCAATTACTACATTATATTAATTACACAAAACCTAACACAGTTCCAACGCAGCCGGCCATAACATGTACACAGTATTCTGCCAAGGTTCATTCCATATAAGAAGTTGGATATTGGGTCCAATGATACAGATATAGATATTGATACAGATACGAACAAGGCAATTCTGAATAAATGAGAACAAAAACAAGACGGGCATAAGGTAGAAAATGGGGGATATATATTAGGAGGAATCAAGTTGTTACTTATTTGAACATTCCATTTGTAAATAAACACAAACTAATAGTATCTTTCATATTTTTACTGTTTCCTTTTGTAAACATTAAAGGTTAAAATAGAGTTTCGTTTGGTCAAAATTTATTTATTCATACTTTTTCCTCACATTTTTTAAATATCTTAGCCCCGAAATAAGCTTTCAATATGAATATAAATTAATCCCTAGCATGTTTCCATCCATCTCAAAGTTGAAACACACTTGTCCCCAATATATTACCGGTGTTTCCCCAGCCCTTTTGAACTAATGGAATTCATTAGACATGCCACATGGCAAGTCCCATTCATGTCATTTCGTTTCCCCGGCATGCTCGATCCCACGCAAACCAGTTACGAGTGACAGTGCTTCATAGGCAACAACATTGTCATAATTGTTCCCCTTCCTCAATCTTGTTACCCTTGTTAAATTTGATGCTCGGGATCCTTGTGGGGTACCAATAAGGTTGTGGACACCATGAGCTTAGGATGAAATGTAAATTATATAACCAACTCTCCACTCCGCCCCACCCCAAAATCTAACAATATTTCATCCACCCAATACTTAACATTATAGTGTTTGAAAAAGAAGGTCAGAGCAGCCGAGTACTCGCCACCTAGGCACTTGAAGACCCCTCGCCGACTAGGTTGACTTGCCCAACCAGCCCAACTAATCACTGACTAGTTTAACTAGGCGCCGAGTATTCAGCTTGGAAGCTAGAACCTTGAAACACTAGTTCCTCAATCAGGTTGACAATTAAATTGAAGCCATGTCTGCATCAAGGAACAAAAAGGAAAATAAGTTGTATAGGTAACATGACTACAAAACCCCTGACTTACGGTGCACACAAATGGCTCTTTAGTTGACACAAATTCAGGGACATGTTTTTAAACTTAGAGACTGAATTCGAGGAACGACACTCTATCCATACAATGAGATCGAAGAGGTAAATAAGTCAATTTGTCACACCCCAAAATGAAAAGTGACAGGCCGTGGGTCATGGGGCAAACCCATGGAACACGAAGCCTAAAATAAAAATAAGGTCGATAAACACCAAATGTCCATATTTTATTATTAACCAAAACAAAGCATGGGGAACACTATCCCATGAACCAAGCAATACAAATTATTAACCAATGATAACAAAAATACGATGTATCAAAAAGGTTTGATATGTGCAGAAGCGAATAGATAAAATAATAAAAATGATCCGCACACAGATTGCATGCCAATTAAAAGATCCAATATTAACAATTTACGTTTTCAATAATCAAATGATAATTAAACATGTTATGTATTTTCGAACTCGACGTGACCCTTGAATTATCATTTTGGAAAAATTATTATTTGGTTATTGAAATCGTGAATTGTTAATATTGGATCTTTTAATAGGCATGCGATAAAAATATATACTTTTGGTGAGAACTTGGTGGATATTGATGGGAACATTTATTATTGAAAGTCCAAGGAAATTAATCCTCTGTGTGCGGGTGACTCTAACCATTAGGGAAGAGATCGTATCTTGGCCGGTGACCCTAATGCTCAACGGCTGACTTTCGCCGGATCGTTCTTAGGGAAAAGTTACATGGGCTACCTACTCGTGGTGACTCTAAGTTTTGATATTGGATCCAATCTCTGAGGTATTTGTTCACTAGTATTTGTTACTACTTGGTATTGGTTGTGGTTCCCCATTGTTGTTGGTTATCGTACAGTGATCACCAAAAAGACTTGTTGTTGGTAGAAAGATTTATTGATATAATTTGCTGCTTTGTGGTGCACCTCGTATGCCAAATTATATTTATATGTTAATTTTTTTTTATCCCTGCTTTAGAACTTTATTTATTACACATGTTTTGCCATTCACTGAGCTTGTTAGCTGACAGATTTAATCCACCATCATTTTCAGGGAAGTCGAGTCAGCAGTTTTTATTACTTGGTTCATGGGATGGTGTTCCCGATGCTTTGTTTTGGTTAATAATAAAATATGGATATTTGGTGTTTATCGACCTTATTTTTATTTTAGGCTTCATGTTCCATGGGTTTGCTTCATGGCACATGGCCGGTCACTTCTCATTTTGGGGTGTGACAAGATTAGTCTCCCGGGGGGTGAAGAATAAATTTATAAACCCTTTAGAGCAGCAACGCAGGGCGTACATTTCCTTCCTATTAAATAATCTCAAAAAATGTAATTGTGCTTTCATTGCTTTCAAAGGTTCTTGACATCGTAATATAAACTCACCTCGAAAGAGAGATGCAAGTACCCTCATAAGCAACCGTACCTTGATAAAAATTTATTCTCAACCTACCAAATTCATAATTAATGAACTTAAAGCTGGTATCAGTGTTTCACCGCTGTCCCATGTCAGGAGATACAAGCCAACCTGCACAAAGTATGAGTAATGGAAAGCTCATAATTAGGAGCTTTTGTTAATCATTTGACCCTAATTATGGCATTAACCAAAAGTCTCAGCAATAAGCTCAAACCCAATTGAGAAATCAAATTATGAATACCAATTAAGATTTTGTTTGCACTAAAAGGAGAACTTAATCATTCAACAAAACAAAGGACACAAGGTCCAGCTCAAACAAGCTCAACTAGAAAGTATACAACCCTAAATAGTAAATAAACTATCAACTAACAAGGAGCTAAATAATTTGAGCTAGCTCATTTGACATTATAGTTTAAGAGATCTCAAGTTCAAATCTCAAAGGGAGCAAAGCAATATTTGATTAATCTTTAATACCCTTCAACTTGTAACTCCCAAGACTCGAGTCTGCTAATTACATGGTACTGCATGTACTTGAGGGACTACTCAAGTGAAATTGCAGACACCCTCGTTCTCCTAAAAAACTAAATTAAATAACTCCTAGAATGGAGAAACCAAACAAAGATCAAAAAGACTACTTTACTTGTCACGCCCTCAAATTTAATAACTCAAAAGTAAATAAAATCCACGTAGGACAAATCAAGATCTCAAAATTTTCCCTTGAAATAGTCCAAGTCAACATAATATAATCCCATCATTCCGAATAAACAAGTTCTATTTACTAGCGTCCATAACCCAAGTGCATAAGTACAAAGTTCAAGGTTATTACATTGCCAAATAGTCAAAAGATTAATAAATTGAAGTTACAAAATCATCTTTCCAAAAACATAATACAAGATGGGAAAATAACTTCATGCATGTTTAAGCTCCTTGTAGATGTCACTCGACAAGCATCTAACTTCATGCTCCATGCCGTGTACCTGAAAATTTATTGCTTGAGCTCACTAGCCCAGTAGGAAAACTATTCTACTAACTCTAGGTGTATAAACATGATACATGCATAATAAATGAGTATGAAGGTGGACTCGGCCAAGTACAAGGTTAAGATGGACGGAAGGGACCACGAAGTATCCTAAATATATCCAAGTGTCCAAAAACGTGTCCAAGTGTCCAAAATAAATTTAAGTAACTCATCAAGGTCCAAGTAGTTCCCAAAATTCTCATTTTCGCATATCGAAAGTCAATTTTTGCCAAAAACGCTAAATTAATCCAAATTCTTCACAACCGATATTTCATAAGAAAAAAAAATCTTCAATCTTAATAGAGAAGTATCCCTCTGCCGGATTTCATGGGCTCCGTACACCCCTGTCGGATTTCATGGGCTCCGTGCACCCATGCCGGATTTCGCGGGCTTCGTGCACCCATGGCCAGGGACATCAAACGGGTGATGCCTAGAGTTCATTTTATCCAATAAGTTCATATTAAAACTATTGTCTTTCAAAAAGTCCCAAAAATCCCATTTCTTTTCAAAAGTTCACCATTTTTGCCAAAAATGTGTCAACCGACGCGTGTCCGATACGTCAAACATAAAATTTATTACTTCACGTGTCAAAGGGTTAATTTTATGAATTCGAAGTTGATTCGGTGTTCAAAATGGTGGTATGGGTCAAAAGTACGATGGAATGGATGATCGGGGACCAAACGGGCATCAAAGAGTGGCCTAAAACCACCCCAAAAACAGGGGAGAGGCTCTGGAAAACAGGGGCAGCAAGCAGATTTTCACCCTATTGGTGTGGAATTTCAACCCAAACATAAATGTAAAGCTTAGGGCCAAAAATTGGATATGTAGAGTGACTAATGGACCTCAAGGGAGTGTCAAACAACCATCAATTGCAACAAACAATAGCTCAATTCATAGATCAAAAAATTTTGCTTAAACAAACCAACCATGGGAGCAAAGCATGAATTCAAAGAATTTGAGAAACAATAGCAAGTTATATGCTTTATATCACATAGATATAACTAGAGGGGGTAGAATTTGTCTTCCTACCTCAAGGTTTGAGCTTGAAACAAATGGGTAAATGAAAACCCTAGCTTCCAATATGCTCCAACCCAAAATGGGGTCTCCTGGTGCGAAATGAGTGCAATCCAAGCTTCAAAATGCGTAGAGGAGGTGATTTTAGGTGGAGTTTATGAAGGAGACTTGAGGGTTTTGTGGATTTTTGAGCTTGGAGCAAGAAAAATGGAGGAGAGGAGAGAGAGAGAGGGCTGTCGGCAGAGAGAGGGAGAGGGGCTATTTTTTTTTTGTTCCAAAATGCAAGACAAAGAAGTCTTATATACTCTCACCCTTTAACACTTTCACCCCTAGATTTTCAAATGTATATTAAACACACCCAAATGCATTCTACCACTATCATATTGACCTCTCTTAATTAAAATTTAATTCCTCACATTTACCCAACATTATTCCGGAAAAATTATGTAAAAATACGGGTCCTTACATTACTCCAAACATGGTCCTGCTTCCAAGCTCCATCAATGGAAAATCGATTACACTTTAGAGAGGTAGGTAGCAAAGTCAGGAAAGTTTTCAGCACATCTACCATATACTAAGATAGGAAACCAAGATGAGTCACAGCTGTGTAACAAATTAGGAAACAAACAAGTTGGGGATACATGAAAAAGTGTCTAGATTGAACAAGTGTTTACAATGTAATGTGAATGATTGTGGCTAAACATATGTGCTTTGTTGGAAATTGTCCCACATCAGTTAATTATCACCTCAAAAACTAGTAAACGAGGCTAGGCAGCCTCTCCACTCATAGTCAATTGGTTTTAAGTTGGATTTTTTAACATGGTATCGGAGCTGTGTTTTTGGAGGATTTTCCCCTTTGTTTGTGTCATAGTTGCACTTTGTTCTTTTGTGATCCGTATGCTCCAAATCCTATGTTGACCTCTCCACGTGCGAGTTTTTTTTGAATGACAAATTTTTTTTTTATTAATCACCTATCATGGATACAAAATTAAAAGGAACAAGAGAAAAACATCAAATGAGGAGAGGAAACCAACAAAGTTGGCACCCCAACCTACAACTATCATCTGCTTCTCGAGACCCAAAAGGTTGAAGGCTAACCAGGAGACAACCAAACAAATGAGAACCACAAAATCTGCCACTTTTGCAAAACCAAAGACCCCTTGCCGTCGCCAGCAAAATCAGCATAGAGTTCACAAAAGCAGTATAGAGATCCTTTCAAATTTGCAGCTACAATTACAAAAATTTTGATATGCAACATCATTCAAAATTGCAGCAGCAAAAACCTCCCTTGCCAAAAATATAACCTCAAAATGAACTTCCAACATCAACATAACATCTCATAGAAGTAGCAGCTCAGAAAGATTAAAACAACTAAAGCAGTAGCAGTTTGATACATCCAAGAGACTATAAAATTGAGTCCCATAACCACACAAGGGTACCTCAACCCTGACCATGACCACAAGTATCAGGCTAGCTGGGAAAGGATTAATCATATCAGCGATGAAAATTCTTGCTTCAACAGCATCTACTATGATGAAAATTTTGCTGATCCAAATACACAAAAAACTGCCAATAGCTCTATAGTCAGAATTAACCTTTCACACTTTCCTTTTCTATAGCCTCCAATTCTGCAATCTTGCTTATCACCTCCTCATCATAATTATACTCAATTAGTTTATTCATCTGTTGAATGGTTTGGGCTTCACTGAGGATGGATTTAGTTCTATTGTTGATCCCTTCTGTTGAGACTAATGCAGACAAAGCAGCAGCTGCAATAGCTGATGTTAGAACTACACATGTCTTATTGCCCTTCTCTCCCTTTTGGTTCCACTTGTTCACTTTTGAATTCCCTAAAAATTCATCAATGTTTTTCCTCCTTTTCTTACCTTGAACGCCTTTTACTGCTGCTTGAATGGAACTGTTAATTTTTTCAAAACATTATGCATGCGAACACACCTCATTAATCTCATTTTGATTTGGTTCACATTCTTCATTTAATGCTACTTTTGTTGAGATGACAACCTGTCTGTCTTCAGCATTATTCCTGTTGTTGTAGCTAGAAACACTCAATGCTTGATCCTCAACAATAGCTGCCACATTGGTAGGATTAATGTTCATTTCTATTAATGCATTACCACCAACAATATCTTTATGATTGCTCACCCGTAATTCCTTTAAAATTTGAATTGGTGTCTCTTGAACTTCCATAGAATGTGACCCCATTTGAGATTCAGCCGACTTGGATTATTGGGACTCAACCACCTTATCATTAATCAATTCCATAGTTGGCTGCTCATTTACTAACTTCTTGCTTTGGTCAATTACCTCATCACTATGGAATTGATTAAGGATAGGGATCATCTTTCAAACTTTAGTAATGATGTTTAAATGAGTCCTTGCAAAGATGGGGCATCTCAGATTAGAATTACCACCAAAAATGGGATTGAAGGACCCTATTATTGTGCAAAAAAGGGACAAGAGGAAGGGGAAAATCTCATAAAAAATTATGGAAATAAAGAGGAAAAGCAAAATCTCATAAAAAAATGTTGAAAATAAAGAGGATGTGGCAGTAAATGTTTCAATTGGAGATAATCTGATGGCAGTTTATGTTGATATGACAATCTTTCGGTGAGTTGCGTATACCTTGGTTACATGCTTTTACTCGCTTTGTGAAATGTTTTAAGCAATTATTTGAACAAAGTGTTTTGCTTAGAAAAAGGCTGGAAAGAGCATATATATTTTTGTCACATGAGCTGCTATTGTTTGAAAATGCTTGACTTGATTTCTTATTTGAAATTGGGCCATGGTTATTTGTGAAATGTGAAATTCTCATTGGATGTACATGTTTATGTTGATATGACCCATCCAGACGGTGTCCCAGGTGCTAGGGGACGTTAAATGGACTAGTGACTGAGGAAATATGGTTGGAGGTGCAGCCAGGCACCAAGCAGGTAATGATATCATACCACTCCTCTAATGGGGTCGCTCCCCAACCGACTGGCAATAAAAGAACCATTGCATGGTTGTATTGAAATAAGCATGTTGAATAAAAATGGGTCCAACCTTCTGGACCAAAAATATGAGTCCTTCTTGGACTAATTGCTTGCAAATTATGATTTTATTGTATTGGTTAAAACTATCATACAATTGTGAATCTTGTCAATTTTAAAACTCCATGGTCAAACCTATATCCTTGCTATACATTTCTCACCCGAGCTTCGGCTTAAGAAAATCCTATTTTCTCTTTCCAGGTTGAGTAAAAGCAAGGGCGGTGTGAATAGCAATGGAGAATTTTGAGTAGCTGAATGCCTTTTGATGTTTATAGTTAGTTGTTGATAGAATTGTTGTAAATAGAAGTGAGTTTGAGCTATGTGTTATGTATGATGTTGGTCACTTAGTTGCTTCGGGGTTGTTTATAATAAGTTTCCGTTGTTCCTTAGTTTATGTATGAATGGTTTGAATGATAAGCAAGGGGAGGCCTTGGTGACTCCATCACCGGCCGGTCACGTGATCCATAATGGAATTGGGTCGTGACAAAAGTGGTATCAGAGCATGGTTTAGTATGCTTTGTGCAACTCCGGAGCATAGGGTGCACGATAGGATGCACATTATATGATAAGCACTTGGCGATTGAACTTAGTAAAAGATGGATAGAAGTAAATTAAAGGATTAATACGATGTTCTTTTGTTTATTGTAGGCATGGCAAATCATGACTACCTTTCAGGGACAAGATGAATGGGGTAGGTTTAAAATTTTGCAACCCAAGACTACGATCCCCAAGAGCAACTTTTATGGATGTGGAGGAGTACACGGAGAACATGGCAAAGGATGCCCAAAAAAAAGTGTACCAGGAGATTGAGAAGGTGACTAGAAAGCATACGTATACAGCCGATGTGACCAGGGCGGTGGTTAGACATAGGTTGGATATCCAGCAGCAGATTGTAGAAGAGGCGATGGGGGTGGTAGTGTCTAGAGAAGCTTACGCTGCTATGAGGAGGAGATTTGGTCCAATCCCCCATTACCATTAGTGTCCCAGGCCTCCACTTCTAAGGCTGCACCGCCAATAAGAGCACAACATCCTGCCCCTAGAGAGTTTGATTCCACAACAAAGGTGTAGACACCCCGATTTTGAACTCGGGATGCGCTCGAGCACGCCCAATGATGAAATGGACCAATCATGGCTACCCGAAACTTGTGAAAATGACTTGAATCTAATCAAAATCAACCAAACATCACCAAATAACCTAAACCAACCCAAGCATTGTTGAACCAAGTTAAACCAAAGAGATCACGCCATCAAAAAGCCTTGGCTCAAGTTTGAACCTTGGCGCTCAATCATGAAGCACCTTGGCGCTTTCAAGCCCACGGCTTTGGGCTCAGCGCCAACTCTCAATCGCCAGAATCTGCAGAGTATCTCATCATGAGATTTCATGCAGAGTGGAGCGTCTAACCACTTCTATACGTATTTTACACGTATAATACACTCTACATTGTCCTAAAACTACACCTAGTATACAACCCACTTCCTCTCTCTCCTCCCTTCTCTCCACTCACTGCCTATATAAACCATCCACTACCCCTTATTCAGGGGTTCACCAATTTAGTACTCCAGTTGATATTCTATCCAGCAATCGTGCCTTCTCTCTCTCTCTATAAAACCACTCTTCCTCCATCAAAACCATGGATGAAAACCATCAGCCTAGTTCAAAATTAAGCCTTTGAATCATCAATTAACCTGATACTTTACACCATCCATCCAGATACTAACCAGAACAACCACAACCATCCATCCCTAAGCCAAAAATCAGGTTCAAGTCTTCAAATCAAGTGGAAAGGTAGTTAGACAAGTAATTGTTACTGTTTTTGGTTCATCTGAGGGTGGTCAGTGTGTTCAATCAAGTTCTTTATACTTGAATTGAACTCACAAAGGTCCAAAAAGTTGTTTAAAACACTGTCAAAATTTGCAGTTGTAGCAGGGGTTGAGCGCTCAAGTCTCAGGCCTGGAGTGCTCAAGTCCAATTACGGCGGTTTTGCTTTTCTTGAACTTTTTAAGCTTTATTTGGGATTTTGATCATCATTTAATAGTTAAATTATGCTCATATAATCTTTAAAACAGCTTGTTTTTACTTTAAAACCTTTTGCATGAGTATATATTAACTATTTTATGATGATCAAGCTTCAATACCTTTGAAAATCTAATTTTCGAGAGCAAATCAGTGATTTTCCAGTTTCATAAACCTTCATCTCATGTATTATGGTCCTGAAAATTATCCAGAATCTGTTTTCTTAACAAAAATCAGAAAGTCATGTAATGGCTTGAGCGCTCAATGCTATCCACTTGAGCGCTCAAGCTATTCTTGAGCAAATTGTTGATTTTTGGATGTTTTGATGATGGATCATGGTTTACTAGAACTCAAGCGTGAGTGGGATTTTGTTGCTATTCATATGATCTGGATTCACTTCTTTCTTTCATTCCCAAGCATTTCTTTTGTTAAAACTTGATGATTTTCTTCTTTTCATCATTATTTATGAGATCAATCTGTCTATTTTTCATTTGATTCCTCATTAAGAACATTTTATTGATGTTAGATCTTGTAAATAAAGAGTAAAGAAGGGATGAAAGTGCAGAAAATCACAAAAGCCAGAAACTGGCTTGAGCGCTCAATCCATAAGGTTTGAGTGCTCAAACTGGTTTGAAGGGTTTGAGCGCTCAAGTCCTCATCTTTGAGCGCTCAACTCTTATTTCGAAATCCAGATTGTAAGTCAGATTAAGTCTCATGTTCATGATTTCTGGAGTTGCGGTATAGTTTCTGCTGTGGTTAATTTCTGTAAATATTTGTTGTAATTTTTCTTTATTGTTAATCTCCCTTTTTCATGTAAATCATCACGCACAAGCATTCACGTTAAAATTGCATTTTTTTTCATTACGTTTTTATTGTTTACGTGGTTCCCATCCCCAATTCCCCATTTTCGTGATTAAATTGAATTTCAAACATTTTCAGAATCCCACGAAATATTGAGTAGAGACCGGTTCACGGACCGGGTGAGAGGGGTGCCGTAAAACCCTTCCCCTCTCGTAACCAAACCCCCGAATCCGAGAAATTTCTGGTTTCGCTGTGATCAGTAAAATCTTTTTCAATGGGCAAACGAGTCATATTTTTATCGGTTTCTCGGATTCGGACCTCAAATCTGGGTGGCGACTCTAACAAAACACAATCTTTCATTGTGCGACGCCGCATGATCTCCGTGGGCTGTCCACAAAAGGGTAGTGGGAGTAGCGAGGAAGAGGACCTAGATGAACCAGAGTTGGTGGAAGTTTCTTTTGACTCCGAGTAGCTGAAAGGAGAGAACATTAGGAGAGTGGAGCTTGTAGATATGGTAAAAAGAATGTATAGTTTGTGCTATGGGAATGTGTGAAAGCACTAGTAGTAAAAGTGTTGTAAAATATGTACTCGGTCTTGTGTATAGTGTAAACATGTTTTGCTTGTGAATAAATAAAGATGTTGTTGTTCCTCGTTATGTATAATTGTGGTTGATTAGAATATAATTCCTTGGTTTGTTTCTGTTACTGAGAAATCATGAGGCATATCCGAAACCAGTCTGATATTGAAAGATTTGAAAGGCTAGAAAATACTATAGCGGAGCTAGTGAATGTAGTGAGAGATTTGCAACAACGCTAACAACCAACGGCTCCTCCATCCGAACTACTACCTGCAATGCAATCACAAACACAACCTCCAACCTAGAATCAACATGGCCCATCCAATACTACACTCCTTTACCAAAATCAAACCCAAACCACAAACCCAGCACCCCAACTTGTGGAAGGAACGAATATAAAGGAGTTTCTTAAATTGAAACCCCCAAGCTTTGAAGGAGGAATAAATCCAGCCGCTGCTTACAAGTGGTTAGCAGAAGTTAAGAAAATCTTTAAAGTTATATCGTGCACAGAGACTCAAAAATTGAAGTTAGCGGCGTATATGTTAAAAGGAGAGAATCACCGCTGGTGGAACCTAAAAGAGAAAGCTGAGCTAGAAATGAGTTCGAAAAGATTTGTAGAAGTTTTCAAAGAAAAGTATATTCCTCAAGCTATCAAGGATGCTAAGTGTTCACAGTTTCTCAATTTAAAGCAAAGAGTACTACCCAAGTCGGTTGCAGACTATGAGGCTGAATTCACAAACTTGTCAAAGTATGGGTCTCATGTAATTGACATAGATGTTAGAAAGGCTCAGAAATTTGAAGATGGGCTACTACAAGAAATCAGATTTGTGGTACATCTGCTACGTTTACCTACATATGCAGACGTGGTTGATCGTGCTCTCTTGGTAGAGCAAGGACTTGAGGAGGTGAAAAGAATTTCTGAATATATGAAGAGGAAGAATATGGACAATGGGAAAAATGCAGCACCAGGTAACACCAAGAAACAGAATACAAGAAGAACCATTTCCACATGTGCCAGTTGTGGAAAGAATCACTCATGCATTTGTTGGAGAACTATGCAAGGGACTCAAGGAAAGAGTAACTAATGCACCCGCTGCATTTATGGATTTGATGAATCGAGTTTTTAAGAGTTATTTGGATGATTTTGTAATTGTTTTCATCGATGACATTTTGATATACTCCAAGAGTGACGAGGAACATGCGAATCATGTAAGAACTATGTTGTGGACTCTTAAGGAGCATAAGTTGTATGCAAAGTTCAAGAAGTGTAAATTTTGGTTGGATAAAGTTGTGTTTTGGGGGCATGTTGTTAGTAGCGAGGGAATAGCAGTAGACCCGCAAAAAATTGAAGCCGTCATTAATTGGCCTAGGCCAACGAGCATAACTGAGGTGAGAAGTTTTATGGTATTGGCAGGCAATTATCGAAGATTTGTTAAGGATTTCTCCAAAATAGCAGTACCTTTGACCGAATTGACTAAGAAGGGAGAACTTTTTGTTTGGACTGAGAGGCGAGAAGAATGTTTTCAAGAGCTGAAACGGTGATAAACCACAGCACCCATCCCGACCCTTCCTACTAGAAGTAATATTTTTGCAATTTATAGTGATGCCTCTCGTCAAGGTTTGGGCTGTGTTTTGACGCAAAATGAAAAGGTAGTGGTGTATGCTTCTCAGCAACTGAAACCCCATGAGAAAAATTATTCGACCCATGACTTAGAATTAGCGGCGGTTATATTTGCTTTGAAGATCTGGCGTCATTATTTATACGGAGTGTCCTGTAATATATATACCGATCATCAGAGCTTAAAGTATATTTTCACACAAAAGGAGCTGAACCTAAGGCAAAGGCGTTGGTTGGAATTAATAAAGGATTATATGTAACCATTCAATATCATCCCGGGAAGGCTAATGTAGCGGCCGATACTTTGAGTCGTAAGGCAGCGGGAAACTTAAATTGTCTCATTACTACTCAGAAGGAGTCACTTGAGGACGTGGGAAGGTTGAATTTAGTAGTGACCGTTAAAGGGTCGAATGCCATTTGTGCGGTTGTTATGGTAGAACTAGCACTAATTCAAGAAGTGAAATCGCGGCAAATGGAGGATACTAAGTTGAAAAGAATAAGTGACCAGATTGGGACAGATTTCCACCCAGATTTTTCGAAGGTTGGACAAGTGATGAGATTTCGAAATCGATTGTGTGTTCCTAACAATCCAAAACTTAAGCGAAAAATTTTGGAGGAACATCACAAGTCCAAGTTTGCTTGTCACACGGGAGTTGTGAAGATG
Organism: Vaccinium macrocarpon; assembly: GCA_022606695.1. Classification (NCBI taxonomy): domain Eukaryota; kingdom Viridiplantae; phylum Streptophyta; class Magnoliopsida; order Ericales; family Ericaceae; genus Vaccinium; species Vaccinium macrocarpon. Next base: position 16,054,860 of record CM040170.1, on the reverse strand, counting down.
TACCAGGATCTTAAGGAATTTTATTGGTGGATGGGTATGAAGAGAGACATAAGAGGTTATGTGGCCAAGTGCTTGCAGTGTCAACAGATTAAAGCCGAGCGCCAAAAGCCTGTTGGACTTTTGCAACCTCTACCCATACCTAAAGGAAAATGGGAGAATTTGACAATGGATTTTGTTGTTGGATTGCCTTGTATGCTTGAAGGGAAACAATTGATTTAGGTGATCATAGACCGACTCACAAAAACAACACATTTTCTTCATGTCAAGAATACTCACACGATGAAGCAATTGGCTGCAATATGTGTTCGAGAAGTGGTTCGATTACACGGAGTTCCTATTACTATTGTGTTGGATCGAGACCCAAAGTTTGTATCTAGATTTTGGGAGAGTTTTCAAAGGGCAGTGGGAACCAAGTTGAATTTTAGCACAACATTCCATCCTCAAACTGACGGTCAAACTGAGTGAACAATCCAAACATTGGAAGATATGTTACGAGCTCGTGCTATGGATCTACGTGGGAGTTGGGAGGAGCATTTGTCGCTAGCTGAATTTGCTTATAACAATAGTTACCAGGCAAGTATTGGTATGGCCCCATTTCAAGCACTATATGGCAAGTTGTGTAGATCACCAGTATGTTGGGCAAAGGTTGGAGAAGAACAACTAATGGGACCAGACATTATACACGAATCAGCTGAGAAAGTCAAATTGATCCAAGAAAGGTTGAGGGTTGCTCAAGATCGGCAGAAGAGTTATGCTGATGCCCATCGGAGAGAGTTAGAATTTGAAGAGGGTGATTGGGTATTTCTTAAGATCTCTCAAATGAAAGGAGTTGTGCGTTTTGGGAAGAAAGGAAAGTTGAATCCGAGATACGTTGGGCCATTTGAAGTTATTGAAAGAGTCGGGCCAGTTGCATATCGACTCACACTCTCTCTAGAACTTGCTAGCGTGCATGATGTGTTTCACATTTCAATGTTGAGAAAATACGTAGCAGACCCAACGGATGTTTTGGCTCAACCACCCATTGAATTAGAGGAGAATCTACAATATGAAGAAAGACCAGTACAAATCCTAGATCGGAAGGATAAACAACTTCCCAATAAGATTATCCCATTGGTAAAAGTTTGGTGGGAAAGGCACTCGGGGGATGAAGCAACTTCGGAGAGAGAAGACGATATGCAGAAGCAATACCCAGAATTACTTGGAGAAGGTATGTTCCGAGTTATATTCTGAGATTAACTTTGTTTAGACTTAGCATTAGCGACCATGAAAAGTTTGGGGGACCAAACTTCTTAAGGTGGGGAGGATGTAAAATCCAAGTTCTAATTGTTCATGTGATTTGGTCAAGTTAGCTTAATTATTCTAAGAAAGGCTCGATTAGATTAATTAGTGCCAATGGTGGTCAAATGAGACATTATGGATGTTCGCCCTTTTATTATTAATGGGCATGGCGGAATAAATGTCACATATAATATATATACGGACCTCTTGGGTAAAGTAGATAAAATTAGATAGTATTTGAGACGTGGTATAGTATCTCGAATTTTAGGATTTTTCCCTAGGAATCCAACACGATCACAATGACCCTCGTATTTAATTTAGCCTATGATGAATTTTTGGGAATTTTTGAATGTTGAGATCTGGACTGTTCCGGACAGAATTTTGAAAAGTGCGCACAAGCCTTGTCATAGTTGTGGCGTGGTTGCTATTGGCAAAAGGGAATTACACCTGTTTTGATGACTATACTACCACCTCCATATATATACTCTTATATTTGGCAAAAGGACAACTCCAAGTTAGATGTATGTGGAAGTTGTTGGTGCAAAAATCCGGGAGTCTTCGGGAAACTGAACTTGTTGAGGACGGAACTTGCTTCGAGGCACGTTACTATGTCGCTTTCCGAAAACAGTATTCGCCCCCACCGTTCGGTGTGCACCGGGTTGATAGCGAATCTGTTCGAGGATACAACGAAGCCCGATCAATTCAATGATCTTCTGCCTGCGTCCGCACAAACGAAGGACAGACAGAATACCAAGTCAAAAAAGAATCAAAAGAACCAAGGAATTGCTGGCACCGTTTCTGCCGAGTAACGGTACAACAAAACTAGAAAACAATCTGTAGTAATTTTGGCAGAGTAACAAGGCTAGAAATTCGTCTATCTTTACATCAATGAATGTAATTCCGGGTTTTATTTGTAGGCCCCAAGTATCGTTTCACTTTAGGACACGCCCTTTAGTGAAAGGACTTGAGTTTGAGTCATAACCCTCCGTTCAGAGTTGCATCCGTACGCGAACTAGTGTAACCGGTGTCGATACAGCTTTATGGTGTATCGATACCCATCATTCTGTTTGTGAAACAGCCGCTCATGAGCCAACCGGTATCGATACAGCTAAGTGCAAAGTGTGCCATCAAAGCGTCACACAGCCCACTGCCACGCTCACTCACGTGAGGGTGCGTATGAGTGTGTTCCATCACCGGCCACGCCGGTAATGCGCGCAACACCATAGGTGCCTTTCTACTTAACATTATGTGAACATTATAGGAATGTTTCCACATATATACAACTCAACTTCTCTTTCACTAGCCAATGTAGGACAAAACAAAAACACAACAATAAAAGTTTTCTAAAAGCACAAGGAATATTTTGATAAAAACCCATTTATTTTGATAATTTCCAACAGAAGTGAGAGAGAGACTGAACCTCAAGAGCTATTGAAGCCCAAGTCGAACACCACCGCTTTGATTCCAATCGTTCTCACCGGAGAAACCTTCACCTCTTTCCACGGTAATCTCCCTTTCACACTCTAATTTTTGTAAATCTAACCCTTTATTATGTTAGTTATGGTCTGTAGGAGCAAAACCCATCATCTTAGCAATAAAACCTACACACGCTCTGTACACCTGGGAATGGCAGCCTCAGGCTTCCGACGATTTCAGAAAATCAGTTATCTCTGTCCTTTTTTTTTTTTAATTGTGTCTCTTTCCTCCTCCCGTAATCCTGTTTCATACCCGATATATTCACCCCCAAATTTCAAACCCTTGTTCTGGAACATTAGTTTTAGAACACCTAGTTTACGTTAATGAAATTAAGTCCTTAATTAGAATAGGTGAACCCACGTAACCTTTAATTGTACATAGATAAGGTACCGCTGGTTCAGGGTGACAATTTTCCCCTTTGTTATCACGTTTGCTACCTTAGAAATGGAGGGGTCTTAATTGAAGTAGTTAGAAACTCCCTTGTTCTTGATTCTAAAACTAGCAGATTGTAAGCTTAGCTTTAAAGTATACATATACCTTATTCTTTTTCCAAAACCATGGCAGATTAATAGCTAAACCCAGATTAAAGCTATAAGGGAGCCTAGAATAGGAACAAGTTTAAATTCGAGCATTTCATTCAGTTTAATAATTTTATCTAGTAGTAATTTGTGAGTCTTTTTATAGAAACCGGTGGATCGGAGTAGTTCATAGCAGAGCGAGCGCGAGACAATCTTTTGGTGAGTTGCATATACCTTGGTTACTTGCTTTTACTCGCTTTGTGAAATGTTTTGAGCAATTATTTTGAATAAAGTGTTTTGCTTGGAAAAAGGCTGGAAAGAGCATATATATTTTTGTCACATGAGCTGCTATTGTTTGAAAATGCTTGACTTGATTTCTTATTTGAAATTAGGCAATGGTTCTTTGTGAAATGTGAAATTCTTGTTGGATGTACATGTTTATGCTGATATGACCCATCCAAACGGTGTCCAGGACGCTAGGGGACGTTAAATGGACTAATGACTGAGGAAATAAGGTTGGAGGTGCAGCCAGGCACCAAGCAGGTAATGATATCATACCACTCCTCTAATGGGGCCGCTCCCCAACCGACTGGCAGTAAAAGAACCATCGCTTGGTTGTATTGAACTAAGCATGTTGAATAAAAATGGGTCCCACCTTCTGGACCAAAAATATGAGTCCTTCTTGGACTAATTGCTTGCAAATTATGATGTTACTGTATTGGTTAAAACTATCATACAATTGTGAATCTTGTCGATTTTAAAACTCCATGGTCAAACTTGTATCCTTGGTATATGTTTCTCACCCGAGCTTCGGATTAAGAAAATCCTATTTTCTCTTTCTAGGTTGAGTAAAAGCAAGGGCGGTGTGAATAGCAATGGAGAATTTTGAGTAGCTAAATGCCTTTTGATATTTATAGTTGTTGATAGAATTGTTGTAAAATAGAAGTGAGTTTGAGCTATGTATTATGTATGATGTTGGTCACTTAGTTGCTTCAGGGTTGTTTATAATAAGTTCCGTTGTTCCTTAGTTTATGTATGAATGGTTTGAATGATAAGCAAGGGGAGGCCTTGGTGACTCCATCACCGGCCGGTAATGTGATCCATAATGGAATTGGGTTGTGACATAGTGTGACACCATTTATAGCGTTCACATCCTCATTCTGACTAGAGAGAATTGTCCGTTCAGTTAAAAATGTCGGGGTTGATGAACTTGCCACATCCAGTTTGGGATAAATAGACGATAATAATTCATTTAGATCTCGACGTTTACCTATCGTTGACGGAAGGTGCACCACATCTCGAGGGTTGGTTCCAACCTAAAATTTGACATTAAAATTAATACTCAAAAATAAGTTTTAACGCGTGTTGACTACTCAAAATAACTGTTCATAAAAAAAATTCTACAAAATCAGCCTTGTTACCTCCATTGAGAAATTTGCAAAATCAGCATTTCAAGGATCGCTTGTATTCAATCGCATGTTTAAATTCAACGTTAAGACCTGTATTTCATCCCACAGATAAGAACATTTGAGTGATGCACAAACAATTTCCTCTCGAACTCCTTTGGGCACAACTGGTAAGATTTGATGAAAATCACCACCAAGAACTACGGTGATACCCCCAAATGGATTAGGATTGTCCCGACTATCACATAATGTCCGATCAATGGCTTCAACACAATGTTTATGCTGCATCGGAACTTCGTCCCATATGATCAGCTTTGTTTCTCTAAGTAACTCTGCCTGTAAAGATTGCTTGCTAAACCCACAAACAGAATTTTCTAACACATCCAACGGGAGGCAAAAAGTTGAATGTGCAGTGCGACCTCCTTCCAATAAAAGCGATGCAATTTGTTGGAACTTGTGGCTCATATGGTTTGTATGAGAGGCACAGAGAAGTTCCCAGTATCGATGTGCAAGTTGGGAGGCATTATGATGGAGGTGGTATCGATACAGAGGTTTTCCTATATCGATACTGAGGCATCTATTGGCGAACAGAATGTACGGGTATCGATATAGGGAAATCCCTGTATCGATACTGAGTGGCTTAAAGGCAGTCGTGAACGGTGTTACAAGGGCATTATAGGTATTTAGGTTATAATCCGAGTTAGGGTTGGAATAGGAGTAGCATTCTCTTATAAATACTCTCTATTGTAAAATCCTAGAGGGGTGATCATCAATAAATGACTATTCTGTGTCCTCTCGTGGACGTACCCCGATTTTGGGGAACCACGTATATCTCCGTGTCAACTCCTTTACTGTTTATACTCGTATATCATGTGCGTGTGTGTGATTCAATCCTAATAAAGTGGTATCAAAGCTCGGGTCTGATTGAACACGTGAAGAACGATTGCTTTGAGTTCGTCTGTTACAAAGTTCAATGTGATGAAGTTCGACGGGACTGAGAATTTCAGACTTTGGCAACAGAGGGTAAAGGATCTGTTGGTGCAGCAGGGATTGGTGATGGCGTTGAAGAAGAAACCAGAGGCCATGTCGAATGACGACTGGGAAGAACTCTAGATGAAGGCGGTGAGTACGATTCGTCTGTGTCTTGCAGACGATGTCATGTATCACGTGATTGGTGATGAATCGTCGGCTAGGGTCTGGTTGAAATTAGAGAGCAGGTATATGTCTAAGTCGTTGAAGAATAAACTGTTTCTGAAGCAGAAACTGTTTGGGTTGAAGATGATCGAGGGTTCCGACCTTATTAAGCAAATTAATACTTTCAATCAGATTATTAGCGATCTGCTAAGGATTGAAGTGACTTTCGACGAGGAAGACTAGGTGCTGATGTTGTTATGATCCTTATCAGGTTCCATGGAGACTCTCGTTACAACCTTACTCTGGGGGAAAGAAACCCTACAATTGGAGGAAGTCACAACAGCCCTGCTTGAGTACAATCAACGCAGGTAACAAACCGAGAGTATTTCGGGTGAAAGGCTAGTGGCAAAAGGGGGAGAGGAACGTGGCAGAAAACCGGAAAGGGGAAGAACAGAGGCGCGTGGGAAGTCAAAGTCAAGGGGCAGGGCTCCTGAGCCAAAGGAGTTTAAATGTTACAAGTGTCACGAAACTGGGCACTTCAAGAAAGACTGTTCGTACAGGAAGAAGAATGAGGGGAAGGGAACCTGGAAGAAAGCTGGACCATCAAAATCTGCAAACGTTGTGGAAGACACATCGGATGATTGTGATGGTGATATCTAGTCAATTTCAACAGACGCAAAGCACGGGGCAGACTCTTGGATTCTGGACTCAGCATGTTCTTTTCACATGTTGCCTAACAGGGAGTGGTTCGACACGTACAAGTCAGTAGATTGTGGTATTGTTCTAATGGGTAATGATGCAACATGTAAAGTCATTGGAATAGGCACAATGAAAATTAGGATATCTAATGGTGTTGTGAGAACCCTTAGTGTTGTGAGAACCCTTGGTGAGGTTAGGCATGTTCCAGGTTTAAGGAAGAATCAAATTTCGTTGGGAACCTTAGACTCTAATGGCTATAAGTATAAAGCAGGTGGTGGATTCATGAGGGTAACGAAGGGTGCTCTGGTGATTATGAAGGCCTCTAAAGTTGGAGGGAATATCTATCGTTTGATAGGGAGTACAGTTGTAGGTGGAGCTGCTGCCACTACACTGAGGATACTGATGATACCTTGTTGTGGCATATGCGGTTGGGGCATATGGGGGAATGTGGGATGCTAGAATTACATAAAAGGAAGCTGTTGAAAGCGGTGAAATCGTGCAAACTTGATTTCTGCAAGTTCTGTGTTCTGGGAAAACAGTGCAAGGTGCAGTTTAGGCGTGCAGTGAACAAAACCAAGGGGATACTTGACTACGTCCATTCTGATGTTTGGGGGCCAGTGAGGGTAGCTTCGAAAGCGGGATCTCTGTATTTTGCGACCTTTATCGATGATTATTCGAGGAAAGTTTGGGTGTACTTCATGCGGCACAAGTCTATGGTTTTTAACAAATTCAGAGTGTGGAAAGTTGAAGTGAAAAATCAAACAGGGAGACGAATGAAGTACCTCAGAACAGACAATGGGAAAGAGTACAAGTATGGGCCTTTTCTGAAATTTTGTGAGGAGCACGGGATTCAGTGGCACTAGACTGTTAGGAAGACACCACAACAAAATGAGGTGGCAGAGAGAATGAACAGAACTATAGCACAGAGGGCACGGTGTATCAGGTTGAATGCAGGATTTTCGAGAAATTTCTGGGCTGAAGCAGTGAGTATGGCAGTTTATATTATAAATAGGTCGCCGAGCACTGCTCTGGATAGTAAGGTAGCGCATGAGGTGTGGACAGAGAAAGAGGTAGATTACTCAAGTATGAAGATCTTTGGTTGTGCAGCCTATGTACATGTTCCCGGTGATGAGAGGTCGAAGCTTGATGCAAAGTCCAAACAATGCATCTTTCTTGGGTATGAGAAAGGTGTGAAGGGGTACAAGCTGTGGGACCCAGAATCAAAGAAAGTGGTAATCAGTAGAGATGTGGTATTTGATGAAGCTTCTATGGTCAAAGCACATCAGAGGGTTCAGAAAACTGAGGCTGGAGAGGTCACTAGCAAACAAGACCAGGACATACAGATTGAGCTGGAAAGTTGTGACACTGGTAATCCACCGCCAGTGGGACAGGTTGAGCAGCAGAAGCAGCAGGAGAGCATAGCCACAGGGAGACCCAGACGCACTATCAAACCACCAGAGAGGTATGGGTTTGAGGATATGGTTTCATATGCACTGTCAATCACTAGTGGGGATCCATCTACTTTTTAGGATGCTGTCATTAGTCCTGAAAGGGACAGATGGATGGAAGCCATGGTGGAGGAAATGGAATCATTAAAAAAGAATTAGACTTAGGAGTTGATGGAATTGCCCGAGGAAAAGAAGATAGTGGGTTGCAAATGGGTGTAGAGGAAGAACGAGGCTGTGTCAAAAAAGGAAAGGGAGAGATTCAAGGCTCGGTTATACTCACAGAGGAAGGGGATTGATTATGATGAAATATTTTCCCCAGTGGTGAGGCATACTTCAATCTGGATTATCTTGGCATTGGTGGCTAGCTGTGATTTGGAGTTAGAACAGCTGGATGTGAAAACAGCTTTTCTCCATGGTGATTTGGAGGAAGTTATTTTCATGGAGCAGCCTGAGGGGTTCAAGCAGCCAGAGACTGAGCACCTGGTCTGTAGGTTAAAGAAGTCGCTATATGGGATGAAGCAGTTTCCAAGACAATGGTATAAGAGGTTTGATTCATTTATGATCCGGATTGGGTTCACACACTGTGAGTATGATTGTTGTGTCTATGTTAAGAGTCTTGATGATGGTTCCTATATTTTTCTGTTACTTTATGTGGATGATATGCTTATTGCTGCGAAAAGTATGGTTGAAGTCAACAGGTTGAAGGCCTTGTTGGGAAAGGAATTTGACATGAAAGTTTGGGTGCTGCTAGGAAAATACTTGGGATGGAGATTCACAGGGATAGGTCAACTGGTAAGCTGTTGTTATCCCAGAAGGATTATGTGGGAAAAGTGTTGGAGAGGTTTAGTATGGCTTAATGCTAAATGTGTCAAGACTCCATTAATTTGGTCATTTCGGGTTGTCTATAGCGCAGCGGTGTCGTAATCACCGAAAAGATTCGGGGATATGTCAAACGTGCCTTATGCGAGTGCAGTTTGTTGCTTGATGTATGCGATGGTATGTACAAGACCTGATTTGGCACATGCAGTCAGCACAGTGAGCAAGTACATGGCAAATCCAGGCAAAGAGCACTGGAAAGCGGTCAAGTGGATTTTCAGATACTTGAGAGGTACTGCAGACCATGGGATTATGTTTGCTAGGCAACAGGATCAGATTTCAGTTGGGAGGTATGTAGATGCGGATTATGCTAGAGGGTTGGATGATAAGAGGTCTACGACAGGGTATGTGTTTACTCTGGTGGATGGACCAATTTGTTAGAGATCCATGGTATAACCTCTAGTGGCTTTATCTACTACTGAATCCGAGTACATGGCAGTGACTGAGGTTGGGAAAGAAGCAATGTGGTTAAAGGGTTTTGTGAAAGAGTTGGGCATAGATCATGTGGAGTTCAGCTGTATTGTGATAGTCAGAGTGCCATTTATTTGGAAAAGCATCAAGTGTATCACACGAGGACCAAGCATATTGACGTGAACAAAATGTACAGGTATTGATATGGGGAAATCCCTGTATCGATATCGAGTGGCTTAAAGGCAGTCGTGAACGGTGTTACAAGGGCATTATAGGTATTCAGGCTATAATCCGAGTTAGGGTTGGAATAGGAGTAGCATTCTCTTATAAATACTTTCTATTGTAAAATCCTAGAGGGGTGATCATCAATAAACGACTATTCTGTGTGCTCCCGGGATGTACCCAATTTTGGGGAACCACGTATATCTCAGTGTCAACTCCTTTACTGTTTATACTCGTATATCGTGTGCGTGATTCGATCCTAACACAATTCCATATGAAGCCACGGTAATCACTACATGTCCAAGACTACGACATTTTTGTGCCACTGTGTTGTACAAAAATGTCTTTCCAGTGCTCGCACCCCCATTCAAAAAGAAGGTAGTTCCTTTATTTTGAAGGACAGAGCAAATAACGGCATCATAAGCATTGTATTGTCCATCATTCAATCGGCAAATATTGGCCTCTGTATCCAGTTGTTGGGCTTGGATCTGAAGTTGTCGATGTTCTAAAATCAATCTGTTACCAACAACTGCACTCCAATTTCCAGTAGGTTGTGGCATAGGTGGGTAGTCAAGTAAACTCTTACCAGATTCTTCAAGCATCTGATTGAGGAGATACATACCATAATCTTCAATTTGCACCTCTGTTGGGTTAGAAATGGCAAACAAAGTGTGAATTTTGTGTGGGAGATCATCACATATGTTCATAAAAAACCGCTTCCACAATTTCAACGGTTGCAGCGGACAACATTGTGTGAGAATTACACAAAATAATCTCCTTCATTGATACCCAATCTTCATTATTGCAGCCTCTTCGAGACATTGAACCCACTCATCATCATCTTCCAAAAGCCCTTTAGCAACACATGCCAACTTAAATGTATCGTGTACAACATTGCCTACCGTGTGTAAGCTTTCAAAAGATTTTGGTTCTTTTACAACAGATAGTAGCAAACGTATATAAAATCTCTCACCACAATTAAGGCTGGAAAAGTACATCCTCCCGATTGCATGCCCACTTTTTCTCGGTGTCCACAGATGATTTGTCTTGTCCCAAACAAAGAATTGCGAAAATTCTTGGTAAGTGTAGGTTGTAGAATTCAGGTTGGAAGCGTACCATGAAAAAAACCCAATTAGAGTTGACCTCTCTAGTGCAGCTCTAGAAACAATATCTTCTAATGACTTTGTGGGGTTGAAATTAACATGATGCATTCTAGGTCAATGGAGACCAAGTCGTGTAACTTGTTGGCATCTCTTCATGCATATGATGACCAAATATTCACTAAGCTGCTTTTGCCGGTCCAATATACCTTCCATCAAGATACTGCTTAATTTCATTTACTGATCCCAACACCATCGTTGCCCGATCATAACCCTTGTAAATGTACTTGTGAATGTACTTGACACATCTCATTCCAGCACAAACTTCTACATTAATATGACAGTTGAACAATTTAGATAGATGAGGATTATATGGCACAACATCCCTATTATCAACTTCTTACCCCCTAACATCATACACTTTCCCATCATTATGCTGTGATAGACAGGATATCCATCTTCATCCATAGTGGTTGATTCTGGAAAGTCTCGAGGGTACCTTTTGGTGCATTTTTTATTTTCCATGCAAGGTGCGTGCGGATCCCGAGCACCGCATGGTCCATGTACCATACAACGCTTGACCATTTCAAACAGTTCAGGATCATCTTCTTGGTTAGGAAATTCAGCACAAACTAATCTGTCAGCTTGAGCACATGTACGAATTTTATCTCGACCTTTAAGAAAGAAAAGTGCATGCATATGTGGCAAACCACGTTTTTGAAATTCAATGGTGTAGACATGAGCCATTTTCTCACCAAACACTTTGTCTGTTTCTATTTCTTTCATTAAAGCCTTTCTCTTTAACTCGAAAACACAGGCAACCAAATTAGGACGGTCAACAGCTGTTTGAGGCGGCAACATAGCTAAAGTAATTTCCGGCCATATGGGATTTGCAATCATGGTGAGGAAAATATCAGGGTGATGGTTATATCTCGTGATAGCCATTGAATCTTGAAATATCTCAAACATATGTCTTGGGCTACCAGTGAAAGAAGATGGCAAAATACACCTTTGACCAATTTGATTAGGGTTTAGTTCATCAGGAACATCAGTCAAATCTTGGTATAGTGAAGAACGAAGTTTCCCTTGATTAAGCTTATAGTTTGTCAATCGATTCTACTCTGTCGCTGCCTAAACATCTACCAAGAACTCTTGAAATAGTTTTCCTCCACTCAAAATGGTTGAATAATCTGTTGGACATTCAAATAAATAGTAGCTAGAAAATTGTAATTGAGTTAGTCGCTCAGTCGCAGGTCATTTATTTTTAACGTCCCACTGTTTCATCTCAGGTTCCCATCCAAGTTCATCATGTGGGAATAGTAAAACATAATGTAACGGCAAATAAGCTGGGTGGCATTCATTAATTTGCATCAACTGATTATCTCCTCTCAAATGCAAGATAATATCTCTCATACCGCTGGCTTTAGATCCATCATCTGGTATAACTACCGCAATCTCATGTGACGGCCCGACTTTTCTTTTCCTAATAATTAATTATTTGCTTAGGAATTTGCCTTTTTGGTGGGGTTCTTTTTAATTATTATTATTATTTTACAGGAATTATCGACATTACCATAGCTTTGAGGCTGTGAGTCTAAAATTAATGGATTATTGTGCAATATTCTAGTATTAGGCTAAATAAACATATTTATTTATTTTATTAGTTAATTACGTGGCCCTAACTGCATTAGCAATAGTTTGGGTAATGTGGGTTAGTAGTGGGTAGTATTAAGTTTATTAAGTAGGGTTTAATTGCGGGATAGTATTTTTAGAGGAAAGATAGTAGCAGCCGTCGCTAGTTTCGAGAGGTGTTTCTTCTTCTTTTTTTTCCTTTGAGGTAAATACTACTCCCCATCCAATTCCTTTTCTTCAGACATTTACCTGTTCTTAGAAGTTCATGTTCTAGATTGAGTTAACTTATTTGGGTTGAGCTTGTGATTGTGTGAGTGTGTGTGAGAGAGAGTAGCATTGTGGGTTTACGTGGGATTGTGAGTCAGTTTTGTGGATGGTGGTGCGCGTGTGAGATTCGTGAAGCGGTGGTGCACTTTGGGAGGAGAATTGACATTCCCGAGAGATATCAAGGCAGTATGTATTTGTCTCCTTTAGGAAGTGCTATAATTTATTGTTAATTTATTTTTGGAGTCTTGGTAGGTTGTGTTTTTGGAGACAGGAGAATGTATTATAAATCCATCATGTGAGTTGGTTTGGTGATTTATTTGGACTATAGAATAACAGGGGTGTGTGTACGTGGGAACATGCAATTAGGTGGAATTGGTTTATGAGTTGGAATTGGAACATTCTTAGGTTAAGTCCAGGTGTAGAATAGTTTAATTTATTTTCATTTTTACTGGTAGTCCTTGGTTTATATAGATATCAATGTACTTGTAATAATTAGTGTTTATGTGATTAAATTTTCACAGGTTAGATCAATTTACATTGTTCGGATTGCATTACTTTTGAACTCAGGTGAGTGTTAAGTATGTTACGTACTTTCGAACTTTCCCGTGTCCCTAAAATTATTTGTTGAAAAATTTTGAATTGTTAATTGGAAAATATTTACATTTAGTTCTCTAAATTGGCACGCGATTAAATGTATTCTTTTTGGTGAGATCTTTATGGATATTGTTGGGAACTTTTATTATTGGAAGTCCAGGGAAATTATTCCTTTGTCTAGGTGACCCTGGCCATAAGGGAAGAGACCCGGGTTAGGCCGGTGACCCTTATGCTCAACGGCTGTCTTTTGCCGGATCGACTTAGGGAAGAGTACCATGGTTTGCCAACACCTGGTGACTCTAAGTTCGATATTGGATCCAAACTTGAGATAATTATATTGTTGGCCATGGTACTATTTGGTTGTGGTTCCCCATTGTTATTGGATATCATTTGTGATCACCATTAAGATTTTTTATTATTATTTTTCTTACATCGTGTGTGCCAAATTATGATGATATGTGATTTAATTTAATCCTTGTTTTAGAACCTTATTTAATATACATGCTTGTCATTCACTGAGCTTGTTAGTTGACGGATTTAATCCAACACCATTTTCAGGAAAATCAAGTCGATAGCTGAGGACTCTGGCGGTGTCTTGGGGAACTACTCTGTCGACCTCCGTAGGCTATTGCATGCATCGTAGCTTTATTATTAATTTATTTTGCTTCTGCACATGGTTAAACCTTTTTGATAAAGATTGGATTTATGGTATCATTGGTGATCATTTTAATGTTTGGACCATGGGATGGTGTGTCCATGCTTATGCTGAGACAAATTTGGTTTGATTTTGTTTAATAATAAAAATGGTCACTTAGGATTATATTGTTTACTTTATTTTAGGCTTCGTGATCCATGTGTCGGTTATATGGTTCACGGCCGGTCATTTCCCGTTTTGGGGCATGACAGTTGATCCATGGGATGGTGTGTCCATGCTTATGCTGAGACAAATTTGGTTTGATTTTGTTTAATAATAAAAATGGTCACTTAGGATTATATTGTTTACTTTATTTTAGGCTTCGTGATCCATGTGTTAATTATATGGTTCACGGCCGGTCATTTCCCGTTTTGGGGCATGACATCTCATCTACTGTTGCTAGATTATATACTCGATGGTCTTTTAATGAACTGTAGTGAAGATGGGCAAGTAATGTTTGTCCCGCCTGGTCAAGTTGACCAAGAATTGCATGTGCCTGACAAAATTTTTCCACAAATGGATTAACCTGCAACAAAGTATCTTGAATAGTTTGAAGTACATCCCTTCTCAATTTCTACGATTACAGACTTCCAAAGCTGAAGCAAGATCATAAATATACAGTTGCATGTATGATCCATCATTCCCCTGTTGTGGCAGTAGTGAGCCAACTCGATGCTGCAATTCCCCCTGGATGGTGAAGGATGTAGAACCCCTTCCAGGAAGCACTCTTTTGTCAAATGTAGCACCAAGGCTGGTGAAAGCATTGGTTGTATTGTACACTCGAACATACATTCGAAAGGACTTTGATCGATCATAATCCCCATCAAACAATGCTTTAAGTGGCGAAGGGAGTGTAATAAGTGCATGGAACTTTATCTTTCCTTGCAAACAGCAAGTGCCAAACAATGGACTGCTTCTAGAAGATCTTGCCAATCTTTCATCCATCCAATGTAAGGCTGAGCATCGAGGACATAGGATATCCATCTTGCCAAGATAATGCCTTCCTAAACTTATGTGCGCTCGAGTTGGTGCCTCTAAACTTGTAGCCATATCCAATTCATCGCCACAACATAGATCCATTTGCCCACTAAGAGTATGCCTATAAAAGTAAAGATTTGGTTGGAAAATATAGGGGGGTTTAAAAGTTTAGAATATGGATTGCGATAGATGAATAGAGCTTACCAATTCCTTTCAGGAGTGGAGGATATGCTTGGTATGGAGTACGAACATCTAGAAGTAGTATGTGAGGTTGTTTGTCTCTTTTTAGCTGGTTGGGTGACATTTGTTCCTTGCCCCATGCAATCGAGGACGTGATGACTAGGCGTTAAAGAAGGAGGG
Organism: Vaccinium macrocarpon; assembly: GCA_022606695.1. Taxonomy (NCBI): domain Eukaryota; kingdom Viridiplantae; phylum Streptophyta; class Magnoliopsida; order Ericales; family Ericaceae; genus Vaccinium; species Vaccinium macrocarpon. The sequence continues at coordinate 16,039,767 of CM040170.1, read as the reverse complement.
TTTTTGTACAGTCTCAACTGAAAACTTTTTATGGTTTGATCTATTTCCGACCGTTGTCCCAATTGATAAGCACTGCCTTGCTTTAGATTCCTCTCTCGTTCTCGTCGTGCACATTGGGCCAATGTTGCTTTTGATATCATGTTACTATTAGTCACCTAAAATGTTGACAACATATATTTAGCTAGGTTCTCTTTCTTAAATATAGATTGCCTCAATCACACATAGAGGTTGAGGTACACGCGAATCAACTGCAAATATGGTGGAGGTATTGTGTGGACCATTTTGGAAATATTACAGGTTAGAAGATACTTGATTGTATCTCTAAACAATAAATTTTCGTTCAATTTCATGCTGTAATTTTATGCAGGCAAATGAGTATAATTTTTTTTTCAACATGAAAGGAGTGAGGGTGGGATTAAGATTAGAAAAACAATAAAGCAAATCAGATTTCCTACCATGCGACATTATTTTTAAAAACTAATTGTCGAGAAGTAAAAAAGTATATGACAGCATTACCATTAGACATCTGGTTATTTTTTGTAGATTCAAGGTGAAGTTACGGGGGAGGGGTTTACAGGAGTAAGGGTTGTATGAGTGTCGTAGGAGAAGTTACCTAACGTGGATATTAAATTAGATGTTAACAAACTTGCATTTTGGACTTCATAAAGGCACATGGTCAAGGAAAAAGAGTAAGGAAATTCATACCCGTGCATTTTCCTTTCCCTTCTGTAGACACCCCGATTTTGAACACGGGATGCGCTCGAGTATTCCCAATGATGAAAACGGACCAATCTTGGCTAACCGAAACTTGTGAAAACAACTTGAACTTGATCAAAATCAACCAAACATCACCCAAATAATCTAAACCAACCCAAGAATTGTTGAACCAAGTTAAACCAGCAGTCTGCCACCAAGAGCCTTGAGCGCTCAAGCTTCAGGCCTTGAGCGCTCAATCTGTGAGGAGCACCTTGAGCGCTTAAGCCCACGGCTTTGAGCGCTCAACTCTGAACCAGTCAGGAATCTGTAGAGTATCTCATCATGAGATTTCATGCAGAGTGGAGCGTCTAACCACTTCTATACGTCTTATACACGTATAATACCCCCCACATTGTCCTAAACTACACCTAAACTACATCTAAACTACACCTAAATAGAAACCCACTTCCTCTCTCTCTCCTGCCTTCCCTCCACTCACTCTATATAAACCATCCACCACCTCCCTATTCAGGGTTCACAAACTCAGCACTCCAGTTAGAAAAATCATCCAGTAATCGTCCTCTCTCTCTCTCTACAAACCCACTCACCCTCCATCAAAGCCATTTGCAAAAAAATCTGCCTAAGACCAAAATTAAGTCTTGGATCATCAATTAACCTGATACTTTACACCATCCACCCAGATACTAACCAGAACAGCCACAATCGTCCATCCTTAAGCCAAAAATCAGGTTCAAGTCTTCAATCCAGTGAAAAGGTAGTTAAACAAGTGAATTCAACTGTTTTGGTTCATCTGAGGGTGACCAGTGAGTTTAATCAAGTTCATCATACTTGCGTTGAACTCACAAAGGTCTGAAAGCTGTTTAAAATCACTGTAAAAACCTGCAGTTGCAACAGGGGTTGAGCGCTCAAGCCTCAAGTCTTGAGCGCTCAAGTCCTGTTCTAGGCAGTTTCTGTTTTGTTGAGTTTTGAGTTTTATCTGGGATTTTGATCATTATTCAACAGTTAAATTATGCTCATATAATCTTTAGAACAGCTTGTTTTTACTTTAAAACCTTTTGCATGAGCATAGATTAACCATTTTATGATGATCAAGCTTTAAAACCTTTGAAAACTTTGTATTTGAATGTAAATTAGTGACTTTCTAGTTTCATAAACCTTCATCTCATGTTTTATGGTCATGATAATTATTCAGAATCTATTTTCTTAACAAAAATTAGAAAGTCATATAATGGCTTAAGCGCTCAATGCCATCTACTCGAGCGCTCAAGCTGTTCTTGAGCAGTTTGGTGATTTCTGGATGTTTTGATGATATATCATGGTTTACTAGAATTCAAGTGTGTGTGGGGTTTTGCTACTGTGTATATGATATGGATTTTCTTCTTTCTTTCATTCTCAATCATTTCTTTTGTTAAAACTTGATGATTTTCTTCTTTTTATCATTACTTATGAGATCAATCTGTCTGTTTTTCATTTGATTCTTCATTAAAAACATTTTATTGACGTTTGATCTTGTAAATAAAGAGTAAAAGTGGGATGAAAGTGCTAAAAATCGCAGAAGTCAGAAACTGGCTTGAGCGCTCAATCCATAAGGTTTGAGCGCTCAAACTGGTTCAGAGGGTTTGAGCGCTCAAGTCCTCATCTTTGAGCGCTCAATTCCTATTTTGAAATCCAGATTGTAAATCAGTTTGTTAAGTATTAAGTCTATAATTTCTTGAATTGTTTGTTTAATTTCTGTTGTTGTTCTCTTTTGTTAATACTTGTCATAATAATTCTTTAGTATTATTATCTCCATGTAAATCATGTGCGCAAGCATCCACGTTAAATTTGCATTTTTCATTATTCTCTTATTGTTTACATGGTTCCCATCCCCAATTCCTCATTTTCGTGATTAAATTTAATTTCAAACATTTTCAGAATCCCACAAAATATTGAGTAGAGACCGCTTCCTGGACCGGGCGAGAGGGGTGCCGTAAAACCCTTCCCCTCTCGTAACCAAGCCCCCGAATCCGAGAAATTTCTGGTTTCGCAGTGATGAGTAAAATCTTTTTCAATGGGCAAACGAGTCATATTTTTCGGTTTCTCGGATTTGAACCTCAAATCTGGGTGGCGACTCTAACAAAACACAATCCTTTTTATGCGCGACACCGCATAAACTCCGTGGGCCGTCCACAAGTTGGCGACTTCGCTGGGGACTTTGGTTAATACATATTTTTATTTAATTACACTCGTGTAATTTTTATTACACTTGTGTAATTTTATTGAAATATGTGTTAATCAAAAGTGGGTTTAATTTGAAAAATATAACCAAACCAAGTCCACTAAATAAAAAACATAATCCATACAAGTTATATTACAGACCCCAAATAAAAACGAGCATAAGTAGCACATAAAATAAAAAGTTCCTAAGTATGAAATAATAGAAAACTCCACATAAAATAACACCTCCTCATCAGCCCATCTACCCAAAAGTCAGCCCATGCAACACAAGTGTCCCAAGCTCAGTCCTCATCATCCCCACTCTCCTCACTCTCCACAGCAGGCTCCTCATCATTAGCGAAATCATAACTGACCACCAACTTAGGTAACTCCAATGGAACGTAAGGCTTTGTGGTCGACCCCTCAATCCGCCTCACCATCCACTCTTCCCTGTGATTCATCTGCTACAGAATCCTTGCATTCTGTCGCACCTCTCTCTTCATCTTCTGCTGACTCCGGATGGTTGCAACACCCTGACAAAATATTTTCTGCAGCCAAGTAGTATTGGATGCGTTGGGGGGTGGTTCAGTAGTCAAAAAGGCTCCTCCCCTAGCACCACGAGACTGGGCCACGCTCTTAGTAAGAACAGTGTTGTCCATCGGCCCAGGAACCAGTGGATCATTGTTGAACCACTTAGCCCCCGTCAAACCGGCGTCTCTAGCAATGGCAGTAATCAGACAAGGGAATGGCATGCGGGTCTGTGTTGGGGCATCACGGAAATCGATAATCTTAGTGTAAATAAATAGAGCCCAATCACAGACAGTACTTTCCTCCATAAAAATAGATAGCAAATTCCCGGTATACTCAGAGGGCTTGTTTTCAGTGGATCTAGGGTCTATGTTATAGCACACCACCTGGTTCAGAAATCTAAAAGCCGACTTAAACTTGCCTGGACAGTGAGGGATACTAGCATCTCTACTTTTCTCATACAACATCCTCGCCACTCTACGTTGAACAAACTCCTCAGCGGGGCAAGGGTAGTTGGTTTCAACAATAGGCCTCACATATCGCAAACTCGCAGCAATAACATCGGGAGTGACTATAATAGGAACCCTCGCCACCCGTGAGGTTACCTGAGTCCCAGTACTAAACTTAGTCCCAGATGCTGGAACATGAATATTCTTATAGAATTCCCTCATGAGTTCTAAATTATAACCGGGGTTCGGCTCAAACCAAAATGACATACCTTGCCTCACAATGGCTCGTATGGTGCTGTCGTTTGGAAGAAACCCGTCCCTGATAATGTGACACTCGTTCTTCACCCCCCTCTGATTAAGCGAAGCCTCCCACCGTTCCTGCTCATCCCGGGCAATCTGCTCTTTGGTCCTCCTGCCCCCAGCCGCTTGCTCTGGAGGGCCACTAGATGAGGCCGCCCCCTTCCCTTTAGCACTAGCACTAGCCCTCCTAGATGCCATGTTTTGAAATTTGGTGTGGAAGTTAGGGTTTTAGATCTAGAGAAATAAGGGTTTTGGTTGGGATTGAAGAGATATATGTGGAAGAGAAAAAGGAGAGGAGTGTTTTGGTGAAGTTAGGTAAAATTTGGGCAAGATTTGGTGGATTTTTGAAGGTTTTGAAGGTTTGGTTATGGAGGAATTCGTGGCTATTAGGGTTAGAGAGAGAGAGAGAAGGTTGAAGAAGATGAGAAGTGGGGAAGAATGACCGGACAAACCCTTTAAAGTTTGTGTTTATGGATATCGATATACGAGGAGAAGTCCCGTATGTCGATACCCCGTGACGTTCATTCGGATTGCACCCGCGGTATCGTCTGCATCGGCGTGCGATCAGAACAGACTACATTTTTTTTTTTTTTTTTTTTTTTGCAAAGTGGCTTGAGGTTAAGGTTTATGGCTTTGGTTTCCAAAACATGACACCTAATCGGACTTCTGCAAACATTAATCCCTCACACACATTGCCACGCCAAATTTCCCACAGCAGTGAGACATTCATGATGCACGAAGCTTGACCCCTCCCCCCCCCCCCAACTTAAATCCAACCAAACACCGGTTTCTTAAGGTTAAACACGGGAACTGACTCAGACTGGTTTAAGATTGGTCAAGGGGACTCATGTGTGGTTTAATCATGCAAAGAATGCCTTGTGTCATCTCCAATGCACGTTATTCACTCTCACAAAATGCATAATAGACAAATCTGGATTCTTAAATGCAGAACAAAAGCCTACTATTTTATGCGATTGCAGAAATCAATACAAGAACATGGGAATGCTATTTAGAATACGCTATTATCAATGTGGGGATACCATTCACATGCTTCAACAATGCACCATGCTCAATTAGATAGTCAAATATATGCATACATTCAAGTTAAACAGGCATACTAATCAGCTAGATCTCATATGCTGAAAGCATATCTACACGATGCATAACAACCGTATCCCCGGAAAACTTCCTAGCAACGCTAAATAAAAATAAAAATATCAACCCTCCCCCCAACTGGAAACATGCTATGTCCCCAGAGCATGGAGACAGATAAAAGAAAGAACAAGGGTGAGAAAATGGACCGTAGGATGGCAGCCAACCATCACAACCCCGGCCGATGTATGGGGAATTTTTCGTCACTGTTGCGGTTAGTCGTTGGAATTGCTTCCAGGATCCGCTCCTTCGGACCTAACAAGGTCCACAGCTAGTCACACAGAGCCGCGCCGAAGCTTTTTAGGACTTACAACCGCCACATTTCGTGGCACCCCTGCTTGAGGCTCCTGAATGCCGCACTCACTCCGGCGGTGAGGCCCAAACTACCAAGGCTGGTGTGGTAGCATGCTCGTCCTGCAAAAGATTTAAGAACCAACTACCTACTAGGCAGCAAATGACATTAGTATCGCCCGCTAGTAGAAGCCGGGCCAAAACAAGGGAACAACAAGCATAAAAGAAAATGACAAACACACTAAAAAACCAAAACACCACCACTTCCGTCACGTGAAAGGTATGAGTACTACTTTTCTACCTAATATTCTCACTTGATATTTGTGTAGAGAAGGTCATCATAACAATCCCGGGTAAGTCATGACTCAACAGGTTAAATTTCTCAAGGTTTCTCCTTAAAGAAATCAGAGCCAATCATCTTTTATGACTATCCGAGACAAAGCAATAAGATTGTTAGAAACCCAGATACACAAACTCAAGGCTAGAAATTAGGTGGCTATACCAGACCATAATGTAATATATGTTGTTTAAAAAAAAATGGAAAACAGATCTTAGATGCAAAACATGCTCTTACTAACCGGAGCTGGGCACACGATCCTTATTTTAATAGCGGCGTGCGAGGCTATGATAACCCAAGTCAATGATGGGTATCCCCAATGCTAGGGACCGGGTCCACACTCAATGAAGAGCATAGTATGCGTGAGCTACCCGTCAGAACAAGGCCGCAAAGGCCTACACAACTCGGTCATCCGAATAAACAGGATCGACCAACTCCTCATCAGGTTCACCGACCTCTAAAAAATTCAAATATGGTTTAAGGCGGTACATGCATTGACTTTGAACACATGGTCATATTTAGGATCACGGACATCGACCGACCCATTTGGATACACATGAACGACTATGTAAGGACCATCCTAACGGGACCTTAACTTCCCTGGAAAAATATGCAGATGCGAATTATAGAGTAATACTTTCTGACCATCCCTAAAGGTTTTGCGTTGAATGTTCCTATCATGATACGCCTTAACCTTAGCCTTATAAATACTCGCATTCTCATACGCGTCATTTCTAAGCTCCTCCAGTTCACTCAACTGCAGTTTCCTATGCTCACCTGCCTCAGTCAAACTGGAGTTGACTGACTGAATGGCCTAATAGGCCTTCTTCTCTAACTCAACGGGCAGATGGCAGGCCTTACCGTAAACGAGCCGATAGGGTGAGGCACCCAACACGGTCTTGTAAGCGGTGCGGTAAGCCCACAATGCATTCGTCAACCTAGTGGACCAATCCTTCCTAGTCACACCTACGATTTTCCCTAGAATCCTCTTAATCTCTCTGTTTGCTAATTCGGCTTGCCCATTAGTTTGGGGGTGGTATGAGGTGGATACCTTATGAGTGACATGAAACTCCCCCATCAACTTCTCAAAAAACCGACTCGTGAAATGCGTGCCCTGATCCGAGATAATGGCGCGTGGCACACCAAACCGCGACAGAATGTTAGCCTTAAGAAACTCTAGGACGACCCTCGACTCCATAGACTTAGTGGGGATCGCCTCCACCCACTTCGACACATAGTCCACCGCCAACAGGATATACTCATAACCGTGAGAAACAGGAAATGGACCCATAAAATCGATGCCCCAACAGTCGAAAACCTCTAGCACAAGCTTTTGGCAACGGTCACATGACCTACAAAACAAGTGCACACCCTTAAACATATCGGGCCACCAGAACCCACATTGCAAAATCTTGGCGGTGGTCTTCTTCGCAGAGAAGTGACCCCCACATGCCTCACTATGACAGAACTCAATAACTCCCTGCTGGTCAGACTCAGGGATGCACTTATGCACAATCTGGTCCGCACAGTATTTGAACAAATAAGGATCATCAAATATGTACTGGCGGACACTCCTCAAAAACCGCTATTTCTCCTGGGTGGACCAATGAGAAGGAATCTGCCCAGTCAATAAATAATTAGCAATATCAGCATACCATGGGCAATCGTTAACCGCAAACAACTGTTCGTCTGTAAAGGAATCTCTAATGGGTATATCTGAGGTGGGGTCCTCAAACGCCAGACGAGACAGATGGTAAGCGACCACATTCTCTACCCCCTTCTTATCCTTAATGATGAGGTGGAATTCTTGCAGTAGCAGAATCCACTGGATAAGGTGAGCTTTCGCGTCCTGTTTGGTCATTAAGTACTTAAGGGCTGCATGATCGATAAACACCGTGATCTGTGAGCCCACCAGATAGGACCGGAACTTGTCTAAGGCAAATACTACTGCTAGCAACTCTTTATCAGTAGTCGTGTAATTCATTTGAGCCTCATTTAGTGTCTTGCTAGCGTAGTAGATCACACATGGATCTTTCCCTCTCCTCTGTCCTAAAACAGCTCCGACTGCATAGTCAGAAGCATCACACATCAGCTCAAAGGGAAGACTCCAATCGGGGGACTGCACAATTGGCGGAGTCGTGAGACTCTGCTTTAACTTAAAAAACGCCTCCTCACATGCCTCAGACCACACAAAAGGTGCGTCCTTTGCCAAAAGTTGGCACAATGGACGGGAGATAGCACTAAAATCCTTAATGAACCGCCGGTAAAAACAGCGTGAGCTAGAAACGAATGCACATCCTTAACAGACCTAGGAGTTGGAAGATTACGGATCAGGTCTATCTTAGCTTTGTCCACTTCAATACCCTTGGCAGACACAACGTACCCTAAGACAATCCCTTGGGTAACCATGAAGTGGCACTTTTCCCAATTCAGCACTAAGTGCTTCTCCTCACACCGCTGTAAGACCTTACCTAAATTCTCGAGGCATCCATCGAATGAGTCCCCGAAGACTGAGAAATCATCCATGAACACCTTTACTATGCGCTCCACCATATCACTAAAGATCCCCATCATGCATCTGGAAAAGGTACCAGGCGCATTGCATAACCCAAAGGGCATGCGACGGTATGCATATGTCCCATATGGACAGGTGAAGGTGGTCTTATCCTGGTCCTCTAAAGCGACCTCTATCTGGTTGTACCCTGAGTACCCATCTAAGAAACAATAAAAGGCTAGACCAGCCACCCTCTCCAGAATTTGATCAATAAATGGGAGAGGGAAGTGGTCTTTCCAGGTGCTCGCGTTGAGCTTCCGGTAGTCAATGCAAACTCTCCAACCAGTAGGAATGCGGGTCGGTACTAACTCTCCTCGCTCATTGGTCACCACTGTGACCCCAGCCTTCTTAGGCACTACCTGTACTGGGCTGACCCACTCACTATGGGCAATCGGGTATCTAATACCCGCATCTAAAAGTTTAAGCACCTCAGCCCGTACTACCTCTTTCATGTTTGGGTTCAATCTCCGCTGAGGCTGTCTAGACGGCTTAACACTCTCCTCAAGAATGATTCGGTGTGTACACACCGTAGGGCTTATACCATGAAGATCTGCTATGGTCCAACCTAGAACACCAATATGGTTTCTCAGTAATTCAAGTAACTTCCTCTCTTGATCTTCCTCAAGGGTCAAGGAGATCACTACCGGATAAGTATCATTGCCTTTGAGAAAAGCATATTTAAGTGTGTCCGGGAGAGGTTTCAACTCTGGTTTGGGTGGCTGCACTAAAGATGGGAGAACCTTGGGCGGAGGGTTGCCCAAAGGCTCGAACATAAGGTCATGAGGGACCCCGCATACATCCTCATACTCATCCTCGATTAATAACATCTCACGGAACATGCCTACCTCTGCAGATTCTAGAAATGAGACCTCCTCAGTGGTAAGGGCCACCTCGAGAGGGTCCTTATACAGGACTGTATCTATGTGCTCCTGCGTGAGTGTCTCTATCAAACATAACTCCTCTGTCTCCTCATCATCCTCGCCCAAGGTGCTAACGCTGTAAACATCTACCTCCATCCTATCCTCGCCAACAGATAACTGGACCTTGCCAGTTTTGCAGTTCATGACGGCATTGGAGGTTGCTAAGAAAGGGCGACCTAGAATGATAGGAGTCTTTTCTAAAACCTTGGGTCCTGGGCGAATATCAAGGACAATAAAGTCCGCAGGAAATTGAAACTCGCCTACCCGAATCAAAACATCTTCCACCACCCCTTTCGGAACCCTAACACTCCGGTCTGCCAACTGGAGTGTGACAGGAGTCTGTCTCAGATTCCTAAGGCCTAATCTCAGAAATGCTGAATAAGGGAGCAAATTGACACTTGCTTCCAAATCCAACAAAGCCTTGTCGAAAGTCTGCCCTTCAATGGCTATGGGTATGGTGGGACAACCTGGATCCTTGCACTTAGCAGGGATCTCAGTCTGAAGGATGGAGCTCACTTGCTCTGTTAGAACCACGTTGTTCTGACTCTTGCGCTTAGTCGTGCAAAGGTCCTTCAGCACCTTCGCACACTGGGGAAATGACTCTATAGCCTCCATCAGAGTAATAGGGAATTGCACCCTCTTAAAAAGTTCGAGCATCTTGTGGTTCATGCTCTGCTTAGGCTTTACCGCCAGCCTCTAGGGAAATGGAGCTAATGGTTTTGCTGGCGGTGTTTGAGTCGTGGGGACCGCAGCAGCAGGTTCCACCACCTCGGGTGATGTCTCAATATTCTCAGGGTTTGCCTTTGGCGAACCTACCAATTCTGGGGTTGAAACTGGTGTTTGCTTTGGCAGAATGGGCTTTTCGATCTCCTTCCCACTTCTGAGAATGGTGACCGACTTGGCCTCTTCGTGATTCTAACCCTGGTTATTCTGACCTGAAGAATTACCTAAGTAATGGGCCCCTGCTGTACTACCCTGGGCCGGGAATTTGCCCTTCTCCTGCTGCATTTGACTAATTATTGCAGTGAGTTGGGACATTTGTGTGGTAAGGGCCCCTATCCGCTGCCTTGTCTCAGTTTGGAATGTCATTTGAGACTGCATCATGGAGTTGACATTCTCCTCCAATTTATGATCACGACCTACCATCTGGGAATAACCTGGGGGACGACCACGAGTGGATGGACCTGCCCCCCTACAAGGCTGTTGCTGGTAGTGGTATGGAATAACATGGCCTTGCGAAGGCCTGAAAGACTGGGACTGAGGAAATTGCTGCGGCGGAGGCAGCGCAGGAGGTTGAGCTTGGCCTCCACCTGTGGGTCTGGTATTGGACCACCCAAAGTTAGGGTGATCCCTCCATCCTGGATTGTATGTATTCGAATAGGGATCCCAAGTCCTAACTGCGTTCACCTCCTCCTGATTAAACTGACTTGCCCCTTTGGCTGCTAGGAACCCAGGGCAAGCGGTTGCGATGTGCCCCTTGCACTCGCACCAAACACAAACCTCCTCAACACTGACTTCATGAACCGGTCGTGCCTGTCTCACTTCTAACTCTTCTAACCTCTGAGCCATTTTCTCAACTTGAGCACAGAATCCCGATCACGCGAATGGTGACAGGGACAATAGTGGACCCAGAAGGTCCGGCTCGGTCATAATCAGATGGTTCTAAGGCTCTCTGCTTATCAGCTAGATCATCTAAGAAATCCCGCCCCTCATCAGCTGTTTTGGACAAGAAATCGTCCCCCTTGCAAGAGTACTCTATGTGCTGGATGGTCTCAGCGTTGAGACCTAGGTGGAAAAACTCGACTAATTGAATCCTCTCAAAGCCATGGTGTGGAAATCTGAGGATCAATTCTTTAAAGCACTCCCATGCCTTAAGAAAAGACTCGTCTCTCTCCTGTCTAAACCCTTGTATCCGACGCCTAAAACTTACAGATTTAGCCTCAGAAAAGTACTTCCTATAGAAAGCGTCGCGCACTTGCGCCCAAGTGGTAAGAGACTGAGGCTTCTGCATCCTAAACCACATCAGTGCGCCATCCTTAAGTGTTGCCTCAAACAACTTGAGGCATGCATTCTCGTATTGGGTATTGGACGCGAGGTTGCGAACCAATCCCTCAAAGGTTCTCACGTGTTCATATGGGTCATCGCACTCCCTCCCATAGAAAGTTGGGAGGCTGTTTAGGACACCTGGTTTGACAGTAAAAGCGTTACGTGCCTCTTGTGTCTCTCGAGGAAACACAATGGGTCCTTCAGGGGTAGACCTCTCAGGGTACAGGTGTTGCCTCAAAGATGGCTGCTTCACGAGTCGCTGATCAGCCATATCACTAAACTCTGACTCTGACTCTAACTGGTACAATGGATTACTAACACTGACTGACTCAAAGGGTAATTCAATAAAAAGATCACTAATGGGAATAGACTCTGCCTGAGCTAGGTCTAATCCCGAACTAGAAGATAAATCACTAGGGGATGCAGTCTGACCCGACTCTAGTTCTCTTCGAGCTAAACGATGTGTAGGATCTCGGTAATACAGAGGGTCCTTCCTAGGAGAACCCTTCTTACCCTTACCTATGATGGCTAGACTAAAGGACTAAACTAAACTACGACTCAACACTTCTGAACACTCGTCACCGTCCCCGGCAACGGCGCCAAAAATGCTTGACTGACCGGGTGACTAAAAATTAAACAGATAAAGACGCGTCCCAAGCGTAGGACTCTCGACCAGTGTAGCACAATAATTCCGGAAGTACCAGAGTCAAACCACAGAGACGATGGAGTGCTTAACCTAGATGTGCGGAGTGTAGTTTGAACCGGCTCTTAGGTAGCCACCCTTTCGATTGGTGAGATTGACTAATTAACACTTAGATTAATCTAATTGATTAAATGTGTGATGATTAAAGAAGCGCCGCTGTGGGGACCCAGCGTCCACACCTAGCCTAGCCAATAATCACTCGGGCCACAATGAAATATTTTACTGATTTTAGAATCTGAGAAAAATTTCCTAACGAATCACCGCCGTCTGTCACCGGATTAAATGCGCATTAGTCGGTAATGCCTGGGTTTGTTCGTTAGAAAGTTCCCAGTTTCCAAAACTGCTCGAAAAATGATTTAATTCAGCCCCGAGGTGGAATATCGACTAGCCTAGATGCGGGCACCTTCGCCCCGCAGCCGCACTCGACGCGACTACTCACCCATAGTTATTAAAGTTGCGAGAATCGGTAAAAACCTAGAACTATGCATGTTTGTTGAATAAAGTATAAGAGCGATAACGAAATACAACTATGAATTGCAAAGGAAGAAAAACTCAATTAAATTACCAATGCGCGAAACAATCCAAAATCTTAAAGGTCTTTGGAGAGAACTTAAACTGTAAATGAAGCTTGAATGGAAGAACAAAAATCCGTAGCCGAAAACTCAAAAGCACTCAAAACCTAAGTTAATTCGTGGAACCCTACTTAGCCCCAAAAACGGGGTATTTATAATTCTCCCCGAAGTCAAAATCCGTAACAAAGTCAAAAAGCTGATTATAAGACCCTCGGTATCGATACAGGAGAAGTCCTGTATCGATACCCATACGTTCTGTTCGCGTATGATGCAACGGGTATCGATACAGGACAATCCCTGTATCGATACCGACTCCTCTAAAAATGCAATCCAAGCTGGTCTGGCCGTCCCCACTTGGGCCCCAGTGGTTCCCTACGTGCCTGACCGCCATATGTCCATTTCATGTGCTCTTTTCCAACTGTTCCCTACAAAACAATCGAAAACAAGAAAACCAAAAGGACACACCGCATCAAGTGGAAAATGGAATAAAACCGCGCCTCTAACGCGCTAATTCGCCCTACTTAGGCGCTTATATCTACGACATCACGCGCCTATCGTTAGCCCTAACCACGAAGTTCTCTCCTCAAAGTTGGGGCGGCGTTCTCGCAATTCCTTGTTTGATTCGTTGAGAATAAATTTTTAGTCGGGGTGGAATTAAACATTGCAACGACTTTTGTGGACTTTTTTCTCCTAGTACTATTTTATTCCTTCCTCCAATCAAATCCCATGTTTGATTGAAACAGGAGTACATTTGGGAAATCCCCTTAGTAGCAAGACAGAAAAAATAATAAAGATCTCAATTTTTGTAAAAACCTAATAAAAAAATTTGAGTTAGATTTTTTTATCACGGTTAAGTATATAAACCGAGATGATATACAATTTAAATCTCAGTCATCTATAAAACGTGATTAAAAATAAAAATGAAATTATTTCATCTTAATTACAATTACAATTACACTTTTTAAATGACTGAGATTAAAACTTAATTTTATTTTCATTTTCAAACACGTTTTTATAGATGAACGAGATTAAAACTTTCTATCATCTCGGTTTATGTACTTAGCCGTGATAAAAAAAAAATCTAACTCTTATTTTTTTATCACATTTTTACAAAAACTGCGGTTTTTCTTATTTTTGAGGCGTGATCTTAATACTTTTTGTAGTAGTGATTTCATGTCATATTAGGAAATACAAAGTATTAAAATACCACATTTCATGTTTTAGCAACATTTACAAACTAAACTCTAATAGCCATTGAAATGCTAAAATTACAAGAATCTTGCTAACGTGTGTCCAATGGACACTCAATAAGGACACAAACAAATAAGGAAAACACACACTTCAATACATCTTTTATACTTTTTATTACACTTTCACATATTCTTATACATTTTACACATTTTTCAATACACTTTTTCAACATTAACGTGTGCCTATTAGGCACACATTAAAATTTTCCAAATTACAAACCAAAATGGAAAGCGGAAACAAAGAAAGAACAGAAAATTAAAACAAACAAAGAAAGAACAGCCAGTTGAATCCAATCAAACAAGGGAAGTGCTAAAGTAGACAATCTTACTTGGATTTGCACGGTTTGCACCTCTTTGAATCACATTGAATTCCTAACATATTTGGAGAAATTAATAACACCTTTTTTTGGTAGTGTATAACATTTGTATAAAGATTTGTAACATTGAGATAGAAATGCATAATGTCAAGTGAAAAATTCACAACATACAAATTTTGTGAATTTAGTATGTTATGAATTTCTAACTCAATGTTGTGATGAGGTTAAGACAGGTGTTATGAATTCTCGAATAAAATGTTACGAATTCAAGGTGATTCAAGGAGTAGACAGCGTACGCACCCAAATATATATGTAAATTGTAGTATTTCCCATCAAATAACCATCCATGACATGTATTTTCACCTCTCTCTCTCTTTAAATGTGCATGAGTTCTTCAAAAATCTTCATCGAAGAAGCTGGCAAACTCAGAAGAACAATGAAGCTTTTCTTGTCTTTTGGATGAGAGAGAAGGAAAACTAGTTCCTTTGGCGGCAAATACGCAGGACCCATGAGAAAAGGGTTCTCCCCAGCGAAGTTGACGGCGCCTAAAGATAACCTTGTCCAGGTAGTAATTGCAAAGGTTGTAGCAGCAAGCAACCTAGATGGTATTTTCACTTCCATATAGTCTATGGCTGACTTCATATAGTTATCAGTAACCATTCGAATCGACTCTTGAACAAGTTTGACAGCATATGATAGTGGTTTCTCTGTTAGTTCGCCTGTAGTAGAAAAGAAACTTGTCAGAACAACGTGCCAAAAGTGAAAATTTTTCTCTTGTTATTGGGGATCAAATTTGGACTGTCCATCAATAGCCTAGGGGAGTTTTCAGAACTTGTGCTTCAAAATATTTTTGACACAGAACTCCATTTCTTTTCAAATAAATTTGATGCTGTGTTTAAGTTTTTACTACAATTATTTCGGGTCAAGGATCGATGGCGAAGATGTGAAATACAACAAATTAAACTTTTATCACTTCAATGAATCTAGTGAACGGATTTGATCTTAAGAGTATTTTTCAGACACCAGAACCATTGTCCGCCTTTTTTTGTCACTCTGTCCTACCCCTCCATGTGCGTCACGTCGCCAAATTGAAGCTCCACTTAACTCTGTTACTTTCAGTCTAGAAAAGCTAGCGCTTCTTCCCCTTTTTTTTTAATTATCGGAAAACTTATTAAATCAACAATGTCATGGATAAAATATCCAAACACAACACTTGCATGGAGGTAGAACATCGGATCGGACTCACATATGGGTCTCACCCCATGTGATTGTTGTGTTCCTATATAGGACAGAGGCATGGGGCAGACAAAGTTGGATAGTGGCTCTGGTGCGCCTATTTTTCATGGTATGTCATGATTTTAAATTGCCAAATAAGTAATCCTAATATTTCTAAAAACGCAAAAGATAAGAACATCAACATAAAATTAAATACCGGAAAAATAGAACCTGAAAATAATAGAAAATTAGCTAAGTACTTGCCTGCACTAGTAATGCAACCTGTAAGCGTGACTCCATTACCGAAGTACTTCTCCGGTAATGGCGGATCAAACCTTGACCGTGCATCCACAACAGAAAGAAGTTTCGTCTTTTGATCAACATGCGGTTTTAGAGCTTGAGTTCTATTCTTCCAAATAAAGGACGAAATGACTTCAAATGTAGAGCACTTATCTAGCGTCCCATCTTCCATGGCTTCCATCTTAAGTTTTTCAACCTTTTCATGATCCAAACAAAATGATTTGTAGATGATTTCCTCCTTGTAAAGATCATCGAAATTCGAAATATCTTTGTAAAGAGAAAACTCGTGATGCGGGTATTCAAACTTTGGCGGATTTCGTGCCTTCAGTATACCTCGGTCTAGGAATGGAGGAGCTTTCAATGGCAAGCCCCTAGCTATATCACCCCATGCTTTAAGAAATTCCGAGGCAGTAATTCCATCAGCAATCATATGGTTCATGCATATCCCTAGAACCAATCCTCCATTCTTGAATTTCGTTACCTGGAAGAGAGTTTGCTTGATTGTTAAATGAATATCAACATGTTAAAATAAAAAAGCGGCCAGAAATTTCGTACAAATTGATGTGGGGAATTGGTCCCTCAACCTTTCGAACTGAAAAAATCACACAGTTGACTTATATGTCCAAGGTACCCTTAACGGACGGTTTTGGTTGATGCATATGTTAAGAACACAGAACACTGATCATTGTAAAAGGGAAATGATTTTTTCATTCCCCATTTTATCTCCAAACACTTTTTTTTATTATTATTATCTCCATTCACTTGAAAGTACCAAATTGCATTTCATATGGAAAAAGTGACTCACGAGGGTAAAGGTAATTTGATAATTTAAGGTGCATAAAGTCAAAAGGGGAGTGTTTGGAGATAAAAAGGTGGGTGTAAAAATCATTTCTCTAAAATATTTTTGAAAAAATAAAGCAATCGGGCAATGTTGGGGAAAAAAAATGGGAAAAAGGAAAATCGGAAATATGTTGAATACTCCCTCCATCCATCTTTGTTAGTCCACTTTCACTATTTCTAACACGTTAAAAAATTGTACATATTTGTCATTATAAATTTCTAAAAATATGCAATATGAATCTTATTTGATAACTCTCAACTAGTTCTATTATACGAGTTTTTTAAAATCATAAAACCTATTATAAATTGAAAGATATAGATAATTGAAGACATGACACGAATACCGAAAATGGATCAACAAACACGGACAGAGGGAGTATCTTTCTACCTACGCTTCCTCTTTTTTTAATTTTTCTCCCGAAATAGTTTTGTCGCAGTTCTGTTTGGTTTCACGTCTTATTTGGTTAGATCATATTGAATCTAAATTTTAAGCGAATAATTGAATAAGTTGTCAAACCAAATAGGCCAAAATATGATCACCTGAGCACACATAGGTGGCAATTCCCATATGCTTTTAAATGCAGAAGTATCGCAGACGAGTTCTTTCATATGCACCGTATCATCGCCTATCTCTTCTATCGTGCAACTGGCTTTTGCCTCAACAAAAATAACACCTTCACCGGTACAATCCACCACCGGCCTCCCATTCGAGCCAACGGACAACCTTCCGGCCATCGGGTAGTAAGGAACGAGTACCTTTGACAAGGAATTCTTTATAACTTCAACTACTTGCTCCCCATCGTAATTATTTTTGTTATGATCCATTGGTTTAAAGCAATAGACCGTAGACATCTTCCTTGTGAAAATGAAGTCGAAATTGGCGAGGAAGTACTGAGTACCCCTGTTGTATGAGGGATCCATGGGAGGAATCAAAGTTTGCTCTCCCCTCTCTACTTTGATATTCAACATCTTTTTGATTTTTTTTGGCAACCCCAAACTACAGATGAAGAACTTTACTTCCCATTGGAGATATATCCTATATATACACTAAAGAAGAGTAGATGCAGAGTATAAAAAAATATTTAAGACGTAACAAACTGCAATAAGTTATTCAAAAGAAAAGAGAAAGCTAATCTAGTTAGAGGAGAATGTAACAATCCGCATTTTTAGTAGCTAAACAAATAAAAAAGGAAACCTTGAGGTGGCAGAAGCTCCACGTGGAGCAGATTGATACATGTGCAAGCCCGCCGGGTGAATGAGTAAGGAAATATAATTAATTTCCCTAGGGAAATCTAATGAACTGTTATATGGCCCGAAAAGGCTAGAATTGGAGAATTCAGAGGGATTAGCTTCGGATGTTATTTGCAGAAGTCATAGTTGTCTTTTTGTTGATTTTAGGGCCATTGTAATTTTTGGAAATTCAATGTATAATTTTGAGGTTGTTAGAAATACCATTGATTTTTGAGGTGCTTAAAAAGGTTGAGTTGTCACAGAGAAAGCTATGGTGTATGAGAATCCGGATTTTAAATAAACACTTCTAGGGAAGAGCTTAGTTAGGAAGTGTTTATTTAAAATCAACACAATTGATTAATGAAATGGACAGCTCTGATAGGGTATTATGGGTACTACATCAGATATCACGTGGTACCCTACACGCACCCAATCCTTCTCATCGAGTACCACTGAAATATTAAACAATCTTTTTGTTGCATGTTACACACATATATATTTGGTATATGTTAGAATTTTTATTTGGGGGGGGGGGGTTTAGTTTAGCAGGCCATGTACCTTGGAAGTGTATGGTGGGGGTTAGTTAAGCAGGCCATGTACCCTGGAAGTGTATGGTGCTTATAGTTTTGAAGGATGACATGTATAGTTTTGGTGCGTAGTAAGCATATTTTTTTGTGGATGACGCATATGGTTTGGCTCGTTAGCTATGCAGTTTGATAGCATATTAGTTACGTATCTCTCTTGGTTTTTTTAAACTTTATTGACCTTTAAGAATACAAATATTAAAAGGGAAAAAGGAAAACGACATCCCAACTTAGGGAACAACCTCCCACAAGAATATCATTGCCACTTCAAACCCCAAGGAGAAAAGTTGGCAAGATGCCAACCAAAAAACTAAAAATTACCCAGGAAAATCGGGAGAGAAAACGGCCAGAAAACATAGCAGCTAAAATTTCCAGAAATGCAACAAATATGGTACACTCAAAATGGTTTAGCATATTTTTTATTCATTAAGTATCCAACTTTTTGCAAGTAAAGTTAGATATTTCTTTTAAAAAATTGGGTAGAAGTTATAGTTTTGTTTGGTGTTTCTTTTATGAAATTGGGTAAAGGTTTAGACAAACCAATAATCCACAAAAGGTTAATGAAAAACTAATAAACCCAAACAAAATTTGAATATAGTAGTTATTAATTTATTTTTTTTGAATAAAGACAAAAAATGAAAAAGAAGCCTAGTGACTTGTTTTGGGAAACTACCCCTAATTCTCTAATTCATGTCTATGTAGGCTATTAGGATTAGCATTGATATCATAATACTATCCTTGTGATTAAAAAGTTAATCAAGGAATATATTAAGTATATAATTCTACATCATAAACAGTACTACCGGATATATAGTATTAGCAGAGTAATAGTAAACGGATTAATAGTATCACGGCCGTGCTATTCATGTATAGGGCACTCATTTGTAAGATTACACATTTAAAGCAATTTTAATCAAAGTCGGTAAACATTTTAACCGAACATGAGATATATGGTTACTTTGGACGTATAGTCTAATTTGATACTCGTATTTTGTTAAACACACCTCTTATTTAGGTGTGTATGAGACACGCAACTATAAAAGTTACTTTTTTTTCCTATAGAAGCTACGATTATATTGCTAAAAAGTTACGAAGCACTAAAAAATGTTACGATTGCCAATGAGGTGACACAGTCTAGATTATATAATAGGTGCATATGGTACACACCTTTAATGAGTGTATATTGTAGCCATTTTCAACAAACAAACCCGTAGAAAAATTGGTAAATATTGATGTACTGTATAGCTATACTGTTTCCATATCTCCATTACACCATCCTTTAATTGATCGATTGTATCCTACAACTAGGAGATTTGATTGTGAATCTATGACAATTTGTAATTTGCTCGACTAACTAATAACACAATACAACTTTAAGGGTTGGTTTGGGTGAATTCAAAAAACTAGTTTTTTGGTTTTTTGGTTTTGTCTTTATTCAATTTTTTTTTTCATTTGTTGGTTTTTGGTCGATTTTTTGCGGTTTCTTGGTTTTTCTCGACGAGAGAAATCTAAAGAGTATAAAATTATTAGCCAAACTTAAAGTTTTGTTAATAAAGACGAAAAATAATCCAAAACTTTAAGTTTGGCTAATAATTTTATACATTTTAGATTCCTCTCGTCGAGACAAGCCAAAAATAAAAAAAAATTGACCGAAAACTAACAAATGCAATTTTTTTTTGAATAAAGACAAAACTGAAAAACCAAAAAATCAATTTTCCCAATTCACCGAAACCAGCCCTACATTAGGGAAGCTCCGAGTTTGCGTAACATGTAGCATAAAGTCTGAGAAAGTTCAGAACATATAACTAAAACATTTGTGGACAGCAATGCGCGTTGACATTCTAACTTCAAACCTTTTATTTTGATGTAATGAAAGAGTTAAGTGATCATGGAAATGCATGATTTTGACATTAATTTTTTAGTTTGATATGGCTTTAGTAATTTAAAATACGTATTCCAATCATTAAATGGTGCACACTAATGAAAAATATATTTTTTAATTTTCGGTATCATCTATTCTTATCATTCTTGACCGTAACTGTTATACTACTAGTTAACACCGTTTCACATGATATGTATTTTAATGATTAGAAACCCGGAAAATAAAAAAAGAAAAAAGATTTAAAAAAACGAAACCTAATCTCATCTTATAACCAATCCCAATCCTAATCTCATCTCATTACCAATCCCCTCAAAACGAAACCTCGTATCAAACGGGGCCATAATTTCCAAATACTTTAACTATAATAATAAGATTCTTTTCAGTTTTTTGTTGTGTTATACTGTAAATTATTATTTGCGGTCTTCCTAAGATTACGCTGCATTATTTGTTTGAGTGTATATTATTGTGATTCACATACATGAGTAGTGACGGTCCTCTTACGATTACGCTAGATTATAATTTGTTTGAATTTTTCTTTTATTCCTTTTAACGTCAACACCATATTCAAACCACAAAAAAAAAAAGTCAGCTCCATTAAAATAAAAGTCTCATTTTAACTGAAGCTATCGTTGACACCGTGTTTGTCAAGTCGCTGCTTGCAAGTGAAATTTAAAACCTTTTAACACCAGTGCCAATTACTTTTTTGCAATGAAGCAAAGAGCGTAAATGGTGAAAATGGTTTCACCCTCTTTTAGGGAGGATGAACAAAATTAAATTCACCAAAATAAGCATCATTTATTTTTGTTGCGCAACCTCAATAAGGAGGTTTGTAAGGGTTTTTTTTTTTTTAAGGATCTTAAGGTCTCGTTTGGTTCGTGGATTAACTGTCTGGGATAGGACTAACTATACCCATGCTTGAGTTTTTCTTTCTTTTCTCTTTGCACGGCGAAAAAGAATTTTATCAATAGTTGAAAACAAATTACAAAGATTAAAACCCAACAAGGCAGACCAAACACAACACCACAACAAAGCACGAACAGCGAAACGGCCGAACGACGACAGTTATATGCCGACTAGGACCGAAAGGAAAAGAAATAACAATTGATTAACAAATTGCCAACCAAAAGGATAAAAAAAACCCAACAAGGCAGACCTTTCCTCCTAAATGGCCTAAGATTTTCTCCAGAAACTCAGATACAGAACCAAAAGATAATCAGAAAATGACTCACTGCCCACTTTTTGTGGGGGCTTTCCTCCAAACCCTTTTTTGTCTTTCCCTCCGAAATAAACCCTACACACGCGCGTGGGACGATTTCTCGCCTGACGGCTGACGCATGCATGCCGCGTCATGTCACCTGTCATGTCTTTCCCTCCGAAATAAACCCTACAGCTACCCTTTACTCTTTACTGACAATCTTCTCTCTCTCTCTCTCTCTCTCTCTCTCTCTCTCTCTCTCTCACTCTTCTTTTAATTTTTAAAACTTTAAACTTTTATAACTTTTAATTTACATGTCCGATTTTGAAAATATATATATTTTTAAAACCTACTCGACGAGATCTATTAAACAAGACCCATATTGGATATAAAATTATGCCAAAAAAAAAAGATTTTTTAGAGTGAATTGTGTACAGGATGTGTGAATTGATCAGAAAGGGTTGTGAATTATTTATTTTTGGAATGTGTGAATCATGCATTTGAGGGGTGTGAATTCCTTTATTTTGGGTGTGAATTGTGTATTTTGGAAAATAAGTTGTGATGCGCGAATTTAGCATTTAAGGGGTGTAAATTCTTCCATTTGGAGGGTGTAAATTTTTTTTTTTGTGGGTGTAAATTGCGTATTTTTTGGAGTGATTTGAGGGGTGTGAATTCTTTCATTTTCGATGTGAATTGTGTATTTTTGAGAGTGAGTTGTGATGTGTGAATTCTTCAATTTCAGAGTTGTGAATTTTTTCATTTAGGAGGGTGTGAATTGTTCAGAATAATTGTAAATTCTTAATTAATGTGTATAAAAAAAACTTTTTTTACACGTACACAATTTCACATTCAAAATGGATCTTGTTGTGAAGATCTCATTGAGTAGATTTCAAATACATTTTTTTTTTAAAAATGTGCACCCCAAATGCACACCACCCTGAGGTGGCAAATGAAAATAAGCCCAATGTGAGGCTCACCCAAAAAATGGGACTCTCCTCATTTGACACCTTTGTGTGGTGTGTATTTGAGGTGCAAATGTGGTATACCCATAGCATTATTGGGTAAAAAGCATTCACAAAAATGACAGGTGTGACATGTTTTACTAGTACCTACTAACCTACTACCTATGTACTTTATGCATCATTTGGCTAGTAATCTTGTATGCACCATTTGACTAATAAAGAGGGATAGAATTAAAAAAAAAAAAAAAGCCATTGTCAAATCCTGAGAGGAGAGAGAAAAAGTCCTGCCTACGTACAGAAAAACAAATGATGCACGCCAATTGTACGTTATTTTACAGAAATAGTATGCTACACGCCTAATGTACGTTGTTTTATAGAAAAACAAAGTAAAAAGGGTGCGCGTGGTGAAAAGGGTTATGCAGGTGGGAGAAGGGGTTAAGCGGGATAGATTTGACGCTTGGTGGGTTTGGATAGGAGAGATGCCAGAAAAGAGGGGCGGCCTGTCAGAACCCCAAAGATAATTTGTGAATCATCTAGAACACGACCATGGTAGAATGGCACAGGCTTTCTCAGCAATCGGAGCAGGGAGCACAATTCAGAAGCATGACAAGATACCTTATTTGTACCAAATGCAACACAAATAATAAGCCTAACTTATCGATCCGAACAAGTAAAATTGAAATTAGACACATAATTGAGGATTTCCAAAAGAGGTTGCGGCAAAGATCTGAGTAATCTCACGTTTGGTTTCCCAAATGATTCTCAGGATTATTAATTCCTACTTGGGGGATGTGCGATTGAGTAGGACTGAAAAATATGGGATTGTTTTAAAAATATTCGGACAATATTCGGAATTGTTCTCAAAAAGTATTCTCAAAATTATCTTTTTGAAAAATGTTATTTTATAAAAAAACTTTTTAATAAAAACTATCTAAAAATAATATTTGGAAATAATATTTTTTTAAAAAATAAAAACTTTACTTTTTAAACAAAAGTATTTTCACATTATGTATCAAAAAAATTCTTTGAAATAATTATTTATCTAAAATTTTAAAAATTGCTTGCCAAAAAGAGATTTTAAATAATTATTTAGCCCTCTTCCTCTCTCCGCGATTCTGAGCTCCCTCCCTCCCTCTCCCTCTCCCCCCTCCCCTCCCTTCTCTCACCCTCTTCCGTACACAACTGTGGTTGGTGCTTACATTTGAAAAAAATTGGATGCATTGGTCATCTAGATTAGTTTTTGGATTGCATTGCTATTGGAGTATGTTTTTTACTGTATTTTTAATGTCTGCACAAGTATAGGATGATTTGTCTTAGGATTGCGATATATTTAAGGTATTACAATGAATGTATATTTTGGTTCCGATGAACTTTTGAATGAGTTGGATGGAATAAATTTATTTCCAGGTTAATGTCTTAATGATGGTTATGAATGGATAAATGCATGTTAATTATCGAGTTATTTGGAAAAAACAAAGTATAATATATATATATATATATATACACAATAATCTTCCCATAAGGGACCCTGATGGAACCCAAAAATCGCACCTCTTCTTCGTTGTCATTGGATCATCACGAATGGCTATGATTTCAAGTACCCACACGCGGGTAAAAATGCCACCCCAGGTTGGATCCAACACCACACGCGGGTTATTTGCCATATACGAGTTAAAAGAAAAACCCCCAAACCCAATCTTCCCATACACGATTCAGTTCAAACAAAGAGAGAGAAAGTGAGAGGAAAAAATCCAGACGACAAACAAGAGATGATGACGACAAAGAAGAAGATCAAACGGGTACTGTCTCTCTCTCACTCTCTCTCTCTCTCTCCTTTGAAGTTTCGATTTCTAGGGTTTCGAACGTGAACTGAATTGATTTCAAATAACTTAGGTTTCCATTACGAACAAGAGAAGATGACAAAGAAGAAGAAGATCGAACAGGTAACGTCTCTCTCTCTCTCTCTCTCTCTCTCTCTCTCTCTCTCTCTTCTGAGTTTCATTCTAACTTTGAGTTGGAATAAACCCTAGGTTTGAAAGAAACAGATGAAGTAAGATTTTGAAGCCCCTAAACGAAGAGAGAGAGAAAACCAAACCAGATGACTGGAAATAGACGGCGAAGAAGATGGATCCCCCAAGGTTGGTCTCTCTTTGTGTCTCTCTACGTCTATTGACTCCACGTGAAAAATTATCTGATATGAACCATGTGCATTGTTTGGGACCAAGTTGTCACAATAGTAGCAAATAGCAGTGTCGCAATAGTAGCGACTAGTAGTGTCACAATAGTATGTTTTTTGGCTGTTTGGGATATTCTCTTTGGCTGTTTGCATTGTTATGAAGCACACCTACACTTCCACTGACTGTGGTGGATCACTCACGTAGCTATGTCACCCACTCCATATACCCTTCAAAGTTTAAATTCCCATCACTAGCAGTGTCGGGGACATGACGATTCCCCCTTTTTTGCATGGTTAAACCCCTCTACACTTGCATTAGGAGATTCGTAAGAAATTACTTTCTTAAGGTTTGACTTCAATAATCGAACTCTATATAATTGTGTGAAAAAAATCCACCAGTCAACTGGAGTAATCATGGTCAATTGGTTTGGTTTATCTTCATTCCTAATATTTCCTTACTCTTCAAAGTCTACTGTAGTCCTTTTCCTCAAATAAAAGTTGCAAAAAAACATGTCGGCAATGATTCCGTTTGATTTGATATCAATGTGTTCATAATGTGGTTTGTGTCCATACTAATTTGATATTACTATTCTTTTAAACAAGTAGTGCTTAGTTTTAGTATATGAAACTAAAACTCATTCCTCAGATACTATTTATAGAAAACTAAAACTAATTTCCATACTTGTACTAGGCTTATTAATGGTTTCTAATTTTTTGTCTTCAGAATGCCGTCTTTGCGAGATGTACTCTACTCACCGACACCATCACAACCTTGTGCATCATCTTGAGCTTCTTCTGAAGCTCTTTACAATCCTCAAGTGAAGGAGGACTTCATACCAAAGATTGACCAAATGTTTGCTAGTTTGGAATAAGCTCATAGGTTTTACAATGATTATAGTAGAGAAGCTGGATTCGGGGTTCGAATCAATTCAAGCAAGTTGGGGAAGGGCGGTCTACTTGTTAGGAAGGAGTTTGTTTGTCACAAAGAAGGGGTGAGGGCAAAAAAGTATACACAAAATGTATCTGAAAATACTATACGGAAAAAGGGGGTTAACTAGAGAGAATTGTGGTGCAGAAATGACTGTTGTGAAATGGGGTGAGGGGTATGCTGTCACACAATTTATCGCCACTCACAACCACACGCTTGCCACACTACAGAAGGTGCATTTATTACGATCTCAGCGTAAAATATCGGCTACCCAGAGGGCTTTGACAAACCAACTTGACAATGCAAATGTGTCGACCCCCAACAAATGAGTATTTTGGAGATGCAAGCTGGAGGCCTTCAAAATGTTGGATGTTCTTAACAAGATCTCTATAATGCTAAAAGAGATAAGAGGAAAATGGTAGACAGCTTTGACGCTAGTTTGTTGGTTGAGTATTTTGAGGCCCAACAAGAAAAGAATCCTAGTTTTATCTTGCCAGACGATGAGGGGAGTTTATATCATTGCTTTTGGGCCAATGCAACCATGAGAAAGTCATACCAATACTTGGGGACATGGTGGTGTTTGATAATCAGACAAACAAATATTCATTGATTTTCTCACCCTTTAAAGGGATTAATCACCACGGTCAAACAACGTTGTTCAGGTCTGCTTTCTTAAGTGGCGAAAAAGCTGATGCTTTCGAGTGGCTTTTCGATGCATGGTTGGAAGCAATGCCAGTTGGGGCTCCGAAAAATGATAATAACTGATCAAGAAGTTTGCGTTTGACAGAATTCCATGTCGACACTGCTTGGCCGAAATCCTAGACCTAAATTAATGGGTTGCCCCAAGCGTAGGGCTGAGACCGGTGTAGCACAATACCCGGTAAGACCGGAATCGAATCCACAGAGAAGGTGGAGAGTGCTTACTAAAAACTCGGGTACAAAGGTTTAAAACGGCTCTTAGGTAGCCACCCCTTGTGATTTGATGGGAGAATTAACTAAACTAAGAGAAAAACTTGTTTTATTTAAACTATTTAAAAGCAAGTACAGTCGTAGGGTTCATAACACCAGTAACCAGGTCCAGACAGTTCCTCTCCGTTGGTGTTCTAAAAACGTTTGATTTTAGAGAGAAAAAGGTACCCCGAAAGATGCGAATCCTCGTGGTCGCCATTTACCCATGTACAGCGAAGAACGAGTCTTGGTCCCCCGTTCCCCGCGTTACATGGGCTTCGACAATGCCCGGATACGTCTGATGGGAGCTCTTTAATAACCTAAAATTGCTTTTTCCTTTATTAATTCTGGAAATAGGAGCAGAAACAAATCCAGGCCTGGCCATGGCGTGTTAATCACCCCACGACCATACCTATTGAACTACTCCCTCATGATAGCTTGAACGAATATCAGAATTCTGAAATTAATCATGCTTTTGTAATTGAATATGGATTAAAACAAAGCTTCGGAAGCAAAACACGGACAAACTCCCGTGAACTGAGGTTAATGTAAACAAAACAGAAAGTTAACGAAGTAAATACTTGAAATCAGCAAATGAAACTTCAAAACTTCAATGTAAAAGTCTCCGGAAAGTAGAATCTCCAGAGGAAAAATCGGCTACTACTTGGAAGCAAAACATAAACAAAGTTCGAACCCTAATTCGGAACAAAAACGAGGTATTTGTCCCTTCCCAAAGTCAAAGTACATGGCAAAGTCAAACGGCTAGAT
Source organism: Vaccinium macrocarpon (assembly GCA_022606695.1). NCBI lineage: Eukaryota > Viridiplantae > Streptophyta > Magnoliopsida > Ericales > Ericaceae > Vaccinium > Vaccinium macrocarpon. The sequence continues at coordinate 16,012,407 of CM040170.1, read as the reverse complement.
ATAAGCCACTCAGTATCGATACAGGCTTTTAGCCGTATCGATACCCAGACATTTTGTTCGCATATGAGCACTTGGGTATTGATACAGGCAAACCCTTGTATCGATACCGAGACCTTCATAATGCTTCTTAAGCTTGTTTGGTCATCCCTACTTAGGTCCCACCGGTTCCCAACATGCCTGACCGCCGTGTGTCCACTTTACGTGCTCTTCCCCTACAAAACAACCAAAAACACCAAAAACAAAATACAACACCGCATCAAATGAAAAATGGAATAACTCACACCTCTAATGCACTAATTCGCCCTACTTAGGCGCTTATATCTGTGACATTACACGCCTATTAGGCACATCTTGGCTTACTTCACTAAAAAGCAGATTATGCAATTACCTAAACAATACATATTGTGGAGGTGGACTAAATCAACAAAAGCTACTAGGGTTATGGATGAAGGCACTGTTTCTGAACTATGTGACACTTTTATGTTAATGAAGAGAAATAAGCTTTTTCGACTAGCTAGCAGGGTTATTAATGCATGTTTGTTAAGTGAAAATGAGATTGAAGCTTTGGAATAATATTTGGTTTCAACTGAAATGCGGCTTGCATCTTAGATGAGTGACTTGAATACTCGTGAAGAGAAGAGTGTCCAAAAGCCAATTTCTCATGGAAAACAACCTATTCTCAAAGAACCACGACCTGTTAGATCAAAGGGTTGTGGTAAACGGTTGAAAGGAGGAAAAGAGAAGGCTATGAAGAAGAAGAGGCGTTGCAATGATTGTGGGAAATTTGTGATACATGACAAAAGGAATTGTTCGGTACTTCTTGGAATGTACATCTATGCATCTAAAAATGTTAATTTATAATTTGTATGTTTGATTTTTTATAAAGTTTAATTGTGAAATTTGTTTGTAGCTCTAGCGGAGATGGTAGGTTGAATGACGAGGATGACGAGAATGACGAAGGTGTTGAGTAGGACGACATGGAATATGACAATGAAGGTAAGTGTTTGCATATTTAAATGTGCTCTTATGTGTTCTTCAACTATCAATCAAGTTCCTCCAGTTGTTCTCAACAATAGTAGTTCTCAAATTGTTGAGGGTTATATCAAATGCATCCCTTATTTATAAAATGCATCCCTTAATTGTGTAGCAGAATGAGGAACATGAAATTGGGGTGCAGCACAGCCGAGGATGGGTCCACAACGCTATTCATCGACCAGAGCCACACATCATGCTCTTCAGGAAATCACTACCATCTGTGGTCTACTGGAAAAGATTTTAGAATTCCATTGTGTGGTCTACCATTGTAGTTTAATTGTAGACACCCCAATTTTGAACCCGGGATGCGCTCGAGCATTCCCGAGGATGAAGCGGACCGATCACGACTACCCGAAACTTGTGTGAATGGCTTGAACCTGATTAAAATTAACCGCACACTACCCAAGCAATCAAACCAACCCAAACATTGTTTAACCAAGCCAAACCATTGATCTACTACCAAGGACCTTGAGCGCTCAATCTTGAGGCTTTGAGTGCTCAAACCCCTGAGGATCACATTAAGCGCTCAAGCCTATGGCTTTGAGCTCTCAACTCTGATCCCAGTCAGGAATCTCCAGAGTATCTCATCATGAGATTTCATGTAGAGAGGAGGGTCTAACCGATTGTATACGTATTGTACGTGTATAATACATCCTACATTGTCCTAAACTACACATAAAACTACTCCTAACCCACTTTCAAATACAAACCCACTACCTCTCTCTCCTCTCTTCCCTCCCACTCACTCTATAAAAACCACCCATTACCCCTGGTTTGAGGGGTTACAAACTCTCATTCTCCAGCTCTCAAATCCTCCAGAAAACGTCCTCTCTCTCTCTCTAAAAACTACTCACCCATCATCCAAACCACTCACAAAAACCACTCCTCAAATTCTAAATTCACTCTCTGATCATCAACCAAATCACATACATTTTCTCATAAAGGAGAGAGAAGGACATCTCCCGACATTGCGCAAATTCTTTGAAAGGATACGGAAGTACCGGATGCGTCTCAATCCGTAAAAGTGCACGTTTGGCCTCACCGCTGGAAAGATGTTAGGATTCATGATCACCACCAGAGGAATCAAAGTTGATCCATTAAAAATCAAAGCAATATTAGAAATGGAACCGCCAAAGATGGAAAAAGAGGTTCGGAGGTTCCTTGGGAAAATTCAGTTAATCAGTAGATTCATCGCCAAGTTGACTTCAACTTTCGAGCCAATGTTTCATCTGCTCAAGAAAGGGGTGCCATTCAAATGGGAGTGCAGAAGGCGTTTGAGGTAGTTCGGAAATATCTTCAAAATCTGCCGGTGTTAATGCCACCAATACTCGACAAGCCACTGATTCTCTATTTATCTATAACACAATCGGCGATGGGATGCATGTTGGCGCAAGAAGGAGAAGCCGGGATAGAAAAAGCTATTTATTACTTGAGCAAGAAAATGATCGGGGCTGAGGAAAGATATACCTCGTTGGAAAAGACGTGTTGGGCCCTCGTTTGGGCCTCCAAGAAGTTAAGACATTACATGCTAGCTTATTCGGTGACATTAATCTCTCGGATGGATCCCCTCAAATATCTATTTGAGAAGCCAACACCCAATGGAAAGTTGGCACGATGGTTGCTCTTATTGGCTGAATTTGAACTCAGGTATATGACGCAAAAATAAGTGAAAGGCAGGGCCGTGGCTAAATTCTTGGCAGATCACCCGATCGAGGGGCCAGAAGATACAGAATTTCAATTTCTTGATGAACATGTCATGACGGTATCAGAGGATGTCTGGAAGCTATACTTCGATGGAGCTGCAAATCAGAGAGGATTTGAGATCGGCATATGGTTGGTCTCACCAGAAGGACTGCACATTCCCCTCTCTTTCAAGTTAAATTTCGAAGTTACCAATAAGCAGGCAGAATATGAGGCGTGTATTGTCGGAATGGAAGTTGCTTTCGAAATCGGGGTAAAGAAGTTGGAAGTGGTCGGAGATTCGAATTTGGTGGTCTCCCAAGCCAACGGTGATTGGAAGGTGTGGGAAGAAAAGTTGAAGCCAAGATCTCGACGACCTAATTCATCAATTTGAGCAAGTTACCTTTACTCATATACCAAGAATGAAGAATCAGTTCGCTGATGTACTCGCTACTCTGGCATCCATGGTAGAATTACCAGTAGGAGCGAGAATGAGGCCAATTATGATCGAGCAAAGGAATAGGCCAACCTATAAATATGTGATGAATGTTGGAAAAATGGACAATGGTCTGCCTTGGTATCATGATATATGGAATTTGGTTGAGAAGGGAGAGTATCCGGAAGGGGCAACCAAGAAAGATCGAATATGGTTACAAAGGTTGGCGTCACAATATATCATCTGTGGTGGAAGGTTGTATAAAAGGTCATATTGTGGCATACACAAGTTGTGCATCTATGGTGATGACACGAAAAGGGTAATGGAGGAAATCCATGAAGGCATCTGTGGTCCCCACATGAGCGGATTGATGATGGCAAAGAAGATTTTGAGGCAAGGGTATTTCTGGTTGACCATGGAAATGGATTGCGTTCAGTATGTGCAGAGATGCCATAAGTGTCAAGTCCATGCTAATCTCATGCATGTTCCATCGTCTGAACTTCATACAATGGCAACGCCATGGCCTTTCTCAGTATGGGGAATAGATGTGATTGGGAAAATCACACCGCCAGCATCAAATGGACATAAGTTCATATTGGTGGCGATCGATTATTTCACAAAATGGGTAGAGTCAGCCTCTTATGCTACATTGACCGCGGTACAAGTGGCCCATTTTATTAAGCAAAACATCATTTATCGATATGGGGTCCCAATGCCTTTGTGTCAAACAATGGTGTGCATTTCAAAGGAAGGGCAGCAGAGGTGCATGAAGAGTTCAATGTTCAGGTGCGAAAGTCAACAGTGTACAGACCACAAACTAATGGAGTAGTTGAAGCAGCAAACAAGTCAATTGAGAACATCTTGGAGAAAACCATCGAATCATCTAGGGATTGGAATGAGAAGTTACCCTTAGCATTGTGGGGGTACCGCACTTCTATCCGAACTCCAACAGGGGCAACACCCTATTCTTTAGTCTATGGTATGGAGGCAATACTTCTCCTTGAGCTTGAAGTGCCATCTTTGAGGGTGATGATAGAAAATGAGATCGATGAGGTTGACTGGTTGAGTGACAGATTCGCAGAGCTAATGTTGTTTGATGAAAGGAGGCTACGGGCATTGTATCACATTCAGGGATATCAGAGAAGAATTGCTCGCGCATTCAACAAGAAGGTGAAATCCAGGGATTTGATCGAAGGAGATATGGTGGTGAAAGAAATTCGGGCACCGATATTTGATCCACGAGGAAAATTCAGGCCGAAATGGGCGAGACCATACATCATCAAGACTATCCTTAACAGTGGGGTAGCAGTAATTATTGATTTGGATGGCAACGAGTTCAACAATCTTGTCAATTTGGATAAACTCAAGCAATATTACCCCTGAGAGATGCTCGTTGGGCTGAAAATCGCAAGGGCGAACTGACCCAAGCAAAAATTAGAGCAAGCCTGCTAGGCCAAAAACCCGAACTGGGCAGTCCAGGAAAAATTTAAGGCAAAAATTCAAAAAGAGCTCGCTGGACTGAAAACCTGAAAAGGCGGTGCCAGGCAAAATTTAGAGCGCAAAAGGAGAGTGTTAATACCCGAGTGAACCTTTGCCTGAACTACGCCATGACTTGATTCCTTGAAAAAGGATACGTAGGCAACCCTATCCTGGGGTTCGGTCTAAATCTGATGAGTTGGCTCACATTTTTGCAACATCCAAAGGAGACAGTGTATGGAATCAAATGAACCAAGAGGGGGAAACCTTTCATCGTTCAATTTTATTCAAATCACTTCTTCAATTCCATAAGCTGAGCATAAAAGCTTAAAAAAAAAGGGACATGGATGCACCATTTATTTTGGGAAATAGACTACTGAGTCGGAAGGAAAATTGCGCTAATTTCTTCGGCGTCGTGCCCTCATCTGCTCTCTCATCCAATCTTTGTAATGTCCATTCAAGTGAATAGTTGGGTAGGGATCAGGAGCCCAAATGACCCTGTGCCTCCAAGAAGTACGATAACGTTCAAGAACAGAATGTTTGAATGTGGGAAGGCTGAAAATCCAGGAACCGTGTACTCCACTTCTTGGCGAATGTGATATTGGCGGAGAATGCACTGTGGAAAATAATATGCATACCCTTGTAATCCCACCAAAATCACCCATGTGTCTCCCATGTGTTTGGCCGTCATGTCCGGCAAAGGCAACCAATGGCATCTCCAAGCAATGTGATCCTCCTCCAATGACTTGAAGAAGTCAGTCCATTCATTTTCATCAGCCTCATCATGCACAAATGGCCTACTCACCTAAGACCGAGGCTCGTAAACCCAGTCACCTGCCGTCTCCCTCAAAAGCCCAACCTTGTCACATAGCCACATCTGCAAACCAAAATATCCAAACCAAAGTCAAAACCAGGCCAACAACCAAAATTCCCAAAACCACAAAACCAAGGCATCCAAACCAAATAAACCAAACCTGAAGCAAAAGTGGACTCCGAGCAAACGTGTCCGTCCTCCCAGCCTTAACCGCATCCAAGCCCATGATCGTCTCGGCCAAGACCAAAGGAGCCACATCCCTCCGTTGATTGATCTGATCCGCAACACCGACAATGGCAAAACTAGGATGGCCATCATATGGGACCAACAAGTACAATCCCAAGAGACACATTCAAAGTGCAAACATGCGCCGGTTTTGGATGGTGAAGTCTGAAAGGTCGCCTGTAGGGCCATAATTCGCAAAGAGACGAAGGACAATGAGGGTCTCATTGTGAATTAGGAAACGCGCAGCGCCGTTCCCTAGACCAAGCTTCCTACTGAGAATGTTAGCATAACTCTGGTGATAGGGGGTATGACGGGATCCACAAAAGCACGACCGCCAAGGTATGCTTGAAATTCCTCAACAGTTGGACAAAGCTCTTGCATGCCGAAGCGGAACACATGGAGCTCCGAATCCCAACAACGAACGGCAGCACGCAAGATGTCTTGGCGGATGGGAAAAGTGTGGAGGTGGCGAAGTGCATTTAGCCCGAGACCTCGGAAGTTGAACCAATCGATGTTTTCAAGACTAGCAACCCAAGTGTTGATAATGGAAGGGTCAAGGGCAGCCATAAAGAGGTGATGAAAAGTTGGCGCGGAGATGTGTGGAAGAAGAAATGAAAGTTGATATGGAAAGCGTGTGTGGGAAATGCTTGATTATGCATGGTATTTATAGGGGACTTGGGAGGAACCTTACAAATTTGTCATGCAACATTGGAAATCAAAGATTACATTTTTAAGATGGTCAAATGCATGTTTTCAAAGTATTTTTGTTGAAAAGTTTGAAAGTGCATTGGAAATGCATGGCATTTGTGGGAAAAATGTGAAAAGACCTTGAGAGGATAATGTTCAAAGCTTAGGAGATGTTATTACAAAGTTACAAGACATTTGGGGCAGAGGAAACCATGCAAAAGGGTCCAAAAATGCATTGGAAAACAACACCACAGGCCTACCCAGCACAGACATTGAGTGCTCAAGGCCAGAGAGTTGAGTGCTCAAACCGCCTCAGACCACCTTGAGTGCTCAAGGTGGTGAGCTTGAGCACTCAAACCAAATTGAGTGCTCAAGGCCTGTAGAAACAGCTGCAACAGCTGCAATTTGGTCCATTTGATGTCCGAAACTTATTCTAAGCATGTTAACTCTCTACCAACACCAAAGCCAAGTTCCAATGAGTATTTGCGACGTCACGAAATGTCCTGTAGCCCGAATTATCAAGCCAATACATGCCCGGATACGGGATACGCGAATATGGAAATTCAAAACTTAAAAATGGTCATTGGACGTTCAAATCCATTTCCAAGCTTCGTGAGCCATATCCAATCATCGAGACACGCATCGCAGGGTATTTATGACTTGTCGGAACGATTCCCAGGGCAATTCTTCAAGGATATAGAAGTTTGGAGTTTCGATGGCCAACTCAGGCTATAAAATGGCGGCCGTCACCATATCAAAAATGGTTCCATGGAATTCCTTGCCAAATTGTGATGGTCACAGGGGCATTTATGTCATTTATGACTCAGTCAAAGTAGTGGTGTGGCAGTTCATCATGTTTAAGAAGGCTCACAAAGCATTTTATTTTTGAATACGCCTTATGAACATCAAATTCTACTCTAAGGTCATTTTTGTGTAGTTGATTATCAATTGTACATATACAAGAAGTGTGTTGAGTAGCATGGCATGTAAATACATCTTCCAGTTGTACGTAAGCTCAAATAATCATGTTTCTTCCAAAATCTCGAACATGTTAGCTTTTCTTTAAGGTTTAAATTTAAACTTTGCATTTTGATGTTTGGATTCAGAGTCTTGTGAATAAATTGTGTACATTCTATAGTAGGTTGGTTTATTTGTACATCAAAACAGAGAATAACATGATGAACAATGAAAGTGCAAATCATGTATATAATCCGATCAAAATCCATAAATATGAAAACATCAAGTCTGAGCATCATCGCTCTCTACCAAGGCCCACAACGCCCAATAAGGAAATCCACAACTGGGGCACGCAGGCCTAATCCACCTATCTATTGGGGCACGCAAGCCCAATCCAAAGAAAAAACGTAAAGGAAAAGCAAGGCTCTAAAGCTACTCTATGTGTACTTTATACTACTCTGACTCATCCATCGTCTTGTCCAAGCTCTCAACTTCATCTCTGGACCGCTGCTCCTGTCGCTCCAACCGGGTAGAAGGGTAGTTAGCATCATCGACGCTGTCATCGCTCGAGCTTGTCTCTACTACCCCCTCAGGAACTACCTCCACCCTCCGACGGGTTGATCTCCACGGTTTCTCCTCCTTGAGTCCCACCGCCGCTGGCTTTGAACGCCCAAGCCGCACGGTCGTGTCTCCAAGACCGCCGGCTCTAGCATGGGGCCTCTTCTTAATCACGGGTGGCTGCATCATCAAGCAAACAAGAAAAGGAATTAGTGCATAGTATAATCAGGGAATTGAAAGTGAAAGAAATGTAAATTGCATACCGGTGCAACTCTTGGGCGAGAAGGTCCAGGGGCAACAGGAGGTGCTGGCTCATGCTCCGGACAGATGGTGACCTCTTGCCCAGCTACGACGCGGCGTATCAGCACACGTAGCCCTCGGTTTTGCTCGTACAGCGTCTGTACCGCCTCTTGTGAAACCTACAAGTAAGACAAGATTCGTGTCATTAGTACATTTGGGCATTCATGATCAAGGCATGTGAATTTGGATAAATGAAGTGATTCTTACCGGTGCTAAGAGCGGCGGAAAGTCAGTCGGTGGCCTCGGGATATATATATATCCCCCGTTTCTCCACTAGCAGAGGTTGATGTGCACCCACCACCTAGCTGCCACCGTCTCCTGAGTTGAGGTGCCAATGTCCTCACCCTCATCTCCTGCAACCCCTCCAGCTGAGGCACGCTCCTTCGTGGTCTTCTCTCTCTCCTGCTTATCCCTCCACTCCTCCACCCTCAATGGACCAGCCAAATACCTCTTCTCGTAGTCAACGTAGCTCAGGGCTGGTCGCAAGTGCTGGCTCAGGTCCAGATCGGGTGTTACGTAATGCTTTGCCAACGTGTACTAGGACGTCATCAGCACCCGAGGAGGAAGGCGCCCTGGCACCTGTGGTCTCTCAGCCCGTATCGACTAGCGCAGCACCCTGTCGCCAACGTACCAGAACCAGCCTTACTGGCACTCCAGTAGGACCCTACCCCTCGTAAGCTCTCTGCTCTAAGCCAAGTAAGGCTCATTGACGGCATTCCATACGCCCCAGCTGTCCTGCAGGAATTGTTCAAGCATCAATAATCGAATGCATGGTTATTAACGAATTGAAAGGAAATCGAATGTGTGTGAGAGTTGGATACTTACCAAAGAAACAGGGAGTCTGTCAAGTGCCATGCGGAGAACGTGGATGTTCCCCCGCGCTGAACCGCCGTAATGGAAGCCTTCCCCCCAACACAGTGCTCGGGGAGATGACATTCGGGTCCCTGTGTCGCGTCTCTAGGGGATGCAACCCTAAAACCTCGTAAGCCCAGAGCTGCAATGCAAACAACAAGTTGGTTAGTCAATGCATATTCGATAATCAAGTGCAAATATTAAAGTGCGTGCAATTAAAATTGAAACAAAAGTTTTGAGTTTTACCTCCCAGACGCTCCACAGTCCTGATATGCCAGTACCTTTTTGCCTCGAGACAGCATTCATGAACGTGTAGCATGAACCAAGTGCCGCTCCGCCCTAGTCGTACGTCGCCACCCTGGCAAAGTCCCTCAACCCTCCGAGATAGGAGAGGTGCACCCTGTTATGGCTGTTTGGGTACAGTGAGGCCCGGAATAGGTATAATAGGTAGCACCTCTCCTTCTGCACCGCATCCTCCTCATCCGCCGGCTCACCCAACCCCCTCGTCTTGAATTGGCCATATGTGGCCGTCTCTCCCTCCCTGTTGGGTGCAAAGCCTAAGAACCACCTCAGTGCCGCCTCATCCATGCCAATCTCCGAGTCGAACGGGATCGAGTCTCGACCTAACCGCAATCCCGTGAGCGCTGCAAAGTCCAACGACATCATCATCGCCTCCCCGAAGCTGATGTGAAAAGAACTTGTAGAGTCCCTCCACCTCTCTGCTAATGCCGTCACCACGGCATGGTTGTGCTGTGTGCTCGTGAGAGTCAAGATGAACGCCCCAAACCCTGCCTGATCCACCAATGCCTTCATGGAGGCATGCAACTGTTGGTAGATCTCCCAACTAAAACCCATACCTTCGTGAGCCTTCAAGCGCAAGTTTCTCTGCATACAATCAACAAATAGGCAAACAATCAGGCATTCGTCCAATCAATCATTAAATCATCAATCCAGTCATCAATCAACCAGTAATTCATTCATTCAATGCAAATTAGGATTCCTAACTACTGAAAGTGCGTGAAAGCAATAAACAAGGAAGCAAAGCAAGCATACCGTCAGGCAGTCGGTCGAAAGGTGGACCTCGGGGTCCAGTAGCACCTCCCCTCCGAAGTACAACTCTCAGCAGGGAGTGTAGTCCTTACAAGTAGAAGGCACAAAGAGGTGCACTAGTGGGGCATAGGTCGCCGCGTCGAAAGCCAGCCTCTTCTTCTTTAACCACTGTCTGGCAACCTGGACCACTGTCGTCCTCAATCCAACCGCCCTCTCCTCCTCCTCAGCTTGTATCCTAGTCTCCTCCGCCGCCTCCTCTATCTCAAAATCCTCCCAAAAAGCCCTCGTCGTCGTGTCCTCATTTACTGCCTCTCGCAGCAGCATTGCCTGTCTCTCCTTGCTCTCAAGAACAGCCTCCCTCATTGCATCCAGAATCCCCGGGGCATCCGCCGCAGCTGCCATCACTACCTCCTGTGGCGCGTGCTCAATATAATCCTCCCGGGAGATCCCTTTCGGTCCCTGAACTGACGGCCCACCACTCGGTCCCTGAGTCACCGACTCACCACCTATCACCACCGCCTTCCCCTTATCTCCCCCACTAGGCTGCTGGCTGGGTCTCGGCTCTATCCTCCAGTGGGGTGCCCTAGCCCTAGCCACCCTGCTCGTGCCCTATCTCCGCCACTACTACCGCCAGTCCCCCTCTCCTTAACCGTCTCCTCACTATCGCTACTACCGTTGTTATCCACGTCGTGAATCTTTACCATCTCCTCATATCTCTACCCTGTCCTCTCCCCATCTCTCTCCTCTACTCTCTCCAACACCAGTGCGTCATCACCACCACCTAAACCATTACCCCTTCTGCCATCTCTCACCCCATCTCCACCAACATCATCACCAGCCACCACCGTCTCGGTGGCTGGATCACCACCACTGCCAGAAGTCGCCAGATCACCACTATCACCATCGTCCTCTCTCTCCCTCTCTTCTTCTCCATTTCCATCTTTCTCATCTGTCTTTGTAGCCCCAGATGAGGTTGTAGCCCCTGTCGGACCCATTTCAACCGTTGGTATGGCCCTTGAGCGCTCAAATCGAGCAGTGGTGGCAATAGCGGGCTATGCCCACCCGTCTCCACCGACGGCGAGGTCACCAGAGGCTGTGAATCACCAGATCTCTCCATGAAAACCGATCAAGAACTCTCAATCAAGCACTAATCGATTGGAATCAAATTGTAATCGAACCGAGATCGTACGAACAAACCCTAGAATTTGGGGATTTTTAATTTTGCAAGAAATTTGAGTGAGAAACGGGTGGGTTTGGATCGGAATCACTAGAGGAGTGAATGGATTTGCTCTCCAGAAATTTTTGAACGTTATGTGAGTTTAATCGGAGTAAAAATTGAATTAAAACGAACGTTGGGGTTCTGAACCGTCGTCCCCGTTCAGGGGTTCAAGGGCTCAAGCTGAACCTTTTGAGCACTGGAGGGTCAACGTTGAGGATTGAGCGTTCAAAGCTCAAGAGTTAACCGCTCAAAAGGGGTACCCTGAGCGCTTAAGTCCAATCTTGGCAGAACTTTTGGCTTCTTTTGCAAGCTTTGCAAGGGCATTTTAGGCACTCCTTATGATTTGTTAGAGTACTTTGGACTTGTTAGTCCCAATCAATCGAACGCATGTAGATCTGAGGATCTAAATCTCAGTAGTTGGTCGCGCTAGGCCATGTTAATCGATCAAATCATGTTTTGCGTTAGCATATGCGCGAAGTATTTTGACTCTGGTCTGAAAGCCACGTGCTTGTTTAAATCATGTCTGAGAGCCACGTGCTTGTTTAAATCATGTCTGAGGACCTTGTGCCTGTTTAAATGTCCATCTTTGAGGGCCTTGTGCCTGTTTAAATCATCATCTTGAAGGCCTTGTGCCTATTTAAATCATTATCCTGAGGGTCTTGTGCCTATTTAAATCATTGTCTATGAGGGTCTTGAACCCGTTTATGTTTGTTTATTGATTAAAGTATTTTCAATTGCCCCGAAGAACTCCGCCGGTCTGATCCCTGTAGTGGGGTACGTAGGCAGCTCATAGAGCATGATCGATTGATCTTTTAATGTTTTCCTTCGCAGCTTGAGATGTATCGTGGGAAATGAGTCGGGTTGTCTATGTCTCGGACGTCACTCATACCAAATCAATGGCATCGAGTCCCATCCAAGAGGGGCAACTGTAGACACCCCGATTTTGAACTCGGGATGCGCTCGAGCATTCCCGATAATGAAACGGACCAATCATGACTACCCGAAACTTGTGAGAATGGCTTGAACTTGATTAAAATCAACCAAACACCACCCAAGCAATCAAACCAACCCAAACATTGTTGAACCAAGCAAAACCATCAACCTGCCACCAGTAACCTTGAGCGCTCAATGCTGAGGAGAACCTTGAGCGCTCAAGCTTACGTCTTTGAGCGCTCAACTCTGATCCCAGTCAGGAATCTACAGAGTATCTCATCATGAGATTTCATGCAGGGAGGAGCGTCTAACCACCTGTATACGTCTTATACACGTATAATACATCCTACATTGCCCTAATCTACCCCTAAATCTACTCCTAACCCATTTCAAATACAAAGCCCACTCTTTTTCTCTACACTTCCCTACCACTCACTCTCTATAAAAACCACTCACCACCCCTGGTTTCCAGGTTACGAACTGTCATACTCCAGCTCTCAATTCCTCCAAAAAACATCCTCTCGCTCTCTCTTAAAAAAAAACCACTCATTCACCATCCAAACCACTCACAAAACCACTCTTCAAATTCTAAATTCATTCTTTGATCATCAATTAATCACATACATTGTCTCACACATGTATAATACCAACCAAAAACATCCAGAATCTTCCACCCCAAGCCCAAAATCAAGCTCAAGCTTTCAACCAAGTGAAAAAGGTAGTCAAACATGTGATATACTCACTGTTTTGATCCCTTTGAGGGAGACCAGTGAGTTCAAACAAGTTCTTCATACTTGCATTGAACTCACAAAGGTCTAAAAGTTGTTTAAAAAAAAACATTTTTAAAATCTGCAGTTACAACAAGGGTTGAGCGCTCAAGCCTTAGGCCTTGAGTGCTCAAGCCCAGTTCTGAATAGTTTTCTGTTTTGCTAAATTTTGTGCATTCTCTTGTTGCTGATCGTTATTTAATAGTTAACTATGTTCATGTAACTCTCAAAAAAGTTTATTTATACTTCAAAATCACATGCATGAGAGTAAGTTAACTATTTTGTGATCATCAAACATAAAAATCTTTGTAAATCCTACTTTCAAAGGTCAAATAGTGATTGATTGATGTTCTAATCATCTTGTTCCTAACGTTGACGATCCTGAGAAGTATTAAAAATCTATTTGAAAGTCAGAAAACCAGAAAGCCATACTGTGGCTTAAGCGCTCAAAGTCACATCTTTGAGCGCTCAAGCTGTTCTTGGTTAATTTGCATGTTGATAGTTGCTTCAATGATGGATCATGCTTTAGTTTATTTCTGGTGTGTGTGAGTTGTTATTCTTGTGCATATGATCTGAATCCCTCTCTCTCTCTTCCATTTTCAAGTGTTTCTTTTGCTAATTTTGTGATGATCCTTTCCTTTTCATCTTTCTTTGAGAAATCAATCCATTTTGTTTTAATCTGTCTATCTGTGAAAATTGTTTACAAACTTTTGATTTTGTAAAGAATGAGAAAACAGGCTGTAAAAAGGGGTCAAATTCACTGGAATCAGGAACTGGTTTGAGCGTTCAATCCATGAGCTTTAAGCGCTCAAACTAGTTTGGAAGGTTTGAGCGCTCAAGCCATAACCTTCGAGCGCTCAACCCCCATTCTGGGATCCAGATTGCAAGTCAGTTTGTTGAGTCTCATGTTCATAACTTCTTGAGTTGTTGTACAGTTTTAGTTATTATCTCCCTCTGTAAATATTTGCTTGACCAACCAGGTGACTAACAAAAAGACTAATAAAGACGTGTCCCAAGCGTAGGACTCTTGACCAGTGTAGCACAATAATTTCGGAAGTACCAGAGTCGAACCACAGAGACGACTGGAGTGCTTGACTCAAAAGTGTAAGATGCAGTTTGAACTGGCTCTTAGGTAGCCACCCTTTGATTTGATGAGATTTATTAACTAATTGCTAAACTAGTTTAACTGATTGAATGCGAATTAATAAAAGAGAGCACAACTGCGGGAACCAGGCGTCCACGCCTATACTAACCGATATTTACTCGGGCCACAATTAATCCTTTTACTGATTTTTGAATACGTGAAAGGCTTCCTAACAAATGCGCACCACCTGTCACCAGATTCCGTGCGCATTCGAATTTCGGTAATGCCTGGGTTTATTTGTTAGGAAAGTTTCTAGTTCCTAAAATTGCTCGAAAATTGAATTAGTTCGGCCCTGAGGTGAAATATTGATTAGTATAAACGCGGGCGCCTTCGTCCTGCAACTGCACTTAAAACGACTACTCACTCATGCTTGTATTGTTTACCAAAATCAAATTGAAACTAGATCCAAGCATGCTTGTAGATTAAAAATATGAAAACAATGGAAAAACAATACCGTAATTGCAAGGGAAAAGTTGAACTTGATATTCAATCTGCAAAATCAATCTGAATACTGGGAAATTAGTGTTGAATGAAGAACTGTAAGATCCGTAGCCGAAAGCTTGGAAAGCAAAAATCTAAGTAAAAGTTGTGGAACCCTAATCCTGGTTGAAACATAAGTATATATACTAATCTAGTAATCTTAATGAAAAACAAACGAAAATCGAAATTATTCATTGCTCATAGCCCGAAACGACCACGTTTACTGCGCCAAGTTAGCTGCTCGGTAGTGCTACTGAGAAAGTTGGGTAGCGCTACCGCCTCACTTAGGACCGACGTTGACCAGTCGCTCCCCGTTGACCATGCTCCTTTAATGAACCGGTAGCGCTACACCTATTTTGGTGTAGCGCTCAAGAACTTTCTGTTCAGTTTTGGGACTCTTTTGTGCCCAATTTGAGCGCTCCAAGGAATCAGGGTAGCGCTCCCGACGAGTTTTAATCACTTCCATGCAAAATTCACTCGCCTCTAACCCCTGATCTATGTGCATGAACTTCCATTACCACGAAATTGCATCCATGATGGGCGCGTGGAAAGCTTGCTTTTGAGCGCCTATGTAGGGTGATTTGGCATGTTAGACGTGCATTTTATCCCTCATTTTTCATTTTAAGCGTGCACGTGGTTGGATTGTGTGTCTGTGCTTAATTTGCAGGTAATTGAGGTGACTTGGTGCTAACGGAAAGTGTCGGGATGGTCGTGTACGTGGGTTGAGAATTGGAGCGCTGTGGAGACTAAGTGTTGGAGCAGGATTTAGAGAAAAGATTTTCGGGAGCGCTATCCCAAAGTGAAGGAGCGCTCAAGATGGCATAAAAGGGGCTCCGAAATGAACAGAATGTTCTGGAGCGCTGCACCAAAAGAGGTGTAGCGCTACCGGTCAACTTTGAGGTCAACCGGTCAATAGGGGGTCAACCAGTCAAAGGGGGAGATAAGTAAGCGGTAGGGCTACACCAAAAGTGGTGTAGCGCTACAAACAACTTATCTTGGCCAGTGAACGACAGCGTTTTGGTCGTCCGCAAAGGATAATCCTATTCTGTCTCAGATTTTAATTAGAAATTAGAGATTAGTATAAATACTTATCTTTTAGCTCGTAGTTAGGGTTCCACATTCATAACTTAGATTTTAGTTTCTTAACTTTTGGTGGCTGATTTCAAGGTTATTTCTGACTCAAGTTTAATTCAAGTTCTTCAGTTTTCCAGCGATGAATTCTTGTTTTTCCCTTGGTGTTCAAATCTGTACCATTCTGCGAATCTGTGGTATCGTGTTTATTTATATTTTTATTTCATCTTAATTAATTGAAGCATGCTTAGATCTAGGGTTCTTAATCTTCTCGTTGCGTTCTTAAGCATAATGAGTGAGTAGTCGCGTAGGGTGCGGCCGCGGGATGATGGCGTTCTGTGGCTAGTCTAATCGATATTTCACCTCGGGACCGAATTAATTCAATTTTAAGCAGTTTTAGGAAACGAAATTTTCTAACGAACAAAACCCAGGCATCGCCGAATTTCGAATGCGCATGAGAACTGGTGACAGGTGGTGCGCATTTGTTAGGGAACATTTTCTAATTCTAAAATCAATAGATTGAATCATTGTGGTCCGAGTAAACATTGGTTAGATTAGCTGCAAGTGCTGGGTTCCCACGGTTGCTCCCTCTTCTTTATTTCATCGTAGTCAGTTTCATTAGCTTTTAGTCAGTTAATTAATCAATCTGAACAAGGGGTGGCTACCTGAGAGCCAGTTTTAACTAAAACTCCACACTTTTGAGTCAAACACCGTCAGACCGTCTCTGTGGTTCGACTCCAGTACTTCCGGATTTATTGTGCTACACCAGTCAAGAGTCCTACACTTGGGACACGTCTTATTTTTAGTCAGCTGGTCGGTCAAGCAATCCACCTCCCTGAATTAACTGCAAAACACGCTCAACACCCAAAAGCACCATGTGCACATATTAATCGGAAAATAAGGCTCAAATCGCTCGTCTAACATGCTAAATCACCCTACTTAGGCACTGGAAAGCAAGCTTCCCACGCGCCTATCAATATTTATTGTAAGTTTTTCTTATTGGTATCATCCTTTCTCATGTAGATCACGTGCACGAGCATCCACCGTAAATTTATATCTTTTGTGTATATATTATTGTTATGTGATTCCCACCCCTTGGTTCCCATTTTCGTGATTAAAATTAAATTTCAAACATTTTCAAAATCTCACAAGATATCGAGTAGAGGCCGGTTCACGGACCGGGCGAGAGGGGTGCCGTAAAACCCTTCCCCTCTCATAATCAAACCCCCGAATCCGAGAAATCTTTGATTCCGCCATGATCAGTGAAATCTTTTTCAAATGGGCAAACAAGTCATATTTTTATTGGTTTCTCGGGTTCGGACCTCAAATCCGGGTGGCGACTCTAACAATCACAATCTTTTCAAACGTAAAACCGAACCATCTTCGTGGGCCGTCCACATCAGCAATAAGTGTTCTTCATAATAAATTGAATTTCTCCTCTAATTTTGCCCAAACTTCATGAGTGTGATGTGTACCAACAATATGTCGTAGAACAAGAGGAGTCAAAGTAGCAATCAAACAAGACAAAAGCATACGAGCAATGGTATCCCAACGCGTAAATGCAGGATTTGGTACTTTATTGCCCGATGAATCTAGGGTTTCTGGTGACGGTATCTCAATCGAACCACTCACATATTCAAACAAGGAATTAGCACGTAACGCATTTTCGACTTGTGTTTTCCACGCAAAATAATTTGCTGAATCCAATTTAATCGTGATGAATGATTGAAAGTTTGCAATTTGGAAAGTAAGAGATGGAAGTAAGTACTCTGTTGACGAAGAAGAGAATGAATTCGTCATTGTTGATCAATTCTCTAGTAAGAACAAGTAGAGAAGTTGTGATTCAATTGCTGAAAATTGTTGGATGGATAGTTGCAGACTTGCGTCGTCAATTGCTCTCATACCATAACAAAATTCAAGAAAGAGTATAACCCTGACATAGTTTTCTCTCTCTAAACTCAGAAGTGATCATCTTTAATTCTCATTAACCAACTGAATTTATACAAGCAGTATTTATTCATTAACCAACTGAATTTATACAAGATTACAGTATTTATAGCAAACCGACTTTACTACTCTTAACAGACTTTGTACAACTTGCACACACATACACATCACATGGTAGACCCTTGACTAACTAAAATATATTTTCATATTTCATATCTTGACAATTTAAAGAGCGCATACCGTAGGCATCCAAATATATACTCACTCCATCCCTTCTTAAGTGATCACTATTGAAATACGTGTAATTTCAAACCTCTAAAAAACATATTTCTTTATATGATTTTAAAATTTTTTCATATCAAGTTAAAGTGCTCATTGAGGACTTTAATTTGGTGCAAACAAAAAATTAAAAACATTCTATGGAAGTACATTTTTTAGTGTACACAAAAATACATATTTCCTAAAGGTATCACTTAAAAAGGGACGGAGAGAGTATATAAATTATAGTATTTCCCATCTAATAACCATCCATGACTTGTATTTTCAGCTCTCTATTTAAATGTGCATGAGTTCTTCAAAGATCTTCATCGAAGAAGCTGGCAAACTCAGAAGAACAGTATTGAAGCTTTTCTTGTCTTTTGAATGAGAGAGAAGGAAAGCTAGTTCCT
Source organism: Vaccinium macrocarpon (assembly GCA_022606695.1). Taxonomy (NCBI): domain Eukaryota; kingdom Viridiplantae; phylum Streptophyta; class Magnoliopsida; order Ericales; family Ericaceae; genus Vaccinium; species Vaccinium macrocarpon. Next base: position 15,994,108 of record CM040170.1, on the reverse strand, counting down.
TCGGCGGCAAAAACGCAGGACCGATGAGAAAGGGTTGTCCCCAGCCGAAGTCCACGGTGTCAAAAGGTAACCTTGTCCATTTAGTAAGTACAAGGGTTGTAGGAGCAAGAAACGTAGATGGTTTTTCCACTTCCAAATAGTCTATGGCTGACCTCATATAGTCATCCGTAACCATCTGAATCGCCTCTCGAACAAGCTTTACAGCATAGGATAGTGGTTTCTTCGTTAATTCGGCTGTAGTAGAAAAGGAATTGTTAGAAAGGTTTTAAAAAGCTATAAGATACGTAACGGTATCGGTGATACATTCAAATATCAGCCAATATCGGACTATATCGGATCGTATATCGGTCAATATCGGTATCGGTCCCTTAAAAAATCGATACGTATCGGACCCTAGAAAAACCGATACGTATCGGCCAATACGTTGCATATCCATCAAACTAATTTACCCAAAAAACGATATATAAATACGGAAATCTTCTTATCCACACGAAAAATCTTCAAAAAAAAATACCGGGAAGTGCTTGATCCAAGCAATTTTCGCAAAAACGGTATTTATATATTTTTGCAAAAATTGCTTGGATCAAGCCCTTCCTGGTATTTTTTTCTTTTTGAAGATTTTTTGCTATGACCTTTGAAAACACCTTCTGAACACATTGGATGAATCGGATCGTCAAAAAAAAATTGGATAAAAAGTCCAGAAATCCAAAATCAAGATAAGAAGCGGAACTTACATACATATTCGAAAACATTTGATGGCGTGTTTAAATAGTCAACTATAAGTATTTATTTTAGTCCATGGATGTGACGTCATGATTTTAAATAGCCAACTAAGTAATCTTAATGTTTCTAAAAACACATACAGGATAAGAACTTCAGCATAGAGTACCGAAAAAATGGAGCATGAAAATATTAGTAGAAAATCAGCTAAGTACTTGCCTGCTGTGGAGATGCAACTCGTAATTGTGACTCCGTTACCACAGTAATTCTTCGGTAACGGCGGATCAAACCTTGACCGTGCATCCACAACTAAAAGAAATTTCGTCTTTTGATCACCGTGTGGTTTTAGAGCCTGAGTTCTATTCTTCCAAATAAAGGACGAAATGACTTCAAATGTTGTGCACTTAACTAGAGTCTCATCTTCCATGGCAGCCATCTTCAGCTTTTCAATCATTTTATGGTCCAAACAAAATGATTTGTGGATGATTTCCTCCTCGTAAAGAGCATCTAAATTCGAAATATCTTCAACTTCGGAGAACTCGTGATGTGGGTATTCAACCTTGGGCGGATTTCGTGCGCTTAGTATCCTTCTGTCTAGGAATGGAGGAGCCTTCAATGGCAAGCCCCTAGCTATTTCACCCCATGCGTTAAAAAATTCCGAGGCAGCAATTCCATCAAGAATCATATGGTTCATGCATATCGCTAGAACAAATCCTCCATTTTTGAATTTCGTCACCTGGAGGAGACTTTGTTCAGTGTTTACTGAATGTCGACATATTAAGATAAGAAAAAGGCGACCGGAAATTTCATACAAATGGATGTGGGGATTTGTCTAACTTTTTAACCGAAAAAATCACACAGGTGACTTAACTATATGTCCAAAGTACCCTTAACAGACGGTTTTCAGTTGATACATATGGTTATCACTTTGGGGGCAAAAAAAAAAAGAAATGGAGAAAAGGAAAAACGGAAAAACGTCAGAATCTCTTTCTATGTACATTAGTTTCCTCCTTTTTTTTTCTTTTTTTTTTATTACTGTTCTCACAAAATTGTTCATACATCGCTTAAGCATCGCTGTCCTGTTTGGAGTGTCAATGCCCATCCAAATTTTTAGCAAATAATTAAATATAACAATAACATAGCTCATTTAGTTTTCAATAATTTGGGGTATGGGCGGGGGATGAATAGAAGACAGACCTAACCTTTAGCAATAAATACACAAAGTGGCAGCTCCCAAAATACCACTGAAATAGATAGATTTGAGACATACCTAACATTTGACAATAAATTCACAAAATGGCTGTTCACAGAATACCACTGAAACAGTGGTCGCCCTATATCGTTGAGTTTGCTATGGAATCATGCCCTCAAATCAAAACCAAAAAGCATTAGAGAGAGCAGATTCAAGAATCATGTTGATTTATGTGCACATTACCAAATTAAATAAGTAGTTAAATTCGTCGTTAAAAGAAAAATTAAATAAGTAGTCAAACCAAATAGGCCAAAACATGTGATCACCTGAGCACACAAAGGTGGCACGTCCAATATGCTTTTAACTGCAGAAGAATCGTAGAGGAGTTCGCCCATAAGCACCGTATCATCGCCTATCTCTTCTATCGTACAACTGGCTTTTGCCTCAACAAAAACAGCACCTTCCCCGGTGCAAACCACTACCGGCTTCCCATTCGAGTCAATGGACAGCCTCCCGGCCAGCGGATAGTAAGGAACGAGTACCTTTGACAAGGCATTCTTTATGACTTCAACTGCTTGCTCATCGTCGTAATTCTCTTTGTTATGATCCATTGGTTTAAAGCAATAAACCGTAGACATCATTTTTGGGAAAATGAAGTCGAAATTGGAGAGGAAGTAGAGAGTACCCCTACGGTATGTGTCATCCATGGGAGGAACCAGAGTTTGCTCTCCCCTATCTACTTTGAGATTCAACATCTTCTTGATTTTTTTGACAAACCCAAATTACAAATTTAAGTGAAGAATTTTACTTGCCATTGCTGTACGTAGTCGATTACAAGCTATATATACACGAAAGAAGAATACATGCAGGCTATAAAAAAATATCTTGAAGAAGTCAACAAAATGTGATATATAGCAAAATATTTAAAACAAAAAGACAGCTAATATATTTAGGTACTCTTAACAAATCAAAAGCAACTATGAAGTGAAAAAAATAAGATTAATGCGTTACCTCAACCAAATAGAACGAGACGATCCTTTAAATCCTGGAAGTCATCTATGACTGAGTCATAAATATTTTTGAGGAAATCTCCTTCTCCAACCCCTAGGTGCTTTGACATTTTCAAAAATAAAACAAAACAGCTAGAGTTGTTTTTATGAATTAATACTAGTGTAGTTCTGGCAGGGCGAATCAAAAGTCTTACATTATAAATAAAAAATAAAAAATTGGTAGGGAAAATTTTTGCTTGGGCAGGGGACATGGCCCCAACAGCCAACCCATACCTCCGTCCTTGGTTGAGTATGTTTTGGAAGACAAAATATTTTTGTGTGTGTACCACAGACCAAGCCATTCTGTTATAATTTTTAACTACGTCCGTCTGAACCCAGTAGAAGATATAGTATATTTCGTTGTTTAGGAAGTGGCGGACCCATGAATTTGTATAATTGAATTGTTTAGGAAGTCACGGCATTAACAATATTAACAATATTAATAATAACAGTAAAACCTTTTTTCACAAGAACAATAGCAGTGAATTTTAGGCATCGTTTTACATTTTTTATTGTCTTGTTTAAGCAAACTTAATTGGTATGTTTGTAATTACTTCAAAATAATCTAAATTTATTTCAGTAAAATGAAAATAATGCAAGAATAATAAGGAAATAGCTACAATACACACCCATTAAAGGTGTGCAGCATATGCACCTATTATATGGTCCAGATTGTGTCACATTATTGGCAATCATAACATTTTTTTTATTTTTTCGTAACTTTTCAACAATATGATTCGTAATATTTTCTATGATTCGTAATATTTTCTATGATTCCTAACATTTTGGTGTTCTCATAAAAAAAATTGTAACTTTTGGAGAGGTGTGTATTGTAGCCGTTTCTATTGGTGCAAATCCGGGAGTCTTCAAGAAATCTGAACGCCTTGATGATGATGAAACCTATAGAAACTTTCTTTGAGGTACATTACTGAGTCGCTTTCCAAAAACAATATTCGACCCCACCATTTGGTGTGCACTGGGTTGATAGCGAATCTGTTCGAGGATAAAACGAAGCCTGATCAATTCAATGATCTTCTGCCTGCAACCGCACAAACAAAGGACAGACAGAATACCAACTCGAGTTTGTGATCAAATGAACCAAGGATTTGTTAACACCGTTTCCGCAGAGTAACAGTGTAACAAAACAAGACAGCAACTAGAAAGTATTTTGGTAAAGTAATGGCATTATGAATCTATGCAAAATGATTGTGCCTAGGGCTCTATTTATACACCCAAACGCACCTTTTCACAGGGGGGCTGCATGCTTTCATCAACCAAATGATGCACCCTTTCACCAAAGGACGCACCTTTTCACCAAGAGCCGCACCCTTTCAAGTAGCCAACCCAAAACTCTTTTAGAAGCTTTCTCAAGGCACAAGGAATATTTTGATAAATTAAACCCCAAACTAAAACCCATTTTATTTTGATAAATTCCAATAATCCCCCACCATTTTCAAAATAAAAAAGAAGCAGCCTTGGTTCCTTTGAAAAGATTTGTTCATCAATTAAGCTATCTCACGATTTTAACCATCACGTAGTGAAACACATCAAAGTTAGTCAAAATGCATGGTAGACTTGTCTTTTAACTAGTGATCTAATAATGACCAACCGGACATGTTTCATGCACGCATCTTACCTAACTTAGGTATTCAAAATGCCAACACTTGGGTTGGTCGTGTGTCTATATCCTATTTCGTGAGTGCTCTAAAGTTCTAGCCCATGAACCTATAAAAGGCGGCACCACCCTCACACTATTATAGGTAGACTTTTAAGAATGCCCCTACAACATCCACCTAACTAAACTGTTAGAAGTCTATTAAGAGCTGAGTAGTTCACCTCATCCTTTTAAATTACATGTACCAAACACTTTACCATAGGATGAGTGTAACCAGAAAGTGTTTGCCATCACAACTTACAGTGTAGTTTGCTTATTGAACCCAAGGACTTGAAACCAAACAAGCGTTAGGTCGAGTTTCCACCAGGAGTGATTATATTTTAGTGAGCTTAAGTCCCATCCCTTGTGATGTTTTCCACATCAAATCTCTTGCAAGACTTTTTGTCAAAGGAGTTATCGGGTTTTGACCTAACTTGACATAATCAATGGTTATCACCCCATCGGTTATCAAATTCCTCACATAGCTATGTCTAAGTCTTATATGCCTGGACTTACCATTATACACATGGTTGTAAGCTTGTGATAGTGTCAACTAACTATCACAATGCAAAGATATAGGTGGCATAGGTTTTGGCCACATGGGTATCTCTCATAACATACTCCTTAGCCACTCAGCCTCTTTGCTACCCGATGCTAGTGCCACAAACTCGGGTGCCATTGTCAAGTCTAATTATGTTCAATTTCTTTGATCCCCAAGAAACCGCTCCTCCACCAAGAGTGAAGACTCATCCACTTGTTGACAAATGATCTTCATTCTCAGCTATCCAGCTAACATCCGTGAATCCTTCAAGAACCAAAGGATGTCCACTATAGACTATCTCAGAGTCAATTAGTTCTCTTCAAATACCTCAACACCCAATTCATTGCATTCCAATGAATATCACCCAAGTTGTGAGTATACCAACTCAGTTTACATATCGCATATGCAATTTTCGATTGAGTAGAAGTCATAGCATACATCAAGCTTCCTATCACCCTAGAATATTCTAATTCTGATACCGCTCTACCTGTGTTAGGATATAACTTGACATGTGGATCATATGGTGTAGAAATAGGAGTACTAACAAAGTGATTAAACTTCTTCACTATCTTCTCAATATAATGAGATTGAGAAAGAACTAAGTTTCCTTCCTCCCTCTTAATTCTAATTCCTAGAATTACATCAGCCACACCCATATCTTTCATACTAAAACTAGATGAAAGCATATCTTTGGTGCTTTGTATGCTATCTAAATTTGTCCCAAAGATAAGCATGTCATCCACATACAAACACACAATTACACCTCGGTTTCCAATAAATTTACTATATACACACATTTATCTGATTGGTGTATCCTAAACCCGTTTGATACAATTACCATATCAAACTTCTCATGCCGCTGTTTAGGTGATTGTTTAGGTCCATAAAGAGACTTAACAAGTTTGCATACTTTGTGTTCTTGATCTTGTACAACAAAACCTTTCAATTGTTTCATATAAATTTCTTCATCCAATTCACCGTTCAAAAACGTTGTTTTCACATCCATTTGGTGAATATGAAGTTTATAAATTGAATCTATAGCTAGAAGAACTCTAACAGTAGAGATTTTTGCTACCACTACCTAGGTATCAAAATAACCAATACCCTCGTTTTGCGTAAAGCCCTTAGCAACCAACCGTGCTTTAAACTTATCTATTTTTGCCATCAACTTTCATTTTCTTCCTGAAAATTCATTTGCAACCTATGGCTTTGGAACTCGATGGCAAATCAACAAGAACCCCCATGTATCATTACCCATAATAGAATCCATTTCATCCTGGATTGCTTCTTTCCAGAAAGCACTGTCTTCCAATTTCATAGCTTCCTTGTAGGTCAAGGGATCCGATTCCTCATGAAGTGAAAGCATGGTATGATTACATGATTATCTCTAGTTCCTTCAACTAGATATACTATAAAGTCATTACCAAAGGGCTTAGCAACTTGATCCCTTTTACTTTTCCTAAGTTGGACTTGTTCCGTAGGTTCTGTCTCTGTATCAGGCCCAAAAGGGATACATTCATTCTCTTCATGAACCTCTTTTGGAATAGGTACAAACCTATTTCCATAAAACACAGTGTCCCGTGACTCAATTATGGTATCCACCCCATAAAAATCGTTTGGCTTGGAAACAAGAAACCTATATACCTTACTGTGTAAAGCATAATCAAGGAATATGCATTTAATTTCTTTCTCACCCAATTTCTTCCTTTTGGGTTCCGGCAATCTCACAATTGCTCTACAACCCAAGTCCTAAAATAAATTAGGTTAGGTTTCTTCTTTTTCCATAACTCATACGGAGTTACTTATGACTTCTTTAGAGTTACCCTATTCAATATGTAAGCAGTGGTAAGTACGGTTTTAACCCACAAACCAGTGCCTAATCCTGAATTGCTAAGTGTAACCCCTATCATAGACCACTAGCCTAGTACCTTGATTGGATCCACTAGCCAGACCACCTCGCCCAAAATGCTTAAGTCCAAGGTACTAGTAGTAGCCCACATGGTTTGTTATATTCCCAAAATCACTCATGAAAACAACCAATGTGGGACTAAATACCATCTAACCCCAAACCTAGGGTATTACAATATATAACCAAGATCACTCATTTTGTAACGCCCCACATAGACCACTAGCCTAGTTCATTGATTGGATCCACTAGCCACACCACATGACCCAAAATGCTTAAGCCCATGGTAGTAGTAATAGCCCACATGGTTTGTTATATACCCAAGATCACTCATGTAACCAACCAATGTGGGACTAAATACCATCTATCCCCAAACCTTGAGTATTACAATCTTCCCCCCTTAGGGATGCAATGTCCTCGTTGCATAGTCCCAAGAACCTCCCCTAATGTGTGTGGTGGGAAAGCACATCCTACCCACCACTTGGACTAGGGTAGGGCTGTGATACCATTTATAACGCCTCATAAAGACCATTAACCCAGTACCTTGATTGGATTCACTAGCCACACCACATGGCCCAAAATGGTTAAGCCAAAAGTACTAGTAGTAGCCCACATGGTTTGATATATACCCAAGATCACTCATGTAAACAACCAATGTGGGACTAAACGCCATCTACCCCTAAACTTGGGGTATTACACTAAGCATAGCATTGACCATTTCTATTAAAGTCTGATTTTTTCGTTCAGCCACCCCATTTTGTTGTGGAGTACGTCGTTCTGTTTTCTCATGAATTATTCCTACTTGACTTATAGTAATTAGGAAAATAATATTCAACCCCCCTAATCCGACCTTAAACACTTAATTGTTGTTCCACTTTGATTTTCAACTTTAGTTTTGAAAGTGATAAACTTTTCAAGAACTTCATCTTTGGAGTGCAGTAAATATACATGACAATACTTAGAAAAATCATCTATGAAAGTTGCAAAGTATTTCTTGCCTCCTTTGGTAGGGGTGCTATGCATGTTACATACATCACTATGATTTAATTCTAACAAAGTTGTAGTCTTAGCGAATTTAGAAAATTGAGCCCAAGTGATTTTAGTAAGTGAACATACATTGCATTTATCAACCATGTCATTATCATACATAGGAATTAAATCTAATTTAACCATCATATCCATCTTCCTAGTATTAATATGTCATAAACGATTATGCCATAAAGAAAGAGAATCAAGCAAATAACTAGAAATTGTGAATGTGTTATTGATATTGAGTTTCAACATGCCCTCATACACATAGCCCTTTCTCAAAATTGTGCCTCTCTTAGACAGAATAAATTTGTCTGCCTCAAACACTAGCCAAAAGCCATGCTTATTAAGCAGGCTTCCAGATACAAGGTTTTTCCTAACTTTTGGTACATGGTAAACATTAGTCAAAGTTAAAGCCTTCCTAGAAGTGAACACCAAGTTCACTGTGCCTTTGCCTTTGATAGGAGCAGTTGGCGAATTTCCCATCTAGAGAACCGAACCATCATCAACCACTTCATAGTCGGTGAAGAACCTCTTATCATTGCAAACATGCTCTGTAGCCCTTGAGTCGGATCCACCAGTTTCCGGCATCCCCAACCATGTTGACTTCGGACACAACCACAAATTTACCCTTTGGACATGTTGCCTTCGGATCCTTCTTCTTTGACTTACAGTCCTTTTTGGAATGCCCTAGTTGACCGCAACACCAAAACTAAACCTTTGGCCTTTTCCCTTTTGGGTCATCGCCTCACTGGCCTTTCTGTTTCTTACGTTTACCCTTGTTGGAACCTTTTCCTTCTTCCACAACATGAACTTTGGAGATATCAACCCCATGTTCTTCCTTCTCTTGACGCCTTGTCTGTTCTTCCACAGTGAAATTAACAACCAATTGTTCTAGCGTAAGTTCCTCGGTTTGGTGCTTAAGACTTTTCTCATAGTCTTTCCAGGAAGGAGAAAATTTATCGATCACAGAAGACACCATGATCGATTCATCCATGTTCATGTTCTTAGTCTTAAATTGATTCAAAATATGTTGAATTTCATGCAGTTGATCAATCACTGACTTGTTGTCTACCATTTTATAACTCATAAACTGACTGACGAGAAACTTCTTGCTTGTTGCATCCTCAGTTAAGTTGTGGCCCTCCAATGATTCCCACATTCCTTTGTTGTCTCAGTATTCAATACACATTGAACAAAGCGTTCGAAAGTGCATTCAGAATGTGCCCTTTGCAGATGTAGTCATCTTTCTCATGTCTCATCCTCACCCTTGTCTCCTCTAATGTCTTATCTTCTTTCTCCTCTGGATATGTTGTAGTGAGGACATACGCGACATTCAATGTTGTAAGCATAAAGTGCATCTTCTTTTGCCAACGCCTGAAATTCCCGCCATCAAACTTTTCCAATTTCATGAAGTCATGTGTCAATTGTTGCAGAGACGTTGATGCTGATGCCATTGCGTAATAGTGTTCTCGATTGTTGGTGCAAATTCGGGAGCCTTCGAGAAATCTGAATGCCTTGATGATGGAACCTGTAGAAACTTGCTTTGAGGCACGTTACTGAGTCGCTTTCCAAAAATAGTATTCGCCCCCTCCATTTGGTGTGCACTAGGTTGATAGTCAATCTGTTCGAGGCTACAATGAAGCCCACTCAATTCAATGATCTTCTGCATGCGTCCGCACAAACAAAGGACAAACAGAATACCGAGTCAAATTTGTGATGAAATGAATCAAGGATTTGTTAACACCATTTGTGTAGAGTAACGGTGTAACAAAAGAAGACAGCAACTAGAAAGTATTTTGGCAGAGTAATGGCGTTATGAATCTATGCAAAATAATTGTGCCTAGGGCTCTATTTATAGACTCAAACGCACCTTTTCACAGGGGGACGCATCCTTTCACCAAAGGACACACCCTTTCACCAAGAGTCGCGCCCTTTCAAGTAGCCAACAACCCAAAACTCTTTTAGAAGCTTTCTCAAGGCATAAAGAATATTTTGATAATACAACAAACAAAAAATCCATTTTATTTTGATAAATTCCAACATTTTCCAATAAGGAAAAGGCCCGATCAATTGCTGGGGCAAATAATGAAGACCTATGTTTAGACTCCATCCAATTTGTAGGCTTCACAAAGGAAGTGCTAGAGCAACTATGTCACGCCCTCAATTTCAATAAGCCAAAATACAAATAAAATCCACGTAGGATCAATCAAAGTCAAACAATTTCTCATAGAAAGTCAAAGTCAAAGTACAATAAGCTTCTACTCAAGGGTATCCGTACCCATGCAAAAATAACAAAGGCATCATATGGCTACCAATTCGGGCCCCACTAACGTCGCTTCTCCCAATTTGGTCCAACATACGGATGATCTACACGGCCTCCCATACAAGGCTTCATACGGTGCCATCTCGATACTAGATTGATAACTATTGTTTTATGCGAATTCGACTAATGGTAGATGATCCTCTCAATTTTCCCGAAAATCTAACATGCAAGCCTGAAGCATACCCTCTAGAATTTGGATCGTCCTCTCGGATTGACCGTCAGTTTAAGGGTGATAAGCGGTACTAAATAAAAGATTTGTGCCAAGCGCAGCTTACAAGCCTTGCCAAACGTGAGCCGTAAAACACAGATCTTTATCGGACACAATGGACAGTAGAATCCCATGCAACTAGATAATCTCATGGATCTACAAATGACTAAGCACTTCAATCGAATCGGTGACTTGAATCAGCAAGAAATGTGCACTCTTCATCAATCGATCCACTATAAAACAAATAGCATTGTGCCCCCTCGGTAATCTCAGTAAACCCATAACAAAAACCATCGTCACGTTCCCCCATTTCCACTCGGCTACTGGTAACGGTTGTAATTCTCCCGCTGGTCGTTGATGTTTCGCCTTCATTTGTTGGCATGTTAAGCATTTGGACACGAAAATTGCCACATCCCTTTTCATTCCTAGCCACCAAAATTGCCTATGTAAGTCATGATACATTTTTGTTCCACCCGGATGTACAGCCAATGGCGAATGGTGAAATTCCCACAAAATCTCAACCCAACACGAATCTGGTACAAATAACTTGCCTTGGAACCGAATACTTTGGTCAGCATGAATCATCCAACCACTAGGTGCCTCCCCACTAAGAAATTTGCTCCCAAAAGTACCCAGTTTTTCATCCATTTATTGGTCGAAAAAGTTGAATGAACCGTCAAATTGCACAAAGTAACTACCTCGCGGACCTCCTCGCAATGCAAAGCGTAAAAACCTAACTCATTCATCATTTTCCATTCATCGATTACCAAACTCGCTAGTTGTGTCAGTTTTCTACTCAACGAGTCCGCTACCACATTAGCCTTGCCTGGATGATATTGAAGTTCGAAATCATAGTCCTCCATGTGTTCCATTCAACGGCGTTGTCTCAAGTTAAGCTTTTTTTGCGAAAATAGGTATTTCAAACTCTTATGATTGGAAAATACTTCAAACTTTTCACTATAGAGGTAATACCTCCAACTTTTCAAGGCAAAAATTATGACTGCGAGTTCTAAATTGTGTGTCGAATAGTTTCGTTCATGAGTTTTAAGTTGTCGCGACCCACACTCTACCACTTTACCCAGTTGGATTAACACACACCCAAGACCTTCCCGTGAGGCATCAAAATACACAGAGTAGCCAACTCCATGTTCGGGCACAATCAAAATAGGCATGCTCGTCAACCGCTTCTTTAACTCCTTGAATGCCGCTTCGCATTTGTCGTCCCAAACAAACCGAATTCCCGTCCGTGTCAATCTAGTCATAGGTGCCGCCAAATGAGAGAAATTGAGCACAAATTGACGATAGTACTTGGATAAACCCAAAAAGCTTTGAATCTTAAACACACTCTTCGGACGCTCCCAATTCAAAACTGACTCAATCTTACTCAGACCAATAGACACCCCTTCCCTTGAAACCACGTGACCTAAAAACTTCACCTTAACTAACCAAAAACTCACACTTGCTACGCGTCGCATACAAACGGTGCTCTCTCAAGGTTTGAAGCACAATGGAAAGATGAGATTGGTGATCTTCCTCGGAAGGTGAATCAACAAGGATGTCATCAACAAAGACCACCAAAAACCGATCAAGATAGGCACAAAATATACAATTCATAAGATCCATGAAAGTAACGGGAGCATTAGTTAAGCCAAATGGCATGACCACGAACTCATAGTGGCCATACCGAGTACAAAAGCAGTTTTTGGAATGTCCTCACAGCGGACCCTCAATTGGTGATAACCGAACCTCAAATCAATCTTAGAGAAACAAGTGGCACCTCGGAGTTGATCAAACAAGTCGTCGATCCTAAGCATTAGATACTTATTCTTAATAGTGACCCGATTGAGCTTACGGTAATCTATGCATAAACGAAGCGACCCATCCTTCTTTTCCGTGAAGAGAGCCAGAGCTCCCCACGGCGAAGTACTTGGATGAATAAACCCCAAGTCTTGCAACTCTTGTAATTGTTTCTTCAATTCTTTCAACTCGGTTGGTGTGAATCGATAATGAGACATAGAAATAGGTGTGGTGCCCGGAATTAAGTCTATCAAAAACTCAACCTCCCGTTCGGGTGACAAGCCTGGTAACTCCTCCGAAAAAACATCCAGAAAGTCACAAACAACCTGCAGCAATTCCCCACGTGTAGATATATCCTTATCTAGCATTAAATTAGCTAAGAGACAAGTGATGGAATCCCTTTCTCGTGGCTCACACAAGTAAGGCTCCAACCGTTCCCGACATTCCTCGAAAAACTCAAAACAATTACCATTGGCGGACAAATCCAAACCCGACGCTTATAGCAATCAATAGTAGCACGAAAAGTTGATAACCAATCCATTCTCAAGATAAGATCGAGCCCCGTCATGCCCAAGACTATGAAGTCAAAAACAAAATGATGATCCCGGATAACCAACTCACAATCCCGACATATACGATCTAACAAAGTTCTACCACTCAACGGCATGTCAACAAACAATGGCAGACTAAGCTTCTCAGACTCCAACTCTAAAGCACGTACAAATGATGCAACTATGAAAGAATGCAATGCTCCCGAATCAAACAAAACTTTTGCAAATGAGTGAAATAAAAGGAATGTACCCCTCACAACAGATGCCTCTGGCATCTGAGAATTAGTATAAGGTGGTGGTGGCGGTGGTAGTGCAACTGCAGAAATAGTGAAAACTCAACCTGGTGTAGTCTACATTGGCGTCAACAAACTAGCTCCCTTGTCAACCTGTGACCCAGAACAGTAGTAGTCTGACGGTAATGTGGCTGACTCTGAGTTCCCCTTTGCTGATGTGGACCAAATCCATGCCCTAACCTCAACTGCTGGACTTGAACTAAACTCGCTACTTGTACCTCCCCTCTCTAGAAAAAACCTCACTACGTGGCTAAATCCACCACACTCGATACAAGCACCCAAAGTCTTAACACGCGGTGGTGGAAGAGCTTTAGGTTGAGTACACTGAGAGCGAAGATGACCCGATTGGCCACACCGGTGACACACAAATGGAGGCCTACCTGAGACACCCGAAACACTACGAGTCCCCAAAGAAACCGGTGCCCTAAAAGTCTGTTGACTCTGAGGAGTCTGAAATGGATCTCTCCGCGTCTTCCTATTTTGGTTCATATAGCTCTATATTGGTGCACTCATGGTAGTAGTCTGTGGCCTAGGCTCCGTTGTCCTCACACTAGTTTGATTACCCTTTTGGCCCTCCAAACTCCTAGCTAGCTCCACTATCTCGGAAACCTCTCATATTGACCCCCTGTCTATTCAGTGTGTTGACTAACCTCATCATTCACCCGCTCGTTGCGACCATGACCACAGCCCTTCCTACAGTTACCTACTCTACCACCTCTAGCCACTCTCCTCAATGTCATGGTTCTATAAGGAGTTAAGAAAGAAAACTATTAATAACCCACATTATCTCAAATTAAGGCTCAAACCTTCAACGCAATCCCAACATTATCTCAAATGAGGTCAAGCCCCTACGCCAACCCAACATGGATAACAACTCAATACCATGCTCGTTAACTCATATACACCTCGGTATGCCAATGTGATGATCATGAATGTCACACAAGCACACAATGAACGAGAAAATATGATTTTCATGAGAAAACTTATGCAATGGTTTAAGCCCCAAGACTCGAAGTCTTCCCCCGGTTCCTAAGTATTCGAACCTATGCTTTGATGCCAAGTTGTCATGCCCTCAATTTCAATAAGCAAAATACAAATAAAATCCACGTAGGATTCATCAAAGTCAAACAATTTCTCATAGAATGTCAAAGTCAAAGTACAATAAGCTTCTGCTCAAGGGTACCCGTATCCATGCAAAAATAACAAAGGTTTTAAAGTTATTACACAAGTTGAAATAGTCAAAAGCTTGGAGAGATTAAAGTTACAGGATCTTCCAAAAATGTACTTAGTATGAAGATGAGTAAATAACTTCATTATCATGAAATCTTCATGGGATGCATTCACACTCCAAGCATCCAATCTCATGCTCCATGCCATGTGCCTAGGAAAGATAAGGTGAGCTCACTAGCTTGTAGGAAACTTTTCTACCAACACTAAGGGTATAGAGAATGAAAGATGCACATGAAGGTATCATACACATGATTGAGCACGCTAAAACGGACCAAGATAGATCAACTAGATTATAGAATGTCTAGGAGATGTCCCAAAGATCTAACCGAACTCAAGTGTCCATAAGTTTCTTCATAAACATTACATTTCATGTCGTGGGTTCAATCCTTTCAAAACATAGTAATTTTCATAAAACATTTCCTTTTTCACCTCTTCACAAATAACCACTTATTTAAATAGGGAATGAATCCCTCTGCCGAATTTCATGGGCTCTGAACACCCCTGCCGGATATCATGGGCCCCGAACACCCATGGTTAGGGACACACCAAATGATGACCCTAGAATAAGCAAATTATCCTTTTCAAAAGTTTATAAAACAATCAAGTGTCCAAAAACATTCACGTAATTCATTTAGTTCAAAAACTCGCAATGTATCGGTTGCAGCAAAGTTAACAGGTGTCTAATAACGTAAGAAACCAAGATAAATCATAAAATGTACCACAATATGTCACCAAAGTTTGGAGGTCAATTGGAGGAGTCTTGGAAGGGTCAATGAAGGCCCGAAGCAAAGGACCATGAGAATGAAACTATGCATCTCGAGAAAATCCAACATACCGATAGGAAAAAGCATATTTCTCTCAAAATAAAAAGACTATGGATGTGAGACCAATTGAGTTTGAAAGTAGACTCATAGTGCTTTCCAACAGTCCAAGAATCGCCTCAATCGGAGTTTGGACGAAGCCGGGGCGTGCCTACGAAGTTGGGTCAATAATCTACTAGAACAAAAGGAGTTTGGATCTATCCAAAAGGTGTTTGGATCAATCCAAAAGGTCTGGATCGATCCAAGAAAGGTGTGGATCGATCCAAAATGTGCTGAGTGCAAAATAGAAGGTTTCGGATCAATCCGAACAACTTTGGATCGATCCATAATGGTTCAAAACACCATCAGACAGTTTTGGATCGATCCAACTTACATTGGGATCGATCCAAATGGGTTTCGAGTGAAATTTTGACAGCTTTGTTCCAAATGAATGGGGCTTCAATCCAAGGCAAAATTTTGGTTCCAAAGAACAACAAAGCATCATTGTAGCATGTCTAAAAATAGAATCAAAGACTAATCCAACAAAGTATGGAGAATCAAGATTACACAAGCTCAAACCTAATTTCCATGGAGATATAAAAGTTAGGTAGAAAAATCAAGGAGAGATATGAAAATTATGTAATAATTCAAACCATATACACTTAAAGGATTTAGAAATAGGTTCCCTACCTCAATAGTTTAGCTCCAAAGATGGGAGAGTGAAAGGCCTAGCTTTTCCTTGCAAACCCAACCGAAATGTGCTTGCTCCAAGCAAAATCACGGAGTCCCGAACTCCAAGATAGGCCTAGATGACGGATTTGAGGTTGGATCTTGAGGAAAATGAGGTGTGGAGGTATGAATTTATGGAGAGATGGAGGAAATTTGGGAGAAGAGTAGAGAGAGGAAGTGTAGATGTGTTTGGGGAAGAAGCAAAGTGTGCTTCTCTCCCCAAAAAATCAGCCATGTATACCTAAGTGCACATCCCACAAATCACACTTACACCCCTCGTGTACATAATGCATCTCACAAAGACCCAAATGCAATACTAGCTTTACATTGACCTTATATTATTCTATTTCATTTCCTCACACTTCCCCAACATTATTTCTAGAAAATTATATATAAAAACACGGGTCCTTACAAACTACAAGCTCAAGGTTTTGTCTGATTGGTTGGTAGATTTACTCCTCACACAAGTGATTAGGGGTTCAATTTTTTTAGTCAGGCCAATTAATTTAATTTTGGAGTCAGGCTAATAAGGTATTTGTACGTTGGTTCAAATACAACTGATTGTCGAAAGAAAAGAGAAAAGTTATAGGGGAACTTTGACTTTGATACGTTGGGAATCTTTTATGTAGCTTTGGCATCTTAGAGCATTAGCATTTCTCTCAAATGTTAAATTAAAAAAGAAAAATTGAGAGATAAGTCATGAAATTGGTTCTCCAGCAAATCCCATGAACACCAAAAAAATTTGAGAAAGCACTTAAAATTTCCTTTTGCTCTTTTATCTCCGTAGATCCCTCTAATATTAAATTTGAAAAAATTTAACAGATCAGCCGTAAAATGGGTGCTCCACCAGGTCCCGCAGACACCAAATTGGTTGAGAGGCCCCTTCAAATTCTCTCTCTCTCTCTCTCTCTCTCTCTCTCTCTCTCTCTCTCTCTCTTCAAATTTAGGGAACCCCTCTCACCCCTCAAATCCCAAAATATTATGAATTTATTACTTCTTTGTACCATTTATTTGCATCGGCTATTTCCCTTATTTTTTCTTTAGCATTTTTTTACTTTTGTTGTTAAAAAACTAAGGATAATGATTATGGTACTCCAGCCACTTTCTTATAATTACACTCTAAAATTGTACTAAAAGACAAATTTTGGAGTACAATGATAAGAAAGTGGAATACTAAAATCATTCTCTAAAACTAAATACTAACAAATGTTTTCTTTGGCGAAAAAAAAAAAAAACTCTTGCATCACAATTTTGTCTTTAAGTTTAAAAAACATGTCTTTTTATATGCAATCAATATGCGCAAAAAAGAAGTCCTTTTTTATTCTACTAAACTTTACCCATAAATATGTAACTCATTTTCACATGTTTCGCAACAAACACAATCTCATCGCTTGTCTTTTTGTTTCAACAACTTGAAGTATTTATATTGAATATATGAAATTCAAAAACTATTGAATTTCAGTACCCTATTATATTAAAAATTAGTATTCGTAAAAAACTTATAATTAAAGTAACTAATTAATAAAGTAGAGTGGCTAAAACATTCTCTAAATGTAAGAAATGTATTATTTTGCATTTAGATCTATAATACTAAAAGTATATAAAAAGTAATAAAATATTATAGTTTGAAAGATCTAATGTAGTGCACGTAATCTTTTAAGTTTTGAAGTTAAGAAAGTACGTACAATTTGTAGTTAAAATTTAAAATATTTGATAAAGATTCTATTACGTACCATCTTTATCTTATCTTACCTACCAAAACGCGGTGTTGTTTTGAATTAGCATGGAAAATGATTGATAGATGTCAGGATGTGCGATCTCTTTAGAAAAAATGCCATTTTTAAACTGGTTTAATCAAATCAATATTTCAATATCTATATCATCAGAGTAATTGTGCATAGATTAACAATACCACACAGAGACGGAGCTATTTCAAAAATACGACCGGGGAAAAAAAATTCACAGAACAATAATAAATATTAAAAGTACGGCAAATTTATAATCATTGTTGACTCTGTCAATTTGGTAAGAGCTCTTGTTCTGTCTAGCTTAGGGCAGCCACATCAACCTCCCTAAACTCCACTCTATCCCTATTTTAGAAAGCCAAACATAAAAACTAAACTCCAACAGCCTCCTTAAACAACTCCCTAAAATACAAAATGCTACGGTGGCTCCCCTTCCCCATGTAGGGAGCAACTATTCATTCCCTGCCTCTTTTTTAATTCTCTTTCTCTCTCCCAACCTATCAGCCATTCACTTTTTTTTATGCTCTCTCTCCAACTTTTCCCCTCATATATAATTATTTAATTAAAATAGGGAGGATTGTTGGATATGTGGATTGGTAAAATGAAACATGTACACTGTTCATTACTTTTTTTAGAAAAAAATTTAGGGAGGCTATTGGGGTTTAGTTCTCCACGTGCAATGAAGTGTGTGGTTTTGCCCCCCATCTCGCGCATTCTCGAGCAATTTTGGTAGGTAAGATAAGATAAAGATGGTACGTAATAGAATCCTCGAGCAAAAGGAACAAGACACATTTAAATTAATATCTTATCTAGGTTTGTGATTTTTTTTTAACGAATTGGAGAGGAACATGACACATTTAAACATTATATTTTTTTCTCAAATTTTAACATTTCTATTGCATGTTTATTTACGGGCTATGTTGGATATGAATGTACCATAAAAATAAATTATCAAACATGTTGATTTACATATTTTTATGAATAAGTTGCACATTACTCGTCTTTTTACGCGTAGAGTGAAGAGAGATATCCCATTAATTGGCTTCAGCATCTATGAAACTTGTCAATTTATTTAATTTTTGTGGAGTTGGCCGCACCGCGGTTGAGGGGGTGGGTAGAAAAACGGCTTAATCGTTGGAGACTCTTGGCCAATTTTATTTTTTATCGGTGTTAACATAGAGAAATGTGTGGATAGGTGACACGGGAACTTTTCAATACATAAGTATTTTTAATAGAGTAAGTTGTTCGACTAGTTATTTACGAAGTATCCCAAAAAAAACACTAATATGTTGTACAACAAATGAAAAGATTACAATTTTAGAGCATTGTCAGTTGGGATCAAGAAAAATTAATACTCCCTCTCTCCCATAAAGTTGATCTCCTATGAATCCTCGAGCAATTTTCAAATTTAAAAATAATGTATCAACCAAAGTAATATCTCAATTTTTTTTTTGTTTTTTGCAGTGTTTAAAAGATCGCATAAAAAACTATCAAACAAGATCGATATTACAAAAAAAAATATTGCGGTAAATACATTGTTTTTAAGCTTGAAAATTGCACATAATTTCGTAGCGAACTAACTTTACGAGAAGGAGAGAGTATTGTAATGTCTTGTATTTTGAATACCATAAGAGAGTTGATGGAAGCCTCTATTTATGCTTTTTTAAAATAGTCCATAACTTCGTAATTAATTTCTTCTATATATTTTCCCGCATAACATGTAACTTTTTCCATTGAACAATGTCACTCCGTGGCTAAATCTTAGCTCTGTCCTTGATGGCACATGTCGTGGGATTGCATATTTGAAGCTGGTTAACCCAAGTCGTTAGTGTTTTAACCAAACGTGAGTTATTTTGTCAAACAAACGGACCCATTGAGAAATTGATAATATACTCCATTATAATGGATTTACTTCTAGTCAGGCAACTCTGACTTTGTTAAAATCAGGGATCCCTCTCATTCTCACATTTTGAGATTGAATATTGATGATCTAAGCCATTCAATGTGTCTAAAATATGTTTTTACGGGTCCTTGCGAGGAATCATAAATAAAAAATAAAAAAAGACAGGGAAGAGTTTCACCCGAGCAGTTTTTCATACAAACCATAGATATATATTTTATGGAAACTGCTTGGATGAAGCTCTTTCTAGTCATTTTTTTATGATTCTTTATGGGGACCCTTAATAACACATTCTAAATATATTGGACAGTTCGAATCATCAAAATTTAACTAGAAAAGTTGAGGTCCAGACTTTAACAAAGTCAAAAATCCCTGACTAGAAGTTTTCTGCAATTGTGATATACAAAATATTGTACAACTATACTTTCTGCAAATCTCCATAACATACTTAAATTGATTGTATCCTACGACTCGGATATTTGATTGCTTGACCAACCGGGTGACTTAAATTAAAGACGCGTCCCAAGTGTAGGACTCTCAACCGATATAGCATAATATCCGGAAGTACCGGAGTCGAACCACAGAGATGGACGAACGTGTGCAGGACTCAAAGATGACAGGGTCACAGTTTATCTTGGCTCTTAGGTAGCCACCCCTTGTTTAATGAGGTTAATTTACTAACTCGATTACCAAACTAGATTAACTAAATATGGATTTGAAAAGGAGAGTACAGCCGTGGGAACCCAGCATCTGCAACTAGTCTAACCAATGTTTACTTGGGACACAATTATTCATTTTATTGATTTTAGAACAAGAAAAAAAGATCCCTAACAAATGCACACCACTTGTCACCAGATTTCGTGTGCATTCGAATTCCGGCGATGCCTAGGTTTTGTTTGTAAGACTAATTTTCGTCTTCTAAAATTGGTCAAAAATTAAATTAATTCGATCCCGAGTTAAGAACATTAATCAAACTAGCCACGGGACGCCTTCGCCCTGTGGCCGCACCTTATTTCACTCATGGTTTTGTTAGACGCTACAAAACCATGAGTGAAATAAGTCTCCTCAGCCTTGCATGCCTTCAAGCTCGATCACAGTCTTAAAGTCTCTGCAATCCAATCTTGGCGCTAAAACAGCCTTATTTTCCTAAAAATTAACAAAAACACAAAAGCATGCCAAAGCAACGCATCAAGTGGAAAATAGGGAATCAATTAGATAACACTGTGTTAAAACTACCCTATTTAGGCACTTATATCTACAATATTGCGTGCCTATCACACCCCCCGGCTTGAAGGTTGCTAGTCCCTAGCAACAAAAAGAATAAAACAAATAAATAAAAGAATAGATCTTTTAAACCCCCGGCAGCCCCGGTAGGACGAGTGAAGTCTCGTGAGGGTTTTCAGCAGTGATCACCCACAAAACACAAAGGACTCAGACACTTTGAATGTGACTCAACCAAATCAATAACCCCTAAAAGCACTACGATAACTGTCAAGCATGTCAAAGACAAGATATTTCATTCATGGATAAAGTTAAACAAATGAACTCCATCCCAAACTTAGCACAAAAATTAATCCTCTCACCTACGATTGGATAGCAAATTTTCAAATGGCATGTATGAATGAAATGCCACATAAAGAAATTTACCAATCTCGAGAACAGTTCACACACCATTGATAGCCCAGTGTTTCTTTAAGCACACTCATTCCTTCTCTTTCTTTGCTTTTTTCTCATGGTCGTGCAACGCCAGATCTCTCGGGCTTTCTAGTTGACTCTTTAGCGATCTTTGGGTCGGCTATCCCCAAGCCAAACGCCCTTAGAGCACCAGGTTTTAAGAGACCCCTACAGACTTAATTGCTCAAGTCAAAAAAGCTTTATTGAGATCCAAGCTAACCACATTTAGCGATAATTTCATAAGGTCTATCCATCTTTTGATGCGAACAATGCGGTGGGAGCATACTCCGATTGTCTGGTTACTACTCAATGGACACTCGGATAAGCATTAACAATATAGCACACATAACTCTTTCTTTCTTTCTTTTTCTATTTTTTTTTCTCTTTTTTTTGTTTATTTTAGAAGAAGTTCCACAAAAATTAAACAAGTTAACACATACAAGATTACCAATGACACATGAACCAAACTCGAGACCGGCAAATCATCAAGTGGAACAATGTGTGTGTGAGCATGGTTTCAAGTGACCAAACGCTATCCAACTATAGATGATACAGGCTAACCAAGTACTTCTTCAACATCATGTTAACGAGCTTAAGTCTATCCATGAAATCATACCGAGACTTCGACTCACACAACAACCACTATAGTGCTAATTAACAGTTATCAACCAAGAATAGTTATACCCAAGCATCCAAATTTCTTTTTGTTTTGTTTTTGAAAAACATGTACGAAGTACATCCTCCCCCCAACTTAGAACATGCTATGTACTCAGAGCATGAAGACAATAAGAAAATAAAGAACAAGAGAGAGAAATGGACCAACAAATGGTAGCCAACCATTATGACCCCGGCCGATGTATGGGGAGTTTGTTTGCACCATTGCCTTTCGTCATCAAAACTGCTTCCAGGATCTGCTCCTTCGGACCTGACAAGGTCCACAGCTAGTCACACAGAGTCGCGCCAAAGCTTTATAGGACTGACAACCGCCACATTTCGTGGCACCCCTGCTCGAGGCTCCTGAATGCCGCACTCATTCCAGCGGAGAGACCCAAACTACCAAAACTGGTGTGGTAGCATGCTCGTCCTGCAAAAGACTTAAGAACCAACTACCTACTAGACAACAAATGACATCAGTACCACCTACTCGTGGAAACCGGGCCACAAGGAAAAAGAAATGAAAAAGAAATAAAAGGAATTTTATTTTTTTTTTGAATTAATTTTAATAGAGAGAGAGACAGTTTAACCAAACGTGGATTTTGAATATTTAACATATCAACAAAAATTAGTACTATGAACACTTTACTCCACTCCAAACTCTTTGCTACAAACTAAACTCGGCCAGACCACAAGAAAAGATACTTCGAGTAAAGCAATTGCCGAATTATTTTAAGAAATTGAAGTGCCTCTAAGTACTCACGTGAAACCAAATTAATTTTTGAGCTGTGGACATAATTTACGATAGAAGGAAGATGAACAAAATCGTAATCATTAACACCAATAAAATCAACATGTTCCACTACCGTCAACTTCGCCTCTTCTACCATAACCTCCTTCGCCAATTTTGGTTTCTCAACTGATTCCTACTCAACAAAGTCTTGGTCCTAAGAAATAAAAGACTCACTCTCAAACCCAAACTTCCTATCTTGCTCGTCCATTAAGGACTGCAAATAATCAATCTCCGCGTCCCACTCCCCAGTAGTGGGAGATTTTTCGATCGGACCATCACACGGAGGGCGGTGAGCTCCTCGTTCTCTAGACTCATAGGAGCGCAAAAGGAAAACATAGGCAGCGCGGATCAAGAGTGGAAGATACATGAGAGGGGGTTCGACCTTTATATTAGACGCAAGAGGGGGACATTGGGCAGTTAGCTTTGCGTTTGCTCCCAACTCAGAAGGTTCCACAAAACCATCATCAACCCCACCCTCAATGACAAGTGGGTCAACTTCCTCTTCTCCCTCTTCCTTAGCAGTAAGCTCCTCATCCCCTCTAAATTCAGAGGACTGTGGTAAGACTAAGTCAACCTCCTCAACATCGTTAACCAGACCTACTTCCTCTTCCCTAGGAGTAAACTCTTCACTCCCTCCAAACTAGGAGGAGCTTTCAGACACGAATCAAAATCCTCGATAAAATGACATGACTCAGTTACCTCTTCCTTTGGCAGGGAATTGACACTATTAGAATTTAAAGCACAATATTCAGTTTTCGGAATCTGGGCCAAAAGATCATAAATTTATTAAGCCTTAGTAGGTGGTTTATCCCAAAAACCTCCATCACTCATCACATCCAAATATTGTTGACTCTTTTGAGAAAGTCCTCTGTAAAAATAAAAAACTATTTCAGGATACTCATAGACATGATATGTGACATTTTTGAGAAAACCCTTAAACCTTTCCTAACATTCACAAAAAGACTCATTCTCTTTTTCAGCAAATCTTCGAATTTCACTCTCTGCCAAATGGCTCTTTAGGATAGCCATGCAGGTCTCATAGTCCCAAAATGGTTCAGGAATTTGTGCCAGTTGACTCGAAAAAATGTATGAGTAATGCTCGTGATCCCAAGAGGAATCAAAGGTACCCGGTTGACTTGAAGGTATATTCTCGTAACCCCAAGTAAAATTTTGTATTTGTGCAGATTGACTCAAAGGAATACCTACTTGGCTCTCAAAATTTCAATAGGATTCGTTAATTTGTGCTAATTTACTCAACAGAATACTATGGTGTTGCTCGAACTCCCCGGGGTTATCAAGAAGGCCCATCAGTTTTTTTTTTTCTTCTTTTTTTTTTTCAACTCAAAACACAAAACACTTACAACTTGACTGACTTCAAATGACTCAACCTAGAAACAAAAAAATGCTAAAAACAAAAGACATTTTATTTATTTATTTATTTATTTTGCTTTTTTTTATTGACTCAGATAAAAACACAAAGATACTAACCCGACCCGACGTCTTTGAACACACGTTGCCATCTCTAGCAACGGCGCCAAAAATGCTTGACCAACCAGGTGACTTAAATTAAAGACGGCGTCCAAGCCTAGGACTCTCGACCAATGTAGCATAATATCCGGAAGTACCGGAGTCAACCAATTCTGTGAGTTTGACCCTTTTTACAGCTTCTTTTCTCATTCTTTACAAGATCAAACATTAATAAAACATTTTTCATGGAGAATCAAGTGAAAACAGGTCGCTTGATCTCTTAAAGAATGATGAAAAGAGGAGAATCACCACAAATTAATAAAGGAAATGCTTGTAAATGAAAGAGAGAGAGGGATTCAGATCATAAGCGCAGTAATAACAACTCACACACACCAGAAAGAAACTAAACCATGATCCATCATCAAAACAATTAACAACCTACAAATGAGCCAAGAACAGCTTGAGCGCTCAAATACATGACCTTGAGCGCTCAAGCCATAATGTGGCTTTCTGATTTCTGACTTGAAAATGAATTTTGATACTTTCTCAGGATCATAAATATACAGGTTAAAGATGTTTGAGTTAAACAGTCACTATTTTACTCTTAACTAAAAGATTTTGATGTTTGATTATCATAAAATAGTTAACTTACACTCATACATGTGATTTTGAGGTAGAAATAAGTTGTTTTAAAAGTGACACGAATATATTTTAACTATTTAATGACAATCAAAACCAAGAAAAAGCACAAAAGTTAGCAGAACAGAGACTGTTCAGAACAGAGGCTTGAGCGCTCAACCCTTGCTGTAACTGCAGATTTTGAAAGTGTTTTGATTATGTATTTTGGACTTTGTAAGCCCAATGCAAGTATAGAGAACTTGCTTGAACCTACTGGTCTCCCTCAGAAAACCCAAAATAGTACGTTCTCACATGATTATCTACCTTTTGAAAAGGATTATAACTTGAACTTGATTTTGGGCTTGATGGTAGAAGGTTATGGACGTTTGGTTTGTATTCTGGGTAGATGAGACTGTGTATGAGATTGATTGATGAACAAGGTCGAATTTGGAGCTTGAAAGATGGTTTTTGTCAATGGTTTAGATAATGAATGGGTGGTTTTGTAGAGAGAGAGAGAGAAGTCGATTTTGAAAGGCAGTAAGGGAGCTTGTGTGTGAGAGTTAGCAACCTGGAAACCATTGGGCAATGGCTGATTTTTATTGGGAGTGAGTGGGAGGGAAGAGAGGAGAGAGAGAGAGAGTGGGTTTTGTACTTGAAATGGGTTAGGAGTAACTTTAGGAGTAGATTAGGGCAATGTAGGATGTATTATACATGTACAAGACGTATACAGGTGGTTAGACGCTCCTCCCTGCATGAAATCTCATGATGAGATACTCTGCAGATTCCTGACTGGGATCAGAGTTGAGCGCTCAAAGCTACGGGATTGAACGCTCAAGATGGGATTTTTGGGTTTGAGCGCTCAAGGTCCAGGGCTTGAGAGCTCAAGGTTACTTGTGGCAGATTGATGGTTTTGCTTGGTTTGATGATGCTTGGGTTGATTCGGGTTGTTTTGATCGTTTGGGTAATGTTTAGTTGATTTTAATCAAGTTCAACCCATTTTCACTAGTTTTGGGTAGTCGTAATTGATCCGTTTCATCATCGGGAATGCTCGAACACATCTCGGATTCAAAATCGAGGTGTCTACAACATGCTTTGAACAATTGAAATAAAAGCAGAAGAACGATACCATGGGTTTGCGGAAAGAGAACGGATTCGAACACCAAGGAAGAACAAGAATTTAAAGCTGGAAAACCTGAAGAACTTAGATTAAAACTTGAATCTGCAATTAAAAACTCAAACAAAGCAACCAAAAGTTAAACAAAAACGTAAGTTATGAATGTGGAACCCTAATCTCGAGTGTTAGGAGGGTTTTTATATTAATCCCCTTAATTTACAATTAAAATCCTAAAACAAATTGGAATTTCCTCGCACGAATACCCAAAATCCCACCGTTTCAAGGCCAACTTAAGCTCTCGGTAGCGCTACACCAATTTTGGTGTAGCACTACTTAACCCTTATCTCTCATTTTGACGGTTGACCTCTCTATTGACCGTTGACCTCGAAACCCACCGATAGTGCTACACCCTTTTTGGTGTACCGCTCGCCAAGCTTCTATTCAATTTCTGACCCCTGCTGTGCCACTTTTGAGTGCTCCATCAAATCCCTATAGCGCTCGCGATGGGTTACGATCACTTCCACGTGAATCAACTTCAACACTTAAGTCTCTTTAGCCTTGCATGCCCTCAAGCTTGATCACGGTCTTCAAGTCTCTGCAATCCAATCTTGGCGCTAAAACAGCCTTATTTTCCTGAAAATTAACAAAAACACAAAAGCATACCAAAGCAACGCATCAAGTAAAAAATAGTGAATCAATTAGATAACGTGTTAAAACTAGCCTAGTTAGGCACTTATATCTACAATATTGCATGTCTATCATTGATTGTGAGATGTGATTGTAATCAATAGCAATTTATAAGTTACTGTACTACTAGATAATAAAGCGAGTTCAAGTTAGAAGTTAGAAGAGTGGATCCCAATGCAACATGTAACACAAACAAACTAACCCTAGAATAAACCCAAAAATAAAAAATAAAATAAACCTAGATCAACTCAGGGGTGTTCTGCTAAGGGTGTTTTTAAAATAAACTGGTTTATCATAGGGATGACAATTTTCCCAAACCCGATGGATACCCGTCCCACCTCTGGCTATTCGGGGGCCGATATTATTTGATTTTTCGTCCAATAGGAGTGGGTATGGTAGAACTTAAAGAATCCCCAGTTGAAAATGGAGCGAGTATGATTTTGTGATACCCATCTCCGAATACCTGTACCCGCCCCCGTTTCAAATTGTATACATATTTTTGTGAATGTATATGCGGGCATATAGTTGTATATAAATGTATATGTATGTGTGTATATATATAAGTATGCATATTAGTATAATTTATGTATATTGTTCTGAATTAAAACTATATAGAGTTTAAGTGTTAAAAAAAGTTTAATGATGGTAGTTTTTAAAATTATATATAATCTCGGTAGACTATTATTTCTTCACAACTTTCTATTCTATTTTGTTTTAAATGGTTGTCTTTGTTAGTATAGGACACATAAATTAGATCTTATCATCTCTCTTTTCTTTTCTTTTTTTTGCAACTAGTTTGGATATGGATTTACCCAAATATACCCGATTCTCAATAGGAGGCGGGTATGGTGGATTTTACACTATCTCTTTTGGGTGTGGAGGTGGGGATAGGGAAGAACTTCACAATTGGGGATCAGGGGTAGAATAGGGTTCTCCGATTCATACCCTACCCGTTGCCATCCCTAGTTTATCACGACTTTTTATGTGATATATATATATATATATATATATATATATATATATATATTGTTAAAGAATGACTTGTCTAGGGTTGGCAATGGGGACGGGGCGGGGCCGGAGACTACTATCCCCGTCCCCGATCCCCGAACACCTCCCCCATCCCTGTCCCCTCTCCGATCCCCGATGGGGATTATTTTTCCCCCTCCATCCCCGCCCCAAAACGGGAAACGGGGATCCAAACCGGGGATTCGGGGAATTCCAAAATTCAGCATTTCATCTAGTTTACTTTAAGAAAAAAGAAAAGAAAAAAAAACAGCAGTACAAGACTAGATGTTGATGAACATCTACACAGCAGCAAGGCAGCAACACTTGACAACACCACGTCTAGACAAAACAAATTATAACAGTTCACAATTAGCCCCTAATGTGAGATATGTAGATGAAGAACTGTATGAAACATAGGAATAATCTGTGAAAAACCCTTCATCAAGAATAGAAAATCTGGAGTAATAGATGCCAATAGAAACAGATTCTCAAACCAAAAAACAAGAAAGAATCTGGTATGGGTATGAGGCTCGCGAGGGACTGAGAGAGAGAGATCGATTGAGACTCGAGAGGGATCGCCGGATCTGGTATGGGTATGGGGCTCGCGAGAGAGTTCGAGTCGGAGAGAGAGAGAGAGAGAGAGAGAGAGAGAGAGAGAGAGAGAACCCGGTGAGTCGGCGGTCGGCGGGTTGGCGGCTGTGGACTGTGAGATCTGAGGAGTGAGGAGTGCGGCGGCTGTGAGTGTGAGATCTGAGGAGTGAGGAATGAGTTTGTGTTTTGTTTGTGACGTGTATAGTTTACAGTATCTCAAACCCTAAATACATTTAAACATAATATATATATATATAATAAAATATAAAACGGGGATTCGGGGACGGATCGGATCGGATTCGGGGCGGGGATACACTGCTACCCGTCCCCGATCCGATCCCCGATTTTTTTTAAAAAAAATCCCCAAATCTGACCCAGTCTCCAAACAGATCTCCAAAACGCCGATCCATTCGGATCGGGGAACGGATCGGATTTGATCGGGTCGGGGGAAATTGCCATCCCTAGACTTGTCTTAGTTTATAGAAAAAACTATATTTTGTTAGTACAACACCCCCTTAGTAACATAAAACCCAAGAAAGTTTCGAAAATATAACTACAAAAACATTTGTGGACAGCAATTTTAACTCCCGAATAGTAAGAAGCCGGCGGGCAAGGCCCGCGGTTTACGACAATTTGCCTATAAATGACATAAGTGAAGAAGTAAACATCATTGTTGTCGATGTTGTAGACGGGCAAAAGATAACTGTAACGCTAAAGCAAATAACATAAGTGAAGATGCAAATGGAAACATTCTATTACCTACCTAGACTTTTGAAAGGCCAAAATTCACCTCCATGGCAACTATCCAAAGCACCAACATTTTGGAAGTCAATGAACCTAGAACTCTTGCACGTGCAATTATATCCTTGAGAAAAAGTCATTCCCACCAAAGCCTCAGCACAGAATTCACATTGAAACACCTTACTATCTCTCATTGCATTCTAAATTGAATTAGAGACCGAGTAATGTGGCTTGAGCAGGAAAGAGCATAGACATATGTGTAGCTAAATTTAGAACTTATAAATAGTTTTGAAGAAAGATATAAAGCCCATCAAGAACAAAGTCAAAACATACATTCCTTGATTTAATACATATCCTTTTATTTAATTAACGAAGAATTCACCTTAAATTAGGGCATCACTAAATATCCAAGCAATATAATCCAAAATCAAGACAAATGGATATGAACAAAAAGGAAAAAAGAAAAAGGCCTCACAAAGGTGCCAATTAAACTTCCAAAAGTGTGATAAAAAATTCCAAGATAAGCGAGATCAAAAAGTAAAATAATCTTTGCAGATAAACACAACGGATGAATTCAAATTGGGACCAAAATCACGACCCTAGATATAAAAAATAAACGAAGTGGTACTTTTGAGTTATTCTGCGAAATTTCCATTTTTTTTTTAATTTCGGAGCAAACAGAGAACCTATACGAAGAATCAAATTAATCGACGTTATCTGAAGACAAATTAACCCAACCATAGTTTTGCACGTCCTCGGAATTGCAGGGAAAGAAATGCGAGGAAGAATTAACAGAGACTAAATAACGTAAATATTCATTGTTGTCTTTCAGTTGGAGGAATTTTTCATTGCCGAGCGGGTATGGCTAACGTGGTAACCGTTCGCACACATTCGGCTGTCCAAAAATGCAACGAACTGCCTTAATGAAAACACACTTCTTCTTTTCTTTTTTCATCCGGCACTTTCAATCCGAGTAGTCTGTTGTATTTTTGGATGGACGAATGTGCGCGAGCAGGCATCCTGTGTTACTGCTCGGCATTGAAAATTTTTTTGGGTGGAAGGACTACTCTGGAAGGAAGGTTGGAGCAAGTCGACTGCACCAAAAATAACAAATAAAAGCCATTGCTTAGTCGAAGTCAATTGTGTTTTTTAGTACTGATATGTGATGTAAAGCTGTCACCTCAAGCCTGTGAGGAATAGCAAGTAATGAAAAAGGGCAAAAAAGTAATTAAGAGTATAAAAATATGGTGAAATTGTCCGACGCTATCCTCGGAATTGCAGGGAAAGAAATGCGAGGAAGAATTAACAGAGAATAAATAAGGTAAAGATTCATTAAGAGAGAATTAACAGGTATGGCTAACGTGGTACCCGGTCACGCACATTTTGCTATCCAAAAATTGTAACAAACTGCCCATATGAGAACACACTTTTTCTTTTCTTTTTTCATTTTTTAAAAATTCATCCTGCACTTTCAATCCAGGCAATCTGTTGTATATTTGGATCAACCAATGTGTGCGAGCGGTCAACCCATGTACCCACTCGGCATTGATAAAACTTTCAGATGGAAGGACTACTTGGAAGGTTGGAGCAAGTCTACTGCATTGGAAAAAGTTTCGGGTGGAAGGACTACTCTGTAAGGTTGGAGCAAGTCTACCGCACCGAAAAAACAAGAAAAGTCATTGCTTGTAGGAAGTCAATTGTGTTTTTTAGTACTGATACGTGATGTAATGATGCCACCTCATGCAGTGGCCAATAGCAGTAATGATAAAGGGCAAAAGAGTAATTTAGGAGTATAAAAAAGGGTGAAATTTTCTGACGCTATCCTTGGAATTGCAGGGAAAGAAATGCGATGAAGAATTAACAGAGAATAAATAACGTAAAGATTCATTATTGTCTTTTAGTTGGAGGAATTTTGCATTGCTGAGCGGGTATGGCTAATGTGGTAACCGTTCGCGCACATTCGTCCATCCAAAAATGCAACAATTTGCCCAAATAAAAATACACTTTTTCTTTTCTTTTTTTCATTTTTAAAAATTCATTTGGCATTTACAATCTGGGCAGTCTGTTGTACTTTTGGATGGACGGATGCATTGAAAAAAAATTCGCGTGGAAGGACTACTATGGATGGTTGGAGCAAGTCTACCGCACCAAAAAAACAAAGAAAAGTCATTGCTTGGAGGAAGTCAATTGTGTTGTTTAGTACTGATATGCGATGTAATGCTGCCACTGTTGAATTGCGGAATTATATTCTTGTTTACCAGAAATTTTGATGAACAAAATAACACCATTTGAATACATAATTATAAATACATTTTCTGAGTATTTCACATTTTGTTTGATCGCCTTCGATTCCTCACTTTGCGATCCAGCCTGTCGCCCCCTCAATGATTCATCCTTGCAACTCTTCTCTCTATGTGTTTTACTTTTGTGAGCCACTTAAAAATTCTAATGATTAATCTTTTGAGTCCAACGTTTGCTAAATAGACTCTCGTAAATAGAGTTTACAATTAGATGGGATCCTTAGGGATCTCTATCTTTCAGTTGTGGAAAACAAATAAAAGACTTCTCTTTTATTTGTATTAGGATAACAATTATCCTTGTAAACACCCCAATTTTGATCCGAGAAACTTATCAACCATCCACAAAGATGAAAAGGCTCGATAAGAACACGCGAGGATTCATTGTGCACTTGGAAACCCCTCCAAAACCTATTCAAAATTAACCCGAGCCTACACCATGTTCTAGTACATTCAAAACCCTCTTTATTAATATATAATATGTCCCAAATCCATTTTGAAATGAGGGAGATGTGTCTATTTTACCAAAACGACTTGTTTTTCGGACTTTCTGAAGGTAAAATAGTCATATATTTTGATGTACAAATCATATTGGGTTCAAATCACTAGGGTTAAAAAGTAGACTTGACAAGTTTTCCAACGCTTCAAATCATGCACAAAACGGAGTTTGGTAGCACCCGAAATGACCCAGCGAAGTTTAGATTTTTGTGCAGTCTTCCAATCCAGGCGCTTGGATTACTCTATTCCAGGTGCCCAAACTCAATCCGGGCGCCTAGATTCTCATTCAATGTGCCCAAACTCAATCCAGGCACCTGGATTCCCATTCCAGGTGCCCAAACTCAATCCACGCGCCTAGACTCCCCAATTCCAGGCGCCCAGACTCATTCTAGATACTTGCTGTCCAAGGTCAAATTGGCAAGGAGGAGCATCTTGAAGATCATTTCTGAGATTTTTTGTAGCAGTATAGTGGATGGCTGATGATGGCCCTAAGCTTGAGCCCCTAATTAACCCCTAAGGTCATCCTAGTGGCCTTTTTGGGCATTTTCTTGCCTATATATACTCCCTCATCCTTTTCATTTGAGAGGATCAGCTCTCCCTTACTCCCCTACTATTATTCTACAAAACTTTTCTCAGAAAATTGATCCCAAGCTATTTCCCCTTCGTTCCATCTTGTTCAAGCCTTAAAACCCACGTTATACTACCTTAACTCCACATATTCTCATCCCCTCACTATCAAACCTCAACCACACACTTGTAATCTGATATTCAAAGCCCTAGAAGCTAATTTCAGTGTTCCCAATCTCCAAAATCACCCAAACTCACAATCCAAGTTCATCAATCAAGTTCTAAAAGGTAGATTTTCTACCAAAATGCTCAAAATAGGTCATGCGGGGGCACCATCTAGGCTCTTACTAGTTCCTCATACTAGTTGAGAGTCTAGGACAGTTTCAAATTTCAAAGAAGTTGAAGTTTTTCACTTGCACTCGTGTCAAGTCCAGGTGCCTAGACTAGCACAATGCAAGCACCTGGAGTCTGTTCCACATTCTGTGTTCTTCTCCCTTTGTTGCATTTATTCATGATCATTTAAGCCTATTTCATTTTGTTTTAGTTTAACATTTATATTGCATGGTAAAAGAGTCCATTTTAGATAGTTTTTGAATGCATTTAGTGGCAAAATCATGGTTTGTCATGCATAGATTATCACCAAATCCTGATATTGAAGTATATATTTAGCATAAAATATCATCAAACATCTTTGTGTATATGTGAAAATAGACATCAAAGCTTACATCTGTTGTGTTGCCCTATGACCTAGATTAGAGAAATTTGTTCTTGGTAAATGTTCCAGGCGCCTGCACTAGGTAATTCCAGGCACCCACAGTCATTCAAGGCGCCAGGAGTCCCCTATTTCATGCGCTCATTCTTACTCCAGGCGCCTGCACTAGGTAATTCCAGGCACCCACAGTCATTCCAGGCGCCAACAATCCCCTATTTCATGCGCTCATTCTTACTCCAGGTGTCACGCCCTCCTTTTTTTATAAAAACAAAAATAAAGGAATTCCTTACAATTAATAAGTCAAATGATAAAATATTTCCATAAATCCTCCCCAAGAGGTTTCCATTTCAAAATGTACATCATTAATCCTTTGGTAAATCAGGTATTTGGGCACCCTTGCCCTAACAGTGAAATCAAATATTATCCCATATGTTATTACATATGTCCAAATTGTCAAAAGATTGGATAACCAAAGGTTACATTGTCATTTATCAAAATACAAAACTTGAGATGGAAAAAATATCTTCATGCATGCAGAAGCTTCACACAATGCATCACTCCACAAGCATCCAATCTCATGCTCCATGTTGTGTACCTGAGAAAGATAGGGTGAGCTCACTAGCTCGTAGGGAAACCAAACTACAACCGCTAGGCATATAAATATGATGAGTGCACATAATATGAATTAACATGAGAGGAGATGATCAAGGAACATAACGGGGGCTAAGACAAGTAAAACGTGTCCAAGAAGTAACCACATGTCCAAGTGACTTTGTCACGCCCTCAAATTCAGTAAGTGAAAATACAAATAAAATCCACGTATGATTGATCAAAGTCCAACAATTTTCCATAGAAAGTCAAAATCGAAGTACAATAAGCTTCTGGTCAAAGGTACCCGTACCCATATAAAATAACAAAGGTTTTAAAGTTATTACATAATTTGAAATACTCAAAAGCTTAGAGAAATTAAAGTTACAAGATTGTCTTTCAAAAATATACTTAGCATGAAGGTGAGAAAATAACTTCATGCCCATAAAATCTTCATGACATGCATCACACTCCACGCATCCGATATCATGCTCCATACTGTGTACTTGGGAAAGATAGGGTGAGCTCACTAGCTCATAGGAAACATTTCTACCAACGCTAAGGGTATATAGAATGAAAGATGCACATGAGAGTGTAATACACATGAATGAGTAAACCTAGATGGACCAAGATAAACCAACTCGATGACAAAGTGTCTAGGAGATGCCTCAAAGATCTAATGAAACCAGAATATCCATAAGTTTTCTCATAATCATCACATTACGTGTCATAGGTTCGGTCCCATCAAAAACACAGTTATTCACACAAACATTCAACACTTCGCAAATACCCAAAACGTCTAAAATAATCCAAACATCCTTTACATTTACCAAATACATCTTATTCCCTTTTAATCATTCACTTGTTCTCCGGGCATGCCACAAAGGCCCCGTGTCACTCAAAGAAAGCACATCATCAATTAGATTTCATTTACTCCCGTCATTCGTGTTTGACACTCACTCAACATGCCTCATATATTTTGCACAATATTCATATCCATCTCATTGAATTCCAACCATTTGATCATTTTCCGGGCATGCCATATAGGCCGTGTGGTCACCGTGCATACCATAAAGGCCCGTGTCGGTCGGGCATACCCTTTCGGCCCCGTGGTCATGCATTTCACCTTTACATTTCCACTTGTCAATTAATAAGTTCAACTTAGTGTTCAAGACAAATCACGTATTCATCCTTGTTCAAAAACTCAAAACGTGTCGGTGATAGTCAAATTAGCACGTGTCCAAGCGCGTGAGAAACCAAGACAACCAAGACAAAGCATAACATGTACCAAGATAGGTTACCAAAGCTTAAAGGTCAATTCGAGAAGTTTTGAAATGGCCAATGAGGGCCCGGAACGATGGAACACGAAAACGGAGTTATAAACCTCGAGAAAATACGACACGCTGATAGTAAAAAGGGAATTTCTCTCAAAATACAAAGGATATGAATATGAAACCAATTGGGTTTGAAAGTAGACTCGTAGAGCTTTCCAACGGTTCAAGAATCACCTCAATCGGAGTTCGGACGAAGCCGGGGCATGCCCGCGAAGTTGGAAAAAAAATCTGTCTGGACAAGGGAAACTGGATCGATCCACTCAAGGAGAGTGGATCGATCCACTCTAGGGAAAACAGCGAGCAAACCATTCTGGATCGATCCACTCAAGGAAAATCAAAGAACAAACGATTCTGGATCGATCCAAGCAAGGAGTGGATCGATCCACTCTAGTGAAATTCAAGAACAAACCATTCCGGATCGATCCACTGTTGAGAGTGGATCCATCCACTACGTACCAAGAGTGGAACAGAGGGTTTTGGATCGATCCACTGTTAAGAGTGGATCGATCCACCTGGGCTCGGGTGGAAAATCACAACATTGCTCAAATGGATGGGGGCTTCATTCCAAGTCCAATTTGGGGTTCCAAAACACAACTAATCAAGGGAGAAGAACATATCAACAATCAATTCATGGGTTGGTCAACTAAACATACAAAACCCAAACTCAATAAAAACCAAGCTCACTTCCATGGTGAAAACAAGTGTAAAATGAAGATTTTAGGAGCAATGACAAGAGTAGTGCATTAATTCATTCAACATACACTTAGAGAAGGTAGAAATTGTTCCCTACCTCAATATTTAGAAGCTTGAAACCCACCAATGAGCAAAACCCCAACTCTTCCTCTAAACTCCAAGTGAAATTCTTCAAACACCGGGATGAAATATATACATCAACGCGTAGATCACGAAATTTGGAGAAGCTTTTGTGAATGGACTAAGTATGGAGCTCAAATTTTGGTTAGATTTGTGAAGAGAGAAATGGGAGAAGCCATGGGGGAGAAAGAGGGAGAGAGACGCTGCATTTTTTTTTTGGGAGGAAGAGAGAGAGAGATGTGTGTATATGAAAAAAAAACAGCCACATATGGTTGTATATACAACCCATTACATGCACTACACCCCCCAAAGTTTCAAATGCATTTTAAATACACCCCCAAGCTTAAACTACCATCAAATTGGCCCACTTTAATCAAATTTCGAATCCTCACAATTTTCTCAACCTTTTTATTTTATTATTATTTTTTTTAATAACTAAATTAATTAAAATCCACGGGTCTCTACAGACTTCAAAGTGTCCAAAAAGATTTCAAGGTATCCCAAACAACCTATTAGTTCATTAAGTTTGCCAAAATCACCCACAAGTATCACACGTGCCCAAAATCGTGTCCAAGTATTCCAGGTTGCCAAAATATCTTATGTATCTCAAAACATTTCATTTTCAAGCACTCAACACCACCCAAGTTTCCATTTTTGTTTCACCAAGATCACCCAAGTTACTCACACAAGTTTAAAACCAACTCCACAAGTCGAGTTTCGACAAAACACAAAAATAGTTCAAAATCTCATTTATCATTTCTTTCATTGAGAAAAACTTCATTTTCATTGGTACAAGGGATTTAATCCCTCTGCTGGGTTCCGTAGGCCCCGCGTGCCTTTGTTGGGTATTTGTAGGCCCTGCCTGCCTCTACCGGGTTCTATAGGCCCCGCGTGCCTTGCTGGGTATTTATAGGCCCCGCTTGCCTCTGCCGGGTTCCATAGGCCCCGCGTGCCTTTATCAAAAATTTTTACTAAATGAGGGCATTAGTATAAAGACCTCATTATCACAAACATATCATTAAAACTTTCATAACAAGTCCATTTCTCAAATTTCATTTCACCAAAGTGCTCTTTCTTTTGAAATGCCACAATTTTCGCCAAAAGGGGCGACCAATCCACTATGCCTTGTGTCTGATACGTATAACGAATTGTCCAATAAAACACGTGTCAAAGTCGTAGTTTAACGATTTCAAAATAGTTTTTGAGGTTACCACGTTATTATATATCAAGTATACGAAGCTCCGGACGATTGGAGATCAAACGGACATCAAAGGGTGGCCGAAAACCACCTAGAAAACAGGGGCAGCAACATAGAAACAGGGACAGCAGCTGCCTTGTCCAGAAAATGATAGATTTTCACCTCTAAGGTGTGGAATTTCAACCCAAAACACAAATTTGATAGTTTAGACTCAAAATAGGGATGTTAGGCAACAATTAAACATGGAGGGAGGTCAATTCCACTCCCAATTACATCAATCAATGACAAATTTCATAGATCACAAAATCTAAGTGAGAAAAACCCACACAAAGAGGGAAAAACATGATTTTTCATGAAATTGAAGCTGAGAACAATAAATGTACAATAAATCACAAGTATATAACTAGATGAGGTAGTAATTGTTTCCCTACCTCATGGGTTAAGCTCCAAATGTGTAGAAAATGCAAAACCCTAGGTTATGAAGCATCCACCTGAAATACCTCCTACCTACGCTAAACCAATGAACCCCGGACTCCAAACGATGCGTAGAACACGAAAATGGTCTTGGTTCTTGAAGGGGTTGAGTGAGGAGGGAGAGTTTTGAGCTTGGAGGAGTTGTTAATGGAGGAGAAGAGAGAGACAGAGAGGTGCCGATCGGGTTTGGGGAGGGAGAAGAAGTGAAGTTTTATTTTTTGCAAATTCACCCCCACACACTTTTAATATACTCACATAATCACACCTCACACCCAAATGTCACTTGTGTATGTAACATGAGACCACAATACTTATTTTCATAACCCAAACTTAAGTAAAGACTATACTTTAATTTATTTATGAAAATATGGAAGTACCCCCCATTTGGAAACAATGGCA
Organism: Vaccinium macrocarpon; assembly: GCA_022606695.1. Classification (NCBI taxonomy): domain Eukaryota; kingdom Viridiplantae; phylum Streptophyta; class Magnoliopsida; order Ericales; family Ericaceae; genus Vaccinium; species Vaccinium macrocarpon. Next base: position 15,956,214 of record CM040170.1, on the reverse strand, counting down.
TTTACAAAATTTTAAAATTCCCATCACATCAAAATCTCATCCCCCCACTTTTAGTACAAAACCAAAAACGGACACATTTTTCTCCGAAGAAAATGGGCGAAAGATGACTTTGCCTTACTCAAAAATAACTTTCGATTATACTATTTTGATTAGAAAAATCCAAGGAACAATTATCGGCACTTTTTATCGACGAAATCGAAACTTCTCCAAAAAGTGATTTTTGAAAAAGTAGTTAAATTTTCTGGGTCTTTACACCAGGCACCTGGATCTACCTAGTTCAGGTGTCCAGAATACAATCCTGGTGCAAGTCATGCATTATTCGTAGATCCATTGGAGGGGATTTTCAGCACTAATTGAACATATTTAGAGTTATTGAGTGCATTATATGCTGGTATTTCCTTATAAGTGGTATGCTTTCATTCATAGCATCATGCATATGTAACATGTGTCATTTTTGCTTAGCAAATCCATTTATGTGCTCTCGCATGAATTTGTGATATAAAGCCCATTTAAACGGTGTTTTCAAAATCCCTTGAGCATTGAGTAGAGACCGGTAACTGTGCCAGGCGAGAGGGGTGCTTTAAATTCCTTCCCCTTTTGTAACCTAGCTTTCAGATCCAAGAAATCTCATTTTTAAAGGCTAGTGAAATATTTTTCATTCTAATGGCAAAAGCGTCACTTTTGAAATGGATAACCATTTAATACCAACGGGGAATTCTTTCTCATCTTAAATTGAGGTGATTGGATTGGCACCAATGGAAACCATAAATTTTCTACACACTAGAGGGATATGCTAGACTTTCCTTATCTCCCTACAATCTTTCTTTGGGTCTAGAATTTAGGGATTTACAATCCTTTTTAAAACCCCAAAATATTATGCTTAGAATCAAACAAATATCAAGAGTAATTTTTCTCTGCTTTTACTTGTTGAGGAATAATTGGACTGGTTATATCAACATAATAGAATAGGAGATTTTGAATCTTTTGTTGATTAGGCGACACCCAGATTTGAACTGGTGAAAAAAGATTTTTAGTGCCCCGCCTTACCGCTCGGCCATGTCGCCAAAAGAATACAAAATGGCTCAATTGTCTTTATCATGATCCTTACAGGCCTCTTGAATCCTCTTTTTTCCTATTTCTTTTTCTTTGATTTGGGTTTGTTTCTGTGATGTAATGAACGTACCCGTGAAGGAAACGATTTTTACAAGGAAATGAAAGAAACTGGAGTAATTAATGAACAAAATATTGTGGAATCAAAAGTGGCTCTAGTTTACGGTCAGATGAATGAACCACCGAGAGCAGGTATGACAGTTGGTTTGACTACACTATGGCGGAATATTTTCGAGATGTTCATAAACAAGATGTACTCCTATTTATCGATAATATTTTTCATTTTTTTAGAATAAGAAGAATTTAATTCGAGGGACAAGTAGAATCTATATTTCTAGAAAATAGCTTGAATCTGTTTTGAATTGGTAGGTGTATATGGATCAATCAAGTGAATTTGATTCTGACAGGAATAAAATCAAGTCAACAAATGCAATTCATTGCATTTTTCTATCCAGCATCCGTTGTTCGTACACTAGTATCCATAACCCCTTTACGGGCTCCGTAGCAAGAAACTATATATTCTGTTAAAGAGAGTCCTTCACGTAAATTGCTTTGAATGGGGAAATCAATCATTTGTCCTCGGGTATCCGACATTAATCCTCTCATACCTACTAATTGATGTACCTGACATGCATTTCCTCGAGCTCTCGAAAAAGACATTACATGGACGGGATTAAAAGGATCAGTCATCCTAAAATTTTGATTCATTTCCTGGTCCGATGGAATCTTCGTAGATTGGTCGTAGATACACGATCCAAGCCATTATTCTTTTCTATTTGAAATTTTCTCTTTATTACCAAATCAAAGGACCAAATCAAAGGACCAAATCAAAGGACCAAATCAAATACAGAAAGAACGAATCTTCTCTTTGGAATCATTTAATCCTAGAAATGATTATTCGGATGGATCATGGAAATTCTTTGAAAGAAAAGAATCAAATTCTTTTAATCAAATTGCTTTGGGTCATTTACCACTGTCAATAATTGGCAATTACACAATTCGAACAGTTTTGAATTCGTCTCATCATAAAAGGCAATGGAATAAAGCATCAAGACTTATTCATCCATAATGAAATGAATCTGTTCATGGAATTGAACAAAAAAAGGCGTCAAAAAAATGACTGAGATAATCGAGTTAATATATATTGTATAGAAATAGAAAAAACTATTCCACTTATAAGAAAGGAGGAAAAATATGCAGTGCGTATTAATTCCAACCTCCAATATTAAGGAGATTCCATATGCAAATGAAAGCATTTTTACTGTTCCTAGTGAACAAAATACTCAATTCAGTGATTGGAGCTGGACTCTTTTGTGGATTTATGACCACAGGCGCCGTAGGTATGAACTACTATTTCTTTCAAAATCTTTATTTGTTTGCCAAAAAAAAGGATTTTGCTAAGGATTGCCCCTTTTTTCTAGGGTTTCTCTAAATTTGAAAGTTATTTTCGTGTAGGGTCCTCAAACCCAAGTGGTGACTCCTGTCAATCAATCAAAACCATTTTCCAAACCGCAAACCATTTTCATGGACTACTCCGGCGGGGTGTTCAAAAGCTGACGACTCTGTTGGGGACTTTGGTTGATATATATTTTAGTATTTTTACACTTATGTGTGATTTTATTAAAATGTATATTAATCATCGAGAGCTGAGCTTGAAAAATGTTCAAGGGATTTTGAAAATTTTGTTTTTATGGACTTTTTGCATTGCACGTTCATGGTTACCAACCTTTGCTGACCTGTTTTGGCAATCCCGCTTGGCTTGCTGGTGATGGGGAACCATGAAATGCTCAGCACCCCTCGACTATGATCAGTCACAATTGTCACTGTTACCATCGCCTTGCGGGATCCTTGGCGGTGGGAGATAGCTTTGGCTTGAGTCCGGAGTACCCTTTGAAACCAAAACCAGCCTTTGCATATAGATAACCATAGAACGCCACGTTAGATGACCATCCCACATGTTAGGATTATTTGTTTCATCCTGTTATGTGCCATGTGTTACTATTTTCCTCAGCATGTCATACTACATACATACATGCATGCACTTGCATTTGTACATATGGTCATTTGTGTATCATGCACCATTAGTTCAGTATAGGTTCCCTGGTAGTTAGTAGAAGGTTATTCTAGCCCAATGATGAATCGTGCATTTCAAATGCATGTGATTGTTGTGAATCAGTCCTTAGGATAATCAGACATGGAAAAATTTGAACTGTCAGGTCCTTGACAATAATCTTATGGAATCTAGGGATAATCGGCTCGGATTAGGGACAGTTGTTCCTAAAATTCAAGCATAGATTTTTGACAAGGATTTATGAGTTTAGATTTTCCCAAATCCGATTGTCCGACACGAAGGACTCAATATCAAAAGAAAACTTGAGGATCGGGGCCATTTTGAAAACTATTCAAGTCAGTCTAGGAGCTTTAAATCCATGGAGTTTGAGATACCTCTGGTGTTGGTCGTGTCGGAACGGCCGCCCATGTTTTGGACTAGCCTTGGAGTCGTTTGTATCTGGATTGCAGAACCTTATTGCTTTGTCTCGGATGGTCAAGGAAATTTAAGGGTTACAGTCCCAACATTTTAGGCTTAGGTTGGCAAACCGAACCTACCGAGTAATGGCCTACCCGTGGTGTTGTTAATCTTCTCTGCAATGGCTCCAAGTGAGATTCGAAACCGGTAGATTAACCCTAGGTTAGCCTTAGCATAATCTATAAGATAGATGTCAGTCTAGGAGACTTTAAATCCATGTTGGCAAATCAGGAACAAGATCCTCCAAATGAGATAGAGTGACTAAGGAAGGAACTGCAAGATGAGAGGGTTCAGAATGACACTCGAACTACCCAACTCATGGCAATCATGGTAAATATCCAAAGACAGTTGCCTCCACCCCCACCTCAAACGCCCGAAGATAGGCCCCAAAACCAAGAAATCCCTAACGACGACCGCCCAGAGTAGCCACCTAAAAATCCTCAGTTGGCCGAGATGTTAGCCAAGATTGTAGTAGTTCAACCTTTGACAAGTCTTTGAAATCTTTAAGTGTCAAGTCAACTTTGCACTTCTCATTGAGTCAGTTTGTATTTCGAATCTGTTTTTGCTTTCCTTGTCTGTGTAATTTCATGTTCGAGTATGTAGTGTCTCGTTGTTGTTGTTGTCAAAAAAGAAAAACACTAAAAATAGAGTCAACTTTGTAGTCCCAAACTACGCAACAACCTGATTCCTTGAAAAGAGATACGTAGGCAACCCTTAGTGGTTTGGTCACAACCATCAAAAATAAATGTCACGTTGTTGTGTTGAAATTGTCATCGTAAACTTGGGTTTTTGTGATAATCCCTCAACTTGGAATTGTTTTACACCATCATTTGAGAAACATGATAATCACGTTAAGACACGAGATGAATTTAGATTGAGCCCTTGCCCCGCACTATGAGGATTTCTAGTGGACCATTCCCCGGTGACATGAAGAAGCAATACTTTGGCACAAAAAAAGTCTGCTAGGTCGAAAACCCGCAAGGGCGGCCTAGGCAAAAGTTAAGGCAAAAAGCTCGCTAGATCGAACTTCAAAATGAGATCTAGGAAAAAGTTAGCGCAAACGCGAGTTCTCCCCATCAAGTTGCACAATTTAAAATGAAGAAAGACATTCTTTGCTTTTATGCCCCACACGAATATCCATTGCAAAGCCCCTTTGACCCTGAATCATTTTCTTTGAAAAAGAACCTTGCTAGGTAGCTATCCCCCACATTGGGGTGAAAAGAAAGTGCCAAAAGATGTAGGCGCATGAAAGTTCAAACAATCACAAGAATGGAAATGTTAAACTCATTATCACTTGAATATGTCGAATTGCATCAAGATGAAGAGCACCAAAGAAATGAAACAGAAAAATCCAATGGAAAGAAAGCACCAATCAAAAACAGGCACAAAAAAGAAGAAGAAAAGGAGAAACGTCTATCAAAAAGAACAAAATGGCATGAATTGAGTCCAAGATAGCTGCTAGCTCAAACACCCGCCAAAAAAATGAGATTTTTTTAGCCTATTATCCTTCCTTTGTTAATCACATAACCTTGACCCCGTCATGACCTAGATAAAAGTCCTTTTACATTGGAAAGTGAAACTTGATAGTGAGAATTCAAGTCACAAGAGAACAATTTAATCTCCCTTAAAAAGTCAAAGTATTGTGCAAACATTGGCGTCATACAAAGTAAAAATCCAAAATGGGGAATATTAATGGGTCTTCATTAGCAACCCTCTAAACTGGGGCATTTTGAAGAAAAATCAATGGGGCATCATCAGCAATCTGGGGCATGGATTCATGGCAAGAAATCTTGTGTTTCAATAAGAAGATTTGATGAACATCACTTGATGGAGTGAAACAATCACAAAATCAATAGTGCGGCATGTTTACCATCTTTCGTAACGTCAGGTAAACATAGTCTTTCATATCCTTCAAGCTAACATGTTCTTCCATATCAACCTTTTCTCACACGGGGCACCCCAGTCAAGTCATTCACATAGTTTCTCCGATCCGTCAAGTCAACATGGTCAATCAAATTCCTCATGCCTTGTCTATCAAGATCCACCCCCTTGTCAAGAAGGCCGATCAAATCCTTGGCCTTGTTGGTCTTATCAATGTCCACTCTTTTGTCTAAAAGGCCGATTAAATTATTTGGCCTTGTAAAAATCCACCTCTTTGTCAGGAGGTCAATCATGTTGTCTTAGTCTTGTCAATACTTGACTCTTGAAAATAATTTCAATGCATCAAAGAACTCATGTTTGGGTACATGGTCAATTGGTCCCCAAAGAGGTGCCTAGAAGGAGTCCAGGCCCCTGGATTCCATAATCCAGGCACCTGGATATCAGTCCAGGTTGAGTGTGGTTTAAGTTGATAGTAGGCGGGAACGATATCTTTGGGGGATTTGTTGCAGAATCAGTTGGAGAGGGGTGTGAGGGAGATCATTACATCTACATTTCACCACCTAGGTGACCCCTCAACCTTTCTAAAGGTTCAAGTGGTTCACTTTGAACCCTTGGTTGTCTATTTAAGCACCCCCACTCCTCCATTTTCAAGGGCTGAGAAATCTTGCTACCCCTTACTGTTATTCTGTCAAAATGCCTTCAGAAATTTCAGTCTCAACCATCACCCTTTGAGATCAACCCATTTCAACCCTAAAAATCATCCTCTCGTTCTATTAAACCATCATCTACACATCATTTTCAACCAAACTCCATCAAAGAATCCACAAACCACTCTTCACAGTTCTATAAAACCAAAAACTAGGAGCTACACTTTAACAAAAATCCTCTCAAAAGCCCATTTCACGCCTTTTGATCAAACCAAAAGGTAGTTTTCCTACCAATAAGCTCAAGTTGGCCCTGAGGGTAACTTAATCAAGTCCTCACTGGTCTTCTATATCAGTAGAGGGTTTGGAAGGGGTTTGATAATCATCAAGAAAAGAAGTTAGTTTTGTGAATCAAAACTCAATCTAGGCGCTTGGATCATCACTTTCTAGGCACCTACATTGAGTCCAGGCACCTGGATCCCCTCCATGTAGGCGCCTGGATTCCCACCTCATGACCATGGTTTCTGCTCTCTTTTGCATTTTATTCAGTTTATGGAACATCATTTGCTTGCATTGGTCTTAAATTAATCATGCCACGTGTTTCAATCTTTATTATAATGATCACTTGGGATATTTTACCATTGAATCACCCAAAGTCAAGTCTTTTCTAAGTTTATGTCATACATTTAAGATAAAATTAAGGTTCATGACTGCTGTTGTGTTCCCACACATCCTTTAGAGTGTATATGAGTTAGTTAAAAGCATTACATTTGATCTCTACTGTGAAAAATGAGGTTCTGAGTTTTCTGTCTGGAAGGCAATCCAGGCGCCTGGATTGGCTCTTTCCAAGCGCCAAGATTTGCTTGATCCAGGCGCCTAGATTTGCTTGATCCAGGCGCCCAGATTGCAATCCAAGTGTGATGATTTTGGCATGATCATTTTTTGGGATATCCAAAGGCAGTTTAAGGGCATTTTAGTACAATTTTAGCATCTTTTGTTCATAAATCATTACTTATAACAATTTGCACAAGTATTTACCCATTTCTCATTGATATTCTTGATGCATTTGCCATGCTCTCACATGAATTTGAGTTTGAAGTCCATCCAAATAATATTTTCAAAGTCCTTTCAACATTTAGTAGAGACCGGTAGTTTCATCGGGCGTGAGGGGTGCTTTAAATTCCTTCCCCTCACGTAACCTAGCTCCCGGGCCTGAGAAATCACATTTTGTGAGGCCGGTAAAGCATTTTCTATTTCAAGGGCAAAAGAGTCATTTTTCAAAGGTTTCTTGGGTATGGTCCTCAAATCCGGGTGGCGACTCCATTCAACCAATCAAAATCATTTTCCAAATCATAATCAATTCTCGTGGACCCGTCGGCGCAACGGGGTGTCGAGTGTTGATGCATGATTCACATGCAATCGTCCCAAGGGACAAACTTTTAAATCAATCATCCTACGGGACAAACTTTTGAATTACTACAAGAAAAATCACTTTCCATAGCAGGCGATGAATGCTATGGAAAATAATAGATATCATTTTGAGGAATGCTATTCTATTCCATGCCATTAAAAGTCCAAACTTTCCATAGCATTCGTGGAATGCTATTGTATGGGGTAGCTATTATAGCATTTTCTGCTTGCTACAATATATATCCTCAGTATGGATTCACATTGAAACACCTTACTATCTCTCATTGCATTCTAAATTCAATAAGAGATTGGATAATGTGGCTTGAGCAACAAAGAACATATAGACCTAGATGCGTAGATAAATTTACAACTTATAAATAGTTTTGAAGAAAGATATAAATCCCATCAAGAACAAAGTCAAAACATACATTCCTTGATGGGATGTATATCCTTTTATTTAATTATCGAATAAGTCACCTTAATTAGGGCATCAGTAAATATCCANCGCAATATAACCCAAGCTCGAGATAAAAAGAACACAAATTTCTAGGAAAATTTGCCTGCTCTTCTGCTTAGTATATATACCCCGAGATTCTTCTTGGGACTGGCAAAGCTTCGGCACAACTCTGTTGCTGAGATTCCTTCCCAAAGAAACCTGACAGAGCTATCGCTTAAGCTAGTGATTTTTGAGTTAGCTCGCGCATGGGATTCAAGTGGGATTTGCTACAACCCTTGTTTAATCAACTCTGAGCTGCGTGAGGTGGGTCAGTGTGTAAAATGGCGTGGGGAAGGCCTCTATTTTATAGAAATTTGTGGGTTCCTAAGTCTTTCATAGATTGGGCACCTGCCATGTGGTAGCCCATGGTTGGGCAGACCAATCGAGGTGCCTAGGGATTTGCACCGCTTTGTGTTGTCAAAGCTCAGCTCCATCGTGTTTGTGTGCAATCCTTTTATCCTAAAATATTTAAGGAAGTATCCCAAGGGTTTTGAGGTCTTCTAAGCATTGTGGTGGCATCCATTTTTCCAAATTATGCTCTAAAGATAGGGAAAGGCAATTGCTCAGCTCTCGATTGATTTGGAGCATGGTAAGCGATAGGATGACCAAACAAAGTGTGATTGACCTACATTTTATAGGGAACTTCAATATGGTTAGAAATGAATTATCAATAGTTTAAATTTCAAAAATTGGGTCCCAATGTATGTGATCATGGAATCGGCCGTCTTGGGAAGCAAAGTGTCCCTGAAAATAGCTAAATGGTCTTGGAATCGCCCATAACTTGACGTGAGACTTGTTTTTATCACATTAAGCATAAATATAAAATTTGGTATGATTTGCTGTTGTACAAACAAAAGGTAGATCTTCTAGCCCTGTACACATGATTTTATTGGGTAAAAGGTTTAGTGGGGTGATAGTTCAACAGTCAAACATCCCCTAATCTTTTTGTGGCCTAAACTGATCACTCAAAAATGTGAAAATGAGTACATCCTATGGTTTTGATGCTTGATTGGATATCCTGAAATGAGCTTCCAAGCGCAAATTCCTGTCAAAATATAGAAGGGAGGGCTATAGCTTCTTGAAATGCATGCTTGTCATCCAAGCTATGCATGACTTACCACGACATTAGTACATTGTACCATGTTGATTTATGTTTACCAGGAATCATGTGTTCTATATGGTAAAGCTATTTTTGATTTCCAATGATCCAACATCTCTTTCCTTTGAGCTTTTGGAGTGGGTAAAACCTGACCACCTCGGTAAAGGGCATAGCACGTACCTTTATCACTCACCACAAAAGGGTAAGTAGCTCAGCACCACATAGGGAAGCCCTAGCCCTATGCTGAGCTGTACTAGCCATGAATCAGGTTAGTATGGTAAAATAAATTGAACACATCAGGATGCCCTAGCTCGGCGTAAGGCATAAATGGATTCCCCTGATATGGCTGAGCTAGGAAGGCTACGTGTATAGCTTAAACATCATTCTAGAATACATAATTCAGTTCAGCGCGATGAGCTGTGCTATGTACGAGTTATTCCAAGCTACGTGGAAGCATGACACCGCAACGACTAAGGTGATGAGACATTCCAGAATATTCTGTGACGGTTTCTTATGTGATAAGGAGCAATCCCATAGAATAAGGGATCGATATGAGAAATCCTAATGTGATTAGGAGTATATCCCGTATAGGAAAGAATCCTATATGGAAAGAAAGACCACTGCTAGACGAGATCTAACAAGAAATGGAAGTTTGCTCCTAATAGGAAAGTCCTATTAGGAAATGGATTCCTAAGGCCAATAGGAAACTGGGGCACGAGATGCCTAAATTAACAAAGCTATCCACACATATAAATACAAGACCATACCCATGAAGAAAGGTACGTTGTGAAACCCATTCATATGCATTGTGATTTGAGAGTTTATAGTATGAGATACTAACTTAGGCATCAAAGGGCCTTTGCCAACGAGAGGCAAAGGTGTTCTAACCCTTTCTCTGTTCTCCAGATTTGGGGTTGAATTAAGGAAGCACGTGATCCAGGCCTACGTGGATTTATTCCCTGTACAATTGGCGCCGTCTATGGGAAACGCTTATGAAAAGCTCTCTTCTTTTCAACAAAGATCAACAATGGTGGCTTCGAAACCTGTTTTGGGCCCTCCATGAAGGGAGGACATGGAAAACGATGGTGGAACCACCCTTATGTACACTATGAGAAAGACCGCAAGGGTGGACAAAGGTCATGCAGTTCTAGAAGAACAACAAAAGAAGCCAGTTGTCAGAAGGTGTAATATAGGGCATATCCCTGAGATTCCAAAGTTCAGGGATACACTCCTGACAAACTATGATTTTTCGAGATTAGGTGAGCAGTGAGGACACTTAAAGACACCACCAAGAGGTCGGGAAGCCTCCACCTAACGTGAACGGAGGAGAACCCCCCCGAGGAAGGAGGATCATAGGCGAATAAGGAATCAGGAGAAAAAGGACAGCCTAAACAGAAAATAACAGGAGGCAAAAGAACTGGCCCATGAAGTCACTCGACGAGAACAAGAGATTCAGGACCTAAAGAAACAACTCCAAGAGAAGGAGAAATATTTACGCTCATGGACGAGATCCATGCAATACGAGAAAGACAGAAGGGCCCATCACCGTGACAATGTCTCTACTGACCGAATAGCCTCCCCATGAAAATGAAGAGAAAGGAGCGTTTTCGTTGAAAAGAAGGAAAGAAAGAAGCACGCTAGGAATAGGTATGAGAGATCTGGTTCCAATGAACACATTCATGAACGATATGCGAGAAGAAGGAGATTGGGCCAAGCAGAGGGAGGCCCTAAAACTACATGAGAAGCAACTAAGGAAGCCCTAGGCCAGATCTCGAAATCACCACTAGCCCATTGGATCCAAACGAAGAAGACACTGAGCAGGGTGAAACATTCGGCATTCATCCCTTACAAAACTAGCACGGATCCAGCGGCCCACATTCAACACTATCAACAGGCCATGTTCATGCATGAGAAAGATGATGCCTTGCTATGCAAGATGTTCCCATCCAGCTTAGGCAAAGTGGCCTTGAGTTGGTACCACAAGCTCCCGGAGTGGTCAATCCTATGTTGGGCTCAACTAGCCGAGGAGTTTACTACTCGGTTCCTAACAAGTCGAGTAGCCCCAAAAACTTTTGATGCATTAACCTCTATGAGATAGAGGGACAATGAGACTCTACAGTAGTATTCCAAACATTATTAGGAAACTTTCAATGAGATTGAAAATTGCAGTGAATAATATGCTTGCCTATGCATAGTAAGCTACAAGAATCGTTTACCATGCATCCAGTAAAAACTGTGACCAAACTTATGGAGAGAATCCAGGAGCATGCATGGCTAGAGGACGACATCTTGCAGGCTGGGGGAAGATTGTGGCTGGGCAACCTCAGCTTCTGAAGAAGAAAGCAGTAGAATCAAGGGTGTACAAGAAGGTGTACACAACAGGTCAAAAGGATTATACGCAACAGAGGAAGGACAAAGCTCATCCAGACCCTAAATCGTACTTTAGCGTCATGGCAACCTTCAACATCCCAATCTACAAGATGTTGTATAGAATCAAGAATGAACCCTAGTTCAGAAGGCCCCCATAGATGACGGGGAATCCGGAAAAAAGAAAAGCCAGTAACCAGCATTGCAGTTACCATATGGATTGAGGTCACACGACCAAAGATTGTGTGTGGTATAAAAAGTTTTTGGACAAAAAAGTGGCAGAAGGCGATCTTAAGGAATTTTTGGCTGATAACAAGAATGATGCCAAGCTGCTATAAGAGATGGACTACGAGAAAGGTCCAAAGGGAACAATCCATATGATACACGAATTTGTGGCCCCATATACCAACAACAAGATAAGGCATATTCAAAGGATCAACGGGCAGGTAAAACAGGTCATGAAGCTCGACACGAAGAGGCCGAGGGCTGAGGGAGTAACAGATACCCCTATCACCTTCACGGATGATGATTTAGATGGAGTAACAGTGCTCCATAACGATGCATTGGTGATCACACTACGAATAGAATAGTATGATGTAGAAAAGATACTTGTCGATCAAGGGGCAAACACATAAATCATGTACTACGACACCTTTAAAAAGATGGAAATCCCGACGAGCTTGTTAAAAAAGTGTCTTGTCCCTCTGGTCGGCTTCAGTGCACAGACGGTATGGCCTATGGGAAAGGTCACATTATCCATCCGAGCTAGATCAGTAGTCCTAAAGACTGATATCCTTGTGGTAGATATCCCTTCCTCCTATAAGATGATTATAGGAAGAACCTGGATGCACAAAATGAGGGCGGTTTCCTCAACTTACAACTAGAAGATCAAATACCTTGCTAACCTGAAAGTAGCCGATCAGTGTTTCAACATGGTCTTAAAAAAGTCCCCAAAGGTCAAGCAAGTCCAGACGGTTGAAGTTCCAGATCAACCAACCTTAGAGGACGTTGGAGGTGATCCCACCCAGAAGATGGTAGAAGGGTTGAAAAAGATACAGATTCAAGAAGATGATGCAGAAAGATATTTCTTGGTCGGCAAGACCCTTGCCGAATAGGAGGAAAAGGATTAGGTTGCCTTTTTGGAGGACCATATTGACGTTTTCGCATGGACTCCCCAGGAGAAGCTTGGGATAGACCTTGAGATAATCTGCTACCATTTAAATATGGATCCTTAGCATAAACCAGTTGTGCAAAAGGCGAGAAGGTTGACACCACAACACATAGATGCTGTAATTGAAGAAGTAGGTCGGCTACTCGAAGTGGATGCCATACAAGAGGTGAGCTATCTGGAATGGCTGGCCAACACTGTCGTGGTCAAAAAGAAAAACGGGAAGTGAAAAGTTTGTGTGGATTTCACTAGCCTTAACAAAGCATGTCCCAAGGATAGCTTTCCACTTCCCAGGATTGATCAACTAGTAGACGCCACGTCAGGCTATGAGAGGATGAGTTTCATTGACGAATATCGAGGATATCATCAAATAGCTATGTATGAGCCTGACCAAGAAAAGACGTCCTACATCTCGCCAAGAGGCCTCTACTACTACAAGGTCATGCCGTACGGGTTAAGGAATGCTGGAGGGACTTATCAGAGGTTAGTCACTAAGATGTTCAAAGATCAGCTCGGTAAAACCATGGAAGTCTACATAGATGATATGGTGGTAAAAAGCAAGGTAAAGCCTGACCATCTTGCCGACCTAAAAGTCACTTTCAACATTCTGAGGGAATATGAGTTGAAGCCGAATGCCTCAAAACATGTCGTTGGGGTCAGCTTGGGAAAGTTCCTAGGACAGTTGGTGACAGAAAGAGGGATTGAAGTTAATCCGGACCAAATCACGACTCTAATATACCTTCAAAGCCCAAGAACCACGAAGGAGGACCAAACGCTAACAGGGATGGCAGCAGCCCTTAACCGTTTTATCAGTAAGTTCTCAAATCATTGCAAGCCATTCTTTCAACTTCTGAAGAAGAGAGAGGGATATGAGTGGGGAGCCAAGCAGGAGCAGGCATTCCAGGAGTTAAAAGTTTATTTATCATCACCACCCTTACTCTCTGCTCCAGAAGCTGGGGAGCTGTTGATACTATATCTAGCGGTATCCGAGCATGTAGTCAGAATGTGCACGCAGACTCACTAGCTTGCTTGGGGTCAGTAATCAAAATAGAGTACCGCTGCAGAGTGGCTGTGGACTATTTGAGTGAACCAAGCATCGGCCAAGTAGTGGAAATTGTGATGGAAATAGAGTTTGGGCCGAGCTGGATGGACCCAATAGTGACATACCTACGAGATGGGGCTTTACCAGAAGACAAGAGGGAATGTCACAAAGTCAAAACCAAGCTAGTAAGCTTCTAGCTCTCTCTAGAAGGTAAGCTTTATAGAAAGTCTTTTCTTGGCCCATATTTATTATGTGTACACTCAGCTCTAGTCTAGAAATTCCTCCATGACATCCACGTTGGAACATGTGGAGGACACACAGGTGGAAGGTCAATAGCCCACCGAGCAATATCCCTGGGGTATTGGTAGCCTTACATGCAAGAAGATGCAAAGGCCTTTGTCAAGACTTGTGAGACGTGTCAGAGGTTCTCTCCTCTAATCCGAGCGCCAGCTGAGGATCTGTTACCTCTGACTAGCCCATGGCCATTTCCCTAGTGAGGACTGGACATCTTGGGTCCCCTCCCTATGGCAACAAGGAAATGAAAATTCCTACTCATTGGTGCAGTCTACTTCACTAAATGGATAGAGAGAGAAGCTCTGGCCAAGATTACAAAAGCTACGGTGGAGAAGTTCGTGTGGAATAAGATCATTACACGATTTGGAGTACCTTATGTAAGAGGGGAAAAACTCACGAAGTTATTTCCTTGCTCTTATGAGATTAAATCCTCTTCGAATGGAGCGACCTTGATCCTACAGCACAAACAAACCATTAAAGCACCCCTGCCTCTAGGCGGTAAGGGCCTTCCGATGGCTAGGTTAGTATCTGATGAACTGGAGGATAATTCCAACAAGTGTGTAAGTATGAGAATGGGTTTAAGCATACCTCTAGCACTTCAAAGTCATTTTCTTATATAGATGATTAGTTTGTATTTACATTCCTTGCGAAATTCTCTTCTATATGGAATCCTTCCAAGCTTAGGATTCTCCCTTATTGGGCAGTGTAGCCTGCATGGTTCTATATCCTTATACGATAAGGATCCTTGCCAAGATGGCCGCATATTGCTCGTTTGGAGTTTTACCCTACATGGGAGTTCGCTCCTTCTTTAGTAAGTTGACTGGCTTTCCATCTCCGAGTAAGTTTGTGCATATCTTCGCAAGCTCAACTGAATCCGAGAATATCCTTGAATACCTTCTCCTTTCCTTATATTTATAAGGTAAAGTCACTACTAGGGTTTCTCATGTTTCGAGCCGTCCCTTCTGTGCCATCCGACGAGCAAATAGACTTGAATGATTTACCGAATTATGGGCCTTGTGGTCGTCGGCACACTGTTCTGTGTTTCTTTCCTCGTGCATGTCACGTGGTAGCTCTGGACTACCTATTATGTTCGTCTTACGTAGCCTTTGGAAAATACCCCACACAATTGCTCCCTAGCTTTTGGTCATCCATGCATGTTCGTGCTGGACGAGCGGAAGCTATATGACGGGCAATTACAGCTTCATTTACCTTTACCTACCCTCACTTTGCTTCGTACTGGCGTGGTTGCCACGCGTCAACTATTGTGCAGTATTCCCAAACGATAAGTCTGTTGGAGCGTAACCCCCAAAGCACCTTTTCATCCCCCGGGTGACTTGAATCATTGCACCCTTTTAATTACTGATTTGATATTTCCCCACCTTTTCATGGAAAGGCGTGAGGAATCAAAATGTTGTCATTTTAGATGACATCGGCGAGTACCAGTTTTAATTTGAGAAGGTACAAGACGTTTCCTTGACCTCCCACTTCCTTCTTTCCATATCTGCATCACTTTTAGAGAGAGAGAGAGAGAGTTGTTCTATTATGAGTTCCATTACCCTTGAGCTTTCTGAGTTGTTCTTTCCTTCGACTCCCCTTTCACCGGAAAGCGTCTTCTTCGGCCGTCCCCGGCTCCCTGTAAGTTTCTCGCAACCTTTTTCCACTTTTCTTGCATAGTTGATTTAGGGTTTTCTTGTACCCTCGTCGTTTTGCACCATGGGTAGATTTTGGAGCCTCTATGATAATGAAGCCCATATGGAGGCCTTTCGCCACCATTATGAGGTCCCCAATGACGTTAATCTAGCCCTGGCTCCTTCTGATACTGATACCCATGACCAAACTAAGGACAAAATCCACGTTCCCCTTTTGGCCATCATTGAGGGTGGTGTAAGGTTTCCTTTACACCCTTCGTTAGTCGAGATCTGCAACATCTGTCGCCTAACCCCTCTTCAACTCTGTCCTAACTTCTATTGTGTGGTTATGGGAGTGGTGGCCCTAAAAAGACTTTTGGGCATGAGCTTAGGATGGTATGACATCCGCCGTCTTTACAGTGTTTGCCCCACCACCCATGGAACCTACTACCTCAAGATCTGAGACAAAGAGCGACGTCTAGTGACCGACCTCCCTAATTCATGTCTTGGGGGAGAATGATGACTTTTGATTGTGATTGGAAATTTCTTGCCCAGGGACAATGGTGACAATGTCATGGGGCCTTCGTGCACCCATACTTTTGGGCATGCACGTCGGTTCTCCTCCTCTCTTTTCCTTTTTTCTTTGTCAATTTCTTCACTTTAATAGCTTTTATGTAGTTGCTTATTGTGTCTGCTTTTCCTACTTTTCATGCGGAGAATATCAACGAGGGTCACTTGGTGGTGCATGACGGTGTCCATCTTCTTGATATTGAGAGAGCACTCAAGTTTTCGGGTATCAGGGGTATTGACCCAAAGGGGCTTGGTAGGGCTGCACATGTTTTACTGAAGTAAAATCCTTCCTATCGTGGTGGTGTACGTGTAGGTGAGACTTCTACTTCTGCCTGGAATTCGCGTAGGGGAAGAGGTCGTATTAGGGTAAGATGTTCTCTTACTCAAAAGCTTTTTCTTCGTGATCAAGTTTTCCTCACTTCTCGTACAAAGAATTATCTTGGACTTGACTTGTCTTGTGAAAATATTTAGAGTGATTTGTCTAGAGAGAATACTAGCAGTGTTCCTGTGAGAGATCAACCCCTTGTTTTAGCCATGTCAAGAGTTGTACCTAATTTTTCAGACTTTATAACCCTTGATGATGATGAGTCCCCTATCCAATTTTTTGATCCTGTCAGAGCTTCTTCTTCTGCTCGTCTCCCTTCTCCTCCTCCTCCAGAGTTAAAGGAACCTAATGATGCTTTGGAGAAGAGGCCCAGAGAAGAATCGGTTCCTGTTGCAAATCCCCCTTAGCAATGTCGTTGTACTACTAGGAGCTCTTCTACTTAGCCACTGCCCCCAACCCCCGATCCAAAATCTGAGATGGCCATTTGGAATCCTCTTCTACATCGTGGCACCCAGCCTGTCCTTTCTAATGATAGCTGCGATAATGCTAAAGTTGCTCTAGCTGTGGGACAAGCTGTTTTGCTTCCTGGGGATTTTGAGAGAGAGGCCGGATCCATTTATCTTAAGCTCCTGAAAAGTGGCTTTCGACACCACATCAAGGTACAGGCTTTGTTGTTTTATTCTTGTTCAATTTTCTGTTGAGCATTCCTTTTCTTTGACATGTTGTTTTGTTGGATGTTTGTGACGAGCTACAGTCTATGCAACTCATGTATGTCGCTTGCGACCGTGCTGCCAAGGATAACAGGACAATCACCAGCACCAACGTGCAACTGAGGGCTGAGAATGACGAGTTGAAGGTCAGTGTCAATTGCTTGATCATTGCCAATCAGTTGATGACCAATGAAAATGAGGAGTTGAAGGAAGAGCTGGCTTCATTGAAGCGTCGTATTGGCGAATCAGATCATAACTTTAGTGATGCCATGACCAGACTTGGGCTCTTAGAGATCGAAGTTATGGAATGCCAGAGGAGCAAGGCCCAATTGGAGGCTGAATTAGCTAATGCCCAGGCGTCTTCTGACTAGGCCTACAATTAGGGAGTGAATGATACAAAGGTGAAGTTCAAAGCCCAGATGCCGTAGTTTCAAGAATTATTTTTTGCCAGAGGATAAAAGGCGTGTCTGACCAAGCAAGACATGCATAGGCAAGATGCGATTTGGATTGAGATTGAATACCCCAAACGTAGGGATGTTGCTCCCCAGCAGGCTGCTGTGCCAAACCAAAGTGTAGATGTTGACACTAGCCAGAAGGAAGCTAGTGGCAACATGCCTGTTACTGACGAGCAGCGGGTTGAGCTCCCCTCCTCTGGTGCTATCGAAGAATTAGGTAACATTTCTGCCACTAAGGTCCATGAGGCCCAGTGAAGAGGCCTTGTGCTTGTTTGATCCGTTTTAATCATAACTCTTGACATTCCTGACTTTTGTTTTGGTAGTTTAACACAATTTTTTGTCCCATGCCCTGCGTGGCTATTTGGACGATGATAGGTGCGTAATGTCGTAGATATAAGCACCTAAGTAGGGCGAATTAGCGCGTTAGAGGCGCGATTTATTTCATTTTCCACTTGATGCGGTGTTGTTCTGGGTTTTTCTTGTTTTGAGTTGTTTTGTAGGAAACAGGTTGGGAAGAGCGCGTGAAACGGTTACATGGTGGTCGGGCGTGTTGAGAAGCAGTGGGACCCAAGCTAGGACGACCAAACAAGCTGAGGAAGCATTTAGAGGTCTCGGTATCGATACAGGGATTATCCTGTATCGATACAGAGTGGTACATATGGGAACAGAAGGCACGGGTATTGATACAGGTTTTATCCTGTATCGATACCTAGGGCACTAAGGGCAGCCGGTTGACTTGCCACGTGGTTTGACTTCGGGGATGAATAAATAGTCCGATTCTAGGTCAAATTAGGGGACGAACTTAACATTAATTTTCTTTTAGTTTTTGCAGCCGTTTTTCTCTTTGGAAGTTGTTACTTTCCGGAGCTTGTTCCGTCGAGTTTTTGAAGTTTTATTCGCGGATTCACATATTGTTTCGGTAACTTTCCATTTTATTTTCATTGAATCTTCGTTCGCGGGAGTTTGTCCGCGCTTTGTTTTTGGATCTTCGCTTAAATTCATATTCAAGTATAAAAGCATGCATTATTTTATAATCTTGTTATTCGTTCAATTCAACATGAGTGAGTAAACTCATAAGTATGGTCACGGGGTGATTAACACACCGTGGCCAGGTCTGGATCTGTACTGCTTCTATTTTCGAACTTGATAAATGGAAAAGCAATTTAAGGTTACTAAAGCATTTCTGTTAGACATATCCGGGCATTGTCAGAGCCCATGTAACGCGGGGAACGAGGGACCAAAACTCGCTCTACGCTGCACATGGGTGAACGACAACCACAAGGATTCGCATCTTTCAGGGTGTCTTCTTCTCTCTTGAATCAACCGTTTTTAGAACAACGAATGGAGCAGAACAGTCTCGATCTAGTCACTATGTTATGAATCCTACGACCGTACTTCCCCTTTAATTAGCTTAAATCAGATCAACTTCACTTAGTGTAGGTAATCTCATCAATCAAACCATAAAGGGTGGCCACCTAAGAGCCGTGTTAAACTAGCAACCCGAATACTTAGTGAGCACTTTCTACCTTCTCTGTGGATTCGACTCCGGTCTTACCGAGTATTGTGTTGCACCGGTCTCTGCCCTACGCTTGGGGCAACTCACTAATTTAGGTCTAGGAATTCAGTCAAGCAGACGAGCTGACCCTACGTGGTCTTGTTCGTGGAACTACAGTAATTACACCCTTCGTGATGCTAGGTGGGCTGAAGTCTAAGTTGCCCGTTGACATGACTTGGAATTTTTTGCTTTACATTAACTCTGAATGTTCTGGTTGCACTTGCCTATGTAGCAATTGTTGGGTAACCTGTGTACAGGGATGAGGGGTGCAAGTTTGAGTCTTGTGTCTGCCCCTTCTCTTATTTTGACTGGTAGTTCGCGTCAGTGAGTTGTGCATTATACGTTCCTGCATGCAATCAAAACTACATACGACAAATATTATATAAGCTTTTGGACCCCAGACAGTCCTTCATTTTGTCAATAAGGTGAATGGTTTGGAACCCAGATGTTCCTGTATGTATTCAAAGTAAGACAAACATTTTGGAACCTAGATGTCCCTGTACTTAGTCAATAATTGAATGAGACAAACACACTGGAGCCTAGATGTTCTTGCGCCTTAGTCAGATTTGTATCGAGCAAATGATATAAACCATGTCTAACCTTGAACTATTATGGACAAAGCCATAAACAGGCTCAGGCATATTCGCGCCTAGTCATAGACAAGGCTATGAGTGATTCTTAAGGCATATTCGCGCCTAACCATGGACACGGGTTGCAACATTCGCTACGAGGTCTAGGCATGTTCGCACGTAACCATGGACAATTTATAGGCATATTTGCGCCTAACCGTGGAGGAGGCCATTGGGTGTAATATTCGCTATAGGTCTAGGCATGTTTGTGCCTAACCATGGAAAATTTATAGGCATATTCGCGCCTAACCGTGGACGAGGCCATGGGGTGTAATATTCGCTATGAGGTCTAGGCATGTTCGCGCCTAGCCATAGACAATTTTTAGGCATATTCGCGCCTAACTGTGGACGAGGCCACAGGGTGCAATATTCTCTACGACGTCTAGGCATGTTCGCGCCTAACCATGGACAATTTATAGGCATATTCGCGTCTAACCATGGAGGAGGCCACGGGTTGTAATATTCGTTACGAGGTCTAGGCATGTTCGTGCCTAACCATGGAAAATTTATAGGCATATTCGCTCCTAACCGTGGACGAGGCCACGGGGTGCAATATTTGCTGTGAGGTCTAGGCATGTTTGCGCCTAGCCATGGACAATTTTTAGGCATATTCGCACCTAACCGTGGACGAGTCCACGGGGTGCAATATTCACTGCAAGGTCTAGGCATGTTTGTGCCTAACCATGGACAATTTATAGACATATTTGCGCCTAACCGTGGACGAGGCCACGGAGTGCAATATTTGCTGTGAGGTCTAGGCATGTTCACGCCTAGCCATGGACAATCTTTAGGCATATTTGCGCCTAAGCGTGGACGAGGCCATGGGGTGCAATATTCGCTACAAGGTCTAGGCATATTCGCGCCTAACCGTGGACGAGGCCACGGGCCACGGGGTAGCTTAGGCATATTCGTGACTATTCATGGACGAGGTCAGGGACGAGCTTAGGCATATTCGCGCCTATTCATGGACGTAGCCATGGTTAAGCTTAGGCATATTTGCGCCTATTCATGGACGAGGCTAGCGACAAACCTGCATTTGTTGCATTATGACAGATTGAAGGTATATCATGCCCCCAATATGGGGTTTGTTCATTCAGTCAAAGCCCATATTTACTCAAATTAAAGTAATGCACAGATTTGCAAGTCAATAAGTGGATGACTTTATTCATAATCATGACAGTTTCTCTACTTTACTTGTAAATAAAGGAGAAGAAAAAAAGATCACATTTTGCCTTTCAGGGCATTATTCAAAGAAAATTCCATAATGAAAAACTTACTACGCCTTTCAGGGTATTATTCAAAAAGAAAAAAGATAATCTTAAGGAAAAAACTTCATCAGATTCTGGATATTCCAAGGGCGGGGAACTAGATTCCCATCTAGATCTGTAAGTCTGTATGATTCGACCCGTGCCAAGCCAACCACTTTGTAGGGCCCTTCCCAATTTGGTCTGAGTTTTTCGTCAGATACCTTTTTGGTATTCCCTACTACTTTCCTCATCACGAGGCCCCCTATTCCAAATTTGCGGGGGTGGACCTTCTTGTTGTAAGTCCTGCAAAGCTGCTACTAGTAGGCTGCCAGTGTAACCAGAGCTCTTTCTCGTCGTTCCTCTACAAGATCCAAATTTGTTGCCAAAGCTTAGTCGTTCCCACTAGCGTCTACCAACGTTGTTCTGTTTGTTGGTAGCCCCACTTCGATGGGGATGATGGCCTCAGTACCGTAGGCTAAGGAATATGAGGTCTCTCCTGTTGATCGTCTTGGGGTGGTCTTGAATGCCCATAGCACTATTGAGAGTTCTTTAGGCTAGCTCTCCTTCTTTTTCTCCAATCTTCGTTTGATTCCTTTGAGGATTGCTTTGTTAGAGGCCTCTGCCTGTCTGTTACTTTGAGGATATGCTGGTGTTGAGTAGTAGTTCCGTATCCCATGTTAGGCACAGAAAGCTTCGAACTTTGGCCTGAATTGCGCTCCGTTATCCGAAATGATGCAGTAGGGCACCCCAAACCTTGTTATGATGTCCTACCAGACAAATTTTTCAACATTATTCTCTGTAATGTTAGCAAGCGGTTCTGCCTCGATCCACTTGGTGAAGTAATCTATCCCCATCAGCAAGAACTTCCATTTGCCCTATGTTCTATCGATCTCCCTCCCGCATGTCCGCCACATGTCCCAGCGTGTATCTCATGTAAGAACTTTTGTACCAGCATGGGATGAACGCAAAGCAGGTAGGGACCGTGATATGACTTTTTGTATAGTTTTCCCTGTGGTGAGAGCAAAAAAAGAGCAAACTTTAGTTTAAATTTGTAGGCCTCTTTTTTATCCTCTAGAAGGATTTCGTCCTTTAGGTAAGCGATGATTGGGTCCATCCAACTTGGTCCCAAGTTTGCATCCATGTTGGTTTCGGCCTCTTGCCCAATGCTGGGTTGGGCTAGGTATTCAATTGCCACAGTGCACTTGTACTATGTTGGTAGTGCGGAGGCCAAACAGGCTAATGAATTTGTGTGAGCGTTTTGTCCTGAAGTGATTTGCTCTATCTTTGCTTCCTCAAAATCTGCCATTAGGTCCTGTATAACCTTTGTGTAGGCCGCCATTTTTTCATTTCTTAAAGCGTATTCCCCACTTAATTGATTTACCATAAGCTGTGAGTCACAGAAGATCTTTAACTTCTTGGCCCCAAGGGTCCTCGCACTCTTGAGCCTAATTAAGAGGGTCTCGTATTCTGCCACATTGTTCGTTACGCTGAAGCCCAAACGAACGGATTGTTCGAGCATCAGGTGCTCTGGAGTAAATAGCACTATTCTTACCCCTGAGCCTTTGTTGCACGCTGATCCGTCAACGTACAGATGCCAACTTCCTATATTTTGATCGTCGCCTGATTGACTTGGTTCATGTTCGTGAACCATGGGAGGCTAAGCCTTTGCCAGGGTAAACTCAGCTACGAAGTCTGCCAACACTTGGCCCTTGATGGCTGTCCTTGGTCGGAAATCAATGTCGTACTAACTGAGCTCTACCAACCAAGTGGAGATTCTCCCAGAGAAGTCCTCTTTTTGAAGTAGCGCCTTCAAGGGAAACTCGGTGTATACAGTAATGGGGTGCTCCAAAAAGTAATGTGGCAGTTTTCATGAAGCCATGATTAAAGCCTTAACGAGATTTTCCAAAGGGAGGTATCTAGTGTGTGCGTCCAGGAGAGTTTCACTTACAAAGTAGATTGGTTTTTCCTCTATGCCTTCTATTCGGAGGAGGGCTATGCTAGTTGCATGTTTTGAGACGACCAGGTAAAGAATTAGCCGCTCTCTTTTCTTTGGTTTTGACAACAATGGGGGCATTCTAAGATACTTCTTGAGGTCATTGAAAGCCTCTTCTTGCTCTGGTCCCCATTCATATCATTTTCTTTTCTTTAGCAGCTGGAAGAAAGGCTTGTATTTGTCTGACGAGCGACTGATGAACCTGTTTAGTGCTGCCGCCATGCCCGTCAGCTATTGCACTTCCTTGGTTGTCTTTGGGCACTCAAGTCTCTGGAGGGCTATAATCTAATCTAGATTGGCTTCTATGCCACGTTGCGTGACCAAATGGCCCAGGAACTTTCTAGAACTCACACAAAATGCACATTTTGAAGCATTTAATTTTAATTGAAATTGTCACAAGATATCAAAAGTTACCTTTAGATTAGTTATATGATTAGCTTTCTCCTTACTTTCACCACCATGTCGTCTATATAAACTTCCATAGTCCTCCCAAGCAAGTCTTTGAACATGAGTGTTGCGAGTCATTAGCAATACAGCCCTCGTGGAGTGATAAACGATGTCTTTTCTTTGTCTGGCCCATGCATTGCTATATGGTGGTATCCCCTGTAGGCATCCAAAAAACTCATTCGTTCGTACCCAGCCGTTGCATCAATGACCTGATCAATTCTAGGCAGTGGAAAACTATCTTTGGAACAGACCATGTTTAGACTAGTGAAATCGACGCACACTCTCCACTTCCTTGATTGCTTTGGCTTCTAAGAGATGATCAACCTCTTCATTGACTACTTTGGCATGCTGAGGAGCCGACATTTTGGACTTTTGGACTACTGGATTGTGCTGGGGGTCTACATTTAAATGATGACAGATTATATTGGGATCAATGCCTGGCATCTCTTAGGGCTTCCAGGAAAACACATCAACGTGTTGTTTTAGGAAATGTTCAAGCTCTTCTTCCTCCTTCTCATCAAGCTTTTCTCCTACCAGAAAGTACCTTTTTGGATCCTGATTGTCGAGCTGAACCTTTTTCAATCCTTCCACAGTTCTTAGNAAGGCTGGATTCCTTTCAACGTCTTCTAATGTATCTTGATCAGATACTTCAACGGACTGAATGAGATGTGCCTTGGGGGCTCTGTTGATCGTTGAGACTAAACACTGGTTTGTTATTTTCTGGTTTCCTTTGATGTCCTCAATGCCTTTTGCCCCCGGGAATTTTATCATATTATGGTAGGTTGATGAAATTGCCTTCATTCTGTGCAACCACGTCCTGCCAATGATGGCATTGTAGGAAGATGGGACATCGACAACCAGGAACTCTGTTTTCAACATGATGAACCCTGCTCATACTAGCAATGTCACCTTTCCCATGGGCCAGATAGGCTGTGACCCGAACCCAATCAGAGGACTATGACTCTTTTCTAAGTTCGTCTTGGGCAACTCCATCTTCCTAAAAGTGTCGTAATAAAGGATTTCTATGCAGCTCCCCTGGTCCACCAATATCTTCTCAACGTCGTAAGGTAACGACCAGAGCGTCATTGTGAGGTAGTGTTACTCCGACCAGGTCTTCGTCTGTGAACGTGATTGACTGCACCGTGATCTCTTCTTCCCTGGGCCTTTTCACACCCAGCTTGTACACGTGCTTTACATGGTCGTTATGCCTTTGTACATATCTGATCTCACTTTTGGTGTAGGGGGCTATGTGGCCATGTATCATTTGGATTAGATCCTTGGGTTTTGCTAAATAGTCCATTTCCTTGGTTGTGGCTGCTTGATCTTTTTTTTCTTTTTGCTACATATTCATCGAGGAGGCCTTCAGTTGCCTTCTCATCTAGGAACTTCTTATACTCGAAGCAGTCTTCTGTCATGTGTCCCCAGTCTCGGTGATAACTGCATTTCTTGTTTGTTGCTCTCCACCTTTCTTGATTTCCATACATTTTGGGGGGTTCGCGAAACCATGGCTTATCTCTAAGTCTGTACAACATTTAATAAATTGGTACATTAAAAATCGTGTAAATGTTGTGGAAAGAACGGGTCTGCACAGTAGCCTTGTCTCTTCGGCTGAACAAACTATCCCTCCTACTGTGGGGTACTCTTTCTTGTAACCCTTTTGCTCTGTCATCCTCTTTTCTAGAGTGACAAGTCGTCCAACGTTCTCTTTCCTGCTTTCTCTCATACGATCACCTTGGACGACCGCATGCTATTTGATACGTTGCATGAGTTTTGTCACCGTTCTGACTGGGTTCATCATCAGGGATTTCCTCAGATCTGAGCTAATAGGCAAGCTCATCTTGAAAGTTGTTATAGCATACTCCTCGCTACAGTCTTCAATCTCATTAAAGGTTTCCCAGTACCTTTTTGAATATTCCCTCAAACTTTCACCTTCCCTCTGTCCCATGGCAGTCAGGATGCCAAAAGTTTTTGGTGCCGCTCAACTTATCAAGAATCAGACTGTGAATTCTTCGGAGAGCTGCTTCCAACTGTGGATCAAGTTTGGTGCCAGCTTATGATGATACCAGCTCAGTGCAACCTTACCCAAGCTTGACAGAAACATCTTGCACATCAGGGCGTTGCCCCTTGCATGCATAAACATCGCCTACTGGTAGTGCTGAATGTGAGTCACTCGATCATCTGTGGTTTCATATAGCACGAACGGATTGTGCTTTATCCTGCCGGGTGGGTTTGCTCGTTGGATCCATTAACAAGTGGGGAAGCAGCCACATGGTTGAGGGACTTTCTGGCCGCTTCCCGGGCCACTTCACATTCATCATAGTGTTCATTTGAATTGGACCTCTCATACCAGTCCCTTTTTGGTGGTAATCCCATTCCTGATCGGCTCTGGTCTTTTCCATCATACTGGGACTTGGGCTTCAAATTTTCCTCCGCTTGTCACAAGCGGTCCTTCAGATTTTGGATTGCGGCTTCTTCCTAAGCAATCTGCTGTGCTTGGTCTTAGACTTCCTATTCCCTTCGCACAAAACTCTCTGCATATTCCCTGCCTCACCTCGCCTGGGAGTCTGCCTTCTTTGAGGCGTGACGCGGTGGGGAATTTCTTCATTGATCCCTTTGTGATTGGAACTCTGAACTCCCCTTCGGGATTTGCTAGGCTAGTAGCGTTCCACACGCTCCACCTGGCTTGCCAACCTCACTGGGGAGGCTTCTTTGGGGCACCGGGTTGCCCTAGAGAGGGATCCCTTCTAGCCCCACTCTTCTGTGGTGTGTGAAGGTCGTGATCATCCATGGATGATCTCGGTGGGGTTTTTTCTTTTCCCATAGACGGAGCCAATTGTAAGAGGGGAAAAACTCATGAGGTTATTTCCTTGCTCTTATGAGATCAAATCCTCTTCGAATGAAGCGACCTTGATCCTGCAGCACAAGCAAACCGTCAGAGCACCCCTGCCTCTAGGCGGCAAGGGCCCTCCGATGGCTAAGTTAGTATCTGACGAACTGGAGGATAAGTCCAACGAGTGTGTAAGTATGAGAATGGGTTTAAGCATACCTCTAGCACTACAGAGTCATTTTCTTATATAGACGATTAGTTTGTATTTACATTCCTTGCAGAATTCTCTTCTGTATGGAATCCTTCCAAGCTTAGGATTCTCCCTTATTGGGCAGTGTAGCGTGCATGATTCTGTATCCTTATACGATAAGAATCCTTGCCAAGAAGGCCGCATATTGCTCATTTGGAGTTTTACCCTACATGGGAGTTCACTCCTTGTTTAGTAAGTTGACTGGCTTTCCATCTCCGGGTAAGTTTGTTGTGCTTATCTTCTCAAGCTCAACTGATTCCGGGAATATCCTCGAATACCTTCTCCTTTCCTTATCTTTATAAGGTAAGGCCGCTACTAGGGTTTCTCATGTATCGGGCCATCCCATCTGCATTATCCGATGAGCAAATAGACTTGAATGATTTACTGAATTATGGGCCTTGTGGTCGTCAGCGCACTATTCTATGTTTCTTTCCTCGTGGATGTCACATGGTAGCTCTGGACGAGTTATTTTGTTCGACTTACGTAGACTTTGGAAAATACCCTGCACACCTTACTCCATCTCAGACAATGGGTCTCAGTTCGACAGAAAGTTCAATGCATTTTGTGCTCAGTATGGAATTAGAAACTACTATTCAACCCTAGATTACCCACATAGTAATGGGCAAGTAGAAGCTTCAAACAAGACCATTCTTAAGAGTCTTAAGAAGAGGTTGGAAAGTAAAAAAGGAAAATGGCCAGATGAGTTACCAGCTGTACTGTGGGCATACAAGACCACCCCACGATGATCTATGGAGGTGACGTCGTACTCCTTTGCTTATGGGACAGAGGCAATGAGATTGTGTTTAAAAAGATGACACATGCCCTTATTACTCACCACAAGAGGGTAAGTAGCTCGGCACCACATAGGGAAGCCCTAGCTTTGTGCTAAGTTGTACTGGCCATGAATAAGGTCAGTATGGTAAAATAAATTAAACACATTAGGATGCCCTAGCTCAGCGTAAGGCATAAATGGTTGCCCCTAATATGACCGAGCTAGGAAGGCTACATGTATAGCTTAAACAGCATTTTGGAATACATAATTCAGCTCCACACAATGAGTTGGGCTATGTACAAGTTATTCTGAGCTACGTTGAAGCACGGCACCGCCACGAATAAGGCGGTGAGACATTCTAGAATATTATGTGACGGTTTCTTATGTGATAAGGAGCAGTCCCATAGAATAAGGGATCTATATGAGAAATCCTAACGTGATTAGGAGTATATCCTGTATAGGAAAGAATCCTATATGGAGAAAAAGACCACTGCTATACGAGATCTAACAGGACGTGGAAGTTTGCTCCTAATAGGAAAGTCCTATTAGGAAAAGGATTCCTAAGGCCAATAGAAAATTGGGGCATGAGATGCCTAAATTAACAAATCTATCCACACATATATATACAAAACCATACCCATGGAGAAAGGTATGCTGTGAAACCCATTCATACGCATTGTGATTTGAGAGTCTATAGTACGAGATACTAACTTAGGCATTGGAGGGCCTTTGCCGACGTGAGGCAAAGGTGCTCTAACCCTTTCTCTATCTTGCAGATTTGGAGTTGAATCAAGGAAGCACGTGATCCAACCTATGTGAATTTATTCCCCGCATAGCTTCGGCATCATTGATTTGTTTTGATAAATAGGGGTGGGAAAAATTTGTTGTAAGCATTAACACAATTTTTAGTCAAACTTTCTACTCATGTATCCCCAGCGAAGTCGTCAAACTATAGACTACCCCCGCGAGAGGGCATTCATTACATAGGATGGCCAAGAAGCTTTTAGGTGCCCGTTGCGTGCGCTTAGGTGCCTGTTGCATCACACCTCAAAATTCATAGTTGCCACTTGGTTTAGGCTGAACTAAGAAAAATCCTTGCTAGAAATTCATGGTCTGGAAAAACACGGGTACAGTGAAGGGAAGGTGTTTGGCACCCCTCTCCGCCTAGCCATTAAGACTAGCCTCTACTTGTTAAATATCTTAAAAAATCCTGCACACAACTGGCTATTAAATTGTTTTAACATATATGGGTGACATAAGCACTAAAATACAAAAACACGGGGATAGGGGAATGGGAACACGCAAACGAAAAATAAAAATCAAACTTTGCCAACATTTTGATTTGGCGGCCGTCCAAGGATATGGCAGCCAGCAGATCACATTGATTAATATGCCTGCCGACACATTAGAGAGCTAACCGTTGTTCTTCCCAAGCCAGATAAATACTAAACAAAGAATTTCAACAACCAAAGTTCAACTAGAAAATGAGAAAGGATTGAGAAATTGACTGACTGGAAGCTTTACGACCTTGGTAATTTACTTCCTCAGCGATCGAATTGCTTTGATTTACTTGCTTTGCCACAGAACTTCACAAGACCTCAAGCCTTAAGCTATAATTTGGTGGTTTTGCACCTGGGTATTTTCTCACAATGGGGTAATTGGGCTTCTTAAGCTGGAGATATGGGAAGCATTTGCATAGAATTTCAAGGTGTGAGGCTTGAGAATTGTCTGTTAATTTCGGAAGTGGAGGTGCCTATTTATATGGCTTAGGATAGGAGAGTCCCGATTTGATTAAAGCTTGAATTATGAGACATATGATGCAGGCAAACTCTATCAAAAAGAGTCTTGATCTTGGTTTACCACATAAAACAAAGTAATCTAATTGGGGAGGAAGAACAAGAGTTTTAATCGGGCTCCTATTGGAAAACTTCTGGAAGAAGCTGATTTGCCGATTAACAAAAGGATTTGTCAATTGGTCGATGCATCTGACTGGAAGTATTTTGTTCTGCCAATAGACTGTGCTTCTGGCGGCTAGGTAATGGATTTACCGGCCGTTACATATATGAACCAACTAATATTTTGGCCGAGTTAGGGAGCTTTGTGGTTTAGGCTGCCAAACCCTTGCAAAGGTTCTAGAGTCCACGTGAATTTTCCCAAAGCTTTTGGGTATCGTTACATAAGTTCCTGGATCGTAACAAATGAATCATACTTTCTGTGCTTTTTACAAATGAATCAAACTCTCTCTCTTCTCCCCCCCCTCATTCTCCATTGTAGCATACTAGCATTGGTCGGATTCGATGTATGGGTGTCTTTTAAAGACACTCCAATGAGGGACATTCAACATCAGATTGACTTGGTGCTTGGGACAAGTCTGCTCAATTTACCACACTACCAAATGAGTCCAAAGGAGAATGTGATTCTGAGGGAGAAAGTAGAGGAGTTATTGCAAAACGGCCACATACAGGAGAGCTTGAATCCTTGTGGGGTTCTCGCCTTGTTGACCCTAAAAAAAGATGGAAGTCGGCATATGTGTGTGGACAGCCATTGTAAGGACCCGTAATTTTACATAACTTTTCTGGAATAATGTTGGGTAAATGTGAGGAATTAAATCTTAACTAAGAGGGGTCCATGTGATAGTGGTAGAGTGCATTTAGGTGTGTTTAATATACATTAGAAAGTCTAGGGGTGAAAGTGTAAGGGGATGAGAGTATTTATACATTTTTGTGCTAGCATTTTGAACAAAAAAACAGCCCTCTCTCTCTCTCTCTCTCTCTCTCTCTCTCTCTTCTCCTCCATTTTATTGCTTCAAAGCTTCAAGATTCACCAAAACTCCTTGTTTTCTGACCTAGCCTAGGAGGGTTGTCCCAAGGCATGATTGATCCCCTTGGGGAGGGGGCTTCCTCCCATGTATATGCTTGACCACTTCAAGCCATACGTGACTACTACACCCTCTAGTTCTGCTGCTGCACTTAAACATGTTCCTACTCAAGATTTGATGTGTTAATGCTGTGAGGTTTCTACTGCTCACGGGTCACTGCTGCTCACGGTTCGCTGTTGCATTCATTATTGCTGCATTCTGCTACCGCATTCATACCATTACTATGATGTTCTACGGTTTTTTGGGCTTGACAAAATTCAATCATTATGCTGCACAAATTACATCAGAAATGGATGTTGCCCAGCTTGTCCACCCACTTGCTATCTTCTATGTTCTACTGTGCTATTCTACTAGTGCTTCAAAGCTGTTCTCTCACCTCATGTCATGTTAAACGGCATTTTGGTTGCCTCATCAAATCCTAGCTCCAACATTAGGGAAGTTAAATATTGTCTTCAATAGTAGGTGCTATGAGTAGGTTGATCCATTGTTTTGTGTGGTGTTTCCTTCTCCTCTGTTAGATGCGGATGAAACACCTAGTAGCATAGCTTATTTGTACTTGTTTGCTTGACCAAATCCTAGACCTAAATTAACGGGTTGCCCCAAGCATAGGGCTGAGACTAGTGCAGCACAATACCCGGTAAGACCGGAATCGAATCCATAGGGATTGTGAATAGTGCTTAACTAGAAATTCGGGTTGTAAGATTTAACATGGCTCTTAGGTAGCCACCCCTTGCAATATGATGGGAGAATTAGCTAAACTAAGAAAATTTAATTTTTCTTAAATTACTTAAAAGAAGGTATGGTCGTAGGGATCCCAACACTGGTGGCCAGGCCCGGACATATCCGCTCCATCTGGTGTTCCAAGAAAACATTTGATTTTAGAGAGAGAGAAATACCCCGAAAGATGTGAATCCTCATGGTTGCCGTTTACCCATGTACAGTGAAGAACGAGTTTTGGTCCCCCGTTCCCCGCGTCACATGGGCTCCGACAATGCCCAGATTCGTCTAACAGATGTTCTTTAATAACCTAAAATTGCTTTTTTCCGTTATTGACTTTGAAAATAGGAGCACGAATATCCCCAGCCCTGGCCACGGCGTGTTAATCAACCCACGACCATACCTATGCGACTACTCACTCATGATAGCTTGAACAAATAACAAGATTCTAAAACGAAACATACTTTTATACTCGATTATGGATTAAAACAAAAGATTTGAGAACATATCACAGACAAACTCCCGCAAACTGAGATTAACGTAAACAAAACAAGAAGTTACCGAAACAATACTTGAATCTTCGAACAAAACTTCAAAACTCAAATGAAAAGATCTCTGGAAAGTCAAATATCCAAGAGTAAACTTAACGGCTACTAATAGGAAAACGAAAACAAAGTTCGGAACCCTAATTCATCCCAAAAACGAGGTATTAATGTCTTTCCCGAAGTTAAACACGTGGCAAGTTAACCGGCTGAATTTAAGCCATCCGGTATCAATACAAGAAAATTCCCGTATCAATACCCAAACATTCTGTTTGGCTATTGGTGCCTCGGTATCGATACATGTAATCCCATGTATCAATACAACTAGTAGTCCCTGAGCGTTTCAGCCGTCAAATTGACTTTCCAGCTTGTTTGCTCGTCTTTGCTTGGGTCCCACCGGTTCCCAACATGCCCAAAGTCCCATGTCCACTTTTACGTGCTCTTTCGGCCTATTCCCTACAAAACGAACACCACAATACCAAAACAAAAGACAACACCGCATCAAGTGGAAAATGGAATAAATCGCGCCTCTAATGCGCTAATTCGCCCAACTTAGGCGCTTATATCTGTGACATTGCGCGCCTATCATTGTTGCTTTGGCATATTTTCGTAAGGTTGTGACGAGTCGTTCAATTTTCGTTTTCCTTTTGTTCTTTTCTTTCTTTGTCCTCCCTGGGGTATGCACCTTGTAGGATGTATATTCGTTTAGCCTCTTTTATTTTCAAGCTTTTTTACCCAAAAAAAAAAGATTCACCAAAACTTCAAGTTCCCTCCAAGAACCCCACTTAAAATCACCTTCTCTATGCATTTTGAAGCTTGTATTGCACTCATTTTGCACCAAGAAACCCCATTTCGGGTTGGAGCAAATTGGAAGCTAGGGTTTTCATTTACCCACTCAATTCAAGCTCAAACCTTGAGGTAGGAAGACAAATTGGACTCCCTCTAGTTGTATTTAGGTGATATATAGCATATAACTTGCTCTTGTTTCTCAAATCCTTTAAATTCATGCTTTGCTCCCATGGTTGGTTTGTTTGAGCACAATTTTGTGATCTATAATTTGAGTACTTGTTTGTTGCAATTGATGGATGTTTGACACTCCCTTGAGGTCCATTAGTCACTCTACATAACCAACTTTTGGCCCTAAGCTTCATATTTATGTTTGGGTTGAAATTCCACACCTACAATGGTGAAAATCTGTCTGTCTTCTGGGCAGTGAGCTGCTGCCCCTGTTTTCCAGAAACAGTCCCCTGTTTAGGGATGGTTTTAGGCCACCCTTTGATGCCCATTTGGTCCCCGATTGTCCATATCTTCGTGTTGTTGACTCATATCACCATTTTGAACACCGAATCCACTTTGAATTCATAAAATTGACCCTTGGACATGTGAATTAACAAATTTGATGTTTTACGTATTGGACACGCGTCAGTGGATATATTTTGGCAAAAATGGTGAACTTTTGAAAAGAAATGGAATTTTTGGGAACTTTTGAAAGATAATGGTTTTAAATTGACATTTTTGGATAAAATGAACTCTAGGGATCACCCGTTTGGTGTCCCTAGCCATGGGGGCACGGAGCCCGCGAAATTCGGCCGGGGTACACGGAGCCCATGAAATCCGGCAGGGGTGCACGGAGCCCACAAAATCCGGTAGAGGGATATTTCCCTATTTAATGGGTGAATTTTTTTTATGAAATGTCGGTTTTGATGTAATTGGGTTAACTTGACATATTTGGAAAAATTTGACTTCCGATATGCGAATAATGAGGACTTTGGCAATAACTTAGACTTGGTGGGATACTTAAAAATGGTTTTGGAACATTTAAACACATTTGGACACTTGGACACATTTTGGTTACTTCGTGGTCAGGTTATAGCCTTTCGTTCATCTTAATCTTATACAAGGGTCTTATCCATCATCATATTCATCCATTATGCATGTATCATGTTTATACACCTAGTGCTAGTAGAAAAGTTTTCCTACTGGGCTAGTGAGCTCAACCTATCAATTTTTAGGTACTCGGCATGGCGCATGAGATGTGGTGCTTGTGAAGTGATGCATGCATGGAGCTTACTCATGAATTAAGTTATATTTCCATCTTGTGCATATTTTTTTGGAAAGATGGTTTTGTAACTTCTATAGCTTATTTTTTTGACAATTTGACAATATAATAACTTTTAACTTTGTATTCATGAATCCGGGTTATGGACGCTAGTGGACAAAACTTGTTTATTCAGAATGGTGGAATCTTATGATGTTGACTTTGAATATTCAAGGGATAAATGTATGACTTTGGTCTTGTCCCACGTGGATTTTATTTTATTTTTGTGTTATAAAATTGAGGGCGTGACAGCCTGCCATAAACAAGATCACCATCTAGTATAGGTTTCCAATACCTAGGCTAGATGATATGCTAGACATGTTGGATGGGTCCAAGTGATTTTCAAAGATTGATCTACAAAGTGGATACCATCAAATTCAAATCCGGCCTAGAGATGAGTGGAAGACCACGTTCAAAACCAAGGATGGCCTCTATGAATGGTTGGTTATGCCATTCGGCCTTTCTAATGCTCCAAGTACTTACATGAGGGTGATGAACCAGGTGTTGAGACCTTTCACGAGAAAGTTTGTGGTCGTTTATTTTGATGACATACTTATCTACAGCAAAACAGAGGATGAGCACGTGGTGCACGTGCGCCAAGTATTGATGGTGTTGCAAGAAAATAAGTTGTACATACAACTCAAGAAGTGCAGTTTCTTGACAAACAGCTTATTGTTCTTGGGCTATGTAGTGAGTAATGTCGGTATACATGTGGACGAGGACAAAGTTCGCGTCATTCGTGATTGGCCATTTCCCAAAACAGTTACTGAGGTGTGGAGTTTCCATAGATTGGCCACTTTTTATAGGCGATTCATTCATAATTTTAGCACCATTGTTGCAGCAATCACCGAGTACTTGAAGAAATGGAAGTTCTTGTGGGGAGAAGCAGCGAACAATAGTTTCAAGCTAATTAAGGATAAGTTGTGCACTGCTCCAGTTCTAGCTCTACCTAGCTTCGAGAAGGTTTTTGAGGTTAAATGTGACGCTAGTGGAGTTGGTATTGGGGCTGTTCTTTACCAAGAAAAGCGACCTGTGGCCTTCTACAGTGAGAAGTTAAGTGAAGCAAGGCAGAGGTGAAGCACTTATGACCAAGACTTCTATGCAGTGGTTCTTGCTCTCAAACATTGGGAGCATTATTTAATTCAAAGGAAGTTTGTGATGTATATTGACCATCAAGCGCTAAAGTTCATCAACAGTCAAATGAAGTTGGATAGTATGCATTTGTGGTGGGCCACTTTTATTCATAAATTTTCTTTTACCATTCGGTACAAGTCTGGGGTGACAAATCAAGTGGTAATGCATTGAGTCATTGTGCCACATTGTTGGTGACTTTAACCCAAGAGATTGTGGGTTTTGAGTTCTTGAAGTAATTGTATCTAGATAATGAGGATTTCAAAGAGATTCGAGAAGTGTGCAGTCAGAATCAACCTGTTAGTGACTTTCATGTTACTAATGGGTAATTATTTCGAGGCAATCGTCTTTGTATACCAAGGTCTTCGTTGAGGGAGAGCTTAATCTGAGACCTTCATGGTGGAGGATTAAGTGGTCATTTAGGGAGAGACAAGACAGTTGCAAGTTTGGAGGCGAGGTATTTCTGGCCATAATTGAAGAAGGATGCCAGAAATTTTGTCTGGAGGTGCTATACATATCAAGTATCTAAGGGCCAATCTCAAAATACTAGTCTTTATACTCCTTTACCCTTTTCTAATAATATTTGGGAAGATTTGTCTATGGATTTTGTGTTGGGGTTGCCTCATACCCATCGTGGTATGGATTTTGTGTTTGTGGTGGTAGATAGGTTTTCCAAGATGGTGCATTTTATTGCGTGTCAAAAGACATCCGATGCATCTCATGTGGACCGTTTGTTCTGTAGGGAGGTGGTACACTTGTATGGGGTTCCATAGTCTATTACTTTTAATAGGGATGTGAAGTTTGTTAGCCATTTTTGGGTCACTTTGTGGAAGATGTTTGGGACTTCACTGAAGCGGAGCTCTACTGTGCATCCACAAACTGATGGTCAAACAGAGGTGACTAATAGAAGCTTGGGTAATCTAATTTGAAGCATATGTGGGGACAAGCCAAGGTAATGGGATAATGCATTACCACAAGCTGAGTTTGCTTTCAACAGTGC
The DNA here is from genome assembly GCA_022606695.1 of Vaccinium macrocarpon. NCBI lineage: Eukaryota > Viridiplantae > Streptophyta > Magnoliopsida > Ericales > Ericaceae > Vaccinium > Vaccinium macrocarpon. The sequence goes on along the minus strand of CM040170.1, from coordinate 15,920,402 downwards.
AATTCATAGTGCCACAGGAAAATCACATTTTTCCTTGGTTTATGTGACACCTCCCAAGCATGCAGTGGATTTACTTCGTCTTCTGTAGGGTCATGGAGTTAGTGTTGTGGCTGAGGCAATGGCTAAGTAGTCCCAAGAGGTAATTGATTATGTGAGGCAGAAGCTAGCTTAGACTAATGCAAAGAATAAGGAAATTGCTGACAAAGGTAGGCGTGTCAAGTTGTTCAATGAAGGTGATAATATAATGATCTTTTGAAGAAGAAAAGGTTTCTTGAAGGAACCTACAACAAGCTGAAGCCCAGAAAGTACGGTCCATACAAGGTTTTGAAGAAGATTGGGGATAATGCATAAGTGATTGATCTTCCCGAGTCCATGAAGATATCCAATATCTTCAATGTTGCTGACATGTTTTAGTATCATGAAGAGGAGCCGCTCTATCTAGATTTGAACTCGAGGTCAAGTTCTTTCGAAGAAGAAAGGATTGATGCATAACAAGTACCGGCCCGATTCTATGATCAATTGGACCAGTCAAAGCCTAAGAGGCCCAAACAACTTCTAATTGAAAATTGTCAATTTTAGCAATTTATCGACGAGCCCGGAGTAGGCCCAAACTTGGTGGGCTGAAGCAGAACCGCGCTGCGATCAAGACTCACCACCCTAATCATGACTAATGGTGGATTTGGGCCAAATTCATTCGTTTAGGCCTTCAATTTAGTAATTTTGCAATTTTAGGTAATAATTAGATTACAAGCTACTCTTAGCGTGTAATTCCGTTTTCGTTGTTTCCAGTTGGGAATTTCTTATTTTTCTTTCTAGTTTTCAATTTTGGAAGTTTCCCCAATTTTCGGGATACTTTCTTTTTTGGTAAGTTTTTCCTAGAGTTTGCTAGTTTTCCCTATAAAAGGGTATGTAGCCTATATAATTATTCAGCTTTTAATCAAATATAATTTAGAGTTATTCTCTTTCTTCTTGTGGATTCAAGAATCTCATGGATTCGAGACCTATTTTCGTTCGAACTAGTACGCAACTAGTTTCTTGTGAATTTTGTTGCTTCAAATGGTATCAAAGCAAGGTCATTTATGGCTCGATGGCACCTAACAAAGTTGATGACACAACTTGTGACGTTGTTTAGGGGCTTGCTGATCTAATGGCGATGATAAAAGAACAACAAACCCAGTTGACAGGGCTTCGTGAATTTCGTGAAGAAACACAAACTCTATTAACGGAAATTCATGAAACGCTGCGACAGCTGTAGTTGACTCTCCGCCAAAACCAGGGACCAACAGAGGTTGAAGAGAAGTGCACGGTGGGATATGCCCAATGCTGTCCTCATAACCAAGATCGCGAACGTGCGGTGGGATTTTCCCAATGCTAACCCGATAACCGGATTGTAGTCAGGAGACGTCCAACTAATCATGCAGATAGTGAAAAAGAATTAGAACTAGAAGAAGAAGCGATGGAAAACCATCCATAAGAATGACCAAAACAATTGTTCGATGAATATCGTGAGAAGGTGGGCCTTCCCACGTTCAGCAGAAATCTCGAAATTGAAGAGTTCTTGGGCTAGCTTTCAGAGGTTGAGCGATTCCTTGACATGACGGGAATTCCAAATACAAAGAGGGTTAAGATGGTCGCTTACAAAATGAAAAAGCGGCATTGCAGTTTGATGGGATCAGTTGCAGGCGAAGTGACGAAAGCAAGGAAAGGAGTCTGTGCGAACATGGCGTAGGATAAAACAACTCATGATGAGCAACACCTTTTTCATGACTATCAAAATTACACACAGGAGAACAAGTCTGTTTTTTATTACAGGGTTGAATTTAATTGACTCGCTGATCGTAATAATCTGTACGAGTCAGATGGATAGAAAGTAGCCAGGTATCTTAATGGATTGAAGCTGTCGATACGGGATCAGATTGAGTTGCAGACAGTGTGGGATGTGGATGAAACCCACAACCTAGTATTGAAGGCCAAGCAGCTGGAGTGTGATCGCAAACCAGAATACTTAGGATGCTGTTGTAACATAACTGAATCGTCCATTCCTCCTGAATCTAAGGGAAGTCGATGTTTCAACCTAAGGCTGTAGAGGGTGATGGAGCAAAATTTGGAGGTGGCAATCAGACAAGCAGTTCTAGCAAAACCACGGTGAATGCGCCGAATCCTTATGTCAAGCCCATGCCTAACAAGTGCTACAGGTGTCAAAAGCCTGGTCACCGTTCTAGTAATTGTCCAGATCAGAAGTTGGCCTTGGCAGAGGAAGGAGAAGAAGAAGATGATGGAGTGATAGGCGACTAGAATGAAGATTATGAAGTTGACTATGCAAAGGAAGATGGGGATTGAGTAAACTGCGTGATAAGACACTCTATTTTAAGATCTTTAGGCATACTGATATTCTATTATTCTAGAAACAAAATATTGGTTCTTGGTTCTCTTATTCTTCCATAGCAGATATTTTGTATGTCTTCGCTTGAGTAAACGCAGTCAGAAAGAAACTCGAGTTCTGTTTCGTTGTATCTTGAAAGATGATTTACTATTAACCTGGTGCACACCAAATTCACTCGAATTGGTAAGGGCACATACTGTCTTTAGGAAAGCATCGTTACAACGTGCGTGCCTCAAATGTAATTTAATGTTCTAGATTTTTCTATAGAGACGATGCCATCAACCTTTTGAAGACTGGATTTCCAACAAAAATCTCCATGCAGATCTACTTCAATTCAAATCCCCAATAAGTCGTATAGAATGTGCTTGTTTTGTTTTTTATTTTTGCATTTTTTTTATTCTTTGAAGTGTTTAATATGATTAGTTGATTGTACTTTTTATTGGATTAGTTGTAATAAACTATGCAATGATTAATGTTTGTTTCAATTTGCTTAATTAAAGGATGGAAAAAGGACACAAGCGACCATGAGCTAGGGAAATAACCCAGGCACCAATGCACTCAACCAATGCCTTGGTGATATTTATGTACGTATTTTTGTGACCGACGTTACTGATTGGTTACTGTTTTCAATTCCATTGTCTATTGATCTTAACTCATGCATGCTTTACCTTTTCAAATGCAGTAAAGAATGGGTGGAAAATGCAAGAGCCAGGACCGTTGGTGCTATGTTTACTGCACAAAAGGTTAATTAGAATTTAGGCGATTGTAGTGTCATTCTCCTTGTGTTTCTTACTGTCACGGACTTCAAAATTACGAACATTTACTCGTCATGTCATGTTGTCTTGTGTTTTGCTTTTAACGGAAGCCTTGAATACGTTGCATGCGGAAGAAGTTGGGGAGGCATGGAAAAACATGGATGCTACAGAGGGAGACAAATACGAGACCCTTGCACAAACGCAAAGGACTACAAGGTGGAGAATGCCATGTCGCAAGACAAAAATATATCAAGAACGGAGATCTATACGCAGATGGCAAAACAAGTAGTGCTCGAGGAGATTAAAAAGAGAAATTATGAGAACGTTGTGTTGTCGCCATTGTCAATCATTGTTGTTCTTAACATAGTGGCTGCTGGATCAAGGGGTCGTACTTTAGAGAAGATGCTAGGATTTCTTGGTTTCCAAAACATTAATGAAATCAAATCGCAATCTTTGAAGATGATGGTCTTAGTAATCAACATTTAACTAACGCGTATCTGTAATCTTAACGTGAGGAGATTAATAAGTATTTAATAACATAGAGCTCGAAATATAATTGAGATAAAGATGGGAGTGCAATTATAATTCTTTAGTGGTGTGAATTATAATTTGTGAAATAAGAATAGAATCCGGGTGGGATTAAGTTTTTTTATTTAGACAAGGAGCCCAAATTTATTTCTCCTAAGGTCCCTGCTCTATCCCTATAAATATATTGTTATGTTCTCTAGGTCAAAAAAACAGTCATTCAAAAAATTAGAAAAGAGGCTGTGAGAGAGAGAACAAAGAGATCATGTAGAAGTTCACACTTGGCTACGTGATTGAGATATAAGGGAATATGACAGAAGATCATGAGGTATTGTCGAGCAAAACTTGTTGCATACAGTATTAAAAGAGCTAATTGCCAGGTTTGATTTCTTGTGTTGTTGTTCAGCTTTGCTGCTTTTGGATTGGGTCTAGTTCGTTTGCTTTTGGCTTGGTTTGTTTCAAGAGGTTGTTTTTAGGTGCTTTGTGGTCTTTGCTCCTGCATGTTTTGGCTTGTGTGATTTTTTTTTTTTTTTTTGGAGGGGGTTTTTTGGTGCTCTTTGGTCTTTAGGTGTTGGGTTTTATATATTTTTGTTTGTTTGGTTGTCTTCTTGTCAGTCTTCCAATCTTTTGGGTCTTGAGAGACTTTTTTGTTTTTCTCTTCCCTCGTTTAATCTTGTATCTTCAATATTAGATTAATAAAATCTTTTTTTGCCATGCAAAAAAAAAAAATTGGTCTGTCAAGTTCTAAAATAAACAAGTCAACCAGCAATAATGTCTACGGATGAGAGGTAAACCCTAATCTCACCTTGTAGGCTTTGTGTTTATTTTTGTTGTTTAATCTGTACGTGTAATTACTGGGTTCAGGGATTTGTTCTAACGTCTGTTTTGCAGAATTGATTATCCCACTATTATAGTCACGCATGTTTTTTATTGTGTGATTAGATCCCACGCTTTGTAATTGTTTTATCCGTGGTTACTATTAGTGTTTTTTTATTACAAGTTTGGTTTTATAATCTATCATAGTAGTATGCGGGAGATATAAGTTTTTGATGTAATATTTGTTTCTTCAGTTGTATCATTTTAGATATATAAATTTGTTGTAAGATTACAGATTTTGTAATGGAGCATAGGATACAGAGAAAATAATCTTTTTTAACAAGAAGATAAGTTTTATCAAGGAAAAAGAATGTTTGGCTCGCAGCAGAATATTTTCGGATTTTTAGGGTCAGAGTTCAAGGCTGTTTTGACCCAGTAAACATCAGAATTGAAAATTTTGTTCTTCATAGACATTGTAGATAATTGAATTTCGAATCCAACCCAATTGGAATCAGTTCAATTGGAGTTTGGATGAGGGAGAAAAGTCCAAAATACTAAAGGCTGTGCAATTTACTCGGGAAAAATTTCAAATCCAATTTTTCTTGCCTAAGTATGGTTGGATTTGGTTTCCTTGATTGATTCAAAGTATCAAAGTCTTCAACATATATATTGCTCAAGGATTTCAAGTTTGAAAATGATTCCTTACTGCTTAAGGATTTCAAGACTCGAAGGATTCCTGACTGCTTAAGGATTTCAAGACTGGAAGGATTCCTTATTACTCAAGGACTGTATCTTTGACCATAATAGTTGGGATACATATTATTTATGTTTCCTTTTTATGAATATTTGTATATCCATCTTATTTGCATGTGTGATAGTTTACCATATTTGGACGACATGGTAATATTTGTCTTTTGACCTAGATCACGGTTTTTGCAAACATGTTAATTTTGATAACCCTCACAAATTTTTTAAATTACTAAGTGGGAGAGGGAGTTTTATTTTGTATAAATCCCATGGTCTCCATTACTAGTATGTAGATGATATAATTAAGTTTTTTGTGTTGGTTTTAGAACCCTTCCCCCCCTCCCCCATCGGATGAAATCAATTATGGCATCATCAGTACTTACTTCCTTAGAGGATAACTCTAAGATAATTGTTGTATGGATTGCTCCTCCATCTGGGAAGTTCATTACGCAATAATGGATCTTGAAGTTAGGTAATGGTATACACTTAGCTATAAATAACAAGTATCATCTCCATCTAAGTCACTGCTTTTATTTATAGAACCGAAGCAAATTAGCTATTTAATTTTATTGAGCACGGTTTAGTGTCTAGATAGTAAAATTAAAAGGTTGTGCCTATCCACAAAAATGATAAAGAGTAGTGGACCTACCCATGGAGGCATACTCTTCACAGTGTGTAGGGTTGCTAATGTTTTTCTTTTAATAGACTGGTTGAGGGAACCAATTTAATAGAAATACAAAAAGTTTTAATTGCCCTTCATAATTGTTGTTATGTGATTCTCAGATTCAAAAAATTGACTTTTTCAATCCACTTGATGACATTGTCAAACAAATTTACTAGTCTTAATTATATTGACTAGAAAATGATCTGGATATTGTGTCGACTTCTTAGGGGACTAAACTTGTGTTCTCTGAGGTGTGGTCTATCAAACCCATTGAAATTGCAACAAAACCTGAAATCTGGTATATAAGGATTGGGTTATAACTAATGAGATGGTGCGGTGTTACATTTTAGCTTCTATGTCAAATGTATTACAACATCAACATTAGTTTTTGAAAACTGCCTATGACATGATGTATAACCTAAAATAAAAGATTTGGGGTGCAGCTAGGCCAGTTGTAATGTGGGATTTGGGGAATTAACCATTGGTGAAGTAACCCTAGCAAGGGGATTATGTTCTGAAGATAATAGGTCTTCTGAATGAACTAGAAATTCCAGGAGCTGAAATCAATGAGGAAACTCAGGTTGATTTTGTACTCCAGTTGCTTACAAAGGTTTTTCAGTAGTTCTGCTTGAATTACAATATGAACAAAATGCATTATTATTTGATGAAACTAATGAAAAAGAGTTAAATTAGCCAAGGGTCTTTTGGTTAATAAATAGACAATTGTGAGTGTAGTTGAAGAGTTTCTACTTCTTAGTCAGAAGGCAACAAATAGCAAGAAAAAGGTTCAACAGCAAGCCACGCTTCCTCAAACAGTTTATGAGCTTGGAGGTAGAGTGAAAAAGCTGAAAGGCAAGTATTTTCACTATAAGTAGAAAGAGCACGAGAAGAAGGTTATTTGAATTATCTCAATAAATTGATCAATCAAGGAATTTTTTTTCACTAGTAGTTGAATCGTGTTTAGCGGTGTTATCTACCAATACTTGGTGTGTAGATACGGGAGCCACTAATCATGTTTGCAATTCATTGCAAAGGTTCCAGGAAACCAAGAGACTTAGTGATGCAGAAATTTATCTACATATGGGAAGTGCTACAAAAGTAGCAGCAATCGCATTAGGCGTTTAATTTCAAGAGATTGTCTTTATGGTCATTGAATTAGGAGAAACTTAGTTTCGGTTTCTAATTTGGTTGTAAATGGATATTTGGTTTATTTTTAATAACTCTATGGTTATTAAGTTAAATAAACATTTTATCTCGTATGATTTTGACGTACTCTTGTCTTGACAAAAGAAAGCTTGACGAATTTTGGATCCCAAAATTTAAATTCTCGTATGATTTTGACGTTTCATTGACCATGAAGGAGATGGGGATGTCATTTTCTTTCATGGAAAATCCACAAGACTTTGCAGAGATGGTGGAAATTCCCAAGGGTCTCCCATTTATTGTACTGAGGGTGGCTCAAAAGGTTTGTATCGAGGTAGATGAGAAACACTCAAAGGCAGCTGCAATTGCCGGTTGTGCTCCAGCAACATATTCCAGGTATAGGACAAAAAGCAAAAGTTTTGATGCTAATCATCCTTTTGTGTTCACAGGAGCTGTCCTCGATCCAACCAAAGTCGAATGACTTGTTTCTTTTCTTTCAATCTTTTAAAGTATTTACGTATAATGTTAGTAATTCAAGCAAGGATTTCGATTAATTAACTTCTAGATTTGTTGATAAACAGCTTGGACATTAAGTACTATTAAGACTTTCCTTTTACTATTAGGCTCCGTTTGTTTTTGGCGGAAAACATTTTTTGGGAAAACATTTTTTAGAAAATAAAACATTTTCTAGTGTTTAGTTAAGATAGGAAAATATTTTTTGGAAAACATTTTCTAATGTTTGGTTGACACAGAAAACCATACCAAATAACAAAACCCATTTTTTATATAAGAAATCACATCCTACACAAACAACATACCTTTACTTCTGAATCATTCTAATCTCTAAGCTGGAGAAAAGGGTGTGAACGAGTGGAAGATTGGGTAACTACGACAGGCAATTAGGCATATAGGTGATTTGGGGGAGATTCTAGGGTTCCTCGTTACTCAGCTTCTCGCCCTTCTAGAGACCTGCTTCGTTCTTGCCTAGCAATCTTGCTTCATGGGTGTATGGTGATTGGCGAGAAGGTTTCTTCGAGGTAACTCAATTTCCCTTCTCGTTTGTTCTGGTTATGGATTTAGACAGTAATTTTCCTGTGTTGGGCTCTGCTATTGTGCTTCGCAACTCCAGTTTGTTGACTGGTTCAGTTTCTGGTCTTGCCTCTAAGGTGAATCCTGTGGTTTCTGAGAATTTTTTTGATCGATTAAAGTGCATAACTGTAGCGAATACAGGTCACTTGATGATAGATGAGACTGATGGTCCTGCTGACTGTCAGATTAAGACTTTGAGTGCTAAAGTTCTATATCTTTGTAAACGATTAGATGCTCAGAACAGTGGTGATGCTGGTTCAATTCTTGGTAATAAGGGGGTTAAACCTGTGGTTCCACCTCCTCCTTCTTAGACTGAGGTGGTTGGTTAGAGCAAGCATGGTGCTCGTCAGAAGTTGACCTATCATCCACCCCAAATTAAGGATGCTAAGGTGGTTGTTTGTCCTCCAATGGCTGTGATTAATGTTGGGGCTTCTCAGTGGGCTGATTGTGTAGTAGGATACTTTCTGGATAAGAAATTACCATATTATGCTGTGAGGAACATTGCTTTCCAATTATGGAGGAAATTTGGTCTTAGAAGGTTTCATCAAATGAGCAGGGGTTTTATTTTTTTCAGTTTTCTCAAGCTGATGCACTGCTTGACCGAAATCCTAGACCTAAATTAGTGGGTTGCCCCAAGCGTAGGGCTAAGACCGGTGTAGCATAATACCCGGTAAGACCGGAATCGAATCCACAGAGAAGGCGTGAAGTGCGTACTAAAAACTCGGGTAGAAGGTTTAAAACGGCTCTTAGGTGGCCACCCTTTATGAGTTGACTGGGATATTAGCTGAACTAAGAGAATTTGGTTTTGCTTAAATTAATTAAAAGAAAGTACGGTTGTAGGGTTCATAAAACCAGTGACCAGGACCGGATATTTCCTACCCAATTCGTGGTTCCAAGAGAACATTCGATTTTAGAGAGCAAAGGATACCCCGAAGGATGCGAATTCTCACGGTCGCCATTACCCATGTACAGCGGAGAATGAGTTTTGGTCCCCCGTTCCCTGCGTTACATGGGCTTCGACAATGCTTGGATTTGTCCAACAAAAGCTCTTAAATAACCTAAAATTGCTTTTCCATTATTGATTGTGAAAATTGGAGCAAGGACAAATCCATCCTTGGCCATGGCGTGTTAATCACCCCGCGACCATACCTAATGGAACTACTCACTCATGTTAACTAGAACAAACACAAAAATTCTGAAATAAACCATGCTATTATACTTGAATGTGAATTAACGCAAAGTATTCGAGAACAAAGTGTGGACAAACTCCAGCGATCGAAAGTTAATATAAATAAAACAAAAAGTTACCGAAACAACATGAAAATCAATGCTTGACCATTCGGGTGATTAATAATTAACTAGAATTTCGTCCCAAGCGTAGGACTATCGACCAGTGTAGCACAATAAATTCGGAAGTACCGGAGTCGAACCATAGAGACGGTCTACGGTGTTTAACCCAAACAATGTTGGCTCTACGTTTGTAATTGGCTCTCAGGTAGCCACCCCTTGATCAAATGAGTTACTTAATTAACTAATTTAGACTAATTTAACTATTGGACTTTTGAATTTAACAAGGAGAGCACAGCCATGGGCACTATGGTGTTCGCAGCTAGCCTAATTCACATTCACTCGGCCCACAATTACTCAATTAATAGATTTAAAAATATGAAAAGAATATTTCCAACAAATGCACACCGTTTGTCACCAATCTCCGAGCGCATTTGGAATTGGTAATGCCAGGGTTTGTTTGCTAGAAAAACTTCCGTATTAAAAAATTGCGCATTAATTAGAGTTATTCGGCACCGAGGTAGAACATTAATTAGCCTAGCCACGGGACACCTTTGTCCCGCGGCCCCGCTCAATGCGACTACTCACGCATTATTGAAGAAGCAACAAAAACAACGCAAACCCTAGATCTAAACATCATTAAACAACGAAAACAAAGACAGAAAGTAATATCGAAGATTGTGCAGTGAAATTACCCTTGATTAATTTAAGCAAAACATCAAAACCACGCTGAAAATCTTGAAAACAAGTGCTGAGAGAGATTATCAGATCTATAGCCAAAACTTGAAGAACTAAAAAGTCTGTAAAATTCGTGGAACCCTAAAACAAGTTTAGTGCTAACTATTTATATTAACTTCGAAGACCCCATAAAAAAAAACAATAAACGTCAGAAAATATTCCTCGCGGCCAAATGAAACGACGGCGTTTAGAACGTCCCTAAGCCACTCAGTAGTGCTACATGCATTTCTTGGTAGCGCTACCGCTTTGCCTTCCACACATGTTGACCGTTGACCCGATGGTCTTGACCGTTGACCTCCCTTAAACGCGCCGGTAGCGCTACACCTATTTTGGTGTAGCGCTCAAGAACCTTCTGTTCAGTTTTGGGACCCTTTTGTGCCCACTTTGAGCGCTCCAAGGAATTGGGGTAGCGCTCCCGACGGGTTTCGACCATTCCCATGCACAATCCACTTGCCTCCAACTCGTGATTGACGTGCATGTCCTTCCAATAATCAAAATCACGCTCATGACCTTAGAATACTTGCACATTACACTTGAGACACAGAAACACCACATGCACATATTAATTGGAAAATAAGGCCCAAATCGCACGTCTATCATGCTAAAACCCCCTACTTAGGCGCGTATAAGCAAGCTTCTCACGCGCCTATCAATCAACGAACAAAACTTCAAACTCCAATGTAAAAGTCTCCGAAAAGTTAGATCTCCAGAGGAAAATCGGCTGCTAACTGAAAGCAAAAACCTAAATTCAATTCGAACCCTAATTAAGGGTAAAAACGGAGTATTTCTATCCTCCCTGAAGTCAAACCACATGGCAGAGTTGACTGCTGCCTTTAAAACCCTCGGTATCGATACAGGAAAAGTCCTGTATCGATACCCAAACATTTTGTTCGCATATGATCACTCCGGTATCGATATAGTAAAAGTCCTGTATCGATACCGACAGCCTTAAAATCACTTCCAAGCTTGTTTGACCATCCTTGCTTGGGTCCCACTGGTTCCCAACATGACCGGCCCCCATGTGTCCACTTTTGACGCTATTCCCAACCTGTTCCCTACAAAATAAACAAACACAAGAAAAACCAAAGACACACCGCATCAAGTGGAAAATGGAATAAATTGCGCCTCTAACGCGCTAATTCGCCCCACTTAGGCGCTTATATCTATGACATTGTGCGCCTATCATGCACATCTGAAGGTAATTGAGGCTAGTCCTTGGCACTTTGGAGGTAAGCTTTTTGTCTTGAAGCCTTGGTCCCCCAAGATCGTTTTTGAAAAGGAGCAATTTGCTAAGGTTCCTATTTGGGCTCAATTCTATAATGTCCCCTTGGAATTATGGACTAACGAGGATTTGAGCTATGTTGCCAGTGTTGTAGGTGTGCCTTTGTATGCTGATGAGTTAACAGAGAACCATCAAAGGCTTAGTTATGCTCGGCTCTGTGTGGAGGTGGATGTTGGGGTAGTTTTACCTGAAACTATATCTGTGGAATATGCTGATGGGTTCTCTACTACTATCGGCATTAGGTATCCTTGAAAACCAGTAAAATGTATGGAATGTCATGTTTTTAGGCACTCTGGAACTCAGTGTCCTTCTAAGGTTGCTGCTGAGCCTCAGAATGGGATTGCATGGGTCAGGAAGGCTGTGGTTGGTGATAAGGATGGTGTTCTGCCACCTCCAGATGATCATGTGGTTGATGGTGTTGCTGAGATTCAGGGTGTTACTCATTCTATAACGTCTGGGGAAGTGGGTGAAAATGGGCATTTAGGAGCTGTGCTTACAGATCCTTTGTCTTCTACTCCTCCTACTTCTGTAGTGAGGAGTGGTAATTCTTTCTCCCCTCTTGCTTTATTAGAAGAAGCTGGGCTTGTGGATGAGCTAGATAATGTGGCATTTGAAGGGGACAAGGATGAGAGCATTTTTGCTTCTGCTCCTGTGGTTGCCCCTGCTAAGAAGGGTCATGGTAGGGGAAAGGGTAAAGCTAATCCTCCTCCAGGCAAGAAGGGGTGTGGGGGTGGTCCAAAGATGTAGTATTCATAGAAAAAATTAGCTTGGGGGCCTAGAATATTAGGGGTTTAAATGATCCCCTTAAGCAGAAAGAGGTCCTTTCGATGATTAGAACTCATAAATTGGGATTGGTTGGTGTTGTCGAGGCTAAGCTTTGACTTGCGAATGTTGAAAACACAGTTAGAAGATGTTTCCCTGCTCAGTGGTCTTATGCTCATAATGGTATTCCTGGTAGGGTGGCTAGAATATTGGTGGGGTGGGATTCTCAGCTTTTTAAGGTTGATGTGATTCATACTTTGTCGCAGATACTGTTAACAAAGGTAACTATGGTAGATACACGAGTGTTTTATGCTTCTTGGGTGTATGGGTAAAACTTGTTAGGGGATAAACAAAGTTTATTGGGGGGGGACATGATTCTTTGGCTTGCTTTGTTGGTACTTCTCCTTGGATCCAGCTTGGTGATTTCAATGTGGTTTGACAGAGGTCAGAGAGGGTGGTGGCTTTGATGTGGGTGCTGCTACTGAGTTTAATACATGCCTTGATAGCATTGATATGGATGGTATGCCTTCCAAAGGTATTTGGTTTACCTGGTCAAACAAGAGGGGTGGCTTATGGGATTTTAATAGCAAGCTAGATCGTACTCTCATTAATTCCTATTGGATGGATTCTTTTCCTGAGTTTGAAACTACTTTTTTGCCTCCTAGAGTTTCAGACCACTGTTTCATATTGGTGGATATCCAGCCTTCTGTCCTGAGACGGATTCTTTTTAAGTTTTTTAGTTATTGGATGAAGCATGTCCAGTTCAAGTCTGAGGTGCAAAACTCTTGGGGTTTGCCTATTAATGGCCCTTGTTGTTACTATTTGTATCAGAAGCTAACAAGATTGAAACCTGTGCTGAGGTCTTTCAATAGTCATTTCTTTTCCCAGATTAGGGAAAGAGTCCATCACGCTCGGAAGGAACTTGCTTTCGCTCAGGAATAGTGTGCTAAGTATCCTTTTGATGTTTCTTTGGCAAGTGTGGAGAAGGATCTTTATGCCAAGTTTATTGATTTAAGTCTAGCTGAGGAATCCTTCAATCGACAGAAATCTAGAGTCCAGTGGCTTGGTTTGGGGGATCAGAATACTAGGTTTTTTCATAAGAAAATGAAGTCTTCTTGTTTGAGAAGTAAAATTCTGAGTTTATGTGATGCTTTTGGGGCTAGGATTACTGACCCATTGGAGGTTAAAAAGGTGATTCTAGGCTATTATGTGGGGCTGTTAGGCACTCCTTTTACTCAAAAGGTTGACGTTTCTCAAATGTTGCGGTTGGCTGTGAGTCAAAGGGTGCCGTGTGATACTAGGATGGGCCTAACTATGGCTGTTTCTAGAAAGGAGATTAAGAATGCTATGTGCTCTATTAAGAAAGACAAGGCTCCAAGTCAGATGGTAACAGTGCCGATTTTTTCTAGCAAAATTGGGACATTGTGGGGGATGAGGTGGTTAAGGCCATTCAACTGTTCTTTCAAGATGGATTTTTACCTCGTCAATGGAATTGCACTGCTCTAACATTGGTGCCAAAGGTTCCTTCTCCTACTTCTGTCAAAGATTACCGTCCCATTGTTTGTTGCAATGTGGTCTACAAATGTGTTACTAAGGTGTTAGCTAATCGTTTGTAGCCATTGCTTCCTTCCATTATCAATCCAAATTAGTCTACCTTTGTCAAAGGGTGCTCTATAATGGACAATATTCTCCTGATGCAAGAGCTTCTAAGGAACTATCACAGACAATAGGGTAGTCCGCGATGTGCTATAAAGATGGATTTAATGAAGGCTTATGACTCTATTGATTGGGATTTTGTGTTGAGTGTTATGAGAACCATGGAGTTTCCTAATAGATTTATTCAATGGGTTCAGGCTTGTATTTGTTCTCCTATGTTTTCTGTGGTGATCAATGGGGAGCTAGAGGGGTTCTTTCCGGGTAAGAGGGGATTGAGACAAGGTGACCCCTTACCTCCGTACCTTTTTCTCCTGGTTATGCAAGGTTTTACTTCTCTTCTTCAATATCATATCAATCAAAGCGAGGATTTTGTTTTTCATCCAAGGTGTAAGAATTTGGAAATCTCTCATTTAATTTTGCGGATGATCTTTTTGTTCTCTATGGAGCTGAGTCAAAGACTTTTCAACTAGTGGCTGAGGTATTGGATGATTTTCACATGTTTTCTGGTTTGAATCCAAATTTGAATAAGAGTTTAATTTTCTATGCTGGGGTGGACAATGCGACTAAGCTATGTCTTGGTGTTGTTCTTCCAATTCCTGAGTGGTGTCTTCCAGTGAAGTATTTGGGGGTTCCTCTTATCTCTAGTAGGCTCAAGGCAACTGATTGTGCTCAGTTAAGAGAAAGGATTCTTAATTGTATTTAGTCTTGGGCCAACAAATCCCTTTCTTATGGTGGTCGAGCCCAATTGGTGCAATCTGTCCTCTTTGGTATCCAAGTGTATTGGTCCTCTATTTTTATAATACCTAAAAAGGTCTTGCATGATGTTGAGCGTATGTTGCGATCCTTTCTTTGGACTGGTACTGACCTTAAAACTTCTTGTGCTAAGGTGGCTTGGCATTTAGTTTGTGCTCCAAAGAGCGAAGGAGGGTTGGGGTTTCGTTTGCTTGATGATTGGAATAGGGCTTCTATGTTGACGCATTTGTGGGCTAAAAAATCCTAGACCGCCTAGGTTATATAATTTGCTAGGTTATTTTATCTCAATAAAAAAAATAACATCAATCAATTATGAACCAATCACAAATAAAAAGCGATTAAATAGATGAACACCAAATATACGTGGAAAACCCCAATACGGGTAAAAACCACGGGAAGGAATCAAATACTACAAAATCATTGTGTAGTTACAAGTAATCTTACCCTACTATTTGAATCACTCGCAATCACTCTAAGATGTACTCACTGAATCCTCGTACACCACACCCAGTATTTGATTGCCGCTACTTCGAATCCTCGAGCCTTCCAGACGTTCTTCCAGAAATCCACCGGAAAACAACTTGAACTTGATTATTGATTGATGTAGAAACCTCTTGAAGCTTTGATTAAAGTTTCATCGATCTTGTGCTTCAAGATTCACTCTTGATAAATTAGGGTTTTTGTAGCTTTGAGAACAAACGGCTCCAATATTCTTTTTCAGCCGACTCCCTTACCCTAGATCTTAAAAGGACGTGATATATTTATAAAGTTTCCAATTCGATCATTCACATTGCAAGCTGATTGATCAGATCATTATAGATCCAAAATTTTGGCAATGCTGATCAACAACCCGATTGATCCTTGAATCAGTCACTATGCTCTGAAAAATGCACACCCTGTGCAACCTTGCAACCTGTGATCAATTGGAGATACCCGACTAACAAACCAATCGATCCCGTGATTCATCTTCTTGTTCTAATTGCACCAAATTGATCGGCAACTAAACGACTAAACTACTAACTCTCAAATTACATTCTAAATAGATTCCTTCCACTCTAATCCTATACAAACTCGCTACTTAGAAAATAAAGGATAGATAATAAAATCACAACTCAATAAAAATATGTGTTTTGTCATATGGAATTGCCAAAACAAGACGACTCCGGAATTTGGTTCTTACATGGGCTTTATGTTTGAAGGCTAACACCCTTTGGGTAAAGTGGGTTCGCACATATATCATCAAAGACTAGAGTTTGTAGAGGGTTAAGATTCCCAATGAGGCTTCTTGAACCATTAGGAAAATCTTTAAGCTAAGGGGCATAGCGCAGCCTTGGATTAAATATATTATAGGCGATGGTCTTTCTACCTTTCTCTGGACTGATAATTGGCATGATTTGGGGCCTCTAGAGTTGAAGTTTGGGGCCGCTGTTGTGTTTAATTTGGGAAGGTCTTTGCAGGCTCGAGTTGCATCTATTATAGATCATGATTCATGGCAGTGGCCTAGACCCCGAAGTGGTGTGACTAGGGACATTGTGGCACATACTTCTCCTAATCTCCTTCCCAATTCTTCCATGTCAGATTCTGTCCGGTGGACTTTGACTAGTGATGGCAAATTCTCTAAAATGTCTGCTTGGCGTTAGCTAACAATTACTTTGACTAAGGTTCCTTGGGCTGCCTCCATTTGGTTTTCACATAATGTTCCCCGGTGGGCTTTTATAGAATGGCTAGCATTTTTTAGTAGGCTCTCCACTAAGGATAGAATGCAGAATTGGGGTTTAGGCGTGGATAAAGGCTGTTGCTTTTTTGCTAGAGAAGATGAGACTCATGAGCACTTATTTTTTGATTGTCATTATTCTACGGAAGTTTGGCAAATGGTGCTTCATCAAAATCAAATCAGTAGCCCATGCTTTGGTTTATCAAGGGAGATGGAGTGGGTCGTTGGCCATAGGAATGGTGATTCCCTTCCTTGTTGCACCTACAAACTTTCTTTGGCTGCTGCTATATATTGGCTTTGGCGAGAGAGGAATAGCAGGATTTTTCAAGGAAAGACTACTCCAACTTCTATGGTAGGTGATCGTATCATTGATGAAGTTAGCGCTTGTCTTCGCTCTTGGCGTGGGGTCCAGTCCACTGATGCGAATCGGTTGCTGGTAAATGTTTGGCACTTAAGTCCAAGGATTTTTAGGCCATAACATGTGGGTAGGTTTGCTTTATGTTTGGTTGGTTTTTCAGGGCAATCTATTGGTGTAAAGATTTGCCTTGTTTGTTGAGTTTGTTTGTTCTATAAAATGGTTTAAGTTACTAAAAAAAAACATACCATTACTTCTAAAAAAGATCACAAGAACCTTTTATTTGAGTTCAATTTGCACAATCAAACCCAGATTTCCTCAAATTGATCGCACGGCCTTTTATGAAAACGTTTCAGTCATCTCTTCCGCCACCCACCGTCATTCACCGCCTAGGACCTCCATGCACCACCTCTCTTCTCTTTATCTCAAAACCAATCCCGACATCACAATTTCATAACAAAAACAAGATCAGCAACAAGATCAAGATGAAGGAGTCAATTACAAGAGTAGCCGCCGCATCAACTCCCACAGATAATCCATCTCCACCGTTTCAATCCTTCTTCCAGCGCAGGAAATCCTATTCATCCCTCAACAATAATCCAATCTGAGTTTTTTCTATTTCGGTACACAAATGATCTAACTCAATTCAAATCTGATTTCTCACAAACGCTATTTTGTTTGAATTTCATGATATTTGAACGAATTGAGTAGAATTGACTGAATGATTTGGGAGTGTATAAGTATGTGTGTGTGTGTGTGTGTGTATACAGAGAGAGAGAGAGAGAGAGAGAGAGAGAGAGAGAGTATTCATGGGCTTGGGTTTTGAAATAGAAAAGCTGAGGTTTAAGAAAAGCATTGATCGGGATTCAGACGGATCACGAACTGTGTCCGGTGATTGTTTTCCGGCTTTCACAAGGGGAAATCGTTTTCCGCCTCAAGTGGCCGAGTTTTCCTACCTTTTAGGTTGACCACGGAAATTGTTTTCTATTGACTTTTATTTTTTTGTTGTTCCAAACACCGGAAATTATATTTCATGATAAATATTTTCATAAAAAACGTTTTTCGGCCAAAACAAACGGGGCCTTAATCTTTTTTTAAGGATAATATTGGAAGAGAATGAGGTAAGATTTGAACCCAGATTTCAATTTGCTTGAGTTTGAAAGTAGACATCTTCAATTTATATGGCTTTCGGAATGTGTCTCATCATAGGGCGGAAGGTGAGGCTTTTTATCTATATCTATCTATCTATATCTATACTCCTTATAAAAGTGGAAAGATTTGTCTACTTTTCCCTTTCCTAAACTACCCTTCCCTTTTATGTTATTCCCCTGCTCGTCTCTTCCATTTCTACCCAAGCGACAATGCCCAAACTAGAAAAAACAAAAGTTACTGGAGTATTAGCAAGTCTAGCGACACCCATTGATACCTGATTGGGATTTCCTAACATGTCACCATTTCTTTAATTTTTTTGATTTTCCTACTGCCTACCCTGCAAACTATAGACCCTTAATGTAAAGTTGTAAATGGAGTTTCTATTTGCCTATTAACTGTTCGATACAATGTTCCAATGATAATTTGAAACCCTTTGTAAAAATCTGGAAAAGATAAACCCCCATTTCAAAGATTAGATTGACATGAATAATTAGTATTGAAAGGCGTCCATGTTTTCTACATTGCTAAGCGTTTCAGTCAGCCCTTGAAGGCGTAAACTCCCTAGTTGTTAATGGTTTTTTGTACAAAAATAGAACTGTGAAAAAGAAAAACCATACAACCAAACGGATGATTACTCTATATATTTTCATTATGAACTCGTGCGTTCATCTACTAAACAAGCCTAAAATTGATCTTGTAATACCTCCTATGTTGCAAAGTGTAAGAATATTGCCCAATAAATTGCTCATTAGAGAAAAAATTAAGTGTTCATAACAGATTCATTGACATTAGAAAGAAGGAAAAAATGAATAAAGATGTTTCCAGAATATACATAAAGTTGCTTCTTCCAATTATGCCCATTATAGTGTCCACAGATTGCATTAATTGGATTGTGAAGTACCTGTGGTGCAAGGGCGGAGGGACACGGAGACAACTGGGGTCAATTGACCCCCCGGGCTTCATTTTTCAGTAGGGCTAGTACTAGCATGCTTCCCAAATTTGTTTATTGACCCCACTTTATACTTTATATTTTGTATTTAGCATACTGAAGGTGCAAAATAGATCAGTTTCTCCCATGTGCAAAATTCAGGAATCCCCAGGTTAGTTTGGTTTGCCCGATGATCTCTTGCTATAGTAAAGGGTTTCTGAGGTAGATTTTTTGGGATTATAAAAACTGTCGATTAATTTTTTTTATAATGACTGGAGAAAAATAAATAGACAAATAAGAGTAATAATTCAAAAAAAAATTATATATATGAAGTAGCTGAATAGGGGCTCTAACTTATTTTTTAATAACAAGATGTCCAAGCCAGTTTAACGCACATTTCAACTCATTCCAGAGCCCTGGATGTAACAACCGAGCATAAGCCCTAGTGGCCTTATGAGTTTGTTGGCAAGAGGAATTGAACATGAGGCCTCAGGTGGGAGCAAACGCCTAAGACCACTTTGCCAACCTCTTGGGGTTTAGGTGCTTTGACTTTCACTTTAATTTTTTGGTAGTTTACCTAGGGATTGAATTATCAATTATTTTTTAATCAAGACTTTTGAGAAACATTTATATACATGATTTGAAAAGTAATTTGCAAAGTTGACGAGTTTTTAGGGGGTGTTGGCACATAGTTGAATCCAAAAAAAAAAATCTTTAAATCAACCCAATTTACTTCCAATGAAAGCTGTAAATGAGTTGAGCCGTTCGCGAGCGGCTCGAGTTGCTTGTTCAAACTTGACTTGCTTGGAAAACGAACGAGCTCTAGCTGATGTTTTAAGCTGGTCAAATTAATGAGCCGAGCTCGAGTTGCTATATGCTCGGCTCGGATTAGCTCGCGAGCCGTAGTATGCCATACATACATGCATTATGTATGCATGTTCTCAACTGCCAAGCGGCAGCCTCAGGAGCCTCACGAGCCTAAGGGAGGAGGTCAGGGGCGGGGTTGTATTTATAAGGAGGGTGGTTTGTAGCTGGGCAGTTGTTTCACCAATGTGGGACTTGTGTAACTTGTGAGTTTCACAAGTTCACCTACAAAGAAGAGTTTCGCCCAAAGTCTTTTGTCCCACATCAAGTATTTTACAAGAACTACTTCAGAAAAATACCTATATATATACTGCACTACCTCTTTTAGCATCTACACATTATTTATGAGCTCATGCGAGCCGAACTCAAGCAGATCAGAAATATAGGAAGCCGAGCTCGAGCTGATTAGAAATATAGTGTCATGCCCTCAATTTTGTTATCCAAAATACAGGTATTATCCACATAAGATAAATTAAATTAATGCATATCACCGTTGAAAAGTCAAAGTCAAACATACAAACTTCACAAGTGTAGAGACCCGTAGATTTTAATTAATTTAGTTATTATTTAAATAATAATAATAAAAATAAAAAAATAAAAAGAGTTGAGGAATTGTGAGGAATTGAAATTAGAGTAAAGTGGGCCAATTTGATGGCAGTTTATGCTTGGGGGCGTTTTTAAAATGCATTTGAAACTTAGGGGGGTGTAGTGCATCAAAGGGGGTGTATATACAAGTATATGGCTGATTTTTTTTTCCAAACACACACACCTCTCTCTTCCTCTACACAGCGTTTCTTTCTCCCTTTCTACTCCTCCCATCTTCTTCATCTTATCCACAAATTTCACCCAAAAATCTCTAATTCCTTTAAAACCTTCACCAATACTAGACTCCTACGAGTGTTTCGAAGCCCGAGTTTGGTTCATTTCACTCCGAAAGGAGGAGATTCGGTCGGAGTATAGGAGAGAAAGCAAGGGTTTTGCTCATCCTTTATTCACAAGCTTCTAAACCTTGAGGTAGGGAGATTTCTACCATTACTTATGTTTTGAAGTGTGTCATCTGTAGATTATACTCATCTTTGTTCAATCTCTCTTATCTCCTTGAAAAATTCATTTTCTAGCTCCATGGATTTTATTGGATGTTGATTAATGCTTGTTGTTGTTGTTTGACGTAAACTAGTTGTTGCAATACCCTCTTGTAGCTTGTGGTGTTGATTTTTTATCATAAACATGTTTGGTTTGGAGCCCATTGCGATCCCCTTGTTGCTGCCAAACATCTGCTCGTGAAGTCTTTTGATCGATCCACTTTTGGGTTGGATCGATCCAGAACCTTCTGATGGAGATGCGGATCATAGTGGATCGATCCACTCACATAGTAGATCGATCCACTCTCGTTCTGGATCGATCCACACACACAGTGGATCGATCCACTCATCACCCGGATCGATCCACAACCTTCTGTTTTGCTCCGGACCAAAGTGGATCGATCCACTCTTGTTCTGGATCAATCCACTCTCACAGTGGATCAATCCACTCCCCCCTTCACTTCACCAAAACTTGTTTTCATCGATTTCGGTCGCTTGTTCGTGTTATTACTTGGCGTAATCATCTCTTATACCTCACAACTCGTTGAATAACTCATCCCTAGCCAATCCTTGTATAATTGGTGGCTCAGTTTGATTTTTGTACAACACCTACATGGTCACACACTTAATATATGTGAATTGAAGATTTTTGACGAAATGCGTGAACTTTTGTGACGATTCGAGATATGAGTGATATGATGACACTTGTGCAAAACCAATGAACGCGAATTGAAATGAGAACTTGAAACTCTTGATACAGGGCCGAAAGGTAGTCCAGAATGATACTCAGGCCATTCTATGGGCGTGTCGCGAGGAATTATGCCTTGGCGAAGGGGAAGATTATACGGGGTCGAAAGATAGCCCGGAATGATACTTGGGCCGTCCTATGGATGTGTCGAGAGGAATTTCTAAACATCTAACTTAAATGAAATGGTTGACGCGACACAACGGACGAATTAGACACTTATAAGAGATGACGCATATCGGGTACACTTGGGTGATAATAAGGGATTTATAAACTTATATGTGCTTTCATCCTCATGTCTCATCTCACATCTACGTTTCATTGTGTTTAGTTTTGGTAGACGTTTCTCTACTGGGCTAGTGAGCTCAACTTATCATTTTTTAGGTACCCAGCACTGAGCATGACTTGGGTGTGCATGAAGTGATTGCATTCATCATTTGGAAGCTTAAAGAGGAGTTACCTCATCATCTTGAATTTAAAATTTTGAAGAGACGATTTTGTAACTTATTCGTATTAAATCTTTTGACTTTGATTTGTAATAACTTTAAGACTTGTGTATTTTGGTTTGGGGAATGGATAACCATAGACTGTTGTACCCCTTTTTATGCTGACTCTGATTATTAGACAACTTGGAATTTGACATGGCCCATGAACTTGTTGACCGTCCACGTGGAATTTCTTATTATTATATTCATTGAATTTGAGGGCGTGACAACATGTGTAGAGACCCGTGGATTTTAATTAATTTAGTTATTAAAAAAAATAATAATAAAATAAAAAGGTTGAGAAAATTGTGAGAATTCGAAATTTGATTAAAGTGGGCCAATTTGATGGTAGTTTAAGCTTGGGGGTGTACTTAAAATGCATTTGAAACTTTGGGGGGTGTAGTGCATGTAATGGGTTGTATATACAACCATATGTGGCTGTTTTTTTTTTTCATATACACACATCTCTCTCTCTCTCTTCCTCCCCAAAAATAATGCAGCGTCTCTCTCCCTCTTTCTCCCCCATGGCTTCTCCCATTTCTCTCTTCACAAATCTAACCAAAATTCGAGCTCCATACTTAGTCCCTTCACAAAAGCTTCTCCAAATTTCGTGATCTACGCGTTGATGTATATATTTCATCCCGGTGTTTGAAGAATTTCACTTGGAGTTTAGATGAAGAGTTGGGGTTTTGCTCATTGGTGGGTTTCAAGCTTCTAAATATTGACGTAGGGAACAATTTCTACCTTCTCTAAGTGTATGTTGAATGAATTAATGCACTACTCTTGTCATTGCTCCTAAAATCTTCATTTTACACTTGTTTTCACCATGGAAGTGAGCTTGGTTTTTATTGAGTTTGGGTTTTGTATGTTTAGTTGACCAACCCATGAATTGATTGTTGATATGGTCTTCTCCCTTGATTAGTTGTGTTTTGGAACCCCAAATTGGACTTGGAATGAAGCCCCCATCCATTTGAGCAATGTTGTGATTTTCCACCCGAGCCCAGGTGGATCGATCCACTCTTAACAGTGGATCGATCCAAAACCCTCTGTTCCACTCTTGGTACGTAGTGGATCGATCCACTCTCAACAGTGGATCGATTCGGAATGGTTTGTTCTTGAATTTCACTAGAGTGGATCGATCCACTCCTTGCTTGGATCGATCCAGAATCGTTTGTTCTTTGATTTTCCTTGAGTGGATCGATCCAAAATGGTCTGCTCGCTGTTTTCCCTAGAGTGGATCGATCCACTCTCCTTGAGTGGATCGATCCAGCTTCCCTTGTCCGGATTTTTTTTTTTTTTCCAACCGGCGGGCATGCCCCGTCTTCGTCCGAACTCCGATTGAGGTGATTCTTGAACCGTTGGAAAGCTCTACGAGTCTACTTTCAAACCCAATTGGTTTCATATTCATATCCTTTGTATTTTGAGAGAAATTCCCTTTTTACTATCAGCGTGTCGTATTTTCTCGAGGTTTATAACTCCGTTTTTCGTGTTCCATCGTTAGGGCCCTCATTGGCCATTTCAAAACTTCTCGAATTGACCTTTAAGCTTCGGTAACCTATCTTGGTACATGTTATGCTTTGTCTTGGTTGTCTTGGTTTCTCACGTGCTTGGACACGTGCTAATTTGACTATCACCGACACGTTTTGAGTTTTTGAACAAGGATGAATACGTGATTTGTCTTGAACACTAAGTTGAACTTATTAATTGACAAGTGAAAATGTAAAGGTGAAATGCATGACACGGGGCCCGAAAGGGTATGCCCGGAGTGACACGGGGCCTTTATGGTATGCCCGGAGTGACACGGGGCCTATATGGCATGCCCGGAAAATGATCAAATGGTTGGAATTCAATGAGATGGATATGAATATTGTGCAAAATATATGAGGCATGTTGAGTGAGTGTCAAACACGAATGACGGGAGTAAATGAAATCTAATTGATGATGTGCTTTCTTTGAGTGACACGGGGCCTTTGTGGCATGTCCGGAGAACAAGTGAATGATTAAAAGGGAATAAGATGTATTTGGTAAATGTAAAGGATGTTTGGGTTATTTTAGACGTTTTGGGTATTTGCGAAGTGTTGAATGTTTGTGTGAATAACTGTGTTTTTGATGGGACCGAACCTATGACACGTAATGTGATGATTATGAGAAAACTTATGGATATTCTGGTTTCATTAGATCTTTGAGGCATCTCCTAGACACTTTGTCATTGAGTTGGTTTATCTTGGTCCATCTAGGTTTACTCATTCATGTGTATTACACTCTCATGTGCATCTTTCATTCTATATACCCTTAGCGTTGGTAGAAATGTTTCCTACGAGCTAGTGAGCTCACCCTATCTTTCCCAGGTACACAGTATGGAGCATGATATCGGATGCGTGGAGTGTGATGCATGTCATGAAGATTTTATGGGCATGAAGTTATTTTCTCACCTTCATGCTAAGTATATTTTTGAAAGACAATCTTGTAACTTTAATTTCTCTAAGCTTTTGAGTATTTCAAATTATGTAATAACTTTAAAACCTTTGTTATTTTGTATGGGTACGGGTACCTTTGACCAGAAGCTTATTGTACTTCGATTTTGACTTTCTATGGAAAATTGTTGGACTTTGATCAATCATACGTGGATTTTATTTGTATTTTCACTTATTGAATTTGAGGGCGTGACAACATGTCTCTCACCAAAGGGAACCCGTACCCAAGTACTTAATATCAAAATATATGAGGTTATTACATTTATCAAATTTGTCAAAAGGTTGAAGAAATAGAAGTTGCAGAATCATCTCCCAAAAATATAGTGAATGAAGAGAGAATAAAATAACTTCATGATCAAATAAACTTCATGTCATGCGTCCACAATCCAAACATCCAAGTCATGCACCTTACTGAGTACCTAGAAATGATAGGGTGAGCTCACTAGCCCAGTAGAAAACTTTTCTACTAATGCTAAGGGTATAGAGTATGTAATAAACATGGATAATTTGACTAATAGAGGTTACGATTGCTCTACCCAGTGTAAGATGCCCATAAGATACCCAAGTGTCCAAGGAAATACCTAAAATGTTCGAAAAATAACCCAACTGTCCATGAAGTACCTAAGTGTCCCACTAATACATAGATCAACCCTTACATTATCACAAACGTGTCATGTGTTCACATTCAACTATCTTCGCATTTGAGACATAACTCTCATTAGTTCATCATCTTTAAACTTGAGGATATTGAAATCTTCTTCCGAGTCTTGTGGGCCTCGTTGAACCCATGCCTCAAAACTCACCCGAAGGTGATCCGAGTTAACACAAACAATTTTCACACCTCCCATTTTACAATCCATACACACACCAATTTTTGTTTTTATCCACATGAATTTACAATATTACCCTTTTTTAATTCATGTGGATAAAGACAAAAAAGGGAGTGTGAATTGTAAAATGGGCGGTGTGAAAATCATTTTCTTTAAATTATTTCCAAGTCAAATATCAAACAGAGATGCATAGAGCTTTTGTACTTTGCTTCTTGCATTTTTTTATTTTTTTGTAGAATATGCAAGGTTCATATCTATTCTTGCAAGTCCTTCCCCCGCTGTACTCCTCGTAACATTCCTGCAATTTTTATTTAAAGGTTGTTGTAATTCACTAATTTTTTGGTTTGAATCCCTTCAATTTTTCGAAAGGAATAACTGGAAGAACTTGGCTATCTCATCTAGACAAGCCCTTAATTTGCTTTATTTGGGCTACTCAACATTTTCTTCATTCTCATTTTGAGACTGTTGTACTAATTTTGTTCCTTGGCCTTTGGTACTTTTTCTTGCAAACTGTCTAGGCTCTTCGTCGTCTGATGGAGGTAAGTGGATTTTATGTCTATGCTAGCTATTGAGTTAGTGTTTTCCTCTTTTGCCAATAGTTGTTTACAGTATCCTTATCATGGTATTAAATACCAGTTGTTACATTGTGTATCGGCTGTTACGTAACGGTTTTTGGCCTCTCCGATACCGTTATATCTCGGTATACTTGTGAGAGAAAAAAATCGCATGCATATCGGTCAGTCCCCGTTACATAGAGGTCTGTATCCGATTTACGGACCGGTTCACGACCGTTAGGGCCGATACTCGACCGTTACGGGTTACTTTAGCAATTTAAAATTACATAATGTTTGATACTTACCAAAACTGTTACTCCCAAACTGTTACCGTTACGTGTCCCAAAATAGGCATTTAAAACCTTGAATCTGATCCGACCTTCTCAGCCTCAAAATGCCTAATCCTAGCAACACATTCCCCGAGCATCAAAGATGCAAATAACCTCTTCCCAATGTTTCTATCACCTTTATTTGTTAACGCTGTATATGCATTTTTATTTTGTTATCTCTACTGTGAATGTTTTGTGTCATGGCATTTTCTTTATTCACTTTTATAAAGAACCATTGAGTCTGTACTCGGATCAAGAATTTGCGTAAGAAAATAAAAATACAAAAGTTAAGAATCCAACAACTCACAACAGTAAGATTCTTCAAATTTCCCATTTCCATTTCCATAAAATTTATTCACACTAATGCCTTAAGTGACAACATTTCTTCCTACAGTGACAATTTTGAACTGCCTAAGATGATGAGATGGAACCCAAATTTCAATTGCTCGAGTTTGGAGAGAGCCATGTTCATTCAAGGGGGGGATTGCCATTCGCTCTAATTGTGGGTAAACTATAAGTCCCCTGTTACTTAAAATTGGACTCAATTCCTAAAACTCTTTGAGGAAAATCCTCGCAAAATGATTAATTATTGGGAGCGAGCGATTCTTCATCATGAAAAATCTAACTGCCTAAGATAATTTCCTGTTTGGACAAGTAAATAGAATTTATTCTTCGTCGAAAATGTCCTACTTAGCCTCGTCTCCGTTCGTCCTCTTATTATCTTCATCAGTAGCTAGTAGGTTACCAGTGTTAGTGTCATTGAAAAGTTCCTCCTCAGTGACCTGTCCCTCGGAAATAAGCGACGCTAGGTAGTCATCGGCCTCGAATTTCTTGAAGTCCTTATCAGGGTACTCAGAAGTGGCTCGTCGTCGAAAGGCTTCAAAACCTTCAAAGAAGTAGACGGTCATCGAGTCAACGAAGCTTTGCGACTCTTTGTAAGCCACCAAGGCCATCTTCTTCTCCTCGGCGACTGACTCTCTCATCCGGACAATCTCTTGCTTGAGCTCGCGAATTTCTTTGTCTCTCGCCAACGCTTGCTCTACACATGTCTTGAGCAGACTCACCTTGTTGACGAGCTGCTCCTCATACATCCTCATCTTAGTCTGGGCTCGATCCAGCTTCAACACCATTTCCTCCCGTTCAGCCGTGACCTTTTTGTACATCTCTTCCAATCCCCGACAATAGTTGAGGTTTCTAAGGAGCCGGGTTGAAACCGCGTAAGCATACACCGCAGCCTGCAATGTACAATTACCTTGTTATTACCCCAGGCTCAAACAAACAGGATGCGTATAGGGGAAGGCCAGTGAGGCTTTACCTGACTTGTAGCAACCAAGTTCTTCTCCGATAACTCCTTGTTACTCATCTTGTCGACAGCTCTCATGTCGGCGACAAATGGGAATTCAGTCAACTTGCTCAAAGCCTCGTGAGGGTCCCTTAGAATCGAAGGGCCCTCGATACTCTTTCCCTTTGTGTCTCCCCTTGCCTCGGTTTCCAATATCTCCACGTCATCGCCCTGTTTCTCCGGTGTGGCTCCAACCTTATCAGTGTTCTTTTGCTCTGCTGTAGGAGTACTATGGTCGCCAACTATGCCAGAGTCCACGAAAGTTAAAGGATCGAACTCCTTGGATTTTCGAGTCAGCCTTGGCTTCTTTTTCACAGAGGGCTCGTCGCCACCCTTGGCTTTCCTCACCCGTAGTTTGGACAACACATCTGTGTTGAGCCTCATCTTATCACCCAAAGATGGACCAAGTCCTCCGAAAAAGGTCCAAATACTCACTCCTTGGTTCTGGTCCAAGTAGAATCCTTATGCCCCTGTACGATTGTCCCTCGTACTTTTTCTAAGGTTGGACAGCTTCTTGCCTGTAATTAGAACAAGGAGGAGTTAGAACTCAAGACAGAATCTATCATTGATTGATTTAAGTAAAATTACCATTGATTGGTGTCATTTTTTTGGTAACTGAGCAAATTTGCACACCCTTGAGTCGCAAACCCACGAGTTGCATCCACGATCCCATTTGATTGGGTGCATCTGGAGTTATAAACAAAACTCTCAGATAATTCGTTACACTCGAATTTCCAGTAACTCTCCCTCGATCTAATTAGTTGCTTTCTTGTATTGCCATGCCGTTATAATGCAGAAACAGAATTAATAGTCCCTTGTTTGTTTGATTCCTTTGTTGATTTGGTATTCAGTCAATCATTCCTTTTTGCGGACGCAAGCAGAAGATTGTAAAAATGGCTTGTTGTATCCTTGAAACAGATTTACTGCCACCCGATGCACAACATTTGGTAAGGGCAAATACTATTTTTTTGAAAGTGACATTGAAACATGACTTGAACCATTTCTATCAAGGTGTTCTATTTCCAAATTATCCAGATTCTGCACCAGCAGTACTGCAAACATATACTACATATCCTAAATCATATACTTCATGTCTACGAGCTAGAGTGTGTACAGATGACATCTCAAACTATTAAAAGTTGTGAGAGCAAGGCTCATGACAATTTGAAGTCTAATATGACAAAGGACATATATCTCGCAAAAATTTACATAAAATACACTAGAAATTGATTCAAGTGATCACAAACAACTCTATGTGCTTGAACTTGTATCAGGTTTAATTGTAAGACTTCTAATTTAACAACATTGTCAACCCTTGGTGTACCATACTTGTTGAACGGAGGCAAAAACCAAGGCGTACTCTAACCCTATTTATACAAAATTCTGTACTTCAAGTTTCTCCACCATATCACAGTTAAAAATTATGTTTGTGCACTTAGTCTAGAACACGGGAGCGGGGTATGTGTTGTACACTTTCGGCACAGCACACATTATGTGCACGGTTGTGGAGCCCACCCCGGGTCCATTGTTTGGTCCGAAACCATTTATTTTATTTATCTCGTAATGCAGACCGGGTTGCATCAACATGGATGGACCGGTTGCGTCCACGTAGGCCTAAAAAGGCCTAAGAATCGACGTTGTCAGAATGAGCTGAATTTCGCACGGTCCATTGGAATCGGCCCAATGATCAATAATCAGGTTGCTATGCAACATGAGGCACGATGGATTTCGGGCGTTTGTCGCTGTTTAGGCCCCGAAAAAGCCAATTTTTCCGTTTATAGTAATATTTAGATCACTAATAACTTTTGATAGGAAACTCTGTTTTATTTGCCGTTTGTTTCGGCAACCTTATAATTCTTTCCATTTTTTGATTTGTTAGTCAAATCAGAACTTTTCTTTTTTGGTAATTTTCGTATTTATTCCGATTTAGGGTTGATTAGTGACCTTAAAGGTTTCCTAAGTTAATTAGGATTTCTTTCACCTTATTTATATGCTTGTAAGCCTAATGGCTTTGTGTTGAATAATTAAAGAAAAACGAGTTTATACTCATATCTTGGTCATTTAAGGAGGGAGAACCTCCGGTTTGATCATATTGTTCATGTTCCTCTTGCACGATCAGTTTCGTTTTCATAGGCTGCGCTGCATCATCTCGTCAAGAATGTATTAATCATAAAAATTTAGTAGGATCAGACATCGGTAACTATATTTTCAAATTGATCCTCGCCAACCATAGAGGAGTTTGAAAGGCACATACTAATGAGTTAAAAATTTATATGGCAACAGTGCAAGTGATAATTTAAAATTAGTCTAGTAAAATGAATAACATCTTAGAAGCATTTTTTTTTTCCATTGGCTACATCTTAGAAGCATTGGAATGAACAATTAAGCAATTCCTCAAAGGATTCCCAAGCAACTTAGGGCTGACCCTGATCGACAAAAGCAAAACATACCTGTAGAGTGTCTCCATGGTGCCGTTAGTTCAATGCGTTCTAAGGACTTAGAACACAGCTTCCACGGAACTCAATGAATAGGTAGATTTGTCATTGCTTTCGTCGCATTTCTGGAGAATGATTCGATTGATGGGATTTGATATCGCTTACAAGTATTTAAATAAACCTGCAACCAAAGTGAAAATAAAGAATGATGATATCTTCAACAATTACAACTCTTTCTCAATGAATATGGGTAAATAGATCAGGAAAAATTTATTACTTAGAATGTTATTTCAGGTAGCATTTTGCTTGCCAAGTCAAAATTTCCAAAAACTAAACTGAGTAAAAAAAAAGAAGTGATAATTATGATCCGAATAATTTGGGCGGATTTTGTGTACGGGGAATAACGTGGAGAGGTTAAAAATAGCTGGGAAGGAGATTAATTTGCCCAAAGTTGCTACATATGACTAGTTCAACTCCAATATTATCGGCAAATTTTAATTACCTAACTATAAATACACCAAAAGTACTTACCTTATTTTGGCTACCTGGTTTGTATGCATGTAGTTTAACTCTAACGTTTAGTCTATAATTAGGAATTTACTAAAATTACCGGAAAATGCTTCCATAGCACCTGCCTTGTCTGGGGGATACATATCCCCTCAATCCAATGGCCCAAATTGTGACACATAGGCAAAAATGACCGGTCAAAGAGGTTTTTGTTAAAACTTGGTAGCAAAAAATATGGAAAAATAACAAATCACAGAAATAAATATATTTGACAGGAACTTACTGGACCAAATTCAGTACACCGGAATTTGGCTAAAGACGACTCAAATCGAACCGGGGCAAGTATTAAGATACTCTGTCCTTAATGCAGATTCGTCCTCCACTACGGTGCTGATGGACTTCGTAGACGTCTGCCTCCCAGGACTACCCGGCTTTCACTGTACGGAAGTAGCACTGCAATCTGTACAGTATTCGAACCGGAAAACTACGCAGGAACTCTCAGATATTTAATGCGGGATGATGCAGATTGTATGCAATGGAAAAACGTGAATGAAATGAGAAGAGTCGGGTTCAATTTATAGGAAACTTGACACCCGATCGGAGAGGCACGAAAACGGAAAGATGTGACTGTTCGGAACTGAACAGTCACGAACGGAACTGTTCCACGGGTTCACGAACAATCACAACAGAAAAGGAAAAAACGTACTGTTTCGGAAGGAAGGAAGAGACTGAAATTAAATTTCATGAACCGGGTTGACCTGACCTAGTCCGAAATGAATTTTCACCAAAAAGATAAGAGCCTCTTGGGCCAAGCCCAATCTTATCTAATGACCCAACCCAACCCAACCCGGTCCGGTCAAACGGAGTTTAAAGCCCACTTTGTCCATGCCTTCTCCCCCTATAAAACTTCCATGACCCTAAGGGCCCAACCCTTCAAGTCATACTACAGGTAAATATACCCAAACAATTTGTTCTCCACAACCAATGTGGGACTAGTGTTTCTTCCCCCTTCTACCAAGTTCATGTAGGCACTTTTAGAGGTCAATTCCTCATTCATCTTGGCTTGATTTTGGCCAACCGAGTGTTCGGTCTTAATCTCCTAACCAAGACGTACACCACGGTATGTGGGTCCGTCCACGTGGACGTGTGGGACCCACTAAAACAAGTAATTAAAATCAAGTTTTTTCCAACAATCCCCCACATGAATGGAATTGGCAGGATAAACAGTGCTATGCAGATGCAAATTACTGAGAGTTACAATAGGAAATCTCTTGTATGGGGTTAGGTAGCTTTTGGCTTTGAACCTCACATTGTGAATAACTATCGGACTTACTAGCTAACCAGTGAACTCGATGTCTTGAACTGTTTAGCCGTTGGTGTAAGCCTAGACAATAGCAAACACACAGAATCATTCCAAACGCAGTTTGGTTCTTACGGTTGTGCTCATTACGGCCCTGAGACACTCCTGGTCTTCATGAATGTTTGTAGAGAATTCGGCCCTCGACATTCTCATAGAAGCGGCCCCTTCGACATTCACATAGGTGATTCTTAATAAGAGTATCCTGTTATACCCTACTTGGATTACCAACGTTTAAGAATCATTAAAGACATTGTCTATCCTTTTACGCTGCAGGCATCACTGTTACATCATAGGAATGGGTAGAGACATAGTCTCGACAGTGATTCTCCTAAGTCTCATATAACTCGGTTGTCCCGTTGAACCTAGATCTTGGGATCTCCAGTCAGCTAGGTTGGGTTGTCGTTATAGAGGCTTTTAAGTTATGGGCTTTAGCCCCATTCCCCTCGATGATCTAACAATTAACTCTCTAGTTAACCCTTTGGTTAGCGGATCCGCAATATTATCTTGTGATTTCACATAATCAAGTACGATAATTCCATGGGAGAGTAGTTGTTGAACGGTGTTATGTCGTCGACGTATATGTCGAGACTTCCCGTTATAAATATGATTATGTGCTCGGCCAATTGCAGATTGACTATCACAATGTATGCAGATTGGCGGCACTGGTTTAGACCAAGTTGGGATATCTTCTAAGAAATGGCAAAGCCATTCAGCTTCCTCACCAGCTTTATCTAAGGCTATAAATTCAGATTCCATCGTGGACCGTGCAATGCACGTTTGCTTAGTGGATTTCCAAGACACGGCTCCACCAGCTAATGTAAATACATATCCACTTGTGGATTTTGAGTCATGAGAGTCAGATATCCAGTTAGCATCACTATATCCTTCTAGCACTGCTGGATAACGAGTATAATGTAGTCCACAATCAATGGTATGCCTTAGCTATCTAAGCACCCTGATTATAGTCGTCCAGTGATCCTTCCCTGGATTACTGGTATACCTACTTAGTTTGCTAACAGAGTAGGCTATGTCCGGCCTTGTACAATTCATCAAGTACATAAGACTACCAATTATTCGCGAATATCCCAATTGGTTAACACCTTGACTAGTATTCTTGTATAGATGTAAAGTTGAGTCTACTAGCGTTTTGCCTGTGTTGATGTCTTCTTTGTTAAACTTATCTAAAATCTTCTCTATATAATGTTTTTGAGACAAGATATATCCCTCGGGACTTTTGATTATCTTGACTCCTAATATGACATCAGCCACACCCATATCCTTCATATCAAACTTGGAGTTCAACATGTTCTTTGTAGATTTTATCATTTCATTATTGTTACTAAGAATGAGCATATCACCTACATATAGACACACAATGACATAATTACTACCGTTGTATTTGACATACACACATTTGTCACATTCATTGATTCGGAAACCATTTGATATCATGACATTGTCAATTTTCTCATGCCACTATTTGGAGCTTGTTTCAAGCCATATAAGGATTTGACAAGCTTGCACATTTTTCCCTCTTGACCTGGAACCTTAAATCCTTCAGATTGTTCCATATATATCTCCTCATCTAGATCACCGTTTAGGAAGGCAGTTTTCACATCCATTTGATGAATCTCAAGATTGTTTAATGCCGCAAAGGCAATTAACATTCTTATAGATGTTATCTTAGTAACAGGAGAATAAGTATCAAAGTAGTCAAGACCTTCCGTTTGTCTATAACCCTTAACTACAAGTCTCGCCTTATACTTGTCAATTGATCCATCTGCTTTCATCTTTCGTTTAAAAATCCATTTGTATCCAAGAGGTTTACAGCCTCGAGGGAGATCCGTCAGTTCCCAAGTATGATTTTGCAGTATGGATTCAATTTCACTATTTATGGCTTCTTGCCATAACAGAGCCTCCGATGATGACATTGCCTCTTTATAAGTCTGAGGTTCAGCTTCTAACATATATGTCAAAAAATCAGGTCCAAAGGTTTTTGATGTTCTAGTCCTTTTACCATGACGAGGACCAACAATATCATCATTGTTATCTTCAAGAACTGAATCAATATTCATATCATCAGATTCCTGTATAGGCTCAGTTTCTACAACTGGCCTAGGAACTCTATTGTCCTTAAATGGGAACACATGTTCAAAGAATTTAGCATTCCTAGATTCCATAAACGTATTTGGATGGATATCAGGAATCTCCGAATTATAGACAAGGAAACGATATGCACTGCTATTATATGCAAAACCAATGAAAATGCAATCGACAATTTTAGGTCCTATCTTAATTTTTTAAGGACCGGGAACTGCCACTTTCGCCAAACACCCCCACATTTTCAAGTATTTGTAGGAAGGCCTGATACCTTTCCACAATTCATAAGGAGAAATTCTCGTTTTCTTATGTGGGATCTTGTTCAGGATATAGTTAGCCGAGAGAATTGCATCTCCCCATAAATATTGTGGTAATCCTGAACTTATCATCATGGCATTCATCATCTCTTTTAGAGTTCTGTTCTTTCGTTCAGCAACTCTGTTTTGTTATGGAGTATAAGGAGCAGTCGTTTGGTGGATAATACCATGTTCGGCACAAAATTCACCAAATGGTGCTTCATATTTACCACCTCGATCACTTCTAATCATTTTGATCTTTTTGCCAAGTTGATTTTCCACTTCAGCCTTGTAGTGGATAAATGATTCTATAGCTTCACTTTTGGTTTTAAGCAAATACACATAACAGTATTTTGTGCAATCGTCAATAAAAGTAATAAAGTATTTATTCCCACCAATAGTTTCAACAGACTTTAAGTCACATAAGTCTGTATGAATCAATCCAAGTGGTTCTGTACTTCTTTCTACTTTTTGAAATGAATTCCTTGTCATTTTAGCCTCAACACAAACTTCACATTTATGACCAGATTTAATACTAAATTTTGGTATGCAATCTGTATCTATTAAACGTTTTAATGAACCATAATTAACATGTCCTAATCGACCATGCCATAATTCAGAAAACTCAAGCATATAATCAGAAGTTGTGTTCATTTCATTGACAACCGGAGAGGCCGGAACCTGTGTCACACCTGGAGAGGCCGGAACCTTTGTCATTACATTCATTTTGAACATGTCATTCACCATGTAACCCCTACCGACATACACACCTTTCTTCCTAAGCACAACCTTATCAGCTTGAAAAACCAAGCAAAAGCCATGTTTGACCAACAGCGAACCAGAAATCAGATTCTTGCGAATTTCTGGCACATGCATCACCTCCTTAAGAGTCACCTCTTTGCCTGAAGTCATTTTGAGAGCCACAGTTCCAACTCCTTCAACTTTAGAGGTCGAGGAGTTTCCCATGTAGAGATGTTCGCCAGAATCCACCATTTTATAGGTGGTGAACATCTTCTTATCTGCACACACATGGCGAGTTGCACCAGTGTCCACAAACCACTCCTTGAGATTAGAACCCACCAAATTGACTTCAGAAACCATAGCAGAGAGATTCATCTCTCCAACACCATCAGAAATAATCTCCATTTCAGCCACATTGGCTTGTGCTTGTTTTTTGCTACCACATTCTGCAGCCCGATGACCCTGTTTATCACAGATAAAGCACTTCCCAATAAACTTGTGCTTGCCATCGGTCTTAGCCTTTTTCGCCACACCTCCTGGCGGACCGAGGTTAAAACCTTTGCCCTGAAACTTCCTCTTATTGCCATTCTTCCATTTGCTTGGTTTGTGTTCCGGTTCAACCATAGTAGCTTTCGCAGCATACTGATAAGTAGCCTTCTTGTCCAAATTCATAGTGTTTTCTTCCATTCACAGATGCGTAATCAGATCCTCCATAGTCATCTCTTTACGCTTATGCTTCATCTTCTTTTTGAAATCTTTCCAAAGGGGCGGCAACTTCCAAATGATTGCAGCCACTTGGAAAGACTCACTCAATATCATTCCCTCGGCATGAATCTCATGAAGCAGCACCTGGAGTTCTTGGGTTTGAGCCATCACAGACTTTGTGTCAATCATTTTGTAGTCCAAGAACCTCCCCACAACAAACTTTTTCAACCCGGCATCTTCAGATACATATTTCTTTTCCAATGTGAGCCAGAGTTCCTTTGCAGTTTGAGCCGTACAATACACGTTGTCCAGCCCATTGAGAATGTAGTTTCGGCAGAGATAGTCAGAATTCTTCCAGTCATCATATGCAATCCAAACCTGAACATCTGTCTCATCTTCTGCCAAAGTGGGGGCATTTTCAGACAAGAACCTCGACAAACAGAGTGTCGTGAGATAAAACATCATCTTCATTTGCCACCTCTTAAACTCCGTACCATTGAACTTTTCCGGTTTCTCGGAATGATTCACCGGTAGCGCGACCGGACCCAGAGGTACAGTAGTTGGAACCACAAGAGGAGGGTTTGTAGGAGGAACATTTCCATTTGGGTTTTCGGCTTCCATTTCTATTACACAAAACAGAAGATCGACACAACAATAAATAACAAATTTAATTGTCACCGAAACCAGATTTTAGAAAGGAAAAAAAAAAACTACTTGCAATCTAAACTGAAAATTAATGTGCAAAAACAAACGAACACTAGAGTGTAAATTCCAGTAGGTGTCTAATAAATGAATCCACTATAGAACAAATATTATGAGTTAAAATATTCTACTAAAACAAAACAGGTTGAAAGTCACAAAACTGTTGTGTTTAAAATCTATACAAAATTCCTTTTTGAAAGTCAATACAGAATGTAAAAAATAAAACTGATAAAGGAATCCAAATCACTGTAAGTATCAAATGTGTATACTATGGAAATTTTGAAAACAATAATAAACCACAGTTGATATAAAAGATTTCAAAACAAAAATGGTTTCATATGGAGAAACAGTACACTACAAAAAATATTCCTTTGACTAAATTGACAAACTTCCACAGATAGAAGAATAAGAATGCACCGACACTAAAAACCCATAAACAAAAAGAGAATGCGGTCTAACAAATTTAAGCCTTAGGCGTAGATTAAATTTATTTTTTCCCAATAGAAAGACCACGACAATTTTTTCCAGAGAAAAACCGAGTTCATGAAAACGACTCTGCTTTAAGATTGTTAAAACTTGGTAGCGAAAAATCTGGAAAAATAAAAAATCACATAAATAAATAGATTTGACAGGAACTTACTGGACCAAATTCAGTACACCGGAATTTGGCTAAAGACGACTCAAATCGAACCGGGGCAAGTATTAAGATATTCTGTCCTTAATGCAGATTCGTCCTCCACTACGGTGCTGATGGACTTCGTAGACGTCTGCCTCCCAGGACTACCCGGCTTTCACTGTACGGAAGTAGCACTGCAATCTGTACAGTATGCGAACCGGAAAACTACGCAAGAACTCTCAGATATTTAATGCGGGATGATGCAGATTGTATGCAATGGAAAAACGTGAATGAAATGAGGAGTCGGGTTCAATTTATAGGAAACTTGACACCCGATCGGAGAGGCACGAAAACGGAAAGATGTGACTGTTCGGAACTGAACAGTCACGAACGGAACTGTTCCACGGGTTCACGAACAATCACAACGGAAAAGGAAAAAACGTACTGTTTCGGAAGGAAGGAAGAGACTGAAATTAAATTTCATGAACTGGGTTTGACCTGACATAGTCCGAAATGAATTTTTAGCAAAAAGATAAGAGCCTCTTGGGGAATGACCCAACCTAGCCTCGCCCGGTCTGGTCGGACGGAGTTTAAAGCCCACTTTGTCCATGCCTTCTCCCCCTATAAAACTTCCATGACCCTAAGGGCCCAACCCTTCAAGTCATACTACGGGTAAATATACCCAAACAATTTGTTCTCCACAACCAATGTGGGACTAGTGTTTTTTCACCCTTCTACCAAGTTCATGTAGGCACTTTTAGAGGTCAATTCCTCATTCATCTTGACTTGATTTTGGTCAACCGAGTGTTCGGTCTTAATCTCCTAACCAAGACGTACACCACGGTATGTGGGTCCATCCACGTGGACTTGTGGGACCCACTAAAACAAGTAATTAAAATCAAGTTTTTTCGAACAGTTTTCCCAACAGGTCATCCAAATAAAACCCCTAAGGGGCATAACAAAACCCCTAAAGAAATAACCAAACAAAAAAATGGTGTATAACCGGACCACTAAAAGGCATAATAAAACCCGGAAAGGGCATAACTATCAAAACAAGGGTCCTATATATATGGCATAACCTTGAGGGCATAACCTGAAAAGCATAACCAAAACCTGGATGAAGAATAACCAACTATTGAGAGGCATAACCAAAACCCCAAACTGGCATAACCTTGTTTGAAAAACCACAAACATGACCAAACAACAAATGAGCATAACATTAATTTGACTCCTCATTCCCGTGAAAAGTAACCACAAAGTACGAAAAAGTAAAAAGCAAGAGAAGCGTAATAGAAGCAAAACCTAAATTCCAAAGAGGCATAACCAAAGCAACAAAGAGCATAACATTACCAAATTTTGCACTAAATGGCATAACAAAAACAAATCTTACCAAACTTTTCGATTATGATGGCTCAGAAGGATGGGACGGCACAGGGGTCATTTTTTTTTTTTTTAATCTTAACCATGGTTAACATTTATGTGTTAAAAATTTTAAAAAGGATGGGTGAATCAAGGGGGGCCAATGCCCTGTATTAACCATGAACCGATCGGCCTTAGGGACCCACTTTTGGGTCTCACATGAACGATCCAAACCGTTCATTCATCTTTGAATGATTTTTCGAGGGGCCTCACGAGAAATCATCTACATCGAATGTGCTTATGTGGTGATCCAAAATCCCCTCGTTTCGTTCAAAAACGTTTGGGTGAAACTGGGGGATTTTAGATCAACCACTTACAAACGTCCGATGGAGCTGAATTCTTGTAGGGCCCCATGGATAATAATTCAAAGATGAATAAACGGTTTAGATCATTAATGTGGGACGCAAAAGTGGTCCCCGAGGCCAATTAGGTCATGGTCGGTACAAGAGCATTGGTACCAGTAGCTAAAAAAGGGTCATGTAATTATATGTTTTCCATAATGTAACAATCTTTTATACAAATATGCGCGTGTCTCAATAAGAAAAAAGCTACTTTTTATTTATAAGAGGTAATTAATTCGTAACATTTTTATGAGTGCTTATGATATAACACTCAAATAGGGATGCGTATTGTAGCATTTCCTCCAGTAGTTTGAACAATGCCGTGAGCCGTTGTTGTACTCAATATTTTGTTGGAAAACTACAAAAAAAAAATATGTGTCTTCCCTTGTTTTCTATTACTGATTAACCTTTGTGTGGCGTGTGTTTCTTAGTTTGGCCTAAGTCTCAACATTTTAGACTCATTTTAGACCCACCTTAAACGATCCAAACTGTTCATATTAAGAGAATCCTAAGCAAAACATTCATGCTTAAAATTAGCATAAGCTCCTCCTCTATATCAATATTAGGTGGCACTTCATATTCACCACCTAATTAAGACGAAATCTCAAGTCTCTGAGTCTCTCACACACGCACATTCACTTTTGCATGGATGTACAGTTCCAAGTTGATTCTCTCATCACCATTTTCCAATACCAAACAATCTCCAATCGACCTGTTCAAGGTTTTTGGAGAACTTGGAAGATATTTAGACCTTTCGACAAGTAACTAAATTTCCAAACGGCATGTTCTTCGTATTTTGATTGAATGAAGGTCATGACTCATTAGAGTATTAACAGCATATATTTATGTGTTCCTCGGCAATATGGTCGTGGGGTCTTTGTTGAATCCGGAGGCTTCCTAGTGTTGAATCCAGAGACTTCTTCAAGGTGTCTATGTTGAATCCTGAGGCATCAAGTGGTCGCGGTGTTCATTTCGATTCTTGTGTTCATTAAAGACCAGGGCTATGTTTACTGGCGAGATGACTCGAGAAAGACCCGACAAGGTCGGACGTACACTTGAAAATCCAAGCCCAAACAAATATGTACGAAGGTAAACTCTGATAATTTGACCTTTGTATTTGTTGAAAAAATAAAAAATAAAAAACCCTCAACAAATTAGTATATCTTTGTAAATTGCAAATATGCATTTGTTGAAAATTAACAGATAAGCTTATCTTTGCAATTTTAATTATGTATCGCTTGAAAAAAAAAAAAAAAAAAAAAAAAAAAAAAAAAACTCGCCTAGTTTTGATGCCGTCTTGCTACTTTCCCTTTAATCTTTGTTCTCCTCAAAGATTAATAAATTTTTTTTCCTTCCAAAAAGAAAAAGAACTAAACTTTTTGAGATAATTTTGTAGTATTTTATTTTGGACTGATACATAAACAAACTTTTATAGAGACAAGTTTGTCTATGAGTTTATGTTTATAGGCAACGAGAAGTGTTTATCTATAAATTATTTTGTTGTTTTGAACCAATACAAATATAACTTTTGTAAAGATAATTAAATTTATTCATCAGTTGTTTTAGACAGCTATAGAGACAAAATATGCGGAGATAAGTGTGTCTCTCACTTTTTCAATTCTCCATTCCCATACCGCACCAAATTACTAGAACCAGACTATCTACAAACTGTTACGTTCCGTATTCGATTTGGCCGTATCTTTTTTACTCTTCTTTCAATGGACAAATTAAAGAGCCCAGGGACAAAAGGAGAACCCGGCCGCTTGTGAATTTATTTTTCAGTTGCACAATTTCCCTAAACTCTTTTAACTTTTTGTGGTGTCATTTTCACACGGATTCCACACAAAGACACGAAAAATTGGGGTGACAATTGCACTTCCATGCCCAAAAAGTCCTCCACTTGACCCGAAAATTAAAACCACTCTGTTGTTTTTTGACTTCCTCCTTGAGAAGAGGGAGGGAAACCTCTCATTGGGTCGAGATACATTTCTCAGAAACATATGTGTAAGTTGTTGGAATAGTGTGTATTATATGTATCTGTTGTATGATTCATATTACGTCACTCCATTATAATCGTAACTTTTTTTAGTGTCTCGTAACTTTTATATTACAAACTCATAACTTTTCATATGTCTCGTAACTTTTAAACAAAACCGGTCGTTACTTTTTATTTATAAGAGGTAATTAATTCGTAACATTTTTAGGAGTGCTTATGATATAACACTCAAATAAGGATGCGTATTGTAGCATTTCCTCCAGTAGTTTGAACAATGGCGTGAGCCTTTGTTGTACTCAATATTTTGTTGGAAAACTACAAAAAAAAAAAATCTGTGTCTTCCCTTTTTTTCTATTACTGATTAACCTTTGTGTGGTGTGTGTTTCTTAGTTTGGCCGAAGTCTAAACAATTTAGACTCACTTTAGGCCCACCTTAAATGATCCTAACCGTTCATATTAAGAGAATCCTAAGCAAAATATTCATGCTAAAAATTAGGTTCGTCAATCATCTAGAACAACTTTGTTTGGTTACAACTGCAAAAGACAAAGTCAAGTAATTTTTTTTTCAAGATGGAGATATTATTCAAATTAAGCTAATCTTCTAGGGTGATGAAAACCTAAGGAAATGGAAGAGAAAAGGCAGCTAAGTTTTTTTTTTTTCTTAGAGAGAGAAGCGTTGCGTTCCTCACTGGGTTTAGATTTTAAGCCTCTAGTCAGGTAATTAGAACCGAGTGAAATACATGAGTGTACAAGGTGCTTATTATTATGTACGCACCATTGCAATTGCAAATCCTTTTCTTAGACAAATCAAACAAAAGAAAGGAATGGGAGTGGTGCGTATCGAAACGGATTAAGTTGGTGAGAAGCTACCCCTCTCTCTCTCTCTCTCTCTCTAGATGTGACATATATGAAAGTCAAGAAGTGTTTGACACGATTAAAAAGCTCAGTGGAGAAACTTTAACTTAGGGCTGTTTTGGATAATAATCCATAATCTGGATTATTGGATTATTTGTTGTCTTTATTCAATTTTTTTTTTGCATTTGTTAGTTTTGCATTAATATGGACGTTGTTGTGGATAATAATTTTCTTTAATCAAGTTACTAATCTGTCTGCAAGAGAATTAAGAGGGAGGTTAAAGACAAAGTCAAGTAAATTAATTAGGAATTGGAAAATTCCTGACGTGCTTTTCAAGTGGAAGTGTTTGACTTGGGTTTGTCATAAATTGGCTTCTGTTTCCTTTGAAGACTCATATTTAGGTTGAATGGACAAAAAAATTTGAATTTTCTTACAATCTAGATTTGCCTTCTACTACACGTACACCCTTTACAACATCCATATATACGTATATACATATATAACCAAGTTCCTATTGCAAGAGAGAGAGAGAGAGAGAGGGAGAGAGAGAGAGAGAGAGTTGAGCGATAATCAAAGGATGCAGTGAATTGAAGCTGCTGTTTGCAAGAGGTATCTGTGAGAAAAATAAATCTCCCTTGAATTCCAGAAGATCAGTTCTTTTTTTTCTCTCTTTATTTCAGGTGAGTTCATGAATCCTCATACATCTCCCTTGAAATCTATCTTCTCGACGTCTTGCTTCTTCTTTGTATTTTGGTTGATACTTCATTATGCAAATTAAGAGTATCTCCAACCAAGCTTCATTATTTTGATTCTCCGTATATTCGTTTTGAAGAATCATCCTCCTATAAAATCATTTTTCATTTGGATTCTCATCAAAACGAAGAACTAGCTAGTTCATTCTCCATATATAGAGAATCATCCCCAAAAAAAAAAACACTTCTTAGTTCATTTCGCTTTTTAAATGAAAATTCATAATCAATGAAGTACTTTTGATATATAGATTACTTTTTTCTACAAAAGAAAAAGCGCGCCCACCCTGTTTTCAAATTTTAGCCATTTTTTTCAAAAGGGGAGGCTGCTGTTAAAAAAGTTCTCGCACCGCTTAATTTGATTCCATTTCGGAAAAACCTGTTCTCAATTCTCATTCACACACTAAAATGCTCTTTTGGGTGACTTTCTGCTTTACCATTCCCCTTTTCTTAAATTTTATTTAATTTACATATAAGCTTTACGCACACTTTTGATCAGCAGTATAAATTCTATAACTAAATACCAAGCAAAACCTCTCTCTCTCTCTCTCTCTCTCTCTCTCTCTCTCTCAATTGACTTGGTATGGATGAATCTCTCCCCCAATTTGATCAGCATGATAACATAATTCTGATTCTCTCCCTACGTGTCCGTCCCAATTTATTAGTTCTGCACACCTAGTTCATGCACAACTAACTTGATAGATTGTTAGTACTTATCAAAAACAAAAAAACGAAAAATTTTGATAGATTGTTGTTTTATCTTCCTCCCTTTCAGCCTTGAGATTCTAATTATTCAGTACTCTCGGAGCACGGCCACGTGATACTCGAGACACTCCAACACCACACATTTTCGTGAGGTTCACGACTAAGTATATAAAGTATAGACTCAACTTAAATGTGTGATGTTAGAATAACTCGGAGCATCATGATGTGGTCGTGCTAAGGAAGCATGGTTAGAAATCTGGTTAATTCCCAAAAGCATGATAAACTTATAAAATCATTCACTTTCTTGTGTATTTTGACAGGTTCAAGATGGGTTTTACGCATAGCACTAAAGTGGCTGTTTCCCTAATTCTAGTGGGTGTGGTATGGGCATTAGCAT
The DNA here is from genome assembly GCA_022606695.1 of Vaccinium macrocarpon. Classification (NCBI taxonomy): domain Eukaryota; kingdom Viridiplantae; phylum Streptophyta; class Magnoliopsida; order Ericales; family Ericaceae; genus Vaccinium; species Vaccinium macrocarpon. Next base: position 15,877,024 of record CM040170.1, on the reverse strand, counting down.
TCAAGGAAATTCAAGGAGGACCAACGACAATTGTAACATCTAGAAGTTCCCACTCGGGTAAGGACAAAATTACTCGATAGTCATTTACACTTTTTCTTTTTTTTTTTATTTTTTTATAGGACTTTAAGATTAAATTTTCATTAAAAATACTTTGGCATATGTTTGATACTTTTGAGGTTTTCGTATTCTCGCACTCACATTTTAATTAGCGAAGATGCAGAAAATACCACTAAGGGGAAAGTGACACTAAGGGGATGTTTCACTAACAAAAAATTGTTTCTTTCAAATACCGAGACAGATCATTCTCTCACAACACATCACATAAAAAAACAAAAAACCAGGAAAAACCAATTTTTTCAAAAAACTGGGTTATTGAAACACTCTCTAACAATAATAGGAATCGTTCATTTTTCACGTGGATGATGTGCTCAACGGGCTCTGTTCATATAAACAAAATCTGTCACGACTGTTTAAAATTAAGCCATATGCCCATGTTCGAAACCAAAGCCGATATATTGGACTAATATGCGGATGGTGACATCTGGAAATGGTCGCCCATGTTTTTAGAACCAAATCTTATACATATTATAAATTGGTTTACCAAACGTTTTATTACTTTGAAAAATATTTCCGATTAAAATAAAGTTGTTACAAGGGACTGCCCATCTCTTTGAGAGATTTCATGATTAGGGACTGCCTAAACTTTAGGCAAATCCTAGACTCATTTACTTAGTTGCTATGGCCTGTATTATACTTTGCTCTATGCCCACACTTCTGTTGTCGAACCTTTCTTTTGTTTAGTTAATTAAATTTCCGAAGTACCAAAAAAATAATAATTGTTACATCTCTAAAATTACAAAAGCTTTTGCCACCAAATCCTAAGAATGAACCTATAAGCCCACATTGGAAGCCCCAGCCCATGACAGGCCCAACCAAGCATGGGCCCCTATTCTTTCTCCTTCTTATGATTAGTCCAAAAGACTTTTCAAAGGCCGAGACTTTACTTACCTAAAAATGAAAATTTAGAGCAACCAAGAGAAGTCCTAACTTTACTCCATTTTTTATTAGAAATTACTCACATTTTTAAATCATGGAGTGTTTTAATTTTATTCACTTCACGTATTTGAGAAATACACTTCCGAAGTACAAAGAAAAATAATATTTGAGCAAAAATTGCATCACTTATCTTTTCTCAAATTGCGTATTCTATATCCCACAACTAAATTTGTAACTGTGACCTGGAAAAAAGGCATTAATCAAAAGCAAAGAATATTTTTGTTAACCAATGCGCACTTTCGATTTAACTTCGCTGATTGGCCAAAAATTGATCAATCATGAGTTTCTAAAGAGAGTTGTGGAGAGAAACAAACATGTAGGATTATCCAATGTTCTAAAAACCAGTGACCTAGGCCGACTAGTCCCCACTTAAGCGTTGGGTTGTAGTCCAATGCCAAGGTTAGGAAGGCAACTAGTTGGCAACTAGTCCCCGCTTAGGGTGCTAGGCAGCCGACTAGTCGGTGCCTTGGTCCTATGCACCCCTTCTCTGCCTGACTAGAGACTAGCGAGTTTTAGAACATTGGGATTATCATTAACAACAACTATTAATTTGTCAAAGTTTTTAAGATTTACCATGAAAAGGCCAAGACTAGTACCTAGCGGTGTCACTGTTACATTTTAAAAAACAAAATAGGAATAACTTCATGAACAAAATTTGGATAATACCTTCAAATATTAATGCATTCTGAACTATTAAGCACATGTACTCTACAAACGGACCATTTTGAGTATCAATAAGTAGTAACTACAAGTTTTCAAAAGAACAAAACCACCAGAGTAAATAAGTTAGGACTCCTCTCATAGAATATACAACTTCAAGGGTTAAAAGATCATATAGTAATCTTCCTCGAGATGTTACAAATTTGATGCTATTGCGAAATTTCCAAGTTGGTAGATATTAATCTTCTACATGGTCCATGTTGGTTTTACATTTTTTGGTAATAAATTAAAATTGTGGCTCCTTTGTTGCAGGTAGGAATTTGCTTCAAGCCGTAAATCTCTCCGAACCAATGAGAAATTCAGATGATACTGTAAGAGTGGATCCTCTAGATAGTTTCAAAAAATACAGAGGAGGATATGACATAACAAACAAACATTATTGGAGTGTAAGTGTTTAATTCTCTCTCATACATAGACACCCCCACTCACACATTCCTTTTAACACGCGCGCAAGGCTCTATTTAGTAACAGTTTTATGCAGAAAATTTTCAGAAAACACCAGACGCTTGCTGTTTTGATAACTTGTTCAATTCCAAGCCAAAATTATTTTCGAGAATTCAAAACACATTTTCGATGCTTTCTGGAAGTGGGCTTGTTAGAAATCAAATCTAAGGAAAGAAGTTTCGAAAATCTTCAAACAAACAAGTTTCTGCAATATCTGCTTCAAAATGGAGTAAGAAACTAGCAATAACCAGAGACTCTGAACTCTTCCTTATACCACACTTGTGCAGTCAACAATATTCACAGGAGTACCTGGATATGCCATTGGGGTCTTATGGCTTTTGAGTGGCTTGGTGTATGGTGGATTTCTGCTGGCAACCACTTTTTGTTTCAAAAATAACAGCAGAAAGTTGAAGAAGAGATCACCTTGTCACAAGCAGTGTTACCTCTGGCATGCACTCTTGGCAGCATTCTTTACAGTCTTAGCAATGTAAGTGTTTCAGCTTACAGCCCTTTCGGAAATCTTTTCACATGCAGTTTCACTAACATTAAAGTAATAATGATCACATAATAGATGGACTAGAGATCTTCATTTCACCACAACGGTTGTTAAACAGTCGTGCCGGAATATCTTCATTTTAAAGCAGAACTCATTTAAGCAACTTTTTAGAAGTCAGAATCGCGCAGACAATCTTCATTCTGACTTTGAGCCTGATTAAGGGGAACTTTTAATGACCAGACAAATATAGACCATGTATTTTATGGTGTTCAAGATCTGTCATCAGGTTATAATTTTTCACAAATAGTGAAAAAATATTCTAAACTACCAGACTAATGTTATAATTGCCAAAAGAGACTCTGGTTATTTGATGGCAGAGTAATTATAGTCCTGCCCCTATACAGTCCTTCTGGTTGAGGCACGAAGGTGGTCAAAGAATCGTAAGGTCCCATACGGTTATTGCCAATGGAATATTGTCTATAATCAACCTCAAGGGTAGAATCAATCAGTGTTCTTCTATGTTGGTACATAGAGTCCTTACTTTAAGCAAAACAATCATACTATTGACGTATGGAACACTTATATTTGACTAACATTACCATAGTGATTTTGCAAGATCAGAAGTCGGCATTTTAGCAAAATGATTTGCACATAAATCAAAATGATTTTTGGGTCTGCCCTCTCTGATGCCTTTTGGCTTTGATTTGAGGGCATGATTCCACAACAAACTCGACGGTATAGGGGGACCACTGTTTCAGTGGTGTTTTGTGAGCAACCACTTTGTGCATTTATTGCCAAAGGTTAGGTCTGTCTCAAATCCATCTGTTTCAGTGGTATTCTGGGAGTAGCCACTTTGTGCATTTATTGCCAAAGGTTAGGTCTGTCTCCTATCCATCCCCCGCCCATACCCCCAATTATTGGGGACTAAATGGGTTATGTTATTGTTGTTGTTGTTGTGTAGAAGTCGGCATTTTAGCAAGATCTTATTTTCTCACATTTACGGAGTATTCCTCAGTCAGCTATGTGAAACAAGGAATTTTTCCATTTCTAGCCCAGTTCAAAAACAGCTTTCTGGGTGTTTTAGGTGCCTTTATACCAGAATGATCTAACAATCAGAAAGAAATTGGCAGGAATTGAAAACAGTCCCAAAAGCTTTAACCTTGACAATGTGTCTAGACTCTAGACTAGAGGCCATTTAAAAGATCAAATAAGGATCTAAGGTAGTTGCAAATTCTATAACTTTAATGAAGCCACGATAACAGAGATATCATTGGTTTTCAAAAACTCAAATGAACAAAGATACCTTCTGAACTGAACTCTGTTATGAACTTGCGAGCGCGATTTAATCCCATCAAGAGGCCTTGCTGACTGTATAATCCATTTTATGTTGGCAGAGTTGCGACTGGATTAGTTCTGGGCGGGAATGAAAAATTCCATTCAAGAGCAAAAACAGTGGTAAACATTATCATTGATACAGCAAATAACACAACCAAAACCATATACAACACAGCCGGGGCAATGAGAGACATGAGTATCAACTTGGAAGTATCTAATGGGAGTAGTCAGGCTTCTGGCTTCCTTATCTCCACTTCCCAGAAGCTTGACTCTCAAGCTGCAGATATAGAAAGAGAAGCCAAGAAGAACCGCCAATCAATTGACAAGGGATTGAAGATAGTGTAAATCTCTCTCTCTCTCTCTCTCTCTCTCTCTCTCTCTCTCTCTCTCTCTCTCTCTCTCTCTCTCACACACACACACACACACACACACACACACACATAGAAACATGTTAGATGGACTGAAATTTTTTACCACAGTATCTGTGTCGACGGATGTGACAAGGCTGCAAGTGAAATATATGTTTGACACCGCTACCGAATTTAGACTCATAGACACTTGAATGATCTATTGTTTATGATGTTTGCATACTGAGTATCTCACGTAACGACAAAACGAAACGTTTCTAGCTTTTCGTATTTATGAAAACTTGACAATTTCCGCTAATCCTGAATGATTTCAAGTACATACCTTCATGATTTATTATCTTCATATCCTTGAATTTTGAGTTTAGGAGTCACTCGTGCAGTCCACACTTGATTATAGAATTTCTAGTAACCATGATATTTGTTTCTTCTTTGTAGGTACATCTTGACTATAATGACGATCTCATTCAACCTCATTGCTGTGCTTGCCCTATCAGGTGCATACATTAAGTTATTTAACTTGTCCTAGTTCAGATAATAGTGTATCAGCCGCTACGTAGCGATTTTTCGGTCCTCCGGTACTGCTACACCCCATTATACCACCGCTATCCAAAATTCACACCCGTTGTCAATTCCCGCTACGTATCGGTTTTTATCAGCTTTACACAACCACTACAGATGGTTCAGGTGCTTTAGCACCAAAACAAATTTAAAAATTCACGGTCACGACACCGGTTTCCGCTACACATCATTCAATACTCTCGCTACCACTACACCATTTCTGCTACCGCTATTTAAAACCTTGTTTGGGGTGCCCAAAAAGTCTGCTCTTGCTTTTTCATTTTTCTCCTTTTGCGAAAACATTTTTTCCCTTAAAATTTGTATAACTTCTGGTCAAAGTTTTTTACTTTCCCAATCCGTTTGAAGATTGGAAGGAAGATGAATTAATTAGGGAAAAAACAAATGAATTTTGTGGCTTTTGCAGGGTCTTCAAAGGACATTGGTCATTTTTTCATATTTTAATTCTCGTTCATCAAAATTTTATTCTCAAGAAAATCGAAAAAGTGAAAAACTGTATTAGAAGCCAGATTAAGGACAAATTTGTTCGAAGTAAAAAGCAAGCTTTCCATTTTGTCATCCCAGGCACATTACAACAGTTCAAAGCCACAGTATTCTTGTCACCCTATTGCCAGATAGATGATGTATTCTCACAAGAACAATTAGAATACCTCTAAACCGAAGGTGACCAAACCTACCAGTGGAGCATCTACTGGCATGCAGTAGGAATCAAATCCAGCAATCATGCATTTTTCAAAAACATCAGCCGTATTTCTTGTGAATCAGTTATTAACTGACTATTATAGTGACCGACCATTTCACTGTCCACTAGGGTACCAAAATGGAGATGCATCGTAGCCTAAAAATAATAAGGCATCGACCAATACTTAGAGCCATGCTAAGCTTCAGTTGTAGTATGTGAAAAGTAATCATATGAATGAAATGGCTGAACCTTCTGCACTTTAAAATGAAACAATCGAATGATTCGAGTAAAAAGTACACAAAAGTTATTAGTTACCGAGATTTCAGCACAATGCAACTGTACTGAACTTTTTCGCTGCAGTATTCGGAATGCTGAAATTACAAAGGGCACTCAAGGCGTAAGTAGATTTTTGGATCATTTGATTGCCTTGAGGGTAACTAATAAAAGAAAATTTCTCATAACATTTGTTTTCGTAATGCAGATTAATTGTAATCTGTTGGTTGCTAACAGTCGTATGCTGGCTGTTCTTTGGGGTCTACTTTTTCCTAGAAAAGTAAATCCAAACTCTTTCCTTCTTGCAAGGCTTTTAGTTTTTTTCAATTGATCCGTACGTGTAAAAGCGAAGTAATGAAACCAAGAAGGTTGAGACTAAAGCAGAAATTGAATTGATGGATTTCAGGTTCGAGGGAGATACCTGCACAGCTCTCGAAGACTTCCAAAAGGATCCCTATAATAGCAGCTTGAGCTCAATCCTCCCCTGCAATGAACTGCTTTCAGCAAAGTCTCTACTTTCGGATGTCAAGCGAGGGATTTACAACCTAGTCAATGAAGTAAACTTCAAAACTGAGATTTTTCTTTTACCCCAATAATGAAACTATGAATTTTTCAAAATAAAAAGAATCAGAAGATTCACGTCATTTAATGTAGTTTACCTTCGTTTTGATAAATGTCCAATGAAGTTTGCCCGCTGTTCAAGTTGCAAAAGCAACTGATAGCAGATTAACACCCCACTTTTCTGATGCTATTAAAAATTAATCTCCCAATTGAAGGATGAGAAATAAAATGCATGAAAACCAAAAGTCTCTATCCTTCGCACATATTCCAATACTTGGTAATGCCAGGTACAGTTGGGCACATACATTTTTCAAAATATAAAGCCCAGTTTGCATATCTTCAGTACAAGAGCAGTGCTTACCCATGAATGATTTCATCTTTTCAACTTCTAACCACAGGAAATTGATATCTTGTTATGGAAATCTACAGGTGAACATGAACATATCAGAATCGTATCCCAACCTTGTTCAAGTCTGCAATCCTTTCTCAGCACCACCGGGGTATATATATCAACCAGATAACTGTCCAGCTAATTCTATCAAGATAGGAGACATCCCTCAGGTATACTGACTTAAAGCAACATTTCTAATCCCTAACTTTAAGCTCATCAAGGACAATGATATTTCATTTATTATATTTGCACCCAAAAACATGACACAAATCCGAGGCCTGCTTGGTAACATTTTTCTTTACACGTTTCCGTTTTTTGCCTATAGAAACTCTAGAAACACGGAAACAGAATACGGTTGACAACTGTTCTTCTTTCTAAGAAAATGATGAAAAGTTCTCGAAATTTCCAAAATATTTCTGAGAAAAGGTAATAGTATTTATCTTCAAATTATGCCTCATTGTTTCGGAAACTAGGTTTCCAAAACATGCGTCTGCATGCCCAAACACATTTTTTGGGTGTGTTTTTCACACCCAAAAAACAAACAAAAGAATTTTCCCACAAAGAACGCTACCAAAAAACAGTATAGCATGTATCATGTATGAATTAGAGTAGTTCCACATACAACATCACCATGCAAATGAACAAAGATGACCTGAGTCAATATCAACCTTCTCTTCTTTTCAACATTTTGAAGGCATTGAAGATGATTAGCTGCTCTGATACAAGTAATGGAACCTGCAAAGGAGGATTATTCTCTGCTGCAGATTTAAGAACAGTGGAGGCCTACACAACTTCACTCCAAAACATTCTCAATGTCTATCCAGGTATGGAGGATTTGGTTGAATGTCAGTCTGTAGCGGAAGCATTTTCGCAAATCCTTCACAGTCACTGCAAACCACTAAAGAGATACACACGGATGGTGTGGGCCGCGCTTGTGTTTCTCTCCGTGATTATGGTGGCTTTCGTTCTGATATGGACAGACGAGGCTTATCATCAGCAAAAACACCATTCTTCAAATTCTTCAAATGGTTCAGTGAAGCCTCATTCCATGGCAGCAGAAATGATGGAAGCCGGAGTACCTCAATCAACTAAAGACGTCTCAAATCCTAATTCAGTCCTGTAAATACCTAGATTACACTCTAGAAAGATACAAAGACTCAACTTTTAAGCAAGAGAGAGAAACAAATCACACGAAGAAGAAAATTAAATGATTGAAAAGGTGCTTGTAGGTGGAGGTAGATTTAGTTCAAAATTTTTTTTGTAACAGTCAATATCATACCGTATTTATTGTACTCTACAGAAAGCCTAACACGGGGACAAACCCCTCATTGGCTCGTCACGATACCTCAAGTAATGATTTATTTCAAATCGTTCTTCTTTTCTTTTCTTTTCTTTCCTTTCCTTCTTTTTTGAGATCGTGAAAACTGTACAATAGCAGTCACTGCGGAATCTGTTTAATAGCAATCTTAATCTCAAACATGGTGATAAACTGAAACATAAAGCTATGAATTGTTAACAAATTCTTCATATCGAAACATGTTTCTTAAAAACAATGGACTTTTTGTGCGGGTGGTGACTCTTTCTTCTTTTCTTTGTGACATGAAATAAACGATGGGAAATTTACTAACCTCATCCAAACAAACCCTTCGATTGTGGCAAAGAGTGGGAAAAGAAATGTTAAGATCTTGTCGCCAATGAGATTTGATTAGAAACACAATGGACCTTCAAAGATCCCATTATTCCCATCATTTGTCACATCAACCCAAACGAATGAAATCTTCTGTTTATTTCCTTCTCTCAGGATTTCTTACTTTCCAGAAGTTTTCTTTTGCGTTCCGAGCCTGCCCCGACCGTTTTCACTCATTCACGTGATAAGAGAGCTGGCCAAGGACAAATCTGTTGAGGAAAATTGAGCCTGGGACTTTGAGACGATAAGTTGAGATAAATGGATTAACATGACAACCTAACCTATTTTGGGGTTATTTTCCAGAAATTTAATTGGATAGATTCAAATGAAAGGGTTTCGTGTGCAATTTCGACCTATAAAAAAAAAATGAAATCTTCCTTTCCCCTTATTTGTGCGAGAGGAATTAGGAAAGAAAATTGTTCACTTTACATTTTCAAAAAAAAATTCAAAAAAATTTTTTCCTCGTCTCTTTAATTATTAATCACATTTATCTCTTTATTTATACCTCTCTCTTCAATCATTTCACTCTCTATCTCTCTCCAATTATTACACATCTCTATAATTATTACTTTTTCTAAAAATCTATCCAAACACTATCTCAAAAATATTTCTCAAAACTCTCAACTAAGCACGTGATTTTCTTCCACACCTTCTTCGAAGTTTTCTTTTTATTATTACCTCTTCCTTTCTTTTATTTTCCCTAGTGTGTTTGGAACATAGGCAAAGAAATGTAAAAGAAAAGAAATTTTTTTTAAAATTATTTCCATTGTTTGGTGTCTAAAGAAAGCGAAAGGGAAGTTTAAGAAACAAGTTTTCTCTTGATTATTTTCTCTCTTTTTTTCTCTCTAATTTTCCTCTTGATTATTAGAAGGTTAAGAATATATTTGTTAAAGGATCGTGCCATTCGTAAATTGATTGAAGGTTTGAGATGTATGATTTATGCAGACATATACAAGAGTGTAAACATTACTATCCCATCATTAATGTGGAATATAAAAGAAATCATTTCATCGAAAGAAAGAAATGTCCAATCAATGATGTACAATAACTCTTTGTGCTGCAATTCTATCAGACATTTTCTTGTTAAAAATAGAAAAGATAAAGTTTCTTAAAAAAACAAATTGTGGAAAATATAACAACGACCCCAAACTTCATAACAATTGAACGAACAACAAGAAAGAAAATGCAGAGGAACACTACAGAATGAAAGCATAGTTGCAACAGCATCATTGACGTGACATAAACGAGCGACATCCGGCAACCACCACAACAACAACAACAATAATAAGCATAATGCCAAAAATAATGCTCGTTAGGTTCAATATCGCTTCATGCGATTCACTAGGTTGTCCTAAAGGACTTGGGCCTGGAGACAAGTCAGCCATCTTCTTTATTCCCCTGCTCCGAGATTTCCCTCCTTTAAGCAACCTGAATCCTTCCCTGAGCTTGCGTGAATAAAAAGCTGTAAAATAGTAACTTTCTTCATCTGGAGGAGGAGCCACATATCTAGCGAGGATATAATCTGCATTGTTAGGTAGAAGAGCCCCAACATTGTTTGACAATGCGTAGTTCTTTTCTGTTAATGTCGTGGATGCAGTTTTCAGGGAAAACAGGAGGGCGAGCAGCCATAAAGAAATCGGGACTTTACTTTTGGCCATCACCATCTCTTCTTTTTGCAACTTGCAAAAAATGAAAATCAATGTAGATGTCAATTTTGCAAATTAAGGAGAAAAGCTTGAGTTTGGAAATTGATGTAGATGTCAATTTTGTGGTGCAACAACGTAAAGGTATTTATAGGACCTTAGATTCAAAAATTACTAATCTTGCTCGTTGGATACAATTGTGAGGACTATCTATAAACCAGAAAAATGTCAAGTTAAGCTGGCAAACATCAAAAAATAAACTCTCGCCCAAAATCTTAGTGAATACAACTGTATTGTCTAATTTTATCACTATTTTGAAGAGCATTACACATCCTAAAAACAATTGTAATCCTATTCCTATATTTAGACCATGTATTACAGAGTTGAATATAGAATACCCATACATGAGATTACAAGTTGGCACATGTTAAAATGCATTTAAAAGTTCATTCCATATTGAGTAGTTGACATTGTATTAACCAAATTCAATCTATAAAGATCAGTTGGGAATGCATAATATAGGGGGTGTATTTAGGTTAGCAAGCCAGTGCAATAACCCTTCTTCAATTTGTTGACGGGACAATACTCTTATGTAAAATTGGTTTTGAGGACGTGAAGGTAACTAAGAGGATTCTAAAATTCTTTGAAGTCATGCTTAGTTTGAATATTCATTCTCATATGGAGTGCAGTCCATGATGCTGGAGTATTGAGGATCAAACTGAGGAATTTCCAGTAGAACCATATTACAAAGCTCAACGACTGACTATTAAATCCTAGGCTAAAATCAACTTGGATTTAGTTTTGGATAGATTTACACAAAAGCATGTAGGATTCAAGAGGAGATTTTATCCTTTCAGGGTAGACTTCTCTGATTTGATCAGCTCTTAGCAACTACACCATTACATGCCTATTAAACGTTTGTTGGAATTCCTGAGAAAAAGGATATTGAAATTGACAATTTTCTAAATAATTTCTTGTGGAATTTTGATTGAGTGAAACAAGATCTAGTGAAGTGTGAACATGCTTCTATAAGCAAATCCATGGTTAGGATAAGCATTAGGAATGTGCAAAAAGCATGAATGATTCACTACTTTCGTAATGGTTGTGTGTTGAGCTTGGACACCCCAAACTATACACTTGTATTGAATATTCTCACTTTTATTCAATACAAAATTACACAAGTACACTTACTTGTACACAAGACACTTCACTTTGACACTTACTCACACTTGAGTATCACTCACATGCACACACTTTGTGCTCCTCACAACACTTGGTGTATCACTCACACACTTGGTGTCTCTCACCAACACACATACAAATGAGGTCACCTATCCTATTTATAGTCACTTATAGAATATTCTAGATACAAGCCAATTCTAGAATAAGACTAAAATCTTCTAGAGAAACCTAGACTATACTACCATAGTCTAGAAGATTCTAGAGTAATCCGGAAGACTCCATCACCTTCCATAAGTTTTCGGAAGGATCTAGAATAAGCCGGGGCATCCTAATAGGATCCGGAACCTTCCACTAGAGTCCAAAACATTTCGGAACATTGTAGAATATTCTAGTAAAACCCGGAATATTCTGGAAACATCTAAAGACTTCTAGAGAGTCAGTGATGACTCTCAACATTGTGGGCATTTGCTACGTACTGGAAAGGGTTTTCTATGGACGAAAATCATTTTTCAAGAGTATGGCAATTGAACTTCAAAACTTTTGAAATTGTTTGTGGAACAAAATGATCATCATGAGTAGTTCGGTAATTTCTTCTACAAAAGCTTAAGGAGCTTCAATTTGGAATGAACTTGTTTGTTATTGTTTGGTTCTTTTTACTTCTTTGCAATGGAAAATAATTGTGTGCGAGCGTGCCAGAGAGAGTTTCAATCTCCTCCCTCAGATTAACTTTGGAAAACGAAACCTAATCAGGCGATTGTGTTTTGTTGGTTCAATTACCTCAATTAAGAGGATTTTTCTTAATAAGTGAAGAAATGCAAACCAATAAACTTAGGAAATCAAAGAACAATAAAGAAAAAAGACACTTCGATTAATAAATCAAAGATAAACTTACTTCGAAATTGTCTCCAACTTCAAATACAGAGTAACAGAACTTCGAACAGGTGATTGTTGCAAGAACAATCGAGATAGGGGTGATTGTTACAAGAACAATCGAGATAAATCCTAGTCTAATTCCTAATCTACTTCCTAATCTACTTCGAACTGTGTTCGAGATCCTAAACTACTTGAACCGAAGTTGAAATCCTAAACTACTTTGCCAATGAACAAACCAAGCATCAGTTTTTTGATAGCTGTTTGTTGAAGATTTGTCCGGGGGTTTGTACTCTTCAATTTCTCCTATTTATAGACGTAGCTTGTGGTTTGAGCTTCCCGCTCCATGAATTTGAATCTAGCTTGCTTCGAACTCCAACTTCCACTCTGATGGTTGGCAGTTATTCTTCCTCCACGTCTGTAATTGAATTTTCCCTTCTCCCAGAAGCTTTAAATCTGCACGTCGACTTAACCACTCAAATGATAATGTGTTTAAGGAAATAACTGCTTCCTAGAAGAATTCCACGTGTTCTAACTGCCAATCGCCTGGTTTCTCAAGTTTACACGTGGAGCAAGTACGTTTAGCAGTTGAAATTATGGCTTCGGGGCCAATTTTTATTATAGTAATGGCTTGTAACTGCCAATAACTACCTTTCCAAATAGGACATCGTATTCGGTGCATTTTATCTTATTAATCCAGTGTGTCTTCATTGACGAGTAATTGCCAACGTTTGGCACTTTTGATTACATGTCAATTAATCATTGGATTGGTTAATTTTATATGTAAACAGTTATAGAAGAGGAGGATTTGGGAAGCCCGATTGGATTGCTGCTAACTACAATAGAAATCTAGCTTTGGCTGGGGTGGATAAGATGATTTGGGAAGGGAATTCCATTAACTACTGTCACGCCCTCATTTTTAGTAACCGAAATTCATATAAAATCCACGTAGGATAGATCAAAGTCGTCGTTGAAAAGTCAAGTCAATAGTACAAATTCAAATAAAAATTTCTCAGTTCTATCTCTAAAGGGTACCCAAACCCAAATACACAAGTACCAAAAAGATTTAAAGTTATTACATACATTGAATATTGTCCAATGATTTAGAAAACTAAAGTTACATAATCGTCTCCCAATAATATACTAAAGATGGGAAGATAAAATAACTTCATGATCAAAAAGCTTCATGCTATGCATCCACATTCCAAAGCATCCAACATATGTTCCTTGAGCATGTACCTGAAAATGATAGGTTGAGCTACACTAGTCCAGTAGAGAAACGTCTACCAAAACTAAACACAATGAAATGCAAATGCAAGTTGAGACATGAGGATGAAAGCTAAACAAGATAACCAAGATTTTCCAAGAGTCCAACGAATCACATATAAGTTTATAAATCCCTTGTTATCACCCAAGTGTACCCGATGTATTCCCGATATGCGTCCTCTCTCATAAGTGTCAAATTCGCCCGTTGTGTCGCGTCAACCATTGTATTTAAATTGGATCTTTAGAAATTCCTCACTACACGTCCATAGGACGGCCCAAGTATCATTCCGGGCTATCTTTCGACCCCGTATAATCTTCCCCTTGGCCAAGACATAATTCCTCGCGACACGCCCATAGAGCGGCCCAAATATCATTCCAGGCTACCTTTCGGCCCCGTATCAAGAGTTTCAAGTTTTCATTTCAATTCACGTTCATTGGTTTCGCACAAGTGTCATCATATCACTCATACCTCAGATCGTCACCCAAGTTCACGCATTTCGTCAAAAAACTTCAATTCATATATAACAAGTGTATAACCACGTAGGCGTCGTGCAAAAATCAAACCGAGTCACCAATTATACTAGGATAGGCTAGGGACGAGTTATTCAACGAGTTTTGAGGTATAAGAGATGATTACGCCAAGTAATAACACGAACAAGCGACCGAAATCGACGAAAACAAGTTTTGGTGAAGTGAAAAGGGGAGTGGATTGATCCACTGTGAGAGTGGATCGATCTAGAACAAGAGTGGATCGATCCACCTTGGTCTGGAGCAAAACAGAAGGTTGTGGATTGATCCGGGTGATGAGCGGATCAATCCACTATGAGTGGATCGATCCAAAACGAGAGTGGATCGATCCACTATGATCCGCAACTCCATCAGAAGGTTTTGGATCGATCCAACCCCAAAGTGGATCGATCCAAAAACCTCACGAACAAATTTGACAACAACAAGGGGATTTCCATGGCTTCCAAAACCAACCCAACCAAGGCCAAATATCAACTTCAAATATTTCATGAGAGCATTGCTTCAACTAAATTATATAGAACATCAACCACAACATACATCAAACTATAATCAACTTAAAACTAGGAAATATATGGATTTTCAATGGTTTTCAAGAAATCATGGAGGATTGATCAAATAATGGGTATCATCTACACACCACACACTTCAAAACACTTAGTAATGGTAGAAATCCCCCTACCTCAAGATTTAGAAGCTTGAAAAACCCCCCAATGAGAAAAACCCACACTCTAGCTTCAAAATCCAACGAAAATTCTTCAAACACCAATGGGAAATAAGCATATCAACGCGTAAAGCGCGAGATTTGGAGAAGTTTTTGTGAAGGGGCTAAGTTTGGAGCTTGGAATTTGGCTTGATTGGTGAAGAGAGAAGTGGGAGAAGCCATGGAGGAGAGAGAGGGAGAGGGATGGTTTGGAGAGAGAGAGAGAGAGAGAGAGAGAGAGAGAGAGAGAGAGAGAGAGGTGTGTGTGTTATCAAAAAATCAGCCATATTGGTGTATATACACCCCATTAGATGCACTACACCCCCCAAGTTTCAAATGCATTTTAAAAACGCCCCCAAGCATAAACTACCATCAAATTGGCCTACTTTAATCTAATTTGAAATCCTCACAATTCCTCAACTCTTTTTTTTTTTAAAATAATAACTAAATTAATTAAAATCTACGGGTCTCTACAACTACTGAAGCAATAATGCAAGTCAGGTAAGAAGCGCGGACACAGATACAAAACATGTCTTCAAGGATCAAGGCGTTCTAAAACATACAGAAAAAAGTGATGTCTCTTTGGCATCACAATCTCTGTTGGACATCCAGTCTTCATAAAAAGTTGATGGTGTCTCTGTATAGAAAAATATGGAACAATAAAACACATTTGAGGCACATTGTATCAACGCTTTCCCAAAGACAGTATTTGCCCCCACCAAATGGTGTGCGTCGGGTTAACAACATTTTCGCCTTTAAGATAAAACAAAACCAAAACTATAGGTTCTTTCTGACTACATTTGCACAAAGACAGACAGAATATCCACTAAACAAGAATGAGAAAACCAATAATTGATATTCTATTTCTATAGAATAACATAATATCAATATGCCTAAAATTCTAGGAGTAGAGTGTGCAGAGAGAGCAATTCGCTATCGATTTTTTTGATGTGTAGAATGACTTTACAAATGGCTTATTTATAGACTTATAGGCACCCTCTTATGAAAGATTGTGTTTTTAAAAGACACTAAGGAGGAACAATCACGCCTTTTGAAAACAATTAACTAGGAAAAGTCATGCCTCTTACTAGGCACCATTTCGTGAAAAGTCATGCATCTTGTTAGGCACCATTTCATGAAAAGTCATATCTCTAGTAGACATTAATTAAACTAAGAAGAGTCATGCCTCTTTGAGGCATCCCATGTTTCACATCCCTTCCTAATAGTCACATTTATTCCATATAAAAACATCCCAATCTAATGAGTGTTTTAACCATTCAGTAAAGTCACAACTTATCTTTTCACATAAATCTCTCTCAATACCTTTTCAAAAATCCCCAAACCAAAAAAGCAATTTAATATTTTGAAAATATCCAACAATCCCTAACCATTTTTGAAATAAAGAAGAAGTATTCTTGAATCTCTATACAAGGCTTATGCGTACATAAATAGTGTCTTATGACTTTAACCACTCACTTAGTGAAACACATCAAAGTTAATCAGGGCAGCATAGTAGACGTATCTTTGAACTAGCTATCCTATATATAGTGACTAATAGGACATGTTTCACACGTAATCCTCAAAATATTGCAAATATTCTGTGGGGAGGCTTCACCGAAATGACCTTTTTGGTCGTCTAGTACTGCTCTGAGAGGGAGGAGCTGGGATGGACCTCACTGGAACCCTAAAGGCTCGTCGGAGAAGAAGGATGGAGCTCTTGGAGTACGCATGGAGGAGGACCTGAACAAGGGAGCAACCATGTTAGTGCCTAGCCCAGACGGTGGTGGTCTGGGAAGCCACTCTGATGGCTAAGTCAGCAACGGAAGGAGAAGTTTAAAGCGAGTGCAGTTGAGAGCTCAATATATGTATATAGGCTAGGAGGGTGAGAGAGAGAGAGTGTGTGTGTTCTTTAGTGAGGAGGGTGAGGGCCATTTTTATAAGCTAGGAGGAGTGTGACCTGCACGCTCCTTAGTGGCCTCACGCACTCCGTCCTTACCATCGCATTGAATGCATGGATTGACATTTGTCTGTCAAATGGTGCCTCAGCCACTGCCTTCCCAGAGTGGTCATCCGTCACTGATATTCCCATCAATCAAGTCCCCCTGCAAGCATAGCCTATGGGGTTGGTGGCTTGTCATAAATGCAATGTATGTGGGGTGGTTGGGGTCATTAATGAATAGCTCAGACTGTCAGAGGTGCCTCAATCGAGCCCCTGACATCTAATGCGACCCCCTCTGGCACCGAGGTCAATCAACTTGGTCCGGATGGCACCCGGGAAAAAGCCCCCCTGTGGGCAGCTGTAGAACTTCCTGGCACAAGCTTTCGCGGAGGGCACACCAAAGGCCCCCCACCCTTTCGAGACTTGCGATAATGCTTCTAGGAGCGGTTCCCAATGAGAGAAGTCTTGACGAGGACACAGGCCCAGCCGAGGCCTCGAGCAGCGTCTCCCCGGACCTGACATACGTAGTCCTCTCCGGGATACCGTTCGGTTGGAGGAGGGGGTCTTAGCCACCTTGAGCTATTTGGGTACAAGTAGTCCTCTAGTCCCTCGCCCTTTTGGAGGGGGCACAGTCGAGGATAATAGCCCCCTGGGTCCCCGACCACTACATATTCCAATCGAGTGACCTGTGCATTGGCAATGGGTTGGTATCTTGATTTCATGAGCGCTCTAAGGTCTAGCCCACTTGACCTATAGGAAGTGGCACAACCTCCACACTCACATAGGTAGATTCTTACTAGTGCCCTGTAACAAAAGCACTAAAAATCTATTAAGAGCTCAATAGCTCACCTTCCTTTGTTTTATATTATAGGTACCAAGCACTTTATCATGGGATGCATTAAAGAACCTTTAAAGTGCTCACAATCATGACATCTGGTGTAGTTTCTCATTGAACTGAAGAGATTGAAAGAATCAACTAGTTTAGTTGAGTTTCAACCAAGAGTGATCAAATTAAGTGGGCTTAGTCACATCTCTATTCAATGTTTTCCACATTATATTCTTGTAAGCAATTACTTCTTGAGTAATCAATCTTTTCTATTTCAATATGTCAACATAGTTCATGATGTGATTTTCATGTACAGACTAACATCACAATCATAACTACTAACACTCTCTCATAAGTAATTTCTCGAGAAATATCCGTGATGAAATACCATGTCATCCCATCTCATTGTAAATGGGGATTTAAAGTGGATATAATGTGTTTGCATTTCAACTTATGTGAGATTTTATTCTTATTCGAACGTATTGGCTTGCTGTGGGTCTGTACACCAAATGTCAGCCAACTTCTGACATGGCATAGTTTTCTTCCTTTTCCTTTCTGATTCGCCAACACCATTACCGTCTTGTTCCATTAAATAGGTAGCAATATTATACTCAAGTTTTTCAAGATTGATGAATGAAGATAACAGGTTATTATTGGTGCCTTCCAATGGGTCAACGGATGGGCCTATGATGTCATCTTTGACAAACATAAAAGTGTTGTCTGAGTAAGCCCACCGATGGGCTAACCGGTTGGACAAGGAGGAACTGGGTTCAATGGGGGCCAGACATCCTAGATAAAATCGGGATTGGTGGCGCCACTACGGTCATCTGTGATGGTTCATTAATTGGAGACTCTAGGGGATGTCGGAATGGCATGGAAGTTAGTAGTGTTTTTATTGTTATAGGGGTTAGAGCTTGATGAGTTGATGGGTCTTGCATTTCCTTAAAGGATAACAAGTGACATGTTGCTTTCTCTAGCACCAAATTGAAGGGATTTCTAAATTTCAAATCTGTAGGTGCTCAACATTTGAGAGACAAAGAGAAAGATAGAAAAATAGACGGATAGGGATGGGGAGTGGTGTTGCCCCCTAGTACCTCCCTTTGCAATCTGTTGGAAGGATCGCAAGGGAAGGAAGAAGAGAAGGATAGCGAAAAAGGTGGAAGGAGTTTGTTGTTGGTCCCGCCATGGCATGCACAAAGCGCAATCTGATTGTGGAGTAATAGGAGAGGGTCCGCCACATCAATTGGAACCAACATACATTGAATGAATTACTCAAATCTGTCAATATTGGTGGGCACCCAATTGTATATTAAGATCCAACCCTTTTTCAATACACCTATTACTATATTGGGTACCCAACCTAATTTCCCGTCTATTTTGGTAACAGAAACTGCACTAGTGGCTTCATTTACACTGACGTGGCCACATATCAGAGAAAAATTATTAAAATACCCTCCAAACTTTGACCTCATTGTCTAATAGATACCCAAACTTTCGTAAACTTGAATTTTACTCCTATACTACTGCTCTGTTATTCAATCGAACACCTATTATCTAAATCTGTCAAATTGCTGACTTGGACGTAGAACTTCATTAAATATGTTTATGCGGGATCTCATCCCACTTAAAAAGTGACACATGTCTCAACTCTCCTTCTCTCTCATGTAGCATCTTTCTCTAGGAGACTCGAGGAGGTGTCAGGAGAAACCGAGCAGTTGTCGGGTTAAAAATCCTCCCACCATCGCATACTCGAGGATGGCCATCTCGGCCAACCCGCCCCTATCCAACCCGTCCCCTACCCATTCAGGGAAGGGATTTGGGGATTTTTTCGGGGATCGGGTTGGAGATGGGGATTATTTTAAAAAAAATTCAGGGATCAGGTAGGGGATGGTATTGTTAGTCCCTTACCAGATCCCCTCCTCAATCCCCGCCCCTCCCTGCATCCCCGTCCCTCTATCCGGTGTCCAGAGCCCATTAACCCTTACCCAATTCTCATGGTCACCCACACCACACTTCACTTATTAGAAATTTAGGTTAGAGTTACCCACACCACACTTCAGTAATCAGTACTTCACACAAGCCACAGCAGCCCCAATCCCCATCTTTACTTTCTCATCCCCTACACGATCTCATCTGCCAACTCTCACCCAACTCTAAACTCTCACGTCTAGACTTTGGTACAAGTACTCTCTCTCCCTCTCTCGATCTCCTCTCTCTCTTGATCTCCTCTCATGTCTCTACTCTATCTCTCTCTCATTTAGATATCATAGACATCTCAAAGGAGACAGAAGCTAGTGACACCATTCACACCACGCTCAAACATCCCATTCCCACGGTCGTCGAGGTACGCTCTTTCCTTGATAATTTGGATTAATCTTGATTTAAGGTACTATATGTTGATTCCTTCAAGGTTTTTGGAGGTAAATTAGTATCCGAGTTCGACCCAGATGGGTTTATTCTACTAGAGAGTGAAAGAGACGAAATGGGTTTTGAATGCTCAGCAATTTATTAGATCATTTTACATGTGTATTTTATGCATAGGCATTGGTAGTAGGCACATTCCTAAATTTTTGCCATTTTATGCAGACTTGTTAAAACCATTCATGTGTTGCAAATGCATATTACATATTGAATTCAATGCATAATGGGAACCAAATTGCACGGATGGGATGGAATTTTGGCTGTGGGGGTTGAATTTAATGGGTAATGGCATGAACTAGTGCATGAATTTTTGGATCCCCAATTCTCCGTGGGGATCCCCATTCCCTGCATCAGGGCGGGGATGGAGGTAGTGGTATTCACCCCTACCCTCCCCATGCCCATCCCTAGTCCGATGTGGCAGGTAACTGCACAAGTGGAAAACTAAAGTTTTACGGTATTCAACCTCCAAACGTTACTATTCACGTGCTTCTTCTTTTTTTGGGTTTGAGAAGGATGGGAGCAGATCTGTTGTGTGAGAGTAACGGGAGATTGAAAATTTTTGTTGATAGTGGAGATTAATGTTTGGGGAGAGGATTTAACAAAACTTTATTTTCACATTTTAAGTGGGATTAAGTAGCACATAAGCACATTTAACGAAGCTTTATGTCCAAATCAACAAAATCTGTTAGCAATTTGATAGATTTTGACAGTAGGTGTCTAATTGAATAACAAAACAATAATTTAGGAGTAAAATTAAAGTTTTGCGAAAGTTTTAGTGTATATTAGACATTGAAGTCAAAGTTTGGAGGGTATTCTGAAATTTTTCCTCTGATATTTGGCCACGCCAACATAATGAAGCCAGCTACGCAATTTCCATTACAAAATAGACAATAAATTAGACTGGGTACCCAATTTAATAATGGGTGTATAGGTTAGGTGTCTAATTGAACTAAACAAGTGTAAATTCAGTATTTTTTTTAAAAAAAATTCCCCTATTCTTTTAGCTTTGAAGTTTCAAAATTCATTTTATGAGTTTGAGTAGACCTACTTACAATCTGATATATTTATAAGTCCTATTTACATTATGATATATTTTTCAACAAAACTACTTACCATAGCTAGAATCAGGATATAATTTACCTTGCATCAGGGGATCCCAGCATTCAACTCTGGTGAATCCACAATTGGAACATTCAGAACAATTGGTGATGAAATCCTCTGAAGATTTTTAGAATCTGAAAGGGATAACGTATGGGTATTTGTTCATCTATCGATGGAGATCAAGTTATGGAGACAAATCAGACAACAAAGAGGTTTAGATGACAATTTTATCCATGACAACAAAATAAATAATAAAAAAACAGACAGTCAATTACTAGTTCCACAAATAATCATAAAGACATGAAACTGAGATGACAACAGAAGCCCTGCTTTAGTTTGTTCTGAGAGTGCATCGCCAATTCATTCAGGTTTAACGAAACACTGGACTATCCTATAGGGGAAAACAGAAAAAAGAAAGGAGAAAAGGTCGAAATTGTCAGACAGGCTGTGATTCTCCGAATAATAGATTGCAGATAACCAGGATCAAAGCAAAAGAAAGGCTAGACCCCAAAGGCGAAGCAAAAAACGTCTTCAATTTAAATTTCCTTCATCCTGGAAAAACAAAGTACAACGCCAGTATAAGAACAAGATCATGAGGTATCAAATAGTAGAATATAACTGGAAAAGGTAAGTGTGGAATCTGTCATAATTTGATCAAGGAGAGGCATATAAAGGAGAAATTATTTGCGATGTTAAAGACTTGTGTCAGCAAAATTACAGACACCTCAATCCACTCACGGCTGAAACTTCAGCAACTTTTAAAACCACACATCTGGGCATGGAAATGCAGATTTGAGCGGTGATGGTGGGAATAATAATACAGTTATGATAAAATCACTCGTACAATAGAAATTCTTCAACATTGGATATAGGACCGATGTGCATCCTACAGGCATGTATATATACAATCAACAGTGGCATTTATTCTCCTCAAACATTCATAACTAAAGTTTCTACAACTGATCATTTGTAAGCAGAATCCACATTGAATCCCCAGAAGTTCATTGGACCTTACTTTGCACTCCTTTCTACAACAATGAGCTCACATTACACTTAAATTCATCGACCTGTAAGCAGTGGTTGATGGGGTTTTCTCGCTGGCCATAACAAGTGAGGACCACTCTTCCATACTAGAGTTGAATATGGATAAGACCTAAGAAGCACAAATACAGACACAGGACACAAACCCAACACAACACGGATATGTGATTTTCAAGAAACTAGGACATGACACGTAGAGGGATACGTCATAGAAAATAATAAATAACTAAATTATATATATATTGGAGAGGGTAAAATCTGATTACCCTACTATTGGGCATGGCACGTGTCTAAAAATGACCGCCACGAGAGAGCGATTAGCTCGGTACCACGTAGGGAGTTCGTCAATCCCTGTACTGAGCTGGATTGACCATAAATAAGGTCAGGAATCAAGTTAAATTGAATGCATCAGAATGCACTAGCTCGGCGTAAGGTATAAGGGGATGCCCCTGATACGGCCAAGCTATGGGAGCTACGGATAGAACTTGACTAGCATTCTGGAATACATAGACTTAGCTCGGCGTAAGTAAGCTAAGTTATGTACGGGTCATGCCGAGCTACGTATAAGCACGGCACCGCCACGAGAAGGGCGGTGAGACATTCTAGAATATTCTATAAGCGGTACCTTACGAGATAAAGGGCAATCCTGTGAAATAGGGGATTAGTATGAACATTCCTAATATGAATGGGAATAGACCCCATATAGGAATGAGTTCTATATGGAAAGGAAGACTACTGCTAGACAAGATTTAGCAATATATGGAAGCTGTCCCTTGATAGGAAAGTCCTATTGAG
The DNA here is from genome assembly GCA_022606695.1 of Vaccinium macrocarpon. Taxonomy (NCBI): domain Eukaryota; kingdom Viridiplantae; phylum Streptophyta; class Magnoliopsida; order Ericales; family Ericaceae; genus Vaccinium; species Vaccinium macrocarpon. The sequence continues at coordinate 15,854,123 of CM040170.1, read as the reverse complement.
AGAAGGGCTCCTAAAGAGAATAGGAAACAGTGGCACGAGATGCCTAATGTGAAGAACATCTATACCTATAAATACAAGGCAATAACTATGACAAAAGGTACGCTGTGAATTACTTTCATACGCATTGTGTTTTGAGCTTTCAAGTACGTGATACTAACTTAGGCATCGGAGGGTCTTTGCCAACGAGAGCCAAAGGTACTCTAACCCTTTTTCTGTCTTGCAGATTTGGGGTTGATTCAAGGAAGCACGTGATCTAGAGTTACGTGGATTTATCCCCGTACAATTGGCGTCGTCTGTGGGAAAACGGGCAGAAAAGCTTGATCCCTTCCAGCAAAGATCAATTATGGTACATTCGGAGCCCCTTCTGTGCACTCCACAACAAAAGGATGTAGAAGACGATGGTACCACGCTTGTGTATACTACGAGAAAGAGCACAAAGGTGGACAAAACCCCATTGGTTCTCGGAGCACCGCTGAAAAAACTAGCAACCAGGAGGTTTAACGTAGGGGAAATCCCAGAGATCCCAAAATTCAAGGATACGCGTCTAGAACTCCGTGATTCTCAAAAGACAAGACACTCAAAAACGCCACCAAGAAGTGGAGAGGCGCCTACCCAACGTGAGCGGGGAAGGAGCCCTCCAAAGAGAGATGGTCACAGGCATGCAAGGAATCGCATAAGGGAAGATAGCCTCGACAAAAAGGAGCAAGAGGCAGAAGAGCTGGCCCGTGAAGTCACTCGACGAGAACGAGAGATTCAGGACCTAAAAAAGCAGCTTCAGGAAAAAGAAAAAGACTTACGGTCACGGACGAGGTCCGTGCACCGCGAGCAAGAAAAGAAAAGTTGTCATCACGATAACACTCCCACTGCCCGAGCAGCCTCTCCACGTAAAAGAAGAGATAGGAGTGTCTCTGTTGAGAAGAGAGAAAGAAGGAAACATGCTAGGGACAGAAATGAGAGATTTGGATCCAATGATCACATTCCCCAGCAGCTGACAAGAAGGGAGGACGTTAACTGAGCTGATCAAGGCAATGGAACTGCACAAGAAGCAGCTAAAGAGGCCCTAGGTCAGATCTCCAAATCACCTTTGGCCCACTGGATACGAGCGGAGAAAACGCCGAGCAGGGTGAAACACTCAGCATTCATCCCTTATGAAACCAGTACGGATCCCGTAGCCCACATCCAGCACTACCAGCAGGCCATGTTTATGCATGAGCAGGATGATGCGCTGTTATGCAAAATGTTCCCATCCAATCTGGGGAAAGTGGCACTTAGTTGGTAGCATAAGCTCCCAGAAGGATCCATCCTATGTTGGGCACAACTGGCAGAGGAGTTCACTGCTCGGTTTCTCACAAGCCGAGCAGCTCCGAAAACTTTCGATACGTTAACCTCTATGAGACAGAGGGACGATGAGACTCTGCGTCAATATTCAAAATGCTACTGGGAAACTTTCAACGAAATTGAGAATTGTAGTGAAGAGTATGCTCTGGCAACGTTCAAAACAAGCTTGCCCATGAACAGTAAGCTATGAGAATCGCTTACCATGCATCCAGCCAAGACTGTGGCCAAGTTGATGGAAAGGATTCAAGAGCACGCACGGGTAGAGGACAACATCCCCGCAGTCGGGGAAAGATCGTATCGGACAACCTCGGTTCCTTAAAAGAAGACGATGGAGCCAAAGGTATACAAGAGGGACTTCACGACAGGACGGAAGGATTACGCCCAGCAAAAGAAAGATAAAGCCGAACTAGATCCCAAGTCATACTTCAGCATCATGGCTACTTTCAATATCCCAATATACAAGATGCTGTATAGGATCAAGAATGAGCAATGGTTCAGAAGACCCCCAAAGATGACGGAGGAACCCAGAGAAAAGGGAGCCACTAATCAACATTGCAGCTACCACAGGGATTGGGGGCATATGACTGAGGATTGCATAGAGTACAAGAAGTTCCTGGACGAAAAAGTGGCAGAGGGCCATCTGAAGGAATTCTTGGCAGATAGCAAAGGTAATGCCGAGCTAGTAGAAGAGATGGACTACGAGAAAGGTCCAAAAGGAACAATCCATATGATACATGGATTGGTTGCCCCTTATACGAACAACGAAATGAGGCACGTCCAAAGGGTCAATGGACAGGCAAAGCAAGTCATGAAGCTCGGCATGAAGAGGCCAAGGGAAGGGGAAGCCCTGGAGACCCCGATCACCTTCACTGACGGCGATTTGGAGGGAGTAACGACGCCCCATAATGACGCATTGGTTATCACCCTACGAATAGGGGACTACGACGTGGAAAAAATCCTAGTAGACCAAGGAGCCAGCACCGAAATCATGTACTACGACACCTTCAAGAAGATAGAACTTCCAACAAGTTCACTACAAAAGTGTCTTGTCCCCACGGTCTCGGCCGGTAGCCTTGAGCGGTATGGCGGTGGGGAAGGTCACACTTCCTGTTCGAGCGGGGTCAGTAGTATTGAAGACAGATTTCCTTGTGGTCGACATCCCCTCCTCCTATAACGTGATTATAGGGAGGACGTGGATGCACAAGATGAGGGCGGTCTCATCAACCTACCACCAGAAGATCAAGTACCCCGAGGCAGATGGAATAGAATGCATCAAGGGTAACCAGAAGGTGGCTGATCAATGCTTCACCATGGTCCTGAGAAAATCTCCAAAGGCCGAGTTAGTGCAGACAGTTGAAGTTCCAGACCAACCAACTTTAGAGGACGTCGGAGGCGATCCCACCAAGAAGATGGTGGAAGGATTGAAGAAAATACAAATTCAAGAGGATGACGCAGAGAGATATTTCCTGATCGGCGAAACCCTCTCCGAACTGGAAGAAAGAGATCTGGTCGCTTTTCTTAAAAGCCACATTGACGTGTTCGCCTGGACCCCCCAGGAGATGCCTGGGATAGATCCTGAAGTCATCTGCCACCACTTGGACGTGGACCCTAGCCAAGCCGCCAGTTGTGCGAGAAGGCGAGGTCGGCACCACAAAGACGCCAGACGCCAGAATCGAGGAGGTAGAACGGCTACTAGAAGCAGACGCCATACGAGAGGTGAGCTATCCAGATTGGTTGGCTAACACAGTTGTAGTCAAAAAGAAAAATGGGAAGTGGAGGGTTTGTGCAGATTTCACCAGTCTCAACAAAGCATGCCCAAAGGATAGCTTTCCACTCCCCAGGATCGATCAGCTAGTAGACGCCACATCAGGCTATGAAAGGATGAGTTTCCTTGACGCATACCGAGGATACCACCAAATAGCCATGTATGAGCCAGATCAGGAGAAAACATCTTTCATCTCATCAAGAGGACTCTACTGTTACAAAGTTATGCCATTTGAGCTGAGGAATGCCGGAGCGACCTACCAGAGGTTGGTCACTAAGATGTTCAAGGAACAGCTCGGCAGAACCATGGAGGTCTACATCGATGACATGGTGGTAAAAAGCAAATTGAAGCATGATCATCTCGCCGACCTAAAAGTAACTTTCGGCATTTTGAGAAAATACAAGATGAAGTTAAACGCATCCAAGTGCGCCTTCGGAGTTAGCTCGGGGAAGTTCCTGGGGCACTTAGTAACTAAGAGGGGGATTGAAGCCAACCCAGACCAAATCACAGCCCTGCAAGGCCTCCAAAGCCCAAAGACCACAAAGGAGGTACAAAGGCTAACAGGGATGGCAGCAGCTCTTAATGGCTTCATCAGCAAGTCCTCAGACTGCTGCAGACCTTTCTTTCAACTTCTGAAGAAGAGAGAAGGTTATGAGTGGGGAGCCGAGCAAGAACGAGCTTTCCAGGGAGTTAAAAGGTACCTATCATCGCCACCATTACTCTATACTCCAGAAGCTGGGGAGCGGTTGATACTATACCTAGCAGTATCCGACCATGCGGTCAGCTCGGTCCTCCTACGAATAAAGGGGACGGAACAGACTCCAGTTTATTTCGTGAGCAAAACATTGTTGGATCTTTGAGACACATTTACCTACCCTTTGGAGAAGTTGGTATCATACGCCCTTGTTGTGGCATCAAGAAAGTTGCCCCATTACTTCCTACAACATCCCATCACCATATTCCTTTGAATATCCCTTAAGGGCCTTGCTTTCGGAAAAGCGGGACTTCTCCGGGAGAATCTCCAAGTGGTCAATAAAACTGAGTCAGTTTGACCTTGATTATCAGCCTAGGACAGCAATCAAAGGGCAGATTTTAGCGGATTTCATTGCTGAGTTCTCTCCTACAGTGGCACCGCCACCACCTGTGCTCCACGAGAAGGAGCAAGACAGTAATCCCGAGCGGACAACGGTTACGACCGATCTGGAACCGGATGAATGGAGGCTTTACGTTGACGGGTCAGCTTGCAACAAAGGGTCTGGAGCTGGAGTTGTGCTTTTCTCTCCAGAAGGATTGGCTCTGGAACAAGTGCTACGGCTGGGATTTAGTGCCACCAACAATGTGGCCGAATACGAAGCCCTGATCGCTGGACTAAAAAGTGCCCTAGAACTCAAGGTAAGCAAGTTGAGAATATTTTGTGACTCACAATTAGTTGTTAACCAGCTTTTCGGGGAGAATACGCCACTTCTGGCGAGAAGATGTCCGTGCTTCGAGGCGACCAAGGATGCGCTTGATAAATTCCATAAAGTCTACGTCTAACAGATCAGCTCGGATCAAAATGCACACGCAAACTCACTGGCTTGCCTGGGCTCAGCCGTCAAAACAGAATACCGCCGCATGGTGACAGTAGACTATCTGGGCGAACCAAGCATTGGCCGATCTATGGAAGTCGTGATGGAAACCGAGCTAGGTCCAAGCTGGATGGACCCGATAGTGGCATACCTACGAGATGGGACCTTGCTAGAGGACAAGAGGGAGGCGCACAAAATCAAGACCAAATCAGTACGCTTTTGGCTCTCTCCAGAAGGTAAGCTTTATAGAAAGTCTTTCCTTGGACCATACCTATTATGTGTACACCCAGCCCTGGTCCAAAAATTTCTTCATGAAATTCATGCTGGAACTTGTGGGGGGCACACTGGTGGGAGATCTATAGCCCACCGAGCAATATCCCAGGGGTATTGGTGGCCATACATGCAGGAGGATGCGAAGGCCTTTGTCAAAACTTGTGAAAAATGTCAGAAGTTTTCCCCTCTGATCCGAGCACCAGCTGAGGATTTACTACCTTTAACTAGTTCGTGGCCATTTGCCCAATGGGGATTGGACATCGTAGGTCCTCTCCCTATGGCAACAGGGAAACGAAAGTTCCTACTTATTGGCACTGACTACTTCACAAAATGGATAGAGGGGGAAGCTCTTGCCAAAATTACAGAAGCAATGGTGGAAAGATTTGTGTGGAACAAGATAATCACAAGGTTTGGAGTACCCTACTCCATTATCTCAGATAACGGATCCCAGTTCGGCAATAAATTCAAGGCCTTCTGTGCCCAGTATGGTATCAGGAATTACTACTCGACCCCTGCGTACCCACAGAGTAACGGACAGGCAGAGGCCTCAAACAAAACGATCTTAAAAAGCCTCAAGAAGAGGTTGGAGAAGAAGAAGGGAAGGTGGCCTGATGAGCTCCCAGTCGTGCTTTGGGCATCTGGGGACCACCCCCGGCGATCTACGGGGAGAGACGCCAGTATTCCTTGCATATGGGGCCTAAGTAGTGATTCCTTTAGAAATTGGTTTGCCAACCATTACTTTTTACTACCCTTGTGGAATCGGGGGCAACGATAAAGCCCCTTGCCGAAAAAATTTCGATCTTGGCGAGGAAAGAAAGGAGGGGCGTGCACTCATCACCTTAGCGACTTATGGGGAGCGACTACGAAAAGAGCTACAACAAGAAGGTGCAGCCAAGGGAATTCAGAGTGGGAGATCTAGTCCTTAGGAAAGTCTTGGCCAACACCAAAGTAGCCACTGATGGGAAGCTTGGACCAAATTGGGAGGGCCCATACAAGATCGTGGGAATTGCTGGCATTGGAGCGTACCGTTTGGCCGATCTGGATGGAGACCCAGTTCCACGGCCGTGGAACATCCAAAACCTTATAAGATTTTTTCAGTAACCTTGTTTTTAGTGCCTAGTTGGGATTACGAATAAAATCACCAACGATTAGTTATTCAGATTTCTTTTTATTTAATGAAATTTTACTTTTTCCTAGCATGATTAATATGAACCGAAATTTCTACTTCGCAATTTGGATTCCTATTGGGGAGCAGGGAATATGAGTATTACAATCTGCGAATTTGCAACGAGTATTGCAAACAATCCCTAAATACGAAGAAACTTAGATATGCAACGAATATTGCAAGAAATTCCCAAGTATGAAAAACTTAGATATGCAACAAATATTGCAAGAAATTCCTAAGTATGAAAACACTTAGATATGCAACGAATATTGCAAGAAATTCCTAAGTATGAAAAACTTAGATATGCAACGAACATTGCAAGAAATTCCTAAGTACGAACAAAAATATGCAACGAATATTGCAGGAAATTCCTAACTATGAAAACACTGAGATGTGTAGCGAATGTTACCAGTGATCTCAAAACATGCATAACACTTAGATTATTAAAAAAAAAAAAAAAACAAAGTGCGACAGTATTCCAACAGAAAGCCAAAATATTCAGAAGGCCACATCCGGCCGAGCTTGGACCACGCAGGGTCAAAGACAAAGATTCAAGTAATAGAAAGACCAAAAAGCATCAAGCCTCTTCACCATGCTGACCAGCATCAGTGGCAGGATTAGCAGCGGGGCTGTCATCTTGAAGACCGCCAGCAGCGTCACCTTCCACAATGGTAAGATCAATGGTAGTTTCTTACGGCCGGGATCATTGGCCGGGGGAGATTGAGGTTGGGCCTGGAGATCGGTGAGCTCCGGTATCCGAGGGTTAAGCGTGGGCAGCGGCCACCTCGCTAGGAAGCTCCATCGGTCGGTGTGGGGGAAGGCGGATCCGCGCCAGAGCTTGGTAAGCACCCTGCCCGAGTGCGCCCGAGCCGGCATCTTGAGCGGTGGGCATCGTGCTTTGTAGTTGTCCGTAATCACGTCAACAGCACGATCATACTCAGCTTCGGCTTTGGCCTCTGCATCAGCAAGTTGCTGCCGTAGTTCACGCTCGACCTCGCGGCCAGCCATGCTTCGGCATCGACCCTATCGCTGATCCCGGCCTCCTCAGAGCAATTTTTAAATGGCAAGCGAGCATGTTGGGCACTCTCTCTCTCTCTCTGCTTTCTCTGCCCTTTTTTGTTCCTTTTTCAGTTCCTTCTCAGCCTCCTTAGCTCTCTCCAGACCAACTGACGCCTTTTGCATGATCTGGCAAGAAAGGAAGGACCAATAAATAGGTGAATAAAAATACAGGGAAAAAGTAAGATGAAACCCCTTTTGTACCTTAGCGCTGGATTGAAAAATGGATTTCATGAGGCTGTCATAGGAGTTCCCCTTTTCTCTATCCATGTCCAGGGGGAGAAGGGCAGCTCGGGAAACGCCGTAAGCAACATCCACGGAGGCAATCTTGTCGATCACGTTTATGGAAGTACCATCAGGGCGAGCGAGCACTGGGGTCCAAGGTTGAACGAGAGGAGGAGAGTTGGAAAGGGGTTGGCTCGAGCTCGTGTCCCCAGTCCTTCTCCTTTGCAGAAGGGGTTGAGCATGCTGAGGACTCTCTAATGGCCTCTTGTCTCTTTGAGTATCTGGGCGAGAAGGGGACGGCGTTTGGGACAAAATTATGACGCAGGCTGCTGGTGGAGCACGGGAAGCTCCGCCGAGGTTCAGCTCATCTAGCAGGTTGATCGGTTGACGAGGCATCTCTCCACGATCTGGTGAAGGAGAATAACCTGGAGAGTCGTCCGAATCAGCCAACTGGGTGGAGTGCTCGGCGAGGGAACGGATGATAGCACGATGGTCAGGATCACCTCTTCTTCCCGTCTCTGCTTCGAGGCCTGCTTCTTCCTCTTCTTCAAAGATCCTTCCAGAAATGCTGGGTTCCTCGGCAACTCGGTTAAGGATAGGGATGGCTATCAGGATCTCGAGAACGTGAGCGAAAGTAACTTGCTGCTGAAGATCAGTTGGAGCTCGAGGACGTTGGGATCCTCTCCTAGCTCGGCCTCTTCTGGTTTGACTAGTCCTCTACTCTCTAGGGGGGCGTGTGGCAACTAGGGGAGTGGCTGGAGGCCACGGGTGTCTCGACCTTGGTTCGCCTGTCTTTCTGATACCACCCCAGTACGATGGGGTATAGCCCAGTAGCAGGTGGGCTGCACGGTCGAGTCCAACGGGTGTGGGTGGAAAACCGTCGAAATACAGCGCCCAGGCTATCTCCTCACGATGGAGTCTCCCGTGAACCAAACGACCGTTGTGGTTGAGATTACCTGCTGCAAACACAATAATGACGAAACAAACGATTAGTAATATTTCATCTGAGGAAACAAAGGAAAGAGTGAGAAATTAAAAGGTACTAACGTAAATTGCCAGGTATGGTGGGGCAGGCAAACCCGATGGTCCTCCCCTCAGCATCTCTGGGCTCCCAGTTACCAGTGACTACGAGGTAGTCATCTGCCTCTCCCCTGGAGGAGTTGGGTAGGTCGGTTATAAGCTTCTGATTGGTAGCCCTGGCTTTGAAGTAAAAGGTGTTGTCAATTGAAGGTACTACGCTGTAGAGGTAGTGGAGGTCCCACCAGTCAAGATGAAGGCCGAGCAGCTCATTAAGGGCTACTGTGCCCATGACTACCCTAACAAAATTGGGACAGAGCTGCATAGGGTTCAACTTACATCGGTTACAAACCTCCCTAAAGAAGGGGTGTAAAGGGAACCTAAAGCCCCCCTCAACTATGAATATCAAGGGGATATGGATCTTGCTTTGATCCTGGCCGTATTCTTTTATATCACTGTGAATATTTAGCCGGAATTGAACATCGGCGGGGATCTCATACTTCCTACGAAATGCCATCTCTTTGTCTGGGGAACCTAGGAGAGCCCTATGTTTACCCATTTTTTCGCTAAAGGAAATTAGGGTTTCACAGTTGAAACCCAAAAAACAGAAAGATGAACAGGCATAGAACGACTCACGAAGAAGACAAAACACAAGAATGGGAATGGAAATCCAGATGATGCACTTACGTGGAAGGAATGGATCTAAGGGAATGGTCTCCGACATGAGCGGAGGGAAATTTTCCGAGGGACGGAACGGAGAAAAGGGGCTGCGGTTGCAGAAGGCTAGAGTGTCGTTAATGGCGGAAGGGATTTTTTCTCTCTTCTCTGCTCCAGTCGAAAACGAAGTAAAAAGAGGAGTGAGAAATTTTCGGCTTTAAAAGGGTTTTGGAGGGAAGAATAATGATTATCCCGCCCAAAACCCCATAAAAGTGGGATGTGATGCACGTAAAACATCAACGAAATCGTCCTTTGGGATTATCTGAGCCACCAGAGGGTCACTTCGCATTTAATGCGAAGGCTGCACAACTACCCACGTGGAGGGAAAGCGTGCAGAAGAAAGCATCTGGAGCCGTTGGAGCTCGCGGCAACGCTAACAGTAACGGCGATGTAAATAACCGGGAGCAATTGGAGAGGTAAAATCGATTACCTACTATTGGGGCATGGTACGTGTCTAAAATGACCGCCCGCGAGAGGCGATTAGCTTCCGGTACCACGTAGGGAGTTAGTGGGTCCCCATGCATCGAAAGCTGGATTGACCATAAATAAGGTCTAAATCAAGTTAAATTGAATGCACGTAATGCACTAGCTTCAGAAGGTATAAGGGGATGCCTCGACACTGCAGTAGGGGTGGGGAGCTCTGGATAGAACTTGACTAGCGTTCTGGAATACATAGACTTAACTCGGCGTAAGTAAGCTAAGTTATGTACGGGTCATGCCGAGCTACGTATAAGCACGGCACCGCCACGAGAAGGGCGGTGAGACATTCCAGAATATTCTATAAGCGGTACCTTACGAGATAAAGGGCAATCCCGTGAAATAGGGGATTAGTATGAACATTCCTAATATGAATGGGAATAGACCCCATATAGGAATGAGTTCTATATGGAAAGGAAGACTACTGCTAGACAAGATCTAGCAATATATGGAAGCTGTCCCTTGATAGGAAAGTCCTATTGAGAGAAGGGCTCCTAAAGAGAATAGGAAACAGTGGCACGAGATGCCTAATGTGAAGAACATCTATACCTATAAATACAAGGCAATAACCATGACAAAAGGTACGCTGTGAATTACTTTCATACGCATTGTGTTTTGAGCTTTCAAGTACGTGATACTAACTTAGGCATCGGAGGGCCTTTGCCAACGAGAGGCAAAGGTGCTCTAACCCTTTTTCTGTCTTGCAGATTTGGGGTTGATTCAAGGAAGCACGTGATCCAGAGTCACGTGGATTTATCCCCGTACATATATTATCAGTCTCCTTCCTATCCACAGTTCCACACCACTAAAATCCAGACCTCATAGTTCCGGACTAAATCTCGATGATCCGAACCACTCAATGCGTTTAAAACGTGTTTTCAAAGTTCCCACGAGAAATCAAAAGAAAAAAAAATACTAGGAAGGGCTTGATCCAAGTAGTTTTTCATAAAAATTGTATAAAAACTTTACATATATAGTGTTATGAAAAACTACTCAGATAAAGCCCTTTCCGGTAATCCTTTTTTTTTTGTTGTTAATTTCTCACAATGACCCTTAAGGGCAACTACAACCCACCTCCATTCCTCCAAAATGGAGGGTGGATGTGACATATTGAGGGAAAATTTTATAATTTATGCCCACTTTTCTTTATTTTTTGTACTTTTTGTGAGTATCTTGGAGGGACCCACTGTCCTTTTTAGAGATTTGGTCCTCCAAAACTATTTTGATCCTCCAAATATGGAGGACCAAATCTCATTTTGTTCTCCTTTCTCTATTTTTAGAGGATGGGCCCCTCCTAAAAAGTACAAAAATTAAAGAAAAGTGGGCATTAATTACAAAATTTCCCCTCAATGTGTCACATCCACCCTCCATTTTGGAGGAATGGAGGTGGATTGAAGTTGCCCTAATAACAAGTTTTAAACACATTGGAAAGTTTGGATCATGAAAATTTGATGTGGGAAGTAGGGTGTGGACGGAAGGTCCGCATTTTAAGAAGATTAGTGTGTGTAGGGCTGCAAACGATCCGAGCTTTGTAGTGTTCGAGCTCGGTTTGTTTGCTTAACGAGCCCAAAACTCAAGCTTGAGCTCGGCTCGGTCATAAACGAGCCGAGCCAAACTAAATTATTTATCGAGCCTCTTTAAACAAGCCGAACCCATAAAACAAACAAAACTGAACTTTTGCGAGATGAGCTCGGCTCGTTTAGTAAACAAGCCCAAAACTCGAGCTCGAGCTTGGCTGGATTAATAAACGAGTCGAACCGAGCTCGGCTTGGTTGCAGCCCTAAGAGTGTGTGTGTGTGTGTGCACGCGCGTGTCTTCCTTATTTTTACACTTTTTACCCTTCAGTTACTGAGTATTACTTTCTTATTTTGTTTAGGCTTACAAATAACAATTTTTACCCTATTTCAAGTTACAAGAATTATATTTGGACCCATAGCGTGCCCAAAGCGTATCCTTCGCGTATCCGAGTGTGTCAAAAACATGTCTGTTACATATCCTTTGCTTATCCGAGCGTGTCAGAAACATGTCCGCCTCAAAATAAAATAAAAAAATATTCACTTATTTTCACGTGTCGGGAACATGTCAGAACATTCTGGGATATGGATTCGTAAGTCCCAGGGGAGTGTCCGCGCTTCTTAGGATAAGACTTGTGATGAGACGATGTGAACAAGACAATTGCAGAGATATGGGGGCAACTGACGACTGGAGACCGCCAAGATAAGGGAGGTGAGGATCGAGAGTTGTCCACTTATAGAGGCATTTGTATGTAGAGGCAGGGAAGACTAGAGGACATATGTTGGGTCTGTAAGTTTTTTCTTTCTTTTTTTTATTTCTTCGTCATTCGTCATTCTTAATCTATTACATGGGGAGGGGTGAATGGGAATCGATCCCAGGATGCAGTGTGGGGCATCCAAGAGTTCTACCGCATGAGCTAGCCACCACTTATTGGGTCTGTAAGTTTGAGAGGTAATTTCAGGAGAACCACTTCATATGGTGGTTGAAACAGAGGGGGAGGAACTCCCATTGGAGAGTGCAGTCCCCTCCTTCGCTCAATGATTTCTGCTTATCTCTAGAGTCCCAGGTTTCAGAGCTCGATGTAATACAAAGCCCAAGAGATGTCAGGAGCTCTGGTCAAGGTCACCAATGTCCTAGGGCTGGTCAAGGCAGAGCCAACCTCTGTGTTGGATTGCCCACTTTGGCGATCGTCCAAACCACTTCTCCTCCTTATGGTCCCAAGTGGAGGCCCTAAGTCCTGCTGCCAACTCAGGCCTTTCAGAGTAGAGTGGGAAACTTGGGGCGCCTAAGAGCGGTGAGTGGTGCATCCTAGGAATGATGATGACAATGCCCAAAGAATGGAGATGGTTTTCACCTTGGATCAGGTAGAAAGACTTCTGCAGACTGCTGAGCGGTAAGCCATGCGACAAAAAAAGGGTTGTACCTGCACTCAGCAGTTTGAAAAAGGCACTTGAATGGACGAGGCCTATTTCAAGGATAATTACCTAATAAAATGCAAGTCTAAGGTTCAGAGAGGCTGTGATATCCCTCAATTCCACTGGTTTGCTTATTTGCATTAAATGAGAGGAATATAGCGGAAAGTGGATAGATTTTCACCAATTTAATTGCCAAACCAGTCTAATGATTGAAACTTGCGACAACTAGTTGCATCATATTGTCGGTTCTTAAATGGTAAAGCAAATACACAGAAAGGTTATTCAGTTGGTTGTACCGTGTCTATAACTCACACGAGTCACTAATTTCTGGAAGGATTAGAAGTAATAATCCACATGGAACAGGTCGAATAAACTCTTGATTCATTAAATCAAGGGGAGATCTAGCCTACCCATCAGGTTTAAAATCAAGCTAATCTTGCTTCGTTGTTTAACAAGATTTCTAGAAAACAAATGGAATGCTTTTCACCCAACCCCACACTCCCTCCCAAGGGAAAAAAAAAAAGTGAAATGATAGGGAGAGAGGAAAATAAGTAAATCCCATAGTCTGCTAAACTCTCAATAGTACACAACAAACATATACACGAATCAAAAAGTTATAGATAAAGACAAGTCATCGTAGAATCACTTCTAGTTACGGCATTTCTTTAATGAAACTACTTCAATAGTGATGCAATCCAAACAAAGAGGTCCAGGTATTTTGGTAAATTCTTATGGCTGGAAGTTATGGACCTTATGGATCAGAAGGGTAGTCCATTTGCCACAAAATGGATCCACTAATTTGATGAGCCTGCAGCTACAATCATTTTATCGCATAGATTTATTAATTGTATTTGGTCAAGGTCGTGTTCATTCATTGTTCCTGCCTCTTGTGAATATGAATAGTTGTTCCTACCTCTAGTGAATATGAATAGTTGTATCTAGTCATTGACAGGTTCATGCGTGGTTATAGAAATATAATTCTTTTATCTTTTTACTGTTCATGTACACTGCTCACAGCCTCAAAACAGTCCCTTTCCTTAGTGTTTAACCATCCTTGAACTTATTCCAATCCTGTCCTACATCAAATAGTTCTTCACACTTGGGTTATTGGATATATCCGGCCTTTGACAAACAACAAAGTACCAACTTAATCATGTGCAACAAGGTTTTTTTTTCCGCCCCAGTCATATTCTTTGACAAATAGGCAACAAAACTACTTCAAGAAGGAAATCAGTCAAAGTTTTGCAACTTAAAAGCAGAAACGTCAACCACATTGCAGCTTCAACTAAAAGCACCAAATCTATTGGTTAAATATTTAATTATTTAATCTATTAGGTGAACTACCGGAAACCACCTGGGTAGTCCTGTCTAGGTTTGTCCTCTTCCATCCAAGGGATGTTTAATATGCCCATTTACATTTCAAGCATGAAACAAGGACTTAACAATAGGAAAACATTGACAAAAGAGAGAGAGAGCTTAACTGAACGGCATATAAGATATTTGTCTAGTTTCAAAATCTGCATAATTCACTAGTTAGTACAAAAACGACATTGCACCTGACTCAAATCCAATTCTTTAAAATTTCACGTGTACTTGTCTCCGCCCAACTAGGGCAAAGCTCTTTGACATTTTGAGCAATGTGTTAAGAAGTTTTGGAGCTTGGCTTTGCTAAAAAAGTTTCCAACGCTTGCGTCTAAAGGATATGGTAAAAGACTTTAGGCAACTTGGATCAACACCAATAGAATGGTTAGTAACTAATTGTGAATTCCCCATGGAGAGCTATAGAATTCGACTCAGCATATTTCATATAATGTAGCTTTGAGTAGTGAAACTGTCAACATCATCTTTTATAGGGCTGCTAAGGGGACTTCCATTAGAAAAAACGATGACGACTTTTTCCTTTTGAGAGAAATCCTGATACTATGACCTAGTTCAAACATCTTTAAGATGCAACGATTTCCGGTGCCCTGTTTTCTTCAACAATCGCATATATTTTATTTGTACATTTGTGTCAGTGTGCCTTCAATTTACTCTGTTATTTTTATGATCATACATATGAGTGGTAGGTTCCACATATCTCATGTGAGAGAGTTTGTGCAATTGTTCATACAGTGTCAGTGCCTGTAGCGAACTTGTTTTCAAATACCTTCTTTAGTATAGCAGTTATCACTATATGACTTCATATATGTTGCTTGTCAGTTTTTCCGTTTATTTATCCCCTAGTTCTTATCACCAACACCTGTTTACAATACGGGGATATAGGAATTGGATCTCTGTCCCTAAGTAACCAAGTGTTAAACTTTTTTTCTTTTGGAAATTGTGCATGATGGAAAATTAGGAATCAGCCCTCTAATCATTGGCAATATGCTTTCCCAAATTCCCCAAGTTCTTCGAAAATTTATTAATTTTTTGTCATAATTACAATAACTCCATCCCAACCAATCACAAGGGTATCAAACTTTTCTCCATATTAATTGAAACCGCAACCTCACAGCACCTAAATACCACTACACAACCACTAGACCAACTTACCTCGTTTCCTTTGACAATTCATTGAAATATAAACTACCACTTCACAAAACCTTGGGGCATGAGTGTTTAAATCAACAATTCCATCGGCAAGCCCAGCTTGAGTCACCCAAAACCGGAAAATAAAAATAAAAACAAAAAAAAGGGAGATGGCAAATTGGCAATGATAACCAAGAAGATGGAACAAGCCCCAGGAAAAATGCAATGCAACCATCCACACGTCAAGTTGAATACTACAAAGTTAAGATAAAAATTGTACTCTCTCCGTCCTATAAAGTTGGTCCTTTATACTAACATCTTGGGATGTCTCAAAATATTAGTCCTATTTGAAAAAGTGATGGCAAAAAGTGTGTGAATCCCCAAAATTAACTTCATTAATAATATAAAATAGCTATATTGGCGGGATTCAAGGGTAGAATGGAAATGATTGCTCACTTTTTTTTGGAAACATGCATTTAATTCATGTCCAACAAACAACAAACAATAACAGAACCCATCTAATCCCTAATTATTGGGATATCGGCAGAGGATGATTGGAGACAGACCTAACATTTGGTAATATGCATGAAGTGGCTGTTCTCAATACCACAGAAATGTGGGTCCCCTAAACCTCCAAGAACCGAAGAGCTCCAGGGACATTTTGATGCAGAACCATATCCCCAAATCAAAGCCGAAAGGCATCAATAAAGATAGGCCTAGAAACCCACATCAATTTTTGTGTTCATTATCGTGCTTCCTCATTCATATTCATAGTCCGGAGCATCTCGTGAAAGCATTTAATCATGTCCCCTTAAAAAAAATTGCAATTCCCAAAAGGGACCAACTTTGTCGAACAGAAGGAATACAAAAATGAAGGTAGATGGCAATGATAAACATGAAGATAGAACAAACCCTAGAAAAATGCAATGCAACCACGCCAATGTAAAATTATATACTGGAAATTCGACCCAGATCATAAAATTGAAGAAAAATCACCTGAGGGGTAGAATTGGAGGGCATGGCTTGTTCGAGGTTGGAGACTCTGGCGTCGATAGCGTCGAATTTCTCCTGCAACTGAAAGCAAGAAGAGAAACCCAAATCGAAAACAATTGCATAAATCCGTATGTCTAGAATATGACTGTTTTATATATTCATTGGTACATGTATATGATATGAAGAGAAGGGGATTCGGGGATAAATTTGGTACCTGGGAAGAGAGCGATTGGCGATCGGCCCAGAGATCTTTGAAGACGAAGTGAGTCATTGCAGCGGTGGCCGACGAGAACCCGACAGTGAACCATAGAAACCTTGCTCTCATCATTTTTGCTTTCTATCCAAAATTTGATTAAACTCCTGTAGAACTTGTATTGGCTTTTGGACTAGAGTGCGAGGCTACAGGAATGTTTTACTCACTAGAGCATCTCCTGCGAACTAGGTACTTGAAGGTAGCCGGCAACATTAAGTGCGTTTCAGTGCTCCTCCTTTCCGTATTCGACAAGTTCTACTACGGGTGAACAACGGGCCTAGAGGTTATCTCTTCCCGCACAAGAGAGATTAGAGTTTGAGTCTCCGCAAAAGCATTTGGAATTTAGGATTTAGGGCTATGGGTAGCTTTTAAATTTTTTTTATGCTAACTCATTAATTCTCTCACTAACTCCCACTAACGTATATTGATTCATTGAATGGTAACAAAAAAAAAAAAAGAAATATTAGAGATGAGCATAGACTGAATTGGTCCGATTTTATAATAAATCAAGAAGCAAACCAATCCACAAAATTCATAGAACCAATCCAATTCAAACTATTAAAATATGGTTCGGTTTCGGTTTTGAACTACGGTTCTCTTGAAATTGACATATCATATTTTACAAACAATTTAAAGTACTTAAAAATTACATAGATAAATTAACCTATACTTTAATAAAACAAGTCCCGTTAAAATCATCAAAACTCACTAACATTAACCAACTGGAAAAAAATGTAAAATACTAGTAATCAGTGAAGAAAGAGAACCATATAAAAAAGTACTAGGTTTGGAAATTGGTTTACGAGAAAAAAGATTAAGAAATTAATTGACTAAGTCCAAACTGTGCATGTTTAGTGTATTAAAATCATAGGAATAGGTTAGCATATAAAGAAATTTAGAGGTTTAATCTTTTTGGAAGTGTATCAATAGGATGGGTGAATGAAGCTTTAGATTAGGAATTAGTAATTGAAGAGGTAAAAAAAATTCATTTTGTGTAACTAAACAAATTTCACATATAATATATAAAATAAATATCTACATAAATGTTATACGGGTCAAATCGGTTTGGAACCGGAACCGTCAACTTAAATTCACAAACTAAACCATTTATTGCGGTTTTTAATTTTTTAAAACTAAAACCAAACCACATTACAAGAAAACCAAACCAAATCCATCGGCTTGGATTAATTTGGACTGGATTCGTGGTTTGACGATTATTTTGCTCACCTCAAGAAATTCCGCAAATTGGAGGATTAGCGTGCCCTTTGACAAGGCTCGGGCCCTGCTAGTTGCAAGACTAGTGTGAAGCACTTTGTTCATCTAAGTACTAGGCGGTGCTGTGGTAATGCAGTGACGATCTGCCCTCCCACAGTGAATCGAAATCTCTTATGTGTGCTGTGTTAAAGATGACAAAAATTCAGATAATGAATAGACTTGTTTTCATCAATTAAATAACAAAAACATACAATTGAAATTTGTACAATTTCAATAGTTATCCTTTTGAATGTGTAACATAAGAGAGATTTCAACGCATAAAATGAGTTTAAAGGTTTTGAGACTACAAAAATGGTTAATAAAATAAAATTTTGATAACTTCAGATAGTTTTCAATATTTTGGGCCAGTAAAATGACAAAATCTATCTTTTTGTCATCTTTATTAGAAACAATTACCATTAAGGTCAGAAAACAAATATTTATTACTATTAGCGTCAATGACTCTTTTTAAATTACCATTAAGGTTAGTCACCTTTTTTTTGAGTTTTAGATGCATTTTTCTATTATAAGGTTTTAATGATTTAGGCAATTTCATAGGGTACCCTAGGGATTTAGGAACTTTCATTAGGGTAGCCTAGGGTTTTTAGGTTTGGGCACTTTCATATAGGTTTATGGTGCACTTTACTCTTTTAGTGGTTTAGGCACTTTCATAGGGTATCCTATGATTTTTAGGCACTTTCATTAGGGGGCTCTATGGTTTAGGTTTAGACACTTTCATAGAGTACCTTACGATAGGAGAGAGAGAGAGAGTGTGTGTGTGTGTGTCACAACCCAAATCCAACATATTTGAACATCGTGACCGGCCAGTGAGTCTGTCTCACTAACGGCCTCTATCGTCACAGTTTTTTTTTAAAAAAAGAAAATAACCTTAACATACGCGGAAGCAAATATAAATTATTACAGTCATTCATTCATTATGCAAACGGCAACGTGGATTACATCTTTCACTTATTCATTACACGACCAAAAACTTAATAATATATTCTAGGTGCTTGGCCTGTCCTTGTAATTCTGATTACCTAAAAAGAAAAGGTTTCAACGACATAAGCCACTGCTTGTGTGAGATTATGAATTATAAGAGTTACACGATCTACCATGGAATTTTAAACCAAACATAACATGCCATAAACAGATACGATATACCATCTGACGATTTCTATGCTAGCTATGAGGGAGCGACCCCCGATTCGCATAAAGTGAATTGATCAATTTAGTTGGACACCTGGCCTTGCCCCTTTCCATTCCTCCCTCATAACACCGTTTCCACTGGTATCTTTAACGTCCCCCAGATTCAAGGACATCGTCTGGATGTTTCGTTAATACTATTTTCATAAACTGTAAAATATCATAATTCCATGGTATATTTGCTACAAAAGAATTTCACATGTTAAAATAAACATTTTAGTAAGCTGAAAACATAAATTTTTACGAAAAACCCATGTAACAGAGATAATTCATAACTCACCTTTTTGCAGTTGAAATCTATTTACAATCATTTACTTCAGATATTTCGTACCTAAACATAAAATATTCATCTTTTGTTATTATTAAAAACAGGCTAAAGTGTATTCACGCTAAATTCATAAATCGCACCCTTTAATTATTTTTTTTTTTATCTCTTTTTTTCTTTTCTTTTCCTCGGATTTGGCAACTATTCTATACTGCCTTATTTATTAACTTAAGCAAATACTATGCGTGTTCAAATTACTAAAACAGGTTCGGTTCAACTTCAAAACAAGTCGAGCTAAACTACTATATAGCTGCGTGAGAAGCTTGGTTTATCTCCAGTCCTAAATTAATCCCAACAAATTGAAGGGGTTAATTATGATCAGTTTTCTAAAAACATTGTTGAAGTGCAACGTTATTTATGGGAGTGTTATACTTTGTTGATATTGATATGTTAATAGGCTAGAGAAGTGCATCCACATCCTAAGTCACCTTACATATATCTATGGTCAGTGAAATCTTTAATTGAAATCTCAATTTTCTCAACTCTTCTTCTTCTTCTTCTTCTTCTTCTTCTTCTTCTTCTTCTTCTTCTTCTTCTTCTCTCTCTCTCTCTCTCTCTCTCTCTCTCTCTCTCTCTCTCTCTCTCTCTCTCTCTCTCTCTCTCCTTCTTCTTTAGTTCTTTAGTTAAGGCACTACTATGTGTGTTCAAATTGTTAGAATATTCAAAACGGGTGTCGCAGAACGAGCCTACAACTTGAGCTTGAGCTTGAGCTTGGTTCGGCTACAAAGCTTGTTGAGCAACTTTTGGTACATAATTTACATTTATATTTTTTTGGGATTTACTATGATCAATTTGTATATATGGGCCTTATTTCTATTGAGATAATATATTTAGAGCACAAGATTATTATCATTATCATTTTTTTACAAACCCTTTCGAATCATTTTCCTACTGCCTGGGTTTCGAATTGTTGTAAGAAGTTATTGAATTGAAGTGCACGTGTGGCAGTGGGAAAAGAAAATGGGTAAGGGATGGACTCACCTTCTGGTGATCCCTCTTCTTCTTTTATTTATCTATTTTTTTCTCCTTTCCTTGCTTCCTCCTTTTCCCTCTGTGTCGTGTGGTATATGGTGTGTGCAATGTATGGAGGTGACTATTAATACTACCAACCTTTCCTTGCCTAGAAGCATCCTTCATTAATTCATAATTATCCTGTAAGGACCCGTATTTTACATAATTTTTCCGGAATAATGTTGGGTAAATGTGAGGAATTAAATTAGTCAAAGAGAGAGCATTTGAATGCATTTGGGTCTTTTTAAAGTACATTTGGAAGTTTTGGGGTGAAAGTGTAATGGGGTGAAACCATATTAGGCATTATACTTGCATTTTTTTTCAAAAAATCAGCCCCCTCTCTCTCTCTTCACTGCCGACTTCCTCTCTCTCTCCTCTCCTCCATTTTCTTGCTCCAAGCTCAAATCCACCAAAAACCTTCAAGTCTCCTTCATAAACCCCACCTAAAATCACCTCCTCTACACATTTTGAAGCTTGGGTTGCACTTAGTTCGCACCAAGAGACCCCATTTCGGGTTGGAGCACATTGGGAGCTAGGGTTTCCATTTACCCACTTGTTTCAAGCTCAAACCTTGAGGTAGGAAGACAAATTCTACTCCCTCTAGTTGTATCTATGTGATATAAAGCATATAACTTGCTATTGTTTCTCCAATCCTTGAATTTCATGTTTTGCTTCCATGATTGTATTGTTTGAGCAAAATTTTGTGATCTATGAATTGAGCTCTTGTTTGTTGCAATTGATGGTTGTTTGACACTCCCTTGAGGTCCATTAGTCACTCTACATTTCCAATTTTTGGCCTAGAACCTTACATTTATGTTTGGATTGAAATTCCACACCAATAGGGTGAAAATCTGCTCACTGCCCCTGTTTTAGGGCTGCTGCCCCTGTTTTCGAGAGACTCTCCCCTGTTTTTGGGGTGGTTTTAGGCCACCCTTTGATGCCCGTTTGGTCCCCGATCGTCCATTTCATCGTATCTTTGAACTATACTACCATTTTGAACACCGAATCTACTTCAAATTCATAAAATTAACCCTTCGACACATAAATTAACAAATTTTATGTTTGACGTATCGGACACGCGTCGGTTGACACATTTTGGCGAAAATGGTGAACTTTTGAAAGAAATGGGATTTTTGGGACTTTTTGAAAGACAATGATTTTAATATGAACTTATTGGATAAAATGAACTCTAGGGACCACCCGTTTGGTGTCCCTGGCCATGGGTGCACGAGCCCGCGAAATCCGGCAGGGGTGTACGGAGCCCATGAAATCCGGCAGGGGTGTACGGAGCCCATGAAATCCGGCAGAGGGATACTTCCCTACTAAAATTGAAGATTGTTTTCTTATGAAATATCGGTTGTGGTGAATTTGGATTAATTTGGCGTTTTTGACAAAAAAATTGACTTTCGATATGCGAAATGAGAATTTTGGAACTACTTGGACTTGGTTGGATATTTGCAACGTTTTGGGACACTTGGATACACTTTGGTTATTTTGTGGTCGAATTATAGCCTTCCGTCCATCCTAACCTTGTACTTTGGCCGTGTCCACCTTCACTCTCATTCATTATGCATGTATCATGTTTATACACCTAGCGTTGGTAGAATAGTTTTGCTACTGGGCTAGTGAGCTCAACCTATCAATTTTTTTCAGGTACACGGCATGGAGCATGAAGTTGGATGCTTGTTGAGTGACATCCACATGGAGCATAAACATGCATGGAGCATGAAGTTGGATGGTTTTGTAACTTCAATTTATTAATCTTTTGACTAATTAGTTATTGTAATAACTTGTAAACCTTGTACTTATGCATATTGGGTCATGGACGCTAACAGATAGAACTTGTTATTTGAAATGGTGGGATTGTGTTATGTTGACTTTGAATATTCAAGGGAATTTATGAGATCTTGACTTTTCCTATGTGGATTTCATTTATTTTTGAGTTATTAAATTTAAGGGCGTGACAACTTGGTATCAGAGCATAGGCTCAAATACTTAGGAACCGTGGGAAGATTTCGTGTCTTGGGGCTTAAACCTTGCATAAGTTTTCTCATGAAAATCATATTTTCTCATTCATTGTGTGCTTGTGTGACATTCATGATCATAACATAGGCATATTGTGACGCATTTGAGTTAATGAGCATAGTGTTGAGTTGTTGCCCGTGTTGGGTTGGCGTAGAGGCTTTGACCTCATTGGAGATAATGTGGACTTACGATCCTTCTTTCTTATCTTCTTATTAGAACTATGCCACCAAGAAGAGGTGCTAGACGGGGTGTGACTGCTAGGGGTGGTCGGAATGCTAGGCGTGGTAGGAATGAACATGTCAATGATGAGGCTAGTCAACATGGGGTTCATAATGAGAGGCGTGAGAAAGAGGTGCAACAACCGGGAGAGAAAAACCCACCAAATACCCTTTTAACCGACCTTGTTGCGGCGTTTGCGGTGCATGTGGCTCAAACACCTCGGGCCAATACCTCGAACCGTGCTATGGAGGTAGTGAGGGAGTTTCATAAGTTGAACCCGCCAATGTTTGATGGGGAGAGTAGTGACCCATTGGCGGCCGACCATTGGTTGTCGGAGGTTCGCAAGTTGTTCGATGTGCTTGATGTAATCGAGGATGCGATGAGGGTGAAATTAGTAGCATGCCAACTTAGCGGAGAGGCTAATGAGTGGTGGAAGTCGGTGCTTGCCACTAGGAAAGCGTCAAGGGAAATGGCTAGGACGGCGGGAAATGTGAATGAGCCGGACATAGAAAACATGACTTGGGCCGAGTTTGAGTCTATTTTTGAAGACCAATATTTTCCGGAATCGTTCAAGGACATGCTTCGGGAGCAATTTGAGCGGTTAGAGCAAGGGACCATGACCGTGTCGGAGTATGCGATGAAATTTCAAGCCTTATCTCGCTTTGCACTGGAACTTGTGTCGATGGAGGAAAAGAAATGCAAGAGGTTTATCCGGGGTTTAGATGACTCGATTCAAAAGTTTGTGATGAGTGGGGGTCATTCAACTTTTTCCACGGTATTTAAAGAAAACTTTTTCATTTTTTAAATATATCATTTAAGTGTTTAAAGAAAACTTTTTCATTTTTTTAAAAAATTTTGTGTGTGAAAAATTTGAGCTTTTGGGACAGCAACAAGCTAATTCTCTTTAAAGTGTAAGACTATTAAAAAAAACCTACACATTAAAGAAAAACCATTTTTGGATCCCCGATTCCCCATGGGGATCCCCGTTCCCCACATCAGGGTGGGGATGGAGGTTAAAATAAAATCCCCGGTGGGGATCGGGGAGGGGATGTGGATTGATATTGATTCAGGGATCGGGGATGGAGGTAGTAGTATCCACCCCCTACCCTCCCTATTGTCATCCCTACCGCACGTGCGTGAGCATATGCACATGTGTGAGCATGCTTATCTTGTAGAGCAAACATATGAGAGGCTATAAATACAAGGGTTAGACCCAAGAGGTACAGACACACAAGCATATAGATCTAATTTACTCTCTGTATTGGTTTTGTCTCTTTGGAGGCTGACTTGACCATCAGAGTGCCCGTCGGTAAGAGGCTGGTGGGGCTCTAACGGGTTGCTACGCGTGCAGGTTATCTGAGGAGGAAGCTGGCTCACTTGAGGAGGATCCATCGTTGAATACACCCCCCACAATTGGTGTGGCTACTGGGATCTGAATCTATGGTGTTTTTTGGTGGATTTCAGGGGGTTATGGAGGATTTTGAGATTTGTTTTGTGGTGTTGGTCTGGAGGTTTTCTGGGCGGAATTGAAGAACAAGGGGCGGTTTGAATGGGTGAAGATCAACGTCATTCAATGACATGATCAAACTAGCAAGGCTTGTACCCCTTGTTGAGACGAATGCTACGGTGGGTGGCACAACTGCTTTGGTGGCCGGAAGAGCCTTCACAGATGATTTGAAGGCGGCAGAAGGTGGAGAGGATCTTTTGAAGATTAATCTAAGTTACAGCAATTGAATACAACTTTTGAACACAGGGTTTTGTTCCCCTCAATGAGTCGATCACGGAGGTACTTGACACGTCACCAGAGGATGCTGGATAAGCCCTCACGCGCCGTTAGAAGGCGGCACATGAACGCGAGTTAGATCTACTCACGGTAGATCACCTTTGTTCTTATGGGTAGTCGATGAAAGCTCGATTGGATCGATAAGGGTTATGCGGCTCACTCACACGAGCCTGTTGGTGGTCCTATGATCGAATTTCAACGCCGGAGGAAGCCATTAATGAAGTTTGAACGCCGAAAAAGGAAACCAAACGAGAGTTTTGGGTTTCGTACCCATAAAGGTTGAACAAAAATAACTTTTGAATACTTGGCTTTGTTTGCCTTGATTTAACGATCACGGATTTGTAAGAAACATTGCTGGAAAGTGCTCCGGTGGTCATCACGCGCCAGTTAAAGGATGGCTAGTGATGTCGTCTCAATGCAAGTGGTCCTCACGCGTTGTACACGCTAGCGAAAGGAAGACGATGGTCAAACGAGTCAACACATGAGTCAAAATGGTCAAACTGCGGGTCAAAGGCTCATGCGCAAGGTCAAAGGAGTCAAATATTAGTCATAAGGCTTAGGCGCATGGTCAAACAGGTCAGATATCGGTCAAACGGCCCATTCGATGTGTCATACGGGTCACGCGGGTGTTAAAAGGACTATAAGAGGGACCAGCGGCCCTCAAAGGGGCCAAATAAGGTTTTTTAACACTAAAAAAGACCATTCAAAGTGTTTTTTGAGGTTCAAAAATAATTTTGGACTGGTTGGGGTCATTTTGGAAGGTTGAAGATTTGTTCCTAACTAATTTCCGCGTTCCGAATTCAACCATGGGCTCCATTTCATATGATTCAACACAAAATTTGTTGGGTTTAAAGGCCATTTAGTGGGGATTTTGAGGTTCAAAATGTTTTTGGACCGGTTGAGACCATTTTTGAGGTGATTCGACACCAAAATTACTGGTATGTTTTATTTCTCCGCTTTTAAAAATTATTTGAAGTATCGAAGCATGATTTAAGAGTTTCTTTGGTTATTTTTTGCAATTATCTTGATGATAATGTGGCAGAGCATATTTCAGAGTTCTTGGAATAGTTTTTTTAACAATTGTCTTGTTGTTGAGATGCCGAATATGTGTATGAACACTATGGTTCTATTTTTGGCTACAAACCTCACGTTTTGAAAGCCTAAGTGGGACGGCTGGTATTGAGGTTTGGATTTATTTGTAGTGATCCATTTAATTTTTGGTTGCTACTACCGTAAAGCTAGAAATTACTTCGCGTTGTTGGAGTAGTGAGGGGCTTGTGTTGAGCCTCGGAATTATTTGCTGCACTCATTTATTTACTTGTGGATTTTTCGGTTCTTTACCAAGAAATTAAGAGATGCTTAGAGTTAGTGTTTAAAAGTAAAATGTTCCTTGTTTTGTTGGTTTTAAAAACCAAGAAGGGGACGGTTTAAAGGATAAGTATGAGCCCCGTAATTATTTTTTGGGTGAATATCGTGGCCTTATGAGACGTTCGTTGTGTTTATTTGTTTTGTGATTACTTCTTCAGTGTTTTACCAAGAAGATAAACTTGATTCACTACTAACTGTTTAAAAGCCGGATGTTAATTGTTTTGATGGTTTTGAAACCACGTATTGACGGCTTGAAAGCTATGTGTTCATTGTTTTGATAGTTTTAAAGCAAAACTAAGTATTCACCATGTATCGGCCAAATGTTCTGTTTTGCATGCGAATGTTATGTTTAAATGCAAAGTTTTCATTGTTTTGATAGCTTAAAAAGGATGGTTATTGGCTGGTTAAACCAAACGTAGACGACTTGTTTAACTAAGCCAATGTTTGAGGCTGTGCCCGTTTGTTGCAAAAATTGCTTGTTTACTTTGTTTCATTTTCAAGATAATAAATGAGCATAACTTAGGGTCTTGCTAAATGACTGAGGGAATTAAGAAGGTATGACGTTCGATTGAGAAGGGCGACCTTCAAGATAAAGTGATGAGAGAACATGGTTCTCGGTTTGATCACTCTGTCGGCTTCGATGCTTATTAAGAGGAGAGATCATTCAGATCAGACCTCACATTTATAGATGAGAGATCCTTGAGATCAGACCTCACTGTTTATAGAGGAGAGATCCTCGTGATCAGACCTCGTCGCTGATAAAAGAGGAGAGATCCTTGTGATTAGACCTCACTGCTTAAAAGAGGAAAGATCATTCAAATTAGACCTCACGTTTATATAGGAGAGATCCTTGAGATCAGACTTCACTGTTTATAGAGGAGAGATCCTTATGATCAGACCTCGTTGCAACAAAGAGGAGAGATCCTCAAGATCAGGCCTCATTGCTTATAAAGAGGGTGATCCTTGGGATCGGACCTCACCGCTTACAATGAAAAACATCCAATTAGTGTGATTGGTATGGCTGACAAGGCAGCAATGATGCCGTGTTTAGCAGGTTTAATTCATCAAAGTGAAGAATTTTTTTAGAAGGATTAACCTTTAGTTTAATTTGAAAAGGGTAATTTACGATTTGGTTGATGATATGTAACCTTGAATTTTTATCTGAGAAGGGAAACCTTCGGTCTTGTTGAGAGAGTGGGGCTCTCAGTTTAATTAAACTGTGTAGGGGAATATACCCCGAGGTATTTTTAGACGTCTAGAAAAGAAACGATCTTTAGTCTTATCGAGGGAGTACAACTCCCGGTCTTGATTAAAAGAGCGTAGCTCTCACTACCTTCATTAGTCTTATTGAGAGAGCTTGACTCTCGATCTTATTAAGAGAGCGTAAGTCTCAGTATCTTCTATCTTGTTAAGGGAGTTTGACTCCCGGTATTGATTAAAGAGTGTAGCTCTTGGTATAACTAGGAGGAAATGATCCTTAGTTTAAGCATGAGTGGTAAGCTCTCGGCTTATTGAAAAGGAGTGACTTTTGATTTCCATGAGCGGAAATGCTCGTCGGTTGAAGAATGAAGTTTAGATTCTCGACTTTTTGAGAAAGCGGGGCTCTCTGTATAATCAAAGTAGTGTGACTCTTGATTCTGTTGAGAGAGTGGGGCTTTCGGTTTAATTGGAAGAAACAACAATTGGAAAGTGTCTTCAGCTTTAGAGAAAGGCCGACCCTCAGACTTCATCAAAAATTGTGAAAATTTTCAAGCGACTACGTCCTAGACGAACCCAGAATGGGGGAAGGGGACATTTTTGAAACCATCAATTCTGGCTTGGTCCAGACCGAGTCCTATATGGACGGTTTTTCTATAGAAATATATATTGTTTATAACTCTAGCTTGCACTAGAATGAGTCCCGGCCCAATGCAGAGTGGGGGGTATGGGATGGTATGTGGTACTAAGAAGAACTTAAAGATGCTTGGGAAAAGAGGCATAAGCAGAAAAATGGAATGACTGGTTAGTATGTATGAGGTCGGTTATCACAAAGACAATATCATAGACCTTGGATGCGGCATATTCCTAAGTGCTAGGAGCCAGTCCATGAAAGGCAAAGAAGTATCTACGAAGATAAAGTACAAAGTTCATGAAAGAAAAAGATGAGTGAATCAGATGGCTGGTTAAAAGCCAGAGGTTTCCCAAAAGCATTGCATGGAGTCGACTATGGCAGCATAGCCAACGGTATTTTTGCCAAATGATGGTGCGGCACTTTGGCCAAATGTAAACCTTTGAGTGTCGAAGGCTTACTTGGTGAAAGAGATAATCAACAAAAGGTTCGTTGAGACCTCCGAATGCAACATTGTTGTTGAGAAGTTGAAGACTTACCTCAACTCTCCACATTCCATTAGCTCAGTTTTAGTGCGGCAAGAGGGAAAGGAGCATATGCCCATCTACTACGAGGGCAAGACTCTTCTCACTGCTGAGACTAGGAAGACCAATCTCTTGAATTGGATATCCAAATGAGCCGTAGAGCTTGGGAACTTTGACATTGAGTATCAACCTCGTATCATGATAAAGGCTCAAGTATTGGCAGACTTTGTTACTGAATTTTCCCCAACAGAGAAGATAGACAAGACTGGAAAAGGCGTCCGAATAGAGAAAGGTGGAATGCCATGTCAGATGCTCCATGGTGATATATGGAAGCTATTTGTAGAGGGAGCCTCGAATTACAAAGGGTCAGGGGCTGACATTATTCTGATCTCCCCCTAAGAAATGACGCATGAGCATACTTTGAAATAATGAAGCTAAATATGAGGCTCTTATAGCTAGTTTGAAGATTGCAAAAGATTTGGACATTGAGGATTTGGTAGTCTACAGTGACTCCAAATGAGTGGTGAATCAAGTATCAGCGAATATGAGGCACAAAATTTCTGAAAGAAGAAAAGGTTAAGTTGCAAGTAATTTGCAACGGTCTTCAGGAAATTTGTTCACCGAGTCCGGATAATTGTTGATTAGACAGAAGAGAACTGCTCCAGTTTGATTTAAGGATAGTCTGTTACAATAAAAGGATATGAGGACCTGACAGTCCAATTTTTTTGAGAAGGATTTAGTCCTATAGTTAGAAGATCAACTCCTTGTGTCCACAAGGGACGAATGAGAAGTTGAGGAGCTATTGTGGTGGGATAACTCTGCACAAGATTACGGGTAGGATCGATGAGCGGAGATCCAGAGTGGGCTGAGCCCTCATGGGCTTATTATTTGGCTAATGGTCCAATATCAGTGTAAAAGATAGACCGGAAGGCCCACATAGTGGCCTTGGGCCGAGAGCTATGTGGGTTGAGTTATGTGATTCACTGAGGGCCACGGGCACAGTTTAGTAAGAGATGATGTCACCACACGTGTGTGAGCATATGCACATGTGTGAGCATGCTTATCTTGGAAAGCAAACATATGAGAGGCTATAAATACAAGGGTTAGACCCAAGTGGTATAGACACACACTCATATAGATCTAATTTACTCTCTGTATTGGCTTTCTCTTTCTAGAGGCTGACTTGACTGTCGGAGTGCCCGCTGCCAAGAGGCCGGTGGGGCTCTAACGAGTTGCTACGCGTGCATGTCATCCGGGGAGGAAGCTAGCTCACCCGAAGAGGATCCATCGCTGAATACACCCACACACCTGTAGAGCAGACACATGTGGTAATCTATTATAATCTAGCTTTTATTTCATGCCAATAACAACAGATTATAAAATATGTGTAAATCTGTACACTGTATCATGCCAGCAAAACAAACATATATGGTAATCTGTTACAATCCGGCCTCTGTTTTATACCAATAACAGGAACAAATTATCAAATATGTGTAGATTTTATACTTTATGTATCATGCCAGTAAAGCAAACATATATGGTAATCTATGGTAGTCAAGTATTATTTCTCAAAGTCATTTTATGAGTGTTTGAACGAATAGATTCTAATAATTTTTACAATATGTAATACAAGTTTTACTCAAAAATGTTTGAAAAAATTATTCCCTCCGTCCTAAATTTCTTACCCCTTTTGTTTAATTATTCTCACCCTAAAGTAATTGTTTTAATTTTATTTTTATATAGTATATATTTTAGATTAATCATCCATCCGAACGAGAGGAGTCTAAAATTTAAAATTATGACCAAAGTAAAAAAAAATTCACTAAAGACTAAAAAAATACCAAACAACTTTTTTTTTTTTTGTTGCTAAATTGCCATCTTGTATGAATTTTTTTCAACTTCGACCCACATTCCTACTACTTTATTTGTTTCCTTTATTATTTTAGAGCAAGCCTTGTTAGATAACAAAAATATAGATTTCTGAGCTCAAAGTAGATGAGTGATAGCCACATACAGAAACATTAATACAATACAAATCATTAATGTGAAAATAAGTACCAAAGAAGAAGGAAGAAACATTAATGTGAAGATGGTCAAGATTATAAAAGGGCTCAGTTTTTTGAATCTCTTATACTTTCAATCCTTGGATTCAATGGATGGTCAAGATTGATTTTCATGCTAGCCCTCAAAGGCTCGGATCGATTAAGCTTTTAATCGATGGTCAAGATGCATTTTGGAGCTCAGATTTTGCCCGCCTATATGTTGAGCAATATTTGGGAACTCAAAACTCATTACGCCAAATATTACTTTTACCGGCGGTAACAAAACCGCCGTTAAAGGGTGCTATTATTGGCGGTAATCACTACCCGCCGGGAAAAATGAATTTTTTGTCTTTTTTTTTTGCAGTAATAAAACTGCCGTTAAAAACCACTATTACCGAGAAAAATGATTATTACCAACGGTTTTTGGGTTACTGCCGGTAAAACGTTAAATTTTAATATAAATATTTTTATTTTGTAAATGTAACTGAAAAGTTTGGGTGGTTGTGTGGTTAGGTATCTGTAGACACCCCGATTTTGACCCGAGAAACTTATCAAGCATCCTCGATGATAAAAATGCCTAATGAGAGCACGCAGAACATGATTGTGAACTTGGAAACCCCTCCTAAACCTATCCAAAATAAACCCAAGATTTCACCACTCTCTAGTACATTCAAAACCCTCTTTTTTGAATGTAATATGTCCCAATTCATTTTGAAATGAGGGAGATGAGTCCATTTTACCAAAATAACTTGTTTGTCCAACCTTTTGAGGGTAAAATGGTCACATATTTTGATGTACAAATCATCTTGAGTTCAAACCACTTGGGTTAGAAAGTAGACTTAACAAGCCTTCCAACACATCGAACCATGCACAAAACAAAGTTTGGTAGCACCCGGAATGGCCCCACGAAATTTCATATGTTGTGTTGTCTCCTAATCTAGGCGCCTAGATAACCCTATTCTAGGTGCCCAGACTCAATCCAGGCGTCTAGATTCCCCTATTCTAGGCACCTGGATTTACTCCAAATACTTGTTGTCCAAGGTCATATGGGTGGGGAGAAGCGTTTTAGAGGATTTTTTGGACATTTTCTACAGAAATCTATTAGAGTAAGTGGAAGGAAAATAGAGTGGCCTACTAGACCCCTAGTGTGCCCCCTCTAAGGTTTCTAATGGCCCTTTTTGAACCTTTTCTAGCCTACAAATACACCTCTCTCTCACTCATTTGAGAGAGGATCAGCTCTCCCACATTCCTTTACCGTTACTCTGCTGAAATTCCATCAGAAGTTCCATTCTCTACCAATCCCTCTCAATCCCATTTATTTTCAACCCCAAAAACTACCTTTTTGCCCCATTAACCCATCATCCATTCACTCCCATCAACCAAACTCCATCAAAGCACTCATAAACTACCATTTGTTGCCTTGTAAACTCAAAAATCAACAACTACACTTCCATAAAACCCACTCAAAAACCCATTTCAAGTTCATTGATCAAGCCAAAAAGGTAGATTTTTCTACCAAAGTGCTCAAATAGGCTCTGAGGGGGACTCAACTAGGTTCTTAGTAGTCTCCTATACTAGTGGAGAACTTGGGAGAGGTTCAAAACTCATAAGAGAATAAAACTATTTTGTGCATCAGTATCAAATCTAGGCACTTGGATCTGCTCAATGCATGCGCCTAGATTCCCTTCTCACTTGTCATATTTTCTGCTTTACTTGCATTTTAATCACCCATGAAGTCATTTAACATCATTTTGAACAAGTATGAATGAGCATAGAATATTAAACCTGCGGTTTATTGTGGAAAATTGGGTTTTAAGTTTGCTGTCTAGTAGGTCATCCAGGCGCCAGGATTGTCCAATTCCAAGTGCCTGTATTCAATCCAGGCACCTGGATCTGCCTAATCATGGTGTTCAGTATGCAATCCAGGTCTGCATGGCATAGTGTTTGAATGTCCATCTTGAGATCTTTCTGTGTTAATTAGTCATATTTTCTCTCATTTCATTGAAAGAAATCTCATTTGCATGCATTCATGACATTCACATAAGCATCCATACTCATTTTATTAATCTTGTTAATATATCTTTGTGCTCTCACATGAATATGTGTTCAAAGTTTATTCAAACGGTGTTTTCAAAATCCCTTAAACATTTAGTAAAACTGGTGGCAACACCGGGTGAGAGGGGTGCTTCTAATTCTTTCCCCTCTTGTAACCTAGCTCTTGAACTCGAGAAATCTCATTTTGCGAGATCAGTCAAATATTTTCCATTCAAAGGGCAAAAGAGTCATTTTTCAAATGATTTCTCAGGTACGACCCTCCAACCCGGGTGGCAACTCCATTCAATCAATGAAAACTATTTTCCAAACCAACATCAATTTCGTGGACATTTCCCACAAGGTGTTCACATGCTAGCGACTCTGCTAGGGAGTTTGGTTAATATATATATTTTAATCTTATTATACTTACGTGTAATTTTATCAACCAAATGTGCTTTTTTTTTTTTGCATTGCACGTGCATGGTTACTAGCCTTGCTGTGTGTTTCGGCAATCCTACCCGGCTTGCTGATGACAGGGAATCTCGAAATGCTTAGCACCCCCCGACTGTGATAAGTCACAATTGTCCTTATTACCATCACCTTGCAGGGTCCTTGGTGGTGGGAGACAGCTTTGGCTTTGAGTCTGGGGTACCCTTTGAAACCAAAACTGGCCTTTGCATATAGATAACCATAGAACCTCACGTTAGGTGACCAACCCTTGTGCTAGGATTATGTGTTTCATCCTGTTACGTCCTACATGAACCGTCGTGTCGCTTAGTCCATCACATAAATGTGTTTGGTTCAGTAGCGTATTGATTGCCTCTTTGCTCAGTAAGCAATCAAATTTCCTTGATTGTCTCGTTGCTCAGTAGACAATCATCTTATCATTGGCCATCTTGTTGCTCAAGGAATAGTTATCGTCAGATTTAGGCTCTTTGTTGCTCAGAGGGTAGCTCCATTTAATCATTTCATGGTATGAGTTGTTTTAGCCAACTAGTTGGTGCATATGTTTGAATGAGTAGTTGGTTGTATTTAATTGATTATTTGTTTATCGTTTTGACCTGGGAAGGCTCGTCGACTCGCGTGATGATGTTTCATTTGTTTGGCATTTCATGACCTAGGGAAGCTCATTGATTCGCATAATTTCATTTTTGTTGTTTGGCGTTTCACGACCCAGGAAGGCTCATTGATTCACATGATTTGATTGTTTGGCGTTTCATGATCCGGGAAGGCTCGTCGATTCGCATGATTTTGTTTGTTTCACAGGCCACGAAAACCCATTGAATTTTTTTGCACACACCCCGAAGAACTACGCCGGTCTGATCCCTACAATGGGGTATGTAGGCAACCTGAGTGGCGCGACCCTAATTTTAATGTTTTCCTTTGCAACTTGAGAAAAGGCTCAGGGAATGAATCAACATGTATCTATTTTAGAAGTAACTCATATCAAACAATGATACAGAGTTCCATCCAAGAGGGGCAACTATAGACACCCCAATTTTGGCCCGGGAAATGTATCAAACATTCCCGATGATGAAAATGCCTAATGAAAGCACTCAGAGCTTGATTGTGAATTTGGAAACCCCTCATAAACCTATCCAAAATAAACCCAAGATTTCACCACCCTCTAGTACATTCAAAACCTTCTTCTTTTATGTATAATATGTCCCAATCCATTTTGAAATAAGGGAGATGTGTCTATTTTACCAAAATGACTTGTTTGTTCGACCTTCTGAGGGTAAATTGGTCACATATTTTTATGTACAAATCATCTTGGGTTCAAACCAATTGGGTTATAAAGTAAACTTGACAAGCCTTCCAACGCTTCAAACCATGCACAAAACGGAGTTTGGTAGCACCCGAAATGACCTTGCGAAGTTTCATATGTTGTGCTGTCTTCTAATCTAGGCGCCTGGATCACCATATTCCAAGTGCCTAGACTCAATCTAGGAATCCGGATTCCCCTATTCCAAGTGCCCGAATTCACTCCAGATACTTGCTATCCAAGGTCATATCGGTAGGGAGGGGTGTCTTGGAGGATTCTTTGGAAATTTTCTGCAGAAATCTGTTAGAGTAAGTGGAGAAAAAATAGAGTGGTCTATTAGACCCTTAGTGTGCCCCCTACGGGTTCTAATGACCCTTTTTGAACCTTTTTTAGACTATAAATACCCTTTTTCTCACTCATTTGAGAGAGGATCAGCTCTCCCACATTCTTTTACTGTTACTCTATTGAAATTCCATCAAAAGTTTCATTCTCTACCAATCCCTCTCAATCCCATTCATTTTCAACCCCCAAAAGTACCTTCTTGCCCATTAACCCATCATCCATTCACTTCCATGAACCAAACTCCATCAAAGCACTCATAAAATACCCTTTGTTGACCTGTAAACTCAAAACTCAGTAGCTACACTTCCATAAAACCCAATCAAAAACCCATTTTGAGTTCATTGATCAAGCCAAAAAGGTAGATTTTTCTACCAAAGTGCTCAAATAGGCCCTAAGGGGACTCAACCAAGTTCTTACTAGTTTCCAATACTAGTGGAGAACTTGGGAGAGGTTCAAAACTCATAAAAGAAGAAAACCATTTTGTGCATTAGCATCAAATCCAGGCGCCTAGATCTGCTCAATGCAAGCGCCTAGATTACCTTCTCCATTGTCATATTTTCTGTTTTACTTGCATTTTAATCATCCATGAAGTCATTTAACATCATTTTGAACAAGTATGAATGAGCATAGAATATTACAACTAGGGTTTATAGTGGAAAATGGGGTTTATTGTGGAAAATGAGGTTTTAAGTTTGCTTTCTGGTAGGCCATCCAGGCGCTTGGATTGTCCAATTCCAGGTGTCTGTATTCAATCCAGGCACCTGGATCTGCTTAATCAAGGTGTTCAGTTTTGCAATCCTGGTGTGCATGGCATAGTGTTTGAATGTCCATCTTGAGATCTTTCTGTGTTAATTAATCGTATTTTCTTGCATTTCATTGAAAGAAATCTCATTTTCATGCATTCATAAACATTCACATAAGCATCTATACTCATTTCATTAATCTTGTTAATATATCTTTGTGCTCTCACATGAATATGTGTTCAAAGTCTATTCAAACGATATTTTCAAAATCCCTTAAACATTTAGTAAAGACCGGTGGCAACACCGGGCAAGAAGGGTGCTTTAAATTTCTTCTCCTCTCGTAACTAGCTCCCAGACCTGAGAACTCTCATTTTGAGAGATCAGTCAAATATGTGTTCAAAGTCTATTCAAACGGTATTTTCAAAATCCCTTAAACATTTAGTAAAGACCGGTGGCAACACCGGGCGAGAAGGGTGCTTTAAATTTCTTCTCCTCTCGTAACTAGCTCCCAGACCTGAGAAATCTCATTTTGAGAGATCAGTCAAATATTTCCATTAAAAGGGCAAAACAGTCATTTTCAAATGGTTTCTCGGGTATGGCCCTCAAATCTAGGTGGCAACTCCATTCAATCAATGAAAACCATTTTTCAAACCAACATAAATTTTGTGGACATTTCCCATGGGGTGTTCACAATATCGGGGCTCCACGCAAAAGGTCGGGGGTTCGAAACTTGGGACAAACTTTTTTTTGGGGAAAAATCTTTTACTGGCGGTAATAAAACCGCCGGAAAAAGTATGGTATTCTTACCGGCGGTAAATTACCGCCGTTTATGTATTCCCGACAACCGTATAGACGGTGGTAGGATTTTCGTGTAATTACCGCCGTTAATACTATTACCAGCGGTTTTTGAACTTTTATGGGCGGTTTTCTAATGCCGCAAATGCTAAAAGTTGGCGTAGTGAATATTGCCTAATTTGGTACTCAATCAGATGAAAGAGGAATAAAACCCGCCGGGAAAAAAGACTTTTCCATCCTTTTTTTTTCTGGCAGTATTAAAACTGCCATTAAAAAGCACCATTATCGGCGGTAATAATTATTGCCAGGAAAAATGACTATTACCGGCGGTTTTTGGGTTACCGCCGGTAAAACATTAAATTTTAATAGAAATATTTTTATTTTGTAAATGTAACCAAAAAATTTGGGTTGTTGTGTGGTTAGGTATCGGGGCTCCATGCAAAAGGTCGTAGGTTTGAAACTTGGGACAAACTTTTTTTTCAGAAAAAAACTTTTACCAGCGGTAATAAGACCGCCAGAAAGGTATGGTAATATTACCAACGGTAAATTACCGCCGTTTATTTATTCCCGACTGCTGTATAAACGGTGGTAGGATTTTTGTGTAATTACCGCCGTTAATACTATTACCAGCAGTTTTCTAATGCCGCAAATGCTAAAATTTGGCATAGTGAATATTGCCTAATTTGGTACTCAATCAAATAAAAGAGGAAACGAGTAGCCCATATTCATTACTATAACTCACTTGGTAATGTCTCAGGATGCATTTTCGGTCATTCACTAGAATTGTACTCTAAAAACCAACTTGGCAACAAATCGTAATTCTAACTTGGCAATAAATCATAATTTAAAGTCAAGATGAATTTTTGGTGGAGTGTCTTCCTTGCTTTGTCTCTTCCACCGTTCTGCAATTCTAAAGGGGATATAATTTCAGAAAATGATTTGCTCCTGTCTTTCTTAAGCATTCCAAATGTTTGCTGATCTGTGAGATTTGCAATGAATTTGTGGAGATTTGCAGTGAATTTGTGGAGATTGTGTCGGCCGTCGGCAACAGTTTGCTACTAGCCAACTTGATCGAAGACCCTCATTGAACTTCCCACCATAGTTCAAGTATAATCCTAAGGATTTATCCAAAATATTGTTTGCATTATGCTTCTCTTTTTTCGTCTCCACGTGTAAGAAGGTGTTACAGGAAGTTTGATATGTTATGGTCGGGAGTTGGCATCATTTCTAAACATGATCTTTAGGGACTTAAGGAGCACGATGAATTGGATGGAGATGGACTAAAGGAATGATTGATTTGCCTGGGACCATTTACCATCACTTTGTTTCTTTTGGGGTGCAGAATATTCAAGAAATTGAAAAAATAGTGTCTATAGGCACGAATGCACTGGGTCCCATTTCTACTTGCATTTTAAGTGTTCGATGAAATGGGCAAAAGACAACCAAACCTGCATTTTACATCTTGCGTTCCCACCATTCACAACGGTTGGAATTGCTCATTTCGACCCTCCAAAAACCTCGATCAATGTTTCCAGCAACAAACTACGATACTTGAGAATCTCGAGCAAAAACAATATTGAAAACAAATCGATCCATCAAAGTTTTAGCATTCGTGGTTTCCTGTGGGGTTGATAAATTCAACATAATGACAAAGATTACTAAGATTTTTGTCAATCGGCATAATTACAAAGATTACTACAATTTTACCCACGTGATTGTTATGGTTTCTAAGTAGATAAACTGTGGAAAGAAATTTACCCAAATTTTTTCCATAGGAGCAATTTTTCAGTGCCCAGAAGGGGGGAATAACAGTTTCCTCAATGGTACCCATGATCAAACTCAATACAAAAGCTTTGCTATTTCCAAAAAGGGGCAAGCTTTTGAACTTTTAGAAGTTATATCTCCTCTCTTTTTCAGTACCCACTTGGTACTGAAAAGTTGCTCCGTGAACTTCCCATTTGATCTCTATAGCATTTTCCTTATTATAAGTGCGAGGTAAAAAAATTTCAAGAGTGAGGCATAAACATTGTGTTGGGGTGATAAAGAAGATGGAATCTCATTAGTTTACTTGTGCTCAAATTTTATTCAGTGGAGTGCCTTCAGGCATGGGTCATTCACTAGTATATATATAAAACACTTGATTCTAATGAACACCAATATTGACTGGATAGATACATTTATCAATATCATAGTATATCCAAATAGCATCACCAGCAGGAGAGAATTCCAACAAAAGAGGAATTCTATGTTTTCAAAAACCCCAACCAAATTCAATGCAACAAAGCTGAAATGGTTGATATGGGAATATATAAATGTTGGAATTGACGAACAATTGTAAATCCATGGTTATTTGCTCCGAAGCTATATGAGTGGGTGGGCGGGCCAAAAGAAAGGAGGAATAGCTTTACATTTGTTTCAATGGATCGTTGACGACTTCAGAACATTTCGGTTGTCCAGTTCAAACTCCAAAACCCCTCTTTCTCAATATGAATGGCGAGGGACAGAGTCAATCTTAGATTGTCGAATCACTCTAGAGTTGTCGGCGTGTAAAGCTCCGAGGAGGCACTGCTAGACCTCAGCTTCAAGAGAGCTTGAAAATTTGTCGGCACTGGCCACTCTCTGGATCAGAGAGAGAGAGAGAGAGAGAGAGAGAGAGAGAGAGAGAGAGAGAGTAGATGGTACAGTGGTAGCCACCGTCAAAATCTTTTTAAGATTGTGGAGAAAGGAAGAAATTCCCTTTAGATCGGGGGTGAAGAGTACGTGTTCTGTGTTTGAGGGTATTTTTGTCCATTTTTGGACTTCTTGCATTAACATCTTCACATCAATGGATTGGGCTCATTTAAAACAAGTAGGTTGGACTAAAATCCTATGAAGCCACTAAATTTGGCCTCTAGCCCAATTGTTTGTTATCAGTAGTTATTATATGTTATTGTGTAGAACAGAAAATCAACTACAAAACTGCATGTGTTTAGCAAAAGTTATTATTATTATTATTATTATTATTATTATTATTGAAAGGTATAGTTCATAGAATGAGGTGCATTAAAAGAATTGTTTCAGTTCACGAGAACGTAACTTTCAATTGCTTACATTTGTTGAGTTAATGAGATCTACTTCTTTGTGTAATTAATATCTTCTAAGTGTTACTTGTATACTGCAGGTGAAGTAAATTTTAGTGTACATAATATATTGTAAATGTTGAGTTGAATGTTGAGTTAATGAAGGTGAGTCGTTATGTCATATAATTCCACTCGTATGTCATTATGTCGAATGAACCATAGCTATAATCTTAATGTGTATATATGTTAGAATGCAAGATGGTGGACTTGAGGAGTCTATGAAAGAGTTGTGCAGTGAGTATGCTCTGTCTCTTGGAATGGAGTTTGCTCGGAAGATGATGCATAAAATTTCTACGACGACCATGAAAAAATTATGGGTTTTAGCATTAGAAAAGACTACTGTACAAAAAGCAAGAAAGATAGTGTGATGATTAATTGAAAGTTTGTTTGTAGTAAGGAAGGTAAAAGATTAAAAGATAAATGGGCCCTAGTGGTGGAAATGTCTTGCAGTGAGACAAGAATTGATTGCAACGCGTTCATGTACGTAACGTTCGACAATTAGAAATCAAAACGGATTGTGAAGGAATTTGAAGAAAGTCACAATCACCATTTGCATCTACCTTAGTGTACTTATTTGTTGTGCTCTTAGAGAAAGATATGCGAGACACAAGCTCTCAATATAGAGATAGCTATTGATAGTGGTTTATCGTTTAAGGCGTCACATGATCATATTAGTGCCCAATTTTGGGAGAGGGAATGTGTGGGGTTCGTACGAGAGGACCACGAAAGTTACTTCCATGTAAGAAGACAAAGGAGCTTAGAATTCGGTGAAACATCAGCTTTGTTAAGATACTTTCATAATTACTCGGCTTTGAATCCTTACTTTTTCTACGATGTTCAATTTGATATTGAGGAGATGATTACATATCTTCCAGGCTAACCATGAGATGATCATGGATCATGAACTTTTTGGGGATGTTATGCCTTTTGACACAACATTCAAAACAAACAACTGTTGGAATTTGCTATTTTCATTAGTTTTAACTATTTTAGAATGACTACAATTTTTGGTGTGGCCCTTTTATAGGATGAAACTTCAGGAATCTTTTGAATGTCTATTTAAGTGTTTCATGCATGCAAGGGAGGTTGGAGCCCGTGTCCACATTCACAGACTAAGATACCGCAATAGCCAAAGCAATTTCAATTGTTCTACCAAATGTTAAGCATGGATTATGCATTTTTCACCTCAGTCAAAATGCTTTGAAGCATTTGGGCTGCTTGTTCAAGATTGAGGAAGACTTTGTGAAAGATGGATTTATTGGTACGAGGAGGAAAAAGGGTGCACATAATTACAAAGAAAGGTGAACCATGGGGAGCAATCAAATACTACCAACACACAAAATTGAAGTATGAAAATAAGTTTGTTCTTCTAAAGGAGCTACTTGGTGGAGTTTTAAAGAGGGCCAACAAGAATAGTTTTGGTCCACAACAGGTCATTCTCTTTTACGGGAACACTGGCCATCCACACAAGATATGAACGGAGGAGACTACAATGAATAAGGGGATTGTTGAGAAACAATGGCTACTGTTTCTTTTAGGCAGAAGAGAAAAATTGATGTTACAGTTTGGCAGTCGTGATGTCCGACTAAACCACCCATCTAGGGAGAAGATGAAGCCCCGCTCTAACTAATAATGTATTCTACATGAACAAGGGTTTTTATTTGGATGGGATTATATGACCAATTTATTATTTTTATCAATTGCGTATTTGTATTTGCAGTTTCAAACACCCATTCAAATAATTGTTTTTAGCGTGTTTTTAGAATAAATTGGCTTTTCATGGTTTTTTATGTGATATATTGTGAGAGAATGACTTGTCTCTTTTTAGAAAAACATTGTGTTTTGTTATTGGAACACCCCCTCAATGTTGTGCTTGGAGTTCTGAGACAGATTATGCTTGTAAGACGGATCGTGCCGTTGGGTGGCGTAACACCATACTAGTGAGACGGTCTGTGCTATGAGATGGTCTATACATTTTAACAATCACAAATATCTTCTTGCTCAATATCAATAAGGATTGCAAGCCGTAATGATAGTCATTTATCTATTCAAATAGGGATCTAGTTTATGTGAATGCATAGTTATGCGGTAAGGGTGGATTCCAAAGCCTAGACTTTGTTAGTCAAGCTCACTGAGCCAACTACTGCAACTACTTCTTGATGGTTAGAATGGTAGTAGTTAGTTACAATAGTGTTTTCCCTTTTTTCTGTTACAACTGATGGTGTATGACGTGTCACACCAATATGTCGGTGTAAAGGCTGTGTAACAGGGATATAAACCTGCTATCTCATGTAATTCAGTATTGAGAAAACATTTTACAGAAAATATCTTTTCTTTCCTTCTCTCTCTCTCTCTCTCTCTCTCTCTCTCTCTCCTCTTTCCTCTGTGTTACATAGTTGTTCATGTATGCAAATATTAGGGTTTCATCTATGAAATCTGAGAATTTCATTATGGTATCAGAGCCATTGACAACTGTCAAGTAATTCGATCTTGGAGAAACTCTACAATCTATTGGAAGAAGACGATTATGGCTACTGAAGTAAATTCCTCATCAACATCATCTAGCGTTGCAGAAACCACAATGGTGAAGTTGAATCTTCCTCCATCTTTAGTGTTTTTGATGTCAAATATACATTCATTTGTCACATTGAAACTCGATTCACACAACTATGTGTTGTGGAGAACACAAATCGAGCACGCTTTGAAAGCCAATAATTTGTTTGGATACGTAGAAGGAACAATTCCTTGTCCAGCAGCATTAGTTGTTCGTACAACTAAAATCACCATTACGGAACCTGATATAGCACTCTGGACAGCAATTGACAATCAATTGGTTTCCTACATCATAGCTACCATTTCCGCAACTTCTTTACCCTTAATTTTAGGGTTACATCATGCTTATCAAGTATGGGCTGTTCTTGAACATAGATTCAATTCAGTTTCAAGGACTCATGTTCATGACCTAAAACATCAGTTATATAATGTGACCAAGACTTCTACACTTGACGCTTATTTTGACACGATTAAGCAATTGTCCTACAAACTAGCTGCTGCGGGATCACCTGTATCTGAGGAAGACTTGATTTTTTATACTTTGCATGGTCTGCCTACTGAATTTGATTCTATGCAAACTGCCCTAAGTGCAAGGGTTGGAGACATCTCCTTTGAAGAGTTGATTACTATTTTGAATGGAGAAGAAATAAGGAAAACCAGGTCTTCTGCTGTGACTACTAATCCAAGACTTTCTACATCTGTGTTTATGGCTGCACCTAGGGTTTCTACACCAGGGATATCTGTAGTACAGTTTTCTCATCCACAGAGTGATACGCCCGAGTCAGGAATTTCTTCTCTTTCAAATGTGTCACAACATCATGGCAGTGCATCATCTTCTACATCTCATGTGCCTATACCTTCTCAGCCACAGTCCTCTATGTTCGTGGCTCCATATCCTCAGTCATACAATGGTTACAAAAACAACTATCAGTCCAATAATTACAGGAGCAACAATCAGTCCAGAGGATACAAGTCTCAAAGAAGTGGAGGAAGGCCTACTTGCCAAATATGTGATAAGCCTAATCATACTGCCAAAGAGTGCCATCATCGTTTGAATCTCCAGTACCAACCATCACAATACAGCTCCTATAACTCATCACCATATCCACCTACTTACCATCAAGCACACCTGATACAATATCTTCCATCTTCTATACGTACACCTACACTTGTTGTTAACCCTACTTATTCTCATCCAAATTCTGCACTCAGTCAAAGTTCTGGCCTTCTTCCTACATCACCACAAGCCTACTTTACTCCTACAGTATCCTCTCCATACAGTACTGTCTCACCATCATACTCACAGTATCCTTCTCCTCATGCTACCTATCCTGCATCTCCTACTGCAACTACTTCTTTTTCTACTCATGCTGCTCCATCTTCTACTCCATTTGGTACTTGGTTTCTGGACAATGGTGCTACTAACCATGTCACAAATGAGTTGAATAATCTCTCTCTTAATCAACCTTACACTGGTACTACAAGTGTAACTGTTGGTAATGGTACTTCTTTACCTATATCTTGTACTGGTTCTGCTATTTTACCTACTTTAACTTCTCAACTATCTTTTACCCAATTATTACATGTTCCATCCATTAGTCATAACCTTTTGCCCGTACACAAATTGGCTTCTGATAATCATTGTCGTCTGATTTTTGATGAATTTGGATTTATTATCCAGGACAGAATCACCAATTAGATTTTGCATCAATGAACTTCTCACCAGGGTCTTTATCCAATTCAGCCTTGTACTAGCAGTGCTCCTCAAGCTTTTGTGACTGATTCTTCTTGTTCTAGTACTTCATCTTCTGCAACTATGTGGCACAACAAGTTAGGTCATCCTAATTCCACTCTTTTTCAGTATCTTGTTAACCATTTCAATTTACCTGTCTCTAAACCCTTACATGTTCAGTGTACTTCTTGTAATGTGAGTAAAAGTCACAAGCTCCCTTTTTCACTTTCTGATTCTTGTGCTGCTGCCCCTTTTGATCTTATGCACATGGATGTTTGGGGGCCTGCCCCTGTTACTTCTTTCAAAGGGTTTAGATACTACCTTGTTATTTTGGATGATTTCAGCAGATACTTGTGGGTTTTCCCTATGCATTATAAATCTGATGTTCAAACTATAGTCACACAGTTCACTACTTATATTCAGACCCAGTTTCATACATCCATTAAGTCATTTAGATCTGATAATGGGGGAATTCATTAATAAATACCTGTGTCATCTCTTTCTTGAACATGGTCTCATCCATCAAACATCTTGTCCTCATACCCCTGAGCAGAATGGTAGGGTTGAAAGGTCTCATAGACACTTGATGGAGACTACTCTCACTCTTTTTCATCAAGCACATATGCCTATTGCATTCTAGATGGAAGCATTGCTCACTAGTGTTTATCTTATCAATCGTTTACCTCATTCTGCCATTCAGTATAAGATCTCTTATCATGTTCTATTCCACTTCTGTGTCTTCTTCTGCTCCTGCTTCAACTTCAGTGCCTCCTGTTTCTACTTCAGTTCTGTCACCACCTTTTTCTAGAGTTCATCCTATGATAACCAGATCTAAAAATGGTATTGTAAAACCTAATATTCCCTTATCCTTGTCTCTTACTGTTTCACCTCCTGCTTTTCCTGTATTTTTTGATTCTGTTGAACCTAAAACCTTCTCTAAAGCCATTAAAAATCCTTACTGGCAGAAAGCTGTGACCACTAAATATGAGGCTCTTTTGTCACAATGAACCTGGTCTTTAGTTCCACCCCCTTCTTCAGCAAATGTGATTGGTTGTCATTGGATTTTTAAGCTTAAAAAGCATTCAGATGGTTCCATTGCTAGGTATAAGGCTAGGCTGGTTACTCGAGGAAACCAACAAACAAAAGGTCTTGATTATACTGAAACATTTAGTCCTATGGTTAAACAACCTACCTTGAGGATTGTATTGTCTCTGGCTATTCATTTTGGTTGGTCTTTACGTCAACTGGATGTTACTAATGCATTTCTCCATGGGGTATTACAAGAGGAGGTTTACATGACTCAACCCCCTAGATATAGGTATCCCTTTAGACCTGGACGTGTCTGCAAATTGCACAAGGCCCTTTATGGCCTCAAATAGGCTCCTAGGGCTTGGTATGCTCTGTTTTCTAGTCATCTCACTAATCTTGGGTTTGTGAATAGTTTGTCAGACACATCTTTGTTTGTTAAACATGTTGGTTCAGACCTCACATATGTTTTGATCTATATTGATGACATCATAGTTATTGGTACCAATACCTCCTACATTTCTTCCCTTCTGCATCAACTTCAAAGCAAGTTTGCTCTTAAAGATCTTGGTGATCTTCATTTTTTTCTGGGTATTGAGGTTGTAAGAGATGATTCAAGTTTGTTTCTGACTCAGAAAAAGTATGCTTTGGAACTTCTAAGCAAGGCGGGTATGGTAGCTTGTAAGCCAAGCCTCTCTCCTTCCTCCACAAAACCATCTGTCTCACCTGATGCTACTACCCCTTTCATGATGTCCAGTTATATCGTTCACTGGTGGGTTCTCTACAATATCTAACCCTTACCAA
The DNA here is from genome assembly GCA_022606695.1 of Vaccinium macrocarpon. NCBI lineage: Eukaryota > Viridiplantae > Streptophyta > Magnoliopsida > Ericales > Ericaceae > Vaccinium > Vaccinium macrocarpon. Next base: position 15,809,340 of record CM040170.1, on the reverse strand, counting down.
ACCTGAGATTTCCCATGTTGTTAATTCAGTGTGCCAATTTATGCATGCTCCCACTTAGTCCAATTTTTAGCAGTTAAGAGGATTTTGAGGTATGTCAAGGGGTCTCTTGATCAAGGCCTCCAGACTCCAGTTTACTCCATCTTCTCTATTTGTTACTGCCTATTGTGATGTAGACTGGGCCGGTAGCCAGATAGGTAAGAGATCAACCTCAGGTTTTGGGGGGTTTCTAGGGGATAATCTTATCTCTTGGAGTGCTAAGAATTAGCCTACGGTTGCCCGTTCTAGTACTGAGGCCGAGTATAGGGCTCTTGCTCATGCTATAGCTAAAATTCTCTGGATTCAACAATTACTTACAGATTTGCATATTTCCTTAACTAGTGTTCCTGTTGTCTTTTGTGACAATTCGTCCACTATTGCCTTGGCGTCTAATCCCATATTCCATGCTCGTACTAAGCATATCGAGGTTGATTATCATTTTATAAGGGAAAAAGTTGTGGCTAAACAGTTGTTTATTCATCATGTCAGCTCAGATGCACAAATTGCAGATTTGTTTACCAAGCCTTTGCCTCTGACTCAATTTCAGGACCTTTCTTCCAAACTCAAGGTGCAATCCCTTCCCCTGAGTTTGAGGGGGACTGTTAGTCAAGCTCACTAAGCCAACTACTACAACTACTTCTTGATGGTTAGAATCGTAGTAGTTAGTTACAATAGTGTTTTCACTTTTTTCTATTCCAACTGATGATGTATGATGTGTCACACCAATATGTCAGTGTAAAGGCTGTGTAACAGGGATATAAACCTGCTATCTCATGTAATTCAGTATTGAGAAAACATTTTACAGAAAATATCTTTTCTTTCTTTGTCTCTCTCTCTCTCTCTCCTCTTTCCTCTCTGTTACATTGTTGTTCATGTATGCATAGATTAGGGGTTTCATCTATGAAATCGAGAATTTCATTAGACTTTTCTCTCACTGTTTTCATCTCATTTAATTTTAGTTTTCTTTAATTAATTAGTTTTCCAAAATCAAATCTTAATCAATCGTTTTCTTAGAATTAATTTAGATTTTAATCGAAATCATTGTAACTTAGCCAATCTGTCCTTGTGAATCGACACTCGAACCTGACCATTGTACTTCTGAATAAGGGTTAATTCTATTTATAAGTTTATTTTTTATAGGGTACGACACAATCAATACAATTGGTTTCCTAGGCATTGATTCTCATGGTCACATGTATGCAAATTAAAATGGAAAATTTTCAAAAAAAACCCCCAAACTTTGACCTCAAAATTAAAAATACTCTCAAACTTATAATTTTTTCAAGTGTACTCTCTAACTTCAATTCTGTAATAAAAAATATTCCTTTCGTCTGCATCCGTTTGACAACTAACAGGATTTGTTGACTTGGAGTTTAACGGACACCATAAACCGTTAAATGGCTCAAAATGACTTGTTTTAAAAGAAAAATTATTTCCTCAACCTCTCCCAATTCATAGACACACACACAGAGTTGAGTGCCCACAAGAAACTGTCAGATTGCGCGACGACGACCCTAGAGCACTCAAACAAACAATAAATCTGGATATACGAACCATAAAACATTTTTGTTTTATGAACCCGGGAAAACATTAAATCTGGATATACGAACCAGAACACGTTCCAAAAACCCAAATTCAAACCAATCATCAACAACAGATCAAAAATTAAAACCTAAAACCAGTACACCACCCCATCGAGAGTCAAAATTCTAGTATAGGGACGTTGTTGTTATTGGGATTAATGCCCTCAGAACCAATTAATTTGTTATTTATTATTTTTGGTTATTAATTAGAGCTTCACTTTATTGTTGTAAAATGTTTTATTTCATACGTTGGATATAATTCATGAGATGAATAATTGGTTCATGAGATGATATATAATTCCTAAATTATATTGAATATGATTTATGTATGTAAATGTGATTTCCATACGGGAGATATAAATCATAATTGCTTGTAATTTAAATTATTCACAGTTGCTAATAGAAAGGACTATCTATTAGGTCAACTGCAACATAATTAACTTCTACAAGATAGAATGATTCATCTCAATCATTGAAGTGAAAGACTTCAAGTTAATATGTTGGTGTATTCGATATACATTGAAGGACCACTATAAGAGTCACACTATTTTAACGACTGTCAATATTAGTGTGAATTTTATTTGCTAATTGTAATTCGCCCTTAATCCTGAGAAAGTTAATGAACTCAAGTTTCTATCGTATGTCACTTTGATTCACCAATGAGTGAGGTCTTACTTGATCAACACCTCGGTGAGTTGGGTGATTTATGTTAGGATTGTGAGAACATTATTTTCAAGATGGAATTCACTCTCTATTTTATAGAGTATAATGTCCCCTTGAGTTAGTTCACTGGATTAGTCTTTGGAATCTAGTACTAGTCATTTTAATGAAAAGTTCATTAGAATGTTTTTCTAGACTAAAAGTGAGTGAACTAGTATTCAACGGAATTAAAATATAAGTATGCTTTGGTTTGACAGTAATTTATTATGACCAATTGCTGCTTATGGACATTGCGTAGTGAAGGGGTTCGATATTATGGTATTAGCATTTAACGGGTTATAATATATTAATTCTTGAGACCTAGAGTTCAGCCATAATTATATAGTGGAATTAATTGTGATTTAATTGGGCCACCACTCATAGAGATGAGGGAGCATAAGCCCAATTTTAGCTAGTGCTCAAGAAGCCCATTGGTCCCAACCCTAGCCCTAATATTAGAGATAATATTCAATTTATTTTTAAGTTGAATTATTGGCCAAGTTTTCCTCCTCTATATATTCGTCTCTTTCTCTCTTGGAAGATATACAACAACACAACAAAAAGTGTAGACAACTTTTCTCTAAAAACGTTGAGAGAAGAAATAGGGAGAAAAAATCTAGAGTTCCCACAAACCCTTTGGCTATTGTTCTCTTGGGTCATAGAGTTGAAGATCTTTGGTGTGCAGGAGGCTCTAGTTCTTTGAACTACAAAGGTAGAACCCTAATCCTTCTTTATGAAACTTTACGCGTATGTAAGAAGTAGATCCGAAATAATTGTTGAAACCGTATTTTTCCACAATGGTTTTTTCGGAACCAACAGTTGTTGCTCAAATCTTAACAATTCACCAATTGAAATTCAGAATTGATCGATCAAAATAGGAACACAAGAGGATAAGGGATTGTGTGACCTGATAAGTGAGATGTATCCTTGACTTTCAAGGCTAAACAACCACAAGAGGCAGCAGCAGAGTCGGTGAGGACCTCCTAGACGAGGTAGACGAAGGCGAAGCTTCGCCTTGCTGCCTAACAATCCTGAATTGGGGGACGTACAGTGCGATCAGTTCTGTGTGTGTGTGTGTTTCTCCTATGTGAATTGGAGGACGTAGAGGAAATAAAAAAAATTTAAACAAGTCATTTTGGCCCTTTTAATGGTTTATGATCTCCGTTAAGCTCAAAGTCAGTAAATCCCGTTAGTTTGATGTAGACAGAAGGAGTATTTTTTTTATTGCCGAATGGAAGTTTGGGAGTACGCTTAAAAAAATTATAAGTTTAGGAGTATTTTTTATATTGAGGTTGGAAGGTTTTTTGAAATTTTCCCAATTAAAATCTGTTGTTAAGAAGATTCAGATTATTGCTTTCGCAGTGTTTGCTATCATCATTCCATTTGAGAGCTGATCAAATCCTTGTGGAAGCCTGTTGTGTTGTGTTTTTTTGTTTGAAATTTGTGTTGTGTTTTCCTTTTCCTATTATTTTCTAATAAGTATTATGTTGCTTTAGCAGATATACTTTAACGTGTGCTTACTTTAATTGGTGAGATTTTGTGCTTAACTTAATTGGTGGGATTTATTCTTGGTAGGGAGCTCTTTTCTTTCATCTTTAGAGGAAACATTTATTTTTGCCGTTTGTGGAAAAAATGTTTTTCGCTTTGCTAAGGGTGTTTTTAGAATAAGGGGATGTTTAATTGGGGATTTCAGCAACAGAAGTTTGTTGGAAGAATTAGTCAAAACTACAACATATGTTGTCACAAAAGGACACACGTTTTTTCTTCTTTAGAAAAGTACATTCCATACCAATTGACATTCAGGGGAAGGCCTAACCACCCCACTACCTCCATAACCACCATCACCACTTCCATACCCCTCCATCACCATCCCTACCACCTCCATAAAACCAAGAATGGAACCCCCCCCCTACACCCAACTACTTAATTTCAGATATGAAGTTAGAACTACAAACCCTAGTTTTTTTGCTGAGCAAATTGGACACGTTATCTGCATAACAAATAAACACAAAAAAATCACTTACAAAAACCAAAAAACTCTGTTCCGCTGTTCTCAGGGACCAATGATGAGATCTGTGTCTGAGGGCCCTCCTTCATATTCGGCTAAAGAGAGGATGGAATATAGCGCAAACGATTGAAGATTTTGAATCCGTAAATGGTTTAGGTTTCTAAATCTCTCCTTGAATTCCCAACTAGCTACTTTAGAGAAACTAGTGACATCTCACTAGATATAATCTCATTCATGAGGTTTCAAAAACTAGGGAACTTTCACTAGATTTGGACACGGAACAATTTTCAAAGAACTATTGATACTTCACTAAATAGAGTCTCGTGAGCATTCACTATGTTTTAGAAATGACACTATTTTTTAAAAACTAGTGAACATTCGCTAGATTTGGGCACAAAATGCTTTTCAAAAAATTAGTGATACTTCACTAGTTTCAGGAGTTGGAAGTCCACTCGTTGGTTGATTTTTTTAAATTTTTGAACAAAATTAGAATTTTTAAATTGGTCGCCAGAGGTGGGATGGTAGTGAGCTAGAGGTTGGAGTTGATTTTTTTTAAAAAATTGTATGTATGAAATTAGAACTTTTAAATATTAGTAACATTTCACTAATTTGTGGGTCACCAGAAGTGGCTAGCTAGAGGTGGAGTGACGGTGTACGAAATTAGAATTTTTTAAAATTAGTGAAATGTCACTATTTATTGGGATCGCCGGAAGTGGTCGACGGAGGTGGGGTGGTGGTCGGCTCGAGGTAGGAGTTGATTTTTTAAATTTTTTGTACGAAATTAGAACTTTTAAAAATTATTGAAATCTCACTAATTTTTTGGGCTGCTGAAAGTGGTCAGGCGAAAGTGGGGTGGTGGTTAGCGGGAGATAGGAGTTGTTTTTTTATATAATTTTTTATATGAAATTAGAATTTTTAAAATTTAGTGAAATCTCACTAATTTTTTTGGTCGTTGAAAGTGTTCAGTTAGAGGTGTGGTGGTTGTAGACGTCCCATTCGAGCCCTTCAAAAACCCTGACCTTCCTGAGGATGAAATATGCTCGATAAAGACAAATGGAGTTTGATTAATTGCTTGGAAACCTCTCCAAAACCTCTTCAAAATAAACCTAAGCCTGCACCACCTTCTAGTACATTCAAAACCCTTTTATTCATATTAGTATGTCCCAATCCATTTTGAAATGAGGACGATGCACGCATTTTACTAAAATGACATATTTTTTTGACCTCTTGAGGGTAAAATGTTCATGAATTTCGATATACAAATCATCTTGGGTTCAAACCACTTGGGTTAGAAAGTAGACTTAACCACCTTTCCAACACTTCAAACCATGCCTCAAACAAAATTTTGTAGCACCTAGAGGGGCCCCGTGAAGATTGATATGTTGTGCAGTCTCCAAGTCTGGGCGCCTAGACTCACTATGGTGCCCACACTTCATATTCTAGGTGCACACACTCAGTCTAGGCACCCACACTCCCCTACTCTGGGCACCCAAAGATCCTTCCAATGAGCAATTTCTAGCTGGGTTTTATTTTTTTTAATTTTTTTTATGAAACCATGGGCTTCTCCTCTGCCCCAACCCACATTTTTGCACTTAGATCTCCCTCCATCACATGATCCCTCCAAAATTTAAGTTCAAATACATTTTCTCTCTCTTATTCACTCTAAACTACCTATTCACTTTATAAATGCACCCCTGCCCCCGCGAAAGAAAAAAAAAATTCACTATCCTCCCACATATTCCCATCATCCACAACCAAATCTCAACCACAGTACCTACAATCTGACCTTAACAGTTCCAGAGACTAAATTCTAGTTCACTCAACCACCAAACATTACCCAAACTAGTTTCTTAAGTTCATCAACCAAGCTTACTGTCATGCCCTCAATTTCAATAAGCCAAATACAAATAAAATCCACGTAGGATCAATGACAAGGTCAATCAATTTCCCATAGAAAATCACAGTCAAAGTACAATGAGCTTCTGCTCAAGGGTACCCTTACCAATGCAAAAATAACAAAAGTTTTAAAGTTATTACATAAGTTGAAATAGTCAAAACGCTAGGAGAAATTAGAGTTACAGTATCATCTTCCAAAAGAATGTACTTAGTATGAAGATGAGAAAATAACTTCTAAATCATAAAATCTTCATGGCATGCAATCACACTCCAAGCATCCGATCTCATGCTCCATGCTGTGTACATGAGAAAGATAGGGTGAGTTCACTAGCTAGTAGAAAACATTTCTACCAACGCTAAAAGTATAGAGATTGAAAGATGCACGTGAATGAATAAGCTAAGATGGACCAAGATAAATGAATTTGATGACAAGGTGTCTAGGAATTCCGCGTCCAAAAGAAAAGAAACAAGTGTTAAAAAATGGTGGAGCACTGAGCTCCTCAATCAAACGGTTAGACTACCCAGCTTCTTGCCTCGTGCGACCAGACGAATTCCGTGCCTCCAATTGAGAGGGAGATAGAGAGAGGAGGAGGAAGAAGAAGAAGTGAGAGAATGGAGTACATAAACGAGCACCACCACCAACCACCGCCATCACCAGGAATGAGGCCAATCAAAGCCAAGGACTGCATAGAAGAATTGCTCAAGTTCACACTCTCGTCCTCAATTGACGGAACCCTAGGTCTTGACATCGGCCTCTCCAAGGATTATTGCTCCAAACTCCTCAAGGACGACGACGGCCCAGAAAACCCTGACCTAGCCCTGTCAGTGCACCAGAATTTATCCCAATCCTATAGGCCTGACCCCTCTACCTCCGGTACTTTGTAACCACCAGCTTCTTTCTGTTTACTTATTACATGCCCCATTCGGTAATTTCATGCTTTCGTCTGTCATAATTTACAATGTAAATAAAATTCCGTTTACTGCTTAAAGAAAAGAAAGGAAAAAGAAAATGCTTTGGACGTGTGCACCTCTTTCATAACATGCCGTATGAAATTCAATAAATTTTATTCACGTGTTATGCTGAGAACGAAGGGTTTGGATTTGGGTCTCCCCTATCCACTCATTTGGGTAAGAAAAGGTAAAACTCGAAAACGGTAGGGAAAAGGTTATGCCATTGGGGATGGCTAGTTGTTTTACTCAAATTTTGAGGTTGGGCAGGAAAAGGTTAAGGATTGGAGAATATCAAAGGTAAGCAGGAAAAGGGTAAGGACTGGAGAACATCAAAGGCAAGAATTCATATATCACACATTTCAATATTATGAATGTAACGTAAATTGTACGAGTGTTTGTCCAATTGTCATGAATTGGTACACCAAAGTTATGAATTTGAAACATGTGTTACGAATTCGAGGCGATTAAAATTTCGAAGGCATACACACCTCAATAGGGGAGTGCATTGTATTTGTAGCATTGTCCTAAAAATATAAAAACTAAGAGGTATTTTGTAATTCGTTCATTTTCTTTCCTTTCCTTTCCCCTCTCCTAATCATGGGATTATTTTGGAATCAGTTTAGTTCCAGCCCATTGCAGGTGATACAACATAAAGCATGTGGTTGATACACATACATATACATACAGACAAGCACAGACAATTTGCATTGTTAGAAGAATGAAAAATGTTGAAGCAAACCTTGAGCGGTAGTAATTGAAAGAATTTCAAGGAAGTTGTAAAAAAGGGGAAGAGATTACAGGAGTCATAGTCACAATCACAAAGATCTAAAAGCTCAATTGAATGTGGTGAATTCAAATAGTGGAGTGCTATTAACTTTTGTTTTTGTATGCTATTTGCATCCCAAAAGAAGAAGGAAGATTTATAGGAGCCTCAACACACACGCCCCATGAGGCAAACATGTTGATGGTAGAGAAACCATCCCAAATAAGAAAACACCTGAAAGTGTAGCTTAAAATGAAGAGCATTCTCTCACAAAGCCTGAAAAGCTAGGCTAAGAGAACAAAATAGTTAAATAGACAACCTAGTGAAGATGGAGTTCGACATGACCTTATACTTTTTCGAGGCTTTGGGCAGGAATTCTTAAGCTCCATTTGTCTTTTGTTTACAAGTGGTTAGTTGGGCTAAGTGCAAAGCACTCAAGTCAGTCACATACTACACAGCAATAACAACATATTCAATGAAACTTAGGTAAATACAAATACATTCATGTGCAAAATTGCGTTTGTAGATTGATGGCATGGTTTGAAGTGTCTAGACATCAACAACCAGTTAGTATTGCCAACAAGTAGTAGTCTGTTCTGTTGGTCAGTGCAAAGGAATGACGGCATTGCATCACTTCAACTTCTGTAGATATTGCAGAGGGGGTTTCCACACATCCTTTGTACAAGCATCTAGCATCATCTTTGTTCCAATCTGTATCTTTTGGGGCCTTTGGTAGGCCATATGACAGAATGGCTTTGATGCATGAAGACGGTTCTTTGAGGCAGAAAGAAGATGAGTGGATTGAACTGGTAATGGAAAAGGGATCTGAGTTGCTAAATGTGAGTTAAAGGGTTATGATGTTATTTCCAGTGGAATCCAGTAATGTAATGCAATCAACTAACCCTCTAACCATTACTACATTTATGTTAGGTCCTGGAAAATGTAGACTTCGAACTTCATGTTCAAGAGCCTTTCTTTTCCCAGCTTAGAGGTATTAATGTGGTAGCGTGGTCAATGATTATACTTTGAAGTTTAAATTTGTTTCTATTCTTGCTTTCATGGTGAATTCTTTCTTATCTGGCGGTCGGCTAATTTTTGTTTCACTAATTTGACATCCCAGATGGCGTAAAAACGGTTGAAGGAAGATGCGCTGTTGGGGACTATAAAAGGTATGATCTTTTTCAATCAGCAGTTGCCGTTATATAATTCAGATGCAACTTGTTTTTCTTGGCTTGGTTTAGGATAAAAACGTATAAGAAAATGTGCCCATAGTTCATCAGGGATCAAGGAGAAACAGATTTGTATTGACCCCGAAATGGATTAAGAAATAGATTCTCCATGGCCCTTGGGGTGATCAACTCGAGGACTAACTGATCTGACCAACCCTATGTTTCTGGATGCTACTTAAACTGCTCCAAAAAAAATCATTGTAAATGAAGGAATGTGAATATTTGTTTCTCCATATTTTGTTTATCCCCTATAATATTTGTCCACAAGATGTGACTGACCTTTCAGCTACATCCCTTCGATAACATACATATACCCCCTTCAAATGCTCCAAAAAAAAAAAAAAAATTTCATGCTAGACGTGCTCTAAATTTGTGCGAGATTTTTGAATTAGTAATAAATAGTAGCTTTAGTGAATTGTAGGATTGTGGGAACAAAAATTATAATTCGTCCATGATTCAACATTGCAGTTAGGGAGTCAAGTCCTCATGGTATGAACTTGAGATCAAGGTAGTTGAACTACTACTCCCGCAGATCTAGAAACTGTAGTAGAATTTCCTAGCAAAAGGAAAGGAAGACCATTAACGGTGGAATAAAATTCTTGGCATCAAATGCTCTTTAAAATTCCATTATGGTATTGCAGTTCTTTTGTGTCCACCTTAAAGCTAGTTAGGTGTTACGTAATTGTTTAATTGTTTAAGTTGTGCTAATAAAGGAAGTGATTCATCTCACCGATTGTTGGAAAAAGAATAAATTGTGGTATGTTCGGATCAATGCAATTGTCTCGTAAAGAGGTGGGTATTTGTGGTTTATATAAAGTACAACTAAGATAGTAATTTGATCATGATCATTTTAAACCAAGACCGACCGTTTTTCAACATGTTTCAATTTTTTTTTGATTCACTTGGAAAGTGGGAAAATTTCCTTATATGAGCTTACCTTAGAGGTGTCAAACGGGTCGTATTGTGCTGGCATGGCCCATTTACTAAAATGTGCCGTGCCGGCCTGTTTACTAAACCATGCCGTGTTGGCCCATTTACTTAATTGTGCCGCGTCGTGTGTCGTGCCGTGCCATTTTGTTATTGTGCTGTGCCGGCACATCTCCGATTTTCGTCGAAATTTTTCCCCGAGTTACGTTTAATCTAGCCGAGTTTCGTTGGTAATTTTTTTTTTTTGTACATCTAATAACTATAGCTTACAATGTACCAAACCATATCATATCATATCATATAGTAGCAGCATCCAAAACAAACTCAATCAACTCCAAAATGACATAACTAAGGCTCCGACTGTGGTGCCCCAAAGTGGTATTGGGGCATCGGTGCTTGAGTTATACTTATCAGGAACACTAGGTCTACAAATACAAAAACAAATCACACTTACCACAAAAACTGACCACACTTATCACACTTATCGGCCATAACTTGTGGTAAGTAAGGCCTGTGTTCATAATAAGTACAATTGTGCGGGAAAAAAAGCAAAGCCGCCCTCCTTATGGTGGTTTTCATCTAATGACTGAGATTTACCCATTTTCTAACCTTACATATGTATGCATGACAACAAAGTTCAGTAGATTTTGAATTGAATTGAATTGAAGCAAAACAAAGAGCATAAGTAGAAGAGAAATGGCAATTAAGTACCCACCTATTCTAGACAATGAAGCAGAGCCGTCTTAAATTGCCAGACACGATGACTGCTCGAGCTGGGATCCAATCTGTACGCTCTCTTGAAGGCATAGAATTGACCTAAAGTTGTTTAACAGATACATACATGCTGTGGGAATCATGAATTGCGATGGTGGTGGTGGAATCGTGAATCGTGTCATTTGGAGTTGGTTAGGGGGAGAGAGAGAGTTGGGAACTTAGGTTTTCCTTGGATTTCACATTTCAGACGATTTGGGGTATTTTTTTTACTTTTGGGGGGAATTTTGGTGGAATTTTTGAATTCTAATGTGGGAAATTTTGGGAAAAAAAATTGATTTTCTTTTTAAAATTCATTTATGTCACGTCCTCGATCTTCAACATAAAGAAAATAAACATTTATGAGGGGGTAATTCCATAATTTCATTCAAAATCATTCCAAAAGCCGTCCCACATTAAGACTAGTTCATAGAGTAGCAGTGGTCCAACTTGGGTACCCATACCCCATAAGAAGAATATAATTTAGAGTGCTAAGTATTTAAAATTATTACATTGATCCCAAGTCAAAAGAAAGGAATAAATAAGTTACAAACTCAACTTTTCAAAAATATTATATAAAAGATGAGCAAATAACTCCTTCATGAAATGTCTCTCATCCATGAAATGCACTGCATGTGAAGCAACTTATGCTCCATGTGTGGTACCTGAAATTGTTAGGTTGAGCTACACTAGCCCAGTAGAGGTTCATCTAGAAACTCTAAATGAATATGTGATAAGATAAGCATGAGACTGATAAGGATATATATGTGAGCAAATGAGGTACAATGTCACGTTACAACACGCGTCATCAAGTTACAAATCGTCATTTCATCTGTTGAAATCTCTTTTGCATAACTCTAAATTTCCACAATTACTTGTTTATTTCAAAATCATTATCCAATCTTTCGAAAAACTGGGAATTTTGGGTCCCGTAGCCCCTTGTCTAGCATTCAGGACATCTCCCTAGGACCTCGTACTCATAGCCCTTTGCTGAGATTTGTGGGCCTTGTAACCCCTACCGATTCACAGGTTTCGTAACCTATGCCTTAGGACTCACCAAATGGTGACCCGAGAATTCACAAACCAATTTCAAATTCAACATTTTCCATTATAAAGTATTCCGTATCCCTCAATTGTCCTTCAAGTGACCTTGTCAAATATTGTCCTTTTTTGTTCAAAATCAAGTACATTGTTGGTTACACTAAGTTAAAATGTGCCAAGTGTACAAGGATGATCATAATTTTCATGGAAGTCACGGAAGGATGGAGCTAGAAACGAGCATTTCACCAAGTTATAAGATGTAGACAATGAATACTCAAGTATAAGATTGAACGAATCAATCAGGAAATTAAAGAAAAATTTTGGGCTTCAGACCCTCTGGGTATCAATACCAATCATCTGGGTATCGATACCTAGCTTCCTCAACAAAGTTGGAAAAATGAATGAACCTCTTGGTATCAATATTCAATACCATATCAATACCTAGCTTCCTCAACAAAGTTGGAAAAATGAATGAACCTCTTGGTATCTGTACGAGGATAAATCCACGTAACGCTGGATCACGTGCTTCCTTGGTTCAACCCTAGATCTGCAAGACAGAAAAAGGGTTAGAGCACCTTTGCCTCTCGTTGGCAAAGGCCCTCCGATGCCTAAGTTAGTATCACGTACTTGAAAACTCCAATCACAATGCGTATGAAAATAGGTTTCACCGCGTACCTTTTGTCATGGTTGTTGCCTTGTATTTATAGGTGTAGATGTCCTTCACATTAGGCATCTCGTGCTACTATTTCCTATTCTCTTTAGGAGTCCTCCTCTCAATGGGGCTTTCCTATTGAGAGACAGCTTCCATGTATTGCTAGATCTCGTCTAGCAGTAGTGTTTCTTTCCATATAGGACTCGTTCCTATATGGGGTCTATTCCTATCCACATTAGGAACGTTCTTATTAATCCCTCACACGACGGGATTGCTCCTTGTCTTGTAAGGAACCGCTTGTAGAATATTCTAGAATGTTTCACCGCCCTTCTCGTGGCGGTGCCAAGCTTCTACATAGCTTGGAATAACCCATACATAACTCAACTCATCACACCAAACTGATTTATGTATTCCAGAATGCCGTTTGAACTATATTCGTAGCCTTCCTAGCTCGGTATATCGGGGGCATCCCTTTATGCCTCACGCCGAGCTAGTGCATTCTGTTGTATTAATTTAATTTGATTTCTGACCCCATTCATGGTCAATCCAGCTCGGTACAGGGACTGACGAACTCCCTATGTGGTGCCGAGCTAATCGCCCTCTCATGGCGGTTATATTAGACACGTGCTATGCCTAATAGTTGGGTAATCAGATTTTACCCACTCCAATTGCTCCCGGCTACGCGCTATTGCTTTGTCACTTCGTCGGCGGTCGCCAGAGCTTCCACCTGATTCGGATGCATCTCTGCGACGCCTCCCCCGTGGGTGGCAACGTCGTTATCGCATTCAATGCGAAATGACCCGTTGGTGGCTCGGATAAGCCCAAAGGACGATTCTGCTGACGTTTCCCGTACGTCATACCCTACTTTATGGGGTTTTGGGCGGGATAATGATTATTCTCCTAAAAACCCCTCCCCTTCTCCCATTCCCCATTTTACTCCGTTTTTGCAAAAAGCAGAGAAGAAAGAGAAAAGGGTCTTGATCCACCATTGTTGCTGCCTCAAGCTTTTTGCATCCACATCCTTTTCTCCGTTTTTACATCGGAAAATTTCCCTCCGTTCACGCCGGAGACCACCCCATTAGGTCCATCCCTTCCACGTAAGTGACCTCTCTGGATTTCCATTCCCGTTCTCGTGTTTTCATCTTCTTCACCGTTTCACCTATGTCTGTTCATCTTTCGTCTTCTGGGTTTCAACTGTGAAACCCTAATTTTCTTAGTGAAAGAATGGGTAAACATAAGACTCTTGTAGATTCCCCAGACAAAGTGATAGCGTTTCGTAGGAAGTATTAGATCCCCGCCGATGTTCAAGTCCGGCTAAACAACCGCAGTGATATGAAAGAATACGGTCAGGACGAGAGCAAGATCCATATCCCCTTGATATTCATAGTTGAGGGGGGCCTTAGGTTCCCCTTACACCCCTTTTTTAGGGAAGTTTGCAATAGATGCCAGCTAAACCCTATGCAGCTCTGTCCCAACTTTGTTAGGGTAGTCATGGGCACAGTAGCCCTTAATGAGCTGCTCGGCCTTCATCTCGACTGGTGGGACTTACACTACCTCTACAGCGTAGTTCCTTCAATCGACAACACTTTTTACTTCAAAGTTAGGGATACCAATCAGAAGCTTATCACCGACCTCCCTAACTCATCCAAGGGAGAGGCAGATGACTACGTCGTAGTCACTGGTAACTGGGAGCCCAGAGATGCCGAGGGGAGGACCATCGGGCTCGCCTGCCCCACCAGACCTGGCAAATTACGTTAGTATCTTTTAATTTCTCCCTCTTTCCTTTGTTTCCTCAGAAGGAACATTACTAACTATCGTTTCATCATTGTCATTTTTGCAGCGGGTAACCTCAACCACAACGGTCGTTTGGTTCACGGGAGACTCCACCGTGAGGAAATAGCCTGGGCGCTAAATTTCGACAGTTTTCCACCCACGATGGGACTCCGGCAAGCGGCACACCAAGCATTAGACTACACCCCATCGTACTGGGGTGGTATCAGAAAGACAGATGAACCAAGATCGAGACATCCGTGGCCTCCAGCCGCTCCCTTGGTTGCCACACGCCCCCCTGGAGAACCAAGGTCCAGCCAAGCCAGAAGAGGCCGAGCTAGGAGAGGATCCCAACATTCCCGAGCTTCAACAGATCTCCAGCAATAGGTTACTATTGCCCACGTTCTCGAGATCTTGACAGCCATCCCTATCCTTAACTGTACTGACGAGGGGCCCAGCACTTCTGGAAGGATTGTAGTCGAAGAGGAGGAAGAAGAAGACTTAGAAGAAAGGACAGGAAGAGGAGGTGAACCCGATCATCGCGCTATCATCCGTTCTCTTGCCGAGCAATCCGCCCTATTAGCCGATTCGGACGACTCACCAGGTTATTCTCCTTCACCGGATCGTGGAGAGATGCCTCGTCACCGATCAACACGCTAGATGAGTTGAACCTCATGAGCTCCCGTGCTCCACCCGGTACGCCCGCGCCATACCTACCGTCCCCAAACATCGCCCCCCTCTCGCCTTGAAAAATCGAGGAAAAAAGAGGCCCGATGGAGAGTCCTCAAACCGCATAACCCCTGAAGGAGAAGGACTGGGGACGTGAGCTCGAGCCGACCCCTCTCCAACTCTCCTCCATTGGTACAACCTTGGGCCCCAATACTTGCTCGCCCTGATGGTACCTCTGTGAACATGATCGACAAAATCTCCTCGTTGATGTAAGCCTCACGGCGTTTCATTTCTTTCTTCTCCCCTCTGACATGGGCGGGGAGAAGGGTAATTCCTACGACAAAACTTTTGGCTTAAGTCCATATTTCAATCCAAATGGGCTAAGGTAAAAGGGTCTTCTACTTGTTTTTGCATTTCTATTCTTCCACTTATTGGTCATTTCTACTTGGTCGATCATGCAAAAGGCGCCGCTTGTCCGGGGAGAGAGCTAAGGACGCCGGTAGCGAGCTGTTAAGGAGCAAAAAGGGCTGAGAGAAATTGGAGAGAATGCTCAACATGCGCAATTGTCGAAGATGCTCTGGGAAGAGATCGAGGGCCCGTGAGAGGGCTAATGCCGAAGCCAAAGCGGGAAGCCGAGAGGTCGTCGCCAACCTCTAAGAATAACTTGCCGACAGCAGAGGCCAAAGCCGGTTAATATGATCGCCGCTGACGGATAACGGACAACGCTAAGGCAACGCATGCCGCTGTTCAAGATGCCGCCTTGGGTACAAATGGCTGAGGTGCCTTTACTGCCTTTTTGGTGGTGGACCCGCCGTCCCCTTTACCGGATCGGACATGGAGCTTCCTAGTGAGGTGGCTGCTACCCAAGACAACTCTAGTGCTGGAGCTCAGCCTAACCCTGAGGCCCAACCTGAATCTCTCGCCAACGTAAGCACGGCGGAAGAAACCATTCGCGATCTTACCATTGTGGGAGGTGGCGATGCCGATGGTCTTGGGATATGATCCGTCCACGACCTTGCCGCGATCGACAAGCCGCGGTGAAGAAGGCGTGACGCCTATTGTTAGCTTTGTCTTTTGGTACTTGAATCTCAACCTTTGACCCTGCGTGGTCTTGACTCGGCCAGATGTGGCCTTCTGAATACTTTGATTTTCTGTTGCACTTTGGTTTCTAAGTTTTACTTTGAGATTACTTGCAATATTCGTTACATAGCTAAGTGTATGGGTTTTGTTGCGCATCTTAGTTTTTGCAATGTTCGCTGCACATCTAAGTTTTTTCATACTTAGGAATTTCTTGCAATGTTCGTTGCACATCTAAGTTTCTTCATACTTAGGAATTTTTTGCAATGTTCGTTGCACATCTAAGTTTCTTCATACTTAGGAATTTTTTGCAATGGTCGTTGCACATCTAAGTTTCTTCATACTTGGGAATTGAATTTTTTACAATACTCGTTGTAAATCTAAGTTTCTTCGTACTTAGGAAATTTTTGCTTGCAATACTCATATTCTCTGCTCCCCGAAATAGAAATTTCGGTTCATATTAATCATGCTAAAAAAGTAAAATTTCATTAAATATCAAAAGAAATCTGAATAACTAACGTTGGTGAGTTTATTCGTAATTCCAACTAGGTACTAAAAACAAGTGTGAATTTATTCGTATTCACCATAGAGAGGTGTGATTGTATTCGTAATCACGCACACATGCTACTGGAAGAATCTTCTAAGGTTTTGGATATTCCACGGCCGTGGAACTGGGTCTCCATCCAGGTCGGCCAAACGGTAAGCCCCAATGCCAGCAATTCCCACGATCTTGTATGGGCCTTCCCAGTTTGTTCCAAGCTTCCCATCAGTGACTACTTTGGTGTTGGCCAAGACTTTCCTTAGGACTAGATTCCCCACTTTGAATTCCCTTGGCTGCACTTTCTTGTTGTAGCTCCTTCGTAGCTGTTCCTGATAAGCTGCTAAGGTGATGAGTGCACGCTCCTTCCTTTCCTCAGCAAGATCGAGCTGCACGGCGAGGGCTTCATCATTGCCTCTTGATTCCACGAGGGTAGTGCGAATGGTTGGCAAACCAACTTCCAAAGGAATCACCGCATACGCCCCATAAGCAAAGGAGAGTACGCGTCTCTCAGAAGTAGATCGCCGTGGGGTAGTCCTGTATGCCCAGAGTACGGCTGGGAGCTCGTCAGGCCACCTTCCCTTCTTCTTCTCCAACCTCTTCTTGAGACTCTTCAAGATCGTTTTATTTGAAGCCTCTGCTTGTCCGTTACTCTGTGGGTATGCAGGGGTTGAGTAGTAATTCCTGATGCCATACTGGCCACAGAAGGCATTGAATTTCGTGCCGAACTGGGATCCGTTATTTGAGATAATGGAGTAAGGTACTCCAAACCTTGTGATTATCTTGTTCCACACAAATTTTTCCACCATTGCTTCTGTGATTTTGGCAAGAGCTTCCCCCTCTATCCATTTTGTGAAGTAGTCAGTGCCAATAAGTAGGAATTTTCGTTTCCCCGTTGCCATAGGGAGAGGACCCACGATGTCCAATCCCCATCGGGCTTAATGGCCACTTGATTTGGTTAAAGGTAGCAAATCCTTAGCTGGTGCTCGGATCAGAGGGGAAAACTTCTGACACTTTTCACAAGTTTTGACAAAGGCCTTCGCATCCTCCTGCATGTATGGCCACCAATACCCCTGGGATAATGCTCGGTGGGCTATGGACCTCCCACCAGTGTCCCCCACAAGTTCCAGCATGAATTTCATGAAGGAATTTCTGAACCAGAGCTGGGTGTACACATAATAGGTATGGACCAAGGAAAGACTTTCTATAAAGCTTACCTTCTGGAGAGAGCCAAAAGCGTACTGATTTGGTCTTGATTTTGTGTGCCTCCCTCTTGTCCTCTGGCAAGGTCCCATCTTGTAGGTATGCCATTACCGGGTCCATCCAGCTCGGCCCAAGCTCTGTTTCCATCACGACTTCCACTGCTCGGCCAATGCTTGGTTCGCCCAAATAATCCACTATCACCGTGCGGCGATATTCTGTTTTGACTGCCGATCCTAGGCAAGCCAATGAGTCCGCGTCTGCATTTTGACCCGAGCTAATTTGCTGGATGTGGACCAGGTCAAATTTGTCAAGCAAATCTTTGGCTGCCTCTGAATAAACGGCCATCTTCTCGCTCTTCGTGGCATATTCCCCTGAAAGCTGGTTAACAACTAACTGTGAGTCACAAAGTATTCTTAATTTGTATACCTTGAGTTCTAGGGCACTCTTCAATCTAGCTATCAGGGCTTCGTACTCTGCCACATTGTTGGTAGCACTAAACCCTAGTCGTAGTGCCTGCTCCAAGACCAATCCTTCTGGAGAGAAAAGCACAACGCCTGCTCCAGATCCTTTGTTGCAGGCTGACCCATCCACGTAAAGTCTCCATTCATCTGGTTCCAGATCGGCCACCTTCGTTGGCTGTTCAGGATTACCAACTTGCTCTTTCTCGTGGAGAATTGGTGGTGGTGGTGCCACTGTTGGAGTAAACTCAGCTACAAAATCTGCTAAAATTTGCCCTTTGATTGCTGTCCTAGGCTGATAATCGAGATCAAACTGACTCAGTTCTATTGACCATTTGGAGATTCTTCCAGAGAAGTCTGCCTTCCTGAGCAAGGCCCTTAGTGGATATTCAGTGAATATGGTGATGGGATGTTGTAAGAAATAATGGGGCAACTTTCTTGATGCCACAACAAGGGCGTACACCAACTTCTCTAGTGGTAGGTAACGTGTCTCAGCATCCAATAATGTTTTGCTCACGAAATAAACTGGAGCCTGCTCCGTCCCCTTTATTTGTAGGAGGACCGAGCTGACCACATGGTCGGATACTGCTAAGTATAGTATCAACCGCTCCCCAGCTTCTGGAGTAGAAAGTAATGGTGGTGATGATAGGTAATTTTTTAGCTCTTGGAAAGCTCGTTCTTGATTTGTTTCCCACTCATAACCTTCTCTCTTCTTTAGAAGTTGAAAGAAAGGTCTGCAGCGGTTTGAGGACTTGCTGATGAAGCGATTAAGAGCTGTTGCCATTCCTATCAGTCTTTGGACCTCCTTCTTGGTCTTTGGGCTTTGAAGGCCTTGCAGAGCCGTAATTTGATCTGGGTTGGCTTCAATCCCCCTTTTAGTCACTAAGTGCCCAAGAAACTTCCCTGAGCTGACTCCGAAGGCGCACTTGGAAGTGTTTAACTTCAGCTTGTATTTTCTTAGAATGCTGAAAGTTACTTCCAGGTCGGCAAGATGATCAGGCTTCAACTTGCTTTTTACCACCATGTCATCGATGTAGACTTCCATGGTTCTGCCGAGCTGTTCTTTGAACATCTTAGTGACCAACCTCTGGTAGGTTGCTCCGGCATTCCTCAATCCAAATGGCATAACTTTGTAACAATAGAGTCCTCTTGGTGAGATGAAGGATGTTTTCTCTTGGTCTGGCTCATGCATGGCTATTTGATGGTATCCTCGGTATGCGTCATGGAAACTCATCCTTTCATAGCCTGATGTGGCATCTACTAACTGGTCGATCCTGGGGAGTGGAAAGCTGTCCTTCAGGCATGCTTTGTTGAGACTGGTGAAATCTACACAGACCCTCCACTTCCCATTTTTCTTTTTGACTACAACTGTGTTCGCCAACCAATCTGGATAGCTCACTTCTCGTATGGCATCTGCCTCTAGTAGTCGTTCTACTTCCTCTATTACAGCGTCTGCATGCTGTGGGGCCGACCTCCTTGCCTTCTGTAAAACTGGCTTGTGTTGTGGGTCCACGTTCAAGTGGTGGCAGATGACTTCAGGATCTATCCCAGGCATCTCCTGAGGGGTCCAAGCAAACACATCAATGTGGTCTTTAAGAAAAATGACCAGATTTCTTTCCTCTAGCTCGGAGAGGGTTTCGCCAATCAAGAAATACCTCTCTGCATCGTCTTCTTGAATCCGTATTTTCTTCAGTCCTTCCACCATCTTCTTGGTGGGATCGCCGACGCCCGTCCTCACAGAGTTGGTTGGTCGGAACTTCATTTGTTTGCACCGCCTTCGTGCTTTGGGGATTTTCTCAGGACCATGGTGAAGCATTGATCGGCCACCTTTTGGTTACCTTTGATGCATTCTATTCCGTCTGCCCCAGGGTATTTGATCTTCTGGTGGTAAGTTGAAGAGACCGCCCTCATTTTGTGCATCCATGTCCTCCCTATAATCACGTTATAGGAGGAAGGAATGTCTACCACAAGGAAGTCAGTCTTTAGTACTACTTGATCACCTTTCCGACACAAAGTGTGACCTTTCCCATAGGTCATACACCGCTGCGCGTCTTATAACCAACCAGGGGGACAAGGCACTTTTGTAGTGAGCTTGTTGGGAGTTCCATCTTCTTGAAGGTGTCGTAGTACATGATTTCGGTGCTGGCCCCCTGGTCCACTAGGATTTTTTCCACGTCAGACTCCCCTATTCGTAGGGTGACGACTAATGCATCATTATGGGGTATTGTTACCCCCTCCAGGTCGTCCTCGGTGAAGGTAATTGGGATCTCCAAGACCTCCCCTGCCCTCGGCCTCTTCATGCCGAGCTTCATGACTTGTTTTGCCTGCCGTTGACCCTTTGAATGTGCCTTATTTCGTTGTTCGTGTATGGAGCAACCAATCCATGTATCATATGGATTGTCCCTTTTGGACCTTTCTCGTAGTCCATCTTTTCTAATAGCTCGGCATCATTCTTACTGTCAGCCAAGAATTCCTTTAGATGACCCTCTGCCACTTTCTCGTCCAGGAACTTCTTGTATTCCACACAATCTTCAGTCATGTGCCCCCAATCCCTGTGGTAGCTGCAATGCTAATTGGTAGCCCTCCTTTTTTCTAGGTTCCCAGTCATCTTTGGGGGTCTTCTGAACCATTGCTTATTCTTGATCCTGTACAGCATCTTGTAGATTGGGATATTGAAAGTTGCCATGACGCTGAAGTATGATTTGGGGTCTGGTTCAGCTTTATCTTTCCTTTGCTGGGCGTAATCCTTCCTTCCCGTTGTGAAGTCCTTCTTGTATACCTTTGACTCCACCATCTTCTTCTCTGGGAGCTGAGGCTGTCCAGCTACGATCTTCCCTCCAGCTTGCAGAATGTCATCCTCTACTCGTGCATGTTCCTGAATTCTCTCCATTAGTTTAGCTACAGTTTTTACCAGATGCATGGTAAGTGATTCTCGTAGCTTACTTTGCACGGGCAAACTTGTCTTGAACGTTGCCAAAGCATATTCTTCGCTGTAATTTTCAATTTCATTGAAAATTTCCCAATAACGTTTTGAGTACTGTCGTAGAGTCTCGTCGTCCCTCTGTCTCATAGAGGTCAGTGTGTCAAAAGTTTTCGAGGCAGCTCGGCTCGTTAGGAACCGAGCAATGAACTCCTCAGCTAGTTAGGTCCAGCATAAGATTGACCCTTCTGGGAGTTTATGGTACCAACTTAGTGCTACCTTCCCTAAGGTGGACGGGAACATTTTACACAGCAGTGCGTCATCTTGCTCGTGCATGAACATGGCCTGCTGGTAGTGCTGAATGTGGGTCACAGGATCCGTGCTGGTCTCGTAAGGGATGACCGTTGAGTGCTTTATCCTGCTCGGCGTCTTTTCCGCTCGAATCCAGTGAGCCAAAGGTGATTTGGAGATCTGGCCTAGGGCGTCCTTAGCTGCCTCTCGTGCAGTTTTAAAACCTCCCTCAGCTCGGCCAATGTCCCTCTTTCTCTCATATTGCACAGGAATAAGCTCGTTGGAACTAGATCTTTCATATCTGTCCCTAGCGTGCTTCCTTCTTTCTCTTTTTTTCAACGAAACACTCCCATCTCTCCTTTTTCGTGGAGAAAGTGCTCGGTCAGTGGTGGCATTGTCGTGATGACGACTTTTCTTCTCTTGCTCGTGACGCACGGATCTCGTCTGAGAACGTAGGTCTTTTTCTTTTTCCTAGAGTTGCTTTTTTAGGTCCTGAATCTCTCGTTCTCGTCGAGTGACCTCACGGGATAGTTCCTCTGCCTCTTGCTCCTTTCTGTCGAGGCTATCTTCCCTCTGGTGATTCCTCGTGTGTTTGTGACCATCCCTCCTTGGAGGACTCATTCCCCGCTCATGTCGGGTGGAGGCCTCTCCACCTCTTAGTGGCGTCTTTGAGCGTCTCCTCCTTGGAGTATTAAGCGCGTATCCCTGAATTTTGGAATTTCTGGGATATGTGCTACGTCAAACCTCTTGGTTGCTGGTCTTTTTAGTGGTGCTTTGAGAACCAGGGGAGTTTTGTCCACTCTTGTGCTCTTTCTCG
Source organism: Vaccinium macrocarpon (assembly GCA_022606695.1). Taxonomy (NCBI): domain Eukaryota; kingdom Viridiplantae; phylum Streptophyta; class Magnoliopsida; order Ericales; family Ericaceae; genus Vaccinium; species Vaccinium macrocarpon. Next base: position 15,787,062 of record CM040170.1, on the reverse strand, counting down.
TAGTATACACAAGTGTGGTACCATCGTCTTCCGCATCCTTTCGTCGTGGAGTGCACAGAAGAGGCTCCAAATGCACCATTGTGGATCTCCGTTGAGAGGGAGCAAGTTTCCCACAGACGGCGCCAATTGTACGAGGATAAATCCACGTAACGCTGGATCACGTGCTTCCTTGATTCAACCCTAGATCTGCAAGACAGAAAAAGGGTTAGAGCACCTTTGCCTCTCATTGGCAAAGGCCCTCCGATGCCTAAGTTAGTATCACGTACTTGAAAACTCCAATCACAATGCGTATGAAAATAGGTTTCACCGTGTACCTTTTGTCATGGTTGTTGCCTTGTATTTATAGGTGTAGATGTCCTTCACATTAGGCATCTCGTGCCACTATTTCCTATTCTCTTTAGGAGTCCTCCTCTCAATGGGGCTTTCCTATTGAGAGACAGCTTCCATGTATTGCTAGATCTCGTCTAGCAGTAGTGTTTCTTTCCATATAGGACTCGTTCCTATATGGGGTCTATTCCTATCCACATTAGGAACGTTCATATTAATCCCTCACACGACGGGATTGCTCCTTGTCTTGTAATGAACCGCTTGTAGAATATTCTAGAATGTTTCACCGCCCTTCTCGTGGCGGTGCCGAGCTTCTACATAGCTTGGAATAACCCGTACATAACTCAGCTCATCACGCCGAGCTGATTTATGTATTCCAGAATGCCGTTTGAACTATATTCGTAGCCTTCCTAGCTCGGTATATCGGGGGCATCCCTTTATGCCTCACGCCGAGCTAGTGCATTCTGATGTATTAATTTAATTTGATTTCTGACCCCATTCATGGTCAATCCAGCTCGGTACAGGGACTGACGAACTCCCTAGGTGGTGCCGAGCTAATCGCCCTCTCATGGCGGTTATATTAGACACGTGCTATGCCTAATAGTTGGGTAATCAGATTTTACCCACTCCAGTATCAATACCATATTGATACTAGCTACTGAGTATTGATACCAAATTTCTTGGTATCGATACTAAGCCCACTAGCCAAAATCTGGAATGAACAAAACTGCTGGGTATCGATACCCAGATTCTTGGTATCAATTCCAAGCCCACTTTGAGCAAATTTTTGAAAGATTTTGATACGATCCAAAAGGGGCTAAACCAACCGAAAAGTGAGGCACAAATCAACACATAAACACATAGAATGAGTAGAAAGAACCGCTACCAAAAATATCTTGCTATCAATCAAGGAATCAAGCAAGCCCTGGCTTCAAAACTCCAACCCAGCCGAAATACACCTCCAAGCAAACCAAAGAGACCCCGACTCCAAATTGCATGTGGATGACAAATTTGAGGTTGGATCTTGAGGTTATTAAATGTGGGAGGAAGATTTGGTAGGGGAATGGAAGAAATTTTGGAGAGGGAAATGAGAGGGGGGGCTGGCCTTTGTGTGTGTGAGAGAGAGAGAGAGAGTGAGAGGGAGTGATTTTCTTTGAAATTTTGCCCTTACTTTTCCTATGTATACTCTCAATTGTGCCGCCCCCCACCCCACCATGTTCCAAATGTATGTCACCTAAGCCCAAATGCAACATAAAACTTACATTGGCCCACACTTTAACTTTAAAATCATTTCCTCACATTTCCCCAACATTATTTCCAAAATAAATTTTAAATAAAAACACGGGTTCTTACAATTTACTTGTTGAAATTGTGTCTCAATCAAGGACATTTCCAAAACCGATTCAGCCAAATTTTTACATTTTTGTTTTAAGTAATAAGCACAAGAAAATGAACGGCCTCGATCATCTTGATTGTGTCGCGGTCATAGGGTCACTGTATATTCAGCAATAGCATGAGATTTAGTTTGCATTGCGTCCCGATCACGGACCTTTCCAAACCTGATTGAGCCAAATTTTTATAATTTTGATTTAATTTATAGGCACTACAAAATCAATGGTCTCGATCATCTTCATTGTTTTGCGGTCACGTGGCTGCTATAGATTCAAGTATTCAACTACAACGCAAGATTTAGTTTGCATCCCAATCAAGGACCTTTCCAAACCCAATTTAGCCAAATTTTTATGATACTGATTCAATTAGTTGGCCCAACAAAATCAACGGTCTCGATCATCTTGATTGTGTCGCGGTCATGTAGCCACTGTACATTGAACTAAAACACAATATTTCATTTGTTATCAACTACATTCAATGTATAGATTTTAAAGGTTATTACCAAGTCAACGACGGTTGATATGAACCGTTAGAGTTTCATGTCTCCCTGATATCATCACTATCGCCAAAATCAGAGATCATCGGTGATATCATCTCTGTCAACAAAATCAGAGATCATCGAATACCGGTGACTGTGTAATCAGATCACATTTAATGCATCTCGAGGCATTAAAGTCCTATAGTGGACAACCCGAGCTCCAACTAAATTTATTTGGGTGATTGGAACCGTCTATCTTTTACATAGGATGGAGTCCATCATTTGGATAAAACAAATTAAGTGGATCACATATTCGTAACCATTTAATCATAAGAAAAGTATCATTCAAAAAAACAAATAGGGTCTAGATCACGAGCTTTCTTAACCCGATCGAGCCAAAATTTTATGGGAATGATTTAATTGATAAGCGCAACAAAATGAACGGCCTCGATTGTTAAAATAGTTTGCTTTATCAAGATCCACTTTATATTCGTACCAAAGATTATTACGAAATACATATAATATGATTAGAAAATACATTTTGTCTCAATAAATCTTAACCAAGGTTAGCTTGGGTTAGAAAAAAAAATTGTTTTGTTGTGCCGTGCCCCATGCCGTGGCTTCCCATGCCTACCTACTTCCATTCCATGCCATGCCTGTGCCATGCCCGTCCAAAACTGTGCCTTGCCGTGCCACATTTAAAGGTAACATGTCATGCCGTGTCTATGCCAGCCCGGCTCGTTTGACACCTGTAGTTGACCTATATAAAATTATGGTTTTCTGAGTTTAACTTGGACTGTTGTAACTTTTCTGTGGGAAGAGTATCTTAAGTCACAATGAACGGAAGAGTTTTTTTGTTCTGTTTTGATAGTCTTCTTGGAATACTTTTGGTTTTGATATTTTACCATAATCTACATGGTGAAATATTTCTTTATTTTATTTTTGTTATGTAGCTTTGGCTAGAAAAGCTCAGCCCCTTTAACAGTATGAAACCATAATCTGCATAGTTTATATCTAGTATATAATTCAGATGTCACATTTATAAAATGTTTCTGTCTCCAAATATGGTATTGAAGAATACATAGGAGAACAGCGATTTAACTTGTATATCAGGAGATTTTTTTACCTTGTGGAACTGAAACAGAGAGAAATTTGAGATAATAGGTGTCTTACAATAATCTCCTTTGAGGGTTTATTCTTGTTGAAATTCTCTTCTTCTTTCATGCTGCCCTACGTTTGCATTTTCCATTCCACTTCTGCAAAAATTACCCATAGTGACATTTCCCCCCAATTTACGACTTCTTTTTTTGTATTAGAATTGTTCCAGGAGCTTTGATTCTGTTCAACAAATGCTTGGTGCTTCAAGTTCAGGTGATTAAGTGTAATGCAGTTCACCTACACTCATTTTATATTCATTTTCCACCTGAATCCATGTGGCTTTATTAACTTGCAGGATGTTCACCGTTATGCTTCATTTTTGGAGATGTTGGAAGCTGAGAGTCTGACAAAAGTCCTTCCTGGAGTGCAAACTATTGAAGAAGGTATTCCTCACGTTCTATTTCCTCTGGTTACGCAGAGTGGTGGTGTATTTATTGCCACTTTCCATTTTGTGTTATGGAAACAGAGCTATCACAAGAGTTTGAGGGTATGTGATTGTTGAACAGTAGGATAGGGCCCCGAAGGACTATGATGCACGGACACGGAAACGGACACGGAGACGGACACGGAGACACGGCAATCCTAAAAAAATGGGGACACGGAGGGGGACACACCATGTGTATATTTATTTATTTACATATATATATATATATATATATATATATATATATATATATATAATATTTTAAAACTTTGAGGGGTAAAATTGAATTTTTTTTTAAACTTTCAGGGGTAAAATTGAATTTTTTAAAACTTTAATAGGTAAATTTATAATTACTCAAAAACTTAGGGTTAAAACTATAATTTAGCATATATATATATATACCTCATCTCCTTCATCAGCCGACATTACCATGTTGAAACCCTAAAATATCAGATCTGCTCTTCCAGCAGCAGCAGCAGGTATGTCGTCTACTCCTTTGTACTCTCTCTCTCACGGCTTCTTTCTCTCTCTCTCTTCGGATTCTCTCTCTCTCTCTCCCTCTCTCTCTCTCTCTCTCTCCCTGTGTCCCCCGCCGTGTCCCCTCGTGTCCCAGCTGTGTCCCCATCCAAAAAAGTACTACAGCCGTGTCCCATGCCACGTGGCGTGTTGGGACACGTGTCCCGCCGTGTCCCCGTGTCGGACACTGCGATACAGGGTCCCAGAGAGGTGTCGGTGCTTTGTAGCCGAAGGGTAATCAAGCAGGTACATTCATTCGCAAGAATATGTTCTTATGAGAAGAGAATTATTCCCAAATCCCAACTTAATCTAATCCCCCCATGTAATAGATTAGGAATGACGACTGATCAAAAAAAAAAACTTAATCTAATCCAACAAAAACTCTATGCTAGAACTACATGAATCCTTCTTTTAGTCAACTTTATCAAGAGCTATTTCCATTGCTATATACTTATGGCAATTGTCTGTTTCTTGATGGCCTTAAGGCCCTTAACTGAAATTCTGTTCGCCTTCTTAAGTTATGGACTTCAAATTGAATCATCTAAAGAAAGAGGTACAAAATTTAAAGAGTTGGTAGAAAGTACTAGGAAGATTAATATTATTTTGGCATTATTTCGGTCTAGTTATTCTCTCACCGTGAAAACACTTGCCAGGTAAGGCAAATATGAAAATATGGGCATGAATACCAACATGTCAAACCCTTTAGCGAACTATCCTTGAACTTTCTGTATCTAAATTTCATGGCGGTGAAATCTACTTCTTAAGAGACAGTGGATGGTGCTAAACCAGCATTTGTTCTGTGTAGTTGTGTTGAACTCCAAGCTATTTTACATGGGTCTTTGATTTTGTGCAAAGCACCCGTGTCGACACGACACAACATGGGAGCGGGTGTGATAGCTTGGATTCAACAAGACCAGAACGAAGAAGATGAGATGAGGTTAGATGAGATCGAAGGAGAAAAGATGAGGTTGGATTAATAGAGTAATGTTACAAAAAAATGAGGAAGTGTGTTAGCTAATAATTATGGTTCTTTCAGTTAGTGTTCTGAAGGCTTTCTGTCCAGTTTTTTATACATCTATAGGACTCTGAATTTGAGAGGAAACAAGTAGGTGATCTCTAGAAAATACAAACTCTGCCAGCGGGACCTGGGTTGCCCAGTGAAAGACTATTGGGAAGCAAGGGAAAACAGGTAGGACTTACAGAATATTTTAGGCTTTGCAGATATCACATTATGTAATTATGTATTACGCATTCATTTGTTCAATTATTTGCAAATCAACCCAACTTGAATTTATAGATACTAGCTTTAGAGTCTGTGCCTTGGAAGGTGTAACTTCTATTGGTGCTTTGTGTGAAGTAAATTTACTATTGTGTACTCGAACTTTTTCCCATGGTCATTGGTTATCATTATCTGTGACATTTACAAGAGGAGAGATTATTGATGACCTTGTTTCCGCACTTAGAAGCACCTTCTGGATCATATACACATGAATGAGTATGCTTTCTGTTTTTCTTTTCTCTTTTTTTCTATTTTTCAGGTGTACAAATCTACCGGGAATTTTACTCAGGGGAGAAGGAAAAGTTGAATGGTGTCCTTGCAATTGGTGTTACAAAACCAGCTGTTCAGCCTTTTATTTCTTTGGCTGGCGTGCTTTCAGTGAGGATGCTTTCCTTTATTTTCCGTATGATGTTGCATTGACATCACTTGAAAATGTTCTAATATGATTCTTGTTTCGTGCAAGCGACAATTTGGCTTGCTATGAAATATGTCAATTCCTAACTAGAGTTCAGAGTATTCAAACATTCAGGTTCCTTGAGATGTGGAATATGTGGGTTCTGCAGTTCCTTAATGGAACATAGTGGATGTCAATAGGTTGTCAAAGTGTGTGAAAACTGGGATGACCTGAGTATTTTATATTGCTTTGTCTTGGAAAACTCATTTCCAAATAGGTGGTGAATGTTATTTGAGAAGGAATGCTACTTAACTTGGGACATTTATAGGGATTTTTTTTTGTTTTGTTTCGCTGAGCTAACTAATTCTTGTGGGACATTACACGTACCATGGCATAGGTCACGAATCTATACTTGAATACTGTTACTAAATAAAGACCGATCATTATTATTTAACACTAAAATCCAATTCCACCTTTTTTTGTTTTATTCTAGAGTGAGTCCCACATTGTTTAATTATAACCTAAGTAGTATAGATCCTGGCGGTCTCCACATTTATTGTCAATTGGTTTTGAATTAGATGCTTTAACATGGTATTAGATCTAGGCTTTCGGAGGCTTTTGGACAAGACTCTATGTTGTTGTTGGTTGGTTCCCTTTCTGTTTGTTGTTTATGGTTGGTAGTTGTCGTATATGTTGAATCATTTGTTTACCTTACCATGTGTGTGTCAGGGGTGGCACATGTGGGGTAGGGTTAGAGCTTTTCCCATATTAGTTAATTATGACCTCCAAAACTAATATATGATCCTGAGCGGCCTCTCCATTCATTGTCAATTTATTTTGTGTTGGATGCTTTAGCACTTTAGCAGTAGTCTTTTGGTTAATGCTCTATGGATTCACGATGTCAAAACTATGTCCATAGAAACTCTTTTATCATACTTTTTCAGAACTGGTTATGATGTTTACTTTCCAGAATTTGGTGGACGTTTCTAGTGTGATGGGCATATATATTAGTTATGGCAACATCATGACACTTTAATGACCATTTGTCTATCGAACAAACCAAACCACCAAAGTGAGCTGTAAGTCCCAATAAATTGGAGCCGGCTAGATGAATCATTTTACTCGTGAGCTTTGTTGAGGGTATAATGTTCCGTCATATTTAACCAAACTAAGCCTTATGTCCCAATCAATTGGGGTCGGCTATATGAATCCTTTTTCTCCATGAGCTCTGTCAAGTGCTGCTTCATCACTTAAACCTAGTATACTTAGATCTTTGCGTACTACCGCATCTAATGTCAATTTGGGTCTTCCCCTCCCTTGCGCGTTTCTACCCAAAGCTATCATATCCACTCTCTTAACTACTACATCTGCTGGCCTACGATAGACATGCCCAAACCACCTTAGCCTATTTTCCCTTAACTTCTCCTCTATAGGTGCTAAACCTACCACCTTGCGAATTGTTTTGTTTCTAATCCTATCTTGTCTAGTCTTACCACACATCCACTTCAACATTCTCATTTCCGCTACACTTATCTTGTTCACTTGCTGCTTTTTAATAGGCCAACATTCTGTCCCGTAAAGCATCGCTGGTCTTATGGCAGTTCTATAAAATTTTCCTTTCATTTTGTTGGTACCCTTTTGTCATACAGTACACTAGCAGCGCTTCTCTACTTGAGCCACCCCACTTGGATCCTATGAGTCACATCATCTGCAATCTCTCCATCTTGACTAATAATAGAGCCTAAATACCTAAAATGGTCCCTCTTTGGCTATGTTACGCGGACTCTTGTGATAGTGTAAAGTACCCGTGTCGGACACTCGACACTCTGATAAGGGTGTGGGATATGTGTCCGATAAGTTTAGTAAGACACTTCTATAGAAAATCTAATTGTAATTCTAGTTTATCATGGAAGTGTGCATAAACCTCCCTTATTATCCATGAAATGCGCTATAGAACCTTAAAGCACAATTTTACATAAGAAAATACACAAAAAATAGAAAAAAATTTGAATATTTTGCCGTGTCCCCGAATCCTTGAAATAAGAAATAGTTGAACCCGACACCTAGATACGTACCCGCACTCGACACCCATACCCGAGTCCAAGTAACATAGATCTTTGGTATATCCTGATCTTGGATCTTCACTCTTTTCTCATACGCACTTCTAGCATCACTAAACTGCAGACCATATACTCAGTTTTACTCTTACTTATCCAAAAGCCCTTAGACTCTAATGCTTCACACCAAATTGCCAATTTAGTATTAACACCACTAGCCGTTTCATCCACAAGGATAATATCTTCTGCAAACAACATACACTATGGGATATCCTCCTAAATCTGCCTAGTCAATTCATCCATAACTAACGCGAAAAGGTACGGGCTCAACGCTGACCCTTAGTGCAATCCTACTGTAATGGGAAATTCACTCGTTTCTCTTGCAGGTGATCTAATGGCAGTGACTGCACCTTCATACATGTCTCTGACCACGTCAATATAGCCTTTGGTCACTCTCTCTCTCCAGAACCCACCATATGATGTCTCTAGGCACCCTATCATAAGCCTTTTCCAAGTTTATGAAAATCATATAGAGATCCTTCTTCGTTGATTTGTGTCTTTCTACCAATCTCCTTAGTAGGTAAATAGCTTCCATAGTTAATCTCCGAGGCATGAAGCCAAACTGTTTCTCCGACACCATAGTCACCATCCTCAATCGATGCTCAATAACTCTTTCCCATAACTTCATCGTATGACTCATCAACTTAATACCTCTATAGTTGTTGCAACTTTGAATATCTCCTTTATTCTTGTAGATAGGTACTAAGGTACTCTTCCTCCATTCGTCGGGCATCCACCTCGATAAAATAATCTTGTTGAACAATTTTGTCAACCAAGTCACCCCCAAGTCACCTAGGCTTCTCCACACTTCAATGGGGATACCATCTGGTCCTAAGGCCTTACCCGGTTTCATCCTCTTCAAAGTCTTGGCCACTTCAAACTTTTGTATCCTCTGATAGAACTCGTATTCTATTTTCTCGCTAGGGACATCAACTTCCTCCTCACCAAAGCTTCCTTCATGTTTCTCATTTAACAACTTCTCGAAATACATCTTCCATCTATCCTTGATCTCCTCATCGTTCCCCAACACCTCTAAATCACTACCTTTTATACACTTAAATTGAGAGAAGTCTTTAGCTTTCCTTTCTCTTAGTTTGACGAGTTTATATATATTCTTTTCTCCATCCTTACTATCAAGTCTAGCATAAAAATCATCGTAGGCTCTCAACTTAGCCTCACTAACGGCCTTCTTAGCTTTCCTATTAGCCTACTTGTACCTCTGAAAATTTTCCACATTTCGGTCCTTTTGCCACTTTTTGAAGCAATCCTTCTTGGCTTTTACCATGGTTTGAACGTCGTTCCACCACCATGTCTCTTTAGAGCTTGGACCTTTCCACTTTGACTCCCCAAGAAATTCTTTTGATTTTCTTCTAATCCCATCAGCCATTGTATTCCACATACTATCACTATCACCTTCTCCTCCCCACTCCATCTCTTGGCCCAAATGCTTCTTGAACACCTCTAGTTTCCCTACTCTTAAGAACCACCATCTAGTCCGTGGGCTTCTAGTTTCTTTTCTTGGTCTATTATTCCCCTTGAGACCAATATCTAACACCAAAAGTCTATGTTGTGCCACTAGACACTCTCCAGGAATGACCTTACAATCCTTACATAACAAGCGATTTGCGCCTCTTGTAAGAAAGTAGTCGATCTGGCTTCTATTGGCTCCGCTCTTAAAGGTAATTAAATGTTCCTCACGCTTCTTATAGAGAGTATTCCCAAGTACAAGGTCGCCAGCTACCGCAAGGTCTGAAATCCTCCTACCACCTTCATTTAGGTCACCAAATCCAAATCCACCATGTACCTTCTCATACCCTTACCTCTGCACTCCTAAATGACCATTGAAATCTCCTCTTATAAAAAGCTTCTCTCCACTATCTCTTAAACCACATCATCCATCTGTTCCCAAAATTGATCTTTAGTGAGATCATCTAAGACTACTTGGGGCGCGTAAGTATTAATAATATTCACTATGCTCTCTCCAATTACAAGCCTAACTAAAATAATCCGATTTCCTATCCTCGTGACTGTGACTACCGAGTCCTTAAGGTGCTTATCTACTACTACCTCCGTCCCAATTTTATAGTCTCTCGTTCTATCCTAACCGGATAAAAAAACGATTATATCTTTCAATCGGTAATACATTTTATATGCAATATGGATCTTGTTTGATAGATCTTGATTTAATCTAATAAACAAAGTGTTCAAAATCACCTAAAACATTGTAGTGTAGGTTATAAGATATAACACTTTGAAAAGTGGCACGAACTCCCATAAGGGACTATAAAATTGGGATGGAGGGAGTATGATGCCTACCCCATTTCTATGCCTATCCTTACCCGTTTAATAAAGCTTATACCCAGTGTCTTCTATCTCTCTAGCCTTCTCACCTACCTACTTAGTCTTCTGAAGGCAAGCTATACTAATTCTCCTCCTAATCATGGTATCAACTAGCTCTTTAGTCTTACCCGTTAAGGTCCCTATATTCCAAGTTGCTAAGCGGATCCTATAATCCTGGGCTAGCTTGTAAGGGCCCGTAAAATATAAATATTATTATTTAATTAATAGTGAGTAATGTGAGAAAATTTTCTTTAAAATAAAATGAAATAAAAGATAACTAAGTGTTGAGACATTTTGTGTTAAATGTTGATTGGGGTTTAATTGGTTTACACATGTGAAATTTGGACTCGGGGTGTAATCTTGTGAAATACATATATGTGTAGTGTGTAAGAGGGAGATAACACTCCTCCCTCTCTTATTTTCCACAGCCATATTCCCCCTCTCTCCTTCCCCCTCCATTTTTCTTCCTCTCCCAAGCAAAACCTCACCCATTCACCAAAAATCCTTCACAACCCTTCACTAAAATCAGTCCCTCTACGCGTTTCCAAGCTTGGTTTGTGCTCGTTTCGCTCCGGGAGGTGAACTTTTGCTTGGAGCTTGGAGTAGGAGAAGCTAGGGTTTGAAAATCTTCCATTGGAAGCCCAAGCACTCTTGAGGTAGGGGATTTCTATCATTTCTAAGTGTATTAAGGTGTTTATTGTGAATGTTGTAGCACCCTTTGACCAATTTCTTCTCAACTTGCAAATAAACTCATCTTTCTTATTTGTTGATTGTGGTTGATGTTTGATCCGGGATTATGATGATATTCTACGATATTAGCCGTTGATTAGCTCCATTGTGTCTCTTGTTGTCTCAAATTTGGTCTTGGAAGTGTTTGGGTTGAACCCCATTGTGATTTTCGTGAGAAAACCAGTCAAAAATCTGCTCGTAACGTTCGGGTATCGATACACCCTTCCTTGGTATCGATACCTGTAGCTTCTGATTTCAAACCCGTGTAGCGATATCGATACCAACCTTTCTTAGTATCGATACCGAAGGTCCTAAAATCGTGAATTGTTCCTTTGAGCGGTATCGATACCGACTTTTACTAGTATTGATACCGATGGTCCTAAAATAGATAATTACTCCTTTTGACCCCTAGTTATGTTGTGGGGTTCAGAATTTAATGTAATCGCACTCTCCATTCTAAAACTCAATGATAATCGTGGTGCGAGGCCTATCTTTGATTAATTAGCGATCTTGGCGCTTCTTCGTAATCTGAAACACGCGTTTGATACATCGGTGACATTTTGTTTGACACATGAAACTAGGAATCGAAAGTATTGATTGATGGATGTGGGACTATTATGAGCGTGAAATACTAACGAAAAGATGAATGGGAATGACACGGGGCCCTCATGAGGGGTTTGCGGGAATGACGGGGGGCCCTCCTGAGGGGTATGCCCGAATGACACGGGGGCCCTCACAGAGGGTATGCGGGAATGACACGGGGCCCTCCCAAGGGGGTATGCCGGAGCGACCGCGGGGCCCTCACAAGGGGTATGCCCGGAACGACACGGGGCCCTCACAAGGGGTATGCCCGTAATGACACGGGACTTATAAGATGTGCCCGGAATTTTATAAGTTGATCAAACTAAACGACACATGGATCATGTAAGCGAGTTGAGTACACATGAATTATCGGGCGTGTCGGACACAAAACGGTATAATTAGTAGATCTTGGTTGGATGTTATGGGACTCTAGAGGGTTTGTTCTCATACTTTGTGGCTTCCTAGAGTATAGTCTCTTTGTAAATCTCTATCTTGCTGCATGCACTCCATTAGCATCTCATTACATTTAGACATGATAGATGTTTTCCTACTGGGCTAGTGAGCTCAAGCTAAAAATTTTCAGGTGATCAGCAAGGAGCATGAAGTTCGTTGCATGGAGTGTGAATGCATACATCTCAAGAGCATCAAACGAGTTACTTCATCATCTTAGGATATATAATGTTTTGATAAGATGATTTTGTAACTTATTCAAATGTTATCTTTTGACAAAGGCTTTGTAATATTTAAAGTACTTATTTTTATTATTTGGGGACACGGGGCATCCGTGGTTTGTTGCGACATTAAACTTAGATTTGACTATGGAGTGTGTTTTACCTCCACGTGGAATATATATATCTATAATGTACTTATAAAAAAAATTGAGGGCGTGACATAGCTTCTTTACCCGCACTCGTCGAGGCACACGCGGGAACCCTTTCTCACTTATCACCACACCCGGGCGCCAATGTGGCGCCCTTTGCCCATTTTTCGAAGCACCCGAAGGCAGGCACAATGCGTCACTTAAGGGGAACACCCTAGCATGTCTCGTTGTATGATTAAGGTTCATGTTGTAAGGTTCTGATGGGTCTTTTTATGTGTTGGTTGTCAGTTGCCTAACGCACAACCCTCCTCCTTTATCCAGGCTCGGGACTGGCTAAGATCCAAAGATAAGGCTTTAAGAACGTCACCGAGGGAGTTATGTTCCGTGATATTTAAAAACCTAAATCCTTTCAACATTTTTTTTCTTTTTCCTTCTTCCTTTTTCTTTTATGTTTCTTTGGAGCGAGGTGAGTGGGGCAGCCATAGTTAATTCACAGTTCAATATGCTTTTTACCTTATTTAAATATTTAGATACCAATTTATTGGTTTCTTTTTGAATCTGTACCTCAACAATCTTTAATTAGTTGGATTACAATTGTTGAGAAGGGGTTTTATGCCACTACAATTAGGAAAACTAGGTGTTCAGTGAAAAAAGAAACATAAAGCTTGTTTGGTAATACAGTTTTGAGTCACTTGACGACTATGATGCACCGACACACCTCCGGGGTGCCGTATCGCAGTGTCCCGACACAGGGACACGGGGACACGGCGGGACACGTGTCCCGACACGCCACGTGGCATGAGACACGGCTAACGTGCTTTTTTGGATGGGGACACGGGGGGACACAGATGGGGACGGGGGGAGAGAGAGAGAGAGAGAGAGAGAGAGAGAAAATGAGAGAGAGAGAGAGAGAAAAGAGAGAGAGAGAGAGAGAGAGAGAGAGAGAGAGAGAGAGAGACGATGTACGTACCTGAGTTCCAGCAGCAGTAGCGTGAAGAAGATCTGAGTTTTAGGGCTGGAGTTGGAAATGTCGGCCAAGGAAGATGATATGATATGATATATATATATATATATATATATATATATATATATATATATATATATATATATATATATATATATATATATATATATATATATATATGCTTATTTACAGTTTTTACCCTTAATTTTTGAGTAATAATAAATGTACCCCTAAAAGTTTTAAAAATTTCAATTTTACCCCTGGAAGTTTGAATTTTTTTCAATTTTACCCCTGAAAGTTTGAAAAAATTTCAATTTTACCCCTGAAAGTTTTAAAAAAATTCAATTTTATACCTGAAAGTTTAAAAAAATTCAATTTGACCCCTGAAAGTTTTAAAATATATTATCAATATATATATATATATATATATATGTAAATAAATATATAAATAAATATATAAATAAATAAATAAATAAATATACACGTGGCGTGTCCCCTGCCGTGTCCATGTCCCCATTTTTTTAGAATTGCCGTGTCCCCGTGTCCATGTCCGTGTTCGTTTCCGTGTCCGTGCATCATAGCTTGACGATTAAAGTGATGCTTTATTTTCTTCTTCTTTTGATAAATTGGAAGAAAGAAAATTTCCAATACAGGTTGGCCACTTATAGGAGAATTTATGTTAATCCATTCGACTTTGTTATGATAAGAAAAGTTGCCTCTATTGTTTATGTTTTGTACCAAACTCTGGTATCTTCAGAGATGCATATAATGTTTTTAACTTTAAAGGTACCTTACATCACAGCATATTAGTGCAAATTGCAATATGCTGACAAGTCCTAAGTCCTAACTTCATTGTTTTAATGTTTATTCAGGGTCTAAGTTATGGTGGTATTCAGAGACTGCTAGGTTTTGTGAATACTGTGGGAACAAGTGCAGAAGCACTTCCCCCACCAAGATCAACTCTTCTCTCTTCATTTCTTTTGCCGCATAATCCAAATGTATGGTGATGACTTGTCTTTTGTATGTTTTGCTTTTTTGCTTATAATTGTTGCAGTATGTCGACCTAATATTCTTTATATTATTGAGAGAAGATAATACGAACATAAATTCACGATATCTGATGTTGGCACTAAATTTATTTGGCTGCTAAAGTGGAAAAAGATTTTTCTCATGGCATGACCACACATAAGTGCACACAAGCAACAGTGGCAGATGCAGGATTACGAATTTGACCTAGTTTGCGGGGACCAGTCTTTAGTTATTTTACAAAAAAAAAACAGAAAGTGTACAATAAATTGAAAGAAAATTGGGAGGAGTGAAGGGCACACTCTGTGTACTATAAATAGTTCGTGCATGCGTGCACACACACACACACTCTATAGTAGGAAAATTTATGGGTGTAATTCCATTGGTATATAAAACTTGACCTTTAGCTTGGTTTTTAGATGCATGGTAAGTCATTGATTGTGGATGTTTTTGTTTTCGATTGGTTGTATTGTCAGTCGACAGTCACTGATTGATGCCATATAGTGTCTTTTAATGGCTAAACAAATTTTGGAGTCCATTTGCATATCTTTTGGGTTGTGCAATGCCAATGCTTTGGATGCTGAATGAAAGAAGCATGGTAATGTGCACATAAATCAAAATGATTCTTGGGTCTGGCCCTCTCGATGCCTTTTGGCTTTGATTTGAGGGTATGATTCCGCAGCAAACTCGACGGAATAGGAGGACCACTGTTTTAGTGGTATTCTATGAACATCCACTTTGTGCATTTATTGCCAAAGGTTAGGTCTGTCTCAAATCCATCTGTTTCAGTGGTATTCTGGGAGCAGCCACTTTGTGCATTTATTGCCAAAGGTTAGGTTTGTCTCCTATCCATCCCCTGCCCATACCCCCTTTTATTGGAGACTAAATGAGTTATGTTATTGTTGTTGTATTTGCATATCTTTTTTATTTATATTACCTGCTCACTGTGATTTCACTGTATAGTTTTTGTTGAGTTATGGGTTTAGTGTGTAATTAGTTTATATTGGATCTCTTATGTAAATAGATTAGCAGATAAGGGTCTTAGTGTAATTACTTCTTTACTCTTGTATAACTTCAAAGTAATGAGAAAGGTAACCCTAATTTTTGGGTCTCAATTTATAGTTTCATTTTGGACCCCTTCTGTTTGTTTGTCAGACTGATCTGTGAACAACTTAATTGATTCGTGCTTTTGTGTTTGTTTCACGTTTCATGTTGTTTTCAGGAAATGATGCTGCTATAAATCTAGTCTTGACATTTTATTCTTTGTTTATTGGCTTGAGGTTAAAGGTTCTACCTTGACTGATGGAGCCAGGGCCTTGGCTAAGCATGTCAATAGGAGCAGCATGAAATATTGGGGTACTTTCAATGGAAGTGGTTAGTTTTTTGCACATCCCTTTGTATATAAGACTTTATATATATATATAGGGCAAGCTTCTAGTCCGGACTCCGGACTTCCGGACCTCCATGATCCAAAATTTTTTTGACGATCCGAGCCGTCCAATGTGTCCAGAAGTTGTTTTCAAGGGTTCACGCGAGAAATCTTCAAAAACAAAATACCGGGAAGGGCTTGATCCAAGCAGTTTTCTTCTGAACACATTGGACGGCTCGGATCTTCCAAAAATAATTTGCAACACAAAAAAAATCATTTTTTCCTTATTTACGGGTATATATATATAGCGGACTTTTAGTATGACCACTGATTTGTTATTCTTACCATATTTGCCAAATGAGCAGTATATAATAATGGGACCATAACCTTAATTTTAGACGTAAATTGACTTCATTCAGTCGTATGGAACTGCCATTGATAGTCTTTATGAGCATAGTTTTGTCACTTCCGTCAGAGCTTGTTTGCAGATTGATACTGATATTTTCGTTTCCCATTTTGTTTGCCATCAAATGTGTTTGTAGTGAGATCTAGTCATAAATCTATGAGTCAAAATGTGTACTCAAAGAGGTTCTAGCATTATTATGACACCTGGAAAACTGTGGAGCATGGGCAAATCCCTGTGTAACCAGGCTACATTTATACCGTAGCAGATTGTGGCCTGGAATGCACGTTCCAAAACATGATTTGGTTTGGTTTAATTGGACTCATATTTGGGCAAGGATGGCAAAGTAGACTCCACAATTCTCTATGGGCTGCTAAAAAAACATATCATGGGCTTTTCTTTTCCTATTTTTGCAAAAAACAAAAGTATTGTATGTTGTGAATACATGGATTATTTATTCTTCTTTCTTTTGAGAGAGAAAACATCTAAAGAATATATCCAAAAATCACTATTTTACATATCCCCCTATCTGTATCCAAATCTGGATAGGTATCCATCCACCCATCCTCGATTTATGGGCTTTTTAGGAACCTGACCCCTAGATATGCCCACACACCTGATAACTGTACCCGCATTTGTGTAATAAAGGTTAAAACAGAACCCAAAATATTGGTATGAAAAATGAATTTCTTTCCTATCAAGCATTCCCAGAGAGTAGTCGTCGTGGCTTTCAGCAGGGTCCCTGTTTGATATGGTATCATCTACTTGGATTAGACCCCTGTTCTATCCCCTGCGTGGTGGGGGTTTTAAGTATAACATTTTTGCCATGCTAGGCAGTATTAACTTCGGATGGTGATTTATGCTTGGGAGAATGGGAATTGGGGACCACTCTGTCTGTAATTGCATCTTTACTTCCTCTTTTTGGTTAATCATTCATCATATAAAATGTGTAAGCCCATTGGATGGAGCTTTTGGATGAGTTGATTCATGGTTTCCTTAGTGGATGATAACATGATTTTCATCACAGGACCGATAAGCAGGGATTTTTTCTATTCTCTGGAGTTGAAATTGTTCTCAATTCATCTGTTTTCATTTCTTTGTTTCCTCCCCAGATTCCACTAAAAATAGGCTTGCAAACGATGCTATTAGCCACTTGATAGCCCATTGTAGCTGGCAGAATATGCATTTTGTTCCACCACATGGAGTTGTCTATGAGATTAGGACTGCTGATGGTTATGGTGCACGGTGGTCTGAAGATGGAAATGAGGTATGAAGTCCAGTAAACTTACATTTTTATGCAGTGATTTGTGGTTAAAATCTTCATTTTAGGGCTACAAATTAACTCGGTTTCAGTTTGAGATATCTAGATTTGGAAGGAGTCAACATTTTCTAAAATAAAAGTTAGGTTAACTGATGAGCCTACTTCAGAATGAGTTTCTTGTTCTGCAAATTTTCTCTCTGACTTGCTTATTTGTAAGGATCATGATTTACATATTGCTGTTGATAACAATTTTGTCCTGAGCCAGATTGGGGAAATTTATGATATCAGAGTATCCTGTAACCATGTAGACATTAGTACGAGAATGAGTAGAGTGGTAATGCATATTTTAATTTATGCAATATTTCTTACATTTGAACTTGCAGCGGAACATCAAAGAACTTGCCTGTGCTATTTTTTATATGTTCGTGTACTTCCTTTATTTTTCATTTTCGTATTTCCTTAAAAACATTTGGCAGTTTTACATTAGCCTCTACCGGTTGCCCCCCTTTGAAGTTCCATGTCCCTGGAAGTGTAACATACCGGTAACATAAGACAAGTAGTAAATATACAAAAGTTGACCTTACTATCAGCGATATTTACATTCCTCTGGCCTGACAATGGATAAGACACATTTGTGTGATGATCTCCTCGTCGAACATGAGGCCTAAAATCAGCTTGGGCTTTGCTGTATGGAGAACTTCCATGAAAGTTAATGGGGAAATTTGGGTACTAAATAGGTGTTCCAACAAAAAGACAAGCAATTTTCGAATAAAAAAACAAGTACTTCTCTGTGCATAATTTTTTCAATTTCTTTGCACAAAATTAAAGAACTCATCTATAGTTTGGTGGGAAGAAATTAAAAAAATTATGCACAAAAGTATTTTACTTTTTGGTTCAAAATTGCACTTGTTTTCACTTATTTAGGGAACGGAAGAGTATTTTATTGGTTAGTTATCTATGTTTAAGTTTCTGTGTCAGGATGTCTTGTTAAGGAGAATAAATGGAGTCGTCGCATTGTTCAATACTCGTGGAACTAAGACTTTGGATTTTCATATGGTTTCTACTTTCTACATGTCCTTTCTTGCAGTTCATAGGATTCCTAGAGCCATACATGGAAGATGGTCACGCAAATAGATGGAAGCACTAACTTGACGCCGAGATTTCTAATACTGTTCCTTCTCTGGTAATTTTTCACACTTCCAATTCATGATTTCTAAGCATCGATGTATTGCAAATCTTCTCATACAGCATAGATATGGCTTCACAATTCAATATTTGATGTTCAAGGGCTCCTGACCTTGTGTAGCTACGCGCTCCTTCCCTTTTCCTGCTTGCTGGAGGCAGCATTTCTTGTATAATGCCATTTCTGCGCGATGACTACGTCTATGGTGCCCTACTTATTGATGGTCATTAGCAAATGATTTGATATTAGTCACGGGGTAAATTTCGTTGATACTCCTGAGATTTTCCTTAACGATGGATATCCCTTCACGCATCAGAAATGGGTATAAACCCCCTTTGTGTTACGCCGATACCCCGTATTTTTGAGAATCACCTGTTGGAATAAGCCAAAAATAATTTATATCTGAAAATTTTCCCATTCTGATCAACAACATCAATAACAATAACATAACTCATCTAGTCCCCAATAATTGGGGATATGGGCGGGGGATGAATAGGAGACAGACCTAACCTTTGACAATAAATGCACAAAGTGGTTGCTCCCAGAATACCACTAAAACAGATGGATTGGAGATAGAACTAACCTTTGACAATAAATGTACAAAGTGGTTGCTCACAGAATACCACTGAAACAGTGGTTCCCCAATACCGTCACATTTGCTGTGGAATCATGCGCTCAAATCAAAGTTAAAAAGCATTAAGAGGGCAGACCCAAGAACCATTTTGATTTATGTGCACATTACTATTCTTCTTTTAAAAATTTACCCATTCTGATTGTGAAAGATAATAAAATAGCTATCAACTCGCACTTATTTTGAATCAAAGTGACATACTTTCAAAATAACATACTCCCTCTGTTTTATAATATTGGTCCCCTACGAAACTACGTGTAATTTTCAAACTAAAAAATAATGCATCTATAAAATAATTTTTGAATTTTTTTTGGTACCGTTTAAAAGTTCACAATGAGATCTATCAAATAAGATCCCATATTGCTGAACAAATTATGTTCATAAGTACATTATTTTTTAGTTTGAAAATTGCACGTAGTTTTGTAGGGAATCAATGTTATGGAACGGAGGGAGTACTTTTTATGAGTTTATCATGTGGAAGAACTGTTTTGATCAAGAAGAATAAAATTAATTAATAGTCCATTATTTTTTTCTTGATAGAACTGTTTTGGTTTAAAATGACGATTATAATAATTTTGGATCGAAAATTAAGAATTGAGAGCTTCTTAACTATTTAGTATTTTATCATAAAAAGGGTGAACTTGTCAATCTGAACCACTTTTGGTTAATTTCATCATGTGTTTTGTTGAATGGATGTTGGTTGTGTGTCGGTGTTTTGAACATTGAAACCACATGGAGTTTGTTGTCATTTCTCACACATGGTGCTAGTATTTGTTTCTGAGGAGGACCCTCAGTTATTTTGTGCAACTAGAATTCTGGTGACTTGTCAGAATGTTCAACTGGTAAAAAAAAAATACAAGAAGAAGAAGAAAAAGAAAAAGCTAACCATTTTATCTGGATCATAGGTTAAGATATGTATAACATTGTGAACCTAATTGGTGTCCATTTCTAAATAAAAAAAATAAAAAAAGAAGAAGCAGATCTCATAGCATTTGGCAAAGTCCTCTAAATAAGCTCATTGATCAGCAGGCTGACCTTGGTGTTTGGGTTGTCGAAACCCTATCCCAAGCTTGGTTGCTTATAATATTTTCGAAGGCCTAAAAAAAATCTAAAAAATTGGAGCCCTTGTGTTAATTTTTGTTAAAAAAAAAAACTCAGTATACTTGGGCAAACATAAGGTAAAATGATAAAACATGCTACTTTGTCTTCATAGTTTAACGATATTAAACTTCTAAAGTTTTTTTTATATACCATTAGAAAAAACGAATCAAATACAAAGAAGTGCTGCTTATACATAGTATTTTTCTAAAATAATCAAGTTATTAACTTTAATTGTAAGAATACTATTTTTAATAATAAAAGAATTGATTATTTTAAAAAATTTATTTTTATCAAAGTTTTTATTGAATGAAAAGTAATTATTTTGAGTTATTTGTAGTCAAAACTGTTTTATTATCAATTACCAAAACAAAAAAAAGTGTTTTATTTGTAAATTTGATACTAAAAGTTAAAAGAAAATTATAATGAAGTCAGAAAATAAAAGAAAAAATGTAACAACCCCGATTTCTGATAAATAAAAATTCAATTATAATTTTTATTTTATTATTTTTATTGTTCTTTTATTAAATAAAATTCCTTAAGCTTGTAAAAAATTCTAAAAAATAATTTAACCTCCTAATTCTTGGGCATGTTCTGCTAAATACAAGATAATGTAGGAAAGATTTGGAGGGATTGAGAGAGAGAGAGAGAGAGAGAGAGAGAGAGGAGGAGGAGGAGGAAGGAAGATTCATGGACTAATAAAAGAACATGAGCTTTGTACACCAAAACCCCATGAAACTACGCTTGCCATGCAACCCAAAAAAACCCTAGGATTCTCTACACTATTAATACACGAGAAAATATTATTTTCACCGCCGGTGGAAACAAAAATTTCTTTTAAATCAATCACAGCGGTCTAGTGTAAGAGTACACAATCACGCAGACTATTGTGATTGATTTGGAGGAAACATTTGTTTCCACTGCCGACGGAAATAACTTATTCTCTTAAAACACTAAGATTCTTAGTACTTAAACTTGTAGATCTTTCATGATTAGCCTAAGATCTCATGTACTTGAAATCCCCTAAATCTAGGGAGCATTGATTTATTTTTATTTTATTTGTTTATTTATTATTTTATTATTATTTACTTGAAATCCCCTAAATCTATAAATACTCTCTCCATGCACTTTTTATTTTCCACACCTTCACACCACCTTCGTAGTTTTCTTCAAAGTTGTGTTCTTGAATTATAGAGAGAAAAACCTTCTAGTTGGTAAAATTCTTCTTGAGTTTCAAGAAACTTAAGAGAGAGCCACCACCCTCCACCACCAAAGGCCACCACTCAATCTAAAAAGTAGTAGAAAGATAGTACTCCCTCCGTTCCTTTTTAAGTGATCCACTTAGGAAACGTGTATTTTTGCGGACGTTTAAAAATGTACTTTCGTATATCATTTATAATTTTTTTGGGGCACCAAATTAAAGTACTCAATAAGCACTTTAATTTTGTATCAAACAAATTAAAAATTTATAATAGAGAAATATATATTTTTAGGGATTTAAAATTGCATGTATTCCCATATGGATCAGTTAAAAAGGGACGGAGGGAGTAGTTGTTTTGTTTCTAGAAAAAGAAGTCACTCTTTTTCTTTTGAAACAAGGAGACGTTACGCCGCCAACAAACCAACCGTTTTGCTTAAGTGTCTTCCGATTCCAGCTAATCATCGGAATTGAGGGAGATACTTTGTCCTCGTTCTCCTAAGTATAGTATTTTCCGTAGTCATGATAATGTCCTTGTTTCTATGAGTAGATAATTGATTCTATAATTTTTACGACGTCATAATCCCGTTAATTTTGTTTCCAGAAAATTTGTAGTTGGTTGACTGTTATTAAAAATCATAATGTTTTAGTAGTAATGATGTGAAATGAGACTTCGAACTTATGTAACTCCTTAGTCGTTACAATGCCATATTTTCAACAAGGTACTAGACTAGTTTCAGGAAGATTGTGTTGAGTGTAATATTTTTATGTGAAATGTTTTACAAGAAAAGTTACATAATCATGAGACACATTTTACGGGAAAAGTATGTGGCATACTCATGAGACACGAGAAACAATACGATAAGTTTATGAGAAATGATGAGATGTGAAATAATAAATGGATGTGAAATGAATGAGTAGGGAATTGAATTGATTATGGTAGTGCCACTTGAGAGTCACCCCAACTTCAAGGAGAGAACATGGAGGTTAGGGCTAAGTGTGTACAATACATGGTGAATGGACCTTGTATCATATTGAGAGTCTGTGATTAACAACTAGCCAGGACCATGTACGTGTGGGTGTGATCGTGAAGTTACTTCGAGTGATGGACTACATGCCTGGAGGACGGAATTAGTGCTATAAGAGTGGAGTGGCTGGACTATGACTCGGAGGACAAAAATTGTGCCTAAACCTAGATAATATTTGAAAAAGAACTTTGACACTGAAAGATAATAAGAGACACAGATCTATACGTGTGATACACCTATTTGTATTGACACGAGCATCCCATCATGATTAATGTTTAAACTATTCAACTTTTGTTATTCATTACTATTAGAATCTTTTATAACAATTAGTATAAGGATTTGGGGTAGTGGTTTTTGCTTAGCTTTATCATTCACGGTGTTGCACTTCTGTGACCCTGGCATAATATGTTTTGTGACTCTAACGTATTATGCTTGGCTTTAGAGATGAACAAGAAGAGTACTATAGCTTAGAAGCTTATGGAACTAGATCGGACACGGCCGGGGCTGTCGGCTATTCTAAGAATTAGAAAAACCCTAGCTTACCTCATAGTGAATAAATGTATTGACAGAGAGATTTATGTAATCCCCTTTATGGATTATTTTTGTAGAACTTTGTTATTTATTATTGTAATAAAATAATTTTCTAGAAATTTGGGTGTTACAAAAAAAACTTTTCAAAAAATGTATGATGCAAAAGATTTTAACCTTGATTTTGGGTAACACGTATTATCCTAAAGTATATCTAATTACAATAATTTTATATTTTTTACGATTATCCCAACGGAGAAAAAAGAAAAAAATTATTTTATCACTAAGCCTTTCATATGGCTTGGACCTGCAAACTATTATACTCATTAAGTTGCCTCAAAGCCAGCAGGAGCTTCAGTTACTGGGCTCACCCAACGACCGGCCCAAGTACGGAGTTTTGCTGGGCTCACCCATGGACTGGTCCTATTGATCGGTTTGGGAGTGGTAATTATACGTCATCTTCATAATGTGTGTCGATACATTCATTTATGTTTTTTCTTTTGGTCATTCGTCATTCCTAATCTATTACATAGAGAAGGGGAGAATGAGACTCGATCCTGAAATGCAGTGTGGGGCATCCTAGAGCTCTACAACATGAGCTAGTCACCACATGCTCATTCATTCATTTATGTTCAACATATATAGGAAAATGCTAAAGAGCACGGGAATTCCTTACCCATTGACGTGGAATGCTGATTTGGCAATGTTGCAAAGTATATATGTTAACTATCTTGAAACAATGATACCACACACACAACACCCACAACATTCTCACAAAGGGGTGGGGCTATGTGAGAGTGTTGTGTGGGATTTTTCGTGTGTGTAGCTTTTTGGATTTTGAAAATTGAATTGAAGAAGAAAGAAGAAAACACTGGAAACATTTCAAGAAATAAAAAGACGCTGGAATGCTTCTTTTTTTTTTTTGCAAAGCACAAACTTTATTAATTTCCAAAGATACAAAGATTAAAAGGGAAGAAGAAAAACGGCATCACAACTATGGCACACAGCAATCCACTAGAACGATCATAGCCATTTCAGACTCAAAAGAGAAGCTAGCAAGATGCCAACTAAGAAACATTAAGACAGGCCTTGTTGATGGGAGTACAGAGAAAGAAAAGGAAATAGAAAAGCAAAATTTACAGTGCTTGCACAGTGCAATGCTCTTGGGTCTGAAAACGAAGACGTCCAGTGAGAAATTGTGATCAACAAGTTTGGATTTTGCAAAAAGGGCCACTCTGATTTTGATGAGCTCTGAAACTTCTTCCCAATCTGGTATTGATCCCTCAAAGATCAAAATAGCCAATGGTAACAAATCTCATGTCAGCTTCTTATCTTTCTTCATATTGCTGCTTTCCCACCATATGAACAGAATGTTGCTTTCCCCCTTGGGGCATCTACCGTAATGAAGTTAAGGTGAAATTAGTACAAGGAATTAGTCAGTCAGCATTTTTGTAGGTTTAATTTGGTTCCAATGGTATTGCTTGGGTGTAGTTAGTGTTATAATAGTTAGTGACAGAGATAAACAGTCATACAACTGTATTGGTACGACTAAACATGAGGCAAGTGGGGCCAACTTCTTTTCACGTTTAAAATTTTCAATTGTAACCGTAAGTTGTGTTGGGGTTTTAAATACTGGGTGCAAAGAATGGAATTGCTTTATATGATCCTGTTAACAAATTTACTGTTGAGATTCTTGGAGGAGAAATGCTCTGTTTGTAGCCGTTGGGGGCTCTGTTTGGAGCCGTTTGGAAAGCTCCTTAATGGAGCAGTAGGTATTCTTTTCCTCTCTTTTTTTTTGTGGAGTCATTGGATGTTTGAGTCTCACTAGATCATAAATTTAACTAATCACATAAATTTAACTAAACACTAACTACAACACTGGAGCACATATACAAAAGTTACCTAACAACACCATCACATCACATATGTGGACCCCATTTTTTTTTGGTACATTTGTGTCATATAACAACACTTTTTGTCATAACCATTGGAGATGCCCTAGTCTTTCAAGTTTCAACTGTCAGGCGTACGGAATGCCAATATTTCTTTCTTTCTTTTTTATTTCTTCCGGTAACGAATGACCATTTATCGAATTATTGATTAAACTTGTCTTCTAAGTAACTGTTTCGTTGAATGTATCAACCACGACTTCTTTTTAATTGTGCCTCTTTTTAATTGTACCACTTGATACTTCCTCCTGTCCCGCTCCAAAAAGATTGTCGAGTCCGCAATATGACAAATAAAAATAATATACTTCTAGTATGTGCATGAAAGAACTCATTGCTACTTCTTGTAAACTTGTCTTCTAAGTAACTATTTCATTAAATGCATCAACCACGACTTCTTTTTAATAAGTAAGAAAAACTGTCTTGTTGAGTGAAATTAGATTGATGTGTTTTGAAAGAGTAATATGTCTCGTAAAGTGCAATAGGCCAGTTTTGTGGAACAACCTCTTATGTTTATTTTTTACCTTCCAAAATAAACTGAAGTGTCTTTTTTTTTTCTGAGCTGAAAAATAAATTGAAGTTGCGTTTAAAAAATACAAAAACTTTCCTTGATTCCCAAGTAAACAAGGAGCCACGTTGCAATAGGGTATCAAAATCCAGCCAATCATTTCGTGCTTCGTAGCCAAGCTGGCCTTGATCTTTGGGTTGCCTTAGCCGAACCCCAGTGAATGAAGAAAACAAAATCAAGTTTGTTTCATGGTTTAGTTTAGTTTTAGTTTTAGTTTTAATTATTACTCTCATTTCTCTCTCTATCTTCTTCATTCATTACCCCTATTTCCAAAACTAAACTAAAACAAACAAGGCTTTTAACTTGAATAACATTAAAAAAAGATTCAACAGGAAATTCCAGGCCGGTCCCGTTTTTTTTATTTGTCCCATGCCAACCCATTTTTGTATTTTCCTTCCGCGTACGCCCTGATGTGCGCGTGATAGTCTTTTTCCGTTCCCCGCGTGCCACACACTCCCACTTTTCTGACAATTACACAACAGGGTACCACTTTGGTGCTACTTTTCCTGACATTGAATTGACTCTCTCTCTCTCTCTCTCTCTCTCTCTCTTTCTCTCTCTCCCTCTCCCTTTTTTATTTTTAAATTTAAAATACAATTAACTTTTTTTTATACACATTTATTTTTTTATAAAAATTATATATTTAAAATCTACTCGATGAGGTCTTTCTAACAAGATCCATTGTGAATATGAAATTTTATACGTGTAAAAAAAGTTTTTTTTTATATACTCGTTCATTAAGATTCCATTTTCTTTCTAAATAATTCGCATCCCCCAAAATAAAAGAACTCACATATTTCAAATGCAAAATTCACATATTATAACTCACTCTGCAAAAAAAAAAAACAATTCACATCGCAAAAAAAAAAAAAATTCACATACCTGAATTGCAGAATTCACACATTATAAGTCCACTCTTCAACATACAAAATTCACACCCAAAAAGAAAAGTGTGCTATTAATGGTGTGAATTGTTGCAAGCGTGTTAATTGTGTGTTGTTGGAGGTGTGGATTGTGAGCTATTTTGGTCTTGTGAATTGTTGCATGGGTGTGAATTGTGTGTATTTGCAGGTTGTGAATTATTTAGGAGTGCTATGAATTCAGCATTAAGGAGTGTGAATTGTGTATTTTGGAGACTAAGTTGTGGTGCATGTGAATTCTGCATTTAAAGTCTGTGAATTCTTTCATTTGGTGGGTGTGAATTATTTATAAATGGTATAAATTAGTATTAATTAATGGGTATAAAAAAAATTACATGTACAAAATTTCATATTCAAATGGGATCTTATTTGAAAGATCTCATCAAATAGATTCCAAATATATAATTTTTATAAAAAATAATCGTATATACTAAAAGTTATTTTATTTTAAAATATAATAGTATGAGAGAGAGAGAGGCAAATATCTACCTACTGCCGAAGACTTTGAAAAGAGAGAGAGAGAGAGAGAGAGAGAGAGAGAGTGTGTGACGCACCTACACGCATACACTGAAGTACCTACACACCTAGCTGTGACGCACCAACAATTTGATGTGACAGCACATAGCTGTGCTTATTAACTTCCGCATGTGGGGAGGGTTGGGATGAAATGTGTTGACATGGGGTGGATTTTGAAGGAAAACTCCGGACAAAATAGGACTGGCCAGTAAGAAGCCCAAGATTCAATAGTTATCAACTCTAATAATTAATGAGGGAAAGTAGAATATGATCCCTTATAAGTTCCACATTAGAGGAAATTCAATAGTTATAATTTCCAATAGTTGAACTTCACCCTTCTCCTGTTGCCGATAGCACAGCCAACCCCTTGATCTTCTTTACTTCTTTCTGCTATTGGGTATTGCTTCCCACAAAGCCCACCGAATTATGGGTGGGAAACCAATATTCAGAAAGAAAGAGAGAGAGTAGGATTTTGAAAGAAACCCTTGATTTTATAAATTGAGAGGGTTCTAGAGAGTTGCTTCAAAACCCTCCACGTCTGTCTCTTTTGTTTTCCTATTGAAAGATGTCAATCTCTATAAAAGTCAAAAGAGAATTGATTAATGTATTGTCATTTTTGGCTTTGGTGGGGAAAATGACTGCAATAAACACCCATTAACGGTGTGTATCATATGTATATATTGTACTGATTCAGATTGTGCTACCACATTAGCAATTGTAACATTTTTAGTTTTTTATAACTTTTTAGCAATATGATTCGTAACATTTTGATATGACTTGTAACTTTATAAAAAAAAATTATAACTTTTATAGGAGTGTGTACCCAAATAAAGAATGTGTATTATAACCTTTTCCGTGGAAGAAATGGGTTTTGTCATTTTGTGCCATCTACATTTTAAACTTTATGGGCTTAAAAACAAACTGTTCAGTCACTAACTAATCTTTATTTATTTATTTATTTATTTTGTTGAACGAAAAGGGAAAAAAATAATAGAGGCAGAACGCCTCTTGGGAGATTCGGTCGAATCGGTCCCCAGCCGTGCGTAGGGTATGCAATGGGGACGGGGCGGGGCCGGAGACTACTATCCCCGTCCCCAATCCCCGAATTCCTCCCCCATCCCCGTCCCCGCCCCGATCCCCAATGAGGATCATTTTTTCCCCTCCATTCCCGCCCCAAACGGGGAATGGAGATCCAAACCGGGGATTCGGGGAACAAATCCCTAAATGAGAGAGTTCAAAACCTGAGTTCTTATGAAAGAACAAATCCTTAAATTCCAATCCTGGTCTTTAAAATAGAAAACTAAGTTAACAAAAAGATTGAATACAAAATCAAAATTACTGTATATTGATAGACTGATCTTTAAAATAGATGCTTTTTCATCCCAAGATAATCGAGCACTCTCCGGGATCTTCATAATACAGGACAATTGAATCCAACAGCATTACAAGAAGCAAAACGAGTTGCCACAAAACTTTCAGATCTGTGCATATAGAACCTCTCAAAGAGAGCAAAACCACTTTGAGTTTGATTGGATTGCAAGGGGCGTGGGCCCCACTGTCATCTTCTCCAAGTGAACCATGAAGAACAGTTGAACTACCACAAAACTCAGGCAAACTGGGTTTATTCGAATGAAAATCAGTAGCTTAAAATCTGAACATCTGGACGAACATTTTTTGGGTTTGAAAGGGAACCAAAATACCTCAAACCCGTAGGGTGTTGAAACATCCATGGCTTGGCTACGATCGTCGTGTTCAGAAAGAAAGGGTTTGAATTCGAGAGAGAGAGAGAGAGAACTGAGAGCCAGAGGAGGCTGAGGAGTGAGGACTGAGAGTGAGGAGTGTTGGCTGTGTTTTGATTTGTTAACTCAAACCCTAAATAAATACTATATATATAAAATAATAAAATATAAAAACAGGGATTCGGGGACGGATCGGATCGGATTCGGGGTGGGGATACACTGCTATCTGTCTCCGATCTGATCCCCGAATTTTTTTAAAAAAATCCCCAAATCCGACCCAGTCTCCAAACTGATCTCCAAAACGCCGATCCATTCGGATCGGGGAACGGATCGGTGGAAATTGCCATCCCTAGCCGTGCGGATGGTAGCAACTCTATTGTAAGCAACACATCAGTCAATCCTTTGTTAACATAATGGAAGCTTTTTTTATATTTATATATAACTTATATTCTTTTTTTTTTGTTTTTGGTTGCCCTAGCCCATGGTCTTGCCGGGCTTGGGTCTGGGCACTACAAAAAAATTGATCTTTGACAACAATGTTGTCACTAGAAGTGTGTTCCTAAAAATATTCTTGAGTGAGTTGTCACTAATTTTACAATTAGTGATGGCTTAGCACAAAAAGCTACTAATTATATAATTAGTAACAGGTTAGTACAAAAAGCTATTGAATACTTTTAGAAACACACTTTTAGTGACAAGTTGTCGTCACAATATTGCACAATATTATCAGTAAAACTCAATTTTTATGTAGAGGGGCCGACCCTGTCCGTAGCAGCACTCATATATACTAGTACAATAAAAAAATTAGTCATTTTTTTATTCTATTAAATTCGAATAAAAAACTAGTTAAAGAGCTGTAGTATTTACAAACATTTTTTTGCATTTGGAAATTTCACTTAGGTGTTAAACAATTTGGGTATTTTTTGGTGTTCAATTTTCAAGGATGAGAATTACTATTTGTAAATAAATGACAGCAACGCAGAATGTTAACAACAACTTCCAAGAATGTTAACCAATGACGGAAGTGCTTTCGTCATCAACTTACAGTTAGAAGCATGTGATGGCAGCTGCCTTTGCCTTAATTCATTGACATGATGATACTTGGAGAGCAATCTTAGAGCCTATATAAGGGCAAAGACAAACACTAAAAGGCACACAAAATAATCCACTCTAGATACTCTATACTTCTATCTCTAGTAAGTACTCACTAGACAGTTGGAGTGCTGTCCCGGCCATTTTTCGGCTTGGTTTGGCACTAACGTTGGGTGCTACTTGTGCAAAAAGATTCAAAGCTCTGGGGAGTCTACCATACCGTTGAAGGGTTCACTCAAGGTGGTCAAATCAGACAACGGTCACCATAGCCTAATTTAGTCTTTTGTTGAGCTTGTTCAAATGGTTACCATGAAATCCCAAGAAGCCACTTTTTGGACTTTTCGATATCGCTATGATGTGTTTTTGAGCTTCTGTGGCGAAGACACTCGCAGGACTTTCACTGATCACCTATACACAGCTTTGAATCATGCCGGATTCAAGACCTTCAAAGATGATAGAACCAAAAAGGGTGAAGACATCAATTCTGAACTTGAAAAAGCAATTCAGGGGTCGAAGATGTCGATAATTGTACTCTCAAAGAACTACACATCATCAACTTGGTGTCTTGAGGAGCTTGTGATGATCATGGAACGTAGGAGGACTTATGGACATGTAGTACTACCTGTCTTCTATGATGTGGACCCATCCCAAGTTAGGATGCAAACGGGCAGTTTTGAAAAAGCATTTGCAAAGCATGAAAAGACACTCAAATCTGCAAAAGGTGAAACAAAGGAGAAACTGAAGGACAAGATAAGAAGATGGAGGGCTGCGCTTACAGAAGTTACAAATGTGGTCGGGATGAATTTACAAGACCAAGCTTCTAGGTACGTAATTTCCTCGTGGCTCTTGCTTCTTTAATTAGCTTGGCATTACTAGCATTCATCTGATCATCCTCATCCAATTACTTGAGGAGTGACAATAATGTGATTGACGCAGAATGGAAATTTAATGTTACTTAAAATAGTATTTTTAAATTTTTCGTTATTTTAGTTTTAGTAATTTTGTTACAGAGTCTTGCAAAAAAAGTGTTATAGAATAATTTGTTTCCTAATTTAGTTTATTTAGCTTCCTTTTAATTCTTGCTTAGTTTCTATGTTTATTTTATTTTATTTATTTATTTATTTTATTTCCTAGTATGCCGAAATTCTACTATTATAAATAGGGATGTAAGCCTCTTGGCTATGGGAGCTGTTTATTGATTATTGATTAATGAAAATTGAGAATTTTTCTCTAATCATTTGTTCAAGTAGGGAGTACCTCTAGTTCAAAAAAAATTAGTGATTGTCATTGTTGTGCGTTCTCCTTATTTCAACATGCCTCCCTGCATCAGTGATCATTTATGT
Source organism: Vaccinium macrocarpon (assembly GCA_022606695.1). Taxonomy (NCBI): domain Eukaryota; kingdom Viridiplantae; phylum Streptophyta; class Magnoliopsida; order Ericales; family Ericaceae; genus Vaccinium; species Vaccinium macrocarpon. Next base: position 15,755,693 of record CM040170.1, on the reverse strand, counting down.
TAGTTATTGCTTTTGAATGTGTAATTTCTTTGTTCGTGCTATTCATTCATGTATCCTTATCTTGTTTTATTTCCCATCTTCATTGCAATTTTTTAGACATGAGGCAAGATTTATCCTGGAAATCGTAGAACAAGTTGGAAGCAGACTACGTTACGCAGTCTTTAACTGGGCCCGGGCGAGTTCGTTATTTTCTTTTATGTCCTACGTGTTTCTCTGTCGCAAGGTGAGTCCTTAATTTCTTCCATCTTGAAAATAAATAAAATAAATAAAAAATTGGCGGAGAATTTCTTATAGTAGTTATTATTAAATTGTTACCCACCGACTCCTCAAAAAAGCTTATTCTTTCTGAGAGTGGGGCAACATTATTATTTATATCCTAACAGCCCCTTCACGTGTAGTCAAACTATCATCCATAATTGGCCTAAACACACATAAATATTTAATTTTTTAGGTACACAGTGTGGTTCGAACACAAGATCTATTGTATGCTTTGATACTATATTATATTGTTAACAACTAATTTATGCAAAAGCTTAAACTTTTAGAGAGACAATTTTATTATTTATATCTCAACAATTATCATCTTCTTTATTTTTCTCATGTGTTTTTCTTTTTCTTGCTTCCACCATTCTGTTATGTACTATAGTGAAAAAATGCCAAAGTTAATTTGCCCTAAGTATATAAATTTGATGCAGAATAAGTAGCGGCCCAATTCTATGATCAGTTGGACCGGTCGAAGCCTAAGAGGCCCAAACAACTCTTAATTGAAAATTGCCTAATTCGGCAATTTATCGACGGACCCAGAATAGGCCCAAACTTGGTGGGCTGAAGTAAAATCGCTCTGCGATCAATACTCACGACCCTAATCGTGACTGATGGTGGATTTCGCCCAAATTCATTCATTTAGGCCTTCAATTAGCGTGTAATTCCGTTTACGTTGTTTCCAATTGGGAATATCTTCTCTTTTTTTCTAGTTTTCAATTTTAGGAGTTTCCCCAATTTTCGGGATACTTTAATTTTTAGGTAAGTTTTGCTAGGGTTTGCTAGTTTTCTCTATAAAAGGGCATGTAACCTCTATCATTGAACAGCTTTTAAATCAAATATAATTCCGACTTATATCTCTTTCTTCTTGTGGATTCAAGAAACTCATGGATTCGAGACCTATTCTCGTTTGAACTAGTACGCAACTAGTTTCTCGTGGATTCCGCTGCGTCAAAATTCCCCAATCTTAGAAAATTAAAATGAATTGGAATTTTACGAAATTAATGGTTATTAGTCTGGTAACTAGTGAAAACTTCTGTTGGAATTGAAACGACACTCCATTTCGATAGTCTCTAAAAGTCCACTAATTCTTGATTGCAGGGGATAATTTCAAAGCGAAAGTCAAGTTCTCGAGCTGAAGTGAAGATTGAAGCTGAAGGGTATATATATAGTTTTAATATATTTCCGAAGTAGTAACCCAAAAAAAAAAAAAAAGGTAAATATTGAAGCAGATAGAAAATGCAATTAGCTAGTACAGGACAGTATATATGGTTTTTTTCTTTTTTTTTTAATGTGGTTTTTTTCTTTTGTTTTTTATGTGGTTTTTCTGTATATGGTTATGATGTGTTTGTCATATATGGCTTCCTGTAATTATTTGTCTTCTTGATCAATAAATTTCAAATTTTAGTGCATTGCAATTACCAAGAGTTGCAATTCCGGAACTCTCAATTTATAATTTTGCCCATTTTAATGTTTGTTGATGAATTTTGAGAGCTGCTTTGCGACATCTACTTCTTTGTTAGAATCGAATATTTAATAAGTTGTTAACAAACATCACTTGGAATCCGGAAGTCTATTGGGTCTGAACAGCCTACAGGCTGCAAGAAGCGTAAGGGGTGTTCTACTAAGAGAGTTTTGTTGGCTTATTGGCTTTTCACGGCCTTTAAGTGATGTATGGTGAGACAGTGTCTCAATTTTTGTAATAAACTTGATTTTTTGAGTTCATGGAATGAGGCCAAAAAACTAGAGGTGGGCGTCGTGTCATGTTGTGTCACACTCTCATTTTTAACAATCAAAATACAAATATAACCCACGGAGAATTGGTCAAAAGTCATCCATAACGCCTTTGAAAAGTCAGGTCAATAGTATATATCCAAGTCAAATTACACATGTCTCTCTCCAAAGGGTACTCATACCCAAATACATAAGTACCAAAAAAAAATTTTAAAGTTATTACACATTTTGAATATTGTTCAAAGATTGACAAAATTAAAGTTACATGATTATCTCCCTAAAATATGTTAAGTATAGGGAGGATAAAATAACTTCATGATCAAAGTAAGCTTCATGTTATCCATCTACACGCCAATCATTCCAATCATGTGTCTTGCCGAGTACCTGAAATAATAAGGTGAGCTCACTAGCTTGTAGGGAAAACCATACTACAACCACTAGGTGTATAAATATGATAGGTGCACATGATATGGGTTGACATGAGAAGAAAAACTCAAAGGAACTTAATGGAAGCTAAAACAAGCAGTACATGTCCAAAAAGTACCCACACGTCCAAAGTATTATCAAAGTGCCCAAAATGATTTCAAGGTGTCCCAAGGTATCCCAAAGTATCCAAATACATTAAATTCGCCAAAAACACTAACAAGTGTAGCACGTGTCCGAAAATCGTATCCAAGTATTTAATGTTCACCAATATGTCATATGTATCGTAACACATTTTCATTTCCAACTTTGTCATACAATTCCAAGTTCAGACGTCGAGTTTTGACAAAACACAATGGATAGTCTAAAAATCTCAATTTTTATTTTTTTCATTGAAGAAAACCATCATATCATTTGTACTAGGGATTTACTCCCTCTGCCGGATTCCATAGGCTCCGCGTGCTTTTGCTGGATTTTGTAGTCTCCACGTGCCTCTACCAGGTTATGTGGGCCCCGCGAGCCCCTACCGAATTCCATAGGCTCTGCGTGCCTCTGTCAAAATTTCACCAAATGATGGCATTGGTTTAAAACACCTCATTATCACACACAAAATTCCATTAAAATTTTCATAACAAGTCCATTTTTCCAATTTCCTTTCACCAAAGCACCCATTTTTCAATAAAAAGAGTTACGCACACATTTATGCACACTTTCCAAAATTCATCAAATTTTCATGTATCGTTAGATGACCTATTCAATTATGATTTTACAACCCTTGGATCAAAACATGTATGAAAACATTGCGTAGGGTCAAATATGTAAAGAAATGAGTATTCGGGGACCAAACGGACGTCTAAGGGAGTCCGAAAACCACCCCGAGGACAGGGGCAACTGCTGGAAAAACAGGGGCAGCAGCTATTTGGGCAGTAACAATGCAGATTTTCACCTCAAATGTGTGGAATTTCAGCGCAATTACAAATGAGATAGTTTTAGGCTCAAACTAGAGATGCTAGGTAACAATTAAACATGGAGGGAGGTCAATTTCACTCTCAATTTCATCAATCAAACAACCAATTTCATAAATCAAAGAATCAAAGTGAGGAAATTCCATACAAAGAGGGAAACATGAATCATGAAGAAATTGAAGCCAAGAACAAGATATATGTGACAAATCACGAGTATATAATTAGAAGAGGTAGTAATTGTTTCCCTACCTCAAGGTTTTGCTTGACAATGGTGGAAAAAGAAACCCGAGGTGGAGAGAACTTCAAATCCCGAACCTTGAACTTCCAGTGTGAATCCATGGTGACCCAAGCTCCACACAGTGTGTAGAACACGAAAATGGTCTTGGTTCTTGAAGTGGTTGAGTGAGGAGAGAGAGTTTTGAGCTTGGGGGTGGCAAAGTTGAAGGACAAGAAAGAGAGAGAGAGGGAGGGCCGGCTGTTTGTGGAAGAAAGGAGCGTGTTTTGCTTCAAAATTTTATGCTACACACACTCATGTACACACATTCATGCACTTACACCTCCCTTATCTTTCAAATGCATTTTAAAAAGATCCAAATGCAATCCACTTTTACTACAAAATCGAAAAACAGTACATTTTTCTCAGAAGAAAATGGGCAAAATTAAGATGACTTTGCCTTACTCAAAAACAATTTCCAATTATACCATTGTGATTAGAAAAATCCAAGAAACAATTACTGGGACCTTTTATCAGCCAAATCGAAACTTCTCCAAAAAATAATTTTTCATATGGATCTTACATCAAACCCAAATGTCCTTTGTGTATATAAAAAAAATGTAACCCCATCTCACTAATTTTTAATTCAACACTAGTCAATAAATGTTTTACAACATTGCTCACAAAACTCCAACTTTTATTTTCAAAAAGTAATTAAATTTCCTGGTATTTACTTTCTAACCTCCTTAGAAAATTTTGTCCTCAAAATTTCGCGTGCCAATGCGTGGATATGCAACATGTTATATGTACGACATGCAACCGTATCTCAATCCGTATCCGACACCGTATCTAAGAGATGCACAATTTTCAAGGTGGAAACTCATAAAGATTATGTGGTAAACGAGTTCAGATATTTCTCTTTCATCTCATCCTCTCTTTCCCACGCTGACTCTCCACTACCAAAATTTATTCACAACACCCATACTAATCATATGGATTTTTCCCCGCAGTACCTACTCACTCACGTCTAGGATATGTGTTGGCTTCTATCTTAACTTCAGTCATTACAAGGTACTGAACAACTAGGTTTAAACTATCCTGAAGTGCAAAATCACAACCTTAAAATTTAATCTCCCTTTTTAATCATAGATTCTCTAGATGCCTCCATTATTGCCTTTTATTCAAAATTTCAATCGATCCATAACTCTCCAAACACTCTATCCCACAGCCAAATCATAAACTCGAGCTCTTTGATGTAGAAATTTACTTATGGAAGCAAAACTCTCAACTGTTTCCCATCATCACTGACTAGGAAATTCAACTTTGCAGACTTTGATCAAGATTCATCAAATGAAAACAACTCTAACAACACCAAGATAAATCAATCTCAAATGTTGAGATTAAAGATAAGCTCCAAAGATTTCAATACCAGCCACACTCTATTTGCATCCAAATGTCTGAACATACCCATATTATATTAGTAAGTTTTGTCTTATCATACCATACCATATCATCATCCTCTAATCATTCTAATCTCTAATTGTCCAAACATTCCAGTATTCATCCCCATTGGTTATGACATTAGCACATCCCTTGATCACATACACTGTTATTACTTCAAAATCTATCCATATATCTTCTTTTTATCTCTGGAAAAAGGAATTCAAACCCTTCCAAACCCCATAAGAATATATCTCCAAGAAAAAGTCCAAGGGACGGTGTACCCAACTCCACTCCTATTATCCCAACCAATATACATAAATAAGAAATCCCGTTCATCTCTGTTTAATTTTCATTGCACTTATCTCATCAACAAACAACACCAACACTTAAGGTTTTACACCACAAGTACTCCAAATCCTCATATATCAACATGTATTATCCTAAAGTATATCTCATAGTGAATAAATGTGTTCACAGAGAGATTTATGTAATCCCCTTTATGGATTATTTTTGTAGATTGCACTTATCTCATCAACAAACAACACCAACACTTAAGGTTTTACACCACAAGTACTCCAAATCCTCATATATCAACATGTATTATCCTAAAGTATATCTCATAGTGAATAAATGTGTTCACAGAGAGAGATTTATGTAATCCCCTTTATGGATTATTTTTGTAGATTGCACTTATCTCATCAACAAACAACACCAACACTTAAGGTTTTACACCACAAGTACTCCAAATCCTCATATATCAACATGTATTATCCTAAAGTATATCTCATAGTGAATAAATGTGTTCACAGAGAGATTTATGTAATCCCCTTTATGGATTATTTTTGTAGATTGCACTTATCTCATCAACAAACAACACCAACACTTAAGGTTTTACACCACAAGTACTCCAAATCCTCATATATCAACATGTATTATCCTAAAGTATATCTCATAGTGAATAAATGTGTTCACAGAGAGATTTATGTAATCCCCTTTATGGATTATTTTTGTAGAACTTTGTTATTTATTATTGTAATAAAATAATGTTCCCGAAATTTGGGTGTTACAAAAAATACTTTTCAAAAAATGTATGATGAAAAAGATTTTAACCTTGATTTTGAGTAACACGTATTATCCTAAAGTATATCTAATTACAATAATTTTATATTTTTTACGATTATCCCAACGGAGAAAAATGGAAAAAATTATTTTACCAATAAGCCTTTCATATGGCTTGGACCTGCAAACTATTATATTCATTAAGTTGCCTCAAAGCCAGCAGGAGCTTCAGTTACTGGGCTCACCCATCGATCGGCCCAAGTACGGAGGTTTGTTGGGCTCACCCATGAACTGGCCCTATTGATCGGTTTGGGAGTGGTAATTATACGTCATCTTCATAATGTGTGTCGATACATTCATTTAGGTTTTTTCTTTTGGTCATTCGTCATTCCTAATCTATTACATAGAGAAAGGGGAGAATGAGACTCGATCTTGAAATGCAGTGTGGGGCATCCTAGAGCTCTACCGCATCAGCTAGTCACCACTTGCTCATTCATTCATTTAGGTTCAACATATATAGGAAAATGCTAAAGAGCACGGGAATTCCTTACCTGTTGACGGGGAATGCTGATTTGGCAAAGTTGCAAAGTATACATGTTAACTATCTTGAAACAATGATAGTACACACAACACCCACAACATTCTCACAAAGGGGTGTGGGATTTGTCTTGTGTGTAGCTTTTAGATTTTTAAAATTGAATTGAAGAAGAAAGAAGAAAACACTGGAAACATTTCAAGAAATAAAAAGACGCGGGAATGCTTCTTTTTTTTTTTTTTGCAAAGCACAAACTTTATTAATTTCTGAAGATACAAAGATTAAAAGGGAAGAAGAAAAATGGCATCACAACAAACCACTAGAACGATCATAGCCATTTCAATCCCAAAAGAGAAGCTAGCAAGATGCCAACTAAGAAACATCAAGAGAGGCCTTGTTGATGGGAGTGCAAAGAAAGAAAAGGAAATAGAAAAGCAAAATTTACAGTGCTTGGACAGTGCAATGCTCTTGGGTCTGAAAATGAAGTCGTCCAGTGAGAAATTGTGATCAACAAGTTTGGATTTTGCAAAAAGGGCCACTCTGATTTTGATGAGCTCTGAAACTTCTTCCCAATCTGGTACTGATCCCTCAAAGATCAAAATAGCCATTGGTAACAAATCTCATGTCAGCTTCTTATCTTTCTTCATATTGCTGCTTTCCCATCATATGAATAGAATGCTGGTTTCCCCCTTAAGGCATCTGCAGTAATGAAGTTAAGGTGAAATTAGTATAAGGAATTAGTCAGTCAGCATTTTTGTAGGTTTAATTTGGTTCCAATGGTATTGCTTGGATGTAGTTAGTGTTATAATAGTTAATGACAAAGATAAACAATCATACGACTGTATTGGTACAACTAAACATGAGGCAAGTGGGGCCAACTTCTTTTCACGTTTAAAATTTTCAATTGTAACTGTTAGTTGTGCTGGGTTTTTAAATATGGGTGCAAAGAATAGAATTGCTTTATATGATCCTGTTAACAAATTTACTGTTGAGATTCTTGGAGAAGAAATGATCTGTTTGTAGCCGTTGGGGGCTCTGTTTGGAGCCGTTTGGAAAGCTCCTTTATGGAGCAGTAGGTATTCTTTTCCTCTTTTTTTGTGTGGAGTCATTGGATGTTTGAGTCTCACTAGATCATAAATTTAACTAATCACATAAATTTAACTAAACACTAACTACTGGAGCACAAATACAAAATTTACCTAACAACACCATCACATCACATATGTGGACCCCATTTCTTTTGTACTTTTGTGTCATATAACAACACTTTTTGTCATAACCATTGGAGATGCCCTAGTCTTTCAAGTTTCAAATGTTAGGCGTACGGAATGCCAGTATTTCTTTTTTTCTTTTTTATTTCTTCCGGTAACGAACGACCATTTATCGACTTATTGATTAAACTTGTCTTCTAAGTAACTATTTCGTTGAATGCATCAACCGCGACTTCTTTTTAATTGTACTACTTGATAGTTCCTCCTGTCCCGCTCCAAAACGATTGTCGAGTCTGCAATATGAGAAATAAAAATAATATACTTCTAGTATATGAAAGAACTCATTGCTAATAAAAAAGAACTCATTGCTACTTCTTGTAAACTTGTCTTCTAAGTAACTGTTTTGTTATATGCATCAACCACGACTTCTTTTAATAAGTGAGAAAAACTGGCTTATTGAGTGAAATTATATTGATGTATTTTGAAAGAGTAATATGTCTCGTAAAGCGCAATAGGCCATTTTGTGGAACAACCTCTTATGTTTATTTTTTACCTTCCAAAATAAACTGAAGTGTTTTTTTTTTTTTTTTTCCTTAGCTGAAAAATAAACTGAAGTTGTGTTTAAAAAAACAAAACTTTCCTTGATTCCCAAGTAAACAAGGAGCCACGTTGCAACAGGGTATCAAAATCCGGCCAATCATTTTGTGCTCCGTAGCCAAGCCGGCCCTGATCTTTGGGTTGCCTTAGCCGAACCCCAGTGAATGAAGAAAACAAAATCGAGTTTGTTTCATGGTTTAGTTTAGTTTTATTTTTAGTTTTAAGGGTCCGTTTTTGGGGAGGACATAGTAAATGAGTGTTTACTTCAATAAGGACATTAACTTTTTCTTTAATGCCAAAAGGATAAATCACCTACACATTCCAAAAATGCCCTCACTAGATAATGAAAGTGCTTAAACCCCAAAACCTAATGAAAGTGCCTAAACCTAAGCCCCATTGTACCCTATGAAAGTGTCTAAAACCGTAGGGTACCCTATGAAAGTGCTTAAAATCCTAGGGTACCCTATGAAAGTACCTAAATTATTAAAACCCCATAATTGAAAAGTGCACCCTAAACCTAAACCCTAGAGTACCCTATGAAAGTGTCTGAAGTACTAGAGTACTCTATGAAAGTGCCTAAACAACTAGAACCCGATAATTGAAAAGTGTATCTTAAGTTCCTAAACCCAAAATGCCTAAATCAACTATACCCTACCCCAAACAACTCGCTAAAATTGGACGCCAAAAATTGAACCCACCCAAAATTGAAGAGAGAAATTAATTTCATCCCATCCATTAATGCCACGCATGAGAGAGAAAGACTTGACAGTGACATGAGAGAGAGAGAGAGAGGGTTTGACCGACTAATGACAATGATGGGTCATTGTCATCATTGTCGGGAAATTGCTTTTGTCCGTGGGGCAATTGCTTTTGCCCTCGGAAAATTCCTCCTCATGCGTGAGTGGTGTAGTTCATTAAGGGTATTTTTTTTCTAGTATTGTCCTTGACACATGAATTTTTTTTTATCAATGTATTAAATGCCTTAAAATAAATTAAGCTGGACTAAACACCATTTAAACCTCCAAATTTGTCCTTTAGATCAATTTTCTGTAGTTTTAATTAGTACTCTCATTTCTCTCTCTATCTCTCTTCATTCATTACCCCTATTTCCAAAACTAAACTAAAACAAACAAGGCTTTTAAGTTGAATAACATTAAAAAAAAGATTCAACAGGAAATTCCAGGCTGGTCACGCTTTATTTGATTTGTCCCATGCCAACCCATTTTTGTATTTTCCTTCCGTGTACGCCCTGATGCGCGCGTGATAGTCTTTTTCCGTTCCTTGTGTGCCACACACTCCCACTTTTCCGACAATTACACAGCATGGTACCACTTTGGTGCTACTTTTCCTGACATTGAATTGACTCTCTCTCTCTCTCTCTCTCTCTCTCTCTCTCTCTCTCTCTCTCTCTCTCTCTCCCTTTTTTATTTTAAAATTTAAAATACAATAAATTTTTTTTGCACATTTATTTTTTATAAAAATTATATATTTAAAATCTACTCGATGAGGTCTTTCTAACAAGATCCATTGTGCATATGAAATTTAATACGTGTAAAAAAAGTTTTTTTTTTTTTATACTCGTTCATTAAGATTCCATACCCCTTCTAAATAATTCGCATCCCCCAAAATAAAAGAACTCACATATTTCAAATGCAAAATTCACATATTATAACTCACTCTGCAAAAAAACACAATTCACACCCAAAAAAAATAAATTCGCATACTTGAATTGTAGAATTCACACATCATAAGTCCACTCTTCAACATACAAAATTCACACCCAAAAAGAAAGTGTGCTATTAATGGTGTGAATTGTTGCATGAGTGTTAATTGTGTGTTATTGGAGGTGTGGATTGTTACAAGGGGTGTGGATTGTGAGCTATTTTTGTCTTGTGAATTGTTTCATGGGTGTGAATTGTGTGTATTTGCAGGTTGTGAATTATTTAGGAGTGGTGTGAATTCTGCATTAAGGGGTGTGAATTGTGTATTTTGGAGACTGGGTTGTGATGCATGTGAATTCTGCATTTAAAGTCTGTGAATTCTTTCATTGGTGGGTGTGAATTGTTTATAAATGGTATAAATTATTATTAATTAATGGGTATACAAAAAAATTACATGTACAAAATTTCATATTCAAATGGTATCTTATTTGGAAGATCTCATCAAATAGATTCCAAATATATAATTTTTATAAAAAATAAACATATATAATAAAAGTTATTTTATTTTAAAATATAGGAAGCTTCTTCAAGGAGGACATAGTATATGAGTTATTTATGCAATAAGGACATCAACTTGTTTTTAATGCCAACAGGACATTTGGGCAGTAGGTGATAAAAATATCCTAGGAAGGGCCTTGTTTGGCTAACAAAAAATTAAAATTTTTCGTTTTTTTTTTCATATTGATTGCGCAAATAATGTAATCTGTTGACCTTCCTGGGAAGGGCCTTGTTTGGCTAACATAGAAAATGAATTTTTCTTTTTTTTTTTTTCAAATCTGGTTGCGCAGATAACCTTATCTGTTGATCTTTCGGGAAAGGCCTTGTTTGGCAAACAGAAAAAATAATTTTTAATATTTTTTTTAGATCTTGTTGCATAGATAACATTATCTGTTAACGATTAGCACATCTATTGTTATCTGTTGATTTTTTCTAATATACAAAGAATTAATCACACAGATACCCATATCTGTTGAAAATTCATTACCAAACGAGGTTTCCTTTGGATAATGTTAAAATCCAAATGACTGGGTATATGAAATACCCCAATTGTTTGGACATGGTTTGAACTACCCTATATATGTGTACCAAGGGACCCCTTAATTACATCCTCTCTGCCTCACGAAAATAAGGTAATCTGTTAGCCATTCTAGAAGGGCCTTGTTTGGCTAACACAGAAAATAAATTTTTCATTATTTCTCTTATCTGATTGCGCAGATAAGGTAATCTGTTAACACAAACTATGATTTTTTTCTTATTTTTCTTCCAAATTAGCACATATACCATTATTTGTTGAAAAAAGACACACTACAAGAGAAAACACATTTGGCGACCAAAAAATTTGTCGTCAAAGGGTTGTTTTTAGTCGCCCTAATACTTTGGCAACCAATATTTTAGTCGCCCAGTTTGTCGCCGAAACGTCGTCTGGGAAAGTATACGCCGACTAAAAATTTGGTTGGTCGCCAAAGGGGAGCCATACGGCGACTAAAATATTTTGTCGCCAAAGGGGAGCCATACGGGCGACCAAAAATTTTGTCGCCAAAGGGGAGCCATACGGCAACAAAAAAATTTTGTCGCCAAAGGGGACGGCAACCAAACTGTTTGTCGCCAAATGGGAGCCATACGGCGACCAAAATTTTGTCGCCGAAAGTTCATACGAAAAAAAAAATTTTGCCCATGCGCCTCTGCCAAGAATTGAACCCACGACCTCCCACTTCTTAACCCAACACCTAACCACTGGGCTACCTATGCATTTATGTTCCATTTGTTAGAAACAATTTATATGTATTATCTTTTCGTATATTCCTTTTTACATTAACAAATGTATAACATTATTTATCATAAATTATGTAATGCACTATATTTTATTATATATATTATTATAATATATTTTATTTATATATATTTTTGGCACTAACCTTTGGACTACCTTTGCATTCAACGTACCACACGCCCTGCCAAGAATTGAACACCCAACACCTAACCACTGGACTACCTTTGCATTTATGTTCCATTTGTTAGAAACAATTTATATGTATTATCTTTTTAGTATATTCCTTTTACATTGACAAATGTATAAACATTATTTATCATAAATTATGTATTGCACTATATTTTATTATAGTATATATTATCTTTTCGCGTTGTATATTTTTGGCACTAAACATTCCACGACCAAAGCCGATGTTTGGTCGCCAAAGCCATCGCATAGGCGACAAAACAAAATTTGGTCGCCAAAGGGGAGCCATACGGCGACCAAAAAAAAATTTGGTTGCCAAAGCTATCGCATAGGCGACAAAAAAATTTGGTCGCCAAAGGGGAGGCATACGGCGACCAAAAAAAAAGTTGGTCGCCAAAGCCATCGCATAGGCGACAAAAAAAATGTGGTCGCCAAAGGGGAGCCATACGGTGACCAAAAAAATTTGGTCGCCAAATTTGGTCGCCAAATGTGTTTTTTCTTGTAGTGACATATATGGTAATCTGCTGTAGTTTGACCTCTATTTCATGTCAATAATAACAATAGATTATCAAATATGTATAGATTTGTACTCTGTATTATGCCAACAAAATAAACATATATGGTAATCTGTTGCCATCTGGCCTTGTTTCATGCCAATAACAGCTACAGATTACCAAATATGTGTAGATTTGTACTTTGTATCATGCTAACAAAACAAACATATATGGTAACCTATTGCAATCTGGCATCTGTTTCATTTTAATAACAACAACAAATTATCATATATGTATACATTTGTACTCTGTATCATATCAGCAAAGCAGGCATATACGATAGTCTGTTGGCCTCTGTTTAATGCCAATAACAACGACAGATTACCAAATATGTGTTCACCTCTACTCTATTTCATGCTATCAAAACTGACATATATGGTAATCTGTTGTAATCTAGCCTCTGTTTCATGCACTAATCAAACAAATTTAGCGGGTTTAGTTCCTTAAGCATGGTGCTTTGGCTAAAAATAAACCAAATAGTTTTTTTTTTGTCTTTATTCAAATTTATTTTGCATTTGTTAGTTTTACGTCAATTTTTTTGTGGATTATTGGTTTTGCCATGACGAGATGAATGTAAAAGGTATATACAAAAAATGACACTAATTAAATAACTAATCGAACTTTTTAATTTGGTTTCAAAAAATTTGAAAAATTATGCTCAAAATCATTTTTTTTTTGATCCGAAAATAATACATCTTTTTATAGTGGACTATTAGACCAAAACACAGTCCCTCTTTCTTGTCATTTTTTACATTTAGAAAAATGTGACCCCAAGTGGTCGCATGCTCAAATTCTATGGAGGTCAACCATTCCAAACCCCGGGGCTACTGGGGGTTTTGTATGGTTGTTATCGTCAAGGCCCCGGAGGTAATTGATGTGCGCACAAGCTAACCCGGATATCCAATTGTAAAAAAAAAAAACACTAATTATGTAGTTCAAAAAAAAAAAAATGGCGGTTGATATAATCAATACACTATTACAAATGTAAATATTAGTCCATGACTCCACATGAATTCAATCAACTAGCTTCTAGTTATGGACTACACATGTTTATGTAGTTGTAATATCCCAAATTTTTTTTAAAAAAAATAAATAAATAAAATTTGTGATATTTGTATATACTAATTTTACTAATTTAATTTTACTCAATTTTGACTTTTGTTGACCAATTGCGGGTCTCCTGGCGAGCGCATCGTAATGCGTGTTCTACTTTCAAGATTTTTTCCAAACGATTCTGAGCACACGGTGACGTTGCCCACGATTTTTCAAGTTCGCATGAATATTTTGGTAATTTTCTGAGACCGAAACCCGGACAGTTCGAACACTGCTCGGAGTAAATTGTACTGCATTGTGCTACATCGCGTGCCGCGGGGGCCCCTCCAAACTACTCCCACACTCCACCAACCACATTTCCCTCCACCACTCATCTCACCTACTCCCACACTCCACCTACAATACTTCACCTCCACCACTTATCCCACCTACCACCAACCATTTCCCCTACATAACTCATCACCCATCCTCCTCAAAATTTTCGGCAGAGAAGAGGAGAGATTGAGAAATGCTGGAAAAGAGGAAGAAAGGAAGAGAAGAAAAGAAAAAGAGGAGAGAGGTCACCATCACTTTCTCCAATTTTCGTCCATATCACGTACCCATTTTTACAGCCACTTTGCTCATAGTTACAGTCGTTTTTAGGACTAGACTTCTTCATAGAAGTTGTAGAGGGCGTCTAGAACCTCATTTTCGACACAAGAATCATCCAAATCGGTTGAGTTTTGAGTGAGTTATAGCCTTCCAAAGTTCAGTAAAAATCTCGGGTACATTTTTCCAGACAGCTTTCTGTTCTTCGGTAAATCTCCATTTTTCTTCTCGTTAAAGTGGATTTCGGGTTTAGGTTCCTTCACGAAGATTGTAGATCACTTCAAGCTCTTCGTTTTAGGTTCAAGAATCACTCAAAACCGTTGAGAAATGACCACGTTATTGCGGCCCGAAATTTCTGGTCTATTCAAACCGAGTAGCTCATTGGACCTTTACAAATCTTCATTTTTCTCATTGTTAGAGTGCGTTTTAGGCTTATACTTCTTCATCAACATTATAGAGCACTTCGAGAGCTTCATTTTAGACACAAGAATCGCTGGAAACGGACGAGGTTTGAACCCGATATCGCAGCCCAAAGATTCTGTTTGCCACTCGAAATACCGCCGGACTTTACCGTCGAGCTTTTCGTCCGGACCAAAGGTAGAAACTCGTACCCACCCTATTCCAAGCTTTTGAATGTGTTATAATGATCTATGAGTAATTTAGAGTTGATGGGTTAAAGCCCCAATTCAAGGGTTTCCATTAAAACCCGAAATTTAAACGCATGAATGTAATTAAAACATTATTTTCGTGCTTAGTAAACTCTAGATCCATCATGGTTCATGTTGTTAATTATTCCAAGCATGTTTAATGTTTTAATAACTGTTTATATGAGTTTCTCCATAAATTTATTGTGCTTAATCTTGTTATGGATCGTTGTGTTTAAGTTAGGGGTTCAAAGTGCAATTTATTGAAAATTGGCGTGCGTACTTTGTATCATTTACGAAACATACTTATATCAACTAAATGTAACTACTGGAAATTTAGGATTTTAACGAAATGACCGAAATTCCCTTCGGGTGTAAAATGACTATTTTGCCCTTGTGTGTGTAAATTACATAATGTGTAGTTTTATACTTAGTAAGAAAATCAAGGAATTGTGTTTTGTGACAAGTTAGGACTTTATTATCCAAAATAAAGTATTTTTATGTATTTACCCTTGTTGGTGGCAAATTACATTTTTGCCCTTGTACTATGTTATTTTACAAAAAGGCCCCCAGAGTTTGTAAAATTACACTAAGGACCCTAGAGTCGTGAAATTATGTTGGGCACCCTTGTACTTACTTAAAATGACGTTGGTGACCGTTACTTCCTTTAAATTACATTTTGACCCCAATAGTTTAGTAAATTACGTTTTGACCCCTGTAGATTGAATTTATTACGTTTAGACCCTTGGTATTCGATTACTTGAATTTCGTGAACTAGTGAATTGAGATAATTGGTTGTGACCCTTGAGATATTGTTATCGCTTTGATTCTGCTGTTAAGTGCACTTTCCATAAACGTGTTAAATGTTAGAATGGACAACTAGGTTCCCGGGTTGGGTGATCGTACACGGATATCACATAGACGATAAGGTTAATGGAAAAGTGAAATGGGATTGATTATGGGGAGTCACCCCAAGATTTGTTGAATGGCAGTCAACCAAGTGATGAATCGATTATGGGGAGTCACCCCAAGATTTGTTGAATGGCAGTTAGCCAAGTGGTTTTGTTTTGGAGGAATATTTGGCAGACTGCCAGGATTTCGAAACCCTAGGGTATGCCACTCTGTGATTTGCTTCATTTGAATTCTGAGGCGTTAAAAGGATGGATGTATTATAGACCGAAGTCACGCTATATACCTACAAGTGAGCCGACGCTTGTCACTGTGAGCCCAAATGGGTACGGTCGGTCCACAGGAAATTCATCCTTGTGAGGCCACTGACGGTTGGATTAAGTAAGTAACTTATACCTTCTGTCGGGGCTCCCAGTCAGGGCAAGCAAGGGGGGAGTATATCACAGTTTGGTCATATTCCTTAGTGGTTAACCGGGAGGAAAGTTCTCTAGGTTGAGAACTTAGATGAACATGTAAGTTAATGGCTAGTAACGAAATCAGCTATGTGTTTAATTTCTGTTCTACGATTTATCTCCTGTTTAATTCCTTTAATTACTGTTTTTCAATCATATATGTTGTACGTGTATGTTAAGCAAGGGTTGAGTGGGTTAGAGTAGCTATTGAGTGATTTATCGCTCACGGTGTTACACTTCGTGTGACCCTGGTATAATACTATGATGTTGCTTTGCGACTCGGACGTATTATGCTAGACTTTGGAGATGAACAGGAGAAGCACTATAGTTTGGAGGCCTACGGAGCTAAGGAGGACACCGCCAGAGTTGACGACCATACCACAGAGTAGAGATAACCCTAGCATACCTAGTAGTGAATGATTGTACTTGGCAAGGAGATTAATGTATTTTTACATAGTGGAATATTGTTGTAAAACTTTATTATTTCTTTTTAATAAATTTAACGTACCCAAAAATCGGGGTCGTTACAGTAGTAGTAAGTATCTTTTTTTTTTCTTTTTCATACTATTAACCAAACAAATATGTAAGAACCCGCATGAAAAATTAATTTTTGGAGAAGTTTCGATTTGGCCGATAAAAAATGGCGGTAATTGTTCCTTGGATTTTTCTAATCACAATGGTATAATTGGAAGTTATTTTTGAGTAAGACAAAGTCATCTTTCGCCTATTTTGTTCGGAGAAAAATCTGCCGTTTTTCAGTTTTGTACTAAAAGTGGGGGGATGAGATTTTGATGTGATTAGAATTTTAAAATTTTAGAAATGCCATTGTTTCCAAATGGGGGGTATTTCCTTATTTTCATAAATAAATTAAAGTAAAGACAAGTTTTCTTTACTTAAGTTTGGTTTATGAAAATAAGTATTGAGGTCACATACTATATACACAAGTGACATTTGGGGGTGTAGTGTAATAAGGGAATTATAATAAGTAGTGTGGGGCAAATTTGAAAGAAAACAAAATATCTCATTCCTCCTCTCTCCTCCACCGATCGGGCTCTCTCTCTCTCTCTTCTCCTCCATTTTTTACTCACTCCAAGCTCAAACCTTGCCCTCCTCACTCAACCTCTTCAAGAACCAAGGCCATTTTCACGTTCTACGCACCGTGGGGAGTTCGGGTCACCTTGGAATCACACCGGGAGCACCAATTTCGGGTTTGTGGGAAATCCAAGCTTAGGGCTTCATTCACCCACATTTTTCAAGCAAATCCTTGAGGTAGGGGAACAATTTTCTACTCTCTCTAGTTATATGTTGGTGATTTATTGCACATACTTGGATTTTAGCTTCTATTTCATTGGATTTCATGTTTTCCCCAAATTGGGGTGGGTTTCTCACTTGATTTCTTGATCTACTCTTTGGCTTATCATTTGATGAAATTGGGGGTGAAATTGACTTCCCTCCATATCCAATTGTTGCCTTGCACTTCCAATTTGAGCATTTGCTATCCTTAGTGTGATTGGGTTGAAATTCCACACCCTTAAGGTGAAAATCTGCTGCGGTAATCGTTCATGCCGCTGCCCCTCAGAAAATTCAAATGACCGCCTGCTTTTAGGTAGTAGTCTTGGCCACCCTTTTGATGTCCATTTGATCCCCCGACGCTTGTACTTTGATAAAACCGCCTTTTGGCACCACTTTCGGACGATTTAACCCGAGAACTTTGGTTTTACAAGCAAATGAGTCGTTTTACATTCCATGAAAGTTAATGGTTTTGAAAGTTAGGATGTGTGTGTGTGGGTAAAGCTAATTTTAATGAAAGATGCGGAAAATGAAGTGAAGTTTTGAAAAGACGGACTACTTATAGAAGTTTTGATGAAATGTTTGGGGAATGATGAGATATTATTAAATCGATACCCTCGTTGGATAAAAGTATTTGATAAAGGCTCATGGGCCTATGGAACCCCTAGAGGCACGCGCCTGGGGCCTATGGAACCCGGCAGAGGGATTAAATCCCCTAGCACTTTATAAACTTGATGATTTTCTTCAACAAAAGAAACGGGAAACAAAGTTTTGGTCTATCCCTAACATTTAAATTCGGAACTTGTTATATAAACTTAATTTTGACTTGGGTGATGAGCTTGGGTGTTGGGTGGATCCTTGGAACTACTTGAGTACGTCGAAATTTCCTAAGTTCTCTTCCATGCCTTAGCCTCGTGAATCCATGCATGAGCCCTCGTTTGACATGTCTAGCTCTCATGTGCATGCATCATATTCATACGCCTGTATTTAGTAGATTAGTTCTCCTACTTACGACGTCACAAGTGTCTTCACCCTATCATTTTCGCAGTCTTCGACTGGGCGCATGCATAGTGTGGAGTGCATGACATAGATGAAGAGCATACCGGCATGGAGTTATTTTATTCATCTTTTTGGCATCAAACATTTCTTTTGGGGAGATGATATTGTAACTCTAATCTTTTCTTATCTTTTGACTATAGATTTGTAATAACTTATGGGATATTATCTTGATTACACCTTTGGGGCAAGGGTGCCTAAACTTTATTATTTGATTACACCTTTGGGGCAAGGGTGCCCAAACATTTGATAGCCGTTGGGCTAAGGACGTACTATAATTTATGAAAATTTTTATAATTTATGAAAATTTTTATCTTTTAACTTACTTATTGTTTGAGATTCTTTTATCAATGTTTTGAAAAAAAAAATGAGGGCGTGACAAAATAACCCTACAACATCATTTCCCTTGAATTAATAAGTGATTCTACCAACAACACTATATCCGTGCAATCCCAACTCTTCCTCCACCATTGTAAGACCGTCCCGTCCACCATCGATCCCTTCTATGACCTCTTGTCCTGAGAGGGCTACATGAATATGCATCAGGAAAAGCCAAATCACGGGTGGATGTGGGTTTTGGTGCTAGTAATTACTTCTATGGTGGGTATCTCTCTCAATTGCAGAAAACATGGGGGTTTACAAAAAAAAATTGTAGAAAACATGTGATCTCCTTCCTTCAGATTGCAGCGGATAAAACAAACCAAATTGCTTAACTATCAGAGAATTTACCATGGCAACAATCGAATTTTGTATCCGACAACGAGTTCTGTCAAGAAAAATTGCACAATCAGAGAATTTGTCGGTGTATTCGACAGTGTGAGGTATGGGTGAGAATTGAAGATTTTATTCTTCGGGCAATTTTTTGCTGGTGGCGTACGAGATGACGATTTGCTTGAATTCGTCGGACATGGCGAGTGGCTCCCCAACGATCTGCTTGAACTCATCGGCCTTGGCATCGCCGGCGGTGCTGCCTTTGCCGAACAACCTCCATGCTGGAGGGGTGTTGAATTTGTTTGATTTGTTTTCATGCGTCTTTTTTTTCTTTTCATTTTCATTCTCTTTTTTGTTTAAGGTATTTTTGTCTAGTATTGTCCTTAAACCTTCAAAAAAATTTAATCCATGTATTGGAGGCATTAAAATAAGTTAGACTGGACTAAAAACCCTTTAAAGCTCTAGACTTAGCCTTTTGGCCAATATTCTATAAAATATAATAGTATGAGAGAGAGAGAGGGGGGCAAATATCTACCTAGTGCCGAAGACTTTGAAGAGAGAGAGAGAGAGAGAGAGAAAGTGACGCACCTACACGCCTAGTTGTGACGCACCTACAATTTGATGTGACAGCACATAAAATTGTGCTAGTTGACTTCCGCGCGTGGGGAGGGCTGGGATGAAATGTGTTGACATCGGGTGGATTTTGAAGGAAGACTCCGGAAAAAAAAAAAAGACTGGCCAGTAAGAAGCCCAAGATTCAATAGTTATAAACTCCAATAATTAATGAGGGAAAGTAGAATATGACCCCTTATAAGTTCCACATTAGAGGAAATTCAATAGTTATAATTTCCAATAGTTGAACTTCACCCTTCTCCTGTTGCCGACAGCAATGCCGACCCCTTGATCTTCTTTACTTCTTTCTTCTGTTGGGTATTGCTTCCCACAAAACCCACCGAATTATGGGTGGGAAACCAATATTCAGAGAGAAAGAGAGAGAGTAGGATTTTGAAAGAAACCCTTGATTTTATAAATTGAGAGGGTTCTAGAGAGTTGCTTTGGAAACTCTCGACGTCTGTCTCTTTTGTTTTCCTATGGAAAGATGCTAATCCCTATAAAAGTCAAAACAGAATGGATGAATGTATTCTCATTTTTGGCTTTGGTTGGGGGAAAATGACTGCAATAAACACCGATTAATGGTGTATATCATATGCACATATTGTATGATTCAGATTGTACTATCACATTAGTAATTGTAACATTTTAGTTTTTCATAATTTTTCAGCAATATGATTCGTAACATTTTGATGTGACTTATAATTTTATAAAAAAAATTGTAACTTTTATAAGAGTGTGTACCCAAATAAAAAATATGTATTATAATATTTTTCCATTGAAGAAATGAGTTTCGTCATTTTGTGCCATCTACATTTTAAACATTATGGGCCAAAAAACAAACAGTTCAGTCACTAACAAACAGTTCAACAACTTCAAAGAATGTTAACCAATGACGGAAGTGCTTTCGTCATCAACTTACAGTTAGAAGCAAGTGATGGCAGCTGCCTTTGCCTTAATTCATTGACATGATGATACTTGGAGAGCAATCTCATGATGATACTTGGAGAGCAATCTTAGAGCCTATATAAGGGCAAAGACAAACACTAAAAGGCACACAAAATAATCCACTCTAGATACTCTATACTTCTATCTCTAGTAAGTACTCACTAGACAATTGAAGTGCTGTCCCGGCCATTTTTTGGTTTGGTTTGGCACTAACATTGGGTGCTACTTGTGCAAAAAGATTCAAAGCTCTGGGGAGTCTACCATAGCATTGAAGGGTTCACTTAGGGTGGTCAAATCGAACGACGGTCGCCAAGGCCTAATTTAGTCTTTTGTTGAGATTGTTCAAATGGTTACCATGAAATCCCAAGAAGCCACTTTTTGGAATTTTCGATATCGCTATGATGTGTTTTTGAGCTTCCGTGGTGAAGGCACTCGCAAGACATTCATTGACCACCTATACACAGCTTTGACCCATGCCGGATTCAAGACCTTCAAAGATGATAGAACCAAAAAGGGAGAAGACATCAATTCTGAACTTGAAAAAGCAATTCAGGGGTCGAAGATGTCGATAATTGTACTCTCAAAGAACTACGCATCATCAACTTGGTGTCTTGACGAGCTTGTGATGATCATGGAACGTAGGAGGACTTATAGACATGTAGTACTACCTGTCTTCTATGATGTGGACCCGTCCCAAGTGAGGAAGCAAACAGGCAGTTTTGAAAAAGCATTTGCAAAGCATGAAAAGACACTCAAATCTGCAAAAGGTGAAACAAAGGAGAAACTGAAGGACATGATAAGAAGATGGAAGGCTGCGCTTACAGAAGTTACAAATGTGGTCGGGATGAATTTACAAGACCAAACTTGTGGGTACGTAATTTCCTCGTGGCTCTTGCTTCTTTAATTAGGTTGGGACATTACTAGCATTCATCTGATCATCCTCATCCAATTACTTGAGGAGTGACAATAATGTGATTGACACAGAATGGAAATTTAATGTTACTTAAAATAGTATTTTGAAATTTTCGTTATTTTAGTTTTAGTAATTTTGTTACAGAGTCTTGCAAAAAAAAGTGTTATAGAATAATTGTTTCCTAATTTAGTTTATCTAGCTTCCTTTTAATTCTTGCTTGGTCAAGGAAGAAATTTAGTTTCTATGTTTATTGTTTTTTTTTTTTAATTTCCTAGTATGCCGAAATTCTACTATTATAAATAGGGATGTAAGCCTATAATAGGGATGTAAGCCTCTTTGCTACGGGAGCTGTTTATTGATTATTGATTAATGAAAATTGAGAATTTTTCTCTAGTCATTTGTTGAAGTAGGGAGTACATCTAGTTCAACAAAAATTCATGATTGTCATTGTTGCGCGTTCTCCTTATTTCAACACGCCTCCCTGCATCAGTGATCATTTATGTTAGTTATTGCTTTTGAATGTGTAATTTGTTTGTTCGTGCTATTCATTCATGTATCCTTATCTTGTTTTATTTCCCATCTTCATTGCAATTTTTTAGACACGAGGCAAGATTTATCTCGGAAATCGTAGAACAGGTTGGAAGCAGACTACGTTACGCAGTCTTTAACATTGCCCGGGCGAGTTCGTTATTTTCTTTTATGTCCTATGTGTTTCTCTGTCGCAAGGTAAGTCCTTAATTTCTTCCATCCTGAAAAAAAATAAAAAATTGGCAAAGAATTTCTCTTAGTAGTTGTATTATTAAATTGTTACCCACCAACTCTTCGAAAAGCTTATTCTTTCAAAGAGTGGGGCAACATTATTATTTATATCCCAACAACCCCTTCACGCGACCTAACCACACGTAAATATTTAATTTTTTAGGTAGACAGTGTGGTTCGAACACAAGATGTATTGTATGCTCTGATACTATATTATATTGTTAACAACTAATTTATGCAAAAGCTTAAACTTTTAGAGAGAGGGACAATTTTATTATTTATATCTCAACAATTATCATCTTCTTTTTTTTCTCATGTGTTTTTCTTTTTCTTGCTTCCACCATTCTGTTATGAACTATAGTGAGAAAATGCCAAAGTTAATTTGCCCTAAGTATATAAATTCCCCAATCTTACAAAATTAAAATGAATTGGAATTTTACAAAATTAATGGTTATTAGTCAGGTAACTAGTGAAAACTTATGTCGGAATTGAAATGACACTCCATTTCCATGGTCTCTAAAAGTCCACTAATTCTTGATTGCAGGGGATAATTTCAAACTGAAAGTCAAGTTCTCGAGCTTAAGTGAAGATTGAAGCTGAAGTGTATATATATAGTTTTAATATATTTCCAAAGTACAAAAAAAAAAAAAAAAAGAAGAAGAAGAAAGAAGTGAATATTGAAGCTGAAGTGTATATATATAGTTTTAATATATTTCCAAAGTACAAAAATAAAAAAAAAAGAAGAAGAAAGAAGTGAATATTGAAGCTGAAGTGTATATCTATAGTTTTAATATATTTCCAAAGTACAAAAAAAAAAAAGAAGAAGAAGAAGAAAGAAGTGAATATTGAAGCTGAAGTGTCTCTATATAGTTTTAATATATTTCCGAAGTACCAACCAAAAAAAAAAGGTGAAGATTGAAGCACATAGAAAATGCAATTAGCTAGTACAGGACAGTATATATGGTCTTTTTTCTTATTTTTTTAATGTGGTTTTTTTCTTTGTTTTTTATGTAGTTTTTCTGTATATAGTTATGATGTGTTTGTCACATATGGCTTCCTGTAATTATTTGTCTTATTGATCAATAAATTTCAAATTTTAGTGCATTGCAATTACCAAGAGTTGCAATTCCGGAACTCTCAATTTATAATTTTGCCCATTTTAATGTTTGTTGATGAATTTTGAGAGCTGCTTTGCTACATCTACTGCTTTGTTAGAATCGAATATTTAATTAGTTGTAAACAAACATCACTTGGAATCCGGAAGTCTATTGGGTCTGAATGGCCTACAGGCTGCAAGAAACGTAGGGGGTGTTCTACTAAGAGAGTTTTTTTGGCTTATTGGCTTTTCACGGCTTTTTATGTGATGTATGGTGAGAGAGAGTCTCAATTTTTGTAATAAACTTGATTTTTTGAGTTCATGGAATGAGGCCAAAAAACTAGAGGTGGGCGTCATGTCATGTTGTGTCACGCCCTCATTTTTAACAATCAAAATACAAATATAACCCACGGGGAATTGGTCAAAAGTCATCTATAATGCCTTTGAAAAGTCAGGTTAATAGTACATATCCAAGTCAAATTACACATATCTCTCTTCAAAGGGTACTCGCACCCAAATACATAAGTACCAAAAAAAAAAATTTAAGTTATTACACACTTTGAATATTTTTCAAAGATTAAAGAAATTAAAGTTACGTGATCATCTTCCTAAAATAAGTTAAGTATGGGGAGGATAAAATAACTTCATGATCAAAGTAAGCTTCATGTTTTGCGTCCACACGCCAAGCATTCTAATTATGTGTCGTTCTGAGTACCTGAAAATGATAGGGTGAGGTCACTAACTTGTAGGGAAAACTATACTACAACCACTAGGTGTATAAATATGATAGGTGGACATGATATGGGTTGAGATGAGAAGAAAAGTTCAAAGGAACTTAAAAGAAGCTAAAACAAGTGGTACATGTCCAAAAAGTACCCACGTGTCCAAAGTATTATCAGTAAAACTCAATTTTGCACAATATTGCACAATATTGTCGTCACAATATTGCACAATATTATCAGTAAAACTCAATTTTTATGTAGAGGGCCGGCCCTGTTCGTAGCAGCACTCATGCATATATACTAGTACAGTAAAAAATTAGTCATTTTTTTATTCTATTAAATTCGAATAAAAAAACTAGTAAAAGAGCTGTAGTATTTACAAACATTTTTTTGCATTTGGAAATTTCACTTAGGTGTTAAACAATTTGGGTATTTTTTGGTGTTCATTTTTCAAGGATGAGAATTACTATTTGTAAATAAATGACAGCAACGCAGAATGTTAACAACAACTTCCAAGAATGTTAACCAATGACGGAAGTGCTTTCGTCATCAACTTACAGTTAGAAGCAAGTGATTACAGCTGCCTTTGCCTTAATTCATTTACATGATGATACTTGGAAAGCAATCTTAGAGCCTATATAAGGGCAAAGACAAACACTAAAAGGCACACAAAATACTCCACTGTAGATACTCTATACGTCTATCTCTAGTAAGTACTCACTAGCGGTTGGAGTGCTGTCCCGGCCATTTTTCGGCTTGGTTTAGCACTAACATTGGGTGCTACTTGTGCAAAAAGATTCAAAGCTCTGGGGAGTCTACCATACCGTTGAAGGGTTCACTCAAGGTGGTCAAATCGATCGACGGTCACCACAGGCTAATTTAGTCTTTTGTTGAGCTTGTTCAAATGGTTACCATGAAATCCCAAGAAGCCACTTTTTGGAATTTTCGATATCGCTATGATGTGTTTTTGAGCTTCCATGGCAAAGACACTCGCAAGACTTTCACTGACCACCTATACACTGCTTTGACCCATGCCGGATTCAAGACCTTCAAAGATGATAGAACCAAAAAGGGAGAAGACATCAATTCTGAACTTGAAAAAGCAATTCAGGGGTCGAAGATGTCGATAATTGTACTCTCAAAGAACTACGCATCATCAACTTGGTGTCTTGACGAGCTTGTGATGATCATGGAACGTAGGAGGACTTATGGACATGTAGTACTACCTGTCTTCTATGATGTGGACCCGTCCCAAGTGAGGAAGCAAACAGGCAGTTTTGAAAAAGCATTTGCAAAGCATGAAAAGAGACTCAAATCTGAAAAAGGTGAAACAAAGGAGAAACTGAAGGACAAGATAAGAAGATGGAGGGCTGCGCTTACAAAAGTTACAAATGTGGTCGGGATGAATTTACAAGACCAAACTTGTGGGTATGTAATTTCCTCGTGGCTCTTGCTTCTTTAATTAGGTTGGGACATTACTAGCATTCATCTGATCATCCTCATCCAATTACTTGAGGAGTGACAATAATGTGATTGACGCAGAATGGAAATTTAATGTTACTTAAAATAGTATTTTGAAATTTTCGTTATTTTAGTTTTAGTAATTTTGTTACAGAGTCTTGCAAAAACAAGTGTTATAGAATAATTTGTTTCCTAATTTAGTTTATCTAGCTTCCTTTTAATTCTTGCTTGGTCAAGGAAGAAATTTAGTTTCTATGTTTATTTATATATATTTTTTAATTTCCTAGTATGCCGAAATTCTACTATTATAAATAGGGATGTAAGCCTCCTTGCTACGGAGCTATTTCTTGATTATTGATTAATGAAAATTGAGAATTTTTCTCTAGTCGTTTGTTCAAGTAGGGAGTACATCTAGTTCAAAAAAAATTCGTGATTATCATTGTTGCGTGTTCTCCTTATTTCAACACGCCTCCCTGCATCAATGCTCATTTATGTTAGTTATTGCTTTTGAATGTGTAATTTGTTTGTTCGTGCTATTCATTTATGTATCCTTATCTTGTTTTATTTCCCATCTTCATTGCAATTTTTTAGACACGAGGCAAGATTTATCTCGGAAATCGTCGAACAGGTTGGAAGCGGACTACCTTACGCAGTCTTTAACATTGCCTGGGCGAGGGCGAGTTCATTTTTTTCTTTTGTCCTACGTGTTCCTCTGTCGCAAGGTAAGTCCTTAATTTCTTCCATCCTGAAAAAAAATAAAAAAATAAAAAATTGGCAATAAATTTCTCTTAGTAGTTGTATTATTAAATTGTTACCCACCAACTCTTCGAAAAGCTTATTCTTTACCAGAGAGTGGGGCAACATTATTATTTATATCCCAACAGCCCCTTCACGCAACCTAACCACACGTAATTATTTAATTTTTTAGGTAGACATTGGGTTCGAACACAAGATGTATTGTATGCTCTGAT
The DNA here is from genome assembly GCA_022606695.1 of Vaccinium macrocarpon. Classification (NCBI taxonomy): domain Eukaryota; kingdom Viridiplantae; phylum Streptophyta; class Magnoliopsida; order Ericales; family Ericaceae; genus Vaccinium; species Vaccinium macrocarpon. The sequence continues at coordinate 15,728,834 of CM040170.1, read as the reverse complement.
ACTATATTATATTGTTAACAACTAATTTATGCAAAAGCTTAAACTTTTAGAGAGAGGGACAATTTTATTATTTATATTTCAACAATTATCATCTTCTTTATTTTTCTCATGTGTTTTTCTTTTTCTTGCTTCCACCATTCTGTTATGAACTATAGTGAGAAAATGCCAAAGTTAATTTGCCCTAAGTATATAAATTCCCCAATCTTACAAAATTAAAATGAATTGGAATTTTACAAAATTAATGGTTATTAGTCAGGTAACTAGTGAAAACTTATGTCGGAATTGAAATGACACTCCATTTCCATGGTCTCTAAAAGTCCACTAATTCTTGATTGCAGGGGATAATTTCAAACTGAAAGTCAAGTTCTCGAGCTGAAGTGAAGATTGAAGCTGAAGTGTATATATATAGTTTTAATACATTTCCAAAGTACAAAAAAAAAAAAAAAAAGAAGAAGAAGAAGAAAGAAGTGAATATTGAAGCTGAAGTGTATATAGATAGTTTTAATATATTTCCGAAGTACCAACCAAAAAAAAAGGTGAAGATTGAAGCACATAGAAAATGCAATTAGCTAGTACAGGACAGTATATATGGTCTTTTTTCTTATTTTTTTAATGTGCCTTTTTTCTTTGTTTTTTTATGTGGTTTTTCTGGATATAGTTATGATGTGTTTGTCATATATGGCTTCCTGTAATTATTTGTCTTCTTGATCAATAGATTTCAAATTTTAGTGCATTGCAATTACCAAGAGTTGCAATTCCGGAACTCTCAATTTATAATTTTGCCCATTTTAATATTTGTTGATGAATTTTGAGAGCTGCTTTGCTACATCTCCTGCTTTGTTAGAATCGAATATTTAAAAATTTGTAAACAAACATCACTTGGAATCCGGAAGTCTATTGGGTCTGAACGGCCTACAGGCTGCAAGAAGCGTAGGGGGTGTTCTACTAAGAGAGTGTTTTTGGCTTATTGGCTTTTCACGGCTTTTTATGTGATGTATGGTGAGAGAGAGTCTCAATTTTTGTAATAAACTTGATTTTTTGAGTTCATGGAATGAGGCCAAAAAACTAGAGGTGGGCGTCGTGTCATGTTGTGTCACACCCTCATTTTTAACAATCAAAATACAAATATAACCCACGGGGAATTGGTCAAAAGTCATCCATAACGCCTTTGAAAAGTCAGGTTAATAGTACATATCCAAGTCAAATTACACATGTCTCTCTTCAAAGGGTACTCGCACCCAAATACATAAGTACCAAAAAAAATTTAAAGTTATTACACACTTTGAATATTTTTCAAAGATTGAGGAAATAAAAGTTACATGATCATCTCCCTAAAATATGTTAAGTATGGGGAGGATAAAATTATTTCATGATCAAAGTAAGCTTCATGTTTTGCGTCCACACGCCAAGCATTCTAATTATGTGTCGTTCTGAGTACCTGAAAATGATAGGGTGAGGTCACTAACTCGTAAGGAAAACTATACTACAACCACTAGGTGTATAAATATGATAGGTGGACATGACATGGGTTGAGATGAGAAGAAAAGTTCAAAGGAACTTAACAGAAGCTAAAACAAGCGGTACATGTCCAAAAAGTACCCACGTGTCCAAAGTATTATCGAAGTGCCCAAAATGATTTCAAGGTGTCCCAAGGTATCCAAATACATTAAGTTCGTCAAAAACATCAACAACTGTTGCACATGTCTGAAAATCTTATCAAAGTATCCAATGTTCATCAATCTGCCATACGTATCTCAACACATTTTCATTTCCAACTTTGTCATATAATTCCAAGTTCACACGTCGAGTTTCGACAAAACACAATGGATAGTCTAAAAATCTCAATTTTGATTTCTTTCATTGAAGAAAACCAACATATCATTTGTACTAGGGATTTACTCTCTCTACCAAATTCCATAGGTTTTGCGTGCCTCTGCCGGATTCTGTAGTCTCCACGTGTCTCTGCCAAGTTCTGTGGGCCCCGCAAGCCCCTGCCAGATTCCATAGGCACTGCGTGCCTTTGTCAAAATTTCACCAAATCATGGCATTGGTTTAAAACACCTTATTATTTCGTAACAAGTCCATTTTCCCAATTTCTTTTCACCAAAGCACCCCTTTTTCGATAAAAAGAGTTACACACGCTTTTCAAAACCCATCAAATTTTCATGTATCGTTAGATGACATATTCAATTATGATTTTACAACCCTTGGATCAAAACATTGTCCCACGTTTTTTTCATTCCGAAATCCCTCCAACAGATTATCCCTCCACGTTTTGAAGTTCAAATTTAGTTTCCCTCTTAAACTCAATCAAAAACTACCCTATTCTTGGCCTATATATACTCCTCCCCCTCTCCATTGCAAAGAGGATCAACTCTCCACACCCTCTCCTTACTGTTATGCTACTGAAATACACCTAGAAATTCCATCACAAACAACTCTCTCTCAATCTCTCTTTATTTCATTCAATTTCAACCTTCAAGCCCATTTTCTTACCATTCTAGCTCTAGACTTTCTCATCCTCAACAATCAAACCTCCACCAAGGTACCTACAATCTGGTCTTCATAGTTCCAGAGGCTAAGTCTTAGTCCACTCAACCACTGTCACGCCCTCAAATTTAATAACTCAAAAATAAATAAAATCCACGTAGGACAAGTCAAGATCTCATAAATTCCCTTGGAATAGTCAAATCAACAAAATACAATCTCACCGTTTTGAATAAACAAGTTCTATCCACTAGCGTCCATAGCCCGAATGCATAAGTACAAGGTTTAAAAGTTATTACATTGCCAAATAATCAAAAAGATGAACTATCGAAGTTATAAAACCATCTTTCAAAAGTATAATACAAGATGGGAAAATAACTTCATGCATGTTTATGCTCCATGTAGATGTCACTCAACAAGCATCCAACTTCATGCTCCATGCCGTGTACCTGAAAAATTGATAGGTTGAGCTCACTAGCCCAGTAGGAAAACTATTCTACCAACGCTAGGTGTATAAACATGATACATGCATAATGAATGAGAGTGAAGGTGGACACGGCCAAAGTACAAGGTTAGGATGGACGGAAGGCTATAATTCGACCACAAAATAACCAAAGTGTATCCAAAACATCGCAAATATCCAACCAAGTCCAAGTAGTTCCCAAAATTCTCATTTCGCATATCGAAAGTCAATTTTTTGTCAAAAAAAGTCAAATTAATCCAAATTCACCACAACCGATATTTCATAAGAAAACAAATCTTTAATTTTAATAGGGAAGTATCCTCTCGCCGGATTTCATGGGCTCTGGCCCACCTGTGCCGGATTTCATGGGCTCAGGTGCACCCTATCGATTTCGCTGGGCTCTCAGGTGCACCCATGGCCGGGACACCAAGCGGGTGATCCCTAGAGTTCACATTTATCCATAAAATATTTTAGATTTAAAACTCATCTCAAAACTTTACAATTTGTCCCAAAATTTATCATTTGCCGAAAAAAGTCAAACCAACTTTTTACATTATCCAAACGATGCCAAAATATGGTTGGAGGGATGCGATGTGTCCAATATTCAAGAGAAGGATCAAAGATGAAAATATGATATTTTAGCGTTTCCCAAGCGGTTGGAGGTTTTGCCCAACCTGGTTGGACTAAAAAGAGAGCGAATACAAGTTTTCAGAAAAGCACAACTGGTTGGTGGTTTCTGCTCAACTAGTTGGGCAGAGACAGATTCGTGTGAAAATTTCAGAAGTGTCCAACCGGTTGGTGGTTTTTGCCCAACTGGTTGGACAAGGACAGATTCAAGTGAACACTTTAGAACTGCCCAACCGGTTGGAAGTTTTTTTGCACGACCCAGGTTGGGGAAACCTGCAATTTCGCGGGTTTCTCTCAAAACATGAAACTTCAACCCAATAGCATATATGAAGTTTTAGCCCAAAAGTGGATATGTGGAGCAACTAATAGACATCAAGGGAAGGTAAATCAACAATCAATTGCATCAAACAACTACTCAAATCATAGATCACAAAATCAAGCTCAAACAAACCCATTTGAGGGCAAATGATGAATTTGATGAATTTGAGTAACAAGAACAAGATATATGTCATACATCACATAAATACAACTAGAGGGAGTAGAATTTGTCTTCCTACCTCAAGATTTTAGCTTCAAATGAGTGAGGAAATGAGAGCCCTAGCCTCCAAGGAGATCCAACCCGAAATGTGAGCCTTTGGTGCGAAATGAGTGCAATACAAGTCTTAAAACACGTAGAGGAGGTGATTTTAGGTGGGGTTTATGAAGGGGACTTGAGGTTTTGGCGAATTCTTGAGCTTGGAGCAAGCAACAATGGAGGAGAGGAGTGAGAGAGAGGGCTATGGCTGATGAAGAAGAGATATGGCTATTTTTTGTAAAAATGCAAGTATAAAATGTCTTATATAGTCTCACCCTCTTACACTTTCACCCCTAAACTTTCAAATGCATATTAAACACACCCAAATACACTCTCCCACTATCACATTGACCTCTTTTAATCAAAATTCAATTCCTCACATTTACCCAACATTATTTCGAAAAAATTATGTAAAAATACGGGTCCTTACAACCACCAAATCACCCAAACTTACAACCCAAGTTCAAAAATCAAGTCTTCAAGGTAGATTTTCTACGTAAGTGTTCAAAAAGGCCTTGAGGGGGACTTAACCAGGTTCTTGCTAGTCCTCTATACTAGTGGAGAACTTGGGAGAGGTTCAAAACACACAAGAAGAGAAATTTATTTTGTGCATCCGCATCAAATCCAGGTGCTTGGATCTGCTCAGTGTAGGCACATGTATTCAATCTAGGCGTCTGGATTCCCTCAATGTAGGCACCTGGATCCCATCTGTGTTGCCATGTTTTTTGAACTTTTACCCTTTTTCTTAGTTATTTGAAGCATTACAGGTCATTTATAATTCTTACTGATCTTGCATGATTTAGTCGACTACTTAAAAAGTATGGTTTATGATTCTTTGAAGTAAATCAAGGATCAAAAGAGAAGGTTTTCTTGCATTTTTACATGGTGTCTTTTGTAGGCAGTTCATCAAATGCATGAAAGAGCATGGTATATGTCCAAGATCAGTTAGATACTCTTTGTTCCATCTATAAAGCATTCTAAAATCATGATTTCCTAGGTTCCTATTATTTCATGAGCTAATTGTGAGGTCTGCTCAGTCTACAGAGGCACTAAACACCATTCCAAGCATGTGTACATAAGTCAAAGGTATTGCATTTGGTAGTTACTTTGAAAAATGGAGTGTTGAAGTTTCTGTCCGGTAAGCTATCTAGGCACCTGGATTGGCCTATTCCAGGCGCCTGCATTCAAACCAAGCGCCTAGATCTACCTAATCCAGGTGCCTAGATTGTTATCCAGGTGTCATATGTTTGATGTTTGTGATCAATTTCTGGGACATCTTGGAGCAGTTTGAGCATAATTTGATCAAGTTTCAATGTTCTACGCATATAGATCATTCACTCATGACATTTTGCACAAGCATCCACCCACATCTCATTGATCTTTTTGATACATTCTTCGTTCTTTCACATGAATATGTGTTCAAAGTCTATTCAAACGGTGTTTTCAAAATCCCTTAAACATTTATAAAGACCGGCGGTTACACCGGGTGAGAGGGATGCTCTAAATTCCTTCCCCTCGCATAACCTAGCTCCCAGAGTCGAGAAACCTCATTTTGTGAGACCAGTAAAGCATTTTCTACTTCAATTGCAAAAGAGTCATTTTTCAAAAAGGTTTCTCGGGTATGTTCCTCAAACCAAGGTGGCGACTCCATTCTACCAATCAAACCATTTTTCTGAAACCATAACCGTTTTTGTGGACATTACGCCGCGGGGTGTTCACACTTACTAAAAAATAACTTCCAATTATACCGTTGTGATTAAAAAAATCCAACGAACAATTACCGGGACTATTTATTGGACAAATCGAAACTTGTCCGACATGTAATTTTTCATACGGATCCTTACATCAGACCCATATGTCCTTTGTGTATATAAAAAAAAAAAAATGTGACCCCATCTCACTAATTTTCAATTCAACACTAGTCAATAAACATTTTACACTATTCCTCACAAAACTCCAACTTTTATTTTCAAAAAGTAATTAAATTTTTTGGATCTTTACATGTTGTGCCGTGTTCGTGTCATGTCGAGCCGTGTTCTTGTCAAATCATGTTCGTGCCAAAATGAAATGCTTAATTAATCATGTCAAAAAATATAAACCATAACCCGACCTGCTAAAAGTCGTATCGTGTTCAGGTTGACACAATTAACTTTTCTTTTTTCTTTTTGCACGGTGATTTTTTTTATTAGTATTTATTATTCCACAATAACCATTAAAATAGATTAAAGGGACTAGATATCAAAGAGAGTAATTATAACCAACCAAAATGATGTGTAATTATAGCCAGTCAAAACGATGTTTAGGCTTAGAACCTTAGTCACAATAACAAAACCTTGCAAATGTGATAACATGGAGAGAATAACTTGATGTCAAAGGATAAACTCCAATTGCAGCAGGATTGAGCTTGAAAACTTTTATGCACAGCTTCAGAGCATGAAAATGTACAGATTAATTTGTGTCATTTTTGGGTTAGATTCGGGTTACCATGTCGACACAATTATATGAACATGTTAATTCGTGTCATTTTCAGGTTATGTGGGTTCAACCCGAACCTGACTTGTTTACTAATCGTGTTTTCGGGTTGAGTCATATACGTGTTTCGTGTAAAAAATACTTAACACTAACCCACTAATTTTGTGTTGTGTTCGTGTAGTGTTCTCTGGTCATGTCCTAAATTCCCACCCCTACTAAAAACGCCATCAAAGTAAAGTGCATTTGGGCGGAATTACGAGAGGCTAGATGCTATTTTTTTCTAGTTTTCTGATTATTTTCTTAGACTAGTTTTCTGATTATTTTCTTAGACCATGCGTCCGAACAGGGTACTCAAGCCTCCAGACGCCATACGTTTGGTAAGAGAGAGCAAAAGAGGAGAGCAAATCCACGGAGAATAATGGCTTCCACAACGCAATCCTCCTCCGTGGCCAGCAAAACTCATTGTCTAATATGGATTTATTTATTTTTTTCTCATGATCTTTTTTTAAAGCAAATTTTTTTATTAATATTTGAAGGAGGAAAATAAAGGTTAAAGGAGAAGGCACACCAGCGATACACGCCACCCAAGACCCGAGAAAGCGACAAAGGCAAGACACCAACCACCGAAAAGACCACCCAAAATACAGTGCCTAAACCTCAAGCCAAAAAATGACCTAGATAAACACTGCCCTAACCTCAAGCTCAAAAGGCCACCCAAAAACTGAGACCAAACCTCAAAAGCCAAAGCACGCAAAACAAAAAAAGCCCACCTAAATTAAATTGGATCATACTAGTAAAATGATTTGTGCAAGATAGAGTATTGTCTATGCCCATAGGTGATTCTTAAGTAATGTTAGGTTATAAAGAATATTTGAATAATTAACTCACTATTGCCTCACAGTTATTTTTACAAGGCAAAGAATCGATCCAAAATAGCTAATTACCTTTCCATTCATTGCAAACCCAAACAATAAATAGGAGATTTGAATAATTAATTAACTCATAGTTATTTTTACAAGCGAAAGACTTGATCCGAAGCCCTAATTAAGTACCTTTTCCATTCATCGCAAACCCAAACAAGATCTAGGAGATTTCCATAATTAACTCATAGTTATTTTCACAAGGGAAAGAGGTCGATTAGAAAACCCTAAATACCTTTTTCCATACATTGCAAACCCCAACCAAGATCTAGGAGATTTGAATAATTAACTAATTGTTGACTCATAGTTATTTTTACAAGGAAAAGAATCGATTCAAAAACCCTAGATCCCTCTCTATTCAATTATGTATTTGTTAGCTGTTTTGATTGAAGTGTACGTAATTTTAGAAATTAAAATAATTCTATCGTTTTCCAAATTAAATTAATTTTTAGTAGTTGACATTGATACGGCTTAACCTTTCAATCTCTGAAGAGCCATGTACTTGCCACAACTTTTTTGAATAGCCAATTGTCCAATTTTAATAAATATTTCTCATAAGGCATTATAATGACAACAATTAGAGACATGGAAAATCTTATTCTCAATCTTACTTGACAAGCTAAAAGAGCCGCATTACATTTCGTATCCACAGATACTCCTCCACCAATTTTGATCTCTTAATTAACCATAGGTAATGTCAACTCCTTAGAACAACTGACTATCTAATGTGCTACTCTGAGAGTTACAATTAATACTTATTCAGGGATTTTTTCAACATTCACACATGTATATAGGATGTTTATATAGACATAACTTTATAAAATAACAAAATCATAATGTCAAAAAATAATTTAAAGAAAAAGTTAGGCCAAATCACCTTGTAGTAGTAGTCTTCATCGATCACCAACCACCAATGGACTTTTTGAATGGCCGATTCACAAAATTAGCATAGTCAATGGGGTATGTGTTCACCAAAAATCTAGGGTTTCATTCTTCTCACCTGTAGTTCATGTTGTACGCAATTGTTAGATCTGTTTCGACATATTTGTGGATCGTTATCTGCGGGTTTGTATGTCATTAATTATAAATCTTCAAAGACGGGAAGATCTTATTCTCAATCTTACTTGACATGCTAAAAGAGCATCATAACATTTGACACCGTAAACGAGCCGTGTATAAATTACACTTTACATCCTTTACATCTCGCTAGAGATACTCCTCCACCGACTTTGATCTCTATACCTTAGCTAACAATATTCTAACTATAGGTATTCCACAGCTAACTATCTACCTAATGTGCTAATCTAACAGTTACAGTACTTATCCATGGTATTTTCCAACATTGATACGACTTTATAGGATATTCAGGCAAATTTTTAGGAAGGCAAAAACAAAAACAAAAAAAAAAAGTAAAATCTAAAAACAAAACAATAATGACCAAAAAAAAATTCAAAAAAAAGTTTAGGCTAAATCACCCTCTAGTAGTCATTATCATCATCCACCAATGGACTTTTTGAATGGACAATTCATAAAATTAGCATAGCCAAGGGGTAGAGTTCACCAGAAATCTAGGGTCTCATTTTACTAATCTGGATGGGGAATAAAAATCAGGTTAACTTGATCTTTGCAAATACTCAAACGTACGTAGACCAATCCACTTCTCATTATAGCAATCAGCAAAGCTTTTCCCGGTTTGTAGCGAGTTTGATATGTGGCAAAGGGTCTTTTTCTGTTTCTCCACTATTTTCTCCTTGTCTTTTTGTTTTTGGATTGAATGTTGAACTATAGTTTTTTTTTGATAACCGGATCTGGATGTTCAGGCCAGCTTGCGCACACCTCTATTAATTCCAAGGTCCTGAAAGTAAGGACTAGGCATAAACTTCAATGGCCCCAAGAGTTACCTGGCAAGGGGATTAGAACTTAAGATCTTAGGTGGAAGCAAACCTCTAAGTTTCAAGGCAAGACCACTTTACCAACGCCTTGGGATCATGTTTAGCTACAGTTAGTGCACCAGTTAAGCGTACAAAAAATGTGCTTGTCTCTCTCTCTAAATCTGCCCTTTTCCGTCTCTCTCTCTAAATCTAAACCCTAGCCATCCTTTTCCATCTCCCTCCTTCCCCTCCCCCCATTTTCCGGCGGCGGTAGCGGGAGGGGAGGGATCTATTCCTCTTTTTCTTTCTTCCTCTCTCCCTTTCTGTAAGGACCCGTATTTTTCGTATAATTTTTCCGGAATAATGTTAGGGAAATGTGAGGAAAAGAAAATAGTTTAAAAAGGTACCAATGTGGAGTTAGAAATTTCATTTGGGTGTCTTAAATATGCATTTGAAACATTAGGCGTGCAAGTGTAGTATGTGAGATGTATATACTTTGTGTGGGTGGGATTTTTTTTGCAAAATAAATCAGATCTCTCTCTCCCCTTTTTCTGCCGACAGCCATGGCTCTCCCTCCCTCTCCATTCTCTTCAACTTTCCTCCACAAAATCCACCCCTCGCACCCCCCAACCTCAAGACCCAAGAATAAAATCTTCTCCTCTACGCATTTGGGAACCCGGGTTGCTTTGGAATTGCTTCGGAAGGATTGTCTTCGGGATGGGTTGCTTGGAGGTCAAGGGTTTTGCTCTCTCAACATACTTGGTGCATAAATCTTGAGGTAGGAACTCCTAATCTACTCCCTCTAGTTGTATATTCTTGGTTTGTTACATATATATTGTTCTTGAACTCATTCTCCATGTAAATCCGATATTTCTACTTTAAGTGGGTTTAGCTACTTTAAGTCTTTGATCTATGAATTTGATTGTGAATTGGTGAAATTGGTTGAAGAATTTCCTTCTTTCCATGTCTGTTTGATGCTTAGAATCTCAATTTTGAGCTTAAACCTTCACATTTGTATGTTGGGTTAAAAAGTGGCCCGTATTGGGCACTGTTCGTATTTTCTGGGGACCGTAAAGGAGAAATTTGGAAAAGTGTAAAACTACAATGTTGTAGCTCTTTAAATTCCCTACGTTTTGATATATAACTCGTCCAAAACGGAGTTCGGTGTGAAAAGTTATGGCAAAAACATTGGGACTGCTCAAAATCTGTCAAAAATTTGGTGTGTTGTGGTACTGGTACCTATTAAGCGGGTACTGGTACCAGCCAATAATAAGAGAGAGCGCTTTGCTATGGTAATTGGTACTTGTTAGAGTGCTTGGTACCAAATATACCGGAGTGAACGATTACCTCCATAAGTTATGAATGTCGTATAATCACACCAATACGACTTGAAATACCTCGAGATATGTGTCCAACACGTTGTTTAGCATAATTAATGGCTTCTTTAGTTTCTTCCAAGTCCGTGTTACACTTTGATACTTAGAGACACTAGAAATCTTGGTACTTTCCTTTCAAATCTGGGACATTTGAGCGATAAAATGATTTGAGAGGATGTATGAGCATCGATCTGAGATGAATGAACAAGAAACGTAAATTGTGAGATAATGAATGACACGGAGCCCGAAATGGGTATGTCCGGAATGACACGGGGTCCGAAAGGATATGCCCGGAATGACACGGAGCCCGAAATGGGTATGTCCGGAATGACACGGGGCCTTGATGGTATGCCCGGAATATACTGAATGGTTGATTCTTTATGAAAGGTTGATTATACATTTGTTTTAAGGCACTTGCCGTGTGTTGATGAAAAAGAATTGGATTTTTGATAAGTTATTGGACATATACCACGATTGGTGTCGGTTTGAGATACGAACGGTCATTTAAGTTTATTTCTTTAAAAATGTTTGGATATGCTTTCGTACACGTGATGCCATTGGTTTGGGTTGTAGGCATTGGGTTGGTTCTTAGAAGTTACACAAAATATTTGAACATGAGTTGGGACATGCGTGATACTTATTGATGGTTTTGGTTAATTTAATAGGCCTTTGGGTTTTGTTTGGACATTTGAGGTTGTTACGGACTCTTGGTACGTCATGGGTTCCACCTTAGACACATGGACACTTCGTGGACCCGAATCCCCTAATTTACCTTTCTCCGTAGTCTTTGCTTGGTATTCCTTTGTCATTTCATGTCATGTGCATTTATCATGTCTATACACCTAGCAGTTGTAGTATGATTTTCCTACTGAGTATGTAGCTCAACCTATCATTTTCAGGTACACGGCATGAAGCACGAATTGGATTGTTTGACGCGTGGCTGCATTGCATGGAGGTTTTGACCATGAAGTCACTTTTCTTATCTTCATTATCTAAGAATTTGTAAGATCAAAATGTATAAAAACATGAAATTACATGCATTTTGGTTATAAAAAAATTGAGGGTGTGACACTTTCTCTCTTTCCGTTTTCTGTTTTTGTGGCAGGTTTCTCACGGCGTTAGTGGAGTGTGGCGGCGGCGTCACCATGGTCGCTGTACTCACTTCCAGACTCTTCCTCTCACCGGTGTCTCTCCTTGCCACCAGTGTGATTGTTGGATTTCACCAATATATGCCTAACGGTGAACGACTCGCGTTTTTGTATCGGTGAGATGGATTTGAGTTTGGGGTTGGTGCGAACCTAATTTGACAGTACGTCTGGTGTTCAGAAAATTTCAGTTTGCTCGTGTCCCTAGTTTAGACTGTTGGGTCTCTCTGGTTTGGTGTCTAACAGCTAATGTATAAAGCAGCTTCTGGGTTCTTTCTGGGTGGTTGTGTTTTGGGCCTGCCATGTTGGCTATGAGAGGACGATGGATGACAGGGGTCTTGGATAGAAGTTATGCTGGCATGGCTGGAATATTTGGAGGGTTCTATTGGTGTTTTGTAGATGATGGCAGATGGTGGATGGGTGCATTGGAAGGATTTGTTGGAAGCATTGGAGTTTTGATTGGTGGTGGAGGGGGTCATGGGTGGTGGTGGTGCTTCTTTGTGGGTGTAGCAGCATATGTTGGGTTTTTTGGTGGCTTGAAGAGTGGCGGTCGGGCTGTCCTTGGAGCAGCAACAGGGGCTTGTTCCCCGGGTTCCAATGATGGTGGTGGCAACGGCTTGTTTCTCCTTAGGTGGCCATGGCCGTGGTGTAGCGGAGGCGGCAGCTGCGCCTTGTTGGATGGTTGTTTAGGGTTTTATTTGTTGGACTTGGCCCATTTTATCTGATCACTTTTTGGCCTTGGGTGTCTTTTACGCGCTTAATGTATATCTGAGTTTTTTCTGACCCATGAGGTGTTGGGCTTATGCCCTTTAGGGTGGGTTTTCTCGATTGATTTCTTACCAATCGTTGGTTTGAGTTTCGGATTGGGCTGACATTTGCTCTTTGAGCTGTTTTGCTATTTCCTTATCCTATTAGTCTTGTAACAATTTCAAGATTAATGAAATCTTCTTTTGCCTTTCAAAAAAAAAAAATGTTCAGCTACAGTTACATACATTCGCATATTTGATAGTATTTGTGATAAATACAGATTTTGTGGCTCGTGTGTAATGGATTTTTTATAATTAGATTTGTTGCGATACTTTTTTGGCTCAGTTGCTAGGAATTTTTATAGCATTAGTTACTTATATTTTTTCCTAACTTTTTTAAGAAAATGGATGTATAAGATATTTACAGTTACATTACTAATCACTTGGTCAAGTACTTTTCAAAATATTTGGTGTTAATTTAGAGAATGTAAGTTTAACTGTACATACCACAGGCTTCTCCATAATGTGTGTGGTGGTTTTGTTTTCAATTTGAAATCTTCTTTCCAACCACTTGAGAAATTTTGCATTTAAACTGATCAAAAAATTGGAAAGGCAAAAAAATGCCAGACTTTTTGTCCATATCATAGGCTAAGACATGCATAACAAGATTGTGCACCTAATTGGTATCCAATTATCCATGATCAAAACAAAATACAAAGCATAGCAATTGCAAATTAAGGAGCTCGTTCCTCTTAGCTTATTTATGTGATTTTTTTGCACCTTTTAGATTTTGTCTTTATTTGAATTTTGGTCATATTTAATACTTTGTAAATTTCTCTCTTCTAGACGAATCATGAAACTTAAAATTTTGATGGAAAACTAACAAATACAAATAAAAATTTAATTAAAGACAAAAACCAAAAAGTGCAAAAAAGTAAATGAGAACGAGGCCTAAAATCTTCGAAATAGGTTCATAATTAACTCGGTTGCGTGTCAATCAGGGACGGAGCCAGAAATTTCAATACGCAGGGGCGAATGTTTTATTCAAAATACTTTGCAGGGGCGAGCTTATATAATTCGTAGGAAAACTTTTTTTTTTTTATGTAATACTAGAGGTTTTTTGTTTTCCTTGCAGGGGCGACTGCCCCTACTGGCCCCCCTCTGACTCCATCCCTGGTATCAATGGAGTGTGATCTGTCATTTAGGTTGCAATATGGAGTAAGAATAATAATGATAGGTACACACCCTCTCAATCACTTCCCACCACACCCTCTCTCACATGTGTATGGGGTCCACTGGGACCCACTGGGTGAGCCCCACCACACATATGAGAGAGAGTGTGGTGGGGAGTGGTTGAGAGGGTATGTACCTATCATTTCTGATGGAGTAACAAAGTTGGATAGTTTGATCAATCATCAAACTATCCAAAACAACTTGACCTAATCTTTTTCAACTCTCTCTAAAATAGAGTTCTCCTCCTCTCAAACCTTTCCAGCTAGGGTTTGTTTTCTTTTTTTTTTTGGGATCACCCCCCTCAAGCCGGCCACTATTCTCCCCTCTACCACTTTCTTCCATCCCCGGTAGCCCCTCCCTCATTCTCTTCCACCTTCCACAGCCTCAGCCTCCTCATCCTCCCTCCAATCCAAATCTGCATGTCTCCTCCACCTTCATCCGTTCACGTTTTACTTGTCTCCTCCACCATCCTTCGGTTCAGAATTGCCACCCTTCTTTCCCTCCGCTGCCGATTCGGATGGGTATGTTTTGAGGTTGTAGTGTTGCATGTGTGGGTCAGCTCTCTTGCTCCGGCGAATAAGTTACCGGATCCGAGGCAGCGCTTCCGTTGACAATATTGGGTGACCGGAGTTTTTTATTTTGTTTTTGTTGTTAGTTTTATGTGTTCCACTTTGCAGATTGTTTATTCCTCCCATTGCTTGGGAGTTTTGTCTCAGATTTCGTCTGCGCTTTTCATAGCTTGAACTGTGTATCTTTTTGGATCCTCTGCTTCCATGTTTTTGACGGGCTCTATTAACCAAGCTCCTTGTTGGTCTGCTTTTGCAATATGTGCCTTTGAGCCTGCTTGTGCCTTTAAGGCAGTATGTGTTGTGCTTGGGTCTTGTTCATTGGTAGCTTTGGTTCAATCTAGTTTATTGTATCGAAATTTGTAATGCCTTCGGGCCTTTGCCTTGGGGCTGGTTTAATGTCATTTGCGCTGAGTTAAAAAAAAAAAATCAATCATGCGAGTACGTGCAATATAACGAAGTTAATTGCCTACCCCAGCTACAATATTCAATCCAGCTGGTACTTAACATAAATTTTCCTAGAATGCTAATTTGACAATTTCCATCTTCAAGAGAATATAATTCCAGTTATGACGGCAAAACGTGCCCCCCCAGAAAATAAAAAATTAATCTGGTCAAGGCAAATGCAAGCATCTTTTGAGTTGACTCACTAACATGGGCTGCTTTACTAACTAGAGGTCGTGACACACTCAATGCTTGTGCTAGATCAAATTTTTACACCATGACTTCATGCTTATTATTTGTTTGATTGAAATTTTGAACAAAAAAATGCAAAATTCAACCGACACACGCATTGAATGTGCCCTGACTTCTAGTTTTCTAATAAAACCCAGGAAAAGAAAAAGATCTATGGGTACTAACATTGGGTGAAATAACATTCACTGAAACCAAACAATAGTGTTTTTCTCCTGGGCTTTTCACTTCGGACAATGCTCAAATTCCTACCCTTTCTACTTTCTTGAATCATTGAATCTGTGCAAAAAAAACAACTCTGGTTAAATAATAAAAAATAAAAAAAAGGGTAAACAACTCTGATTAAAAGATCAAAAGCATATAAATTACAAACAACTCCGACATTAAACTACTGTTAAGTTTTTGTTTTTATCGGCAAAAAAAAAAAACCTAAAAGTTAAAAAACAGTAACTAACATTAAAACTACTATAATTAAAGTTGGAGCATTTTGTTTTAACATTAAAACTGCTATAATTAAAGTTTGGATCATTTTTTTTTTTTTTGAGCCCAACAATTTGTTAAAAATAGAGAATTTTAAATACGGAAGAGTACAAACCATACCTTCTTGGAAGAATAAACGCAGAAGTGCGTAAATGGTGATTTGGTCCAAATCCAAGCTTTGCTCTGCGGCTGGATATCACTGGTACATCCTTTTACCTTTTTTGTTGGAGTTACGGGGAAGAGCCATGGATGAAATTTCTCTGAGACGAAGACAAATTACTGGCAAATTTGTATAACTGCACACTCATGTAAACGCGTGGGGTAGTATTGGGTATTTTACCATTTTGACCATCTAGTTATTTGGCACAGAGGTTGGTTAGTAAAACGTAAATTTCTTTCTTTGCATGTGGCAATTTGAGTTGAGGAAAGTATGAGCTAGCCTCAAAGAGAGTCCATACCAAAGTGTTGTTCCCCCTTTATATATAACTAAAAGTCGGGGCACACGCGATGTATGTAAAAGTCCAACATAATAATCTATTCAAATCTTATCTCCTTTAAATGGTTCTTTTTATCAAAGTTCAACTTGCACACACATTATGTGCCCGGCCTCTAGTAAATTATAAGAGGAAATTAAAAAAAAATTAAAAAGAAAAACTCACGTTGATTAGGTTCCTTCTCTTTCTACCATAAGTACATTCTAATTACTGCAAAAGTTAACAATATTGTGTGTTATGGTAACCATCAATCAATTGACTAAATATACACGCACATTCGAAGTTACTATCTTCTAAAGAAAAAAGAAGCATGTAAGAAACCTAAAATTATCAAGAACAAGGATGAGTCATAATTAATCACAAACCTCAAACATAATAAAAAAATATTTGAGCAAGTTAATTCTCTAATCTTCAATATGTAGTGCAGTTGCCGATCAAAAAATTTTAAATGCCGATCAGAAAAGAAAAAAAAATGTAGTGTAGTTTGAAAATTAAAGAGAGTAGTCACACCTTGAAGATGCAAATAGGCAAGATTCCAATTTACAACCTGGTGCACACCATGGTGGTTGGCTGGTTGCAAACCGAAGCAATCTTCGAATTTGAATTTCGTGATTTACAGAAAACTGACGAACCAGTTTTCATGTGGAGTAGTTTGTTTGCCGAAAAAGTAGGAACAGTTTTTTTTTCCCCCCGGAGTAAGTGGTGGTTTTTTTTCCCCCATTTTTCTCTCTTTGCCCCTCTGTTTTATGGAGAGTTGAGGTTAAAAAGATTGTAAACAGTTTTTTTTTTAGGGACAATAATGGAAAGACATTTTGTGAACCATCCTCAAAATAAGTCCACACCAAAAGATTGCTCCCCCTTTATATACAGATTAAGTTGTTGGATTAAAATATACTAAAATTTCATAATTTCTTATTATAATTTGATTTTTCTTTGTTATTATCTGCATTGGAATATTTGTCCATAGCCAATGTGTATTGTTCCAAATTTCGAAAGCATTATTTAAATAAGGGTATTCCACAACCAAAAAAAAGTTTTTTCTTTCAAAATCAAGACAGGTCATTCTTTCACAATACATCCCATAAAAAACCGTGGAAAACCAATTTTGTTCTGGTCATTATCTCACAATACATCACATAAAAACCCGTGAAAAGCCAATTTATTAAAAAAAACACCCTTAGTGGAGCGCCCCCTTAATTTGAAGAGAAGTTTGATTGTACAAGATGATTAACTTAAAATTGCAGCGAAAACATGGAATTAAACATCCAAAGTACTATGTTCGATTACAAGCTTACAAAATACTCAAGTTAATTCGATAAATTAATACTACATTCATCCAAAATAAAAGTGCAAAGGAGTAGAGCACCCTAAAGGTCAAGGTTGTGGTAGTACAGCTCCCCTTCTTCCCCTTCCACACATTGCATGAAATGCCAAGGCTAACATCAGCATCATGAGCGAATAATTACTCAGTAGCTAATTCTTACCCACTATCCCTTCTAATTCATATAACAGTTCAATATCAAATAGAAAGTTGAAGTGCAACACATCATGATTTGTTTCATTAATAACATCAACTCAGTGAATTCTATGGATCTTTTCCACAAGTATCCTCATCTCATATTCACAACCCCCGACCATGTCATGGAAACACCCCATCTTGTTTGTCCTGGACCGGAGTCTTACATAAATACACTCAAGTGATTTGATTACTAAATATACGAGAAATCTGAAGTACTGAAAGATGGCCGATTTGGAATCGGGCCCCATTTTTAGAGAAATCTGAAGTAGTCTTAATATTTTGGGATGGAGGGGAAAAAAAATTATTAAGACTGTATAGCAATAGCATGAAAAAACTAGTTTTAGAGAATTTAATTTTTGTTGTTTTCTTTTTTTATGTTTCTTATTCTTCATGTCGAGATGAATAAATAATTCCATAAAAATTAATACCAAACTAGGAGTAACAAATTAAAGTGAAACAATGACAAAAAATAAACTAAAAATAAAATCATGTTGAAAGCCGTAGGAGGGCTACGGTGGTCAGGTGGTGTAGTATTTTGCATGGGGAAGGTGAGATTGATGCAAACCAATATTGGAAGTATTTTAGAAATATAGGAATTTTATTTTATTATTTCAGATTAGTATTTTAGTAGGCGTGTTTTATTTAATTAAGATTATACGTTCCTTATTCGTTTTAATGTAGCAGGAATATTCATATTTATTTCTATATCTTGCTAGGTATCTTCGAATCAAAAAATTAGGTATCTTAGAGTAATTAGTTTCCTAGTTTAATGTTTCCTTTTTTCTTTATTTCTTTATTAACCGGGATTCAGCTTCTTATTTTGTTGTTTTCTTTTCGGTCCTAGTTTTCTAGTATAAAATAATTTGTAGGGTGACATCAAAATTTGGTTGTTTATAAATTAAAGAAAACGAATTTCTCAATATCGTTTGTTCAAAGAGGGAGTACCTCTAACACAAACATTATTCGTGTTTATCTCTTGCAAATAATTTTGTAAAAGAGGTTGCCCTTACATCAGAGATGCTTGTTGGGAAGATCAAGACATGGTCCGTTTTAGGGGATGACATAGTAAAGGGGTCTTTACTGCAATAAGGACAATAATTTTTTCTGGTACGCCAACATGACAAATTATACCCGGCTTCCAAAAATACCCGCAAAACCAACATATAAATAATTGGAGGAAGACAAAAAGTCACTTTTTATTCCGCCCATTTTTTATTTTCAAACCAGAAGAGAGAGAGAGAGAGAGAGAGAGAAAGCGAGAGAAAAGGCGAACTGTTTTTGAACCGTCTTGCCCGTGTTCTTCGCACTCGTGGTCGTCGTCGCATTCTTGCTTGTTAATTGCCTTCGTCGTTGTCTTTTCCGTCCTTGTCATCACCATTTCTGGTAAGATTGAGTTTTTCCTATACTCTATTAGTACCAAATGTGTTCCATTAGTACAATCTACAGTATTTTCTGCTCTGTTTCCATTTTCCGACTACCCTTACTGATTAGGGTTTTCGTTGCCTCTAACCACTAAATTGTTGTGCATTAGTTGCTCTTTGGTTTTTTTCTACTTTTTCTAGTGATTAGGGTTTCTATTTGTAGTAGATTTGTAGATTTACTGGTTGCGTTCGTTTGGTAGTTTTAGTTTAGTTTTGATGATGTCATCAGGTTTAATGAGTGGAGAGAGATAGAGAGAGAAATGAGGAAAATGATGATGTTATCAAAACTAAAACTAAAACTAAAACTAAACTGGGAAACAAACAAGGCCACTATCTTTCTGTTTACCATGCGAGTTAGGGTTTTGTTTGACCATTTTTTGTATGAAAGTTGGTCTAAAGGCCACTCTTGTTGGCCCCTTTCGTCCAAATATGAAAGATTACCCTATCTATTTGTTATTCACATTATAGTGTTGTATTAATGTTCTGTTTGATTAGATATGGCTATCTATTTCTATTAGTTTTCTGCAACTCTGAAAAACTATCATTAGATTTGGCTATTTGTTGCTTTTGTTACAACAACAATTAGATATGGCTATATGTTGCTAGTTGCTACGTTCTTGTATTTTTAAGGTTTTGTATTCCATTACTTACCAGTAAGGCCAGTTTTTGATCCCATATGATTAGATATGGCTATATGTTAGTTTCTGTGCTAATTTATTCTAAAAGACTACCATAGCTGTATTCATTTTGTTACATATGAAGCCATTTTTTGCTGGTTCAATGTATGATTAGATATGGATATCTATTCTATTAGTGTTCTAAAAGTCTGAAATACTATCAATGTAAAGACCCGGGATTTTCATGAAATTCTTTATATCTTTTACTCATTTTTAAGTAATGTGAAAGAGTGGGTTAATGTTTTAAAATGTGTTTCGTTCTAAGTATTACATGGGTATGTATATCTCGGTGTACCGAGGGTCTAATAAATGCTATGAATCGTGGTTGCGATGTTGTGTGGGTGTTTGGAGGTGTTAAAAATGTGTTAGAAATGATCGGGGTTCGATTTGGTGAAGTTGGTAAAAATTTGAAAATTTTCAATCCTAGATACCGGTATGGGTTTTTCTTGATACCGGTATCTAGCTTCATTTTTTTCATCAGAAATCCTAGATACCGGTATGGGTTTTTCTTGATACCGGTATCTAGCTTCATTTTTTTTCACCAGAAATCCTACATACCGGTATGGGTTTTTCTTGATACCGGTATCCAGCCTCTATTTCTGCGAATTTCGAGCCCGACACAGACTTCTATAAAAGGAGTCCTATACCCATTTCTCACCTCCAAAACCACGAAAACAAACCCTAACTTCATCTCTCTGCCTTCTCTCTTCACCCCCACCTCAAATATTGTGATTCTAACCTCATTCCACCACAAATCTTCAAGATCCACACATTGGAAACGTCAATCTCCCTTGTATTTCGAATTTTTGCACTCAAAGAGGTAAGAACTCTTGATTTGGGTCTTGTTTTTGCTTCACCCACGTTTTTCCCTCTCTCTCTTTGATTGTGAGTGAAACCTCACCCTTAAAACTCGTTTTTAACTTGATCTTGTTTCTTAAACGCGTAGTGGAGCTTCGGTAGAGGTGATTTTCGGGATTTGGGGGTTTTTCTCCACCTAGGGTTTCACCCTTCCACCATTTTTCAGCAACACCTTGAGGTAGGGGTTTTTACTTGATTGATATGTGATATGATGTTGATTTTGTTGCTATACCCCTCGTGTTGATCATGAATTTCTGAAAATTTTGAGAAATCACCATGGATGTGGGTTTTGAGCTTCATTAGTTCTTGATCTATGTTTTTGGTTGATTGAATCCTTAAATTGGTTGATGTTAATCCTCCCTTCATAGCTTGTTAGTTATTGACATACATCACATTTGTGTTTGGACTATTACAATAGACTTCGGGTTGAAATTCCATGCCTTGGGGCAAAAATCTGCACTTTTCGGCATTGTTTGGAGTAAAGCCTAGTAATAACTTAAGGTATGAAACACGTGTTAACTATCATTAATTATTGAATAAATGTACATGTGGTTAGACGGAAGGGTTAGGAGATCAACGTCATGAGTGTCACGTTAGATACGCAAGCCTTGCTCGGTGAGTCATGCGAAGAACCCTATGAAATCCAAATAAATGTAGAGAGAGAGAGAGAGAGATTTTGAAATTTATAGAATCCAAGCGATGAGTCGATGAACAAAGTGAACCTAAGGTGCCTTGGACACGTGGGATACATGGGCGCGTGAGGAGCACGTTAGGACACGTGGGAAGTAATTGACCATCGGTATAGTGTCAGGTATCATTACACTTGCATACATGTGTAAAAGATGTGATAGGTTGATTGTTGATGTATTGAGTGGGCACGTAGGTAAATCATGGACACGGTGTTGTGTAGTGGTATTTATATGAACTTGTGGTAGGCCTTGGTACGTATGAGACACGCTGGTGCTTGTGGAATATATTGATGAGTGTGTGGGCAAGGGGGGTTACATGGACTTGCGAAAATACTTAGACTAGCGTATGATGGGTGAGTATATTGTTATATGCATGTATGTGTGAAATGTATGGGAACACGGTGATTGGTATGCTATAACTAGTAGGCGTATGTCGCGACATTGGTTTGGTGTGAGTGGTTGATTATAACGGAAATCTTGGTAAGAAAACCTTTTAGCGTGCATAAATGAGAGATGATAGTTGAATGGTAAAAGTGATTTGCTTCGTGTGAAAGTGGTTGGGTTCCATCAATTAGAATATGAGGGGAATATATGAGCTTTTCATGAGAAGAAAATTATGGTTTGTTGTGTGGCCCGAGGGATATCCCATGATTGGTTATTGGGAGTTTGGATTGTGGAAATGTATTGGGTGATACGAGAAGCGTTTTTACTTCAAATGGTAAGTGTAAAAAAAAAAAAAAAACCTACTTGTAAATCTTGATTTTGCTTGATGTTCTTGTTCAATACATATGATTTTGTTTGCATGTTTTTCTGAGTCTGGAACCCAAAGGGGACACCTACTGGGCGAAGTGAATGCTCACCCCTTTGCTGTTTCAGGTTTCGCTCGAAGTGCAAGATGGAGTGCATGGTGTGCATGGCATAGTCAAATCATGGCATGAAGGATGATTTGAAACATTGTAAATTTTTATTTATTCATTCTTTTGTAAAACAATGTAATATTTTTATGTAAAATCAGATGGGGTATTGGGTGTCGATGTAACATTTCTTTAAGATTTATATATTTCTTAAGAAAATGTTTATTTACTTATGTTAAAAATCGAGGGCGTGACAATCAATAGATATGGATATCTTTTTGGTTTTCGTGTTCAGCAAGTGTGAAAGACTACCATATCTTTGTTGTTTGTGTTCAGAATGTGTGAAAGACTACCATGTCTTTTGGTGTTTGTGTTCAGCATGTATGAAAAGATTACCATCTCTAGATGCTAGATATGACTATCTTTTGGAGGTTTTTGTTGAGAAAGTGTGAAAGACTACCATATCTTTCGGTGTTTGTGTTCAAAAAGTGTGAAAGACTACCATATCTTTGGCTATCTGTTGGTGTTTGCGTTCAGCATGTATGAAATATTACCATGTCTAGATGTTATCAGTTGTTACATTTTATGGTTAGATATGATAATCTGTGAATTCAGGAAATTAATATCATATTCTGTAATTTCAGGAAATGACAGAAGAATCAAGTGAATCAACAAGTCATGAAGTGGCAAAAGAAACAACGGAACCCACAGGTCTAAAATTAGTACCCATAATAAATGATGCATTTAAACCATTAGCAGCAATTCCTCCGAGTCCGGCAACCATGAGGAGAGTAAGGAAAAAAGCAACATAATTGCCTAATAAGATCATGACAAAGAAAGCAGACCAAGACACTAAAAAAGGAGTCCAAAGAAGAGAGCAAGAACAAACAAAATGGAAAAGCAGACACAAGATGTCCAGAGTCCAAAGAAGAGGGCCGCAAAAGATAAAGAAAAAGAGTTGAGTCCGTCCAAAAGAACAACAAGATCTGCCACCCAAGTACGAAGAAAAGAAGCTTTACAAAGTCCAAAAAAGAAAGCAGACAATAGGGTAAGGCATCACGATTTGCTAAAAATTCTACAAAACAAATGCCGAGGGGCAAAGAAAAGGCAAAAGAAAAGGAAAGAGAGGGTGAAGAACATGAGGAGGAGAAGGAGGAGGAGGAGATGGATGAGGAAGAAGAAGAAGAAAAAGATGATGATGAAGAAGAGAAACAAGAAGAACAGTATGGTTACCATTACAAGATGAATGTTAAGCCAAAAAAGTTTGCCCGTTCTAAGCAAAGGTTTGTTTAACTCAACTTGTATCATTACCAAAATACCTATAAATTACATTATTTGTCTCACTTCAAAATCTAAAAACTCCAAATCCATGCAGGTCTAGTGCAAAAAGCCCTACTCCTATGCAAAAGAAGAAGCCAATTGAGAAAAGAAAAATGAAGCGATGAAGAGTGTTAGCAAAACAAAGGGACAAAAGAGGAAGCATCTAAATCCTATTCGAACACCAAAGAGGAAGAAGCCAAAAAAATCTGAAACACAAAGTGAAGAAGATGTGAAGGAAAAAGAGGTAAAGAAGCAAAGGAAAGTGAAAATTGTTGTCGAAGAATAGGAGGTTGAAGAAGTGAAGGTCAAAGAAGGTGCTTTTCAATACAAGTTAGCATTGTTTCTGTACTTTGTATAATTCCTCTTAATCAACTGAATGTTGTAGTTTGCTGCAGTCTGCCTCATTTTCATGCCAATGACATCAAGAGATTGCCATATATCTTAACAAAAGAAGTCTATATAATACAAGATTTTCAAACATATTTCGGAATCTTTTGGAAGCTGGGTTTTGTTTCATACCTTACAAAACAAACAGATTACCAAATATGACTACATTACTACTTTGTATAATGAACATATATGGTAGTCTGTTGCAATCCAACCTAGTTAGTTTGAGATATCTAACGTTTTGCTTAATGTTTTTCTGTGCAAATTTCTTGCAGGTCCAACCTAGTTAGCTTGGTAAAACTTGTAAAGGGAATAGAATTCTCCAAATTGCAAAAAGAGGAGAATAGAAAATCACCATTTGGTAATCTTATTCTTTGTATTATTGAGAAGCTGATGGATGAGAGCTACGTGAAGAAGAGTGATTTTGAAACTCTAAAATTGGTGAATCAGTATCAAGGCCATGGTGGAAGGTTCAAATTGGGGAGCAAAACTGTTAAGATAACATAAAAGGAGATGGCTCCAAAAGCAAATAAACCAAATACAAGGTTTAGTGATCGAATTTGCGCCGAGTTTGACAGGATAATAACCATCTCTAGTTTGAGGGATTACTTTAACAAGGCTATGAAGAAGAATAGGCCAGAAGATGCAAAGGATGTGGCAGATGTCCTCACTCTATACCTCCTAACTACGGTTTTTTTCCCACTCACCAAGTCAAGACTAAATTGAAATTACTTAGAATTTGTTGAAGACTTGGAGACCAACACATCATACGCGTGGTCGACAAACATTATTGATTATTTGATTAAAGAATTGGACAACAAGGAACCAAAAAATGTTGGTGGATGTGTTGTGGGACTTCTGGTAATAATCTTTATGCTTTCTCATATCATACTTACAAATTAGATAATTTTTGGCTATCTACTTGTGTTTATGTCCATTGCTTACTGCTTATCTATTGGTATTAGTTACGATATGAAATGATTAGATTTGTCTATCTGTTGTTTTTGTTCAACAAGTGTGAAAGATTACAATATCTGGTTGGTGTTTGTGTTTAGAAAGTCTGAAAGATTACCATATCTAGTTTTTAACATTTGTCATAATAAGTGATTAGATTTGGCTATCTATTGTAGTTTGTGTTTAGCAGGTCTAAAAGACTACCATATCTGATTATGTCTTTCTCACTAGTTTAGTTGTCCATTGCTTACTAGTTTATCATCTTTTGTTGCAAATTTTAATAGCTACGGCTTTTTGTTGGTATTACTAATCTAGAACCTGAAAGATCACCATATCTAGATATTATTAGTTGTGATATTTAATGATTAGATTAGATTAGACAATCTATTGCTATCTGTGATCTACAAGTCTGGAAGACTACCATATCTGTTGGTATCACTGGTTTTGTTGGCAATTTTGGATGTCAAATTAATTTATATTTTCATTCATTAAAACCAGTATTGGTTGTGTTAGCATACAACTCTTGTGAAAAAAGGAGCTCTGGCAAACTTTCCAAGATTTAACAAATGGAGGCTGTGAACACCCCGCGGAGTAAGTGCACGAAAAACAATTGTCGTTTGGAAAATGGATTTCATGGATTGACTGGAGTCACCACTCGGGTTTGAGGACCGTACCCGAGAAACCAGTTGAAAAATGACTCTTTTGCCCTTGATATGAAAAATATTTTACCGATTTGCTTTTATTGAGATTTCTCAGGTCCATGAGCTAGCTTACGGGAGGGGATGGAATTTAAGCACCCCTCGCGCCCGGCGTAACCACCGATCTCTAATAAATGCTTAAGGGATTTTGAAAATGTTGTTTAAATGGACTTCAAACTCAAATTCATGTGAAAACATGGTAAACACATCAAGAATATCAATGAGATATGAGTGAATACTTGTGCAAAATATAATGAGTGAATGATTCATGTTTAAAATGTACTAAAATTTCACTAAAATACCCTCAAACTGCCTTAAGATACCCCAGAAATTGATCACACATACCCAAACCATCACACCTAGATTGAATTCTGGGTGCCAGGATTAGGCAGATCCAGGCGCCTGGATTGTGAATCCAGGCGCCAGGCACCTGGAAAAGGCCCATCCAGGCACCTGAATGGCCTTCCAAACAGAAACCTCAAAACCTCATTTTCCACTATAAACACCAAATGCAATGTTTTTGACTAATTCACAAACACTCGAAATGATGTCTAGCAACAAAGTAATAGACATGAACCTTGAATTTAACTCAAATGCATGACATGAGCATAAAAGAAGCTTGATTTTGAGTGATTTGATAATAAAATACTCCAAATGCTCATCAAAATGAAGATTAAAATATGAGACATAAGTACTCTAAAACCACTATATGCAAATGATATACCATGAAATAGTTAGAAATGCAAGAAACAACAGAAAATATAGTAAGAGAAAAGGGGATCCAGGCGCCTGCATGGAGTGAATCCAGGTGCCTGGAGTCAATGCAGGTGCCTGGAAAGAGATGATCTAGGCGCCTAGATTGAGTACTAGTGCACAAAATAGATTTCTTTCTTGATTATTCTGAAACCTCTCCTAAGCCCTCTACTGGTATAAAAGACCAGTAAAAACCTGGTTGAGTCCCCCTCAGGGCCTTTTTGAACACTTTGTTAGAAAATCTACTTTGAAAGCTTTGATTGATGAACTTGGGTTTGATTTTTGGAAGGCTATTGGTGGTTGAATGGATTGGATTTTGGCTTTTGGAAGTGTACTAGATTGATTGTAGGTGGAATGGTTGGGATTTGATTATGGATGATGAAGATACATGGATTTGGTGTAGTAAAAAGTGGGTTTTATGCTTGAAAATAAAGGAATTATAGAGGGATTAACTAGGATGGAATTTCTAAAAACTTTCCAGCAGCATAACAATTAGAAGGTTCAAAATGGGCCATTGGGTGGCTTAGGAGGTCAACTAGGGGTCAAGATATTTTCCCTCCACTCTCTTTACTATATTACTGCAGAAAATCCCCAGGGAATCCTCCAAGACGCTCCTCCCGACTCACTTGACCTTGGGGATCAAGTATCTGGAGAGAGTCCAAGCGCCTGCATTAAGGCAATCCAGGTGCTTGGATTCAATGAAGGTGCCTGGAATCATCAAATCCAGGCACCTGGACTTGGAGATAGCACAAAATTCCAAACTTCGCGGGGCCATTCTGGGTGCTACTGAACTCCATTTTGTGCATGGTTTGAATCGTTGGAAAGCTTGAAAAGTGTACTTTCTAATCCAATTGGTTTGAACCCAATATGATTTGTACATCAAAATATTTGACCATTTTACCCCTTAGAAGGTCGGAAAAACTAGTCGTTTTGCTAAAACTGGCACATCTCCCTCATTTCAAAATGGATTGGGACGTTTTATATATCAAAAAAGAGGGTTTTGAATATACTAGAAGGTGGTGAAGGTTTGGGTCTATTTTGGAGGGGTTTAGAAGGGGTTTCCAAGTTCACAATCAAACCTCACATGCTTTTATCGAGCATTTTCATCCTTGGGGATGCTTGAGAGGTTTCTCAGGTCAAAATCGGGGTGTTTAAAGAGACTAAGTGACGTAACTGAGTTGTTGGCAAAGACTCCATTGCACTCTCTTGAACCGAAAAATGTAAGCTTATTCATGCATAAGTGCTTTTTATTCAATTTGAATTATATCAAGATGTTTGATGTATTGTCATTACAAGTGATAGACTCAAAATTTGTGCCAATTGATGAAGAGCAAAAATTGTTGCAATTTGTCGAGGTTGCGAAACCCGAGCTAGATAATACAAGGAGGTTGTAAAGTCAGTTAACAAGGAGCCTAACATTGAGCAGGTGGAAAAACAAAGAGCTTCTTATGGATGCCTCTTCGGAGCTACAGGCAGAAAATTAGACGCTTCAAAATGAAGTCAAGAGGTTGAAAGAAGAGAATGTTCAGTTTTGGAAAACAATTTCAATGCTTGAACAGCAAAGGGATGATAGCTTTCATCAACATGCATATGAGAATGAAACAATTGTTGACCTTGGATTTGAAGTTGAGACCATGCATGTTAAGAAACAAGTCTTGCAGGGAGAGAAGGAGGTGTTGCAGGGTGAGATTATCAACAAGAATCGGAGATTGGATGCATGTTGGTTGCGAACGACATTTTGACCAATCAAGTGCAATAGAAAGAACAAAAAATCGATGAGTTGTTGGACAATATTGATGACTTGGAGACACAATGTTACTCAAGAATACAAGGTACACTGAACATACTTCCTTGTATAATGCTTGTTTCATTTCCTTTTCCGTCTATAGAAACAACATAGATGACTTATTAGTTTGTATTTTTTTGATAAAACAGAAAAATCAAGATGTTGGAGAGGAGGAAAAAGAGAGAAAACAAGGTAGACTTGAACACGAAATGGTGCCAGATGAAGAAGTGGAGAGGACAACCATTGGAGCATACATGGAAATACTAGGTGATGACAATCCGGTGACAGAAAAGGGTAAGAAGAACAAGTTGACATGTCTTCTCTTGTCAAAGGTGTTAAGAAAACAAGCACAAGATCATAAAAGAGGTTGGAGGGTTACGTCTACCCTGATGACAAAAAAGAAAACAAGAAGAAACCAACCAAGAGAAAAGAATAGAGGCCTCATATGTCAAAGTTGTATAAACTGATGTCGCCAGACGAGGAGTCATTGAATCAGCTGTGTGATTATGAGAATGATGATTCAAAGTAAGTAAAACCAGATACATGCACTTCCATTGCATGAATTCACCAAAAAATGTTGTTTATTATGTAATATGTTTGTTTTGTTCGATTGAAACATAGCCTAGATTCCAACAGACTACCATATATGTCATAAAATATTTCATTTATCAGTGTTGATATGAATATATTATGTAATCTTTTAATGTTCTTGACATGAAACATAGCCTAGATTTCAACAGACTATCATAGATGTCATAAAATCTGGCATTATACAAAGTACTGATATGAACATATCATGTAATCTTTTAGTGTTCTTGACAGGAATTAGAGTCCAAGTTTTAACAGACTACCATATATGTCTGAAATCTGGCGTTATACAAAGTACTAATATAGACATATTATGTAATCTATTTTCTCTACATGATGATTTACTTTACCAAATGCAGCGTCACTGTGTGGACAAATAATGCATCGAATGATACCGTGGCATTGAGCGACATAATTAATCTCTTGAATGATGGAGATGTGTCAAACTTAGTAATTGATGGCTTTTCTTTGATCCTAGAGAACAACTAGTAAGCACTACAAAATACGAGTGGAAACAATGTTTATTTCTTGTCCACGTGTTGGGTAAATAGATTCCTTGTTATTTTTTCATTTTTCCTTAGATTTTACAAATCTCTCATTTCATATGAGTATTGGAGAGAAAATAACTAACCAACTGTCATTCAACAAACTTTAATCCACTTGTAAAATCCTGAACTCAGGCAAGTTCTCCTGGTGTTTACATCTAAAATTAACCAATCCAATGATTAATTGACACGTAATCAAGAGTGCCAAATGTTGGCAACTACTCGTCAATATAGACACACTGGATTAAAAGAACATATTTGAGTGAATACGATGTCGTATCGTGTTCAAATATAAAAACGGTTATTGGCAGTTACGAACTATCGTTATTGGAAAGAATTTACCTCAAAGCTATGGGATTAACTGCTAAATATATAAGTTCCACGTGTGAACTTAGGAAGCAAGGCAAATTGGCAGTTATAACACGTGAAATACTTATAGAAAGGCAGTTATTCATCTTAACGCTTAATCATTTGAGTTTGTTTAAACAACTGTACAGATTCAAAATCAAAGCTTTTAGAGGAAGATTTAGAAGAATTCAAATTTAGACGTGGAGGAAGGAGCAACTCCCAACTCGAAGAGTGGAAGTTAGAGTTCGAAGCAAGCTGATGTTCAAATTCATTGAGCGGGAAGTTCGAATTGCAAGCAGCATCTATAAATAGAAGAAATCAAAGAGTGAAAACCCCCGGACAAATCTTCAACAACCAGCTATCAAAAAACTGATGCTTGGTTTGTTCATTGGCAAATTAGTTTAGGATCTCGAACACAGTTCGAAGTAGATTAGGAAGTAGTTAGGATTAATTTCGATTGTTCCTGTAACAATCACCCCTATCTCAATTGTTCCTGTAGCAATCAACCGTTCGACATTCTTGTATTTGAAGTTGGAGACAATTTCGAAGTAAGTTTATCTTTGATTCATTAATCGAAGTGTCTTGTTTCTTTGTTGTTGTTCGATTTCCTAAGTTTGTTGGTTTACATTTCTTCACTTGTTGAAAAAATCCTCTTAATTGAGGTAATTGAACCAATAAAACACAATCGCCTGATTAGATTTGGTTTTTCCAAAGTTAATCTGAGGGGGGAGATTGAAACTCTCTCTGGCACGCTCGCACACAATTATTTTCCATTGCAAAGAAGTAAAAGAACCAAACACATTTTTTGGGCACGCGGTGGGGACCTTTGAAAGTGTTGAATGGCTCCAAAACTTAGGAAGCAAGCAGATGATTCTCAGATTGGCCAAACGCCAGAAGATGAGAACAATGTTAGTTCTAAAGAGAATGAACAAGTCGAAGGCCTTCAAGTAGGACCAGAGACTCGTATTGGTCAAGACTTAAATATGGGGATTGGCCAGACTTCTCGAATGAATACTAGGAGTAATAGAACTGTACATGCTGATGACTTAAAAAATCCGGAGATTGGAGGAGGTGTGTCATCTAGTCAGTTTGCTGAAATGATTGACACATTTAAAGAACTGGCTCAAACTCAGAAGCTTGTATTACAAAAATTAGAAGAGCAATTAGGACTTAAGCATGATCCTTTGCCTTCATTTGAGAAGGATAAAGGAGAGGCTAAGCATAAAGTAGATTTAAGTCAAGGCACGGAAAAGAGCCTATAATTGTAGACGATATACCAGAATCTTGGTACGAACCTGCAAAAACCTATGATTACCAAATTCCTAAACCTAAGAGAGTGTTCAAACAAAACACTAATGTCCCATTCGAACCAAGTTTTGATGGTTTAAATGAGGAGAAAGGTTTCAAAAACATGGATTATGGGTTCGATGAGTATGTTTATACTCCTGGTAATCATTTTTATGAGAAGGATAGGACTAGTGCAAAAAGGCCTAACCCAGAAGTTGGAATTCCTAAGTATGCAGGGATACCAGAGATGGGTAGGGTGCATTCGAACCACTTGTATGAACCTTTTGCACAGCAAGAAGGAGGTTTCAAGCAACATAGGCCTTTTAAGGATCCTTTTCAGAGGTTTCCAGAAGATCACATGACTAGAAATGTTACTTGGGAACCACACTGTTAATCAAAGGGTGCCCCCAGGAGAAGCGTCGGTCCTTGAGATGAAATATTAGGTCTCATGCAAGAAGTTTATGGACCCTTGAACCGGGGGGTACAAACTCAAATTTATAGAAAACCCTATCCAGAATGGATAGATAAACAGTTCGAAGTCCCTAGGGGGTTTAAAATCCCAGATTTCACTCTGTTCCATGGAGATGGAAAACAATCCACAACTGAGCACATTGCTAGATTCACTGCTCAATGTAGAGAACTAGGTAATAATGGGTTCATTAAGTTGAAATTGTTTTCTAATTCTTTAACGAGGGGCGGCCTTGAATGGTATTCTAACTTGACACGAGTCGGTTCCAAATTGGCAAAGGATGGAAGAATTATTCCATGCTAATTTTTACGGCCCGAACCTAAAGTTACTATGGTGACTTAGCAAGACTAAAGCGTAAGCGATGAGAAGGTTTGCTCAATTTATTGCTAGGTTTAAAAGGGCTAGAAATAAGTGTAAACTTCAATTACGGAGGTTGAGTTTGTAAGAATAGCACAAGATGGTTTGAGTAGAGAACTTCGGGGAAGAAGTTCGATTCTCTGAGTTCGAGGGGATTTAGTTGATTTGACTTACAAAGCTTCTAGATATGAATCTTTGTTAGAAGAGGATGTCGATAGAAATAACTCTTCTTATTCAACCTATTATAAGGATCCCACTTACGAAATTGATGTTTTCTTTGAAATTGTTTGAACATGACCCTTTGTGTGTGTGAATGTTTAGTTGAAAGGATTCTTCCATAGCACCAAGAACTAACAAGAAAGCGGTTAGTAAAGTATATTCATTTGATGTTTCTAAAGCGGATGAAATTTTTATTACCTTTTGAAGAAAAAGTTTATCAAACTTCACGAAAATGTTAAACTTCCAACTTTGGAAGAAACAAAAAGGAAAGAATTATTGCAAATGGCATGCTTCTTGGACTCATTCAACTAAGAATTGTAATGTTTTTCGTGGATGGGGTTCAAGAGCAAATCAAGAAAGGAAGGATCATGTTTCCAGAAAAGACTATGGGAATAGATACAGATCCATTTCCTAAAATTAAAGAAGTAATTGCTAATGCCAATGTGCCAAATGACTTTTGGCCAAAAGCGGTCTGGGAGGTATGGCGAGCAAGGCAAGTTCATGTTGAGATGAACTCTATGCAATTTGAAAGAGGAAAGCCAAAGTTTGGCCAACTTCGAAGTGAGGCTAGAAAGACCTATGGGCAGAAGTATGAAACAGGAAGTTCTTCTCAAAAGGGCTTTAAGCAGTCTCATCTTCCCATGCTTGAAGCATCCTTCTTGGAATGTCTATGCATGGAGTGCGAGCTAATTACTTGATTTTCAAAGATTTAGATCGTGGGGGCTTGATTTCTTTCCAAAAAGGATGGAAAGAAAGGCTTTGGATTATAATAATGAAAGAAAACCTTGGATAAGCCAAAAACAAGGAAAGAATGAAAAGCCTTGGCCAGTTTCGAAGAGAAATGTACCTTCTAGTCCAGTTCCATCAGCTTGGAAGAGGGAGTATCCTTCTTTGAAGAAGGTTAACTCTGGAAAGGCCTTAATAGGCCGAGAAACTGAAGAAGAAGGGGAACAATTCACCTTGGTTAAAGGAGTTCCCGATTGGTTTCTAAAGAAGGTTAAACCAGAACTCTTCCAGGAATATAAAACCCCTCCTAAGATGGGAAACAAGATGGTTAAACCTCCAAATACTCCTACTGGTCAATGGGTTGTGATTAGAGATCCAAAGACCAAGTCACCTCAAATGATTCCTATGCTGACTAGAACTCAGAAGAGGAAATTGCAAAGGAGGTATACTAGCTTCCAAATGGAGGAATATGCTTCTAAAGAAAATCATAATGGGGGTGATAAGTTTAACCCAAGGTTTAACAGACTTCGAAGAGAAGATTTTGAAGAATCTCTTCAAAAAAGGGTTTACTCAATCAGAAAGAGAAACACTGGAAAGTCTGGCTGTAAGGATGGACAGTGAAGTACCTCGAAACAGTCCAGCGTCACCAAATTCCTTGGCAAGCTATCAGTCTGGCTTATTAGAGGCCATGGTAGTGGAACAGGAAGAAGGTGGAGGAATAAGTTCATCTCCTATTGAAACATTGTCCCCTATGGAAATTTCTGCATTGGAGTTTCCTGAAAAGATGGACACATTAGAGGATGAATCAGAATTACGGTCTCGGGCAAAAAAGGACTATTCAGTTTGGAACTTTGCCTGAAGTTCAAATTAACATGGTTTCTCCGTCATTCGATTTTGGACCTTTTAGACCAGATTGTTCACCAGTTCGAAGGGCATTACAACCAACAATTGCTCCTATGGAAATCATTGATGTGTCAAGTGAAGAGGAGTATAACCTTACATATGACAATGGTTGGAATGATGGTTGGGGAGCTTTAGTATCTAAAATTCAAAAGGAAGAAGAAGAAGAAGAGCTTATGATCATGGTTAATGCTATGGAGGAGCCAGAAGTAACATCTGCAGAAAGAGTAGTGTTTGTTCCAGAGACAGAGACTGATTCGAAGTATCCTTTGGTTGTTGATTTGAATTGTGCTGATCTTTCTTATCCTTTCAAATCGCCTTCGAATGATATGAGGCACCATTTGAAACCATTATACATATCTGCTTTGTTTGATGGGATTTTGTTAAATAGAGTGTTGGTTGACAATGGTGCAGCAGTGAATATCTTGCATTTTAGGACCTTAAAGAAGTTGGAGATGGAAAAGGTTCGATTGATCCCAACAAGCACATCCATTGCTGGGTTTACTGGTGAAAGTAAAAACCCCAAAGGAATTGTTTCTATACGCCTGAAAGTTGGCCAAGTGGAAACTGATACAGCCTTTTTTGTGGTGGATACTTTTACAAGTAAGTATAATGCTTTACTCGGCAGAGATTGGATTCATGTTAATGGTTGTATTCCATCTTCAATGCATCAAGCTTTGATGATTGTGAAGTATGAGAAAGGGAAAGAAGTGGGAATCGAAGAAGTGAAAGCAGATCCACATCCCTTCAGTACTTCAGCGAATTGTGCAGAGGCTGAAATGTATAGGCCTGAAATCATTCCTTTGAGTGAGATAGTACAATCTGCCACCCCTCCATCCAGTGTATTGGAAATGGGAGAATTGGCAGAGTTAAAATCTAAGCTTAAACAAGCAGTTAATTATGAATCAGGCAATCCACCAGATGAGGCTGCTTGGATGTGAATCCAAGGCGGAGTTCAAAGAGGCCAATTCATGGGCTTTAGTCAAATTTATGGCTCTAGAAGTAGAGCAGAAATTACAAGAAACAAATGATTGGGAAGAATTATTGGCTGAAAAATCTGACTGGGGGTTGAAGCCAATTAAGTTCGAAGAAGCTCTCATAGGCCATGTCGACTCTCAAGACCCTCTAGAAGAAGTGGAATTGGGAGAAGGAATTGTTCCAAACACTATACAAATCAACAAGGAACTTGATGCTGCTTCGAAGTCCAAGTTAATCTCGGTGCTTAAGGAGAACAAAGAGTGCTTTGCTTGGAGTTACAAGGAATTAACAGGTTTAAGTAGGGATTTAGTTGAGCATAGATTGCCTATCAAAACTAATTGCAAACCTTTCAAACAGCTTCCAAGAAAAATGTCTCCTGAAACCATATCATTGGTTAAAAAGGAAATTCAGAATCTTCTAAATGCTGGTTTTATTAGAACAACAAAATACGTAGAGTGGCTATCAAATATTGTTCCTGTTATTAAGAAAAATGGGAAAATTAGGGTTTGCATTGATTTCAGAAACTTGAATACTGCAACCCCTAAAGATGAATACCCAATGCCTATAGTAGATATGCTTGTGGATAGTTCTGCAGGTCATAAAATTTTGTCTATTATGGATGGACATTCAGGGTACAATCAGATTTGCATAGCTGAGGAAGATGTTCATAAGACTGCATTTAGAGCCCCAGGCAACCTTGGGACCTTCGAATGGGTCAAGATGCCTTTTGGGCTTAAAAATGCTGGTGCTACTTATCAAAGAGCTATGAACACTATCTTCCATGAGATAATTGGGGGTTTTCTAGAATGCTACATAGACGACCTTATTGTCAAATCAAAATATATTGATGATCATGTAGAACACTTGAAAACTGCATTTTCAAAAATGAAGCATTATCAACTAAAGTTAAATCCTGCTAAATGTGCTTTTGGAGTGACAACAGGTAACTTTTTAGGATATCTAGTTCACAACAAAGGTATTTAAGTTGATAGCAATAAAACTAAAGCAATTATTGAAGCAAAACCTCCTTCAAATAAGAAGGAGCTTCAAAGATTTCTTGGTCAGTTGAATTTTCTTCGAAGGTTTATATCTAACACGGCAGGGAAAACTAAAGTCTTTTCTTCCTTGTTGAAATTGAAGGATGGAGAGGACTTCGAATGGACTAAGGAGGATGATGATGCTTTCAAGACCATCAAGGATCAATCCACCAGTTCTTGTTCCACCCAAAAAGGGAGAGCCTGTTAAATTGTATTTGGCAGCAAACCATGACTCAATTGGAGTTCTATTGGCTCAAGATAATGAAGAAGGAAAGGAGCAAGCTATCTATTATCTAAGTAGGTTTCTTAATGATTGTGAAAGTAGGTATTCTGCAGTAGAAAAGTTATGTTTAACTTTGTTTTTTGCTTCGAAGAAACTCAGGTACTATATGATGCCTAGAGTAACTTATGTAATTTCCCAGACAGATGTTATCAAATATATGTTGTCTCAACCTGTGCTTAGTGGCAGAATTGGGAAATGGATTGTATCTTTAATTGAATTCAATCTAGAATATGTTCCTCAAAAATTAGTTAAGGGACTAGCTTTGGCTAATTTTCTAGCTGATCATGCAAATGAAATTGAGACTCCTGAGATAGCAGATGTTGATATTGTAACAATTAAACCATGGAAGATGTGGTTCGATGGTTCGAAAACATCTCAAATGGCTGGAATTGGAGTTGTTTCGGAGTCCCCTCAAGGTTTGAAAACCAAATTTGGATTTCAGATAAATGAAGGGGAATGCACCAACAATCAAGCAGAATATGAAGCCTTAGTAATGGGGCTAGAGCTATTGCTTACTTTAAAGATTGACATAGTTGAAGTGTTTGGAGACTCTCAGTTGGTGATAAACCAGGTGAAAGGAGATTTTGGTTGCCATAGTGTTGGTTTAAAACCTTATTATCAATATGTGAAACTGTTAGTTAAGCAATTTCATATGATTACTTTCACCTATGTGCCAAGATTCTTTAATGAAGAAGCAGATACAGTAGCACAAAGAGCATCAGGATTTAAATTTATCACTGATGAAAACAGAGAGTTTTGTCAGTTGACTCTGAGAAGATCCTTAACAATGCTTAAAGATAGACATACTGATTTCGAAGTATGTGAAATCACCACTCCTCCTAGTTCAAACGATTGGAGACAACCATTGATTGATTATTTAACAAAACCTGATGCTAAAACAGATAGAGCAACAAGGTTGAGATCTGTTAATTACATTATGTACAATGGAGAGTTGTTCAAGAGAGGAGCAGATGGGTTGTTGCTTAAATGTCTAAGCAAGGTTAATGCCTTTAAAGTCATGGCAGAAGTCCATGAAGGTATTTGTGGAGCTCATCAAGCAGGAGTCAAGATGAGATGGTTAATTCGAAGGTATGAATATTATTGGCCTACTATCCTTAAGGATTGTATTGATTATGTAAAGGGATGCCAAGCTTGTCAAAAGACAGGACCTCTCAAACGACTACCTGTTACTGAATTACAGTATGTAGTTAAGCCTTGGCCATTTAGAGGATGGGCCATGGATATGATTGGCATGATTTACCTTGCTTCTAGAAGTGGTGATAAGTTTATTTTAGTTGCCACTGATTACTTTACTAAATGGGTGGAGGCTCAAGCTTTTGAGAATGTATCTCAAGAACAAGTGATTGAATTCATTAAAAATATTGTATACAGATTTGGATCTCCAGAAACCATAACAGTGGATAATGGTTCCATTTTCGAAGGGAGAGCAGTGAAAGCCTTTGCAGCTTCTCATGGAGTTTCTTTGATCAACTCTACTCCTTATTATGCTCAGTCAAATGGTCAAGCAGAGTCAACCAATAAGATTATCAAAAGAGGTATTCAAAGAATGGTTGATAGAAACCCAGAAGAATGGCCAAGTTTACTCTTAAATGTACTATGGGCATATCGAACCACTAGAAGAACCGATGATGTGTACTACTCCTTTTGTTCTAACTTATGGGCATGATGCTGTTTTACCAATGGAAATTGTAGTGAGATCACAGAGAGTTGCTTCTCAAAATAGCCTTAATATTGGAGCATACCATCAAGCAATGCATATGGAGCTCGAAGGGATAGATGAAGAAAGAATTAAGGCTCTAAATCAAATACTGCTACAAAAGTCAAGAGTAGCTAGAAGTTAGAACAAGAAAGTGGCTGTTCGAAGCTTTGATATAGGTGATTTAGTATGGAAAGTGGTGTTACCTATCAAACAAAGAAAGCAAGGACTTGGAAAATGGGCCCCAAATTGGGAAGGGCCTTTTCAAATTCATAGAGTTCTTAAAAGAGGGGCATATCATTTGAAAGACTTAAATGGTTATGTTCATAGAAGAAAGATCAATGGAAGATATCTGAAGGCCTATTTCCCAACCATTTGGGAGTCCTTTAGTAGAAGATGAAATAAAATCAGTTTGTCTTCTGTTTTGCTTATGCTGTTCAAGATCAATTGTAAGGAACAAGCAGATAAAATGGTTCGAGCTTGAATGCTAAATAATGAGATCAACATTCCAAGCAATCATAAAGTAATGAAACTGAGAGGAAAATAAACATTTCATTCATTACTTAGAAACTGTACAATTGTGTCTTTTAGGTCACTCCATACATGAGCACCTCTAGTACAAACAAAGTCATAGAATTCCTTTTGATCAGAGGTTTGTTGCAGTTGAGACTTAAGATCTTTGATAATAGTAACTGTGGAAGAAGCTTTGTTCATAGAAGTTTGTATTTTATAAGAGGTCTGGTCAATTCTTCTTCTAACTTGAAGTAAAGCTTCTTCTAGTCGAATTTCTTCTTCTTTCAGATGATGAAGCTCTTTAACATCTTGATCATAAGAAGAAACCACACTTCGAGTTTCATCCTCTGCATTAAATAAGGCTGTTTTCAAGCTCTCTCTCAGGAGGTGCCTCTCTTGAACTTCACAAAGTTGTTGAGCCTTCACTTGAAACTCAGAAGCTCTATTCAAAAGTTGTTTGTGAAGCTCTTGAGAAGTAGGTTTCAGTACCCAGGCAGCTTGACAGCAGATATCCAAATGCACCTTTAAATCTCCCTCAACCAGGTTTTCAAAGTCCAACTTTGAAAGTTGTCGGAAGATCTCCTTCAATTCTTGAACCTCATCTGGAGTGAAAGTTGGTTTCACCAACTCAGAAGGAGATGAACTGTATTGAACTTTGAGTTGGTTGATGGGAGATTCAGGAGAAGAAATTGGAGCCTTGGGATTTGTGATTCTATTACAGAAATCACTTACTTTTTGCTTGAATTGCTCCAGGGGAAGAGAATTACCCACAATAGTGCTAGCAGAAGCATCAATTTCCTGTCAAAGGAATACATAAGCATGATTAGGCTTAAGTCTTCAAAGTAAGATATGATTAATGTAGGCATAAACATAATAAACCAAATTACCTCAAGTGTATGAAATGTTTCTGGTGGGATTTGATCAGTTGGCCTGCTGGTTTCTGGAAGCTGATCAGGAACAGTTTTTCCAACTATTTCCTCAGCCTGCGCAGTATTGATCTCTGCAATAGAGCTTGTCTCTATGGATATTCTAATGGGTTCGCTTTGAATGCCTTCCGAGGCTAAAGCTCTTGCTACAATTCTGATGGCGGGAAGAGACATATCCTACACTAAAGCTTGTGCCATTTCAGCAGATGTCTTAACAACATCAAGAGCAGTTTTCCTTGTGATAACTGAAGTAGGCTTGGAAGCTTCAGTGACTTCAGTAGTAGAGGGACAAGTTGATTTTTGAGCTTTGACAGGAATGTCTTGAACTGACTTTGAAAAAGCCTTTGAAGCTTTAACAGGCTTGGTTGTGGCTGTTTTCTCTAAAAGATATTACTCAAAGATAAGAACACATGAATTTAAGGATAGAAGAGGAATAATGAAAGTGATTTTATAAAGTTTACCTTTTAGGATCTGACTTACCGTGACATCTTCTCTCTCTTCTTCCTCTGGTTCCTTAGCCAAGACATATTTTCTCTTCTTCGAAACTTCATGAGCTTCGACAAGTTTTACTCTTTCAGGAGTAACTTCTTGCTCAGAGATGTTTTTTCTTTTTCTACCTGTTCGAAAGAACAAAAGGAGGTAAAACACCTAGCGAAAGGAGATTCGAATGTCAGTATGAGTATTTAACGGTTAAAGATTTACCTGGCTTCGAAACTGGAGGAATAGGAGTTGGAATGAATTCCTTTTCTTTCCTAGCCTTCTTCTTAAAGATAGATTCTGTGAATTGGATCATAAGGTAAGAAGCAGAAAAGACTTCGAAGTTAGGATAATCACACAAGTCATCAAAGGATTACCTGATGGAGAAGAAGGAATGTGGGCAGTGCTTTGTTGTTGTGATCTAGTCACCATATATGGCACAGCCCTGAGGGGTTTGACATCCAAAGCAGTAGGCACTGAGGCAGAAGACTGTACTTCTGGTGTTTCTTCTTCCTCTTGAGTCGATCGAGATGTGCTTACTGGGTCTACCCCAAAACCATCATTTGATATCGAATCGGAAAGAGTTACATCTTCAATTTCTATACCAATTTCTCTGGCAAAAGTTTGGACAGGAGCAGTCTTGAGATATAACTCAATAGCATTGTGCCACCACCTAGAGAATTTTGGATGAGGGGGCTCATAAGCTACTGAAAAACAGTATGGCTGAAATTTCCTCCTTGATTCCATAAATTCAGCATTAAGACGTGCAATATGGCTTTTATCAATCTTGTTTCTTGCAGAAAGGGCAATGTTGAGTTCACCAGGGTAAGGACAAGGGATGGCTTGTACCAATCCAAATTGCCTAGCAAATTGAGCAGGGCAGTAAATCTCAGCATGAGCTTGTCTGCAACCACCCACAAAAGCCCCTATGATAATTTCCCTCGAGAGAAGAATACTTGCCCAAGCTTCATGATAAGCAGAACTACCGCGTTGTCTCATTAGCCTGTCTATCCATTTTGGTCCAACATCCCAGTTGTAATAAGGCAAGAAATCAACTGCTTCTTTATCTTCTTTCAGTTGATAAAAATATTGAAGATACCCCACCAAGAGGAGTCGAAGCTAGCATGATGAACTTATCCCCATAAACACTAAGAGGATACCTTTCTGCAACCTTGTGGTCTGGGAAGTAAGCCAACAGCCATAGTTGTAGGAACCAGAGAGGACTTCCTAAGTTTTGATAAAGCGGCTTGGTATGATTATCAGACCCTATTTTCTAAACATAGCCTAAGAAATAAGAAGCCAAATCAATGGTTTTCCCTCGTGAAAGAGCATAGGCCAAAGGTGCGAACTCGAGTACCATTTTCTTACCTCCATGACAGAAGACCATCTTGCATAAAGTATACCAGACATATGCAAACAACTCTCTGTTAGAGACCTCATCTGAGTATTTCCTTTCAGTATCTAAAAATTTGCTATAAGAAGCATTTTTTCCAGCATACTCGATTTCACTCAGAAATGGAACTTCCGTGTGTGAGGCAATGTCGAAGTAAGTGCCGTATGGAGGAAGTCCAATGAGGAAAGATATATCTAGTACTGTGGGAGCCATCATGCCACAATTGAACCTGAAACAATTGTATGATGGGTCCCAAAAGGCTAAAGCAGCATGTATGAGTGAAGGGTTTTGCAAGATACCATTTCGAAGCAAGGATATCACATGTGACAACCCAGCAGTTTCTAACTCTCTACCTTTAGCTTTAACCATTCGGATGGACCATTCTTCCCATTCCTTATCATAGTTCGGCCAGCAGATGAAATTCTTCTTGACCCAATTGGAGAAATCCAAGGTCACTCCCTTCGAGAAAGGGATAACATGCTGTGAATGCCAAGGGGAGATCAAGAAATGTTGGTCCAAGAATTTGGAGGTTGCTCGCAACTGGATGCTCGACGTAAGTACGGTTGTGCAACTGATCAGAGCCCGACATAGATTTCAGAACCTCATTAGTAACCAAACTCCTCAGCACGATGGAGGGAGTATCTTTTGACAACTCACTTTCAGAAGCCATGGATGCAGTGGTGAGAGAGAAAGAG
This sequence comes from Vaccinium macrocarpon, assembly GCA_022606695.1. NCBI lineage: Eukaryota > Viridiplantae > Streptophyta > Magnoliopsida > Ericales > Ericaceae > Vaccinium > Vaccinium macrocarpon. The sequence goes on along the minus strand of CM040170.1, from coordinate 15,687,313 downwards.
AGGGAGAGCAAAAGTGTTTGAAAATTTGAACGCGTAATGAAAATGTTTCAAGCCCTAGATTTTATACGTTACGAGGAAGCGGTGCAGCGTTTCGGGCCAAGTATCCGTTTTAAAGTTATTGGGCCTATGATTATTTTTTGGCCCACGTTTAGTTTCAACGTTTGGTTGATAATTATTTTTAGATTTTAAATCATTTCATGCTTCGAACCATTTTTTTGGTTTATTCTCATGAAATGTATTTTATCAATTTTTTGCTTAAAAGTTCGAACTGGTTTAAAGCATAATTAGGTGCTTCGAAAAGCATTTAAGAGTGAATAGCAAACCATAGAAAGAACTGATATTTCATAAAACTTCAGATGAAAAGAAAGTACATGCTATAAAATCCTATTACACAGAGGAGACTAAGCATCTAGTGGTAGCAAAGCAACTGTTGGAGTAGGAATGACTTGGAAATAATGAGGAAAGCTCCAAGTCACTAAGGCATGGAATCGTGCCCAAGTGAAGCTAAAAAATTCCTTTTCCATCATTCTAACTCTGTTTTCTTCATCAAATTTGAGGTTCTTCTCAATCAATGGCCTGATTTTCAAAACCAGAGTCTTGGCTTTGACTTTGAACTTGGCCAATTTGAGAGCATTTCTTTTCACGTGACTTTTAAACCTCCTTCGAAGCCTCTTTGAAACGTTAGTAGGCATGTCGAAGGAACGCCCTTTAAGGTTCTCCACCTTTTTATGAAGTTTGGAGATCGATCATGAAGCAGCACCGTAATCACTAAGGTCTTGATTAAACCCAAATGAAGCGGCTTTGTTCTTTATCCACATTGAGCAGAGAGGAAGCATTTCGAAAAAAAAGAGTGAAGGAAAGGGCTAATTTGGATGTTAAATTGAAGAGTTTCACAAGCCCATAAAAAGTTCTTAAAAGGAACATCCTCTTCAAGAATACTTACATCCAAAAACGCAAAAATAGCCAATAGTTCTTTGGCTTTGAGGGAATCAGAATGGGGATAAAAAGAATAAGAAAGGTTAGCATGGTAAGGAGTAGGATCGAACTTGATATTCTTTAGCTCTTCGAACCAATCCGTATTCTTGGGAAGGTCTCGAAGGGAAAGATTGGCAGGATCAATGAAGTTTCCTTCAAAATGAGGCCTTCAAACTTCATGCAACCAGTATATGAATTGAGTACTAGCCCTTTGCTTAAGCTCTCCATACCCAGCAAAGCCTGACCTTTCATCTTCATGAACTTTAAAGAAGCCAGGGGTTAAACAAGTGGCTATGAGGCTGTCAAGCAGCATTATGTTGGGATCTCGTCTGATGAAAGGGGATAAGTACTTGCTCATAGCCAATGAACGATAATGGCTCCAGCCTCTATAGCCAGCAGGATCATCCATTTTTACCACCACTATCTCAGATGGTAAACCCCATAGAAAGAGTTTATGAGTAGGAGGAGATGGAGGATTCCATGGGTCAATGGGCTCAGAAGTTTCTACTTGAGCCACTGTATAAGATCGATCCCTTCGAATCTCACCAACAATTGGCGTCACAATGTTTCTAGTGTCAATAGGAGTTGAATCATTTAGAACCAAATTTTCGAAGGCATTTTGAGTGCTAGAAATATCAGTCATGGTTAAATTAAGATGAAGATCGGTTTTACAAAGGAAATTGGTGATTGATTTTTGCCAGTGATTAAGTCCTTTTATAAACAGAGTTGTTAGTTTAAACGATTCAAATTCTAGCAAAATGGAGAACGTGGGTTTTAACTGCCCACTATCCATGAATCTCTCATGAGAACGAAGAGATTTATTGTTAAGCGCATGGCGTGGAGTGTGATTAGAATCGCCAATAAACGCCCCGGAAGCTTACGGGCATTGAAGTAAACAAGGGCACATTAACACTTATTCAAATCCTTTGAACAAAGATGTTAATGTGGGGGGTATGTTTACATCTAAAATTAACCAATCCAATGATTAATTGACACATAATCAAGAGTGCCAAACGTTGGCAACTACTCGTCAATACAGACACATTGGATTAAAGGAACATATTTGAGTGAATACGATGTCGTATCGTGTTCAAATATAAAAACGGTTATTGGCAGTTACGAACTATCGTTATTGGAAAGAATTGACCTCAAAGCTATGGGATTAACTGCTAAATATATAAGTTCCACGTGTGAACTTAGGAAGCAAGGCAAATTGGCAGTTATAACACGTGAAATACTTATAGAAAGGCAGTTATTCATCTTAACGCTTAATCATTTGAGTTTGTTTAAACAACTGTACAGATTCAAAATCAAAGCTTTTAGAGGAAGATTTAGAAGAATTCAAATTCAGACGTGGAGGAAGGAGCAACTACCAACTCGAAGAGTGGAAGTTAGAGTTCGAAGCAAGCCGATGTTCAAATTCATTGAGCGGGAAGTTCGAATTGCAAGCAGCATCTATAAATAGAAGAAATCAAAGAGTGAAAACCCCCGGACAAATCTTCAACAACCAGCTATCAAAAAACTGATGCTTGGTTTGTTCATTGGCAAATTAGTTTAGGATCTCGAACACAGTTCGAAGTAGATTAGGAAGTAGATTAGGAAGTAGTTAGGATTAATTTCGATTGTTCCTGTAACAATCACCCCTATCTCGATTGTTCCTGTAGCAATCAACCGTTCGAAGTTCTTGTATTTGAAGTTGGAGACAATTTCGAAGTAAGTTTATCTTTGATTCATTAATCGAAGTGTCTTGTTTCTTTGTTGTTGTTCGATTTCCTAAGTTTGTTGGTTTACATTTCTTCACTTGTTGAAAAAATCCTCTTAATTGAGGTAATTGAACCAATAAAACACAATCGCTTGATTAGATTTGGTTTTTCCAAACTTAATCTGAGGGAGGAGATTGAAACTCTCTCTGGCACGCTCGCACACAATTATTTTCCATTGCAAAGAAGTAAAAGAACCAAACACCTGGGCAGAAAACTACAAGAAGTATTTGATAACATTCAGAGACATGGCAGCTATTACTACCGGTTCTTGGTTTTCCCTATGAATTCCTTGGGAAACAAGCCTCAAGTTAAAAATTCTAATCCGTACCACTGGACGATTCTCTTTTATGATGTCTCCGAGTAGGAATGGAAACACTACAATTCATTGAGGAAGAGAATCGGTGCAGATCCATATCTACAAAATGCAATCTCAGTGGTAAATGCATTTACATTTATTGGAATTCTCATAATCCATATTCGAATAATAACACAAATAGAAAATGCAGAAAATCTATGTTGAATATTTCATGAGGAAGAGGCAAGCCGAGAAAACAAGGCAACCATCCTTCAACCACTTTTCATCTCCGGCAACACTCTTTCAAAATCATGATTTTAATGCTCCAACCACCTCGGCTCAAGTTGCGCCATAGCAATTTGCAACGTAAGTTCCACTTATTGTAATTTCTTAACCTAATACAACAACCAAAAAGACCTCCTATAAGCTTCGCTTTTTAACTGCTATCTACAAAAATCTGTAGGGTTGATTGTGGAATAATTGTGTGCTACATAATGGGGACATTAGCAAATCAAGAGCCAATCCCTCCATCAATTAGTAAAGATGATGTTTTCACATTCAGAGTTCATTTGGTAAAGGTTTTCTTGAACGATCCACCAAGATCTTGGTTAATTGCGGACTAGAACTCCAGAGAGATCCAAATGAATTTGTCTGACTGAAAATCTTATGTAGAGTACAAGCAAATCTACATGACTGAAAATCTGACTGGAATTCTTTTGGTTCATTTGTCTTTGTGCAAAATTTTATGTAGGACAGTTTGTCTTGTTGTCACACAGCTGTAGGAACAAATGTTGCTAGGTCTGATAGTAGAATTACTTTTGGAAGAATATAATCGTAGGATGCTACTTCTGATGCAGTTTTAATTACTTTTGGTGAAATGTAATCATAGGATGCTTTTTGTAGAATGAAATCATAGGATGTTTCTTCTTATGTGCAAAAAATACATTAGTATATTGCGTCTTATGTGCACAATTTGTCCATTTCCATGCCCAAAAGTTATGCAGATTACATAATATGTTCACATCTAGACTTTGTATCTTGCCAGGTTTGGAGACATTTATGGTAGTCTGTTGCATTCTTTCTCTGTTTCTTGCCAAAAACACTGACAGATTACATAATATGTTCATATCAGTATTTTGAATAAAGACATACATCCACACATATATGGTAGTCTGTTGGAATCTACTTTTTGTTTCATTCAAAAAACACAAAAGATTACATAATATGTTAACATTAGTACTCTGATAAAAATAGATTTCCAGATATATACCCTACTCTGTTGGAATCTGTCCTCTGTTTCAAGCCAACAAAACAAACAAATTACCATATATTTTCATACAACAAAGAAACAATATAGAAATTTTATTCTCTCCATTTCAACAAGTAACAATCTATTGACAAATGTACAAATTCATACAAAAAAATTTGAAAATTCAATCAACTGCCTCTTTACAAGTCTTTCTATTGTGTTTCCCCAATTTTTTACACCTTGAACCCCTTATTTGCATCACCTTTTTGTCCCTTGATTGTATCCTTTGAATCTTAGGTCTGCCCTGAGGCCTCCTTGTTTTCGGTGGAAGAATTATACGAGAGTCTTTTGACACATTTGGAGCTCCAAGCATTGGGATAGGATTAATTCGGAGCTCATTGCTGAATCGATATGCATCAATGAAGAAAAACAGATCTAAGTAACTTGTTTTCATTGAGGCCTCCTTGTAACTTGTTTTCTAAATTTTTGAATGGTCGTGACCAGATATATACACGGGAAATTGTTGATCTACCATCGAGAGCATGTACAATGCTAATGTTGAAGATCAACAACCACCGTTGCAAGAGAAAAAAGTTCAAACACCTCTTCACTTGACTGTGCAACGGTCCACACCTTCTCTTTGCTGAAACCCTCAACTAACCTAGCATCCATTTCAGGACACACAAGCCCATTCATTTTCCTCGACAGCTATCTCCCGGTCTCACATTTTGTCATCAATTGAATCCTTATCTTGTCGATCACACTCAAAATAGGCAAGTGATGCGCCTCTAAAATCCATTTATTAAAAGACTTAGCTGCATTTGAACACATCTCTCCATATCTTTTTCCTTGGAAATAAGGATTCACCCAATTCTATCTCGGCAATGATTGAACAAAGTTTTTTGCCTTTGCCCCGCCAACTGTATAGAATTCCTGTATAGCTTCCTCAAAGTCTAAAACGGTTGGTGCATATGCATAGTCAGAAAAAGACTTATCACTTGCTCCCTAAAGTTATTCTTCAAATGCTGAAAATAATACGCATGATGTCCGTTGGGGAAAACCTCCAGAATACCTTTCAAAAGGCTGAAATACCGATCAGTAATGAATATAATCGGACGAGGTGATAGAATTCCTGACAATTTCCTCAAAAACCAAAGCCAATTCTTGTCATCCTCAAAATCAACAACACCAAAGGCCACCGGAAATAATCCTAATCTATAAAAAAAAAAAAACACAAACACAACATAAAAAAATGTTGTTTCTAATAACAAAATTAACAGATTACCAAATATGTACAAATCAGAAGTCAATATCATGCATTTAAAGCTAACATATATGGTAATCTTTGGTCATCTAGCCTCTGCTTCATGCCGGCAACAAGAACAAATTACCAAATATGTAAGGATATGGACTTTGTACCATGCAAATAAATCAGACATATATGGTAGTGTATTTCAATCCACCAACACAACCAGATTACCAAATATATGTGTACATCTATGCATAAAAATAAAAATAAAAAAAACTAACCTTGGTTGCCATCTTTTCATGTGGCTCCTAGAAGAGTTCCTATGTACCTCCGCTTCAGAAAAGTACCATCAAGTGCCAACAAAGGGCGGTAGTAGTTAAAACCTTTGATACATGCATCAAATGCAACAAATATTCTTCAAAAATAATGAGTTGTGTTACTCAACATTAATGACACTTCCTTGGTTTTTCTCCTTTGCTACCTTAGCAAATCACCTGAGCTGGTCAAAAGACAATGTGTAATCTCCATACAACTCATCACCACCCATCTCAACGCCAAGCCAAGCGTGATTATAACTGATTTTACTCCATAATACTTCTCAAAAAATTTCACAACTTGTATCGGCGCATACAATTTCTTACTATGAACTTCCTCCCTAATCTATTGCGCAACTAACTTTGAACTCATTCGAGGATTCTTACAACTAGCAAAAACACCAACACAATTTCGTTCTTTCACAAACTCCCTAATACAAAAGAAACCATTTGCTTTGTTCAATGTTGCATAAATAAACCATTCACAACTAGATTTTTCCTTTTTTAATACATCGCTGTTACCCAAGTCTTATCATTCTTCAAAAACGTATACACGAAACAGACTTCAATAGCAAACTTTGTCAAACAACTCCTAAAGTCATCTACTCCACCTCTAAACTCTTGTCTGACATGACTAATCAACTTAGTCTAGCTAGAAGAAAGACTAACAGTCTCATGGTGTGGACAAAAATTTTCAAGTGGATGCTCTTCAACTCCATGTACAATACTACTTTCACCAACATCAAAAGTTCTTTCCAATTCACCACTTTCAAGTGAACAAGAAGAGAACACCTCAACACCTACATCCACACAACAAACACCATATGCCCCAGCCAACACAAACATATTGGCAAAATCATCATCATTATCTAAGTGACAATTATGGTGATCAAACATGGCATATAACGGCTGAAATCTCTACAAATCTAAATCCTGCTACTTCTTACAAATACTTTGCACAAGATCATCATATCGAAAATCTCTTATCACGGTAACAACAACAGTGACTAATCCATACTTGCAAAGAAGAATAATACTAGGTTCCATTCTAAAAAGTAAAGAAAATTTCACTGCAAAAAAAAAAAAAAAAAGCATTACCTCAATTGAAAACAACAGTAGATAACATAATCTATATTAAAATGCATTATATTCCAAATAAAAACAACAAAAATGATAACAGCAGCAGATAACATAATCTATGTTAACCTGCATTACGGCAATAATGAAAACAACATTAGATAATATAATCTACGTTAATCTGCATTATATTTCAAAAAAAAATAGTAGATAGCATAATTGGCCTCAATCTACATTATATTCTTCCAAAAAAGCAACAACAACAATAGTACATAGAACATAAAAGTCCTTAATCTATGGCTAAAACATAACAGGAGCTAAATCTAAAATCTCGAATCAATAATATGTTGAAATCTTTATTATCATCCAAAAACAACAACAGTACAGAGCGAGTGAGAGAGAGAGAGAGAGAAATACATATCTCGTTTTCAACCTCAAACCAGAGAGAGAGATCGCAAGCAACAGATCTGAACACAGAGCAAAAATTGCGTAGAAAAAATCTCACAGAGATTGCTGAAAAAAGAGACCGCAAGGAGAAGATCACCAGACAGTGTAGAGACCCGTAGATTTTAATTATTATATATATATATATGTATATATATATATATATATTTTAAATAGAGTTGGAAAATTGTGAGAAATTGAAATTAGAGTAAAGTGGGCCAATTTGGTGGTAGTATATGCTTGAGGGTGTTTTAAAATACATTTGAAACTTAGGGGGTATAAGTGCATAAAGGGGGGTGTATATACAAGTTATATGGCTGTTTTTTTTTTCAAACATAACACCTCCCTCTCTCTCTAAAAACCACCGATGTTCTCTCCTTCTTGCTCCTCTTCAAAATTCTTCCACCTCCACCTCAAATCCGACTTCAAATCCTAAACTCCTTCAAGATTCTTGCTCACACAAGCCTCCTACGCGTCTTTGGAAGCTTGGGTTGCATCTATTTCGCTCCGGAAGCTCATATTTCGGTTGGGGTGGCAAGAAGAAGCTAGGGTTCTTGCTCTCACTTTGATTCCAAGCTTCTACACATTGAGGTAGGGAAATTTTCACCATTATTAAGTATTTTGAAGTGTGTGATGTGTAGATTATACTCATCTTTGATCATTTCCTCTTATATTATGGAAAAACCCATTTTCTAGTTCCATGGATTTGATTGGAGGTTCATGAATGCTTGTTGTTGTTGTTGTCCTACATAAATCAATTGTTGCAATACCCTCTTGTAACTTGAGGTGTTGATTTTTTATCATAAACATGTTTGGTTTGGAGCCCATTACAAATCCCCTTGATTTGCTATCAAAGAAATCTACTCGAAATGGCCTCTAGGTCAATCCACTTTTGAGTTGGACTGGTCTAAAACCTTCTGATGGTGTTTTAAATCACAGTGGATTGATCCACTCTTGTTCTAGATCGATCCACTCCCTCAGTGGATCGATCCACTCATCACCTGGATCGATTCAAAACCTTCTATTTTGCTCTGGACCAAAGTGGATCGATTTACTTTTGTTCTGGATCCATCCACTCCCATAGTGGATCGATCCACTCTCATTCTAGATTGATCCACTCCCACAGTGGATCACTCCACTAGCCCCTTCACCTCACAAAAATGTATTTTCGTCGATTTCAGTCGCTTGTTCGTGTTAATACTTGGCATAATCATCTCTTATACCTCAAAACTCATTGAATAATTTGTCCCTAGCCAATCCTTGAGTAATTGGTGACTTGGATTGATTTTTAATGCGATACCCACGCGACTATACACTTGTTATGTGCGAATTAGGCGACTTTGACGAAATGTGTGAACTTGAATGACGAACTGAGGTTGGGAGTGACATGAAAACACTTGTACGAAACCAATGAATGTGAATTGAAATGAGAACTTAAAACTTGTGTATCTCATAGGACTCCCATAAACTCTTAGTTATCTTATTTAGTTTTCATCCTCATGTCTCATCTCCCATCTACATTTCATTGTGTTTAGTTTTGGTAAACGTTTCTCTACTGGGCTAGTGAGCTCAACCTACTATTTTTCAGGTACCCAGCACGGAGCATGACTTGGATGTGCATGAAGTGAATGCATACATTATTTGAAAGCTTAAAGAGGAGTTACCACATCATCTTGAGTTTATAATTTTGAAAAGATGATTTTGTAACCTATTCATATTAAATCTTTTGACTTGGATCTGTAATAACTTTAAGACTCGTGTGTTTCAATTTAGCGAATGAGTAACCATAGACTATTGTACCCTTTGATGTTGACTTTGATTACTAAACTTGAAATTTGACGTGGCCGTGGACCTTGTTAACCGTCCACGTTGAATTTCTTATTTTATTATTCCTTGAATTTCGAGGGCGTGACAGACAAAGATCGCGGGAGAAAGAGTTCGAGAGGAGAAAATTGCAGGAGAGAGAAAGATTGTGAGGAGTAGAGATCGCTGGAAAAATCGCAACAAGAGAGAGAGAGAGAGACGGCGCAGGACGCGAGGAATGTACTGATCTCTGCAAATTGATTTTGAAAACACAACATTTTTTAATAAGGGCAATTTTGTCCATAGATGGACCTCCGGTAGGAATATTTATAATCCAATAGATTGGGCCCATTAAAAAAATCTAAGCTGGTCTTATAACCCATTAAACTACTAAATTGGGCCTTTGGACCAATTTTCTGGAACAAATAAGGGGGAAATTGAAGCATTGAAATAGGCTTTCCAGTGATCATTTGTTTTTCATAACAGCTATCTGTTGGCAATTAAGCGGCTATCAATTTTGCATTGGGGCTGGCAGAATCCTAAAGGTTGACCAATTTCTATATATAACAAATGCTAATGCTCTGTCTAAAATAGCATTTCCGTTGTCAGAGCAATGTCGTGTCGACAGCAAAGCATGATTTTAAGGGTTGACAATTTTTCAAGAATGCTAAGCAATGACGACAAGAATTTCTAAACCGTAAGTGATATTCCCGATTGCGCTTTTGTGCACCTTTTTACTCTACCTATTATTGGTTGAAATGGTGGTCTTATCCCTTCAATACAATTTTTACTAAACAATATATTTAATTAGGCATCCTCTTTCAACATTATCCTTAGGATGCCACCCTATGACATTTGAATCTTTATGATTTCATCTTGTAATTTGAATTTGGACCATTGTGCCCTCATTAATTCTATTATTTATTATATATTGTCTATCCTGTAATTTTATATCTCCTTAATTAATTTATTGAACCACATTTATGGGTACCAAATTAAAAGGGAATCTGTTCCAAAATATCCGGGATTACCAAATTGATTCCCCACTTGGGTACCAAATTAGAAGGGAATGAATCTGTTTCAAAATATCCGAGAATTACCAAAATAATTTCACCACTTCTCTCTCTCTCTCTCTCTCTCTCTCTCTCTCTCTCTCTCTCTCTCTCTCTCTCTCTCTCTCTCTCTCTCTCTCTCTCTCTCTCTCTCTCTCTCTCCTAGCAATTCGGAATATTTCAACCATGTCTCTCCTCTCCATCTATCTTGATCGATTAGGATGAGACAACACTAATCAAACCGTTATGCTAATCTTCATCCACCAACAGCCGGATGTCACCAACCGCATGCTTGGATTGCCGCCACAACCCATCGATCGGATCCCCTCTGCCAATCTTGTTATCGTTAAATGCCTCTCCGGTGATCTTATCAATTTTGGCAATCCCATTGCTATTTCTTCTCGTCATCAACCTCACAATCCGTGCATGACGGTTGGAGAAAGCCATCCTTTGCAGTGAAGAATGTCTTTCATTTTTTTTTTATTTCATTTCAATTGGATTTTAGATTTCCTCTAAGTTTTAATTGATTGCTTCGTGTGATATATATATATATATATATATATATATATATATAAAGAAATGAATTGTTTCTTGAATTTTCTTCGTCTTCTTCTTCCATGGTTTTGATTTTCCAGATCTGGTTAAACACTTTATTTATTTGCTAATTTGTGTTATACGATAAACATGGTTAAATATAAAACCATGATCCCCGTATGATCATGGTTATCCAATAATCCAATAATGTGATGATAAAGGCTACATGGTTGATAAATAATACGTGTTCCATGTATGAACATTTGGTTGTAGTAAACAAGGTTAATCAATAAACCATGTTTCCTGTGTAAACTCACCATTATGAGAAAATGGGTGCATGGTTAATGAATAATCCATGTTCATTGTGAACATTAGATCAGTAAACATGGTTAATCAATAAATCATCATATTCCCTGTGTAAACTCACTATGAATATGGTTAATTAGTAAGTCATGAACGTTATTGTCATCATTAGTTTATCATGTTTTTTGCATAGTCTATGAAAATCAATTAATTTATCATGTTTTCTTTGTTTGTTTTCATAAGAAATTTTTCATTCTTTTTAAATTTTTTTTTAAAGATTTTAGGTGTGAGAAGATTAGGAGAAAAAATTATAAGATTTTTCAAGAGAGAGATTGAGATAAATTAGGAAACATTAAGAGAGAGAAATGTTAGGAGACTAGGAGAGAGAATTATTAGGGAAATTATGGAAAAAATATTAGAAAAATTAGGAGAGAGAAAGGGTATTTTGGGGTTTTTTTAAATTTCAGGATGGAATCATAAATATTCAAATATCATAGGATGGAATCATAATGATCTTTTTTGTATAGGATGCCTAATTAACTTCCCCTTCAATATTATCCTTAGGATGCCACCCTATGACATTTGAATCTTTATGATTTCATCTTGTAATTTGAATTTGGACCATTGTGCCCTCATTAATTCTATTATTTATTATATATTGTCTATCCTGTAATTTTATATCTCCTTAATTAATTTATTGAACCACATTTATGGGTACCAAATTAAAAGGGAATCTGTTCCAAAATATCCGGGATTACCAAATTGATTCCCCACTTGGGTACCAAATTAGAAGGGAATGAATCTGTTTCAAAATATCCGGGAATTACCAAAATAATTTCACCACGTCTCTCTCTCTCTCTCTCTCTCTCTCTCTCTCTCTCTCTCTCTCTCTCTCTCTCTCTCTCTCTCCCCCTAGCAATTCGGAATATTTCAACCATGTCTCTCCTCTCCATCTATCTTGATCGATTAGGATGAGACAACACTAATCAAACCGTTATGCTAATCTTCATCCACCAACAACCGGATGTCACCAACCGCATGCTTGGATATTTTGAATACGAAAAATATATGTTGTAAACCATTGGACCGGTTTTATAAAAATTCAAAAATCAAACCATATTGAACGATTTCAAAGAATTGAGAATCATAACTAGACCGTTACACATATGGAACCAAATCAATGAATCACACCTAACCATTAGATCAGTCTAGTTTGGTTCGGTCTCCGGTTCTAAACCATGTTAGGATTCAAAATTCACCATAAAAATATTAATAACATTCCACTAGTTCTTTATAATAATTGTAACAGCTTCATTAATATTCAAATTTGAAGTTGTCAACAAAATTGTTGCAACTTTTCATAAAACTACTTCCATTAAACTAACTCATAAATAGATTAAGAAGTCCAACAATAACTAAAACAATAATATAGAGGTGGCTCCACATTATGTATTAGGTGGTCACTTGAACACCTTAAAAAAAAGTTTGGCTTAAAATACATGTCATATTTTTAATTTTATTTGAGTTTAGGCCTTTTTGAACACCTAACCCTAAAATATCTAAACAACTTATGCAAAAGTATTTGAACACCTGACCCAAAAAATTGAATAACTAGACAAAAAAAATCAACCCACAAATCAATCGATTATAAGCAACTAATTAAAAGACATAAGCAGCTCTATAGTCCTATAGATGGTCAATTAAACAACCTAACATGTAATAATTTTATCTCGTAGTATTTGTTTGTACACTCAATCCAGTACTATGAACATCCATCAATCCATGAATATAACAATTGAACATAAAATATAGTAACTCAAAACAAAGTACACAAAAAAATTTAAAAAAAACTAGACACAAAAAAGTATCTATTTGTATCGATATCGTGCTCTAGTTTTTCTCTGAATAACAATCAACTTTATATCTTCAAAAATAAGAGCATATGTCAAAAAAATTCTTGTGAACCTATTTATTAAAACATGCATGCAATTGTGACATCTTACATATTTTCGTATTATTTCATCACATTATTCACACTAATATATAAAAAGACTAGTTAATAGAGATAGTAAAATTATGGCAACTTTTTAAGAGAAATTTAATTTGACATCCCATACAAAAAAGATTGTTATGATCCCACCCCATATAGTTTGAATTGTTATGATTTCATCCTGTAAAATGATTTCCAGACGATTGTGCCCTTATTAGGTATTTAATATATACATGTATATATATATATATATATATATGTTAATAATCTTTTTCAATATTAATTGATAGGACCGGAAAATCCGGTGCACCAAATCATCCTATAAACATCCCTTGACTGGATTCTTTTAAATGTCAATTAGGAGTCCTAATATATCGGTTTTCAAATCAAAAGTTATATCTTTTCCTTTATTGGTTTTTTTAATCTAGCCGATTGTTTTCCTTAGTTTAAGCTCCATTTGAATTTCAAATGATCTAGTCCTACTCAATACCAGTTCGACTACTCATACATCAAAACCAGTTTTAACGTTCATGTGCGAATAATTCATTTTATCACGCCCGGTCGTGGGATCGAAAAGTTGGAATTCAACAATTCCTCAACCAATTCATCGTCGTTGGTATCAAAAAAGGTATTATATATCACCATTGTTTGGCTTTTTTTTTGTGATACAATTACAGTTCATGAAGCCATTTCGATGGATGAAAAAAGAAGAAATCATCATCACACGTTAATACTTGAGTGGGATTTTTCACACACTAATTATGATATTCTATTTCACCACATTTGTCACACAAAAATCATGATATCCTCTTTCATCATCAAACATTAATGTTGCCAATTATTTTGATGCAGTTTTTTAGTTGGTGATGGAGGAAGAATTGGTCTTGGTATGCAAATATGGTGATAAGATCTGTCATGTTATGATTAGAGGCGGGATGAATTTCGGAGCGGTTATGGACAAGATATGTAAGAGGTTGCTTGATTTGGATCCCGAAACACTCATTTTGAGTTACTCACTTATCATGTTACATCTGTCAAGATCCACTGCCACATTCAACACTTTAAAGTACAACAACAGTTTTAATGTGGAATATTTATACACCATATTTCCTGTATCATGGTTACTTGTACTTAAAAAAAGAAAGCCCAAGCATTGTAGTGAACCAATTTGTTTAGTATTTTTCCCTTGTCAATACTTTCCATTTTCTGCTATATTTGAATTTTTCTGAAAGAACTTTGGGGGATCGCTTTGGATTCCCAATTTCGCTAGGATGTTAACTTTTTCCGGTAACATGCGGCGCGAGTTTGAGTAATCATGAACCAGCTTCACTACAAAAAGGTCGAATCCCACACTAAAGGAGGAGCAGTACCATATTTTCAATCGAATCTTCAATTTGGAATGACAAGAAAATAAGGCCACACTGAAGTACCATGTTTCCTGTACCATGTAAACATGGTAAACCAGATTACCATATTTCCTATACTACTTCAAGCAAGCAACTTGAATTGTACCATTTTGGAGCAAGTGGTTGTCAACTAATTGAATAGTGGTGGATTCAGTTTCTAGTAGTCAAGGCTAGTGGACTCCAGTTTTACAAACATTTTACAAAGATGGGTTTTTATTAAACCATTTTTTAGTCGTAGCCCATATGAGTAATAGCAATACTTAAAGTTGGCAAAATCTCCTATGGTACAATGATAAACCATAACTACACCTTCAATGACCAAAAAAATGGTAGAACAGTGTTCCATTTTTTTCCACAACATCAGAAACATACCATCTTAAAAAATAATACTAGATAATGTTGGTACATTCAAAAACCATAATCAATTCAAGTGGAAAGAGATTGAAAGGTCATTGATTTCACACTATTTTTTACATTCCAAACAACTAATCTTCAGTGTTTAGCCAACCAAAAAGAAAGAAAAAACCGAATAATGAATACGCAAATCTTCGATGCATCAAAACGAAGATGAACAAAGAAAACCATAATCTCTGTACAAAATTAATTGTGTCTAACTTAGGTATATTAAAAAACCATTACAAATCCACCAAACCCCCCAAAGAATCTTCACCAAAACCCCCAAACACTACATCAATATTAATATTCCTTCGATTTCAAATAGGATTGTAAATCGAGTGAATCTAAGAAACATAGGACGATTGTTGAGTAGGGAAAAAGACTTACGACCCATTGGTTGGAACGGAAAACACGTAGACTGGTTCGGACTTTACTTCGGTATGCAAATGTCGTAGCCACATCTTCTTTCCATCCATCCCCCAGCAATCCGATTTTGACTTCTCTCCTTGGTCAGAAAGGTAAAGACGTAGGTTGGTTAGGGCTTCACTCTGGTGAGCAAATCGGCAACCATATCTTCTCCATACATCCCGTACTCACCCGTTTTCGACTCCTCTCCTTTGCCGGACGACGCCTGAGTAACGGGATGGTGGTGTCTCTAGCAATATCGGGTTGTGGGGTGTGGGATGGGATGATGTGGGTAGTGGGTAGGAATCCACTGATTAGTTAGAGATTGGAGATTTTAGAATGGGACGATTTCATCGGAAAGTTAAGGATGTGGGTTGTGGGATTTTGCGTCACCAGAAGAGTAGGGATTGGAGTTGTGGAGTTAGGGATTTGGGACGGCTTGGGGTTTGGGACGATTTGGGTTTTGGGATGGTTTCTACCTATATAGGAAAATAGGGTGTTTAGGATGGTTTTTAGTAATGAAAACATTCCATAACCGCTAATCAAGTTTTCCAATAATTATGGGATTGTGGGACCATTAAGTTTTTCAAAACTATTGCTAAAATATAGGAAATTTAAAAGGTCAAAATATTACACAGGGTTTTTCTGGGTATTTTTTAAATTTTAAGATGGGATCATAACAATTCGAATTCGATAGGATGAAATCATAACATTTTTTTTTGTACGGTTCCTCAAATTAACTTTCCCATTTTTTAACACACTGTTCAAAATTTCAGAAGCCGCCACTACAATAATAGGAAAATAGTATTAACAAGAACTAGCAACAAAGAAGTGCATGGGGAAGAGTTTGGTGGGAGTGGGATACTGTGGAATGTACTCTTTTCTATCAGTATTGATATAGATGGCAAAGGTCACGTTAAAACTTAATTAAAACTCAAAAAATTATCAAGTGTGTGGGTATATATTATATTATATATATTTATATATACGGACCTATTCGGTTCAAATCATAGTTTTTAATATGAAACCAGGGACCGAACCAAAATATCTGATTCTAATTTTTTCAGAAATAGAACAATTTATTAAACCATAGAACCAATCCAAATAGACCGGTTCAATCCAGTTTTTTCGATTTTGTTATACAACCCTATTCACAGGTGCTGTCTCGCCATCAAGTACTCCTTGCATCTTTAATTTGTTGAGTTCTATTCAATGTAATTTGAGTTTTATTCAACGGCTTCAGAAAAATCCCAACAAGCCGCTGATTGGAATTCTCCATCTACTGATATTGAGTTTCGGTTTTCCTGCGACAAAGACACTAGTAAGAAAATCGCTGCTGAGTTTTCTGCATTCGAATCCCGAATAGCCGCTCTTTGGAAATCTCCATATAGTGATAATGATTTACGGTGGTTCCACGACGAAGACACTCGTAAGAAATTCACTGCGTTTTCTGAAATCGAATCCTGACTAGCCGCTCATTGCAATTCTTGGAATTCTCCATATAGTGAATGATTTTCGATTTTTCTGTGACAAAGGCACTCGTATAAGAAATTCACTGCATTTTCTTCAATCGCTTCATCAAAATCCCGAGCAGCCACCCATTGGAATTCTTGGAATTCTCCATATAGTAATGATGTTTCTGACTTGCATTTTCTGGGGCGAAGACACTAATATACCAGACAAAGCCATAGGCAATACTTGCTTGATAATTAAGTTAAGGAAATGTAAGACCAAAAATCTTCGAAAACCTAACAAGAATAATTTGAAATATCGTTGCGAGTTTTTGCTTTCTTGTGGACATTGGGTGAGGCATCCAATTAATGCAATGTTCTAATTGACCGTATCGGGACGATACTTAGCAGAAATGGGTTACGGTATCACGAGTATCACTGGTATCACATAACTTGGTTGCAGTCAAGGTTTTATTTTTGAGTTTTTAATTTCACTCTTAGCCGTCGCAGTATCACGAGTATCAGACGAAACTTATATATAGTAGAAATTGGTTGTAGCAGTTCACTTCGTCCTCAAATCACTCATAATGGTCTAGTATGGCACATAATAACAGTTAACTTGGCCTCAAATCCTTATATCAAAACTGGACCGATGCTTGATGGGAATCGGTCGATATGTATTTGATTTTTCATCTCACCAGCATATCAGTGTGACACATTATTAAAGTGCAAAACAAGACCAAGACCAAGAACATCATAAGAGAACAAAGCTATTGTTTATTTCAATTTGATTTAAGGGAGATAAAAACAGCTTAGGACAACTAGTTTTCTCTTTCACCAATCACTTGGTGATAATTAATGGTGGCAATTTTCAACCTAATCCAAGAACGCACCCAAATTCACCCACCCAACCTAACCTACCCTTATTTTAATATAGGTTATAATGAGTGAACCCAAATTAACCCATATATAGATGGTTTTACATGGGTTCAAAATGGGTTTCAACATTTTGAAGAGAGATACCTTGATATTCTTAATTCGTCATCCTGTCCTTTAATCTCCATATGTATGTCTTTTTCTTTCATTTCTTCTAGGTTTGATTGCTATTTTGATACTTAGGGTTTTCTTTTTTCCTTTGAATTGACATAATCATGTGTTGACAATTGGCATTAATGCTATGTTTTGATGGTCAACATGTATCTTCTTTGGTAGGTAACGTTCTCCTACTCAAGAATGAGTGAGTATAAGTCCACACATTATAGAGGTCTCCGCAGAAGGAGTTGTTGTCACTTGTTAAGGAGCAATTAATGATTCAACGAGTTTCTTGAATGTAATCGTCTAGTTCTTTATTAAATTTCAAGAACTAGGCTGATCATAGGGAAAATAAAATGCTACAATTTGATGCTAGTTGTTTATTCTTTTTTATTGTTTGTTTACAATATTGTGTTTTCTGTATCATGTCTGTTGAGAAACTCACAGAAAGTTCTTTCTCTGCATTGTTTTGTGTTAATTTTGACCTTTTTTAATTGGGTGCAGATTCTACAGAACAAAGGTATCGAGTATGTTCGAGAAAAACAGCAGAAAATCGCAAGTACAATTGATTTGCTTCCTTTGCTTGCTATTGGGATTGACGTGAACATAGTAGGGATGGAGTCAGAGTAGAGGTAGTAGAGGCGGTCGCCCTACAAGGAAAACAAAAAAAGCTCTAGTATTTCATAGAAAAAAACTAATTTTGATGCAGGGAAGCGTATAAAAAAGATGAACAAGAACGATCACGAACCAGAATTAGAGAAACTCTCTCTAAAACTCGAAATTTTATTAATCAAATCAACTAACTAGCCCGAAGGCTTACAAGATCAATATATAGAGACTACGAAAACCCTAGGAATAAACGGGAAAAGGCAACAATTGCCGACTTAGCATAAAATAAGGAAAATTACCAAAATTACCAAAAACGGAAATATTTGAGTTAGGCTCAAATACAGAAACTAGAAAAAAAAAAAGATAGCTACGGCCAAAAACTTAGGTCAAAACGGAGTTGGATTGACCAAGTAATTAGCAGACTGATTATTTCCTAAAACGGCAAATTTGATGTTTCAGAGGCCTAAACGAAGGAATTAGGCCGAAAACCACCGGTACCCATGGGTCTATAGACCGATGGGCCTTGATCGTTGGGCCGTTTCGCTTCAACCATAAGATTTGCGGATCAATCCGCCACTGGCCGTTTTTCCCACTTTTCTATCGAGTTGTTCCAAGTACCGGCACGCGACCCAATCTGCATCAAATTTTCCTATGAATTATATAGGCTCGCTCCTGCAAAGTATTTTGGATAAAATATTCGCCCCTGCATAGTGAAATTCCTGGCTCCGTCCCTAAACATACTATTTGTGAGTTTAATTTCCAAACCTTTTGCTGTAGTGACTATCTATCACTGTACTATTTACAGTTCAATAATAATATTGATGTAGCATTTAGCCCCGTCCATTTGTGATCACAATACATACACAATTTTTGCAGTATTGATGCTTTTGAGGCCACTATTGATCAGCGTTCCAGATTTGATCTTTTGGACATTCCACTATGCCATGGTTGGTGTCACGGGGTTAAAAACGAACTTAAAATTTTTCCCGTGATGGCACCAAGTTCCCAGCAACTTGATTCAGCCAACAACTCTTTACACACACACACACAAAGTGATTATGAACATCTAGCAAGTATACACACGTATATGAGAACTGTCCCAACCTTTTATTGCACCAACAATACAAGGATACACTTTAAAGTACTAGACAGAACATCCCTCTACCTTAGACTAAAAAATGGAGTGCCTAAATAGGCTTACAATTAGGAAAACGAAATACAAGCATACAAGAGATCATGGTAACTGCCCATAATCTGCAGTTGACACCCCTAACTGCCTAGGGTTGTGTTGGCTTGCCCACAATCTACCAGTACATCAAGTAACTGCTTGGCCTTACTGTCCACAGCATTTGCTAGAAGAAACTGCCCATCAATTCTGCTTGGAACACCTGTTCATGCATGCCAGCAACATGTGATGAATGTAACTGCCAGTAACTGTTCATTCTTATCCATGCCGTAGCCAAATTCGTCACTATGCCCCAGCTCCATACCTTAGTCAAATTCCTGACTGATTTGCCCCATAAGCTAGTTGTAACTTCATGCATCCATGCCACAATATGTCTTGGGCCTTCACGTGCAACCATCATAGCTTACTCGATAACGAGACTATGTTGACACCAGCCAACACTTCACCTTGCCACGGCATGCCTCCTACTCATGCCTTGTCCTCGCTGCCTAACTTGGGTGCAAGGTGCCACCCTAAGTCCAGCGTAGCACACTTGAAAGATCAAGGTGCTAACAAACCACCCCCACTAGAAGAGGCCGACGTCCTCGTCGGTAAGGTTTGTAGGTACTCCTCCACTTGCTTTTCAAACTGTCATAGAGTCTCTGCCTTTTCCCACGAAGTCTCCAGGTTGGGGCTATTTTCCCATTTCACCAAATAAGAGGTTCTCCTGTTTTTCTTGCTTTCCCCTTCCGTCTTATGATCCAGAATTCTTTCAACCCCACGATCAAATAGTTTCTGAATTACCGGAGGCGCTCACTATGCTTGTTTCCTTCCCAAATTCACCAAGTCCTCATGGAATGGTTTTAGAAAACTAATGTGAAACGTTGGATGAACCTTCAACCTGTCCGGCAGTCTCAACCGATAAGCAACATTCCCAACTTTCTTTACAATTTCAAAGGGAACATCGTATCGCGGAATCAAGCCACGATGCCTTGTCTTGGCATTGATTTTCTTCGAGATTTGGGGAGTAAGTTTTAGCAACACCTTATCCCCGACTTGAAACTCAAGTGATCTCCTTCCTTGATCTGCATACTTCTTCATTCGTTTGGCCGCCTTTGATAAGGTATCCTTAGCTTCCTCAAGCAATTCCTGCTTAGCCCGAGCAAATTTGTACACAGCGGGACACCTATCGCCCGTATGAGTCCTTACCACCTCATGAGGAGTAAGGGGCTTTGCTCGTTGCCAATTCAAATGGACTCAAACAAGTCGCCGACATTCTGTGCAGATTATAACAAAACTGAGCACTATCCAGCAACTCCACCAAATTCTTTTGGCTCGCTATAACATAGTGCCTCAAGTACTCTTTCAGCAATGCATTCACCCGTACCGTCTGTCCATCAGTTTGTTAGTGATTTGTTGTGGAAAATTTCAACTTGGAACCCATCAAGTTGAACAAAACTGTCCAGAACCGACCAGTAAACCTTGTATCCTTGTCACTCACAATATCCTTCAGCAAACCAAAGTACTTCACCACAAACTTATAAAACAAATCAGCAACAACTTTGGCATTACACTCATGTGGTGCAGGAACAAACACAGCATACTTAGAGAAACGATCAACAATTACCATAATGGAACACATACCATCAACTTTAGGTAAACCAGTAATGAAATCCATAGATACACATACCCAAGGTTTCTCGGGAACTGGTAGAGGTTGCAATAGCTCGGCCTCTTTCTTGCGCTCTATCTTATCTTGCTGGCACACCAAGCAAGTTTTGACATAGGCTTCAACATCATCCTCCATCTTTGGCCAGTAATAAGATCTCGATAACAGAACCAACATTTGATGCCTTCTCGGATGACCAGCCCACTGTGGATCATGTGTTTATCTTAGTAACTCTTGTCTCAAACCCCTAAGTATTGGGACATACAACCGATCTCTTTTGGCATGGAGAAGGTCGTCCTCAAGCCAATATGTACGAACAATGCCCTCCTCAACTTGCTTAACCAACCGTTGATACTCAGCATCTGTCTTGGCATTCTCCCGAATTCTGTCCGCAAAATCTGACTCAATCCGAGTAATAGCAGCCACATACTCTTGCACTTCTTTCTGACTAAGTGCATCAGCAACCTAATTATGTCGCCCTGGTTTATGCTTCCACTCGAAATCATACTCCTCCAAGTATTCCTGCCAGCGGGCTTGCCTTGGCGAAAGTTTCTTTTGCACCTTAAAGAAGGTGTTAGCAACATTGTCCATCAATACAAGGAACTTCGTCCCGAGCAAGTAAACCCTCCAGGTTATCAACCAATGAATCACTGCCGTCATTTCTTTCTCATGAGTAGAATACTTCTGCTCTGCATCATTCAACTTCCGACTTTCAAAGGCTACTGGATGACCCTCCTGAACCAGCACGCCACCGATAGCTTTATCTGATGCATCTGTGTGAACTTCAAAGGATAACTCAAAGTTGGGCAACCACAACACTGGCTCACTTGCCACCGCAACCTTAAGCTTTTCAAATGCCTCTTGGCAGCCTACATCCCACTGCCAACTTTATTTTTTCTTGAGCAACTCCGTCAAAGGCGCTGCTTTCTTGGAGTAATTGTGGATGAACTTCCTCTAATAGTTAGCCAAACCCAAGAAAGTATGTAATTCGGACACTTTGGTAGGCGGTGGCCAATCCAAAATTGCTTGGACCTTCCGCCTATCCATTTTACAAAGACCCTTACTGATTACATGCCCCAAAAATCTAATTTCCTGCTGGGCAAATTCACACTTTTCCATCTTTACATACAACTTGTGCTCTCTCAATCTAGACAGCACATCTCTAAGGTGGGTCGCGTGATATGCCAAAGACTCACTATAGATTATAATATCATCCAAGTACACAACTACAAATCGATCAACACAGTCATAAAAGACATCATTCATGAGATTATAAAATGTAGCAGGGGCATTCATAAGACCGAAAGGCATGACTAAAAACTCAAAGGAACCGTACCGAGTAACGCACGTGGTCTTTGCCTCATCGCCCTCCGCAACTCAAACTTGCCAATAGCCCAAGCGGAGATCCAACTTTGTGAAGTAGGATGCTTTGCAAAGTCGATCAAAAAGATCAGTCACCAACGGGATAGGATACTTGTTCTTCATTGTAACTTTGTTTCGCGCCCGATAATCTACACACATTCGCAAAGACCCATCCTGCTTCTTTTGGAACAATACCGGAGCACCATAAGGAGCTTTAGAAGGCTGCACCAAGTCAACATCAAGTAATTCCGTCAATTGCTTCCTCAATTCAGAAAGTTCCAAAGGACACATCCGACAAGGAGCTTTAGTCGGAAGCTTAGAACCGGGTACCAACTCAATCTTATGATCCGTAGCACACCTTGGAGGAAGGGACTTTGGCAATTCAGGAGGCATCATATCTGCAAACTCCTTCAACAAACTAGCCACTTCATCTGAGACTTCAACTTGCACATCTGGCTTGATCTCAACCAGTGCAGCAAGGTAAGTTGCTTCCCCCTTTTTTAGCCCTTTCTGTACTTGAATTGCCGATATCCAACCACCCACCCCTTCTCTGATCCGCTTGTCTTTTGCAAGTCACGACACAAAGCAGGGCTACTTCTCATTAGCAATCAAAATCCCACCGAGATATGGCATCACAGCCACTTTCCTAGCCAAGAAGAACTCATTCCCCAATATGAGTTCGAAGTCATCAAGCGGATACACCATTAAA
This sequence comes from Vaccinium macrocarpon, assembly GCA_022606695.1. Classification (NCBI taxonomy): domain Eukaryota; kingdom Viridiplantae; phylum Streptophyta; class Magnoliopsida; order Ericales; family Ericaceae; genus Vaccinium; species Vaccinium macrocarpon. The sequence goes on along the minus strand of CM040170.1, from coordinate 15,664,061 downwards.
TCAACCCGCCCGTTCCAGTTACCCACTTTCAAAGAGATGTTACTCGTTGTTCCATGCACCGCTTGTGCAGTGGAATTCACCGTCTTGATTCTGCTGGAACTTTCGATAACTTTCAAACCGAGCGACTGCGCTAACCCTTCTGAAACAAAAATTGTGTATGGCACCTGTGTCCACCATAGCCAACACATCAGCATTACAAAGCATCACTTTAACGTACATCAAACCTGATCATTGTGAGGGAAAAGCCTTGTTTGAATGAATCATGTTCAGCAACTGCAAAGGGTTGACACGAACATGACTATCCGAGTCTGGATCCCCATTGTTCCCTTCATCCAAGCAAATAGCATTAAGCTTTTCACGTTTCGGGCAATCTTTAGCCTGATGGGGCCCTTGGCAGATGAAACAGCCCTTGCTGAAGTTCCTTTGTCTTGCCGTTTATCGTCCTCCACGGACTTGGATTTTTTACCCTTGTCTCACTTCTTTGAACCAACTTTCTTCTCATTTTTCTTCTTGTTCTTGTCTTTCGATTTCGAACTGCTAGATTCAAAAGAGATGGACTTATTTGTCAGTTTGAAATCTGCCAAACCATCGGCAGTGGCCATAGCCGATTGTAAGTCTTTAACTCCCAGCCTTCATAGTTCCAACTGCGCCTAATTCTGCAGACCCGACATAAAGTTGAATAACTTATCCTCTTCCGACATGTTCTTGATGTCCACCATCAGAGAACTGAATTCCTTCACGTAATGTCGCGCCGTACCAGTGTGCTTCAGTCGTTTCAACGAATCCCTTGCAAGCCACAAAGCGTTGCAAGGAAGGAACTGCTCCTTGAGTTCCTTTTTCAGCGATTCCCACGTCTTAATCTTTGGACGTACCTCATCCTCCGACCGAGTTCTCCACCAGAGTTTCGCATCCCCAGTGAGATACATTGTTGTGATTGTCACCCTTTCTCCCTTTGGTACACGAGCAGTGGGGAAATACTGCTCCATATCCCAAAGGAAGTTTTCCAACTCCTTGGCATTTCAGGCACCACCGAAAGCCTTTGGTTCAAGAACTTTCATGTTAACACAATTATCGAGACCGTCTGAGCGACCGAGAAAGGCCCTCTTTACCACCAACAAGTCTGATTCAATATTGGAAACTTTTTCCTTCATGCCATTTAAGAGCTTTGTCACATCTGCCATCATCTCCATGAACTTGGCTTTAGTCTCAGCAACGTGTGATTCATGAGCCAATTTATGGGACTCGATCGAACTCAACACGGCATCCAAACAATCCACCAAGGTGACTTCCTCATCAGATTCATCGGCACCAACAAGTTTTTCCAACTGTGTAACTCATTCCCGCAGTGCATCCATCGCAACATTCTCCATGCTCCAAACCCGAAGCTCTAATACCAAACTGTCATGGGGTTAAAAACCAACTCAAAATTTTTTCCGTGATGGCACCAAGTTCCCAGCAACTTGATTCAGCCAACAACTGTTTACACACACACACACACACAAAGTGATTATGAACGTCTAGCAAGCATACACACGTATACAGGAACCGTCCCAACCTTTTATTGCACCAACAATACAAGGATACACTTTAGAGTACAAGACAGAACATCACTCTGCCTTAGACTAAAAAATGGAGTGCCTAAATAGGCTTACAATCAGGAAAATGAAATACAAGCATACAAGAGATCATGGTAACTGCCCATGATCTGCAGTTGACACCCCCAACTGCCTAGGGTTGTGCTGGCTTGCTCACAATTTGCCAACACATTAAGTAACTGCTTGGCCTTACTGTTCACAGCATTTGCTGGAAGAAACTGCCCATCAATTCTGCTTGGAACACCTGTTCATGCATGCCAGCAACACATGCTGAATGTAACTGCCAGTAACTACTCGTTCTTATCCATGCCTTAGCCAAATTCGTCACTATGCTCCAGCTCCATGCCTTAGTCAAATTCTTGACTGCTTTGCCCCACAAGCTAGCTGTAACTTCATGCATCCATGCCATAATATGTCTTGGGCCTTCACCTGCAACCATCATAGCTTACTCGATAACGGGATTGTGTTAACACCAGCCAACACTTCACCTTGCCACGGCATGCCTCCTACTCATGCCTTGTCCTCGCTACCTAACTTGGGTGCAAGGTGCCACCCTAAGTCCAGTGTAGCATGCTTGAAAGATCAAGGTGCTAACAGTTGGCTAGTTGATCCCCATGTTTCTTTGGGTTCTCCAAACTAAATGCATAGACACTCTAAAATATACGCTTTTATGGGTAGTTTTTTTTTTTTTTTCCTTTAGTACCTTGATTTTATCCCATTCATAACAGGATGTTTTACCTGAAACAATAGAGGAGACTTTGAGTGACATTGACAGTGCCTTGCGTAAATGCTCAATAGCTGAGAACCTCACAAATTCTTCTAGACAGGAGTGCATATCAAGAGATGCAAGAATCAAAGAAATTCCTAGTTTCACTTCCACGTCTTTGTTGATTTGCAAATGTTGCTAACCTGTTTGTTTTTATTTCGGCTGTTTAATGAAGAAATTTTTGACAAAAAACACTAGTCAGCTGATTGTACATGGGTATGACAATTTTTTGTTTTCACCTTTGCATTTCTGATAGTTTGGAGTTTTTTTTGTCTAACAGATTCCTTGTTTCACAACCTATTTTCCTTACAAGAAGGTCGAAAAGATTGTGAACCCTATATATTTTTCCGGAATGACCACTTCAACACAATATACAAGGTTAGACAAATTCGTTGTTTAAAAAAAAAAGGGTGACCATTAATGCTAATCCTTTCTTTTTTTTCTTTACAGGTGTATGGAGAGTTATAAAATTTGGCTACGGATGAAGGTTATTTAAATGAGGCTAATGTCGTTTGGGAAAAGCTGACTGATGTACTATCCTTTCCTTTTTCTTTACTACTTGTGAAGATGATAATTTCCTAATTTAGCTCTTAAGGACTTCTAATTTTCATCTTGAAATTAATTTTCAAGATGACTTCCTCTCTCTTTAAAATCTCCACTCACATAAATGGTATCCCCATCACGTGAAAATTAAAAGTCCTTAAGAGCTAAATTAGAAAATTATCGTCTTCATAAGTAGTAAAGAAAAAGAAAAGGATAGTACATCAGTCAGCTTTTCCCAAACGACATCAGCCTCATTTAGATAACCTTCATCTGTAGCCGAAATGTATAACTCTCCATAGACCTGTAAAGAAAAAGGAAACGATTAACATTAATGATCACCCTTTTTTTTTTAAACCGCGAATTTCGCTAACCTTACATATTGTGTTGAAGTGATTATTCCGAAAAAATATAGACCTTCTCGTAAGGAAAATAGGCTGCAAAACAAGGAATCAGTTAGACAAAAAGAACTACAAACTATCAGAAATACAAAGGTGAAAACAGAAAGAAAAAAATTCATACCCATTTTACAGTTAGTTGACTGGCGTTTTTCTACAAATCAACGAAGACGTGGAAGTGAAACTAAGAATTTCGTATATCTACTACCTACTTACCTTCTGTTGAAGAAATTTTTTCTTTGACTCTTACATCTCTTGACATGCACTCATGTCCAGAAGAATCAATGCGGTTCTCAATTTTTGAACATTTACGCAAGGCACTGTCAATGTCGCTCAAAGTCTCCTCCATTGTTTCAGGTAAAACAAGCTGTGACGTAACAACATCGTACAACCTGAATCCCAAGGCCCTTGTAGTTGTTGGGGTGCTAGATTAAGTATGGAGAATTTGGACAAGTCGAGTAGAATTAGTAATAAAAGAAAGGTGGTAAGTGCAATTAATAAAGGGCTTGATAATGGAAGGCTTTACAATGGTTTTTCTGATTGCCTTTTAAGTACAAACACTGCGTTTGGTTGAGAGTTTGGAGAAGAATAGTTTGAGAAATATTTTTGAGATAGTGTTTGAATGGTTTTTTGGAAAAAGTAATAATTAGAGAGATGTGTAATAATTGGAGAGATATAGAGAGAGAAATGAGAATAATGATTAGAGAGTGGTATAAGTAGAGAGAGAAATGTTAATATTAATGATTGGAGAGATGATAGATGGAGAAATAATCTTTCTGAAATTTTTTTTGGAAATATAAAGTGAACAAGGTGAAAATGTGTAAAATGAAAGCTCTATTTATCGAGCACATCACCGACCCACTCCACCGGCATAGGTAGTGTAGAAATGTCCAAGGTTTAGCACATTTTCCAGATGTGCTTGTTACAAGAAAAATCTTACCAAAGTCTATACCCTTCTAGAAACATTTAAACTAGTTATTTCTTTGACCTTTCTAGAACCTTCTAGATAGGAGTATTTTATACTTACATATTTTTTACAGAAGTCTAGATAATCTTCTGCATAATTCTAGATTACAAATTACTTTTTCTCACAGCAGTAGCCGTATCCTGTTATGAATAGAAAAAAATCAAGGCACTAAAGGGAAAAAAAAAAACTCCCCGTAAAAGCATAAATTTTAGAGCGTCTATGCATTTAGTTTGGAGAACCCAAAGAAAATACCCAGGGGATCAACTAGCCAACCGTGGTATAGTGGAATATCCAAAAGATCAAATATGGAACGCTCAGAAGTGGCCTCAAAAGCATCAATATTGCAAAAATTGTGTATGTGTTGTGATCACAAATGGACGAGGCCAAACACTACATAAAGGTTATTATTGAACTGTAAATAGTACAGTGATAGATGGTACCTATTACAAAAAGTTTGGAAATAAACCTCACAAATAGCATGTTCACGTCAATCCCAGTAGCAAGCTGAGGAAGCAAAGAAATTGTACTTGCGATTTTCTGCCGGTTTTTCTCGAACATACTCGGTGTCTTTGTTCTGAAGAATCGGCACCCAATTAAAAAAGGTCAAAATTAACACAAAACAATGCAGAGAAAGAACTTTCTGGGAGTTTCTCAACAGGCATGATACAGAAAACACAGTATTGTAAACAAACAATAAAAAAGAACAAGCAACAAGCATCAAATTGTAGCATTTTATTTTCCCTACTATCAGCCCAGTTCTTGAAATTTAATAAAGAACAAGACGATTACATTCAAGAAACTCGTTGAATCATTTAATCGCTCCTTAACAAGCGACAACAACTCCTTTTGCGAGACCTGTAATGTGTGGACTAATACTCAACTCATTCATGAGCAGGCGAACGTTACCTACCAAAGAAGATACACGTTGACCACCAAAACATAGCATTAATGCAAATTGTCAACACATGATTACGTCAATTCAAAGGAAAAAAGAAAACCCTAAGTATCAAAATTACAATAAAACCTAGAAGAAAAAAGAAAGAAAGGTACTTACATATGGAGATTAGAGGACGGGCCTTTGGCGTTCTGAAGAACTATAGGACAGGTTTGCCCCGAGAGGTCAACATTCTTGATCTTGTGGTACATGGACACCATAACTCAGAAATTTTTCGATCAAACAATTTGCAGAGATAGAGAGAGAGAGAGAGAGAGAGAGTTAAGGAAAAACAAGATTCTAGGCCTCATTTGGGTAAAAAAATCAGTTTTTGGTTTTTTGGTTTTTTCATTTGTCCTTATTCAAAAAAAATTGCATTCATTATTTTTGCATTAAGATTTTGTGGTTTCTGGATTCATCTCAACGAGACAAATCTAACAAATATAAATTTATGATCAAACCAAATATTTTTTTGAATAAAGCCAAAATAGGTGGATTATTTGTCATAGGTGGATTATTAGCTAATAATCCACTTATTTTGGCTTTATTAAAAAAATTGAGTTTTGACAATAAATTTATATTTGTTAGATTCGTCTCACCAAGAGGGATCCAGAAACCACAAAATCTTGATACAAAACTAATGAATGCAAAAAAAAAATTGAATAAGGCAAAATAGAAAAACCAAAAAGCTAAAAACCAATTTTTTACCCAAAGGAGGCCAATGAAATTTAAAGAAATGTAGAGAGAGAGAGAGAGAGAGAGCTTCGTTTTTTTGTCTTTGAAGGGATGAACTATAGCGGTTTATTTCAAAACAATATATATATACTGTCGTTTTCCCCCGAGAAGCAAACAGAGTGCAAGTGAGCCTCCGATGATACACACCGATATCGCGATGCGACTTAAAAATCGCATATGAACTGGCCGATTCGCAGTACGTACCAATGTATCGGCCGAGACGGCAATGGAAAACAGAGAAGAAAGAGGGCGATGGATGATGGCTGATTCGATGGGTTCCATGGTGATTTCGAGAAGAAAGAGGGGCGAGACAAGGAACCCAACATCGATCTCTGATTCCATGCCCAACTTCTCCAATGGAAGGAAAGAATAGCATTGAGGATTTTCACACACACACATAGAGAGAGAAGGGAGAAAAGAAGCCAACGTTGATCTGATTTCACATTGAACTTCGCCGAGAGAGAGAGAAAAGGAGAAGTAGAACCCAATGTCGATCTGATTTCACGTCGAACTTCTCCGATGCAAGGAGTGATGGCGTTGAGGATTCTCAGAGAGAGAGAGAGAGATAGAGAAGAGCTAGAGACAGAGAGAGGAGTTTTGTGGAAGGCTGGAGTAGAAAACATATGTGCAGGTGAGAGAGAGAGAGAGAGAGAGAGCATAGTAGTGTTTTGGAAGGAGTGCTTGGTCTCAATTGAAACACGTACGTAACCTTCTTGGGAAAACACCTACTCTGATAGTACTTCCTCCGTTCCTATATGTTTGTCCACTACGAAAAGTCGTGTCACTTTTCAATTCAAAAAATAAAGGCCTTGTTCGTTTCCCTGTTTAGTTTTAGTTTTAGTTTTGATGACATCATCATTTCTCTCATTTCTCTCTCTATCTCTCTCCACTCATTACACCTGCTGACATCATCAAAACTAAACTAAACTACCTAACCAAACACAGCCAAAGTGTTTTTGTTTACCATTTTTCAAATTTTTTTACACCGAATTAAAGTAATCATCGTGTACTTTAATTCGGTGCGAAAAAATTTAAAAAATGATACACGGAAGCACATAATTTTTTGAATTGAAAAAGGGTGAGAGAGAGAGAGAGAGAGAGAGAGAGTGAGACAAACAAATAGGAATGACGGGAGTAACAAATTTATTTAGAACCATGCTACAGTCACACCAAAAAACATACCATAAACCACACAAGGCAGTGGACCCCACCTTTAATAACTCAAAAAAATAAAAATAAAATAAAACCAAAATCCCCCGCCCCTGTGTCCTTGCTACCCAATTAGAGAAAGAGAGGACTTTTCAACGACTGGGAGGAAAACCCACCGCCAACGACGACATCCTCCACCACCGGCGTCCACCACAGCCTGCAATCGCAACCACCAGTCATCCACCAACCAAACTATCAAACTCACCCATTGTGGAGACAACTTGACCCATCTGATGCCGATTTGCACGAAATCAATTTGGTTAGGTAAAATATCAAACTCTTGCATCAAATCAAACCACTCTATCAAAATCAATGCAAAATCAGAAAAAGATCAAACATTGCATACAAAGGTTTGTGGTTTTTCCAGCATTATCAAGATCGAGGGTGAGGATTCAAGCTTCTGTGTCACCAAACAGTGAAGAGAACAACTTGGTAATATTAACCCCATTAGAGATGGAGAATAAAACCACTGATTCCATGTGTGATGGTGGAGGACAAGTGGTGGGCGGCGGTGGGTGGCGGGAATAGGCGGAGGGGAGGGGATTGGGTTTGGGGGGAGACAGGGAGAGAGATGAGGGGAGGAGAGAGAGGATTTCATAATTTAGTTTTTTCAGTGAGTTTTGTGATGGGACCCAATGACACATGGTATGTCTCTTAGTGTGACACGTGTGTTGTGTGGTTGGGTGTGTGGTTTGGATGTGTGCCGCTAGCATTTTTTATTTAAAAAAAAAAAAAAGAAGGGAAGAGTGGGCAAAGACTGTGGTAGAGGAAAAATTATTCATTAGAAACATAAATAACTTCATTCACTTTATATTTCAAAAAAAAATTTCAACAAGATTATTTCCCCATCTCTCATTTGTCCAATCATTAATCATATTTCTCTCTCTACTCATACCCTTCTATCTAATCATTATTCTCATTTCTCTCTCTATCTCTCTCCAATTATTACACCTCTCTCTAATTATTACTTTTTCTAAAAATTCATTCAAACACTATCTCAAAAATATTTCTCAACATATTCTTCTCCAAATTCTCAACCAAACAAAGTGTTTTTTTTTTTCACAGAATTTTAAAGTAAATATGTATTTTACATACATAAACTAAGGAAAATAATAAGTATATATATGTTCTAAGATTGTCTAAAATATGACAAATTTAGCTAATGAGGCAAAAAAAAAAAAAAAAAACTTGTATCATAAGGTTTTGTATGAGTTGCTAATGATTTTAAAAATTCACAGCCGAGACAACTGATTCCCACGAGGTGCCGCCGAAAAAATTCACAACCGAGACAACTGATTCCTGCGAGGTGCCGCCGATAGGTCCCGATACTGATACACCGATATCGCAACTGATACCGCTATTTAAAACTGTGCAACCTATTTTGAACAACTAATTTCACTTTTAACCCTATACATTTCAGTAATTTTAGCTCGAGCATTCTATCGTGGAAAATAATTCCTTTTTTACTAAATTGGCATTGTAAACGGGAAATGGAGAAAATTGTTAAAATGGGGTTTGAGTGGTGTTTTGGCTTAAAAAGCCAACTTCTTCTTTTTTTTTGTCTTTATTTGATTTTTTTTTTTGCGTTTGTTAGTTTTACATCAATTTTTGAGTATTATTGGTTTTTCTCGGCGAGAAGAATCCAAAAGGTAAAAGATTATGACTAGAACTCTCAATTTTTTGAATAAAATTGAAAAAAGTATAAAAAGCTATCTTTTTTTACTTATTTTTGTCTTTATTGAAAAATATATGATTTGATCATAATTTATTACTTTTTTTATTCCTCTAGCCGAGACGAAGTACTAGTAAGACTGAAAAGAAGAAGCTTCACTGTTAGGAGTGGAATTTATGCTATGTGCTGCTTTGGTTTCTCCAATTTTTGTGTGGAAGATTGACAAATTATTTTTTTATTTTCTACCTCCCACTAGCAAAGAAAGGGACTGGATTTTTTTTAATTTCTCTGGGTACCAACATGAGTTTATTACCATTAAGGTCACTAAACAAATATGTGTTACCATTAAAGTTAACCACTCTTTTTAATTACCATTAATGTCAATCACTCTTTTTTTGGGTTTATTTTTAGGGTGCATTTTTCTGTTATAGTGTTTTAGTGTTTAGGCACTTTCATAGTGTACCCTAGGATTTTAGGCACTTTCATAAGGTACTCTAAACCTTAAGTTTAGGATACCCAAAATTTGCATTGTGCATTGAGAATTTAGACTGTGCATTGAGAATTTAGACTGTACATTTAGAATTTAGAATTTAGCACTTTCATAGGGTACCCTAGGGTTTAGGTTTAAGTTTAGGTACTTTTATAGGATACCCTAGGATTTAAACATTTTCATATGATACCCTATGCTTTAGGTTTGGGGTGCGCTTTCCTATTATAGGATTTTAGTAGTTTAGGTATTTTCATAGGGTATCCTAGAATTCAGGTTTAGACACTTTCATAAGGTAGTCTAATTTAAACACTTTTTATACGATTTGGGGGTTCAAAATTTAAAATGTAAAAATAAAAAAAAATTAAAAAAGGAGAGAGAGAGAGAGAGAGAGAGAGTGATGAGTGGACTTTTTGGTTCATTTTTTGAAAAATAATGAACTTTGGCGTGCACAATCCAAAAAACTGGACCTGCACGTGCTTTTCCCTAATAACGTAGGGATGTGTTGTCAATGGCTTCTCAACCATACTATTGCCCCCTTTGGATGTGGCAAAGCCTCCCTTCAAAAGTTATGGGTCCCATATCTTTGCCTTGGTTTAGCAACCCTAAAATCCTCCCCTCTTCATCTTCACCCCTTCTAGATCTTCCTCTCAGATTCAATTTGGGCACCCCTGACCTCCCAAAATATTATTTGGAGTAGGGGTTGAATTTTTTACGATTTCACCCCTTCTTATCTCCATTCCCAACTCCCACCCTCCATCTCTGCACTAAAAAATCCCACAATCAAATACAGAAAGAAAAAAAAATCAAATTCATCAGAAAACAGAAATCTGGTACCAGAGGAAGAAAACATAAATCATCCAAAAATCTGGCAACAAAGGTAGAAAACATAGCGTTGACCAAAAATCCAAGGTGCTCCGGTGGTGGTTTTGTTCGGATGGATTTGAAGCTCTAGCCGAGTAAAACAACATTACATCCTTGCTCTTAAACCGAATCCCACATTATAACCTTCGATCCTAGTATTTTCCACGTTATAGCTTCCTATGTCCTAGTATTTTTCCCAAGAAAAAGAAGTTTATTTTTGTTTTGTGTAGTTCACTTTACCCAGCAAATTCTTTTGCCAAATTACTTAATTTGTTTACTAACACAGCCAACTAATTTTGAGTTGTTTAGTTACTAGTAAATGTTTGGTTTTTCCCTGTTGATATTTCATCATGAATGTCCAAATATAGTTAGTTTAATGTGGTGTATGTATAGGTTTTGATGACACATATTGATGACGAATGAATTTGTAAATAACAAACTCAATGTAGAAATTTAAGAATTATAAGTCCTTGTAGGACAATTGGTTGATTGATCGATTGATTTAGGTCCAAATTAAGAAGATGGTTATTAACTTAAATGAACTAAGCTATTCTAGTCACACTTTGTTAATCTGATGACCTATGAAGGACTGACACTCCTTCACGGGAAAACACGGCGGACATGGCAAATACATATGGGACACGCCACATGGCGTGTCTGATAAATATTATTAATTTTTTGGGGGGACACGGCGTGGACATGGGAGGACACGGCAGAGACATGCAAGGGACTCGGGAGGAGTTAAATTTGCATCTTTTTTAAAATAAAAAAAAAATTGGGTCAATGTGTATTATATTTTGCTTCAAATATTTTGGGTTAAAAGTATAATATGATATGTGTGTATTTGTGTTAGCTTATATATGTTCAAGCTTCATGTGTATACATATAACGATATTTTCCGTTGGTATAATACATAAATTGTTTATTGATTTTATGTATTTTTGCCGTGTTCCATTTTTTTGAAAACCCGTGTTCCATGTCCCGTTTCCATGTCCCGTTTCCATGTCCGTGCTACATAGTTGATGACGGAACAAATTTTGGGCTCTTTGTATGGATTCTATGGAATATGGAGCAAGGTTTATGGAAGGAGATGATTGAAACTCTCGGGGAAATGCCAGGCCGCCCCCACTTTTTGTGGGGGCTTTCGTCCAAACCCATTTTTATCTTTCACTCCCAAAAAAGTCTCGTGCGCGCGTGGGAGATTTTGTTTCCATTTAGTACATGCCGCGTGTCATGCTTCCATTGCTCTCTTTATCTATACTCTCTCGTTCTCTCTTTCCACACGGCATTGATGCCTAACATACGTGATGGAGACTCTCTCTCTCTCTCTCTCTCTCTCTCCCCCCTCCTTTTTTATTTTAAATTTAAAATAAAATAACTTTTATTCTACACATTTATTTTTATAAAAATTATATATTTGAAATATAGTTGATGAGATCTTTATAACAATATCCATTGTGAATATGAAATTTTATAGCTGTAAAAAAAAGTTTTTTTTATACCCGTTCATTAAGAATTCATACCCCTTCTAAATAATTCACATTTTCCAAAATAAAGTAACTCACATCTTTCAAATGCAGAATTCACAAATCATAACAGACCCTGCAAAAACACAATTCACACCCCAAAAAATAGAATTCACATACCTGAATTGCAGAATTCACACATCATAAGTCACTCTCCAACGGACAAAATTCATACCCAAAAAGAAAGTGTGATATTAATGGTGTGAATTGTTGCAAGGGTGTTAATTGTGTGTTATTGGGAGTGTGAATTATTACAAGGGGTGTGAATTGTGAGTTATTTTGGTCTTGTGAATTATTTAGAAGTGGTGTGAATTCTTTTTTAGGGGGTGTAAATTGTGTATTTTTGGAGACTAAGTTGTGTTGTGTGTGAATTCTACATTTAAAGTCTGTGAATTCTACTAAGTTGTGGGGGGTGTATATTGTTTAGTAAGGGTGTAAATTAGTATTAATTAATGGGTATTAAAAAAATTACATGCATAAAATTTCATATTCAAATGGGATTTTATTTAAAAGATCGCATCAAGTAGATTCCAAATATATAATTTTTATAAAAAATAATTATGTATAATAAAATTTATTTTACTTTAAAATACAATGAGAGAGAGAGAGAGGCATGGATTACTACCGAAAAGTTTGAAGAGAGAGTGTGTGAGTCGCAGACTACCTACACGCCTAAAGCCTACCTACTCATGTGATTACACTGTACTATTAACTTCCACATCTGTCTACACTGTACCAGTCACTACAGTACTCGTTGATGCCTTCCTACTCATGACTGATGCCGAAAAGTTGTACTATTAACTTCTGCGCGTGAAGATGAGTTTAAACGAAATGTGTTTAACATGAGGTGGGCTTGAAAGGAAAGTTTTTGACAAAATAGAGCCGGCCAGTAAGAACCCCAAGGTTTTCGCTCAAGGCCCAAAACTAGTTCAACTTGGCGCTTAATTAACTTTAATGACTTAATTTAGTTATCGAAAGAGTTTCTGTGCCAATGGGATTTATTTGGGTGGGTTTTAAAGAATCAGAAGGAGCCCAACATGCCTATGGGACATGGATAGAAAACAAAACAAGCACACAACAAGACATTTGCTTAAATTAGGACATGACACGTCAAGGTCTTTTTGTTCCCTACACACCATATATGATCAAAAAGTTGCTTCCTGATTTCTTACATTGCAAAATCATTCATATGTCGTGTCCGATTTAATGCTCAAGGAAAGAAGTGCGAACAAATTTTTTTTCCTTATATTCATTCTAATTGATTGCAGCTTCTCGTATTGTGGAATGTTTTTATTTATGTATTTCGTATGTTTATCAACTATGCATCGATCAACTGCCTTTCCCAGGAACTCTTGAAATTAATTTGTCTTGAAAAGAAGTTTGTTATGGAAAATTTCAACATTGATTACCTCTATGAAAGCATAGATACGGCTAAGTGCTCGTGTTGTGTTTTGGGATGCTCTGGGCTTGCTGATGGTGTTTATTTGATGGCGTTTGGCGGCGGCATCTGTGGTTCCTTCCCCTAATGCTGCAGCAGCTGCTGCTCTTTAGTCTCTTTGTTTTCAAGTCCAAATTCTAGCCGTATGCTGCACAGATTGCATTTTGATCTTGATTATAACTCTGGTGGTTTTGTACAATTTGATGCTCACGATTTGAACTTGTTAGTGTATACCATGCTAGCGTGACTTGATACCATGCTCACGGTTTGAACCTTGGGGGGTTTGTCCCTAAGGCTTTTGATATAGCCTCATGTGTTGAGTTGTTTTGTCTAATGTTTGCTGGATATATCTAGCCTAGGGGGTTGTCCCTTGGCATGTTTGTTCCTCTTTTGGGAGGGGGCTTCCTCCCGTTCTACACTAGACACTTCCTGCCACTAGCTGCCTTGATTGACTCCGTTATCATCCTTGAATGATGTTGCTGCTCTACTGCTACTCTGTGTTGCTGTTTGTTGTGATGTACTGGACAGTGTCTATGTACATCTGGGTTGCTACATTTTCAAACAAGATGTCGCTCAAATTTTAGAAATACCCAAGTGCTACCCGTGAGATATTCAAGACGTCCAGCACCTACTACCCCTGAGATATTCTCGAGCAGTGTGGATCAGATTCAATTGGAAGGGTTCTAGTATTCGAAGAAGCTCATCGCAAGGGCATCATATTAATGGGCCTGCCTCCTCTTTTGTGAATAGTCCAAGCTCAAGCGTGAATGACCTAAAGATACTCAAGATTTTGTAATCGCTTAGTGCTCTTCTATTTTTGGGTAAATAGTGCTCTTCTATTTTGTCATATGTTTCATGTCCTTCTACTTTAGAAGGCTAGGAAACACATGTTAGAACTCGTCGAATGTTTTGTAGCCTTTTGGCTTAATTTTCAATTTCTTTTCTTTTCTTTTCATTTTCTTTCTTTTTTTCCTCCTAGGGTATGCCACTTGTAGGCTATAAATTTGTTTAGCCTCTTTTATTTTCAAGCTTAATTACCCAAAAAGAAAAAAGGGCTGGTTGGCAGTAGATGGATGGTTGGCGGTGCTTGGACACTTGGCAGCAGTTTGCTGTATGATGCCTAAGGGTTTTGCTGGGTCTTTAATTCTTTCTATTTTGGGCATTGTGGCCCATTGGGTGTGGGCTTTGCCCAATAGGTGTGGGCTTCGGCCTTGTGGGTTTTCCTTGATTGGTTCCTTGCCAATCATGGTTTGGGTCTCAATCTAGGCATTATTGCTTTCGTCTTGTTCCTATTAGTCATTGTAATTTTCCAATGATTAATGAAATTTTTTTTCCGTGAAAAAAAAAAAATGAAAGCATAGATACGGATTTGTTGCAAGCAGTCCAACCGTGCAAAAAAAAATAAAAATGAAAGCATAGATACGGATTTGTTGCAAGCAGTCCAACCGTCTTATGGTCAATTTAAGAGACAAAACTAGCATTACAACTTTTATGAGAATACAAACTGATGTAGAAACCAAGCTCCTCATGTTGATTGCTCGTACCTTAAATAGATAAATACACTGGTTAGTAGAATGTGGTGAATAATGAAATAGTAGACAACTCTTAGTTGCAAGATCCTTCTAAAATGGGTGCGCTTTCAAGATGGGAGCTCGATTTGGTGCTCCCAAGATTGGAGCTTGACGAGAGCTCGCTCCCCTCGGGATGGAAGGTTATCGGGCCATTAAAGCAATTATTGTCCTACTTTTAAGGGTGTGAAAATAAGAATATGAAAATCATATGAGTCAAGAAATTTCGCGAATTGAAAGTGGAACTCTGTTTTGGCTTTGGAAGACCAACATACAGTTGTCCATGAGAAAAAAACTACCCTTTGAAGGTTTATCCCCGTTCCTTGTTTTTTGTCATTTCAAAACTCAATTTTATAGGGAATTGTGTAAGTAAAATCAGTGCTAAAAACAGTAAACATATAATTAAATTATGGAAATTAAATTATGAACAAGATATAATGGAAACTGGGAAAAATTAGCAAACCGAAAAATAAGCCAACGCCCGTGTTTCACACGGTTTCCTTAAAGTAAATTCGCCGCCTCACCATGGGTGTTTGAGGGGTTTACCGACATCTGCTTCCTAGGATACAATGGCTTACGACAATCAAACGGTAACACCAACCGGATTGTCCTGTCGAACGAACTAGTGTCTGTACTCTCTTCCCAAAAACTGAATGAAGAACAATGGAACAAGAGACTGATTTTCGGTGTGTCGAAACCAATGGAAAGGACTGCATTTATATAGGAGTTGTGAGGAGCCTCTCTCATTTACGGGGAATTACCAATCCATAAATCTGGTAATTGAAATTGCATAACTGTTATTGCAATCAGTGCAATGTAAATATTGCAATTGATTTTCTATTCAAACCATGGGACTTGAATAATCAGGTAATTGAAATTCCCGTAACTTATATTGCACTAATTACAAATGAATTCCACTTCATGACAAAAGTAAAAACCGTAGGAATTGAATTCAAATCGAATTAGTAATTGGCTTTTGGGTATTGACTTGCAATTCAAGGTTGATTCTAAAACTGATTCATAATCAGTGCAAGCATCTAACGGGTCGGGACAAAAGAAAGGAGTTTGGGCTTAAGCCCATATAATCGCCTAGCCAGCCAGCCAAGCCAAGCCAAGGACCACAGAACTCGAACTTACAGTCCCAGTCACGGTCCGGTCTGGGCAGACGGTGGCAGCAATGCGCGCTCCCTCCTTCGAAAAATTTGAATACTCCAAATAGTCCAACCCGTAGGCCAATTAAACCCACTTTGAGAGACAATTTCTCATTCATCTCTAATTGGAATTTGTTCAATCCTCTGCCATATTAAACTCCTAACATAGGAGTGTATACTGCTACTAAGGGCCCACCTCACGCGGTGTGGGTTCCACTTGAAATTTTTAAGGGTCAAAGCCCATAAATAATTAAAGGAAAAATTCCAATTTTCCAACAATCCCCCACATGAATGAAATTGGCTAAAACTAACATGGAAAATGAAGGAGACTCAAAAGACTTGGAGAGAGAGTACAACAGATCAATCCCGCATAGGATAGGTAGCTTTTGACATTGAACCTTCACTTGTGAACACCTATCAGATTTATTGGCTGACCAGTGTGAGTTCCTGCTTTGAACTATTCTACCGTTTGTGTAAACCGAGACAATAGGAATGACACGGAACATCACCTAACACAGTTCTGTCCTCACTATTGTGTTTGATTTGGCCGTGAACACTCTTCCTGGTTCTGCAAGTATTTTCTCGAGAATGTTGCCAAAATTCTCAAAGAAGCGGCCCTCATTTCATACTCACAAAGGTGACCTTCTTATAAAGACTATCCTGCTATACCTCGCTCGGTAATCCAACGCATAAGAGTCATTAAAAGCAATGCTTAACCTAATTCATTTACAAGTATCACTGTTTCACACCATAGGAATGAGTAGGAGATCTAGTCTCCTCGGTGATCGTTCTCGGCTACTCGTAAAAGATAGTCCCGTTGAATCTAGATCTTGGGATCTCTAGTCAGCTAGGTTGGCTACCCCCACGGTAACTATGAGCGTAATGGCTTTAGCCTCATTCCCTTTGAAGTTTCCATCAACCAGCTCTCTCTTTTAACATTTTAGTTAGCGGCCACAATATTATCTTTTGACTTTACGTAGTCAACGATGACAATCCCTACTCGAGAGCAGGTGTCTAATGCATGTCTACTTGAGGGAAAACAACCCAAGAGACAGCTGCATAACCTAGTTTGAAGACATTTTCAATCAATACGTTAAGTTCATCAGACTCCCAATTATTTGAGAATAAACTAATTACACCTTCCCCCACATTCTAGGATAAGTGGAGATATGCAATTTCACGAAAGTAGTCAAACCACTTTAGCCAAATAGCCCCACATTCGAAGGTAATCATAGATTTATGCATCACCCACATGTTCTATGAATCTTAGAACTGATCGACATCAATCTTATAAATAATTTTGTTGATAGCCTCATTCTTGTTGTTCAGCAAGTACATATACCATTATCTTTTGCTATCATTAACTTATTGTCTCCTCGTGAGTGGACATGCTTCAATTCACATGAATTAAGTCCAATGACTCGGTGCTTCTCTCAGTCAATTAGAAAGAAGACCATGACATCTTTGCTTTGACGCAAGTCTCACACTTGTATGATTTCTTATTAATTTGGAAGGCAGATATGTGGTCCTCATTAATTAATTTATGCAACATAATTAACACACCACAAATCAAATGACACAAGGGAGCAATAGGGTAAGCAAAAGGGAAATCCATTTTATTTATAGTGGGGAACATAGTTATTACAAATAAACTTGGAAAGAAAAACCAAAAAATAAATGATACTTCGGTTTCTTGTCAATGCCACCTTTAGGTCCCAGATTGACCTCCTTCCTTTTCTGCTTTCCAAACTATTTGCCAGCACAATGCTTCTTCGTTCCCGAAGACTAGCCATGTTCCCCCATATTAGCCTTGGCTTCATAGGTATTCCCTGCATCCCAATCAGCCTTCTTGCTATACTCCTCAACACAGAGCTAGTAAATTAGATCCTCCATTGTCATGGGCTTCTTCTTGTGCAACAGATACTGCTTGAAATGTTTTCAACCAATAGGTAGTTTAGCAATAACAGCTGGCACTTGGAAAGGCTCACATATCATCATTCCTTCGGCTAAAACCTCATGTACAATCAGCCGAATTTCATGGACTTGACTCATTACCGTCTTAGAGTCAACCATCTTGAAGTCCAAGACCCGACTAACAGCAAACTTCTTTATGCCAGCATCCTTAGTTTTGTACTTCCTTTCCAGGGACTCCCACAGTTCCCTAGCAGACTTGTTGACGCTGTATATGCTATAAAACGCATCACTTAAGCCGTTGAGAATATAATTCCAGCACAAGAAGTCTCAGTCCTTCCAGGATTGCACAGCTATCAAACGCTACGTGTCTTGCTCGCCTTTGGCAATGACAGGGGCATCCTCTCTCAGATACCCCGCAAGGCTGAGAGTTGTGAGGTAAAACAACATCTTTTGCTGCCACCTCTTGAAGTTCGCACCATTGAACTTCTCATGTTTCTCCCTGTGGTTCACCAGAACCAAAGGAATTGCTGTAAGAATCGGCTGAGCCACCGACTATGAAGGGATCTAAGTGTTTGGGGTTCCAGTTTCACTTGTCATTTTTTTGAAATTAAGATCAAATACAAGTTAGTAATCAAGATCTTACAGTAACAAGAAATGCAACTGGAAATGTAAACTCTTTAATCCGATATGGGAAAATAAAATCAGAACACTATTTCCCCCTTCTTCTTCTTTTTTTATCAAACTATCAAAGCTAGGAGGTAACCAATGATTTTAAAACAATATGTTATACAAACAGACAACTAATGTGACATCCCGACTTTTTCATTTAAAAAAAATATATAACTAAATAAATTCTTCCATTTTCCAGTTTCAAACTTCTTTCTAATAAATAAAATACAAAGTATTATGTACCATATTTATTTTTGGTGTTCTTAAAAATCAAATAACTTATATTTTGTTTTTATAAATATAGTTGAGTTAAATTGAATATGGTTACACGAGCGTATTTATAATGGGCCATTTATTTTAGTATAGGGCCGACTAATTTTTTATTTTTTTTTTTGGTATGGGTTGAACTTCTATTTGAAACTCTAAGTTGGGCTTAATTAGGAATTTCCTAGCAATATAGATATTTTGATAAAAATAGAGGACTTTGATGTTATTTATTTTACATTGAGAGCACTAGGGTTTATATGTTAAATATTGTACCTAAATATCTTAGGCTACTCCTTTTAGAAGAGCCGTGAGAGAGAGGGAAAGAGAGAACGCACAACAGCGGTTGAAATAAGGTCAGTACACTTCTTCATTGATGTAGAAATCTTCTGTATTTTCCTTTTATTAGTCGACATTAGGTACATGGAATACTCGGGGCTGAATTTATAAAAGCAGAGGTTGGCTATTGAGTGCGTACTCGAGAGACGTGTGGTGGTGTGTGCTTCTGTACGTATTATTCTCCTACTGTGGGTTTGATTGGGAGGACTTGGCTGGAGTAATGACTATGTGGTCTTAGTTTGATCTAGATAACAATTGTTTATAAGTTTACTACTAGTATGGGGTCAGTTTTATATTAAATAGTTTGGACAATAGGCTATCTTATTAGTTATCATGTAATTGATCATGGTTTTTGTAAACTTTAATTCAAATTAGCGAGTACTCCGGGCATTGCATTTTGTGATCAATCATTCCGGTCAAGGTGAGTGGTTAAGCATGTGATCCCTTCATTTGGATTCCTCTTGAGCCTATCGATTCTTGACAGATTATTTTATTCGTTGTGATGGATAATCGTTATCTTATTCGTTGGACATTTATTGATGATTGACGTACCCTTTGGCAGACAAGGTTAATTGAAATATTTGCAGTTGATTGGTTGATTTTTATTTTCTTATTGTCTGTTCGTTGATTCCACGGTATCTCTGGAGTATCGTTCTCTTGTGTTGGGACCATGCATTATATTGTGAAAGTCCAAGGAAAAGACCCAGGTGCCATCCTGCGGTGACTTTGGCCACTAGGGAAAAGACTTGTGAAATACCCTGTGACTCTAGTGCTCAACAGATAGGGAAAAGACTTATGAAATACCCTGTGACCATATTCCGGATCGACTTAGGGAAAAGACTCAGGTGCCATCCTGAGGTGACTCTATGTACCGTAATGGATCCAACGGGCTAAGCCCTAAGAAATTAATTGGCGTTTGGCAATGGTTATTATTATTACGGTTCCCACATAATTTGGTTGAGACTCTATTTATTGTTGTTCGTTGTTCTGGTATTTTTGGACAGAATGGTTGGTGTAAATGCATATTTTTTGTGAATCAATTATTGTCCTTGTTATTCGTTAATCAGAAATTCATCTCCTTGATACCACTTATTGAGCCACCGACTCTTATTATTTGAAACCATTTTCTTGCTGCCTCAATTATCTTTTGTTTAAAATGTATGCCACGTTGTATTCCAAACCCATAGCATGCTTAACTACTCATTGAGCTGTGAGCTGACGGATTTATTCCATATTCTTTTCAGGTTAGTTCGGGGAGCATCATAGTGGACTCTGAGACAGTGTCGGGACCCACCGTTTGGACCTCTAGGGCATTCGCATTATCATTTTCTTTCAGTTTTGTTAATAGCTTGCGCACTTTTGTTTCTTTAGAATTTTTGTTAATGAATTTGGAGCATGGAGAATTTGAGATATTGTTCACTGGCTACAAAAATGTTGATTTCGGTTTCCAATTAAATTTTATAATTCAGGATTCAGTTTGATTTATTTGGGTCGTGAAAATATTTATTATTATTTTTATGTTTGTATAGGCTTCGTGTTCCAAGAATTATTTCTTGGTTCACGGCCGGTTATGCTCGCGGATTTGGGGCGTGACAACTAAAGCAGCTTCACTAGTCAAAGTAGAACATACTCACACAATACGTGGCTAGTAGGACAGACCAAAACTGGTGTTTATAAAATCAGACAAATGCTAATATGAAGTAATCAAATGCATTACTCACAATTTCCTAAACAACTAGCCCTTGTTCCTAGAAAACCAGAATAATCATAAGCCAAAAATCTTTTTTTTTCTTTTCCTTTCCACTGGAATACAGTAGCTAATAAAACCATTCAAGTCATTTTCCTAATCAATTCACATGGACAATGATTTTATGAGCGAGTAGCGTTATGGTTCTGACTTGCCCTAGAATGTAGTCTGGAAGATTTTATGACGCCCACCAAGTGGGAATTCTAGCTTCCCCATAGATTTAGGCCACTAAGTCTGTGTAGCATATCTGCCTCTCCATTGAGTGAGTGGTACATTTATTTATTTTTTTTTCATCGAAAAAATGAATTTTTGTTGAGTGCAAAGATATATTACCCCAAGTCTGTTACATTGTGTGCATATAGAAAACCTGCTCGGATGATGGATACAGTTCCCATCTGAAAAAGAAAAAAGGAAGAGCATGATATAGCACAATCATGTAAGGAAATCGCGTGTAGTAATATTTACAGATAGGATCATTCATTGTACTTGTAAAGTACAACGGGAAAAGAATTAATGGAATTTAGGTTTTCAGAGAAAGTGATTAATCATAGTCAATCATGCCCTTACCATTCTAGGTCCTCATGTTCCAAATCAGCAAAATACTTCTACGTTGATTTTAGGTTGGATACATAATATTCTAAAATATTGGATTACAGAACTCTCCTGAGTCTGACTCTGCCTAGTTTAGGTTACATACACATTCCAATTGCAATACCACAGATCATATACTTTCTACTTCAAAAGATGCTACAGGTACAAAAAAAAAAAAAAAAAAAGAGGACAACATGGATCTCAACTGGTCGTTTCAACAATCAATGGTGTGAATTTGAAATACTCTTTGACCTGTAAGAGAGTACTCTTACCGGTCAAACGAGTATGTCAATACATTTTCGGGAAAAATTCAAAAAAAAAAAACCCCATACTTAGACTTCAATGTCTCATCACCCCCCAAACTTTAAACATTATCAATTCCACTCCTAAACTACCATTCCGTTATCAATTTCACCCCTGCCGTCACAATCTGTCACTTACATAACAGAAGACGCTGAGGTGGACTTGGACGGAGTTAAAAAAAAACATTAGTGAGTAATTTTGGTGGAAAATTTCTGATGTCTCTTTCTCCCTTCTCTCTCTCTCTCTCTCTCTCTCTCTCTCTCTCTCTCTCTCTCTCTCTCTCTCTCTCCACAATCTCAAGCAAATTAAAACCCCGGAAAAATGGTTTCAAAATCCATCAAGGCGACCCAGCCCAAATTGGCCATCAAAAAGACCCACCATGTTTCTTCCACCACAAATTTGGTAAAACCCACCATTCCCCACCATAAATCTCTAGTAAAACCCACCATTTTTTCGTCATAGACCTCTCCGGTAAAATGCACCATTTTTCTTGACCTTGTCGACGCCTTGGTCGGTTCCAAAAGGGCTTCGCCTTCTCTGGTTTCTTCTCCACCGGCCAACCAGAGTCCATCCACCAAGTCAGCGGCTTGCTCGTCAGCGTCGCCCTATTCCTTGTCCTCGTCTTACTCTTACTGCATAACAGGTTTTCCAGTTTCGGCAGCTCTGACGAGTAATGCCGGCGAGTTATTCTTATCTTTTTCTCTTTTTTTTATCTTGTTGATTTGATTTGTTTTCTTCTCAGCTTCTTATTGTGTAGTACATACATATAGTCGGTGTAGTGATGGAAATGAATAAGGGAAAGAAGCCAAGATGGAGAATGGAGAATAAGATGGGAAAAAGAGGAATACTTGTGGAGGGGAAAGGAGGAAACCAATTTGGGGATTTAACATTTTCCCTCCAAAATATGTGTGTGTGTGTGTGTGTGTGTGTGTGTGTGTGTGTGTGGGTGGGTGGGTGGGGGGAGAGAGAGAGAGAGAGAGAGAGAGAAGGGTGTCACATCAGAATTTTCCCTCCAAAATTGCTCCCTAAAGTTTTCTTTACCTCCGTCCAAGTTCACGTTAGCGTCTTCCATTAGGTAAGTGACCGATAGTGATAGCAGGGGTGAAATTGATAACAGAATGGTATTTTAGGAGTGCAATTGATAATTTTTAAAGTTTGGGGGGTGATGAGACATTGAAGTCAAAGTATGTGGGGGGGGGGGGTTTTGAATTTTTCCCTACATTTTCCCCACCTCTAAACTTTGTGACAATTCCTTTAGTTTTTAAGATGGCTGAAACTTCTTTTATCAGCAAACCTCTTGGTATATCGATATTGTACTATTAGGGTGTGTGGAACACGTTTTGGGCCCTCACAAATTGATTCAAGCTGTTCATTAATTATAGAAATAATTTTTCAAGGACTTCATAGAAAATTAGCTCAATTGAATATTCAAAATACTTAATTCCATATTTCAATTTTTTTCAATTAGAAATTATGGATCGTAAATTTTGAATAAACTTTGAATAAAAATTAGACAATTTAATTAATCACATAAAAGTTATCTAATTGAGTTTATTATTTTCATGACAACTTGAAAAAATATTTTTATTTTAATTTTATAAACAATGGAAATTGATATTGGCACTCTCAATTTTGATATTGACACTCCCTTTTTTTTGTATCTATTAGGTGAAATTATTAAAACACCCTAGTATATATGAAATAAAAGGGTGCTTTAGTAAGTTCACCTAATAGATACAAAATGAGGAGTGCCAATATCGATTCCCTAAACTATTTAGATCATTTTTAGAATTGAAATCTATTTGTCTCCATTAAGGGCCCAATTGGATGCGGGATGAGTTTTGGGGGATAGAATAATAAGGGAGATAAGATAGTAAGGGGTATTATTTAGTAAATGTGGACCCACATTTATGCAACATTTATAGAGGGAGATGACATAGTACTTTGTTTAGATGAATTTGTGATAAAGTTGGATGGATGGTGTAAAAACCAGGCAAATGACTTATTTGCCCTTATGCATGAGTCATATTAGATTTTACGATAAAATAGATACCAAGACTAATTAAATAAATTATGCTTGTCTACAAATATGATATATTAATTCTTTCTATTAATTATATCTAAAAGTAAAAGATTTAATTATTCTTTTTTATTATTCATTTTAATAATTATACATACCACCTAATTTTATGCTATTTTTTTCAAATTATACATGTTTTTTTACTTATATTAAATATAAAACTTATTAAGTTTTTACTTATAATAACTAACTTTAATAATTTTACATAAAATAAAAATTAATATTTTTTGGGTAATTGATAAAAAAAATGTATTAATTTAATACATTTTAAAAATTAATACATATTAACTTTTTTTAAAACTATTTGTAATTTATACCACCTAATATGTTTCAATTATCTGTAATTTACATATTAATTTAGTCATAATTTTTATGTTATACTCCAACAATGTCAAATTCAAAAGTATTAAATTTTTAAAAAAAATTGTATCAAATTAAAGATCTTTATTAATAGTTAAATTTGGTGCAAACGAAAATAAAAAATTATGAGCAAAAGTACTTTATTTTTTTATCTGAAGAAAATTAAACTAGTAGGGTTTCTGGAATGTGAGAGACCAAGGGGGTGTATAAATTACTAATCGGTCACCTCTATTATAATTAGTACCCCTGTAAGGATATTGAGAGGTACTAATCTAGAAGGAGGATAACTCATACCCCTTCCCACAAAACTTCTCAAACCAAATACTAAAAGGTGGGACCCAGGATAAGAGAAGGGGATGAGTAATACCCCTTCCTCATCCCCCAACCAATCGGGGCCTAAGATTTTTTTGCCCCAATGAACGCAAGGGACCCATAGCTTAGGGAAAGAACTAAACAAAAGCCTTATCCACATCACTTTTGTAAGGACCCGTATTTTTTACATAATTTTTCCGAATAATGTTGGGTAAATGTGAGGAGTTAAATTTTAATTAAGAGAGGTCAATATGATAGTGGTAGAATGCATTTGGGTGTGTTTAATATACATTTGAAAGTCTAGGGGTGAAAGTGTTAAAGGGTGAGAGTATATAAGACTTCTTTGTCTTGCATTTTGGAACAAAAAACAGCCGCCTCTCCCTCTCTCTGCCGACAGCCCTCTCTCTCACTCCTCTCCTCCATTTTTCTTTCTCCAAGCTCAAAAATCCACAAAACCCTCAAGTCTCCTTCATAAACCCCACCTAAAATCACCTCCTCTACGCATTTTGAAGCTTGGATTGCACTCATTTCGCACCAAGAGACCCCATTTTGGGTTGGAGCACATTGGAAGCTAGGGTTTTCATTTACCCACTTGTTTCAGGCTCAAACCTTGAGGTAGGAAGACAAATTCTACTCCCTCTAGTTGTATTTAGGTGATATATAACATATAACTTGCTCTTGATTCTCAATTCCTTTGAATTTATGCTTTGCTCCCATGGTTGTGTTGTTCGAGCAAAACTTTGTGATCTATGAATTGAGCACTTGTTTGTTGCAATTGATGGTTGTTTGACACTCTCTTGAGGTCCATTAGTCACTCTACATATCCAATTTTTTGGTCCTAAGCATCACATTTATGTTTGGGTTGAAATTCCACACCTAAAATGGTGAAAATAAATGCATTTTTAAGGCGGTGAGCTCTCGCCTTGTTTTTCAAGCTGCCCCCTGTTTTTGGGTGGTTTTTGGCCACCCTTTGATGCCCGTTTGGTCCCTGATCGTCCATTTCATCTTATTTTTTTACCCATACCACCATTTTGAACACCGAATCCACTTCGAATTCATAAAATTAACCTTCGACACGTGAATTAACAAATTTTATGTTTGACGCATCAGACACGCGTCGGTTGACACATTTTTGGCGAAAATGGTGAACTTTTGAAAAGAAATGGGATTTTTGGGACTTTTTGAAATACAATGGTTTTAATATGAACTTATTGGATAAAATGAACTCTAGGGATCACCCGTTTGGTGTCCCTGGCCATGGGTGCACGGAGCCCGCGAAATCCGGCAGGGGTGCACGAAGCCCATGAAATTCGGCAGAGGCATACTTCCCTATTAAAATTGATGATCATTTTCTTATGAAGTATTGGTTGTGAAGAATTTGGATTAATTTGGCATTTTTGGCAAAAATTAACTTCCGATATGCAAAAATGAGGATTTTGGTAACTACTTGGACCTTGTTGGGATACTTAAATTTATTTTGGGGACACTTGGACACATCTTGGACACTTGGACACATTTTTGGACACTTGGATATGCGTTGGTTACTTCATGGTCGAGTTATAGCCTTCCGTCCATCCTAACCTTGTACTTTGACCATGTCCACCTTCATACTCATTCATTATGCATGTATCATGTTTATACACCTAGCGTTGGTAAAATAGTTTTCCTACTGGGCTAGTAAGCTCAACCTATCAATTTTCAGGTACACGGCATGGAGCATGAAGTTGGATGCTTGCCGAGTGACATCTACATGGGGCTTAAACATGCATGAAGTTATTTTCCCATCTTGTATTATGTTTTTGGAAAGATGGTTTTGTAACTTCAAGTTATTAATTTTTTTGACTATTTGGCAATGTAATAACCTTGAACTTTGTACTTATGCATTTGGGTTATGGACGCTAGTGAATAGAACTTGTTTATTCGGAATGATGGGATTATATTATGTTGACTTGGACTATTTCAAGGGAAAATTTTGAGATCTTGATTTGTCCTACGTGGATTTTATTTACTTTTGAGTTATTAAATTTGAGGGCGTGACAACTTTTGTCCTCGCTTATTTTTCTGGCTTCCGAAAATACCCACAGAAATGATGGGACTTCATTGTTATCCCTTAGGGGTGCCCAGCGGATCAACCGATCTACTCAACACGATCAACCCGAACCATCCATGAACCCACTCAATTACATTTTAGATGGTTGCGGATCGAGAAATACATATCTTGGCACTTTCGAGTCGGGTACGGTTAAAAGTGCCCCACCCGTGGCCAAACTTTATAGGAAAAAAATAATATATATGAGTGTAACCAGCCGGTTAAACTGGTTGGCTTGTCAACCAGAGCTTAGTTCGGTTCGATTTGACCCAATAACCGCTTTATTCACAGAACTGGTCTAAAAAGTGTAAACCGGTCTAGAATCGCAGTCGAACTGCCAGCCCACAAGAACCGAGACTGGGTCAATCAACTTGGACCGTAAACTTTGAAATAGACTTTCCACGCTTTAATGCCCCCTTGGAATGTCAGAAACTCATTTCCTCTTAGGGCCCACTGCCAGCTCATGGCCAAGGATGACTGGCTTTAGAAATCTGGAGGTTTCTCACCCTTTCATTTAAGGAAAATCAACCACTAAGTTGTATTCCCACCGATGTGGAATTGGAGAAAGGCATCAGAACACATATGAAGCACAACTCCTTTTATTTCTTCTAACTTCTCTAGTACAGACTTTTTTTTAGACTTATTTTAGTTAATTATGTATTTCAAATATATTTTTAACATAATTATGACGTCATGGTTCAATAGTGGTTCAACCGGTGACCCATCTGCCCAATCCCTTTTCCGATTCGTGCTCTAGTGTGGGTTTTAAAACATTGGGTTGAAGAATGAAGGTGAGCCATTTAAGGCTTACTTTAAAGATTGTGAAGTTGGTGGAAAAGGTGGGAAAGAGATTACGACAAAGGATGATTGGGACAAATGTAGAGTGTTCTTGAAAATTTAGAAATTATTTTATAATTCCAACTTTGAAATTTTTGGGGTCCCTCTATGTTACCTCAAGTACTTTCTATCATGAGATGCTTGCGATTCAAACACAAATTAAGAAATACATGGCTGATAGAACTTCTCTTTTGGGTACAATGGCAACGAATGTGAATGTAAAGTTTGACAAGTATTGAGGTATTGGGGATAAAATCAATCGTCTTTTATATGTTGCTATTGTGCTTGATCCTCGGACTAAGAAGAGATTCTGGACCTTTAGTTTTATAAGCATATATGGCAAAATGATGGCAAATGTAATGATGGACAAAGTGCATGATGCTTTATCTAGATTGTTCAATGGATATATGGCTTTGCATGATTTATCAATTGTTGAAGTTCTTGGTGAAAATGAAGCAACGCCTATAGCCGTTGATAATGACGATGATGATGATCCTCACTCTTTGATTCTCTCCCACTATAAAACTTACTTAGAGGAAAATTCTTTTAGTAGATCTATGTCAAAGTTGGATAAGTACTTGAGTGATGATGTTGTGAGTGGTCCAATAGAGGCGTATTTTGACATATTAGGTTGGTGGAAGAACAACTCTTCAAAGGATAGAGTGTTGTCACTAGAGGCTCAGGATGTCTTGCCAATGGTCGTTTCAACTGTTGCTTCTGAATCAACTTTTAGTACGAGAGATTGTATACTTGACCTTTTTGTAGTTTACTCCACCTCAGGACCATTGAGATGCTTGTGTGTATGATAAGCCCCAAATGTTGTATATATCCGGGCTTATCTCACTTGTTGTGATCACACACACGTACATTTTGTGCCTTTATACGATTGATTTTGTACAAGTTATTTTTTTTTATGAGTTTCAGAAAATCGGAGCTAAAAGGTG
Organism: Vaccinium macrocarpon; assembly: GCA_022606695.1. NCBI lineage: Eukaryota > Viridiplantae > Streptophyta > Magnoliopsida > Ericales > Ericaceae > Vaccinium > Vaccinium macrocarpon. The sequence goes on along the minus strand of CM040170.1, from coordinate 15,635,762 downwards.
TGTCCAAATCTCCAAATAATCCCCGGTTGCATCCGGAAGTACCCAAGGTCCCGCAATGCCATGGAGGACAATCGCTGAAGCTTAGAAGTCGATTTAAAAACCTTTGGAAGGTTCAAAGAAAGCCCGGAACAAAAGAACAAGACATTTTGGAGTTATGAGCCTCGAGAAAATCTGACCAACCGATAGAAAAAGGCTCATTTCTTTCAAGATACAAAGTCTATGAAGATGAGGTCAATTGGGTTTGAAAGTAGACTCATAGAGCTTTCCAACGGTTCAAGAATCACCTCATTCCAAGTTTGGACGAAACCGAGGTGTGCCCACGAAGTTAGGTAAAAAATCTGCCCAAACAGACAAATCTGGATTGATCCAGATCCCTAGTGGATCGATCCAGAACCCTCTGGACACCATTTTTCAAGCTCTTTTTGCACTTTCCTTTTATGGAAACATTGGGTTGTTGTGTGTTCTTTATTAGATATTATGTAGAGAGAGAAAGGGAAGACTATATTGGGCTCTCTCCTCTCTCTCTTTCTCACACACACTTACTCTTTCTTCCTTAGTTAATTTTGCTCTCACCTCACTCCTCCATTGGAGAGAGTTTAAGGTCTCTCTCTCTAGAATTCTCAAGTAAGCTTTCATTTTCCGTTTATTTAACATGTATTAAACTTGTTCCTCTCGTCTAGATCATTCTATAAATCTTGTTTGTTTTCGTTTTCCTCAAGTATTTAGTGTTCATGTTTTATTTTTTGCTATTTCCTTAGTAAACTCTTGTTTTTAGAAGTTGTTTGATAATTTCTCAAGTACTAATATTGTAGGCTAACCTAGGATCTTCATTAAAAATCAGTTTTTAAGTTTATAAATCATGTTTTCCATTTCTTTCAAAGTTCTAGTCTTATTTCTTGCTATGGTTTGTGAGTAGTTTACGTAGGCTTAGTCCTGGGGTGATTAATACACCATGACTCGAGTTTAATCCATTCATCTCATCCAAAATCTTTCATTTCCTGTTTATCAATGATTTAGTGTTTCATTTTATGTATCAAAGTTTGAGTTTGGTCATGGTTGTTAAAATCCCCTAGACTTTGCCTTAGTTTAATTAGTCTTTTTAAATTTCACATCATTCTTGAAGTTAAGAGAATTCCACCAAACAAATCACAAAAAGCCAAGTTTGTCGCTCAAGGCTGAAAACCTACACTTGCAAGACAACTCTCACGTCGGGTGCATTCAGTCCCTGTCAATTCAACCCAGTCTTACCGGTTATTATGCTAGATGATACCTAGCCCTACGCTTGGGGCGACACCATCTACGATACAATCTAAGGTCGCAAGCAGTGTACTCAAAATTGGCTTCAAACCAACCATAGAATTTATCTTTAGAAGGCTATGGATAGATGATGGGGAGCAAATTGAACAAACTATGACAAGTACCATAATGTACAACTAGTTTTCATAATTCTATGATGTAATTATATGTTGAATATGTTCGTAATCTTCTCAATTTTTTGGTACATTAGAATCAAGTACATGTTCAAGTACTGCTCCAACTTCGGGTGTTATTGAAGTCTAACAGTGTTAACTACTTTTTCAACTTCTCCTTATTTGCTTGTTCTTATTGTCTTTAAAAGTTTAAAGTGTCAAATTAATTACTCATCATTTAATTATTTATTTTATCATTGGACTTGGAATTTTGGTTTTGCAGGTTTGGACTGGAGTCTGGAGCATTTTAGACTTTGGAGGCAAAGTATCTTGGATCACAGCTCTTGAAGTCTAAAGTTTGAAGATTTAATTATGATCTTACTTTGGATGAATGTAACTTAAAGTATAAGTAGTGAAGACTTTGGGATAAGACTTTAAGGGTTTTGTCTGCTCGGTGATTTGCATTTGGAACTTTATGTGTATGACTATGTGGTTTGGATTTGAAGTTTAGGATATGATCTTATGCGCATGGTTTGCATTTGAACTTCTAAGGGGGTGTTCCACTAACAAAAAACTATTTTTTCAAACACCGAGACATGTCATTCTCTCACAACATATCACATAAAAAATCAGTTTTTTCAAAAAAAAAAACTAGGTTAGTGGAACACCCCCTAAGTTTTTATGTTAAGTGTTGCTGCTAAGGACGTCAACGGGTAAGATATGGATCGGGAGACCCTAGTTCATTCTAGATCTCTGATTGGAGGGTCTTTCACCATCCTCGGCCACATAGTCATTGCAAATATTAAATAAAGATCCAAAACCACCTCCCAATGGGGATCGGGGCGGGGTTTCCTCGAATATAACCATATCCAAACAAAAATAAATAAATAAAGAAGTCAATAATGAAAATAAATTTATATTTATATTTTGAAATATAATCTCAATTAATAATCTTTGAATATTAAATAGTCTATAATAGGTAATAATTGATAAGATTTGCTAATTAAAGAGGTAACTGTTTACATGAATAACTATACTCAAGATTTATACTTATGTTCTTATTTATATGTACATATAATAATGTTATATATGTAGTATGTATAACTGGGAATGGTGAGGGTATGGGACAGGTACGGTTATTCGGGGGTAGAGATTACAAAATCATACCCGCTCCATACCCGAGTAGATTTTCTTCATATCCTACCATACCCACTACTATTGGAGAAAAATTCTTGGTTATCTTTGCCTCCATATGGGCGGGGCGAGGCGGGTATCCAATAGATATGGAGAAATTTTCGTTTGAGTAACCACCAAATTAGTTGGAAAAAATGATTGGGAAATTTCTAAAATTGGCCCAAGTAAAACCGCCAAGGAGATTTTACCGATCGGAACAAAGTTTTTGGGGATTGCATGCCCAACTCCGAGCCCCTTTTTGAAATGCACCGAAAACTCCTATCAGTGAATGGAATCTATCACGGGCAGCGGGCCTCACCATGTTCTCTCTCTCTCTCTCTCTCTCTCTCTCTCTCTCTCTCTCTCTCTCTCTCTCTCTCTCTCTCTCTCTCTCTCTCTCTCTCTCTCTCTCTCTCTCTCTCTCTCTCTCCAACCACACATGGGCATAATTCTCTCTCTATCAACTCCCCAAACCGTATGAAAGTGCCTAAACCTAAACTCTAGGGTACCCTGTGAAAGTGTCTAGACCACAAAAACCCTATAATAAGAAAGTGCCCCATAAATCTAAACCCTAGGGTACCCTATCAAAGTGTCTAAACCTAAACCCTAGGGTATCCTATGAAAGGGCCTAAATCATTAAAATTATATAATAGGAAAGCACATCCTAAACCCAAAAAAGAAATGATTGACCTTTATGGTAATTAAAAAAGAGTGATTGACCTTAATGGTAATAAATATTTATTTTCCGAACTTAATGGTAGTTGTTTCTACTAAGAAGTCAATCCGCACTCGATCCATCAAATCTGCAACCGAACCGACCCATTCGTATGTCACCCACGGATTGTTTCGGATGTTGAAAAATGAAAATGATAATCCACTATGAGCGATTCGGGTTGAGAACCGAACTGAACCGTCCGAAACCAAACCATGGTACCCCTACTATCCCTAATGCAAAAGAGTTTTTTTGAGAGCAAATCGACAATTGTCGCTAACTAAAGACAATTGTTCATGTTCCATTGTGAACAATCCCGGGGAGAGAAGTACTAGTTTAATTGTGTGTTTAAGAACTATTCAATCCTAGGCCAAAAATGTTGGAAAAAATTCACAGTGGCAATCCAAATTCCAAAGAACAATTTCGTATATCACAGTTAATATCAAATAACATGAACAGATTACAATGTGAACAAACTGGAAATTACAAAAACTGTAAAACAGAAATACAAACTGTAGATATGCCGAGTCATGTGTAATCACACTCTCCTTAACAAAGATGCGCCGCCTACCGTGAGTGTTGTAGGTTGTACCGACGTCTTCGTCCTAGGATAGAACGGCTAGAACCATGGTTGATAGAACACCTCTATCGACTGCCTTGGGGAACTGAAGCTAACGCTTGCCTCTCTCTCTCAATAACAATTTCTGGAATAAGATGTGATGCACAAATTTCTAATGCTCAAACAATGACCCAGAGTTGTGTTTAAATAGCAGTTTGGAGGAGCTAAAATCATCAATACGGGATTAATGGGGGAGCCTCCCCATTGAATGACAAAATGAATTCTGCCAATTCATTCTTGATTCTGTAACTCCAGCCTTGAATCCGAAATTGAATAGGATTTGAATCTGCCATAATCTCTATATTCATGAGGGGAGTTACCTAGCATTAATCCGTACACGTTTTGAATCCGTGGGGTGGTCTCGGTTGCCTCGGGAGACCCTCCTAGTGCCCCGGTTCCATTCACAAAATTTCAACAATAAACACTGTAGCTGGCAATTTATATAGGCAAAAAAAAAATTAAAATCAATTCATTGGGCTGACATTAAGATTTAAAAAGTGTATTGAAATATGTGAAAAGTGTATATATAAATGTGAAAATGTATTAAAATAGGTGAAAAGTATGCAGGAATGTTTGTTTGTATTTTGTCTTTATATGTATTTATTGTCAACCCAAATAGAAAAACCCATTTTTGTAATTACGTACTCCTGTTATCTAACTTTACTCTCAAGATAAATTGAGTAATGTTTTGATTTTTGACTTGATTTTAGGGCTAATAACTTTATTCTATAAATTCATATCCCAAATATTTACTCATTTCTTACTGCAATGCCAAAAAAAAAAATTTCAACATTCAAAAACAGACAAATTGAGTGAACAAACTTTCACAGGTGGTAACCTAAACCACTTTCATTTAATCGAAAGCTCTCGTAAATTTTCAGCTAAAAGGCTTAACCCTTATCTGACCAATCAAAATCGTGAAAATTTATCCCTCATCTTTCAATTTTCATATAGTTAAAAATCTAATTAATTTAGAATGTTAATCCAAAAGAAAAATCTTGGTAGGAAAAATACCGTAAAGATTAAAGAGAAACAGAGTGTAAGCCCAGCCCGTATCGACCTTTAGGCCCATCCACAGCCTAGGGTCATACTGGTACGTACAAGTTTCACGAGGGAGAAAATTGTCAAAAGATCAAAAACTGGAAATTAGGGTTTTAGAGCTATTATGATACGATATATATACTGCTGCTTCCAATTTGGTTGGCGTCACAGAAATTGGTTTTTGAACGCGGCAGCTTCGCCTTCACCAGACGAAAATGGTACTCTCTCTCTCTCTCTCTCTCTCTCTCTCTCTCTCTCTCTCTCTCTCTCTCGACTAGTTAATTGGAATGTGCGATCTCTATTTGCTTCTATAGCCCTGTATTCTGCCCTATATTTCGCTTGAATACGCTAAATTAGTTGTACTTTTGTCTCAAAATTGAAGCTTTATGACTATTTCTGGTTGAGTGAAAGTAGATCCAATGGCAATTTTGGATTATAATTAGTCATTTGTTTGAAATTTGGTTTCTGATTTTTCCAGTTTGTTGCGATGGAAATCGGCTTCTGAAGCAATCTTGTAGGGAAAATGTTTGTTTGGTTTTGTTTGTGTGGCAAGAAAAACAGGAAATGATTCGGACACTCTGTATTTTGATGACCACACTCCGATGTTCTTTTTTTTTTAGTGTTCAAATACGCGTAGCATAATTCGTAAGAAACTAAAAGTCAATTTTTGAAGTATGACATTCAAAAAGTGTATCACCAAAATCATTTCCCAGAATTATATATTGTTTTAAGAACTATGAACTTGGTTTGCATGTGATTGATCGAGTTCCATTTGGTCAGTTGTTTGATGAGCTGATTTCTTGCGTTGGTTTTTTTTGCAAAGTATCACTTGAACAAAAGTTATACCTTGGTGATTGATTTGTTTTTTGTGCTATTTATATAGCACTTCGTGTCGCATCAATTTGTTTGGCACTTAGAGCATCTCCTGCCCTTACCCTCTTTTTACTCAATCTTAAGACTTGAGTACAAACACCCTGAAATCCACTCCACTCCTTGACTCAAACTTTTATAAAATTAAATTTAACTGAAATTTTGACTTAAATCAAGAGAGACACAAATTTTTACTCAAATTTTGCAAGGATATGTTACCCTCCCATATTTACAATTATGCTGAAATGAAGCTTTTACTCAATCAAATTATGCTTATGGACTCTTTCATACCAAATGAAGCTTTTACTCAAATTTGAGTGAAAATATGTTGAGCTGGAAATGCTTTTAGAAGCTTTTACCTTTTAAATTCTGTTGTACTGTGTAGTGGCAGTCCTCTGTCCATGTAAATTGAATTCCTTTTTTCTCATTTTCGTCCTTGCGTATATCTAGAAGAACAATGTAATTCATGCTCTTTTTTTGGTGTTACATGTTTTGAAGTGTGTAATGTTGCATTGTTTGTAATAAATATGATCACTCTTTGGAATTGTTCAAGTGAAGAGGATTTATTTATCAGACAATGCAATGCATGTACTAGTGTTATGTTAGAGTCCGGTCCAGTGTATTCTTGAAATAGCCGTAGCCAGAAATTTAAATGTTAGCAGACCCTTCAAGCACCGATTTATTTTTCAGATTGAAGTAAGTGTAGCAACCTTCAACCACCAGTGTAGTACTAATACCTTTGAAAGCTAGTTGCAGTTAGCAGTGTAATCGAGTCAAGCCGAGCTTTGGGCTGCTCGAGCTCAGCTTGACATTTATTTACTAGGCTTGAGCTCGGCTCGAACTCGTGACGAGCTATATTACTTGGCTCGAACTCGGCTCGCCAAGTTTCAAACAAGCTCAAGCTCGGCTCGTACAGCTCGGAACATCAAGCTGCAACCCTGTGAAGGAGTGCTGGGTCCTTTATTTATAAGGTGTAAAATGCCTTGAGTATACCTGAATGGGCAATGTGGGACAAAGGGAGGAAATGAGTTTCCTTTTAACTCCTCACTCTTCAGTCTTTAGGTGTGAGGCTTGTCCCACATCAGTAAACTAGGAGCAAAAAACATCCTCTCCCCTCTATAAAAGCAAGTCAGTGCATGGGGTGTTTCCATTTCTTGTGCTACCACTGCCAAGAGCAGACGCGTGGCACCCAAAGGAAGTAAATGTTGACATACATATGTATGTTGACATGAAAAATCATGCATGTATAATGTATATATGTACAAGTATAGCAGCTCGAGAGCAACTCAAGATGAGCGTCTTGAAACTCAAGCTCGACTCGACAACAAAACAAGCCTAATATTTCAGCTTGAGCTTGTTCGTTAAAGAGTTGAGTCGAGCTTGAATGAGCTCATAAAGAGCCGAGCCTCGAGCCACTCGCGAACGGCTCAGCTCATTTACAACCCTAGTTGCAGTGGATTATAATAACTACATCTTTTCAAATGTAAAACAAAGCAGCAAAGTACAGTTTCGGTATTGGATTTATCTTGGATTCACTGCTGAATTGTTTCATAAAATAGACAATAACGTTTGTTTTGAAATAACTTGAAGAATGTTTCATTGTTATTCTTTGCCCTATTATCCATTTGAAGAGCTTAGTAGTCATCCTACAAGCGGCTTTCTGGAGTATTGAATTTTATTTTTCACAATGTACTTATGTACCAAATACAATGGAACATTTGGAGTCTCGTAAGTGTTGTTTTGCTGCTGGATTTTGCCTAAATTTGATCTCTCTCTCTCTCTCTCTCTCTCTCTCTCTCTCTCTCTCTCTCTCTCTCTCTCTCTCTCTCTCTCAAATACACAGCCTAAGCAAATCCATGAGATCAAGGACTTCCTTCTAACTGCCAGAAGGAAGGATGCACGTTCCGTGAAAATCAAGAGGAGCAAAGATGTTGTGAAGTTCAAGGTTCGTTGCTCCAAGTACCTCTACACACTCTGTGTGTTTGACTCAGAGAAGGCTGATAAGTTGAAGCAATCCCTTCCTCCAGGTTAGTTTTAACTGTATTCATTTGTGTTGTGTGTTTCTTAGTGCGATGAGATCTACTGCCTTGTAGTTGCACAAATTCGTATTTACTTCAGGGGTTGCTCGAACTGTTAGTTTTTCAGGAAAGTGATGTAGATTGGAATGGATAAAATGTGCTTGATGGGTTCGCAGATCTGGAATAGTGTTTGAACATTTATGAACTGTTATCAAAATTCTATTTGAATTTAGAACGTGTCAAACTCATCCTAACGGTTTTGTTTTTCATAATTGCTTATTGAAACAAAGGAAGTGATCATTGACCCCTATTGATTGAGATATAAGGCTCGGTTTGGTTTGGTTTGGTAATGGCAAAAGCAATTACCATTTAGTTCATTGACGTTTCTTTAAGAGGAATTGATAAGAGAAGAGCTTTGACAGCGGAAGATGTAATAATAAAAGTTGTAATGCATCTAGGAATGTGCTTTAGATGATTCACATTTCTTTACAGTATGCGCATTAATAGAATTAGAAAGTCTAATTCTAACATCAGAGGCTTTTTTCCGCTCTTCATTTTTTCTGTTTTAAGTTCCTTGCAACTGTAAGGCAGTCTCATCGCTATGCATCTATAATTTGTCTTCTGCTTACATGACAAACTAAATTTTCTAGTTCTTCTTCCTCTGTCTAATTATATTTTCCATTTGTTTGTACATCATTTTGCAGGTTTGAGTGTGCAAGACCTGTGAATCAACTTTAGGACGGCCTTTTTGGATCTCTTGTTCTTTCTAAAAGAAACTTGCTGTCAATGGCTTGTCATTATTGTATTCAAACTTTTAGGCAGTTGTGATGTTATTTGATGAGCTCGGAGCATGTAGAACTCGTTATTCAATGTTACTGCAATTTTTATTTGATTGGTCAGTTTTGCTTACTAAAGTGGTTCACGGTTTCCGGCGATTGGGGTTTACCTCTGTGTTTTGGTGTGGTTCCGGGTGGTGGCAGGTTGTTGGTCTTCAGCTACTGCGGTGGGGATTTTAGGTTTTACTTTTGTCTTTTTCCGATTCTTCTTGTGTGGAACCTCTCAGTGCGTGTTCGATTCGCCGGAGTTGTGATATATAAATCTCTACCTCTGCCTCTGCGAACCTTCAATTTGAGGTTTGTTGGTGGTGGCCCAGGAAAGAGGGTTTTTTGCCAATGGGGAGTTTTTTCGATTTTGAGTTGGATTTGTTGTTTGTAGTTGGTTTTAGTTCCGTTTTGGAGGTTTTCGGTCCCTGTGTGGCCTGTCCCATACCTCTCGTGGTTAATTCCCATACCTCCGGATGGGGGTTGTAGCTAGGGCTATAAACTCTTTGGTCCGGTCCGGTTGTAGCCAAGGCTGTGAACTGTCTGGTCCGGTTTTGATGGGGGTTGTAGCTAGGGCTGTAAACTGTCTGGTCCGGTTTTGAGGGTTTTTGGTGCCGAACTGGACATTCGGTTTGGGGGAGCTGGAAACCAGAACCGGTTGAAAGTTGAACCGTCCTGGTTCAGTTTTATTCAGTTCCTGGTTTGGGGGTTAGATAGAACGAGAGAACTAATTTTCCTCCAGATTCAAGCCATCAAAAATCCATAGACACAAACCCAAATCATATTCAGATCTCATACAAATCGTAGTACGGATTGACATACGTACGGATTACACACACACACACACACACACACACACAGAGAAAGAGAAAGATCTATGGCCTATAAGGTGAGGGTCCGGCTGTGGTGCCCCAAAGTGGTATTGGGGCACCGGTGCCCCCAAATTTTTTGAACCATTGGATCTCCTACTCTCATCTCAGCCATCCATTGCCCATCCCCCTCTCTCTCTCCTATACCGAGCAAACACGTTAAAAAATTTTGAAACCCAGGAAAAAAATTGGCGGTCATCTCAACGCTCTCTCCATTCCTCTGTACTTCAAGCTTCAACCCCATCTCCTGTCCTCCAGCAAATCCTCCATCTCCTCTCCTCCAGCAGATCCTGCATCTCCTCTCCTCCAGCTACTACCCATTCTCCTCTCCTCCAGCAGATCCTCTCCTCCACGACCAATCTTCCATCTTCTCCATGGCAAATCAGTTCGGTCGCCTCTCTCTCTTACTGCAAAAGCCCTAGTCGAGGTACACATACACACACACACTCTCTCTCTCTCTCTCTCTCTCTCTCTCTCTCGCTTTGTAGAAATCACAACGTTCGAATCATAAATCATAGCATTGACGAAGACTGACGAAGATACATCAGACTGCATCGGAATCATCTCAGTCGGAAAACTGTATAGTGGCCCCTGGGACAAGAAATACTGGAGCTCTTCTAGGGTTTGTATCTACATTCTTGTACATCAATACAGGAGACGCATTTATATTACGTGTTTCTTGTTATATCGCATTGAAATAGTGTTGTTTTGGTGAATCTATGAGGATTTGAAATAGGTCGAAGTGTCATTTTGTGAACCAAGGTAGATTTTCAATTAGGTTGACATGTGATGTAGTCGAAGGATCGATTGGAGCTATTGATTTTAGTAGGTGACTTATTTTCCAGTGAATTGTTGGGCGGATTTGAGAAGCAAAACAGGATAAGATCGACTCTTAGATAATACAAAGGTGTGAGTGTGAAAAAATAGATTCAGCTAGGAATTGAAATTGGTTCATAGAATGCCCAAAATGTGTTGGTTGAAGTACCTGAACAAGTACATCGATTCTACTGTGGGGAGTTAAGCAATCAGTGACGTAGGAGTTTGAGGCAGTGAGTGCAGTTTTTTGTTTTTTTTACCTAGTTCAAGTTTGCACTAAGATGTAATCATGTTAGGGATTGATTTGTAGTCAGAGAGTTGTGGGAACAAAGTTGGTGCAAAGTATAAAACAACACTTAAAAGGAATATAGGACTGAACCTGGTTGGTTGTCCTTGCAGTTTTTTTAATGTTGATTTGCTATGGGATTAGCAACATGTCACGCCCTCAATTTTAATAACTCAAAAGTAAATAAAAATCCACATAGGACAAGTCAATATCTCAAAATTTCTCTTGAATAGTCAAAGACAACATAATATAACCCCATCATTTCGAATACACAAGTTCCGTTCACTAGCGTTCATAGCCCGAATACATAAATACAAGTTCAAGGTTATTACATTGCTATATAGTCAAAAGTTTGATAAATTGAAGTTACAAAACCATCTTTCCAAAAATATAATACAAGATGGAAAAAAATAACTTCATGCATGTTCAAGCTCCATGTACATGTCACTCGACAAGCATCCAACCTCATGCTCCATGCCGTGTACCTGAAAAATTGATATGTTGAGCTCACTAGCCCAGTAGAAAAACTATTCTACTAACGCTAGGTGTATGAACATGATGCATACATAATAGATGAATGTGGAGTGAGCATGACCAATGTACAAGTTAGAATGGACGGAAGGTTATGATTCAACCACAAGGTAATCAAAGAGTGTCCAAGTGTCCTAAACGTATCCAAGTGTCCAAAAACGTTTCCAAGTGTCCCAAAAACCTTGCAAATATCTAACCAAGCCCAAGTAGTTTTCCCAAAATTCTCATTTTGCAAACCGAAAGTCAATTTTGTCAAAAATGCCAATTTTGTCCAAATTCACCACAACCGATATTTCATAAGAAAACCATCTTGATTTTAATAGGGAAGTATCCCTCTGCGGATTTCATAGGCTCCGTGCACCCCTCGCGGATTTCGTGGGCTCCGTACACACACCTTAGGATTTCATGGGCTCGTGCACCCCCTTAGAATTTCATGAGGGCTCCGTGCACCCATGGCGGGGACACCAAACGGGTGATCCCTAGAGTTCATTTTATCCAACAATTTCACATTTAAAAATCTTTGTCTTTCATAAAGTCCCAAAAATTCCATTTCTTTCAAAGGTTCACCATTTTCGCCAAAATGTGTCAACCTAAGACGTGTCCGATCGTCAAACATAAATTTTGTTAATTCATGTGTCGAAGGGTCAATTTTATGAGTTCGATGTGGATTCGGTGTTCAAAATGATAGTATAGTTCAAAGATAATGATGAAAGCGGGCGTCGGGGACCAAAGCGGCCATCAAAGGGTGGCCTAAAACCACCCCAAAACAGGGGATGTTCTCACGGAAAACAGGGGCAGCAGCCCTAAAAACAGAGGCAGTGCACATGATTTTCACCCTATTGGTGTGGAATTTCAACCCAAACTTAAATGTAAGGTTCAAGGACAAAATTGGAAATGTAGAGTGACTAATGGACATCAAAGGAGTGCTAAACAACCAACAATAGCATCAATCAAGGGCTCAATCCATAGATCACAAAATTGTGCTCAAACAAACCAACCATGGAAGAAATTCAAGAAATAGATGGAATTTGAGAACAAGGAGCAAGTATATGCTATACATCATCTAAATACAACTAGAGGGAGAAGAATTTGTCTTCCTACCTCAAGGATTTTGCTTGAAATGAGTGGGTAGATGAAAACCCTAGCCTCCAATTGCTCCAACCCGAAATGTGTGCTTTCGGTGCGAAATCAATGCAACCCAAGCTTCAAAATGCGTAGAGGAGGTGATTTTAGGTGGGGTTTATGAAGGAGACTTGAAGGTTTTTGGTGGATTTGAGCTTGGAGCAAAGAAATGGAGGAGAGGAGGGAGAGAGAGAGAGTCGGGCAGAGAGGGGGAGAGAGAGGCTGATTTTTTTTGAAAAAAATGAAAGCATAATGTGTTGTATAGTTTCACCCCATTGCACTTTCACCCCAAAACTTCCAAATGTACTTTAAAGAGACCCAAATGCATTTAAATGTTCTCTCTTCGACCCCTAAAGTCAAAATTTAATTCCTCACATTTACCCAACATTATTCCGGAAAATTTGTGTAAAAAATATGGGTCCTTACACAACATGTGCAACCAAATTTTTTAAGAGCATAGAGCTAGATATTTAACTCCAAAAGGAGATCAAGGTGGTGTGGTCAACTTAATAAATTAATCATTGAGCATTATAAAAATAGGTTCTAGTTAAATAGTTTACAACTACCAATGGAAGAAATATTCTTTCATGTTGAGTCTCAATTGGGGATGTAACTCATTAGCCAACTCGGTGAATATAGTGTCGACTCATTAGCCAACTCAGTGAATTTTATCTTTGCTTGGCTGCAACTATCAAGTGGTATGACTTAACTTAACCTTGTGGGATAGGCACGAAATAAACATTTGTGTGTTGTCTAGTTCTTCTCAACTGAAAGGATAAAATTTAATACACATATGATTGCTCCCTAGTTGTTGTTGGTTTCATGAAAATCAGTTTTTATGAGACAAACATTATTGAATTGCAAAGCAAACATTACTGGACTTTTTATGAGACTTACTTACCACAATTTTTATGATTCTAATAGCCTTATTGCCTTGCAAAGACTCTCCTTGGAGTGCTTTAGTTGGCTTCATCCTTGGCAGCATTCTGCTACTTCTTAGATATAACTTCATGTCTCTTGTATTAATATTCGCTCAATTGTCCCTATTTATCATTGATTATTAGTTGTTAGATTTGCAACTTATATTATATTGACCAATTTTAAAATTGGTTGATCAATCACTTAAACTCCTAGTCGAATGACTCTGACTATAACTGTTAATTGTGATTAATCGTCAATCGAGCACTACCAAATGTCAATTGCAACTATTAATCGTTACAATATCACGTTAATCAATTGAAAAAATAAATTTAATTTTTTGTTTTGCATTTAAATCTAATTGTATTAAATACTTTATCTTAATTTAGTTGAAGGTTCTACTAAATTATTTAATATTTATTACTTATTGATTTATCTTTCGTCATTCAACATTTTTATTACAATTATTGTAGCGTGTGTTTAAACAAAAATTATTTTTGCAATCAAATGGTCATCATATATTTAATAATTATTTAGAGGTAAATTATTTAAATTATTTTAACCTTTTTTAGAAATTATTATTATTATTATTATTATTATTATTATTATTATTATTATTATTATTATTATTATTATACAGTTAATATTTTTATTTTTATTTTGTGGTAAGTATTCCCTTATTTCATGGTAAATGTTACCTTTTTGGTAGTAATATTTAGCCTATTTGGTGGTATATATTTCCGGTATTCATGGTAAGTAAAGTGCGAGTTTTTTGGCGGGAAAACCGCAAAACCACCTCGTTTTTTGTCAAAACCACTTGCTTTTTGAGATCCTACGGCTGAGATTCGTTCATGACAGATCTAATGGTCCAAAATTAGTGGGGCACCGGTGCCCCAATACCACATTGGGGCACCATAGAAAGATTCATAAGGTGAACAATTGAGGTTCTTGTCGGACTGATTGTGTAAACTGAAGTACATGGTTTGGTTTCTCAATTTATTCTAACGGTTAATTCCAAACCTTAAATTAACAGTGTATCTAATGGATACTAATCAATTTACATTTTGTTTTGTAATGTTTGGTAATTATATAGACCCAATTATGACTTGCTTTCATATTACTTCAGTACATATTTTGTTAGTGCCTACAAAGTGTTTGGAGTGATTTTAACGAAATTGGTTCAATCCAGAGAGTTTTGGTTTTTTTTTTTTTGTGCAAAGCTACCCATGTTTGTTATATACTAGGGATTGTGAATGCCTCAAGGCAAAGAAGTAACACATTCTAAACAAGGTTAAAATTTGTGCAATTTTTACAAAAAGGGAAGAAAAAAAAAAAAGGAACTGAACTACTTTAGTTCACAATTTCTTTAAAAAATTTCCTCACCAATTTAAAGAACTAATTAAAATATTTAAATTGGTGCAAAAAAGTTTAAAAAATTATGCACTAAATAAAATTACACACCATTTTTTGCCTGTCTAAGGTAGGAATAGATAATGAATTGGGTTAAAAAAAAAAAAGGTAATATTTTAAAGGTAATCAACCCTCTTTGAATGAAACCAAAAGGCGAAAAACTTAAAAGGCAATTAACTGAAAAGGAATGTAGGTTTGTAGTATGAATGAAAAATTAAACGTCAATCAATTTAATAGGAAATATAGTTATGAAATCAAAGCTTGGAAAACTAATTATCTCAACTTTTCAATTGGAACTGAACCGTAGTTTAATGATTTGAATCAGTTTAGTTCCATGCATCGTGCTAGTTAGCTTGGTTCTCAAAATCTTCAATCCGAAAAATTAAAAGTTTGTTTCGTTGTTAATTTTACGACAACCGAATTGATCCGGTCCATGCTTATCCCTAAATTGAAACATGCCCCAAGTTAGTATTCTATAAGCTTAGGAAGCTTGGGTCAGGTAGGCCTATGGGCCATCTCTCTTCTCTTATCCTTCAAGCCCTAGGTTTTGGTGGACTGATCCATTACATCTTCAGGCCTAGGTCTGGTTCGAGTGGGCCCTGTACCTTTTCGCTCGCTCTTTTCTCATGAATTGTTTGTGAGAAATGCTTTGCTGGCTATTTCATAGAGAGAAATTTGGTAGAAGCTTCCTCTCACAATTATTGGATTTCCCTGATCCCACTTAATAAATTGTCCATCTCATTTTTGTGGCTGTGTAGGGTAAACACTTTATGGTTTCGCTTCCTCGATAGAGTTTTTGAAAAAACAAATAACTGTACTAAATTTAAAGACACTGGTTGTGTTCGTTTACTAAAGCGTGTTTTGGCCTAAAAAGTTAGTGGGATTATTTTTTCGTCTTTATTTGATTTTTTTTTGCCATCAACTTTTTGTATATTATTGGTTCGTCTCGGCGAGAGGAATCAAAAAAGTAAAAAATTTATGATAATTTTTTTTTCAATAAATATAAAAATAAGTCAAAAAGATAGTTTTTTTTTACACTTTCTTAGATGTTATTCAAAAAATTGAGAGTTCCAGTCATAATCTTTTACCTTTTTTGATTCGTCTCGGCAGTGGTGTTTTGGCTTTAAAAAGCCGACTTAATTTTTTGTTGTCTTTATTTGATTTTTTTTTTGCGTTTGTTAGTTTTGCATTATTTTTTGAGTATTATTAGTTTGTCTCGGCAAGAGGAATCCAAAAAAGTAAAAAATTATGACTAGAACTCTCAATTTTTTTTAATAAGATCGAAGAAAGTATAAAAAACTGTCTTTTTTACTTTTTTTTCTTTATTATAATTTTTTTACCTTTTTTATTCCTCTTGCCGAGACGGACTAATAATACACAAAAAGTTGATGCAAAACTAAAAAACACAAAGAAAAATCAAATAAAGACGAAAAATAAGTCAACCAACTTTTTAGGCCAAAAGACACCTTAGTTTTAGTTCAGTTTTTCAATTATTATTGTCATTTTTCTTACTATCTCTCTTCACTCATTATCTTTGTTTTTAATTATTACCCTATTTCTCTTTTCATTCATTACCCCCAACAAACAAAATTAAACTAAACTAAAACCCCAAAATAGATCCAATAATCCACCTATTTTTGGCTTTATTAAAAAAAATTGAGTTTTGACCATAATTTTATACTTGTTAGATTCGTCCCGTCGAGAGGAATTCAGAAACCACAAAATCTTAATGCAAAACTAACGAATACAAAAAAGAAATTGAATAAGGACCAAATGATTTTTAAAAAAAATCAGTTTTTTTATTTTTTACCCAAACCAGATCATTTATTTTACGTTGTCCTCATAACAGTATTAACATAGTATTAACTATTAACTATGAAAAGATATGACATTAAATAAATTTGGCGGGTAACTTAACATTTCACATTAACCTATTCGCAATGAGAGCATCCTCATTAGGAGAGACAAATCCTTCTGATGGGTAAGTTGTTGAGTGAAAGGGGAAAAAAATCCCAAAATCAGACTCAACGAATTTTTTATAAATCTTCAAAAGTTATAACTTTGCTATAGTAACTCAATAAATCCTTTGAGGCACTGTTCAGGGGTTAAAGTAATTCTGTCTTCTGACTTCCTGAATAGAGAGTCTGATTTTGTGAATTTTTTAAAAAGTGACTTGTTAATTTATAAAAGAAGTTTTTGAGGTTAAATTTAACCAAATTTTTATTAAGTCTAACGAGATGCTCTCAAGGTGGAACAATCCTTTAGACTTCACTATAAATTACTTTTTAATACTTAGTAAAATTATCGTCTCTCCCTCACAAATTCCCGATAAGAACTTCAAAATCCAATATTGCGAGTCAGCTCATTGGAAATTTTGTTATGAGGGATTAATGCGAACCGAGCTACAAACTCAAGTTTAAGCTCGTATTTGTTCGTTTGAAACTCATTCGAGAACGACTTCTATATAAAGAAATTAGGCCTTGTTTGGTTTGGGTTCTTAAGAACCGGTTCTCTAAATTATTATTCAATTATTACCCTTATTTTTAAATATTATTCTTATTTTTCTCTCCATCTCTCTCTAATCATTATACCTACAGTATTTTTTAATTATTACCCCTATTTCTCCCTCTAATCATTACATAAACCAAAACTCAAAACCAAACCAAACCAAACACAACCATTGCCGACATGGCCCAAGAATTGAACTCCTAAGTTTGAATTAATGTGGATTGAAAATGTTATTCGCATATGTCAGTGTGCCCCGTGAATCCGGGATCCTGTTTTTCGCCCAAAACGACTTTGATTTGGGCAATTTTTGGTACACCTCCAAAACTTCCAAGAGCTCTGTTTGGAGAGTTAATTTTGAGATTCAATTTTAAGGAATTTAGATTCTTTGGGGTAGGGTGGTATAGTAAATTTACGCACTTTGAGTTTAGACACATTGATTTTAGGTTTTCAGCATTGGGTTTAGGGTTTAAGCACTTTGGGAAATTATCTCTCCGAACAGGGTCCTTTAAAGTTTTCAAGGTGTACCCAAAAAATGAGCAAAACGACATCGTTTTGAGCGAAAAGCGGAGAGAAAAGCAGGGGACCCGCACCCTTGCCCCATACTTCATTCATTCATGAGAAGAAACTGCTTTATATGCCACCCGACCTTCAAATGTTTATCAATCATATAGTATTATTATTTGTAAATGCAGGGGATGCAAATCTTGGACTCAAATGCAATTGATGGATAAACATTTGATGGTGCTAATATCACAACCACATTTGCTGATTTAATATTATTTAAATTTTAAAGACAGTTTTCCCCCACTCTGATTTTTTATCTGTTGTAGGTAAAACGTCAAATGTAATACTTGTGGTTTCAAGAGAAATATTGTTTCATTATCAAATCACCACGCTACCACAAAATAATTAATACAATAATACAACTGTAATAAATGTTTAATTTTCTTTGTACAAATACGAGAAAATCATGTCCGTATGGTTGTTGAATAATCAGAAAAAAAAAAAAAAGTAACTAAACAAGTGAGATAGTTTTTTAAAAGATTTTAACAACCCAATTACTAAAATCAACTACTAATTTTAGCACCTGGTGTACTCATTTGCTAAAATCATGGTTGATTTTAGCAATCTGGGTTGCTAAAATATTTTGAAAAACTTAGTAAGTATGTTTTATGTTAGATGACTTTTGAACGTATATGGGTTGGCAGTTGGAACATTCCTACACCATATTCCATGTTTGAATATTTTTTTGTCATTTCGATATTCTATATTTGACAGAGGGCTAATTTGGCTAAAAAGTGGTTTTTGGTTTTTTGATTTTTTCATTTTGTCTTTATTCAAATTTTTTTTAGCATTTGTTAGTTTCACGTCAAGATTTTGTGGTTTTTGGATTCCTCTCGGCTAGACGAAGCTAACAAATATAAAATTATGGTCAAAAATTAATTTTTTTTAATAAAGCCAAAATGTACTTGGATTATTGACAAATAATCCAAGTATTTCGGCTTTATTCAAAAAAATATTTGGTTTGATAATAAATTTATACTTTGTTAGATTCGTCTCGCCGAGAGGAATCCAGAAACTACAAAATCTTGACACGAAACTAACAAATGCTACAAAAATTTGAATAAAGACGAAACAAAAAAACCAAAAAATCAAAAACTACTTTTTAGCCCAAATTAGCCCAAAAATGCAAATCTCTGTTAGGTGAAAAGACTAAAGATTCTCTTTTAATTGTAGTATTCTCTAGCCGACCTTGACCTTTTGTCTTTTCGATAGCTTCCTAATGAATATTAGCAAGAAGCTTAAACTTGATGCTAATTAGACCCAAGGGTTTAGTCCAATTTTTCGGTGGGTTTGCTTCCCACACAATTGACTAGATCTCGATTTTGGAGTCTGATCGCAATAAAAATAACTTTTTGTGAATCTTCTAATTGATCTCAGAGTGGATGGTCTGCCTTTGACCGAACTAAGAAATGAATGAGTCGAGATTCGTGTAAACTGACCCGAACTCCCTTGAATGAAAACTAAAAAACAAAAAACAAAAAACAAAATGATGATTCTAAATTTATCTTTAATGCACTTTGCAACAATCATTACTTCTACTTCTTTCGTTTTATTCTTTATCCTATCAACCACCCTTTTTTACTCTCATTACAGACAAATGCTATATCATTAGGTAATGAGTCACCAGTCACCACCCATAAAGGCAATTCTAAGGTTACATATAGAATTAAAAGTAGATATTATAATGTTTTTTTTTTTAGAGGTTTTTAATCTTCCGTTGCCTAAATAATGTTTTACCCACTGTGGTAAATGCTTCCAAGTTCCAACCTGAAAGGCTCAGTTCACTTTTCAAGAATTTGAATCTCTTTTTGAGTGAAATTCTAATTAAAGAGACAAGTAGGCACAAAGGCCAAATCATTTAGCTGGCAATTCCAATTATTTGGTTGGTTTACGTTTAGGGGTTGTTTCCGGAAATAAGTTACTCGACTAAAAGTGTTTTTTGGTTGTCTTTATTTAAAAAAAAATTCACGTTTTTAGTTTTGCATCAAATTTTTATAAATTATTGATTCATCCCAACGGGATGAATCGAAAAAGTAAAAAATTATGAATTTTATCCAATTTCTTCTGGAAATAAAATTCATAATTGGGTAAAAGTCATAATTTGTTACTTTTCCGACTTCTCTCGTCGAGAACGAACCAATAATCTACAAAAACTTGAAACAAAACTAACAAATGCGGACTTTTTTTGATAAGGACAAAACTCAAAAAATGTCTTATTTGGAGAAACTACCCTAAGAGTATATTCCGTTATTTATTTATTTATATATTCTCCTCAATTTGGGAAAACAAAGAGAAACGAAAATGAAAATATTCAAGCCACGAATATTTAAAGATGCCACCTAATTCGGTGGTTAAGTACAACTCACCCAATTTAATACTGGATGCTCTTCTCTATGTGAAAACATATAGAAGTATCCAATGGATTATAGTAACAACCTTCAAATATGAGATAAATACAATTAGTTCGCACAGGGCCTCCTATCCTCCATTACAAAAATCTTCCAAAGCAAACAATTTTATTTATCTTTCGTAAATGTCACGTCAATATGGATCCACCCTCCATAAACAAAGTTCTTTATTATTAATCCACCCAATTCTCATCCCGCATCCAATTGAGCCGTTATTTTGTTACACATACTGAGCTAATGAAATAAGTACTAGGTTTTGTTTGGTTTGGTTCTTAAGAACTGGTTTTCTCAATTATTATTCAATTATTACCCCTATTTTTATTTTTTATTTTTATTTTTCTCTCTATCTCTCTCCACTCATTAATACTTATTTTTTAATTATTACCCCTATTTCTCCCTCTAATCATTACAAAAACCAAAATTCAAAACCCAAATCAAATACAACTAGAATTACTTGCATCTTTTCTACTTTTCCATCCAAATTTTCTACCTTTCCATCCAATGTTTCTCTGACCATAATTGTAGAAACACCACTGACATACGAGTACTAAATATCCCGACATCTACAAAATGTGACCCCAACACATAGAATGGGTTACAAAACCTAGGAGAAGAGGAATCGAACATCTAAGTTCATTTTCTAATTTGAATTATTGAACAAAGAGTCCCCCTAGATCAAAGGGTCTAAATTTTTTGAACAAACTAACTGGAATAAATGACGAACAAGAGAGTGTTTTAATTTTCTAATCTTTGTCATATGCTTATCTAATAACTATTGTCAATTTAAGAAGTTAATCCTTATTTTGGTGGGCAATGGATCGAAGCGAGTAAAGGAGAAGTTGAAGGGAGCAACAACGGCCATATGGTGCACTTCTAAAGCTACGACAGCAAGAAAGAGGTGATCAGTGAAGATAGAGACGGTGAACGAGGGTTTGATACTGAGGAAGATAAATTGTGTCCGGCTTCAGAGGTTGCTAGGTTGGCATTCAAATGAGGAAAATCAGTGTTTGAATGAACGTATGTTTTGAGAAAACAGCTGAATAAGTGCAAAATAGGTATGTTCGTCCATATATGCAGGCATACATCTATTTCAAAGGAGGTGAGTGTAATTATCAGAACTATTAGTTGCACTGATTGAGACCTGGCATGGCATAAGGGAGTATATATGTATAATTACGGCAATTATCCAATCCGGGATCCTGAATTGGAGGTTTTTTGTGTTTTGATGCTTTTAAAAATTATTTTAGGAAATTCGAGCCGTGCAATGTGTTCAATAGGTGTTTTTAAGAGTCTACGCGAGAAATATTCAAAAAAAAATACTGGGAAGGGCTTGATCCGAGCAGTCTTTCGCAAAAACATTGGACAGCTCGGATTTTTCAAAAAAATATCAGGAAGGTGGAGTCTCGGATCTGAGATTCCCGGATTAGATCGGGACTCTGTATAATTAACCCCGACATTAATTTATAATCCGAACCTTAAACACGTTTACCAACCCACTGTTGGTGGATGGTCCATGGCCCAATATGATCCATATGTGTGACTTGGTGCTTGTAAAACCATACTATCATTAAGAGAGAAACGTTAAAGTTTTTGGTGATCAGAATGGTTTTTTTCACTCTCTTTTTTATATTTCGTACTCATTTTTTTGTTTTTTATGCATGTGAATTTATAAAATTACCTTTTAATGTGTGAAAAAATGAACTGATAGAAGGGTAATGTAGTAAATTTGCGTGAATAAAAATAAAAAAGGAGTCCCGATGATAATGCAGGGAAATTTTTTTTCCTGGGAAACGGCCACTTAAGTTATGATGCTGCAATTCCATATCTTAAAAAGTTAATATTTATAAAAAATAAAAAGGTGCAGATATGAAAAGAAAAGAAAGAAGGCGATTGTAATCAAATGAAATTGTGAAAGGGATAGTCCCCCCAAAAGAATTGAAGGTTCCTTTCAACTTAGGGCAAATGAGGGCAATGTTTTTATTGTTAATTGTGAACAACAATCATCACAAACATTACGTTTACCAGATACTCATTGTTACATTATGAGGACACAGTTATATAGTTAAAATTAATTTCAATTAAGTGTTTCAAATTTTATTTTGCCCATTTTTACAAAAAAAATTGTGTTTCAATGTTTTTATTATTCATTGAGAACAACAATCGTCACAAACATAATATTTATCATATACTCATTGACACATTATGAGAACACAGTTATATAGTTAAAATGAATTCCAATTAAGTGTTTCAAACTTTATTTTGACCCTTTTTACAAAATAAATTGTGTCTCAAAAGTACATCAATTAATAACCGATGGTCGTGATTTCAAACAAAGAAATTTAGTTTGGTGCAAATAAATTCAAAATATTATTCGTAAAAATACTTGATTTTCGATTTTAAAAAAAAAAGATACTCAGTTTTTTTGTAGTATAGGACGTAGTATAATTTCCAAACTATTGGAGTAGTACCTAAAAAGGTTCCGGTATGAAATTTTATTTACACAAGTTTAGATGCAATTGATAAAGAAAATGCAATTATAAATAAAGAAGAGTACAAGAAGGGAAATGATGGCACTCCAAATATTGGTTGTGTTTGGTTTGGTTTTGGGTTTTGGTTTTTGTAATGATTAGAGGGAGAAATAGGGGTAATAATTAAAAAATAGGTATTAATGATTAGAGAGAGATAGAGAGAAAAATAAGAATAATATTTAAAAATATGGGTAATAATTGAATAATGATGTTGGAAACCGGTTCTTGAGAACCTTTCCAAACAAGGCCATTGATTCCCACACTTTAATATTTGTTTTTTTTTAATGTCCATGTTATCTGTATTTTGAACAGTAGTAAAAATAAATATTGAAATGTAATTATCAAAAAGTAAAGTGTCAAAACCAATTATCATGTAAAAATTAGTACGGATAATTAATCAAAAAATATAGAGATAGAAAGAGGGGTCCCACTGCCAATCTGTCAACAAGATCTGATTTTATTATTTATTTTTTTTTACACAACAAAAATGGGGGCGGAGTATTTGAACCTTGGTACATTTTGGGGTAAACAAGACCCACTTGGACTGCCAATCACTTGTCAGGATCTGAGTTCAAAACTCCAAGCTTGCAATTGGGTTTTCTAACCATCTCCTCACCCGAGAAATTATTTCATAGTCATAGAGTATCACCACGTGATGTTTTAATACCCTAATTATCACATATTATATTGCGGGGCTTAGGGGTGTTTTGGGTAATAATTCATAATCTGGATTATTGGATTATTTATTTTGTTTTTATTTAAAAAAAATTTGCATTTGTTAGTTTTGCGTCAAGATTTTGTGGTTTCTGAATTCCTCTCAACGAGAAGAATTTAACAAGTACAAAATTATAGTCAAAACTCAATTTTTTTTGAATAAAGCCAAAATACTTGGATTATTGGCCAATAATCTAATTATTTCGGCTTTATTCAAAAAAATATTTGGTTCGACCATAATTTTGTACTTGTTGGATTCGTCTCGTCGAGAAGAATCCAGAAACCACAAAACTTGACGTAAAACTAACAAATGCAAAAAAAATTTGAATAAAGACAAGACAAATAATCCAATAATCTGATGATGAATTATTACCCAAAACACCCCTTAGTAAACATATACAATCTATGTCGAATAAGGATGGCGGACACCACCCAAGACCAGTTCCTTTCTATCTAGTTTCCATCCCGTCCATTTTGGGCCGAAAAGGCACCTGGTTTCATAATAATGATCAATATTGTTTATAATCATTCAAGTTAAAAAATTATTTTGATCGAATATAGACAAATATATGACTAAAACAAAATTCTATAGTGAAAAAAATAAGCAATTTAATAAGCGGATGAAATAGTTGATGAACTCTACAAAATACTGGTAAGTAATTCTGATCATTTTTGTTGATTGAAGTGGGGCCCACAAAGACCCAAACTACACCGGACTTGAAGAAGAGAGAAAAATATAGGACAGCCCTAGCTCTGTGCATGTCCTCTCTCTAGTCTCTAGGTAACCGACAACCCATCACCCTTGCACATGCCCCCATTTTGTACATACGACTTAAATATTCATTTGTCTGTCCAAATGTATTTGACAATCGAATAAAAATACACTCGAAATGTAATTGTAATGCAATCCACCTTACCTATCATTACTATTTTACTTATTTGGATAAAAAAAACCATATTGTTCTCTGTGACAAGATTCTCTTTCCAGTTCTTTGGACAATTTGCTGTCTTTGCTTCATTGGCAATGCAAACTCTTTTCTCAAGCTTGTTTGGGTAAATGGAGTCATTGGCCCCGTAACTTTCGTAGGATTTTACTTTAGTCCTCCTACATCTGGTTTCGTCAATTTGAACTTTGCATTTTCATAACTGTTTCAGTGTAATGCCTATGTTGTTTTCTGCTACTACTTCGAACAAAATCACAAGGTGCAACTCATGTGATTATCTTTTTAAGGTATTATGGTTTTTTAATCTAATAAGGAAAAAAATTAGTATGCATCAGCTTCTGGCTATTCACCTGATTTCTTTAATTTTCATTATGGTTTTTTTTTTTCTACTTAAAATACTAATGGAAAGACCATAGCCGGAGGGTGCCTCGAAATAAAAATGGTTAAATGTTTAATCGATAGTATTATTACTCCATGAATCAAAATGAAACCTCAATAAAAAAAAAAAATTGAACTAATAGTGTGATTTACCCTTTTATTGGCTTCATCTAGAGATGCATATTTCTTTCACAAATAGTGCCAGGAACACTAGTATTTGAACCACAAATCAAGATAGAGATGTATATGGGCGCCATTTAATGCCACCAATAGGCAATGAGACCCACAAATGTTAAATAGTTTACATAAGAATATCTTCAAACCTTATCCATTTTTTTACCCGTTTCCAAAATTTGATCAGTAAAAAGCTTAAAAGCTCATCTCCAATGCCAATACCCATTTTGAGTTGTACCATTTTCCTTATCCAAACTTGGAGATAAATTTTTTTTTTCAGTACTCTTTTTTACTTTCTCATTATTATTTATAAATGTGCCATTGGATCCATATTTTGGAAGGAAAACTTGAGAAACAGTAAATTTGGATAGAAAAAAGGGTATAATTAGAGATTGCATACCCAAATGAAAGCTTTTAACCAAACTTTTTACTCACAAATTGGTAGAAAAATTGAAAAGGATTGGAGATGCTTTGAAATCTCACAAGTACCTGTTCTCTTTGGAAGAACTGGCCACTGGAGTACTTTTATTTTTGCTGGGTAAACTTGGGACTACTAAAACACAAGGGATCTCTCCTATAAATGCGTATGGAAAAAAGTGGGCCAGCTACGGAACATGTGTACAATGTATGCGTTGTGTCAGGTTGAAACTCTCTTCTCCCTGTCATCAATTATTCTCTGTTCTTTCTTTTTCTTCTTCTTCTTCTTTTTTCTTTCTTTCTCAAATTTGGTTTTTTTTTTTTTCCACAAAACAATCTTCTGCAAATCAGCCCCTCCCATGTTCAGCAGAGTTGACCATTTCCTTCAACCCGTTTGAATTCGATCGGATCGGCAAAATAGGAATTTGTTTGAAGATTAGATAAGATATGTGGATCTTTTTTTGAAAATGCTTGGGGATTGGGTAAGGGGTAGAGATAGGCATGTGCCCACTCCGAATTAGTTCCTTGATCCATCCCCACCCTGTCCCTGAATTCGCGAATATAGGGGTCTATTCATGAGTTATGAAACTTTTGAATTTGACATGGGGTCACACTAAATTTTCTCCAAACATTTTATTATAATTGAACTTTGTAATATAATAAATGTGATTAAATAAGAAATGCATCACCATAATTTGTATACATCCCAACTAGGCTGACATCTACTCAACTATAAATCATATGCATTCCATAAAATAAACACAAAGAAAATGCAAAATAAAAGTAATATTTTTCCAATCAAGCGGTTGATTTTGTTGTTCCTATTGATGAAATCAATTGTGTAAACTTTCTTTTTGATCGAGTTAGAAAGCTTGACGATCAGGATCCAATTTGTGTTTTTTTAATAATACTTTTCATCCGATTAAATACCTTCTGACACAGGATCCATTTAATTTTTTCTATGACAGATGGATACCATAATATGCTATTTTACTTGTGGTTCCTTTAGTTTTCAAATTAGAAATCTAATTGGTATTTGATACAACTTGAATTGAAGTTGACAAACAAATACGCTTACACATAGATACCATGCCGGCCCATTCAACACCTCTACTTGTAACTTAATTTTAACATTTAATTTGTAACTGAGATTCTTAATTTTTAGTAATTTTTTTTAAAAAAAATGATTGAGGCATCTCCGCTCACCATTTGGAGTGGGGATGAAGAATGAAAATAAAGGTCCATTGGAGTTCGGGTAGAAGATAAATATAAAGAAGAGGTTTAGGAATTGAGGGTGAAAATATTACTCTCCAACCTTGATCCGTCACGATGTCCATCCCTAATATTAAGAATTTAGGCACTTCTCAAAGTTTCCTCTTCTCATCACCCAATACACTTAAAAAAGTTGCTTTCTACACAGCTGCATGTAGATCTTGCCGAATTACTAAATGCTTACTGGCATTCGCCTCTCTTTTCCTCTCTTTTTCTATTTTAGATTGTTTGAATTAATTTAAGTATACTTTGACTAGTGTCATTTTTATGTAAAGTGGAAAGCTGGACCAATACTAATTCAAAAAAAAAAAAAAAGACTTTGGCCAGACATGAAGTGATTGTTAAGTTCCAAACTTATAATATTTAATTTCACCTTTCAAATCGTATTGCCACCTAAGTTATCTCTTGTTTTATTTTTTCCTATCTGTAAACCATAAGAACTTCGACAACTGTGTTTGGCCATCTGGGTTTTGCAGAAGAAATCAGAAACAGTGTTTTATCACCGGTTCTTCTGTTCACGTATTTACAAATAAAAAACGAAGCAAAGTGTAGTCTCTCTCTCTCTCTCTCTCCATTTTCTGGTTAGTAGAAAGGCTTCGGAGGTTGGACCTTTCATCTGTACTTCTCTCTGAAAGGTTTTCATTACAAAGCGCTTATTGGCAACAAATCTTACTATTTCGGTTTGTTTTTTGTACTCTACTTTGTTTCTCAATCTGTCCACCATTATGGTTCCTAATGGATTCAACCTTTTGATCTGGGTTGTTGAGAAACGTGGTTCTCTCTCTGTTTAGGTGGTCTATCACTTTACTCTTTTTGTTAACAATTTGTGACCTTATTTCTTCTATCTATCAAGGGTTCAAGACATTTGGCCTTGGTTCACAATCTCCCTAGATTTATTGCGTTCCCATATGAAATGCTGAAATTCACCATCTGGGTTTGTCAGAGTGATGCAAATTGAAGTCCCAACTACACCTCGTTTTTCTGCTCTGTAGGGCCTATCAAGATCCACGTTTCTTAACCCTAAGTTTTCAATCTTTGTGCTATAGGAATAAAGAACAGTTATTTTCCATCCCAACTCAAGATTTATCTTGTTCTCATAGGCATTCTTGTAGCTATCCATCTGGGTATTTTGATAGTGATCCATATTGAAGTCCCCAACAAACCCCATTTTCAGATTTTTTTACCCTATTTTTGAGACAAGCTATCAAGAGGGAAAAGAGAGAGCAGAAAATACTTGTTTTCCGACCTCATTTTAAGATTTGGTATGTTCTCATAGGAAATCTTGAAATTGCTCCATCTGGGTTTCTCAGAGTGATGCAAATTGATCCCTCAAGATTCAAGAATGGCTACTTTGGTCCCTGGTGTTCTAGTGAAGCTTCTACAGCACATGACCACGGATGTGAACATTGCTGGTGAGCATAGATCATCTCTATTGCAAGTAGTTAGCATTGTTCCTGCACTTGCTGGCGGTGAACTCTTCGCAAACCAAGGGTTTTATCTGAAGGTATCAGACTCATCTCATGCCACTTATGTATCTCTTCCTGATGAACATGATGATTTGATACTTAGTGATAAAATCCAATTGGGTCAATTCATACATGTTGAAAGGCTAGAGGCTGCCTCTCCGGTACCCGTTATTCGTGGGGTTAGACCGGTCCCGGGCCGCCACCCTTGTGTTGGAAGCCCAGAAGACATAGTTGCAACCCATTCATTGAATTTCCTCAATAGCAATTTCGATTCTTCGTCAGGTTCAAAACCCTTGGATAAATCAAAATCACCTGCAAAAGTATTTGGTAATAATAG
Organism: Vaccinium macrocarpon; assembly: GCA_022606695.1. Classification (NCBI taxonomy): domain Eukaryota; kingdom Viridiplantae; phylum Streptophyta; class Magnoliopsida; order Ericales; family Ericaceae; genus Vaccinium; species Vaccinium macrocarpon. The sequence goes on along the minus strand of CM040170.1, from coordinate 15,607,437 downwards.
TAGTCATGGTGGAGTGAAGGATAGTAGTAAGTCTAGCCAGTTGAGATTAGATGGTGGATCTAAGGAGGAGAAATCAGGTATGAAACTACCGGTGTTGATTCGATCAAAGTCATCCCTATTGACGAAGTCGGCTTTGACTTTGTTAGAGAAGAAGGAATCTATGGTGAAATCGAAGACATCGAATTCAAAGTCGATCCCTTCTTCCCCAACAAGTTGCTATTCGGTGCCGAATTCTTTTGAGAAGTTCGCAAGTGGGCTTAAGCAGCAGGCTAAGATTAAGGGGTTGGATAAGGCAACAAGTAAATTGGGGTTGGGGGAAAAGGCCAGTTCTGTTGGTGGGGCCAGTCCGAGGGTGAAGAAAGCAGCACCGGGTGTGAGTTCGATCAAGAATTTGATTCAAGGGATTGAGTGGGGCCCTAAGGTTCTGCGAAAGAGTTGGGAAGGAAGCATGGAAATGAGGAGTAAAGAAAGTCCCAGATCGAGGACCACCAAGCTTGAGTCAAAGCCTGAGTCTCGGAGTACTTCTGTAAGTTTTTGTTAAGCCTTTATCAGCATTACGAATCTTCAAATTTGGAAGGAAAAAAGATGTTAGTTGAAAAATGTGGGATGTTTGTCAGGTTTATTATTTGGTTTGTGTTCTTTGGCGTAGATGGATTGTGGTTGAGTTAGTCCCTTTATGTTGTTAGGATCTGCACTGGCCTTCCAATCTGATTTGCTTAGTTGGTCATTCTGTTGTAGGCTAATGTTTATCATTTTATACAAGACTTCCTCTAAACGAACTTGAATAGCTTTTCGTGCTGGGTCAAAATATATATGAATTGCAAATTAAACACATTCCTTTGTCTTGCTTTCATTCAAATATTGAAATGGTTTTGAAATGTATTTTTCTTCTTGCTGCGTTTTAGTTTTCTTTCATGTTTTTCAACTGCTTTATGAAGTGTCAGGTGGTCATTATTGGTCTTGTTCAACTTATGCAAGTTTTTGTTGAGCCTTTATCGGTATATTTGTATCTTCAATTTCATAAAATTTATGATGTTTTTGCTGAAAATTACGTGAAATTTTTCTGGTTTGTCATTTTGTTTGTGATTTTGTCTTTAAGTGGATTGAAGTAAATTAGGCCCCTTTTTGTTATTAGCTAGTCTTTCCATAGGGTTTCCCTAGTTGGTGGTTTGTTGGCAAATGGATATTACTTGTAATTTAGATTTACATGACTAGTTTTGATTTCAGGTCAGAAGATACATGAACTATAAACTATTTCTATTCTATCATCTTGCTTCAAATGAACGCATTGCCTGTTTTGAAACTTAGTTTTTCTCGGCTGCTTTGGAGAATTGTCTTCTTGTTCTTTTGACTGCTTTCTTTTGTTTTTGCAGTGTGGTCATTTCTGTCTTGTTTTAGCCTTGGCAAATGGCATTTGTAAAAGGATTTAGATGGAGAAAGCTTGGTTGAATGTACCCAAAAGAGTTAAAGAAAGCTTGATTAGCTGAAATTGCATTGTCAAAAGATTATGAATGATCAATTAAATCTATTTGCTCGTCTTGTTCTTTACTTGGAATGCACAAAATGGTTAAGATTTTTTCCCCCTCTTGATTGTCTCGTCTTCCCCAACTTCTTTCTTTTCTTTGTCCTTGGTTTCGTAAAGGGAATCAGCCATGTAGTGATTAGTTTTCTGTTGTTCTACTTGTTCTTATAAGCTTGCAATTCTCATTGTTATCTGCTTACCGAGTAACATTGATCAGGTTCCTAGAAAATCAACTAGTGAAAGGTTGCCATCTAAAGAGGAAAACAAGGTCCCGAGATCGCCGATACTAGCCAAAGAGGAAAATAAGTTTCAGGTTCCTACTAAGAAAGTCACTGTTAACGGAGATTTAGATGATGTTGATAAATCACATAAGAGGATAAATTCTGTTGGAAAGAAACTATCGGGAGAGGTTGGCAGTCATGGATTACCAGGAAACTTGGTCAAGATGTCTATTGGCAACAGGAGATTAACGGAAGGAAGTGTTTCATGGGCTTCACTCCCACCTTCTCTTTCAAAGCTTGGAAAGGTACAAACTTTCTCATTTTCAATATTCTTTGCATATTTGATTAGCTCACAGGAGAAACTTCTGAGTCTTTCTCTAATTTAGTTATTCATTTGGGCTGTGGTTGTATCTTTGATGTACGGGGAAGGAAAAGAAAAGGGAAGGGATTTATGAAACTAATTGTTTTTTCCCATTTCCCACTTGCTTTTTCTTTCTATTCTCAAATCCAAGATCCAAACACAGCCTTACTAGGCTTATACTTTAAGCGTGATAAGCCCAGAGAGTTATACAGCTTGACTGAACAAGATAGACATTGATTGTACCCACAAGTCTACAACCTTTTTCGGATGTCAGCCACTAGATAAGCAATAACGTGAAAGGAACAAACCCTCTAGCATTTTTTAAAGGTTTCTTACTTTTCAGTTTAGATTTCTTTCCACAATATCATTTGTGGTTGCATCAGTTTGGGTGGTCAATAGCCTTTAAACAGATAAACAATTTGAATTCTTGGGTGGTTCAGCTTTTTGCTGGTTTAGAGTTGTCCTTTAACTTAGCATACATTCATGTGCAAACTCTTGTTGTTCTATTGAAATTTAAAATATAATCTAAGTTGTTTTTGCTAAAAACTTCTCTGATTTCATAGCAAGAACTTGCGTATATTTATGTAACAGGAAGTACTGAAGCACAGAGATGCTGCACAAACAGCTGCTATGGAGGCACTGCAAGAGGCTTCTGCGGCTGAGAGTATACTTCGCTGTTTAAGGTATTTTTCTAAAAAAAAAAAAGCATTGAAATAACGTACCACAAACAAAAATTAGCTCTCTTGTGTTGATATCATTTAAGTGCTTAAATTCCTTTACTATCCACAATCAACTTGCAGTTAGAAAAAAGGGTCTTCCTTCGACAAGGACATGGTATATGAGTTAATCATGGAAATAAGACACAAACAAATTCCTTAATGCCAAGAGGACAAATCACCTACCCAATCTAAAAATGCCCCCGCTAGCCCATGAAAGTGTCTAAACCCCCCAAACCCAATGAAAGTGCTTAAACCTAAACCGTAGAGTACCGTATGAAAGTGCCTAAAACTGTAGGTTACCCTAGGAAAGTGCTTAAACCGCTAAAACCCTATAATTGGAAAGTGCACCCAAAGTGCCCCCTAAAATTGAACCCCAATATTAAACCCAGTCCCAAAATTAAAGAGACAAAATTAATTTTGTCCCACCCAAGACCCACGCATATGAGAGAGAGAGAGAGAGAGAGAGAGAGCGCGCTAAGAAAAAGTGCTTGACTTGCTGCTTTTCACCGTTTCTCTCTCATCTCCAAAGTGACTGACTTGTCACAAAGTGACGGGCAGAGCTAAGAAAGTTGTTTTGGGAGCTCACACTTTTAACTTTTTGTCCGCAGGAAATTCATCCAAATAGTGTGCGAGTGGTGGAGTTCATTAAGGGTATTTTTGTCTAGTACTGTATTTGAACCCTCAATGTATTGGAGGCCCTAAAATAAGTTAGGCTGAACTAAACAACCTTTAAAGCCCCAAACTTGTCCTTTTTGCCAATTGTCTGTAGAAAAAAAGGTGTATTTCCTGGGGTACAAAAACTATAGTAGTTGCAAGGTTGCACAGGTTTGTTAATTTTGAAAATTTTGTTGATTGGAAAATGGAATATTTCTTTTCAAGAAATGCGATGTGACATTATTTTTCTTATGATTGCATTGGATCTTGGGGTCTTAATTAATTCATTTAGGGTTGCTTTGGATCTTATGTTAGTTTTTGCAGTTGTGTCTAAATGCCATTCATGGGGTTCATTCTAGGTTAATGTGAAATCTTGGTCATGGGAGGAGAGTCATGAAGAAGATTTGTGAACTCTTTCAGACCCTTACAAACATCCTCTGCATATGCCTATGTATATAGTTTTTTTGTTTTTGTTTTTGTTTACTCGGATAAATTATGATCGGTGATCATTTTTGTGAGAAATGGCTTAACCTTAAGACTGTGAAGCATGAGGATATGTACGAGGGACTCCAAGATTTTTCTTCTTCATTTAAGAAAAACTAAATGGTATGCAAGTTTAGTAGTACCAGTAGTGTGCGTTAAGAAAGAGTGATGATCCAAGACTAGGAGATACCAAGGAGTGATCATTTTAGGTATTTAGGCTCAATTATGAGTAAAGATGGAGAGATTGCAGATGATGTGACCCATAAGATCCAAGTGGGGTGGCTCAAATGGAGAAATTATGTGACAAGAGGGTACCCACAAAATTGAAGGGAAAATTTTAACCAACGATGCTTTACAGGACAAAATGTTGGCCTATTAAAAAACAACAGGTGAGCAAGATGAGTGTAGTCGAAATGAGAATGTTGAGGTGAATGTGTGGTAAGACTAGATGAGACAGGATTAGAAATGAAACGGTTCGTGAGATGGTAGGTGTAACACCTATAGAGAAGAAGTTGAGGGAAATAGGCTAAGGTGGTTTGGGCATGTCTACCGTAGACTTGTAGATGCAGTAGTTAAGAGAGCGGATATAATATCTTTGGGTAGTAATGCTAGGGAAAGGGGAAGACCTAAATTGACTATACATGCAGTTGTGTGCAAAGATACATGTATAATGGGTTTGAGTGAACAAGTAGCCCTTGATAGAGCTCATTGGAGAAAAAAGGGATTCATGTAGCCAACCCCAAGCACTTGGGACATACGGCTTGGTTCGGTTTATTTAAGGGGAAAAAAAAAATCTGAACATGACCCAGTTATTCATGCAACATTATTCTTTTTGATTTCGAAGAGGTACCTATTTATGCTACAGCTAAACCTATTTTATTTTTTGTCAGCAATAACATGAGTCCCTTCATTGGAAATCAGCATTCCAAACGGAGCCATAATTTTTTGGTCTCTGATCCTTCAAGCGACACCATTACTGAAGACTTGCAAACCTTTTCAATCTACCTGCCCCAGCCCCCAGTAGATTCTTATTAATATCTATGCCACATAATAATTTATTGAGGGAGAGCTTCCAATTTTCCATGAATGAAACTAGGGTTAGTCATGGACCGTAATCTTTAGTAGTTATAATCAACCCATATTACTGGCTTCTCAAGGCTAATCAAAGTAAGTATTGCATTCTAAAACTCTTGGGATCACATTTTAGCATTTGATTGCAACAGTTAGTGGAGGTATTAGATATACTTTGGACATCCGACCCCACAATACACGAGATATGCATTGATTTGGGAGTTATTCAGATGGAATTGTAGAACTCATTCTATGAGATTATGTATCACCTCATCAATGGTCCGACCAATTAATCAGAGCCTCAAATCTTCACTGCTCGGTTTTAGGTAGAAGAGAATGAACATAGTTTTCTTAATCTTCTTGGGCTTTTGAGATCTTGATATCATATCCAGAGAACTTGCTTCTTTTTGTGATAAATATGATTATGTGACGATATTGTTTGTTGTTCAAGGCTGACTCTTCCTAATTGAGAAATATTTTTCCTATGGCAGCACATATTCTGAGCTACGTTCGTCCGCCAAGGAAGACAACCCACAACCGGCAGTAGAACAATTCTTGACCCTCCACACAAACTTGAATAATGCTCGTCTCATTGCTGATTCCCTATCTAAAACCATTCCTATTTGTTCATCTCCGGATAACGAAGAAAGCCCTTCAGAAGAAGCACTTAAAATTGCGTCAGAAAAACAAAAACAAGCGGCTTCTTGGGTCCAAGCTGCTTTAGCAACCAATTTATCAACCTTCAATGTATTTACAAAACAAACCGCTTCAAACCAGATTCCCGCTTCTTCTCAAAACCCAAAAGCCGCTTCCGTAAGTCAACCCATATTAGTCATAGACAACTCCACAAAAAGTGCTTCAACAAAAGCCCCAGCCACCAAACCCCGTCTGTCAGTGAGCTCGAAGACAGTCTCACTAGGAACTCCACGAAGAATAGTGGAGGGGGCTGCGGTTAATCAGAAGCAGCCGGCCCCTCCTTTGGTGGAATGGGTAAGAGGTGACGGGCTTAGTGAAGCGGTTGACTTGGGTGGAAGGTTGCGGGTGGTGTCCCAGGATTGGTTCTTAGGGTTTGTGGAGAGATTCTTGGATGCTGACGTGGACACCTCCGCTTTATCGGATAATGGTCAAATTGCAGGCATGTTGACTCAGCTGAAGAGTGTGAATGATTGGTTAGATGAGATTGGGGGTGGAAAGGATGAAGGAGAATGTCCAAATGTTGAGCCGGAGACTGTTGATAGGATAAGGAAGAAGATTTATGAGTACCTTCTCACGCACGTGGAATCTGCTGCAGCTGCACTTGGCGGGGGTGGATCTCTACCGTTGCCAATTACTGAAATCAAAGCAAGAAGATGACACCAAGACATGCGAGCAGTAAAAGGAGGTTGGTGTTTTCAATTTGTGTATATAATTCCTACACAGGGTTCAAGTATAGGTAAAATAGTCAAATGTTAACCAAAAAATGCGTTTGATATGGAGTTTTAAGGATCTTTTTCCGCCATGTTTTTCCATTTTCTATGCTGGGAAACTTTCTTTTATTCAAACAGTACAAATGGGAAGAGTTTGGATAAAAAGGAAGATTGTGCTTTTTTCTTTACCATTTATTTGTATGTTGTGCTAGTGATTATAAGATTCAAAAGTTGATATGTTCTCTTTTGTGGATTCCATAGTTTGATGGAAAATATTTCTTGAAGGTATTGGTTCTGTATTTTCTAGGTGCCGATGAAATCTCAGTACATGTATTTTGGGGACTAAATTTGCATGTTTTGGCAAAAGAGAAGTTTCCGCTACAGTGGTGGCTCTAGAATTTTTTCCAGGGCATTCATAATAAGTAGGCGACAGATTTTGTGTATAGATGGTAATTTTTTTATTACAGCAGAAATATTTGTAAACAAATTGAGATTTAAAAGTAGAACAATATACCAGAATCTCCCTTTATTTTGCACGCTCAGATGTGAACTGTGGGTAATTCTCAAAGAAAAAAATGGTGGCTTGATTGGTGTTTTTGCGATGCTGGTTAAAACAAATTTATTTTTTGATGGTAAAGATCCTCCTTATCATGAAAAAAAAAAGAAAAAAAAATTATTGCAAGAACAGAAGAAAAAAAACCGAGAAAAGGCAGTGTGAAAAACAATTTTACTGACTGGAAATAAAACTTAATTTATGTGTGAATTTGTTTCTTTTGATGAACCACGCTAAAATTCATGGTTTGGTATTAAGTTTTTTGTTTTTTGATAAACAACTCCATGTGACGTTAGAAGGTTGATTACATCAAATCACTGGGCGAATTTAGAAAAAAAAAAAAAGTGGTGTGTCTTGGGGGCCATGTCGCCTTCGTATCCATGCACGTGCTTTAGGGGACTGAAAAACTTTTAACTGCAAGACAGAGTAACAGTCATAGACTAGAATGCTAACTTATCTAAAGTGATTGGAAACTGTAAGAGTAAAATCTTAGGGTATGTAAATCAATAAATAATTGACTAGGGATGAGAATAATTGATGTTTAGTTGGAGGGAATAAGTGGAGAAATCTGTGGATTATTGAAGAACAAGACAACACAATAGGGAAGAACTGTTGGTAGGAATTCGTCACCCTGATTAGAACAAGAATCAAATGCGACCTCTCTCTAGAATCGCCCTTTGAATCCATCTAATCATCCTCCCAAAATGAGGAGAGAATGTCCTATTTATAGGTCACTCGATCTCTCCTCTAGGTAGATTGGACTAATAAAGTTTGGATACGTGTCCCACAAATAATGTGCGAATATCCCTTTTGTATCGTCAAGCCCCAGCCCCAGCCACACCTACGGATGTCTCACGAGTGCCTCTCCACGGCGAACCCATGTTCTTGAATGAACGGTGTGCTCAAGGTTTGCCTCGGACTTGCCATTGCCGCTATCGAGCATGGTCGAGGCTCTACCTCGAAATTGTCACGACCTCCTCAGTCATTCTCACGCCCTCAATTTTTAACATAAATAAATATACATTTCCTCCATAAAGTATCTTAGTAATTCTTCACACACTCAAGCAAAAGCCACCTCACAACGTCAATTTCATGACACATACCCATGATCTACATCGAGTACGCATATCCCATGAGAAAAACGTGTTTAAAAGTATTACAGTTATTACATTCTTCTAATATTTCAAAGGAAAAGAAAGATTAGAGTTACATAGCTAATCTTCAAAAAACAAAGTTTTACAAATGATTCATGCACGTGCTCTTCATGTCATGATTTCATAGTGTCATGTATTTCAAGCATTCCAATTCATGCTCCTTAATTGTAACTTGAAAACAGCAGGGGATGAGAATTCACTTCGCCCAGTAGAGATTTCTTTTACCAAATATATTTATATGCAAAGAGTATTGAGAATGATGTGTAGTGCACTTCAGCCGTACACAAGCATATCCCATAACCCATAGCTCATTCTTGAAATAAGAGTAACAATCTCTCTCTCTCTCTCTCTCTCTCTCTCTCTCACACACACACACACACATGCGTGCGCGCGCGCGACAATAACATTAAATCATCCATCATACCGAATTTTCTCCAAAACAGTTCGTACCGGGAGGTACAGAACGGGATTTACAACCTTGGTTTTCCCCCTTGAACAATATTTCTTTTCTTTGGTTTCTAATTTCCTGACTCATCCGGTTGTGAAATTGTAATTTTTTTGTTTAATTTGAATTTCGACCACTTTTTCCATGTGTCTTTCCAAAATGTGTGCCACGTGAAACCATCAAATTGGTTTCAAAGTTTAGCACATTTTATCCATTTGGATTTGGACTCTTTACTTATTCCGTTTGTGGTTTCCAATAATCAGTTTATTACGCAGACGATTCTGTATTGAACATTATACATTAGCCGAATCGTACCTCTAAGAAAAAACGGACCTAAACAAATTTGGATTTTTTCCATTTGGGTGTTTCTTTCTATTTTTTGGCTGGTATCTTACCATCCATGTAGTTTCTTGTTTTTTTTTTTTTTTTCCTTTTTGGGTTCCACTTAGTCTTGGACCATTTTAATCTTTGTAATATGTTTTCAAAGATTAATAAATTTTTTGCCGATAAAAAAAGAAGAAACGTAGTTGAAAACACAGTGATAAGAACAAAGCCGAATATGGAAATTACTTGTAGGTCGTGTTTTCAACACATTAATCCCCATTAAGGATAAACGGTAAAGTTAATTACTGCCAACTCTAATTAGCCGTTGAAGTTACCATATGGCCCTTGCCTTCTTCAAAACACGCACAGTCTGTCCATGCTTCCCCAATTCTAACGACAGCATAGGTTGAAGATCTCAAGCGTTGATTGGAGTTCCTCTCTTCGGCAAAATCGGCAATGGAGGACAGCCGATTTTGACGATTTCTTCAAGGAAGATCGCTGCGCAATAGATTTGGGGCATTTGCTCACCCTCGAGCTGTCGAATATCTTCACAATCTCCTACAAATTTCTCGTCCGTATCTCATTTCTTTTCAATCTTTCTACGTACTGTTTCAAATTATACATTTATATGGGCATAGGTGCAGCTATATGCATATAGTTTTTCCTAATTTTTGCTGGTGATTGTGGAGTATTAGTTTCCTTTTTTTGGTGCTTTTATTAAACATTATAGTCTCGCCATTAACTTGAAGAGTGGGAGAGAAATCCTTTAAACAGGCTATTGTGTCAAGCGTAATGATATTGCTTGAGCTATATGTCTCTCTATCTTAGTTGTACATTATTCTGGGAGTGATATTGCTTGAGCTCTACCATTATAGAACATGATCCGAGGCCGCGTAATGTAGGATGGTGGTTGGTGTTGGCTAGGGAAAGAGAAGTTGGGGTCGCCGAAGAGGTTGCTGAATGGAGGAAACCATCCTTTGTTCATTATTCATGTGCCCCAACTGTTTGATTAAACTACTCTGTGAACCTATTCCGGCTTTTTGCTACCATCGTTTTAATGAATCCTTATGCGGAATGAGCATTTTATGCAACTGCTATTCATTCATCACCGCAGTCAATTTATAAGTGTAGTTTTTGATATATTCTTCTCTCTCCATGTACTTAGTGTCAAAATAAATGTGTTACGGTAAACATAAATATGTTCCTAGTTTGGTCCTAATTTGGCAATGTTTAGAGCTTAATTGTTTTGTTTTGTTTTCTTCTTTTCTCAGTTCAATGGAAAATGTTGTGGTGTTGTTGTGTACACGAGGTGTTCACACTACTAGGGTAATATTGTCTCCTAGTTTACGATTTGTTGGTTTGCTTGTGATTTTGAAACAAAAAGTGGGTGATTTGAATGAAGGATCATTCTCGCTCTATTATGGATTTGAGGGTCATCCGATTGCAATTCTAGCCAGTGATGATGATTTGAATGTTTAGTATGCCTTAGCTTTGTCGTGTCACATTTGTTGCGTGGATATGTCTATTACCGAATTTGGTGGTTCTAGTAGAGTCTGCACCTCTGTTGACTCTTGTGGTAGTACTCTAGATGTTGTTGGTTATGATGCACACGATTCCTCATCTACTGGTAACGACAATGACGATTACGATGATGAGGAGTATGCCAACGCCGAAGACGTGGAAGAGAAGCCAAACTAGGAGGAGCAAAATGACAACAACGAGGAAGAAGAGGAGGATGAGGTGGAGCCATAGGAGGGCGACATAGACCTTCTGATAAGCCCCAAAAATTGTATATATGCGGTCTTATCTTGCTCTTTGTGATCACACACACGTGCATTTTGTGCCTTTATACGATTGATTTTGCGCGAGTTTTGTTTTTGATAAGTTTCAGAAAATCGGAGCTAAAAGGTGTGTCCAAATCTCCAAATAATCCCCGGTTGTACCCGGAGGTATCCAAGACCTCGCAATGCCGTGGAGGACAATCGCCGAAGCTTGAAAGTCGATTCAAAGAGCTTTGGAAGGTTCAAGGAAGGCCCGGAACAAAGGAACAAAAAATGTAGAGTTATGAGACTCGAGGAAATCCGATGCACCGATAGATAAAGGCTCATATCTCTCATTATACAGAGGCCATGAAGATGAGGTCAATTGGGTTTGAAAGTAGACTCATAGAGCTTTCCAACGGTTCAAGAATTGCCTCATTCGAAGTTCGACGGCCGGGCGCGGCCCCGCGAAGTTGGGGCAAAAAATCATGCGAGCAGGGCTCGATGAATCGATCCATCACTTTCCATGGATCGATCCAAGCTTCAAAATTTCCCAACAGAAGCCCTTGGATCGATCCAAGGTGAGTGATGGATCGATCCAATGAAGAAAAATGGCCAAAAATTAGACCTTGGATCGATCCAAGGTGTTGATGGATCGATCCAAACACCTTCGGGACAACATTTTGAGCAACTTTTTGACTTTCCTTTTATGAAAATTTTTCCATTAATAGTATGTTTTGGATATTTTGAGAGAGAAAGAGGATTTTGTGTATAAGTATCACTCTCCCCTCTCTTCTCTCCTACCTCACCTCAGCCCTCCTTAGGTTAGTTTTACTTAAAGTCATTTTTATTTTTCATAGCTTTTCAAGGTTTATCTCTCTACAAAACTCAAGTAAGTGTTGTTTGTCTTTTATTTTGTTGTTTATTATTAGTTCTTGTAATCGTTGGATCCTTATATGAATCGAGTTTATTTACGTTTCTATCGGTTTAATCTTATTTCCGTTTTCCAATCTTGTTCCTTCTTAAACTCAAGTTTACCATGGTTGTTTGTTAATTTTTCAAGTATTAAAGTGTTAGACTAGCATAGGATCTTTGTTAAAAACCAAGTTTCAAAGTTTAATCATGAATTTTATTTCCTTCAAATTTCTAATTAGGATTAGCTTAAGCATAATTAGTGAGTAGTTAAATGGGCTCGGTCATTGGGTGATTAGCACTCCATGACTTAGGTTTAATTCGTTCTTCTCGCCAAATTGCAAACACTTCTTGTTTAATAAAGTCACGGGTTCATCTTTATGTATCAAAATTCGGTACGTAAACCCCTTTTGATTGCCGCGTTAAGCGGGGGCATGACCACTTTGTAATGCGTCGCGATGCTTAGGGATAGGGCGACTCAAATGTTTGTATAAACGGCACAAGAATCCTACACTTTATCGAACACCATTTCTAGTTCAAAGAGTTAGGATCGATTTTATGTACCAAAGTCTAGGTTTGTTAATCTTTTTGATCTCTCGTAGTTAAGGGTTGATTCTCCTTTTTACGTGTGATGCTTGGAGTGATGTCAACCTAGATGTTTGCCAAATGGTTATAAGAATCTTAATCTCAACAAGAGAGGAATGAATTAGCCTAAGTTATGGTTGTTAAAATCCCTTAGACTTTGCCTTAGTTTAATTTGTCGTTTTTAATCTTCCGAGTCATTCTAGAAGTAGGAAGAGAACCACCAAACAAAACCACCTCGTAAGTTGGCCGTCTTAACGCCAAAACTCTCATCGCAAGTTAAACTCTCACGCCGGGTGCGTTCGGTCCCTGTGGATTCGACCCGGTCTTACCGGTTATTATGCTACCTTCGACCTAGCCCTACGCTTGGGGCGACACTTTCTACGACACAATCCAAGGTCGCAAGCACCTTCAATCTTCGAGTCTTCTGATGAAGAGAGAGATTTGGACTATGACTTTGCTGACATGATTTATGAGGAACAACTATATCATAATGAAGACATATAAGACACCAACTACATATGAAAAACAACCAAACAATTCTTGTGCATAATCAGATCTTTGTCCATGCATTTTCCTTTTTTCTTCTCCCGCAAAAATATAAATCCAGGTTGTTCTGTCTTTTTTGATATGTTATGTTCGATTTTCATTAGTAGAGCTTCCAATGAATGAACATATTTGGAATCATCTACTTATTCTGTTAAAGAATTTGATTAATTGTGAAATGCGATATTCTTCTTCTAGAAAATGTGTTATAGTTAAAATAAATGTGTTCCTAGTTGGGCAATGTTCAGAGCTTAATTGTTTTGTTTTGTTTTCTTTGCTTCTCAATTCAATGGAAAATGCTATGGTGTTGTTGTGTTAGTGAGGTGTTCCTATTGTTGGGGTTATATTGTCTCCTAGTTTATGTTTTGTTGGTTTGCTTGTGATTTTGAAACAAAGGTAGAGTGATTTGAATGAAGGATTATTCTCGCTCTATTATGCATTGGAAGGTCATCCGATTTGCATTCTAGGTAGTGATGATGATTTGAATGTTCTGTATTCATTAGCTTTGTCATGTCATATTGGTCGCGTGGATGTGTTTGTTACTAAATTGGGTGGTTCTAGTAAAGTGTGCAACTCTGTTGAGTCTTGTAGTAGCACTCTAGATGTTCTAGGCTGTGATGCACATGATTCCTCATCTACTGTTAGTGAAGTAGTAGATTTGTTGCCCTCATTTGCTGGTCACAAGACAAAGCCGTTGAAGTCTGATCATTGGGTTAATTTGATTAGAGGAGTTGGGCTGAAGTTTCCTGGTGGAGTAGTTGAGTTCCACGATAGTTTATGCCAATTTTTTTTGTATCACGGTTTCAAGTTCTTCTACGAAAGAAATGATGCGCGGATAGTAAAAGCAACTTGTTCTATTACGGGATGTGATTGGTCAATTAAGGGGAAGTTACAACTCTCAAACGGTTCTTTTAAAATCAAAGAGTTTGTTGATCTTCACAAATGCAGTGCTGCTGCAATGTCAACTTCTAGTTCGAGGGCGAATTCTAATATGATCGAGCGATTGGTTTCAGATCTAGTGCGTTCTAATCCATCAAAGTGTGCTCTTGATGTTCTACACGAGTTAAAGGGTGAATATGGGGTTGATGTGAGTTACTGGAAAGCGTGGTTAGGATTTCAAAAGGCAAAAGGTAACGCTTTTGGAGATTATGGTCTTTCATTTTCAGATTTAGCATGGTTTGTTGACGCATTTAGATGTTCAAATTTAGCGAGTTGTTGTGACGTCGACAGGGATGATGGTGAGCGGTTTCTTAGGCTTTTTCTAGGGTTTGACGCGTGTCGGCACAGTTTCGATTTTGCCGGCCGATTCTCTTTGTGGATGCTACATTCTTAAAGGAGATATACAAGGGCTGTTTGCTTGCTTCCTGCGGAAAGGATGGCAACCAAGGTAATAAACCCTTTTCATCTTTTTCGAGCAACATAGTTCCAAGTTCATCCAAAGTACTAAATACTTCACTAAATTACTGTGTCTCATACTCTGCCTTTTTGTAGCAAATATGGAAGTAGATTAGATTGATTTAGTTTTGAAAAAGTTGAAGTACTGTTTTCTTATTTACATTTGAGAATATTCTCAGTTTATATCTCAGTTTGCAAGTGCTAGACAAGATTCTTTGTTAACGTATGTCATTCCATTTTTCCCGTGTAACATTCCCAGTAGTATTGCAACTATTGAGTTACTTCTTTTTTTTTCTCGTTATTTTTCCATAGGTTTATAGCCTATTTGTGTTTCTGTTTTTAATGCTTAGAATTCTGAGAATTGGTTGTGGTTTATGGGCAAATTGAAGACCTTCTTTGAATGGGATAGGGATGTTGTTTTTATGTTGGACTGTAACTTAGGTTTGCTTCAAGCCATTAGAACTATTTTCCCAAGTTCACCCCATTCCTTTTGTCTTGTGCATTTGAAGGCAAATTTGAGGAAACACTTGGGGGGTGTGGAGACCAAGCATAAAAACCACCTAATTGGTTTATTCAACAGGGTTGCATATGCTCCGAATGTTGTTATTTTTGATAACCTAATTACTGAATTAAAGGAGGGTGGGGGATACAAGGTTATTAGCTTTCTAAGGGAACTCCCAAATGATAACTGGTGTCATGCTCACTTTCCTGGGAAACGTTATGGCGAATTGACCTCCAATCTGGTTGAGTCTTTCAATAATTAGATAAAAGATGAACACCACTTGCCTGTTACCCAACTTTTGGACTGTATAAGGTTAAAATTGATGGAGCAAATGTCCAACCGGAGAGTTTGTACGATGAAATGGAATGGTGTTTGTCCTGTAATGGACAAAAAACTCGCAGCTTCATTTAATTTCTCTAGGAGTTGGACAGTGACTACATCTCATGCCAATTTGTTCGAAGTTCGTTGTAACCCATCAATCAGTGTTGATATTGGTCTGTGGACATGTTCCTGTGGTGAATGGAAGATCAAATCTTTTCCTTGTGTTCATGCTGTTTGTGTCTTGAAGAAAAGTGGGAAGAATTTGAATGAGTATGTTGATTGCTACTATTTTGTTGATATGTACAGAGAAGCTTATTCAAAGTGTATAAATCCTGTCCCTATTTTGTCAAAGGTTGATTTTGTTCCAACAAGCAACGCGATTCTTCTTCCTCCTTTGACTAAAAGACCATCGAGAAGGCCTCGTACAGAAAGGATTCCATCCATGGGTTTCAGGATGAGGAAAGTCACTTGTAGTAGATGTGGTAATGTTGGACACCATAACAAAGAAAGTTGCAAAGAGCCATTGAACCATTGAATACATCTTCTTCCATTAGTTTTGTTTTCATTGTATTTTTGTTTGACATTGAGCTATTTTTCAGTTGATATTTCCTGATTGGATTCCTAAATTTGGGCTATTAGTTGGTTGCATTTCTAACTTAGAATGCACCAAGGATTATAGTAAAAGTTTTCCTATTTGCATTGTGAATGTAATAAGCCTAGGAATCAGTTGTACTACGTCTGATTCGGTGATACAAAAATACATTTTGCTGGGAGTGCTCATTTGTAGTCACTGATAAATTATAGTCTGTGTGTGTGTGTGTGTGTACATATAAATTTATGTGATGATATTGGAACATGAGAATTGTGATATTGAGATTCTTGTTATGTTGTGATTTAGACTCTCAGAAGTTATGATACATGAACTACTATTACTTTTAATTACTTAGGTAATTACTTGTAATCTTTGATGTACTGAACTACTTTGTGGCTTTGAATTAATTTGTCCATGCTCTATGCTACTTAGCAGCAGCAGTAGGGCTATTGTGATGTGTGGTATTGATCTACTCACATGAGTGTTTCCCTATGAAGTGTGGGCTTGAGCTTCATTCCTTTTCTTTTCAGAGTGAATTCTTGTGGTTGGTTTTCCACTTGGCTCATTGAGATCACAAAAAAAGTAGAGAGGGAGGGTGAGGATTTGAGGGTGTCTAGTGTGTAAGGCCTTATTCCAATGAGTCCTCTTTCCTTGCCTTTGTTAATCTAGTTTGCATGCAACTTTGTCTTTTGGTTGCCACATCTGAGTAGTGTGATATTTAGTTTGATTTGCCTGAATTTGGATTGCTATAGACATGTATGCCATTGCTCCTTTTCTAGACAGTGTTACTTTCAGTTCTGGGCAGTGTTACCATATGTCCTAGGCTGTGATAACTTTTCTGCAATTCTTTACCGATGTCTTGTGGCTTTTGCATCCGTTTCTGGGCAGTAATTTCACCATATTCTAAGTAGCACCTGCTAATGTTGTGTTACTTCTCTAGTACATTCACTGCTGGTGTTTTGTTCATCTGTTTGGCACATTCACTCCAGCTGTAGGCCTATGCAAGGGATGGTCAGTTCAGGCTTGTGCTTCCTCTTATGCCTATCAACTGAGTATGAATCTATCTAGAATGCTGTTTCTACTAGTATCACACTGTGCATGACGGATCCACCTAAATTTTTATTGATATTATGGACCTTTGTGATTACCTTGGGTATGCCCATTGTTGCACGTTCGTGCTGCTATTATTTTCAGTGTGGCATCCCTTTCCTATTGTACATAAATGTAGGCTTTTGAATGTTTTTCAACAAATGGTGATTGAGAACATTGTCGTCGCTCTATTTAGGCCATCAAACGGTGGAAATAGTGATTGAGAATGTTATCATCGCTCTTTTTAGGCCCATAAATAGTGGAAATGGTGACTAAGAACATTCTCATCACTCTTTTGGGTCCATGAACAGTGATTGAGAAAATTCTCATCACCCTTTTTCAAGCAAATTCAACCATTGTGGTATTCATTTACCAAAAGGAATGGTATCATTTACGAGAAAGATAGTTGCTGAGAACATTCTCATCACTCTATTTAGGTCATCAAATGGCTGAATTTGGATAAATTCTTTCTCTAGAATTTGATGGTATCAAATCTGCCTATAATTCTCAAAAAGGAGAGTGGAGCTTAAGTAACATGATTGCAATTGTCACTCAAGAAGAAGCGGGAACCAAAATGGGAAAGCCTGAGAGTGCCTTTATTGTTACCAATGATTGTGGTTCTCCCAAGAAGAAGAACTTCAAGCCTGGGAACAATATAAAGTCGAATTTCAAAAAGAAGCTTGAGAAACCTATTAAGCAAGCTGGGTCAACTTGTCACGCAGGGCCTACGATTGAAGTTTTTAAAGGAAAATGCAACTTCAACCATGTTTCTGGTCACAAAAGGGGGGATTGTAAGAAGTTCAAAGCTTGGTCAGAGAAAAAAGGTAACCCTTTAGTGTTGGTGTGTTTTGAATGAAACTTAATTGATATTCCATCTAATACATGGTGGTTAGACATTGTGGCAATGATTCATATTACCAATTCCTTGTAGGAGTTTAGAAGCAGCCGAAGGCCAAATGAGAGGGAGTTGATGGTGAACATGTGAAATGGAGTCAACGTTGAAGTGGAGCATATTGGAGTTATTAAGCTTCCATTATCCTCTAAGCTTGTTTTGCAACTAAATGATGTAGCGTATATACTCTATATTAGGAGAAACTTAGTCTTTGTATGGATTGATGTGGATATACGTTTCATTTTGGTAATAGACGTGTTAGTTTATATTATAATGCTTTTTTGGTTGGTTTTGGCACTTTATTTGATGGTTTATTTGTTTGATTTGCATTCCAATTTCGGTTGTTTGTCATCTAAAATTTCTAGTGCTAATGCTATTGTTAGTAGCAAGCATGCTAGATTGAATGAGAAATCCTCTATGTTATGACACAAACGTTTGGGTCACATTTCTAGAAAGAGAATTTAGAGATTGATTAAGGATGATATTTTGCATGATCTAGACTTTTTTGAGTTTGGTACTTGCATTGAATGTATCAAGGGAAAACTTACTGCTAAAACTAGGAAGGAGAAGATTGCTAGAAGTCAAAAGGTGCTAGAACTTATTCACTTTGATATATGTGGGCCTTTCACTCCTGCTGCGCTTGGTGGTTATAAGTACTTCATAACTTTCATAGATGATTATTCTCATTATGGACAAGTTGATTCACGAGAAGTTTGATTCTTTGGATGCTTTCAAAATTTATAAGGTTGCTGTTGAGCTACAAAAGGGCAAGAAGATTAAGGCAATAAGGTCAGACAAGGGTAGTGGGTATTACAGGACATATGATGAAACGGGACGTAACCCTGGGCCTATTGCAAAATTTCTTCAAAAATGTGGTATTGAGGCTCAATATACACTAACTGGGATTGCAAAACAGAATGGAGTTGCAGAAAGGAGAAATCGCACTCTAATAGATACCGTGCACTGCATGCTATGTAATTCTTCTTTGCTTGAATTTCTTTGGGGTGAAGCATTGAAAATTGCAACATATATTTTGAATCAAGTATCTATTCCTAAAACTCCATATGAGCTTTGGGCTGGCAAGAAACCTAGCTTGCACCATTTCCATGTTTGGGGCTGTAAAGCAAAGGTTAGGTCGTATACACGGTTAAAACAATTGGACGCTTATACAATTAGTGGTTATTTTGTAGGCTAGTGTATTGGTGTGGACGGCGCCACGCGGCTCAGCCTTTGTGTTTTTGGAAAGTGAAAAGAAAAATGTGAGTCGCGAGATTTATTTGGAAAATAATTTTTGGTACTCAAGAAACTGTTTCGAAAAATAAATGATGATTCTTATGCCGTTTTTGGAAAAAGATTTGATCTACGAAAAGATTCTTGGATTCAGAAGCCAGGTTATGAACAGGGAAGGTTTTATTGAAAAGCACCCCATTGCCCTGGGAAATTCCTGGTCTCTACTAAATTTTTGTGGAATTTTGGAAAACGTTTTATTGAAAAAAAACCTTGATGAATAAATAGATAAATAATGAAAGATAATAACAAATAAAACCATAACAGAAATAAAATTAAATAAAAGGACTTAATAGTAATAATGGAGAAGTGGAAGGGGTAAAAAGTGTAATAAAGAAGTAGCAGAAACTCAGGAAACAGAGCACGAACAGGGGAAAACAGGGCGAATTTTTATGCTGCAAAGGTTAGCTGTACGTTTAACCTAAGTTAGCCGTACAGTTGTTAATTTCATGCAAAACTCATGTTTTGTATTACCCGAACGTGTCCATAAAGGAGATTTTGACCCGAGTATCAAAGATGTCAAAGTGACCCTCCAGGACACTAACATGTGGCCAACAACTTACACAAACGAGCCACAAACAACGAATCATGATTCATGAAATTTTTCAAAAAATATAGGTGTCCTATTGATAGGAGGTTAGGTCCTATTGATAGGAGAGAGATCAGATTAGCCACTATTGAAGCGTCAGAGAGTTCTATTGATAGAAGGTAAAGTCCTATTAATAGGGCGTCAGAGACTCCTATTAATAGGAGATCAAGTCTTATCGATAGGGCAGCCATCAAATTGGCCAGAACGAAAATAGAAAGACTCATATCGATAGGGGATGAAATCCTATCAATAGGACAACACCAGATCCAAAATTTTACAACTCAAGGGGTGATCATTGGGGCTTCTGTATGAGCATTTCTTGGTTCCAAATGGACATATTAACAAAGAAAAAGAGGTTCAAACAACAATGTAACACAACATACCACCAATTTACAAGATTTCCTATTTTCCCCAAATTCAAGCAATGGACTAAAAATGGGTGCAAAGTGGATTTCACACAATTCTCAAGCATTACCAAGAAATCAAGCAACAATGTGTTGAGTTATCTACCAAATCAATAGGAGATTAACAAAGGAGGTAGGAGATGATGAGTTCTAACACAAGCTTGACTAGAAAATGGGTTTTGCTTAAAGAAATCAACAAGCCAAAGGAGAACTTAGCAATTAAAAGCCTACACACACATACACCACATTTGCACTTAGAAGAATTAGAAATTTCCCTACGTCAAGTGTAGAAGCTTGAAACCCCTCAAAATCAAAATCCTAGTCTTCGCACTAAGCAAAAACCCACTTCCTGGAACAAAACTGAGCCCCGCCCGAGCTTCCTAACGCGTAGATGAGGTGATTTTGTGAAGGGGTTGTGAATGAACTTTGGGGATTGAGTGAGATTTGGAAGTGTGAGGAGATTAAAATAGAGGAGAGAGAGAGAGAGAGAGAGAGAGAGAGTGACGGGCTGGGGAAAGGGAGAGAGAGAGGGAGTGAAATCCTCTCTTCTCTCACACACCGCACATAAACTCATATCAACTAATTGCACTCCAAGTCCAAAATTGCCTTGTGTATGCAAATGGGTCCCAACTAATTCCAAACACAAATCCACCTAACACTTAAACATTTTAAACATTTCCTCACATTTTTTCCAACTTTATTTTCAAAAAAATAATTAAAACGAGGGTTCTGACACACGGCTTGTGGAAGTCATCATTTTGATAAAAACCTTCCTCGCTATTGTTTTGAATCTTTTACTGACTGTAGTCCAGGGTTATTTTTAGAGATTTTAATGCTTGCTTTCTGGAGTTCATTCCCCCATATTTTCGATGTCTTGAATCTTGATCTCAATAATTTGAATTAAAAAAAGGAAAAGAAAAATCGCAGATACATACCAGGTCTGTTTTGTTTCTCTTAGTCTTTTTCCATTAATGAAATTTTGATTAAGTTGCAAATCCTTTCCAGTGGCCCCGACAATTGTGCTTCAATTTCCCTTACTCACGCCAAGGGTGGTGTACGGGTCAACCTCAGAAGTAAAGTCCTCTCTTTGTGGCCCACTCAGCACTTATTTACATTGGTTTGTTGAATTGAAGGGATTGCTTTCAGTTAATTCAGAAAGCGGTTCGAATTTTCCAAGTAAACGGCGACTCTTAAGAAGACCTCCGATATTTGAAACAATGCCACTCCACCGTCTTTCAAGAAATTACATATAGAATACCATAAAAGTAAATGAAATTTTTTGGTTCAAAAATTAAAAAAATTCAGAATGCATCTTTTTTAGTACTAATATTTTTTAAATTTCTTGGTTAAATAAAAATATCGGTTCATTCCTGGAGTCAATTTGGAAAGTGGTTTGAATTTTCCAAGTCAGTTCGGTTCATTTCCTCCAAAATTTTCTAGTAACGCTTATTCTATGATAATTTGTTTTTGAGATACTACGCCTTCATTTAGTGTTTTATTTAGATTATTTTTCAAAATTTTAATTAATCTCAAATAAATTTTTCGCGAATTACTTATTTATCTCGTCAAGAAATTAGAAAAAACAACAATATAATATGACGAAAAGAACTAAAAAGAATTCCTATGACAAACAAACAGTTTATTAGTCCTATTATTGTTGTTGTATGTTTTAAAAGTTTTAATTATCAAGTTTGTTTCACTATTTTTAAACGAAAAAGGGAACACTCACGTGGGGCATGCCAACATCTAAGTTGTCAAATGTAATTTTGACGGTCCTGATTTTCTCTCAACACTTAGCAATTCGAGCTATTTATGGCTAAGATGAAATTTGATTCATTAATTATCGAGATCAACATATCAAATGCACACGCACACGTGAACCGCACAACAGCACCCCTTGAACTTCTTTGTTATAGTATTAACGAGTTCCACCTCAATTTTAGAGTTCCTTTTCGTAGTTATTTATTTCCGTTTCGTATTTTGCAAATTACTAATTTGAAGTCTTCGCAGAAAATATTGAGTCAATAGAGTCGTACAATCAAACAATGAGGGCACTTTAACATGTACCCCCATTCCCTTTCTTAATTCACTCTCCACTTGTCTCTCTCTCTCTCTCTATCTCTCTCTCTCATCAGTCTGCCAGAAATGTCAGAGCTTCAGTTGATTAAACGGCTTAATCTTCTGCTTCTCCTCTTATTAACTCTCCATTCCTTCTCTCTCATTCATTCAGCATACTGCGAGATTTTCTTCGAAGAGAGATTCGATGGTAAGTCAGTCTTTTCTTCTTTATAGTTTCCACCTGTCTGGTTTGCTGAGAAAATGATGGTTATTCACTAAACTGAATCACTTTCCAATTCTTTAATATATAATCCTTTTGGGGCCTTTTTGCTTGTAATTATTTTCAATTTCTACTGTTTGATTGCCGAAGAAAAGAGAGAAGATTGGATGATTCAAAAGTTCAGTTTTTTTATTTGTATTTCTTGGCAAACTATCTGAGCTTCAATTTTATTATTATATGCAGGTATACGCTACATTGATATGCCTATATAGAGCCTATTCATGATTCAGTTTGTTAACTTTTAGTTTAAAATGAAGTGGGGTTTTTATTTTTCATGAAATTCAATTGTATTTTTTGGCAACCAAACGAGACTTCGATTCATCCTAAATATGTATGTACGTGTTACTCTATTTATATGTCTATATAGGAAGTATTCATTGACTCAATTTTGTTGAAATGAATTGGGTTCTTTAACGAAAGTGATTTGTACTTCTTGGCAACCAAACTAAATTTCAATTCATTCTGGATATTTGCTACTCTATTTATATTTGCCTATATAGAGGGTATTAACTTGTTAACCTTTGGTTGAAATTAAGTGGTTTTATTTATTTATTTATTTTTATTTTTTATGAAATTTATTCGTACTTCTTGGCAACCAAACTAAACTTCATTTTGTAATAAATATGTATATGCATATTATTCCATTGATACGCGTGTATAGAGAGTATGAGAATATTCATGATTCAACTTGTTATTATTTGGTTGAAATGAAGTGGCTTTTCTAAGTACATTTTTATTGCATTTACGTTTAAAAGATGGGTGGAAGAGCCGTTGGGTTCTATCGGATTGGAAAAGGAGTGAAGGAAAAGCGGGTACTTTCAAGCACACAGCGGGGAAATGGTCTGGTGATCCTGACGATAAAGGTAATTATTTCAGTTATATCCAGTTTTGAACTGTGTTGCATCTTCACTTAGGAAAGAAGCTGATTTGAGTTACTTCAATTTGATTGATTGGTCAAACTTGCTTTATCCATAGAATTGTGTTTTAATTACGGTTGCTAAAATGGTGGCATTTGATCAATTACTCAATTTATTATGTTTGGCTGACGATTCTTGGATTTTCTGTATGCTTCTTTGAACACACTCAGACACGCGACTCTTAGGATGAGAAGTAGGTCCCTTGTTTGTGGCAACTGTGGTTAACTTCACAAAGAAAAGACTGTTGATTTGATTGGTGTTTATGTGACTGTAGTTAAAACAAATTGATTGATTGGTGTTTATGTGTAAAATTGATTGATTCTTGGGTCTGCCCTCTCTGATGCCTTTTGGCTTTGATTTGAGGGCATGATTCCGCAGCAAACGCGACGGTTTAGGGGGACCACTGTTTCAGTGGTATTCTGTGAGCAGCCACTTTGTGCATTTATTGCCAAAGGTTAGGTCTGTCTCCAATCCATCTGTTTCAGTGGTATTTTGGGAGTAGCCACTTTGTGCATTTATTGCCAAAGGTTAGGTCTGTCTCCTATCCATCCCCCGCCCATACCCCCAATTATTGGGGACTAAATGGGTTATGTTATTGTTGTTGTATTGATTGGTGTTTATGTGTAAAATTTTATGTTTTGATGACTCCTCTTATATGCATGGGTTGGTGCAATTTTATTAATTACTATTTACTCATAATGATTCTGTTTTCCTAAAATGGTGTCTGTGTGTCCATATCGTGTCCGTATCCATGCTGTGTTTCTTAGGCTGAATGAAAAACTTTTTACGGTAAAAATAATTTTTCATTGCTTTAATCCTTTATCACTTGCTTCGTTGGAAAGCGGAGGCCCACAAAGGTGCGAGCCGAGCTAATTAGAATCCCAAAGTAGAGTTCTAACTTTATCTGAAGTGATTGGAAACCATTGAATTAGTTTCTATTTTATCACATTTGGACTCTACTCATTCCGTTAGTGCTTTCCAGTTATCAGTTCTTGCAGATAATGCTGTTGTGTTAAATGTTGGTGCAAGGTATTGGACATTATATATAGCCGAATCGTACCTCTAGGATATAGTTGTGTATCCCCCTTTGTGAAATCTCAACCCCAATTACCCCCCCTTCTAGTAAAGGAAATGAAACCTGAGGAGTAATAGTTTGATCATCTTATTTCATCGTAGATGTATAGGTGTAGATGTATAGGTATGTATGAATATAAAAAGGTTTTATATATGTAATTAGGACACTCATGCGGATAGATAAGTCTTCATGTTTGTGGATAATATTAGACATGCGTCACAGACACAAATCCTTTATTTATTTGGGAGCCTTGGTTTGTGCAATTTGAATGATATAGATGGTAAAAGTAGCTGGACAAATAAAGTTCATTTCATGCTCTATTTGTTGCACAATTTTCTTCCAATGACAGTTCCGTTAGGTTGGCTTGTTTGAAGCTATAGTCCATGCACATTGTCTGCTGATGACAGTTCCGAAATAGAAGAAACCTACTGTGATTAACATGCCAACTTCCAAAGATGTGTGTGTACTTTTTATTTGCGTTGTCAGTGTTTTTGGTAGCATACAATTCTGAGGAGGCAATCAGTTGAGACTTTACATAACTGCAGTTTACCTAGGTAGCAGAATACAGTTGCTAAATGACATTAAGAAATTATAATTGATTTCTGGAAATTTTGTAGGTATTCAGACATACAATGATGCCAAGCATTACGCAATATCTGCAAAGATACCAGAGTTTAGCAACAGGGACAGAACTCTAGTGGTCCAGTATTCTATAAAGTTTGAACAGGACATTGAATGTGGTGGTGGTTACATTAAGCTACATTCTGGTTATGTCAATCAGAAGAAATTTGGTGGTGATACTCCATACAGGTCTATCATTTTTGTTTTACTCTTATCTATTTAATTTCTTGAGGGGCTTGTTTGTGATGGGTAACTGTTGTCCTTAAAATATATATTGTGCATCCTCTTACATTCTTCATCATTATTACGTTGACACTGTTGATATATTTTTTCTTATCCTGCCCTCTTGACCTTTTTTAGATAACTGGTATTATCTTCTTTATACTTAAACTGTAAAACTATTTCTCGCGTTATTGGTGAGTTGCCAAGGGGTAAGAGCTGACTTGATTCTTTTGGAAACAATAGTGGAAGTTAGAAGAAAGACCCATTTTGGGAG
Organism: Vaccinium macrocarpon; assembly: GCA_022606695.1. Taxonomy (NCBI): domain Eukaryota; kingdom Viridiplantae; phylum Streptophyta; class Magnoliopsida; order Ericales; family Ericaceae; genus Vaccinium; species Vaccinium macrocarpon. The sequence continues at coordinate 15,582,206 of CM040170.1, read as the reverse complement.
AGGTGGACCTCCAATTCTTCAATCGGTGGAGAACCTAACTTTACACTATTCATGATGAAGAAGATCATAAGAATTGCCAGAGTCACCCCCTCTTTCAAATTGATTAATTATCATTTCCCAAAAGACCCAAACTAGTATATTAGCTTGGGTGGCCTCTCCAATCATTGCTAATTGATTTTGAGGAAGATGCTTTTAACAATTACCATTATTCAAACTTGAGCCACAACATCGGGCTAGTAACACATGCCACCGTGCTAGGTCAATGCATTGTTGTCTGCACTGTATTCTATATGTTGCTTCATTATCAAAACATTTTGTTGCTAATTTTGTCAACAATGGGCATACGTATTGAATGTGCAACTGATTGACTAGCGTGTTTGGGTAAAATGATTAAGAGGATTCATATCCAACACATGTACTCACATGTTCAACACTTGTCGCATGTATGTGCTTCCTAGTCCACAATCGACTCAGCTACTATTTTATTGTGTCTGTTTGTATGACAGTCTAGATGCCAAATATCAATAAGTGAAACTCCAGGCTTTGGAAATTTCCAGAATTCCAGCTCTGAACTTCATGTGCTCAATAAAAGACATTAATGACCTTGATTTGGGCCAAAATGACATTGTGTTAGAGAAATAGTTTATGTGGGCTCAAGTTGTAGACATTATTGGTTGGTGCAATGTCATTGCTCAACACCCAGGGAGAGTACGGAAAACACACAAATCTTAAAATGACTTGGAGAAAGCACACCATAGCTTGCAGTTCAGTGAGAAATAGTATCTTTTAGGTTTTGGCAAAGAATCGGAGGGAAACTGAATTTAACAGAAATATTTATGTACGTGCAGATATTTGGGATGAGGCCTTGAATGATTTGCTTTGGCACAATCCTAAATTGAGGAGTATTGGTGTGGGGGTGTATTTCATCTTTTATTAGTTAATGTAGTGAGCAAATATTCGAATTGTCAATATATGATATTTGCAAATAATTCAATATGAGGATGCCTAAAGGAATAGGTGTAAAAGTACATATAATGCAGATTTCTAAACTTTTATTTGAGGAACTCGGATGCTTCTCATGTTGATGCTAAAATATAGGAATTTTCATTTGAATCACGCTACTATTTTGAGCAACAAACTACAACCAAGGCATTACAATGGCAAGGAAAGGACAAGAAAACAGATTTAGTTGGCAAGAAAAACCAAGGTCTTAGTAGTTGCTGTTGGGCATTTGTCAGTCCTCAATTTTAATGAAGAACTGTTCAGTTATCTATCATTGCATGAGGACTTTTCCCCCAAGTGTTTGGTTGTATAATATTTTCCCCCTGATTTGAAATTTCAAAATTGTGAGTATCTAGAATAGCACCTCTCGCTGCTCATTTTCCTTTGTTGCAGTCTTATGTTTGGACCAGATATATGTGGCACGCAAACAAAGAAGCTCCATGTTATAGTTTCCTATCAGGGGCAGACTTATCCTATCAAAAAGGACATACAATGTGAAACAGACAAGTTAACACATTTCTACACATTTATCTTGAGGCCTGATGCAAGTTACAGCATCCTGATTGATAACCGAGAAAGAGAAACTGGAAGCTTGTACACAGACTGGGATATCCTTCCTCCACAAAAGATCAAAGCTGTCAATGCAAAAAAGGTTTCACCTCATTACTGGAAATTCTGGATTTTTTGTCTATGCACAAAACACGTGTTGGGGGTTCTAAATAGAAATCAATCTGGTCCGAGTGCTCCCCATCTTGTGAGAGCATTCCTGATCCATGTGAGAGAGAGGGATGTGTTCTGTTCATTTAGAGCTCCCAAATACATTGTCATGTTTTATTTTTCTTTACTGAAGGGAATTTCCCTATGTATTTGGATCATCATTCTACCGGGATTATATCTTGCTTTCCCTTGTGTTGCAGCCATCAGACTGGGATGATAGAGAGTATATTGATGATCCTAATGCTGTCAAACCAGAGGTATTATACTTCATCTGCTTGTTTTTGTTTTAAAAAAAGGTTTTGCATTTTAGGTTCTATCTGTCACTTTTCAGGGATATGATTCAATACCAGCTGAGATCCCTGATCCAAAGGCTAAAAAGGTATGATGACTGCTCAAGCGTTCGTTTCTTTCTGCAATTAGTTTCTCTCTCTCACACACTCTCTCTCTACCCAAGTAGTGGAGGCAGGGTTAGCCAAACTATTGTTTCAGTTTTTCTAGATGGAATGCCAAGTATTACTTATCTGAGGTGGAGATGTAGGGGTTAAACGTTCTTCTCCTACACCTTCTATGCCTATAAATAACGTCGCCGCATCTTTCTTCCGTTTATTTTGATTGTCGGGTGATTTTCCGGCTGCAATTTTTTCTTGTTCATTTTTCTCCGTATGAATGGGGTAAGGAATTAAGTGTTTTTATTTCTCTTTTTATGACATGCAACATCATCACGCTGCTTTTTTGTGTAGCCTGCTGATTGGGATGAAGAAGAAGATGGGATCTGGAAACCCAAGAAGATCCCAAATCCAGCATATAAAGGACCATGGAAGCGAAAGGTGCTTAAAAGCTTCTGATACAGAGATGGACTAGAATCACTAGATTCAATATATTGCTGTGTCTAATTTTTTATTTATGGTCCAGAAAATCAAGAACCCCAACTATAAGGGCAAGTGGAAGATTCCATGGATTGACAACCCAGGTAGCAAACTTTTACAGAAAACCTCTTACTAGTAGGGGTGGCATTTTCCACCTTAAAAGTATATTATCTGCTTTCTGGAATGTCTTGTCGAAGTTTCAAATTTGATAACTAAATAATGACATACTATTGGAGGATTTGCGCTAATAACTTGTAAACTGATAACCTGTATCAATTCTATTGAGCTTCATATTAATTAGTCTACTTATTCATTCTGTACAGAGTTTGAGGATGATCCTGACCTTTATGTGATGAAACCAATAAAGTATGTGGGCATCGAAGTTTGGCAGGTAAGTCTCATTCTGTTTATTATTGTAGACTTTCGGATTCAAGCTGAGAAGTGAATTTTTTATGCTTCACTGCCGATCAGATTACTTTCTTTATCTGTGGGCAAGGACTTGATGGCCTCGAGTTGAGACAGTGGCCAATTTCCTGGAATTTTTCAAATTTGCTCATGCCTTTTTTTTGAAAACACAATTTTGTTTTAAAATTTAAAAAAAAAATCTCCGTATTTGGTTTGAGACTTATATATTCTGGTACGAGCAAAGCTCTCAATTCTTTGTTTTTTCAGGCTTTATCTGGAATTGTTAAAGATTTATTATTGCATTGCAGGTAAAGGCTGGTTCAGTGTACGATAACATTCTTATTTGTGATGACCCTGAGTATGCAAGGGAAGTAGTGGAAGACATATGGGCTCAGAATAGGGAGGTGAGAATTGCGCTTTAGAGTCTTTGATGGCTAAGTGTTCAACTGCACGTCCTTGTTCCTTCTAAATATTTTTTATATCCTCTCCACATGAATATCTCTTTACAGCCTTTTGTATCCCCTCTCTTAATTTTTTTTCCCCAATTGTGAATTGTCAGATTGAAAAAGATGCCTTTGAGGAAGCTGAGAAAATTAGAAGAGCCCGGGAAGAGGAGGTAATTAATGTTTTGCGGCTTGACGTATTGTTCCTTCTAAATATTCTTCTACTAACTAAAATAATGATTTTTGTAGGAGGGAAAGAAATCAAAAGACGACAGTGAAAGGAGGAAGAGCAAGAAGCGTTATAGAAGGGTATTAACTATCATCCAATAATCTTCTAGCTTTCTAGGAATCTTCATTTCCACTTTCTTTTATTCAAACAAAGACTTGAGCACCGCCTCTTCTGTTAAATTCAAAAGAGAAACACATTGAAAGTTTAAAGTTATGATTTAAGGTTTGCTGCCGGTTCTGGTTTTGCCAATTAATAGGTTGGTTTTGATGTTCTTATTGCTTAACGCAATGAGCTTTTTCTTGAGATATGTTATGAATAACTACTAACCCCCATTAGGTAGTGAATAGTTGCAAAACTTGTAAAAACAAAGACTGGTATGGAAGGGGTGGCCGTTCCTTACTCCGTATTGTGAACATATTCAGAGTCCTTGTTTGGTTAACTTAAAGTTAAACAAGAAGGCTGGATTCGTTGGAATGTTTATTCCAAGAGAATCGTGTAGTCCCTCAGTTGTGTGACTGCCCATCTATTAGGTGGCATTATCAATAGCCATTCAGTTTCATGAGAGAAGCCAAGAAGGAATAATTGCATTTTTTATACACCCCCCTCACTCCCTCAGTATATTAGAGATCCTAACATTGCACCTAAAATAGTATATTAGAGATATCATAACATTGCACCTAAAATTGTAGGAAAACATGTGAATTGTTTAAGTTGATACATGCATGCATGTGCAATTATGTGGATCCTTACTTGGTCAATGGTACTTGGATGATGCGTTTTGCAAGATTTGGAGTAGTCTGCACTGTGTAGATCTATGAAGCACGGGTACTCCAAAAATGTTGCCGTACGCGTACCGGGTACTGGTACGGGTACGGGTACGGCTGGGTACGGCAAAATACGTACCGGGTACGGCAAAAACGTATCGGGTACGTTTGCACTGTTCCTGGTACGGCTGGGTACACCTGGGTACTCTGAATGGGTACTTTGTTGGGTACGTTTGGACCTTTTTGAATTTTTTTTAAAACTTTAAGGGGCACGAATGCAATTTATAGAAACTTAAGGGGTTTATGTGCATTTTTTACCCCATTTTAAGACACCAGTCGATTGGGTTTCATCATTTAGGGTTCAAAAAAACAGAGGCAGCCTCTCCACTGTCTCCAGTCTCCTCTCTACTGCTCGACAGGCGACAGCCATGGAAGGTTACTGGTTAGTCTCTCTCTCTCTCTCTCTCGCTGCTCCCTGTCTCTCTCTGTCGCTGCTCCCTGTCTCCCTCTCCCTCTCGCTGGTCCCTCTCACTCTCGCTGCAAAGTTGCAGCAGCAGCAGCTGCTGCTCTCTCTCTGTCTCTGTCTCTCTCTGTCGCTGCTCTCTGTCTCTCTCTGTCACTTCTCTCTGTCTCTCTCTGTTAAATTTACACTTACGTACCCAACCGTACCCGTACCCTACTTTTTTAGGTTTTTGCCGTATCGCGTACCCGTACCGTACCCGTACCGCGTACCGCGTACCGGTACCCGTGCTTCCTAGGTGTAGATTAAGTTCACTCTAGCACAAACAGTCAATGGTGCTAATCACTCTCCAGGAGCAAACTAAAAAAAATACTTTAATGAGTTCAAAAGTTACAGCACTTTTTTTTTTTTTCTAATACAGTGAAGTTCCCCATATCTTTATGTTAAACATTTTATCGTTATTAATGTAATACAATGACGATGACAATGATGATTTATTGCTAGAATGTTCTATTGTTCATGGATTCTAACTGGAAAAATTTCTGTTTCAGCATGATCCCTATGACTACTTGGAGGATGACTACCATGTAAGCATGCTCTCTCTCTCTCTCTCTCTCTCTCTCTCTCTCTCGTGTTTATTTTTGAATGACTTACGAGAACCATAGAGGAGCTACAATGATACTAATAAAGCTCATATTTGCAACAAGAATTTGGTAAGGAAAAAGAAATAGAAAAAATAAAGATTTAACAGCCACCAAAATCCTTTATTCAAATCTGTGATCCAGATATACAGACGAAGAAAAAAAAGAAGAGGGAACGAAAACCATAGGTGGGTGAAAAAACTACATAGGAGCTTTTTTTACTGTATATCTAATATTTTGGTAACTGCTCAAGCCTCTGCATTGCTTGTCGACATCAAGGACATGTGATGAGATGGATGATTTCGTCAAAGTCCACGGATTGCCTATTTAAACGTCTTGTAAAATGTTATTTGCTAACCACTGGCTGTTAATCCTTCCACCTGTTAGAAACCTGTGGTTTACCGTATTGCACTGCAGTATGTATTTATGAAAACCAATTTGCATGTAATTTTGTTTATTTCCAAATCTGTTTTCCCTACTAAAAGTGTGTAAAGTCTTAGCAAATTTTAACATTCCTTTCTCTCTCCTTTCAGGATGAACTATGAGAGCTTAATCAGCTAATTTCAGTTTCCAAATCTCTATGCCTGCGCTTGCATCTTAGATATATGGATTTGTGATGGGAAGAGAAAAAGGGGAGGAAAACAATTCTTAAATATGCATTGAGGTCTATCCGTTACCATTTTTCCCGCCACGAATCCAAGATCGAAACACAGCCTAAGAGAAACGGTGAACTTTCGTAGAAGGCTATTTCAGCATTGCTCTCTCATGCATGTCTGATCATTGTTGTGTACTAGCTATAATAGCAATATTTGTGACAGTAAAACAAGAGCCTGATGAGATGATGTGATGAGCTTACTTCTTTGATCTGGAGTTGTAATCAATTTGTCCGCATAGCCCATTGAATCATGAAGCGTTGAGATATAGAGTCACAAGGTACCCATGATTGTCAGGACAAGGGTGTGATGTGCACCAGTTATGCTGACCTACCCGGGTCTCATCATTTGAACTGAACTCTTCATTTTGTTTGTCTCATCGAGTACGTAATGCACATGAAAATTCATGTTGATCGGACATCAGTAACTATTTAATCGGTGAGCATTTAACTTACAATTTTGTATAAAAAGTCACCTACAGCTGTTTCTTTGATTATTCTTTTTTCCAAGAAAATGCATTTTGAAACCATAGTTACTCATATTCCATCAACCTGAATTTTTGTGTAGACTATGTTATCGACGAGACAAACAAAATAAATGATTCAAATCAAATAGCGGGACTTGGGGTAGGCCCCATGACAGGTGCTCAACGCACCCTTGTCCCATGATTTTTGCACTTCCATTTTGCACTCTAAAAGACAGATTTCGAGGTGTAAATCCTTACCGTTGATTAATTCATTATAAAAAATAGAGCTGTCAATTGGACAGAACTGGCACGACACAGGCATGACAGTCTAAAATGGGCATGAATAGCATTGTTTAGCGCGATGTCATTTTGGGGCTCACGGCGAACACCATGTCGGCTTGCGGCCCTTTTTGGGATCACGGCAGAAGCATGATAAGCTTATAGGAGTATTAATTAAGTCCATGCATAAAAGAGAGTTGCTCTTTTGTTTTTGGCCAGAAGGCATACGTCAGTGGGAGTTAGAAAGGGTGTTAGTAGGTTAACAACTAAAAGGGATTCAAAGTTTCTTCATAGACTCAAACCCAAACATCCTTCAAAGGGGTACAACCAGATAGATTAAGAGCCACGTCTAGATTTGCTCATTATGTTTAATAGTTTTAAAGAGAGATCTTATTTTTTGGTGTCGACAATTAGGGTTGTTTGGACCAATTTATGCTCACCTCGACTAATCTTCTGGCCTGGTCAAAGAAAGGAAGGCTATCCATACCAAGGCTTAGAGCATCACTAGTGGTATACTCAAACACAAAAATGCTTAAAGATGAGTATTTTTATACACAAAAGAGGCTCACAATGGTATTTGGATAAATACTCAAAGTTAACAACATTTGTTATAAATACTCAACTTTTTGGCATTTGGATCTCAAAACTATCAATCTTTCTCAATAACCAAACCTCAATAACCAAATTTTGGAGACCATACCGTATCAAAAGTAACAACATTTTCTCTCCATTTTTCAAATACTTAATTCAAAACTCATTTTTTTTGCACTTTCTCCCAAAAATTGAAATTATCAATTTTTAATCTTTACCAAAATATGTTCAAGATTGATCTCATTTTAAATGTATTGTGAATATTTTTTAAATGGTAAAAATATTATAAAAAAAATATGTACAAATTTAAAGTTGTGCCCATTTTATGAATAAAAATAGAGTGAATAGTATTTTTTTGATTATGGACACAAATGAACCATTGTAGAAGGTTGGATACTCAAACTTATAAACCCATTAAATGAATACTCAAAATGTGATGTGACAATATTTGAGTATCCATATTTGAGTATACTACTAGTGATGCTTTGAAGTTCACAATAAATTATTTTCTTACAACTTGAACTGCACAATCGGGCCTTGGTCAATTGTGTGGAGAGCAATGTGGTCTAGATAACCATACTAAATCTTGGGCTTGAAGGGGCAAGATTTACAGTTTACTCTTTATTCGCATAGTTGCATGCTTGGACAATTTGTTTCTATTACTCGTTCTCATCGCACTGGAATGATATAAGATGCTCGAGTCATAAAGTGGTGAAGCAGAAGTATAAAATCATAGTAATAATAAACAAAACTGTTTGGTATTTTCAGATTTATTGTGTTGCCATTGTCAGCCTGGAGATTTTCAGAATCACCATCTTCAAATAAAGTATTTTAGAATAAGATGTAGATCATTAATTTTAGAATAAGCAAAACAAAGACCTAAAAAATAGAGAGAATCAAAAGGAAAAAATATACACCGACAATTTGATTTTAGATGGAATGATAAACAGAGGCGGAGCCAGGTTTTTGAGTAACTGGATCAAAATCATGTTTAGAAAATGAGAAATCAATTTCGTTAACGGAGTATATATTAAAAATATATGCACATAAGATATGGATTTGACTTGCATAAGATGCCTAGAATTTTTTTTTTTACAGAAAATTGGCCTAAAGGCTAAGTTTGAGGTTTTAAAGGCTGTTTAGTTCAGTCCAACTTATTTTAATGCCTCTAATACATTGGTGTAAAATTTTTTATGGTTCAAAGACAACACTAGACAAAAACACCCTTAATAGTAAAAAAAATTACAAAACAAAGGCTAGCCTGTCACTTTTTCATTGCTACTGATTGACTTTACTCGTGAAAGTGATAGGTCACTGTGCTGATGACCCACCCGTCACTTTCTCTTTCTCTCTCTCTCTCTCTCTAGACCCGGCCGTCACTCTCACTCACTCTCTCTCTCTCTCATGCATGAGTGGGACAAAATTAATTTTATCTCTTTTCAATTTTGGGGCTGGGTTCAATTTTGGGTTCAATTTTAGAGGGTTTAGACTCTTTGGGTAAGTGAGTTTAGGCATTTTGGGTTAGGCACTTAGTATGCACTTTTCAATTATAGGGTTTTAGTGGTTTATGCACTTTCATAGGGTACTCTAAGGTTTTAGGTACTTTTATAGGGTACCCTAAGGTTTAGATTTAGGCACTTTCATTAAGTTTGGGGGTTTAGGCACATTCATAAAGTTTGAGGGGTTTAGGCACTTTCATGGGCTAGCGTGAGCATTTTTTGAAATGTGTAGGTGATTTGTCCTCTTGACATTAAAGAATTAGTTTGTGTTCTATTTTCATGATTAATTCATATATCATGTCATTGTTGAAGGAAGAATGATTCTATAATGATGCCCATCTTTCGAGTCCAAAGCTCCAGCTCAAGTAGTTCAGTCCAAAAAGAGATGTCTGCCTTCGTTCTTGTTTAAGCTAAAGCTCAGCTTGGACACATCAATAAATTTCGGGGAGGAGAGCAAGTACCAGACTCAAAGCTGAGTAAGAAATTTGAGGGAGGAGAGTAAGTACTAGACTTGGGGAACAACGTCCTTGTTCGTTATGAGTTTCGAGACCAGTTTTCTCAATTATTACTCACATTTCTCTCTAATCATTATTTTTATTTTTAATCATTATTTTCATTTCTATCTCTGTCTCACTCCAATCATTACCCTATATTTTAAATTAGTACCTTATTTCTCCCACTAATGATTACCCAAAACCAAATCCAAAAACTAAATTAACCAAACAAGGTCTAGCAACGCAACCCTTTAGTAGATTAGGCCCGCTTCTCCGATGAGAGAGAGGTTTACAAATTCGCGATGTCAAGTGGCATTGGACATAATTTTTTATATTAAAAAAAGTTTGGAGCTATTTTAGAATTTATTTTTAAAGGGGATGGGGATAAGGTAATATTACTATGCTATGTTTGGTTGAGAGTTTTAAGAAAAACATTTTTGAGATAGTGTTTGGATGTGTTTTTGAAAAAAGTAATAATTAGAGAGTGGTGTAATAATTAGAGAGAGATAGCAAGAGAAATGAGAATAATGGTTGAATAGTGGGGTATGAGTAGAGAGAGAAATATGATTAATGATTGGAGAGATGAGACATGTGGAAATAATCTTTATAGAATTTTTTTTTTTTGAAAATGTGAAGTGAACGAAGTGTATATTTTTTTGTCGTCCGCCTAGGCTTCTACTAAGATAAGAAAATGTGGGTTAAAGTAAATATTTCGTACTCTTTGAGGATACAATTGTTAATCATATACGTTGATGTAATTTTGTACTTTGTAAAAATTACTCCCTTCGTCTCTTTTTAAGTGTGTTGCCTCGTAAATTCAATTTGTTAAAAAAACATCACAATTACACATTTCATATCAACTTTTACCCCTTAACTCTTTACCCACTAATTTTTCAAAAGGGCAAAATGATAATTGTACAATTTTTTATGTAATAACTTTTCAAAACACTCACTTATTAAGGGATAACTCAAAATGAAAATGCCCATCTTTCATTATTTCTGTTGGAACTTGTGGCTCATATGATGTGTATGAGAGGTACTAAGAAGTTCTCGTAAAAGGCCAGTGCCGAGTGAAGCAGAGTGAGGCATTGGCCCATCGTAGATTTAGCTGTTCGGGTTGGGTCATACGCCCCCCCGCGGTACGATATGGTGTTATAAGGGCATTATGGGTATTCAGGCTATAATGCAAGTTAGGGTTGGAATAGAAGTGACGGCTATATATACTTTCTATTGTAAAACCCTATGTAACAAAAAAAAGATCATCAGTAAAACAACTTCTCTCTCCGCTCCTGTGGACGTACCCGATTTTGGGGAACCACGTATATCTCTGTGTCAATTCTATTGCTGTTTATACTCGTATACTGTGTACTGTGTGATTCGATCCTAACAATTTCTTTTGTACTTATGTTTGGAATTTATATGTTCGCCACTCCAATAATCAAATCTTGATGGAAAGATGTACGTATGTAATTGAAATGGGACAGATTTGTCTTTGAGACAAAGATGCACGATTAGTAGCATATCAAAGCCAACCACCCGTAGCAGGAAGTTCATGAAGAATGTGTTTTGTAATCGAATTTGGGGAAAGGAAATTGAGGTAGAGGCAACTAAAGAGTTGACTTTGTGTAAGGTTTTCATATGTATTGAATATAAAAGCGTGAGTAGTTTGCAACAACAACTATTTCTTGAAAAAAATTTAACATTTGTACAATATATTAACCCCAAAAAAGCAAAAATTAAAAATGAACATGCAACATTGTAATGCAACATCCATGAAGGACTGATAAACCTTCTTACTCGGGACCTATTTCCAAGTCGTTTTGCCTTTATCTGAGCTATTAGTTTCTCAAGCTTTATAACCTTGGCTTCAAGATCCAGTTCTGATTTTTCCTCTCTGGAATAGGTACTTCGTTCACCTTGTTTGGTCACCCTTCATTTTCTTGGAAGAATCATTTAGTGGTAGTACGAAGGAAGGAATGGCAGGGGACTCGATGATTCCCATATTACTAACCATTTTGGGAGGAAAGCTAGGAGGAATGGAAGGAAACATATTTGCCATTGTCCCTACGCATTTGGGAGGAAAATCCGAGTTCTGTCTAGATTTTTCCACCACTCGAAGTATTGAGTGGTGACACATGACTGGAAGCATCCCGAAGGAATATACAATTTGGCATCTAAAATAGGCCTAGTGTAATTTTCCAAGGCAATTTTAGGGTTTCTGTTGGAACGAAAAACAGCCTTCCTTGGAACATCTTGATCCATTCCAAATTGCATTGAAACGCGATGTGGGAAGTATTGCTCCATACAATTGAGTTGAACCAGTTCAAAAACCCTCACGCACCGGGCAAATGATTCCACTACTTCAACCAAACGGGGACTAACCAATACCCAATTTTTCAGTTTCACCATATAGCTTACGAATCAAAGAATTAGTCCCCCGCCATGATATAAGGGCGCCACAGGAAACATTTTCCACTCGTTGCCACAACAAACTCTATAGTTTTTGGAAGATGCTACGCATACAGAGAAAATGAGACAGAAAATGTATTGAACAAAAACATTCGCAAGAAACCGGGTGCGCTTTATTTCTCGTGAGACCCCTCGAAAAATTATTTTAAGATGAATGAACTACTTGGATCGTTGGTGTGAGACCCAAAAGTGGATCCCCAAGCTGACGTGTATGTTTTTTGTTCATTTTCCTTCGGTCCCCTTAGAATTATATATTGATATTTTTTAAGTTTGGTTTGTTCACCATGTGCCAATGAGCCAACATTGGCTCACCATATTTTCAGCGATTTGGAATCGGTCCCAATGGCGGAAATCTCTCCCAAATCCAAACCTGAATTAGTTGGAAAGGTGCCCAAATAGTTAATGGGGAAACATCATTTTGGTCTTCCTCTGTTAGCATTGTAAAGACCTGTAAATTCAATTCTATATTTTTTTAAGTAACATTTCGTTGAATTATTTGTATGGGCGAGTGTGTGTTTTGTATTGGGGGTTGGTGGAGGATGGAGATACGTGTCATAATGTGGTAACATGGCTTGAGGGTGTTTAAGATGTGTTAGAAATGATTGGGGGTCAAATTGGTGGTAGTAGAATGAAATTTCATAATTTTTTCAGGGATACCGGTAGCCCATTTTTGTCGCTACCGGTATCTCCTAAACAGAAGTTTTTTTTTCCTGGGATACCAGTATCCCATTTTTATCGCTACCGGTACCTAGTGTATTTTTCTGAAATTTTTTGCGTGCAATCAACATACTATAAAAAGGGGTCATTTGGTTCTTTTTAATTCTAAACCTGATTTCTAACCCTAAAATCACCTCTCTACCTTCTCTCTCCATCTTTACCTCAAACCTTGTGATCTTAACCTCAATTCACCTCAGAACTTCAAGATCTACACATTGGATTTGTGATTCTCCCTTGGATTTCGGGATATGAAAACTTCTCCACCTAGGGTTTCATCTTTCCACCATTTTCAAGCAAAACCTTGAGGTAGGGGACAAATTTCTACTCTCTCTAATTGTATATTATTGATTTGTTACACATGCTCTTGTCTTGCTTACCAATTTCTTGTAAATCATGTGTTTCCTCCATGAAAGTGGGTTTTGTTCAAGTTTGAGCTTTGATCTATGTTTGGGTTGTTGAATCCCTCAATTGGATGTTAATTTACTCTTCCTCCATGCTTATTTGTTAATTTGAACCTCAATTTTTAGCTCAAAACTTCATATATGCACTTGGGTTGAAATTCCACACCTTTGAAGTGAAAATCTGCACAGTTACTGTTCATTTGCTATTGTTCCAAAATTTCTAGCAGCCACCCTTGTCTTTGGGATGGTTTTCGGCCACCCTTTGATGTCTGTTTGGTCCCCGATCGCTCATATCTCCTTATAATCGACCTTTGGCACTACGATAACACTCAAAACTCACTTTGATACCTTTAAACTAAGATTTTGACACGTGATTTTAGGGGACACTTCGTTACGCTTATTAGACATGTACTATTTTTGAGTCAGTTAACATTTTTGGCAAAAATTGTGGCGTTTTGAAAGAAATGTGATACATGTAAAGGTTTTGGGAATGATGACTATGGATACTAAGGCCACTTTTCAGTGCGTCCCTAACCATGGGTGTTCGGAGCCCACGAAATCCGGCAAAGAGATTTATTCCCTATTAAAGACAAATGGATAATTTTATGAAATGTTGGAAATGAGTTGTTTTATTACTACCTTGGCGTTTTGACAAAACTTGAACATTTTGATACATTTTTGGACACTTTGATATGTTTTTGGACACGTTGGAATACTTTTGGATATCTAAGGATATTCTTGGATACTCGAAAACCTTGAGGTCATTTAACACATGTTTTAGCTTTCTAAATCATACATTTCTCATCTCGTTCAAGTCATTTCCATATTTTGGTGTTCTTATCATCCTTATACACCTAGTGTTAGTAGAATAGTTTTCCTACTGGGCTAGTGAGCTCAACCTATCATTTTCAGGTATCCAGCACGACACATGAGATGGATGCTTGAAGTGTGGATGCATATCATGAGGATTAATTGATCATGAAGTTATTTTCTCATCTTCATACTTAGTATATTAGAGGAGATGTTTTTGTAACTTTAAATTCCTCAATCTTTTGACTATTTCAACTTATGTAATAACTTTAAAACTTTCGATGTTCATGAATGTGGGTACCGGTACCATTGGCTAGAATCTCATTTAAACTTTGACTTTGGAATTGTATAATTGACTTTGATGTTTCAATGGAGATGTGAATGACTTTTGACTGATCCTATGTGGATATTAATTGTATTTTGGTTATTGAAATTGAGGGTGTGACAAGCATGGTCAAGTTTCTATATATGCGGGCTAGTATAGCCGGTGCAAGTGCAATTTTTGTTCCTTTGGCTAGAAGTATAGCAATGGAAAGTACCCTCTTTCTAATGGTATCATATCCAATAGCTGAAGGAAAGACGAATCTTGACAACTAGAGAGAGAGAGAGAGAGAAGCCTCATGCTTGATGTTACTGCCACTTTTCATGAATTTGTTCATCCATGCAACATGATTGGCCTTTTTAGCCCTTGTCCTTACAAGTCCTAATCGTGCTTGAAGCAATTCTTCTCTAATTTCCTCTGATGCTCTGGCTGTTTATTGAGATAATACAAATTTTTAAGAAATGGAAGTGTTACAAAATGAGAGAGCAGAGTATAGTATTGAATTGTAAATTCCACAGAAAGGAGATGGCTCATATGCATAGTACAAGCCATGATACAATACATGAAAATACAATCACAATTGAAACAATCACAATAATGCAAAAACATCATATTATAATTATAGTGCTTGATTGGATCCTCAAAAATAATAACATAATATTACCAGATGCTCGTGCTTAAATGCACATCTAGCATGGTTTCTATTAATTAAATTACATGCTCTACCCTACAAATGTATAAGGCCTTTTTCTGCTTTACCGTAACATAGGGTCAATCAAAATATCGAGACCTTTTTCTTATTTGATGATAAAATGCAAGATTAAATAGGGAAACGTTGCCTAAAAAATGAGAAGGAACAGAGTTATTAAGAGAATATTGACTCTAACTTTTAAAAAAGAATATAGAAGTACATAACTAATGATGGGCCCAAAAATTTAATATCATGGGCTCATAGTTGGTATGGTGGTGAAAAAAATTCCCAGAACGAAATGATACTTTATGCGGTAACTTTTCTATGAACATTTTAATTGATCTTTTGAAGAGAATTTACAATAAAAATGCTAAAGCTTAAAATTTCTTTAATACCTATACAAAAATCGACTTCAATGCCGGTAAATCCTTAATCCTTTTCACATGGCAACTGGAACACAATCTAGTGGGACCTACCACATTTAGTTAATTCATAAATGATTTGGTTTTGTGGAACCTGTAATATTGTTATGTCTCTTTCCCTCATTAAATAAGGCAATATATGAGGGACCCACACAAACAAATTTAAAATATAGAATTAAATGAGTATGACCAAACTCGAACCCACCACAAAGCAAATAATCAAGCTTTCTAGAGTATGAAATCTAAGACAACAAAATTGGATCCCAGAAATAGAATTTGATAGCCACTATAAAGAAATTGATGGACCCAATCAATATTGATACTGAAGGAGATAAAATAAACTAAACAATGAATCCGAACTTGTGAGATCCAATTTATAATATAGACGCAAAATAAAGACTTAGATAAAAGTATTAGAGGTGACCAACATTGGTAATGGAGAAATTATAACTCTTATAATATTTGACATGCAAATGAGTACTAAAAGTGTGATAACAAATGATGAAGGCCATGGCAGTTAAAAAAGAAGAAGAAAAAAGATGAAGGGCATGGATGTTCATCGAGAAAATCAACCTTTTTGATCAACAAAAATAGTAGTAATTTTTATAACAAAAATAGTAGTAATTTGTATAACAGAATTGTTTATGTGATATTTTAATTGAAATTACTTTTTTAGATAATATGTGGTGGCAGGTATCGAGCAAGTGTCACATGCCCATCGCTTATTGTTTATAAATGGCTGCTTTCTATCCAATTAGTTCACTTCTGATAAGCAAGAACGATTATCATTCTAAAGATGCTATCTAATGAATATTCGTATAAGAGTTCTAGTGTAATTCTACAAACATAATCTCATAATTTCACAAGGTAACATTTTAAAAGGACAGATCTATTCTACAAAACTGCCTCCGTGGACCCTATAGTTGTGTTGAGACTTTGACGGTCTATTTCTTGCTAGACAAATATAATTTGTGTAGGTACTAAATCATACCCGATCAATTTAATTCATGTACGTATATTTTGCATATCAAAATATACAAGAACAATGATTCAGATCATCAATTGAGACCATGGTAAGGAGTAGTACTAATTTACACACACACACACACACACACACATATATATTTTTTCGGGGAAGTGATTTTGGCACTATCCAAATTAATTTTGGCACTAATTTGAGGAGTGTCAAAATCAATCCTGACACGAAGGGGCAAAATCCACTTCATTCTTCAAACACAAAACCAAACATTTAATTTAAAATAGTTTCTTACCACTTGGAAGAGGACTCAAAATAGAGTCACCCATAACAGGGTAACCTCCCAATGCCATCATATCTTCAAGAGGGACTGTCACTTCACCAAAATCAAACACGAATGATTTGGTCTCCGTCCGGACACCATTTCTGCTCAACTTTTTAATGACCAATTCGTAGTCTTTCCGAATTGAGTAAACCGAAGCCATGATTGCTTCATAGATTCCAGCTTTTTCCCACACGGATTGTGCGGAGAACACATGATCTACCCAATTTTTCCAATTCTTTTGCGAGTCTTGCCAGCGTTTGAAAGATACATTTAGTGGATTTTTTTGGGTTTGAGATTCGGAAGTGGTTGAGGAGAGAGAAATTGGAGAGGAAGCGGGGAGTTGGTTGGCGATGGAGGAGAGGGAAGGGTTCAAGAAAAAGGCCATTTTAAGGGTTGGTTGTCCATCCCCCATTGCTTGTGACATTTGATTTGCTAAAGATGCTATAATTTATAGAGAGACTAGCGAAAATGAAGTGAAGAGTGCTGGGATGTTTGGTGGCATTTTCTAGGATGCTCATGGACGTTTGATAGAAAATTAGTTCAATCATAGCCGTTAGATCAAAATCCTATTAAAAAATGAGGTTGATTTCTACGTACCAATGTTGTTGTATTTGTTTCCACGTTAAAATCCTCATTTTGACTTACTATTAAAACTTACATTATCAATCATTTACCGTGATCAAATTAACCTGTCACATTCTATATGAAAAGTTACTTCTTGTGTGACCTGAGTAGGCGAGTAGCTACCTCAAAGTGTTGCAATGGTGCCAATAATCTCTCTTTATCCTATTGACGACTGACGTTACTATGCACTCTAAATAGCTTACTATTCATTAATGTAGCTATATTAGCGCCAATTAAGAGATGTCACAATTTCTAAATCCTTCACTCTGCCATTAGTAATAGTTGTCTATAGTTGGGCTTGGGGTTAATAATGAACATTTTTGTGACTGGCGCGACTTATCATGAAACTTCTCAAGTCCTAACAAAAATCTACGTTTGCCTGATACATTTTACAGATACTTGTTACCACACGTATCACATTTTTTCTATTTATTTATTAAGCTTACATAAGAGATCTAGTGTCACTTCATAAACATACGTACTCTAATAATTAGTACATAAATTATATGAATGGAAAATCTACAAAATTGCCTTCGTGGGCCCTATCGTCAAACATGTTCATACATTAAATTGAACAAGTGAAAATCAATATTTTTTTAGAGGAGAATAAACTTGAAACAATCTATTATAACCGTGTTAAAAATACTGATTGTCTATCTCTCATCATTGAAACGCTAAGATGAAAGAAGTTGCAAACCTTTAGTTTGGTAAATCACTAAAATAACTGAACACATAATGGTTTTTGTCTTTGATTTCATAGCCTTCTTGGTTGTCTCCATCACTGTTGTTATTCGATGAAATCATGATGTGACTATAAGCAGAACCCTATAAACGAGGCGGTGCCTTTCCTTTATGTAACAATGTCGGCATATGTTTTATGAGTGGTATATGTAGAGCGACCACAACCTCTTTTTGTTGTATGTAACAATGTCTGCATAAGTTTTGTGAGTGAGTATTTATAGAGCAAATGCTACCTCCTTTCGTTGTACACGTTTAATATAATTTAGTTAGTTTATTTGATTAAAAATATTGATGAATGATATTAGCGATCAATTATAAATAATCACTTATCAAGCTTATTTGACCAAAATATTGGAGTATAAAATTATTTTAAGCTCCAAGTTATAGCCTTTTTTCGTTTATTTGAAAATGTAAAAGTAAGTTTTATGGAGAAGTTTTTTTTTGATCTCTTATGGAGAAGTTCTAAATTCAAGATTTTTTTTTTTTAGATTGATTATGATTAATCTAGACGAAGGTCCTTTTCACTAGCACTTATAAGTTGGCTTTAAAAAATTTAAAATAAGTTATAAAATTGTTTGTTATAGCATTTTAGAAGTTGTAAAAAATGATTAACCTATTTTATTGAATAAGCTATCAATTTATAAACTAAATGTCTAAACTGCCTTTAGAGAGAATAATTTTTTACTTTAGGATTTTTTTTGGTACTTAGAAAGTTACTTTTAGATTATTCGTCCATTAATATTTTAACAACTTAAAATAAGCAATAAAGCTTCAAATTGGAGCTTAAAATAATCTAGATTTTTCAGTCTAAAAAGCTAGCAGCCAATAAGCTATTATTCGTAATTGTTAACAAACACCATTCATAAGCATTTTTAAGCAAAATTTTTTGAAAAGCTTGATTATGAGTTCATATAAGGCCTTTATATAATAAGATATTCTACAAGTTATTTAACATAGCCTGAACTTTTATTATAAGTTACAAAAAGATGCACCAAACACATCTTAAACTTATTTATTTATTTGTGTTTTTTGGATGAATAACCAAAATAATCATAATATGATAATCTAACATGTAAGTCATAACAAACGGGACCATAGAGAAATGGAAAAAGATGACTTGTTTACACCTCGATTCTTTAAGTAAAAAGATTTTGGAAATAAAACCAACCTAATATACTATATATGTGTGTATGTGCATGACTCTCTTTCAATGGATAAGCTCGTCCATATATTCCACCATGCATTGAAGTTATAGACATAGTGATGTGTATATACAATGTCTGTAGTAGCTCTTTAAGAGCATCACTAGTGGTATACTCAAATATGGATACTCAAATATTGCCACATCACATTTTGAGTATTCATTTAATGAGTTTAATAAGTTTGAGTATCTACCCTCCTACAATGGTTCATTTGCGTCCATAATTGAAAAAAAATATTATTCACTCTATTTTTATTCATAAAATGGGCACAACTTTAAATTTGTACATATTTTTTTTATAATATTAGCACCATTTAAAAGATATTCGCAATACGTTTAAAATGAGATCAATCTTGGACATATTTTGGTAAAGAATAAAAATCAATAATTTCAATTTTTTAGAGAAAGTGCAAAAAATTGAGTTTTGAATTAAGTATTTGAATGGAGAGAAAATGTTGTTACTTTTGATAGGGTGTGGTCCCCAAAATTTGGTTATTGAGGATTGGTTGTTGAGAAAGATTGGTGGTTTTGAGTATCCAAATGCCAAAAGTTGAGTATTTGTAACAAATGTTGTTAACTTTGAATATTTATCCAAATATCATTGTGAGTCTCTTTTGTGTATCAAAATACTCATCTTTGAGTATTTTTATGTTTGAGTATACCCCTAGCGATGCTCTAAATATGCTCTATAAACATATTATGGATTCCAGTTGTCATGGAGTCTTGCATATATTAACCAAGAAGTAAATAAATCTAGAAGGCATAATTGTTTCCCTTAATTTTACATAAATGAGGAAAAGGAAAAATGAAATACTAAACTACAAGAAATATTTATGGACATGATTCACCTTCAAATGGAATCTCTTCCATATTCTTGTAATATAGTGGGTTCATGGAGGTCCTTTATAGCTCTAATGGTCTCACAAGGTCTCAACTATTCAAAAAAACAACTTTTGAAAATCCCAGCTTCAAATGGTCTGAGCGCTCAAGGCCAAGGCTATGAGCGCTCAAGCCTTATTCAATTTTGAAAATTGAATCTTGTTTACTTTGGTTATGTATTCTGTTTTCAGTTCATGAAGTGTGTGTGTGTGTGTGTGTGTGTGTGCTGATGTTTGGTTAAGCCAACTTGATTACGAAGTTTGTGTGTGTTGATGTTTAGCTAAGCCAACCTGATTACGAAGTGTGTGTGTGTGTGTGTGTGTGTGTGTGTGTGTGTGTTGATGTTTAGCTAGGCCAGCCTGATCTCTTCTCCCTCTTAGTCTAATCATGCTTATGTGTGGTCCAATGCTTTCTCTCCATTCATATGGACATCTCAAGTTTATTTTATTCATGTTGATGAAATTTCAATACATTGTGCATCATCATATAACATGTTGAACTAGTATGTGGTCCAGATGAGGGTAGAATGCTGTAGAAACACTCAAATCCAGGAGACGGCTTGAGCGCTCAATGCATCCCTTTGAGCGCTCAAACTATCTCTTGGTCCAATCAAATCATTCTCTCATTTCAGCTTGTTTTTGGTTTTTTGAGTGTTCTGCAAAGTTTTAAAGTATTGAAACTTCATTCCCTCTCTATTGTTTGCCTCATTTTGGTCCATGAATGAGTTTAAACCCTTGATTATGCCATTTTGTTTAGTGATTCAATTGTTGTTTTTGAGTAAATAATGGTGGTTGAATCATGTTTTCATCAAACTAGAATCTTTAAGAGCATCATAAGCATGTATGGGTGAGAAGGGATTGAGCGCTCGAACTCACACCTTGAGCGCTCAAGCTCCTGTCAATGGATCAGATTGGTTTAACTTGTTTTGTGTATTGTTCATGTTATTTTCAATTTTCAGTCTCTGTTTAATGTATACTAATGTCATTCTGTTGTTGCTTATTGTCATATGTAGTTCATGTTTATTCACCTTCATCATCGCTCATGTAGATCACAACGAACAAGCATACACCATATTCCATTAGCATGTTTATCATCATTATATGGCTCCCACCCCCATTTTTCATACTCGTTCAAAGTTAAATTGCATACATTTCTTGTATAATCCCACAAAAGTCAAGTAGAGACTGGTCTTCGAACTGGGTGAGAGGGGTGTCGTAAAACCCTTCCCCTCTCATAACTGAGCTCCCGAACGTAAGATAGTATGGTGATGACGGGCCAGTAATCCTTATCCATTGAATGAGGCACGAGTCAATCGAGTTCAGTTCCTCGGGGACAATCCGCTAAAACCCAGGTGGCAACTCCGAATCGATTCACAAGATCCCTCCAGAGGTGCATCCACAGGCTGGTGACTCCGCTGGGGACTTGGTGAATGCATATCTTGGTGTTATTACACTTGTGTAGTTTTACTAAAATATGCATTAATAAGAGGGCTCAACTTGAAAAGCTTTTGTGGGATTTGTGAAATGTTTGTAGTTCAACTTTTGCATTGCACTTGTATCGTTCATAGCCTCATTGGCATGTTTTGGCAATCCTGCACGGCTTGCCGGTGACGGGGAATCCCAAAATGCCAAGCAGCCCTCGACCGTGATGAGTTACACCTGTCGTTATTACCGTTGTCGTGGGTATCCATGGCACATGAGACAATCATGACTCTAGTCCGAGGTACCCTTATGAGACCAAAACTGGCCTTTTTGCATATAGTTAATCGTAGAACTTTCCCGTTAGGTGGCCGTCTCGTTGGTTAGATTTATGTGTTCCATTCTGTTACGTGCTATCCGCTACTGTTCTCTTTGTCCTGTCATGTTGCATTCATGCATGCATATACATTCATATGTGGTCCCTCGAGTTGAGAGTAGTATGCCTTAGGAGTCTGTGCGGTTAGTAGCAGGGATGGCAATTTCACCCAAAATCCATGGATACCCAAACCAAACTGACCCAATTGGTGCGGTTTTTTTTATATTTTTCCTAACCATGGGGTGAGTTTGGTTTTCAAAACATGATACCCAACGAGTTTGGATTTGGGTTTGGTCTTAGGAAGTATTCGGCCAAACCCAAACCCAAACCCAAACCCAAACCGATACACATTGTTTTTTTATGTAGATGTAATTTTTACTTTTCAATTCAAATCTTTAAGTGACTTTTTATTTTATCTCCCTCCTTATTCCTCTCAAATCCCTTAAAAATCTCAAGAGTCGCTATAAGAACCTCTTAAGAAAAGTTTATTATTTAGTTATTTTCTTTTATTATGTTGGAATTTAGATGTTTAATGGAAAAATCATATGGTATATTACTTTTTTATTTTAATATATATAATGTTTTTCCTTCATATGTTTATTAATGGAATGAATATTAATGCGGATGTGGTGCGGTTTGGATGACATCCAAATCCATATGGTTTGGTTATGGTGCATTAAAATTTATACCCATTGGATATTGGTTTGGATTTGGGTATAGATAAATACTTTGGGTTTGGGTATGGTAATCGCAAAATCCGGACCAAACCGATCCATTGCCATCCCTAGTTAGTAGGAGGTTGCCTCAGCCCGATGATGAGTCGTGCCTTTCTATTTACGTTTTATTGCGAGTTAATCCTTAGGATAATCGGACATGGAAAAATTTGGACCATCGAATCTTTGATAGTAACCTAACGGAAATTAGGAATGGTTGGCCCAAGGTTAATTAGGGACAATCGTTCCTAAGATCCAAAGTTAGATTGGTGACGTGAATTTGAGACTTCACATTTTCCCAAATCCGGTCGTCCCGCACAAAGGACTTGATATCTAAAGAAAACTTGACAATTGGGGCAACCTTCCAAAGCTGTCAATGCAAGTCTAGGAGATTTTAAATCCATGGAGTTTGAGATACCTTTGGTGTTGGTCGTGCCCGAACGGCCACCGTGATTTGAACTAGCCTTGAGGTTGTTTGTATCTAGATTACAATACTCATATTGCTCTGTCTCGGATGATCGAGAAAAGGGCTATAGTTTCAACATTTAGGCTGTAGGTTGAAAGCTATACCTACTGAGTAATGACTTAACCATGGTGTTGATCCAATTTGTTGTACAATGGCTTTAAGTGAGATTCGAAACCAGTAGATTAACCCTAAGTTAGACATAGGATAACCTATAGGATAGGATTCAGTTTAGGAGACTTTAAATCCATGGAGTTTGCGATACATCCAGTGTTAGTCGTGCCCGAACAGCTCCAGTGTCTCGAGCTAGCCTTAAGTGCATTTGCATCCGGATTTCGACAACCTTATTGCTCTGTCTCGGATGGTTTATAAGGAGATTGGCTCTGATTCCAAAACGATTGGAATTTAACCTGCCTGTCACGACTTACCCGTGGTTGTTGTTTCAAACATCCGTGCAATGTCTTAAGTGAGACCGAGACCAGTAGTTTGAATCTTAGGAAGACATGATGACGACACATATACAACATTTTCGTCAATAAAACCAGGGGCACAACCTAAGTTTGACCTCTTTGTTTGAGTGTCAGTCCCAAATCATTGGGCCAACCAAGTAGACCTTACCCACATCGGAACTCGAATCACTGGTGCGCATGGATCATTCCAATGAGATTGAGTAGTTGAGAAAGGAAATGCAAGATGCCTTGACTAATCACAATACCCAAATCACGCAAATTATGGGAATTTTGGTCAACGTTAAGGGTCATCTTCTCCCGCTGCAACCCCTCCGGATGGGATTCCCAATGATCAAAAAATTCCTGAGGACAAACGCCAAGAGCAACCTATTGAAAACCTACAGTTGGCTGAGATGTTAGCAAAGATTGCTAAGCTTGGAGAATCAGTTTTTAAAAGTGAGAAAGCAGCGGCTAGCGGATTTGACACGAGCAAGCTGTGCCTGTTCCCCGATGCTAAGCTTCCCGAGAAGTACAAACCAGGAGATTTTGAGAAGTTTGATGGGACGGGGAACCCCAGAGGACACATTCAAGCCTATGTGAGCTCACTCTCCCTCCAAAATGTCAATGAGCCGACGATGGCCCAAATGTTCCATTAGAGCTTAACGGGAACCGCTCTTCAATGGCTCCTCTCTCTCGATGTCTCTAAAAGAAGGACATGGGAAGATCTCGTGGCTGTCTTCGTTAAGCAGTACAACTACAATATCTAGTTGAAGATGACCACTCGCGAGTTTGAGGCCACTAAAATGAAGGAAAATGAGTCATTTGCGGAGTTTGTCAAGAGATGGAGAGCCAAGGCTGTACATATGACCGATCGTCCAAGTGACAAAGATCAGATGGGGATCATAACCCGCAATCTGTAGCCCAATTTAGCCCAATACATGGTCATCGCCCAAGCTCACGACTTTGAAACCAATTTCGAAGTTGGTCTGTCCATTGAGGAAGCAATACGGGATGGCATTCTA
Source organism: Vaccinium macrocarpon (assembly GCA_022606695.1). Lineage (NCBI taxonomy): Eukaryota > Viridiplantae > Streptophyta > Magnoliopsida > Ericales > Ericaceae > Vaccinium > Vaccinium macrocarpon. The sequence continues at coordinate 15,557,678 of CM040170.1, read as the reverse complement.
GAAAAAGGTGACCCCACTCCAAAAACCAAGAACATCAACTCTGGGGATGACAACACCCTATATGTAGATACCTCATTCAGCTCCACAAAACACAACTCCAACCAATCAGCACCCATCAACAAAATCACAGTCCAAACCCACTGCTCTTAAAAACCATAAAGAACCCCCTCATGGTTCTCCACACCCCTGTCCTTGGTGTATAAAGAGCTCTACGAAGCCGGTCTTCTCAAACCACTTCAACCAACTCCTCTACCTCAAAAACTCCCAACCTATCACAACCTAAATGCCTTCTGCGCCTTCCATCAAATGCCAGGTCATGCTACCGACGAGTGTCACCGCCTCCGCCACAGAATTCAAGATCTCATCGACAACAGATCCATCTCTGCTCCACTGGCGAAACCAAGCCCCTCACGGAACCAATGAACCATCAATGGCCATGCAATAATCCAATCTTCCATGAGTCTTGGGAAGTCTTCAAGTGTCGAGTCAAGTGTTCATTTTTATTGAGTCAGTTTGTACTTCGAGTATGTCGCGCTCTCATGTCTGTGAGTTTTTCAAGTTCGAGTTTGTAATATCTTGTTGTTGTCAAGAGAAGAAAATTCAAAAAAGAGAGTCAACCTTTGTAGTCCCGAACTACGCACGACCTGATTCCTTGCAAAGGGATACATAGGCAACCCTCAGTGATTCAGTCGTAACTATCAAAAATCAGTGTCACATTGTTGTGTCGAAATTGTCATCGTAAACTTGGATTTTTGCAATAATCCCTCAACCTAAAATTGTTTTCCGCCATCATTTGAGAAGCATGATAATAATTTCAAAAGATGAGATGAATTTTGAATGAACCATCACCCCACACGAGGAGGATTTCCAAGGGACCATTCCCTAGCTCCGTCAAGAAGCAATGCTTGGGCACAGAAAGAGCCTTCTAGGTCAAAAACCCATAAGGGCAGCCTAGGAAAAAGTTAGAGCATGCATAAGTTCTCCTCATCAAGTTGCACAATTCAAAATGAAGAAAGGCAATTTTTTTTGCTTGATTCCCCACATAAATATCCATTGCAAGCCCCTTTGAGCCTGAGTCAATTTCTTTGAAAAAGAACCCAGCTAAGCAGTATCTCCCACACTGGGGTGAAATGAGAGAATAAAAAGTGACAAAGATGTAGGTGCATGAGAATTTAAGCCATCATAAGATTGGAAGTGTTAAACGCATTGGCGGATGAAAATGCCAAATGCATGGACACAACAAGATAAGGAGCACCAAAGAATTGGAACAGAAAAATCCAAGTGGAAAGAAAGCGCCAATCAAAAACAGGCACAAAGGAAAAGAAGAAGTAAAGAAGAAAGCGCCCATCAAAAAGCAAAAAGGGCACGAAAAAAAAGTCCAAGGTAATTGCCAGCTCAAACAACCCCAAGGAAAAATGAGATTTTTTAGCCTATTATCCTTTCTTTGTTAAGCCCATAACCTTGGCCTCATCATAACCTAGATAAAGTCCTTTCAGATTGGAAAGTGCAACTTGATGACGAGAATTCAAGTCCAAAAAGAGAACAGTCTAATCTCCCTTAAAAGCCAAAGCATCATGCAAATATTGGCGTCAAATAATGCAAAAAATCCAAACTAGGGCACATCAATGGGTCTTCATTAGCAGCCTTCCAAACTGGGGCATTTTAATGGAAAGTCAATAGGGCATCGTCAGCAATCCGGGGTATGGGTTCATGATAAGAAATCTCGTGTTTTCACAAAATAATCGATTTGAATGAACATCATTTGATGGATCAAAACAATTTCAAAATCCCAAGGGGAAATTAATCAAAATCTAATTTTATCATGACAATTTTGGCACCAATCATGAGGCATGTTTGTCACCTTTCAGAAATTCATGACAACGTGATCTCTATATCCTTCAAGTCCATGGGGTATTCCATATTCTTTGAGTCAACATGGTTTTCCATATCACTTGAGTCAACATGGTCTTCTGTATCTTTCGAGTCAACGCGGTCTTTCCTAACTTTGAGTAGTCAATCTCCGCCCAGTCAGGGGCACTCTTGAGAAAAGTCACTCAGTTGATAAGAGACATTTCCTATCCTTCAAGTCAATCCAATTGAAGTCCCCCCCTTTAGTCAAAGAAGTCAATCAAATTTCTCAATCATGTCCAAGTTCACTCTTTTGTTAAGGAAGTCAATCAAATTCCTTAATCTTGTCCAAGTTTACCCCTTTGGCGATAGGTTGATCAAGTTTCTCGGTTTTTTCAATCTTGTCAAAATCCACCTTAGTGTCAAAAGAGTCAAACCACCTTAGTCTTGTCTGTCTTAGACTCATGGAAACAATTTCAATTCATGAAAGGACCCGTGTTTAGGTGCATGATTAATTGGTCGCCAAATCGTCAACAAAGCCAAGAAAGGGAATTAGAATTGAGGTTCATCATCAGGCCAATATTGGGGCACGTCAACCCGTTGCCATCCACCAGGGGAATCATGCACCCAAATTCAAGACTGAGGCATAAGAGCCCAAAGCCTAGCCATAAGTCAATCCAAAGCCCAAATCCCTGACGAAAATCAAATCTAAAGCACAAAGTCTCAACCCAAAAGTCAACCCAAAGCTTCTAGTCAAATCCCCGACAACAGCCAATCCAAAGCCCAAAGCCTCAACGAAAAACCTGCCCAAAATTTGAGCCTTGAGAAAGGCAAGCCTAAAAATCAAAACCCAAAATACAAGTCCAACCAAGGTCAAACTCAAGCCCTAGCCAAAAAGGAAAGAAAGTAAAGCAAAAGGTACCCCGTTGTGCCACCTATCTTTTAAAAAAGGAATGTTGTCATTGTTGTCATTAAGTGTCGATGCACAAGTCACATGCAATCGTCTTGCGGGACAATTTTAAATCAATCATCCTGAGGGACAAACTTTCATCCTAAGGGACAGTTTTTCAATCAATCGTCCTGCGGGACAGTTTTTCAATCAAGCATCCTGAGGGACAAACTTTTGAAATCAATGGTCCTGAGGGACAAACAATTAATTTCAAGACCAGAAATGGTCACCTTCAAAATTAATTTCAAAACCAGACATGGTCATCTTTTCAATCAAGTCATTTGCGATAATCATTGTGTAGCCGCTTAGCTAGAGCGCGCCGATCATGTTAGCCACCTAGCTGGTGCATCATTCATATCAAGTTGTTAGTTGTCTTAATCACCCAATTAATGCATTTAATTAGTTGTTATGAGAATTTGTTGTTGACGAACCGTTGTGTCGCTAAGACCATCACATTTATGTGGTAGCGTATTGATCGCTTCTTTGTTCAGTAAACGATCACCATTTTCTCGACTGTCCTATTGTTCAAGAGACACTCATCCTATCATTTGGCCATCGTGTTTTGCGAGGAACGGCCCCATCAGATTTAGCCTCCCTGTAGTTCAAGGGGTAGCTACATTCAATAACAATCACAATCACAATCACAATCTCAATCCCAATCCCAATCCCAATCATGATCACAATCACAATCATTTGTCTATGTTTTAGTGTTTCGACTCACGAAGGCTTGTCGATTCACGTAATCATAATCATTTGTTTGCTTTAGCGTTTCGACCCAGGAAGCTGTCGATTCGCGTGAAATCATAATCATTTAGTGTTTCAACTCGTGAAGGTTTGTCGATCCACGTGTGATCATTTGTTTGAAATCGTTTGCTTGCATTAGCATCTCAACTCGGGAAGCCGTCGATTCGTGTGAAATCATTTGTTTGCTTTTAGTGTTTCAACTCACAAAGGTTTGTAGATCGACGAGAAATCATAATCATTTGCTTGTACATGCCCCCAAGAACTATGCCGGTCTGATCCCTACAACGGGGTACATAGGCAGCCCGAGTGGCGTGACCGTGGTTTTAATGTTTTCCTTTGCAGCTTGAGAAAGGCTCAGAAAATGAATCAGGATATATTTGTCTTAGATGTGGCTCGTATCAAGCAATGATACGGAGTTTTATCTGCGTCAATCACAATCACAATCACAATCATAGTCACAGTCATTTTCTTTAATTTTTTCAACTTGCGAAGGCTTGTCAATTCACGTAATCATAATCATTTGTTTTGCTTCAGTGTTTCGACTCGAGAAGCCTCATCGATTCACGTGAAATCATTTGTTTCATAGGCCAAGAAGACTCGTTGAGTTTGTTTGTTTCACGGGCCAGGAAAACCCGTCGAGTTTGTTTGTACGTGCCCCCAAGAACTATGTCGGTCTGATCCCTATTATGGGGTACGTAGGTAGCCCGAGTGGCGCGACCGTATGATTTCAATGTTTTCCATTGTAGCTTGAGAAAGGTATGGGAAAGGATCAGGATGTCTCTGTCTTGAATGCAACTCATACTTAGAAGTGGTATGGAGTTTCATCCAAGAGGGGCAACTGTAGATACCCCGATTTTTACCCAGGATACTTATCAAGCATTTCTGATGATGATATAGATCAATTGTGCATACCTCAAGGCTAGAAACAACGCTTAAACTCACCAAACCACCCTAAACAATTCTAAACCCTCCTAGAACAATCCTGAACCAACCAAAATGACCAAAATACCCTTCAAAATAAAATCTAACCTACACCATCTTCTAGTACATTCAAAACCCTCTTTATTGATATATAATACGTCTCAATCCATTTTGAAATAAGGGAGATGTGTCTGTTTTAGCCTGTTTTACCAAAATGACTTGTTTACACGACCTTCTGAGGGTAAAATGGTCACACACTTGGATGTACAAATTATATTTGGTTCAAACCACATGGGTTTGTAAGTACACTCAACAAAATTTCCAAAGCTTCAAACCACGTACGAAATGGAGTTCGGTAGCACCCGGAGCAGCCCTTTGAAGTTTGGTCTGCTGTACAGGCCTTTGAGCGCTCAAAGCGCTCCTTGAGCGTTCAAACCCTTCGTGCACCAGAAATTTTCTAGACATTTTTAGCTGGTTTTCCACCTAAACTATGGGCTCCCCCTGGTTTCTACAGCTTCATTTTCACGCCAAAATCCCTCTAATAACATTCCCTCTCCAACTTGAATTGCAGATTACAAATTCTCCCCATTTCCCTCTATATAAACCACCCTCCACTCATTGTTTGAGGACCTTTGGCTGATTATCTTTCTCTCACACACCTCTACAACCCTCTCCACTTTCTCTCATCACTTCAATCACATTTTAGCCTTTCTCTCCTCCATAGCCACCACCCTCCATCATCTTCAACCTCCAAAACACCCAAAAATCTTCTTTTTAAGGCCTACAACACATGGGTCTTTGAGAAATCAACTAAAATAGCCCCCTTCTCTCACTCTAATAAGTCATTTACAGCCCACACATTCCATCAATTTCATCCAAATCAACCCCAACCAACAAAACCCACTTCATCCAAGCTAAAATCACTATTCTAGCTCCAAATACACCCCCATCCACTCAATCAATCATCCAATCAGCCCTACACTCGTACTCCTCTGTCCAAAATATAGCCCATAAACACAGCCACTACCCATCCATTCATCAAACCACAAGTTCAAGCCTTGATCATAGCTGAAAAAGTAGAAAATCAAGTGAAAAATCATGTTTTGGTCATCCTGGGGGAGGCCAGTGCGTTCATGGAGGTCCACTATACCTCTAATGGACTCACAAGGTCTCAGATATTCAAAAAAATAACTTTTGAAAATCCCAGCTTCAAATGGTCTGAGCGCTCAAGCCCAAGGCTATGAGCGCTTAAGCCTTATTCAGTTTTGGAAATTGAATCTTGTTTACTTTAGTTCTATGTTCTGTTTTCAGTTCATGAAGTGTGTGTGTGTGTGTGTGTGTGTGTGTGTGTGTTGATGATATGCTAAGCCAACCTGATTACGAAGTGTGTGTGTTTTGATGTTTGGCTAAGCTAACCTGATTCAGAAGTGTGTGTGTGTTGATGTTTGGCTAGGCCAACCTGATCTCTTCTCCCTCTCACTCTAATCATGCTTATGTGTGGTCCAATGCTTTCTCTCCACTCATATGGATACCTTAAGTTTATTTTATTCATGTTGATGAAATTCCAATACATTGAGCATCATCATATATCATGTTGAACTAGTTTGTGGTCTCGATGAGGGCAGAATGCTACGGAAACACCCAAATCTAAGAGACAGCTTGAGCGCTCATTGCATCCCTTTGAGAGCTCAAACTATCTCCTGGTCCAATCAAATCATTCTTTCATTTCAACTTGTTTTTGGCTTTTTGAGTGTTCTGCAAAGTTTTAAAGTATTGAAACTTCATTCCCTCTCTACTGTTTGCCTCATTTTAGTCCATGAATAAGTTTAAACCCATGATTATGTGATTATTCCATTTTGTTTAGTGATTCAAATGCTGTTTTTTAGTAAACAATGGTAGTTGAGTCATGTTTTCATCAAATTAGAATCTTTAGGAGCATCATAAGCATGTGTGGGTGAGAGGGGATTGAGCACTCAAACTCACACCTTGAGCGCTCAAGCTCGTGTCAATGGATCAGATTGGTTTAGCCTGTTTTGTGCATTGTTCATGTTATTTCCAATTTTCAGTCTTTGTTTAATGTATACTAATGTCATTCTTTTGTTGCTTATTGCCATATGTAGTTCATGTTTATTCACCTTCATCATCACTCATGTAGATCACAACGCACAAGCATACACTATTTTCCATTAGCATGTTTATCATCATTATATGGCTCCCACCTCGATTTCCCATATTTGTTCAAAGTTGAGTTGCATACATTTCTTGTATAATCCCACAAAATTCTAGTGGAGACCGGTCTTCGAACCAGGCGAGGGGGTGCTGTAAAACCCTTCCCCTCACGTAACTGAGCTCTCGAACCTAAGATAGTATGGTGATGATGGGCGAGTAATCCTTATCCATTGAATGAGGCACAAGTCAATTGAGTTCGGTTCCTCGGGAACAATCTGCTAAAACCCAGGTGGCGACTCCGAATTGATTCACAGGATCCCCCCTGTCACGCCCACTGCTTGTCAAATTCTCAGTATAGGAAATAACAGTCCCAAGCGCAAAACTAAAAATCCGACGTAGCACAATATCCGGAAGTCCAGAGTCGAATCCTCAGAGACGGAGTCAGTGTTTAATCTTAGAAAACGGGGCACTAGTTTGAATTGGCTCTTAGGTAGCCACCCTTGCGGTTAATTGAGTGTTTAATTATGATGTCCTAAGGAGAAATTCTGGATTTTAAATTAATAATTAAGAGCAGACGCGACCATCGGGGATCCTAACACACGTAGCCGGTCCCGAACCCTTTCACCCCTTCCGTTCCTTAAAAATTAACACTCCATATTAGGATTTTCTCTCCCGGGGGCGAGACACTGTTTGCGTAATCCCATACGCCACGGAGTATGAGTTGCGTGACCCATTCCCCATTCGTGTGGGTTCCGACAATGACAGAGCTCGGCCGATCTTAGAAATCCCAATATGAAGATTTCAAACAAACCATACAAAATTGGGTGAGCGAATACGGCACCAGCCACAGCATGTTATTCACCCCATGGCCACATCTAGAAATTTACGCTAGCATGATAACAAAGGTTAACGTGAAAACTGGAGTCCTAGATTTATGCATGGAAATAAGAACGAAAGTAATTATGAATCAACAAGAATATTAGCTAATAGATTGACAATTAAAACCTTAAACAATGATGGAATCTGCAGAGAAAATGGAATTAAATCGATCAACGAAAATGTTACCGAAAGAAGAAAACTAGCATTAGCCGTCCAACTCCCAAAAGAAAAGTGCTAGCAAAAATCCGAAAACCCTAGCTATAGGGCTAGCTTGTCAACCAACAAAACGACGTAGTTCAAGGTCTTCGGCCATAAGCTCTCGGTATCGATACCTCTAATAGGGGTATCGATACTGAACCCTTATCCTCCCTTTGACTGGAGCGTTGACTGCGTAAGCCGTAGGTATCGATACTGATATGAGGGGTATCGATACTAAACCTTCTGGAACGAAATTGCACCCTCTTAACCGATTGGTATCGATACGGACATGAGGGGTATCGATACCAAAGTCCTTCCGCATGTACTTTCAAAATCCAACTTCCAAGACTTGTTTCCCGCGCCTCCACTCCTTCAAGCCATGCACACCACACAAGCCAAGAGCCATTATACCTGAAAACTTACAGGAAATACCAAGAATACCCTTGTGCACGCATTAAACGGAAATCAAACATTAAACCACACGTCTAACGCATTAACTCCCCCTACTTAGGCGCTTATACTTACAATATTGCGCGCCTATCACCCACAAATTTAATAAACCAAATACAAATAAAATCCACGTAGGATCAACCCAAGTCAAACATCTTCCCATATAAAAGTCAAGTCAAAGTACAATGAGTTCCTAGTTGAGGTACCCGTACCCATGCAAAGTATTCAAGAGTTAAGAGTTATTACATAACCAAGTTTAGTCAAAACATTGAAGGAATTAAAGTTACAAGATCATCTCCCAAAAATATATTAACGATAGAGAGGATAAAATTACTTCATGTCAAATGAGCTTCATGATATGCATCCACACACCAAGCACTCCAATCACGTGTCTTGCTGAGTACCTGAAAAATGATAGGTTGAGCTCACTAGCCCAGTAGAAAAACTTTTCTACCATCGCTAAGGGTATAAAAGATGAAACATGCACATGAAGATGTGATACACATGAATGAATTGGCTAACATAGACCAAAAAGTTTGACTTGATGATAAAGTACCCAATGGGTGCCCCAAAGATTGAATCAAACCCAAGTGTCTACGGATTTTCTCAAAAGTGTCACATTTCATGTCATAAGTTCAATCCTTTCAGAACATCGTCATTTTTGTAAGACATTTCATTTTTGACATTTTTACAAATAACCATTTATTTAAATAGGGAATGAATCCCTTTGCCGGATTTTGTGGGCTCCGTACACCCCTGGCTAGGGACGCACCAAATGGTGGCCCTAGAATAAGCAAATTATCCCTTTTAAATGTTTATCAAACAATCAAGTGTCCAAAAACATCCATGCAATTCATTTAGTTCGAAAGCTCGTAGTGTGTCGGTTATGGCAAAGTTAATATGTGTCCAAGAACGTGTGAGATCGTGATAAAATATCATTCATACCACGATAGGTTACCAAAGCTTAGAAGTCAAATTGAGAAGCTTAGAAAAGACCAATGAAGGCCCGGAGCAAAGGGACATAAAAATGGAGTTACGAACCTCGAGAAAACCTAACACCTTGATAGGAAAAGACACATTTCTCTCAAAATACAAAGGTTATCAATATGAGACCAATTGGGTTTGAAAGTAGACTCATAGAGCTTTCTAACGGTTCAAGAATCGCCTCAAACAGAGTTCAGACGAAGCCGGGGCATGCCCACGAAGTTGGGTCAAAATCTGCCTTATAAACAGCTGGGTATCGATACCCATGAAAGTTGTATCGATACCAGATCACCAAAAACTGAATAGAACGTTGGGTATCGATACCCATGAAAGGGGTATCGATACAAAGACCGTTACGAGCAAAATTTGCAGATTTTTCCAAAATGAAGGGGGTTTCAACCCAAGCCAAAAATGAGGTTTCAAACAACAAACAACCATAGAAGAGGGATATATCAATAACCAATTCATGAATTTATCAACCCAATACACAAAATCCAAACTCATTCATGATCCAAACTCAATTCCATGGAGATAATCAAGTTAAACAAGAAATTGGGAACAAGAATACCAACAATGCAATCATTCAACAAATATACACTTAGAGGAGGTAGAAAATTATTCCCTACCTCAAAGGTTGAGCTTCAAACTTGAGAAAATTGAATTCTTAGATCCCCAAATTGGAAAATCCCGTTTTTCAGCTTCCAGGTGCAAGAAGAGTAAGTTCCGGACTTCAAATCACGCGTAGAACAATATTCCAAGGTCAATTTGTGAAGAGGTTTGATGGAGAGGGAGATTTATGAGCTTGGAGTGGTGTTAATGGAGGAGAAAGGAGGAGGGGCTGATTTTCGGGAGAAGAAGAGAGTGATTTTTGGCTCAAAAAAATCAACCACACACTTATATATACACATCACTAATTGCACTAGCACCCTTAACATTCCAATGCGTTCCAAAGACACCCCAAATGCAATCACCAACTCATATTGACCCCATATCACACTATTTTCATTTCCTCACATTTCCCCAATGATATTGACCCCGCAGCTGTTTAGCTTATGTTCTCATTCATGACCCTAAAAGGTCAAAACTAGTTAGTAGAGCCTATGATTGTGTTTTTATTTGTTATGTTGTAAACAATAAATCTTATAGATTCTTTGATATCAACAATAAGGTGATTTTTATTGTTTTTATTGACGCTGATTTTTATGAAGAAAAGTTTCCTTTTAAATCTAGAATTAGTGGGGGCACTGAATCTAGTAGTAGTACACCTAGATTAGAAGAACCTAGAAACGTAAACTCTAGGGACCCTGATATTGAACTGAGAAAGAGCAAGAGGGCTCACTTCTTGAAAGACTTTGGTCCTAATTTTGTATTCCCCTTAGGACAGGACCCCACTACACTTAGGAAGCCTTGTCTTCCCCAGGATGCTAATTTTTTGCAAGAAGCCATTAATGATGAAATGGACTCATTAGAAACCAATAGAACATGGAAATTAGTAGACTTACCACCAGGCTATAAAGCAATTGGTTGTGAATGGGTTCTTAAAAGGAAGTTAAAACCTGATGGTACAGTAGATAAATTCAAAACTAGACTAGTAGCTAAGGGATATAGGCAAAGGGAGAATATTGATTTCTTGGACACTTATTCTCCTGCGACACGGACTACCTCTATCCGAGTATTGATTGCCATAGCTGCTATTCAAAACTTAGTGGTACATCAAATGGATGTTAAAACTACTTTCTTAAATGGTGATTTAAAAGAAGATATTTATATGGACCAACCCGATGGGTTTGTTGTCCATAGTCACGAACACAAAGTGTGTAAGTTAGTTAAATCTCCATACGGCCTTAAACAAACCGCTAAGCAGTGACATGAAAAATTTGATAATCTTGTCATTTCAAATGGTTTCAAGGTTAACGAAAGTGACAAATGCATATACTACAAGTTTGAAAATTCAGTATGCACTTTGATATGTTTGTATGTTGACTTGCTTATGTTTGGTTCTAGCTTATCTATTGTAAATGAAACCAAATCTTTGCTTAACAAGAATTTTGACATGAAAGATTTAGGAGAACCTGATGTTATTTTGGGTATCAAAATTACTAGGTCAGATAATGGCATCTCACTTGATCATACTTCACTATATTGAGAAAATTTTGAATAAATATAATTATTTTGATTGTAAACCTGTTTGCACCACTTTTGATCCTGCTGTGAAATTAATTCAGAACACAGGTGATAGTGTTAGACAATCTAAGTATGCAAGTATCATTGGTAGTCTTCGTTATGCTACTGATTGTACTAGACCAAATATTGCATATACTGTGGGTGTATTGTGCAGGTTTACTAGCCGACCTAGTATGAAGCATTGACACACTATTGAAAGGGTAATGCGGTATCTTAAAAGAATAATGAACCTTGGGTTGCATTACTCTAAATATCCCGCTATGTTAAAGGGATATAGTGTTGCTGATTGGAATACCCTCTCGGATGACTTCAAGGCAACCAGTGGATATGTGTTCAATATTGCTGGCGGTGCAGTTTCTTGGAAATCTAAGAAACAAACAATATTGGCACAATCTACGATGGAGTCTGAGTTGACAACACTAGTTGCTGCTAGTGAATAGGCAGGTTGGTTGAAAAACCTTCTATCAGAAATCCCTCTATTGGAGAGACCGATATCGGCAATCTTAATCTACTGCGATAGTACCAGGACTATTGCAAAAGTTTAGAACCGTTATTATAATAGAAAGAGACGACAAATATGTCATAAGCACAGTACAGTGATAAAGCTCCTCACTACGGGTGCTGTTAGAGTGGATTATGTCTAGACGGAAGAGAACCTTACTGATCCTTTGATGAAAGGACTGGCTCAGGAAATGGTGTGGTACACCTCAAAAGGGATTGGACTGAGGCCTATTGAGAAATGAGTCACTTGTGATGAAAACCCAACCTATAGACTAGAGATCCCAAGAAATAGGTTCAAAGGAAAAAACGAGTCACATGGGTGATATGTTGAGAATCATGCAAAGTTAAAAATTAATTCAATCCCTAAGGAACACATCCTGTAACGTGAAAAGGTTGTGTTATTTTATGACACTTAATAAGTTCTATAGCTCTATGTGGAGTGGAGTACCTAGACTATAGGAGTACTCTTCAAAGACTCACCTATATAAATGTTGGAGTGTGGTCGCTCCTCGGGAGAATTGGGGCAGATTTTTTGGGTCATTCATGAAACTAGGATATAAACACATGGTTGTAAAGTTCTGGCTTAAGAACATTACACAAAGTGGAGTTGTGTGTGTGGTGCATTCAGTCTTAGAGTTCAAGACTACAAGTCACTCTAGTATTTTATTGAAGCACTTACACTATGTAACAGTCCAAATAGGTAGACACCTTCACTTACGCATTGCTCTATACCTCCTTGCTCAATGAACATATATTTTAAAATTACAAATTGGGGATTGTTGGGATTTGTATTTCTAAAACAAGAGAAAAAACATGTGGAAAATGCGACTTTGTTTTGATGTCAAAATTGAATATTGGCTTTATGGAAAGGTTTTGATTTTTGACAAGGAAAAACATGTGGAAAATGTGACTTTGTTTTGAAGTCAAATTGAATATTGTCTTAATGGAAATATTTTGATTTTTGACTAAAGAAAAAACAAGTGCTAAATGCGTGCTTAATTAGTGCATATATTTTTTTTGGGGTGATTGATTCAATCACAAATTTTTGATTGATTCTATTTCTGAAAATAATGTTTCTTCTTGGCCTATATAAAGAGATGTTTTTCAATCTTTTAAACAGATCGAAAAAACGTTTTCATAGATACAAAGTTCAGAGAGTAAGAAAATGTTGATTGTGTTTTGTTTTTCCGGTCTTCTTCCGTGCAAAGAAGATCGAGACAAAGACTGTATTTTGGGTTGTTTTATCCTGGAGACAGCGTGGCCGGTACTGCTGGCACAATGAGGACGGAGCCGCGAAATGTCTTAAAGAGAGCGACCTAGTCCTCGACTCAACCCAAAATAGTTTCATAATTTTTTACAGTATTTCCAACAATTGTATATAAAGAGGGAAAACAGGGTTCGAGGCAGGGACATATGTAGACCCCCCTCCCTTCTATTCTCCAAAAATTTCAAAAAATCGTCCCCGTCTCCTACTTGAACTTTGAAAAAAAAATTCCCAAAATTCTGATCGTTCGAGTCAAAGAATGGAGTGGGTAGGGTTGGATCGGATAGGATGAACTTGCCTATTTATTTATGCTTAAATTATGGTCTAAACATATTATTGTTTTCGTGATTGTGTTTTCAGTTTTTGTTTTTAAAAAAAATAGGAGATTAATACAAGTATGAATTACATATTTTATATCAAACTTGATACAAAGTCTGTAAGGTCTATATTTATTGGCAAATTCCATGACAAGACACATTTTAATGTATCCCTAATTATCGAGTTGTAATTTATTTTTCTTCTATTTTTAGAGTGTTTGTTTAGGAAATGGAGGAAATCAAATATTTTGTAATTGATAGGTGAAGATCCTTAGGCAAAAATAATTGGAGAGATTTGTTTGGGGCCTAATCAATTGGAAAGATTTTAATTACTATAAGAATTCTTCTTCAACAAGGAAAGGCTTTTGGCAGTAACTTTATAAAAGGAAGAAGTCATTCGAAAAATTTGAGGACGGATCAATAGAGAGGGACGTGGGTTGCAGCATTGATTGACAACTTTGGCACCCTTAGAGCATCCTTATCAGGATCAACAAATTTTGGACCAAATTTAACCACAAAAACACCTTTTACAAATTAGCAAGTCACTTTATCAAAAACTCACAAAATCAGACTCTCTATTTTAACTTTACTATATTAAACTATTCCCCTCAAATCTATTAAAAAAAAAATTTCTGCTCCCTAAAAGAATAAAGCTGTGTTTGGTTGAGAATTTTGAGAAGAATATTTTGAGAAATATTTTTGAGATAGTGTTTGGATGAATTTTTGGAAAAATTAATAATTAGAGAGAGGTGTAATAATTAGATAGAGATATAGAGAAATGAGGATAATGATTGGAGAAAAGGGTATGAGTAGAGAAAAAAATGTGATTAATGATTGGAGAGTGGAGAGATAAGAGATGGGGAGAGAATCGTTTTGAAATTTTTTATATCTCGATCGGGAGTGCCCCCCATGCGTCATTTCAATGGCTTCCCTTGGTCAGTGACTAGCCACGTATTCTCCCTCTTGCCCTCCCTCTCTCCCTTCAGCCAATTTGTGACGCGAATCCGGAAGAAAAAAAAAAACGCTAACCCATGAACAGTACTTCACCCGGGATGTAACACCATTGTAGCAAAAATAATTTGTTGAGTGAAAGTAGAGAGACTGATTTTTAGGGATTTTGGGGGTTTTGGCTCAACAATTTGTCCAAAATAGTGTTTTACAACACCAAATGAGGATGCTCTTACGCCATTACGGAAAAAAATAACAGATAGAGGCAGTACCTCTATGCTTGAGTTTTGAGGTCTTGGAGCACTTAAATATTATGATCTATTGTTCCTCGTCAATTACTCCAAGAATAGTTCTTAAATGTTCAATTCAAATTGTTGAGTCGCTCTTCCAGTGGATTTCTGGGAGTATTCGGAGGACTTGAGAATTCAAGGCATTCGGCAATCAACCACTTGGTGCGGTGTACGTGGATTTGACAATTCGATCTTTGGTCAATCGGTGAGGATTCACGATTGTGTTAATTAAGATTGTTTTGAAACTGCAAAATGTTTACTTGTAATGGACTGATTTCCTCCCGTGATTTTTACCCTTTTTAAGGAGTTTTCCACGTATATCGTTGTGTTCTTCTTTTATTGTTTTTCAATCTCTTTTTGGTATCTTACTTAATTATTCGTATCACTAAATAGGAATTTCAAAGTCCCTACAATCACTTAGTCAAACCCAACTCATGCCCCATTAAGGGGAGCAATACCCAGCAAACCCAACAATAATAGCCTCATTAAGGAGAGAAATAACCCAACAAATAGAAGGGGAATAACACCCACCCGTGAGGATATAAACCAATAAATAAAAGGGGTATAACACCCACATGTTGAATGTCCCCACCTATATGAGGGAGTTACTACCCTTGTATTTGTTGGGTTTCTCCCCAAAATGCAAAAGATTCGAATTCTTGACCTCCTAGTGAGATGGAAAAGTCTTGACCAACTGATCTAGCCTAAATTCATATTATTTGAGTTTACGGAGGTTCCAAATCAATATTTCCTAGAAGATTTGCCAACAGCTAAAATTTATAGTTCCGTCTATAACTCCCCTCGTGGTTATCATAAATGGAATGGAACTCTTGTTTATAGCCAATTATTCATGCGATTTTACGTGACTTCGACTGAGTTGAGGGGTTCAAAGTTAATGATCCGATAAATTTTTAGTGGCCCCAAAAGTGTTTTTGGTTGGTGGGAATTGAACATGTTATTCAAGCGATTTTACGCGACTTCGACTAAGTTGAGGGGTTTGAAATTAATAATCCGATAAATTTTTAGTGGCCCCAAGAGTGTTTTACGTTGGCGGGAATTGAATATGTTGAAGGACTAATTATAATTCTTGGGGTTCCAACAAATAGCGACTATAATTTGACATACTTTGGTTAAAACAAATAGCAAGCCAATCATTAGAGACGATCTACTGGTGTCGCTATGTATAATACTACTCTGTAAAACCGTTTCACTTTCCTTCTATTTGTTTTGATTAAGGATTGAAAAAAGAAGCATGATTACTTCGCAGCAGTATCTATGTCTGAACCATATTTAACACATGACCAACCTATTGCCCCAAAAAACCAAAATACAAAATCCAACAGGACCTAAATAAACTTCATATGACCCAAACTTAGGACATGTTTGATAACCAAGATTCAACACTTAAAACTAAAATAATTAAGTAATAAGTGATTAAGTAGGTTTTTTTTTTTTGCAGTCCAAAGCAGGTCTAGAAGCTATTTATAGCCTTAAACTCCAAATGCCTCCACCGGAGACTCGAACCCGGCCTCCCTTATAGAAGAACCAAGAAATAACCGCTAGGTTATAAGCCCTTGGTTGATTAAGTAGATTTAACAACTATATTTCAGTTACTAAAAAGATTAAGTGCCTCTTAAAATTTAAAATAAAAAGTTGAGAAAATTAAGTAGCTTTGATTTTGACAGAATTTAAGAGTATTTCAATCAACACTAACATTATCATTGGTCTCACTACCAACACTCTACCCCCATCACCATCTCCACAACTCTACCACCACCACCACCACCCTCACCATGCCACCACTACGTTGTTGCCACCACCATCATCACACCAAAACCACCATCGCCACTGTCACGCCCTCGATTTTTAACATAAATAAATAAACATTTTCTTAAGAAATATATATAAATCTAAAAGAAATGTTACATCGACACCCAATACCCCATCTGATTTTACATAAAAATATTACATTGTTTTACAAAAGAATGAATAAATAAAAATTTACAATGTTTCAAATCATCCTTCATGCCATGATTTGACTATGTCATGCACACCATGCACTCCATCTTGCACTTCGAGCGAAACCTGAAACAGCAAAGGGGTGAGCATTCACTTCGCCCAGTAGGTGTCCCCTTTGGGTTCCAGACTCAAAAAAACATACAAAAAAAAAAATCATATGTATTGAACAAGAACATCAAGCAAAATCAAGATTCACAAGTAGGTTTCTTTTTTTTTTTTTTTTTACACTTACCATTTGAAGTAAAAAAAACGCTTCTCGTATCACCCAATACATTTCCACAATCCAAACTCCCAATAACCAATCATGGGATATCCCTCGGGCCACACAACAAACCATAATTTTTCTTCTCATGAAAAGCTCATATATTCCCCTCATATTGTAATTGATGGAACCCAACCACTTTCACACGAAGCAAATCACTTTTACCATTCGACTATCATCTCTCATTTATGCATGCGGCTAAAGGTTTTCTTACCAAGATTTCTCGTTACAATCAACCACTCACACCAACCAATGTCGCACATACGCCTACTAGTTATAGCATACCAATCACCGTGTTCCCATACATTTCACCCACACACTCATCAATATATTCCACAAGCACCAGCGTGTCCCATATGTACCAAGGCCTACCACAAGTTCATATAAATACCACTACACAACACCGTGTCCATGATTTACCCACGTGCCCACTCAATACATCAACAATCAACCTATCACATCTCTTACACACATGTATGCAGTGTATGCGTATATACGACGCTATCTTCGATGGTCAATTACTTCCCCGTGTCCTAGCGTGCTCCTCTCAGCGCCCATGTATCCCCGTGTCCAAGACACCTTAGGTTCACTTTGTTCATCGACTCATCGCTTGGATTCTATAAATTTCAAAATCTCTCTCTCTCTCTCTCTCTCTCTCTCTCTACATTTATTTGGATTTCATAGGGTTCTTCGCATGACTCACCGAGCAAGGCTTGCGTATCTAACGTGACACTCATGACGTTGACCTCATAACCCTTCCGTCTAACCACATGTACATTTATTCAATAATTAATGATAGCTAACACGTGTTTCATACCTTAAGTTATTACTAGGCTTTACTCCAAACAATGCCGAAAAGTGCAGATTTTTGCCCCAAGGCATGGAATTTCAACCCAAAGTCTATTGTAATAGTCCAAACACAAATGTGATGTATGTCAATAACTAACAAGCTATGAAGGGAGGATTAACATCAACCAATTTAAGGATTCAATCAACCAAAAACATAGATCAAGAACCAATGAAGCTCAAAACCCACATCCATGGTGATTTCTCAAAATTTTCAGAAATTCATGATCAACACGAGGGGTATAGCAACAAAATCAACATCATATTACATATCAATCAAGTAAAAACCCCTACCTCAAGGTGTTGCTGAAAAATGGTGGAAGGGTGAAACCCTAGGTGGAGAAAAACCCCCAAATCCCGAAAATCACCTCTACCGAAGCTCCACTACGCGTTTAAGAAACAAGATCAAGTTAAAAACGAGTTTTAAGGGTGAGGTTTCACTCACAAACAAAGAGAGAGAGGGAAAAACGTGGGTGAAGCAAAAACAAGACCCAAATCAAGAGTTCTTACCTCTTTGAGTGCAAAAATCCGAAATATAAGGGAGATTGACGTTTCCAATGTGTGGATCTTGAAGATTTGTGGTGGAATGAGGTTAGAATCACAATATTTGAGGTGGGGGTGAAGAGAGAAGGTAGAGAGATGAAGTTAGGGTTTGTTTTCGTGGTTTTGGAGGTGAGAAATGGGTATAGGACCCCTTTTATAGAAGTCGTATTAGGGGCTCGGAATTCGCATGAGAAAAAGATTTGGATACGGTATCAAGAAAAACCCATACCGGTATCTAGGATTTCTGATGAAAAAAATGAAGCTAGATACCGGTATCAAGCATACCGGTATCTAGGATTGAAAATTTCCAAATTTTTACCAACTTCACCAAATCGAACCCCGATCATTTCTAACACATTTTTAACACCTCCAAACACCCACACAACATTGCAACACATATTCATAGCATTTACTAGACCCTCGGTACACCGAGATATACATACCCATGTACTACTTAGAACGAAACACATTTTAAAACATTAACCCACTCTTTCACATTACTTAAAAATGAGTAAAAGATATAAAGAATTTCATGAAAATCCCGGGTCTTTACAGCCACCACTCCTACCGCCATTCCACAACCACCCTGCCACTACCTACCACTCCACCACCACTTCGCCACTCCCACCACCACCACCACCACCTCCACTACCACTCCCACCTCAACTACCACCACTATTGTTGCCGCTACACCACCACCACCATCACCCCGCCACCCCCACCACAACGATGACACCACTCCACAACCACGACCACCACTGCAGTTACACCACCGCCACTGCTCCCATCAGTAAATGCAATAGTAAGGTTTTTCAAATTGTAGTAAGGGCGACTGTCCCTATTAGCCACTCCCTAGCTCCATCCTTGACACAGCCTAAGCTTCATTTAGCAAAATTTTGTTCCTATTGTTATCTCTTCAGTTGATACTGAGAGTGCGGCTGGCCTATTGCAAAACGTCCGTAAAATTTTGTTCCTATTGTTTATCCCTTCAATTGATACTGAGAGTGCGGCTATTGCAGAATGAATCTCCACACATTGCTTGCTTTTCTTTCCACCCTTTTTCCTTCTAGCATTTTTTGGAAAGCCTAGAATTTCTTCAATGGATTTTTGTTTTCTTTTACCATTTCCCAAATCTTTCAAACTGACTGGCTTCACCTTCTTTCTTTTTTGCCAAATTTTTTTTTTTTTTTTTGTTGTAAGGGACAATGCTCCAGCCAGATTTTTGGTTGTCTTGGTTCTGCAAACTAATGTGCTGTTGGGAGTGAAGATTAACCAAGCGGTAGCGCTACCAAGGAAATGGGGTAGCGCTACCCATAGCCTAATTTTCGTCCAGAATGTTTAGGAGCGCTACAGGCTTTTCCCTGTAGCTCTACCGAGACCTTAAAATTGTCTTTTTAGGGTTTCGGCCGACTGTATGTGTGATATGTTTTTGGATCACTTTTTCAGAGCGTGAAAAAGAGAGAGAGGCGAGAGAAAACCAATCTCAGAGAGATTGTGAGAAGACTTGTACTCTTTGATTCGATTTCATAGTGGACTGGTGTGGCTCCCGTGGTTTTTCCTCACGTTGAGGTTTTCCACGTATATCTTGTGTCTTGCTTTCTTTCCAGTTTTTATTACGCACTTGTTTGCTTGCTTTTTCTGTGATTCATTGTTCCCAAGATCCGTAGGGGCGTTTGTATTGTAGGATTGAACAGGTGTTCGTCGTTAATCCTTAACATGTGCATGTGTGGTTCCAGCTGGGATGGGTTGATTGACTAATTGAGAGTTTCCCACCACATTATTGTTCACGCACAAGTTTATACTCAGCTTCCATATTGGAACCACGTTTTTCATTCTTCATCATTTTAGAATGCAGTTCCTTGAACTTAGATATTTCCGTATTTCTTCGATGTCTAGGAATATACGTTTGTGTTGATAGTGCTATTATTCATCTCCTATACAAGTGATAAAGATATCACAACATAGGAGGTAAAAGCACAAAATCAGCACATTTTAAAAATACATTCGACCATATAATAGTTCATTTGCCTTCACTTCATTGGGGGTAAACCTTGATCCTCAAATCTCAATTCTTGTACTCAAGGCAAAAAAGAAAACCATTCCATCCATATCAGTTACCCAACAAACCCTACTCAGTCCTCACATATGCAATTATACTTCTATGACAACAACAAAGAAGTACAATGAAAATGCTAACAAATCTTTAGATGGTAAAAAAGAAAAGGATGGAAAATTAAAGCTACAGATTAAAAGCATGTACTGGAAATTCTAATAGTGTTGCAATAAAGGCATTGAATATGAATAAAATACTTGACAAATGTCCACGAACATCATGGTGGTTGAGCTGTAGCAGTGTATAGCTTGATTTCTCGTTAACCTTGTTGTTTTCCTTTGGGTCCGGAGTGCCATATTATCGCTTGGAGGGGTGTCAACCTACTTGAGATGTCTCTTTGTTGTGATGTTGTTCCTTCAGATCGCTTTAATCTTTGTAATTCATTTTCAAAGATTAAAAAAACTTTTTTGCCGTTCAAAAAAAAATGTCCACGAACATCAACCGCATACAAATAATACCGGATAGACAAATCAATGTTTCCTTTCTCCTGCAGGAAACAAAGACACATTGGGTACAATATTAGTTTCTGACGAACTCGCAAAGGACTCACCAAAGTAACTTGCATCATACCTTCAAAGCGTTTGCCATGTTCCCGTAGCACTCGGCAAAATGTGGGTCAATTCGAATAGCTTCATCATTCTTCGCGACAGATGCATCGAAGTACTACAAGCAAACAACCACCCAAATTGTTGGTTAGATTGCGAAGCACGAACTCACCTAAAAACTGAAGTGGATAAGAAATTGAGAGTTTTCTCGTATTGTTTGTTCAAAGAGATATTATCTCTAGTTCAAACATTATTTTGTGATTGTTCTCATTTCACGTTAATTAACTGCATGCAGAAACGGTAGAGAAGCTACCATTGAAGGCGTGTATCCGCAAGAGGTCGCTGAAGGAATCAATTGATGCAATGAAGGAATTGTGGCTGCTCTAATCGCTAGAACTCGACCTTACCAACGTTTCCCTAACCGACATCTAAAGAAGGACAAGGTTACGGAGGAGGGAAAGAGTTATGATATCAAGGAAGAGAAAGGCTGCCCTTTGGCTGCGAATAGCATGGAGGGGAGGACGGTAAAAGAGATTCTACGCCAGGTGAGAGGAGATTCTACGCAACGGGAGTTAGGCTTCAAAACTTATAAATGTGGCCCCAATCCTAATTGTCATTTTTCATATCAAAAATTCAACTACTTCCGTGTCTGATTTTTTAATTTTTTTTGTACCATATTAAAGATCTAGTCAAGGTCTTTAATACAGTGAGAAAAAATTATACAGAAGTAACTTAAATTTTTATTTGAAAAATGACATGACTTTTCTTAAGAAACTAACAATTACGAACGGAGGGAGAACTACATTTGTCACCAATAACATGCTACATTTGTCTGGTGTATTTTACATGATACTAGTTATCATATGTATCACCTTTCCTTATTTAGCTTTCTTCTAATAGGTAAATTACATATTGGCTTGGAAAAGATAATCAAGGTAAATCAAGATCCTTTCATTTTCAATTCTCAATTGTTTCTCATGTGACCTTTCATACGATGGAAAGTGGGACTGATCAATTATTTTGTAGGTCTCGATATTTACATCTTCTATATGTAATGTTCAGGTTGAGTAAAGATGAGAACGATATGTATTAGTATGTAATTTTATAAACATACTTATAACATTATACTCCCTTCGTCTCAATTTAAATGTCTCCTATGGGAGACTGTGCAAGGTTGACCTTAAAAAAAATACTTTTGAAATTACTTTTTAAATTTTTTGTACCATTCAAAAGATCTCAGTGAGTACTTTTAAATGATGTAAAAAAATTTCAAAAAAAAAACCTAGCTATATGTTTTCTTTTAAAGTAAAATTGGCACGACTTTACATAGGGGACATTTAAAATGGGACAGAGGGAGTATAATGGTAGCATGGCAATTCTGCAAAATTACCTCTGCGGAACGATACCACAACAATATTTTCAAACATGTCATCAGAAATTAAAAATGAAAGGAAGAAATATTCTATCTTTCTTTCTTTCTTTTTTAGATGAGAGAGAACTTATCTTCAAGCAGTTCTAAGATGAAAGAATGTAAATCTAAGATGAAAGAAGTTGCAAACCTTAATTTGGTAAATCACTGAAGCAATAACCGAAAACATAATGGTCTTTGTCTTCGATTTCTTCGCCTTCGTCTTTGTCTCTATCGCCATTGTTATCTGATGAAATCATGACATAGTTATAGACAAAACCCTACAAAGGAAGCGGCGGCTTTGCCCTACATAATAATGTCCGCATATGTTTTGTGAGTGGATATTTATAGAGTGACTATAGCCTCTGTTCATTGCACACCTGTAATCTTTCTTTTTTATTTTATTTTCTTAAAAATTGATGAATGATATTTGGTATCAAATATGAATATCACTTATCTAGCTTTTTTAACTTATTTAACCCAAAAACATGAAAATATTTTAAGCCCCAAATTTATTTTTATTTTTTTGGCTTGCTTGAAATTGTAAAATTAAGTTTTATGAAGAAAAAAAAAAAACTTACTTAAGAGCGTTTTCGTAGAAGGATTATGATTAATCTGCATGTTAACTTTTTTTTTTTGATAAACGGATATTCGGGCGAGCTTACCCGCACCTCGGCTAATTCTGGGGCTCTGGAGGTAGCGACCGGGTATAACCCCTAGTGGCTCCAAGAGCTTGCTGACAAAGGAAATCAAACCTAAGACTTTAGGTAGGAGCAAACCCCTAAGTCCCAAGATAATACCACATTGTCAACACTTGGGGTTTGGATGTCAACTTTATAATAAGCTGATCTATTATTTAACAAAGAGCCTGAACCTTTATTATAGGTTACAAAAACCTACACCAAATAAATCTCCAACTTATTTTATGTTTTTAAGTGAATAATCAAAATAATCAAAATGCAATAATGTAAGAGCATCCACAATGGCCTAATCAAAACCAAAAGGTTGCTAAGGTTAGCAATATTTGTCAAAAACAAAAGTGCTCCCATTGGAATAACCAAACTTAGCAACTCCTTAGCAACTAACCAAATTTGGGATAACCAAACCTAGCAATCTTTTGCCAATAACCAAATTTAGTGAATCCAAAATCTATCCAATTAAGTACATCCACCATTACACAAAATGATAAAAAGCTTCTCTCTCTCTCTCTCTCTCTCAATAATGTTTTCAAAAATTTATTTTTAATACCTGTTTTTATTGTAAAACTGTTTTTCCGAAAACAATTTTTTTTTTTTCAAAACTGTTTTTTTTCTTTTCAAATTTCAATTTTCTGTAGGAAAAAATTAAACTAATTTTGAGTAGGCAAAACAACAAGGATGGCATTGCCAAAAGCTCCCCAATAGAATGACATCCACCAAAGACTCAAGAAATGGAGTTTATGCCAAACTATTGTACAAACTGTTTATTTATTTATTTGGGAAATCAGTTTTTCCTTAAAATTTTTATTTTTAAAAAATTGTTTTTTCAAGGACTGATTTTTTTTTTTACACACTTTTTTTGTAGTTTGAAAAAGTTGTGTGGCAAGTTTTGATTATTCAAACTTGAAAATGTAATGGAGGGACCATTGTTTTTTTTATTATGGACAACACACAACAATGTGGCACTTGACATTGCCAACTTTAGCAACCTCTAAATAGATAACCAAAAGCTGATGTGGCAACTTTTGATTATTCAATTTTGGTTAGGACATTGTGGATGCTCTAAGGGGTAACAAGTTGGACCATGAGAGACAGAAAGGATGACTTGTTTACTCCTCGATTCTTGAATGAAAAGATTTCAAATATATATTAAATAATATATTAAATGTGCATGTGGTGCTCTTTAAATGGTAGCTCATCCATGTATTCCACCATGCATTGAAGTGGTAGTGACATGTGTATATTTAGTGTCTATCACGTTGCTTTATAAAAATATGTGCTCTAAACTTATTATGCTATAAAAATATGTGCTCTAAATCTTTTATTAACCAGAAAAGAAAGAAATTTGGAAGCATAATTGTTTTCTTTGTTTCATCTTTTTTTTTTTTTTCTCTTTTCTTGTTGATACTTTTATAAATTTTACTTGAAGGAAATTTTTTTCCTATTTTCCGTGTAAGGACCCGTATTTTTGTAAAAAAATTTCGGAAATAATGTTGGGGAAGTGTGAGAAATGTTTTTAAACACAATTTGGGGTCAATGTGAGTTGGTGATTGCATTTGTGGTGTCTTTAAAACACATTAGAGACACTAGAGGTGTGAGCGCAATTAGTGGGGTTATACATATATGTGTATGGCTGGGTTTTGGGAGCAAATTCACACACTCTACTCCCCCAAAAAACTAACGACACTTCCTCTCTCTACTCCTCTCCCAAATTTCCTCCATCTCCCTACAAAATTCACACCTCCACACCTCATTTCCTCAAGATTCAACCTCATACCCTACTTCTACGCGTGATTTGAGGTTTGGGACTCCGTGGTTTTGCTTAGAGCAAGCTCATTTCAGTTAGAGTTGGAAGCAAAGTCTAGGGTTTCTTTCCTTCTAATTTGGAGTTCAATCTTTGAGGTAGGAAACAATCTTCTACCTCCTCTAACTGTAAATTGGTTGAATGATTGCATTGTTGATATTCTTGTTCCCAAATTCCTTTCTAAACTTGTTATCACAATGGTAATGAGCTTGGTTTTTGATTGAGGTTGAGTTTTACATGTTTAGTTGGTAAAGTCATAAATAAGTTGTTGATATATCCCTCTCCTATGAGTAGTTGTTGTTTGGAACCTCAATTTTTGGCTTGAGTTGAAACCCCCTCCATTTTGGAAAAATCTAAAAATTTTGCTCGAGATGGCAAAGGGGGTATTGATACCCAACGTTCTGTTGAGATTTTGGTCACCATGTATCGATACAACTTTCACGGGCACGCCCCGGCTTCGTCCGAACTCTGCTTGAGGCGATTCTTGAACCATTGGAAAACTCTATGAGTCTACTTTCAAACCCAATTGGTCTCATATTCATAACCTTTGTATTTTGAGAGAAATGTATTTTTTCCAATCCAGGTGTCGGATTTTCTTGAGGTTCATAACTCTATTTTCATGTTCCTTTGCTTCGGGCCTTCATTGCTCATTCCTAAGCTTATCAAGTTGACTTCTAAGCTTTGGTAGCCTATCGTGGTATGAATGATGTTTTGTCATGATCTCTCACGTTCTTGGACACATGTTTACTTTGCCACAACCGACACACTAAGAGCTTTCAAACTAAATAAATTACGTGTATATTTTTGGACACTTGATTGTTTAATAAACTTTTGAAAATGATGATTTACTCATTCTAGGGCCACCATTTGGTGCGTCCCTAGCCAGGGGTGTTCGGAGCCCACAAAATTCGGCAGGGGTGTGCGGAGCCCATGAAATCTGGCAGGGGTGTTCGGAGCTCACGAAATCTGGAAGAGGGATTCATTTTCCTATTTAAATAAATGGTTATTTGTGAAGAAGTGAGAAAGGAAATTTTTTATGAAAATGACAATGTTTTGAAAGGATTGAATCAATGACACGATATGTAACATTTATGAGGAAATCTATGAACACTTGGGTTTGATTCCATCTTTGGGACATCTACTAGACATTCGATCATCAAGTTGATCTATTTTGGTCTATTTTAGTTTATTCATTCATGTGTATCACATCTCCATGTGCATGTTTCATCCTCTATACCCTTAGTGTTGGTAGAAAAGTTTCATACTGGCTAGTGAGCTCAACCTATCATTTCCAGGTACTCGGCAAGGCACGTGATGATTGGAATGCTTAACTTGTGGACACATACCATGAAGCTCATTTGACATGGAGTTATTTTATCCTCTCCATCGTTAATATATTTTGGGAGATGATCTTGTAACTTTGATTCCTTCAATCTTTTGACAAAACTTGGTTTATGTAATAACTCTTAACTATTCATTACTTATATGCATGGGTACGGGTACCTCTTGTAGAAACTCAGTGTACTTTGACTTTAACCTTTCAACGGATAAATATATGAATTTTGACTTATCCTACGTGGATTTTATTTGTATTTGGTTTATTAAATTTGAGGGCGTGACATCCTGAGTGTAAATACATACCTCTCAAATGGAAATTTCCTATATATATTCTCACAATTTGAATGACGACAGGACACTCCCTTCAAAAAAAAAAAATGATAATAGAGGATATACTCCTTCTAGCTAAAGCACTTTTAACGAAATCCTCATTGGATTTTTTTAATAAAGCGAAGTTAAAAGATAACCAAAACTTGAAAAGAGGAAATTAAATATAAAAGCAGTCTGTTAAGGTGTATAATAACTATTTTTCCTTATTTTCTTAGATTTTGTTTTAATTGTCGTATGCATGGAACAATAGATAAATGAAAGAATTACTAAGTTTCTTAATTTCATTTCATCCTTTAAATTCCAAAAGTATCAAATTCATCCATTTATGGTAATTACATTAATGGAAAAAGACAGACAATAACTACTTTTCTTATTTCTTTTTTTCTTTATATTTCCCAAGTTTCAAAGCACTATAAGTTGTCAAACTATGCATTTTCCCTTCTTTAAACCTTTTTTTTCCCATGATAATCAAGCCCCTATAACTTGTCATCTCACAAGTACCTCATTAGAAATCTCTTCATCATTCACGTAATCTGACTAATAGTTGACCACATAAATTGCATTTAATCACGTAGAACTTAAATAAATCCTTGTTGGATGTCTAAGAAAAGTGTGAAGTTTAGAAGGTAATTAAAACTTTCAAACGAGAAGAGGAAATGAAATAAATATACAAGCAACTATAGGTAAGGAGAATAATAAACATTCGCCTACTTTTTTCTAGATTTACTTTCAATTTTCCAAGCATTAAACGATAGATGACGGAAAGATTTATAATTAATTTCCACACCAATATATCGTATTTCACTTGCATTTTTATGATTGTCTACAAATACGGTTATCATTTCTAACTTAAAGTCATGTTAGACCGCTGATATATAATTCTCCACTCAATTTTTTTGATCATTTCCATTCTTATCAAACGGAACTTTAAGGAGTGAGATAGACTTCATGTAACGCCCCGATTTTCGGAAGTATTAATTAAGACAAATAATTAGGATTAATTTAATAAAAAGAGTTTCCATCAGAGTACACATTAGAAAACGTGAAATGCAGTCCATTACAAAATACTTAGTACGGTTTGAAAAATTAATATTACAAATCCAACATTAAAAATAGAAGGGGTGGGTTCTACAGATTTAGGTTTAACTCTGGATTCCACGGCTCCTCCTGAGCCTGGTCTATCGGATAACCCTCGGTTCTGAAATAACTGTCTCCTTCGACACCAACAGTACTTGTTTGATCACAGTCTGGCATAATACGTCCGAGTCACAAAGCAACATCATATTATTATACCAGGGTCACACGAAGTGTAACACCGTGAGCGATAAATCACTCAATAGCTACTCTAACCCACCCAACACTTGATAAACATATAAGTACAACATATATGATTGAAAAGCAGTAATTAAATGAATAAACAAGATATAATTCATAAAGCTGAAATTAAACACATAACTGATTTTATTACTAGTTATTAACTTACATGTTCATCTAAGTTCTCATAGATTCTAAACCTTAGGAACGTCTTTCTGATTCAAAACTGATATTCTTAACTCCTAGTGGACTTTTCGGCTAACGAGGCTCTGGTTCCGCTGACCCAATAATTGGGACCTTTTGGTTGACCGGCTTTAGCTCTGCTGACCACGACTTAATTCCTGGTAGAATTTTCGGCTGGCGAGGCTCTGGTTCCGCTGACCCGATAATTGGGATCTTTCGGCTGACCAGGATTTGGCTCCGCTGACCACAACTTAATTCCTGGTGGACTTTTTGAATTTGGCGAGTTAAGTTTCCTTGGCCAGGATAATTGGGACCTTTTCGGTGACCGGGGCTTTGGCTCGTGACCACGACTTAATTCCTGGTGGACATTTCGGTTGGCGAGGCTTGGGTTCGTGACACGATAATTGGGACCTTTCGGTGACGGGGCTTTGGCTCAGATTGACCCGCGACTTAACTCTTGGTGGACATTTAAATTTGGCGAGGCTCTGGTTCCGTGACCCGATAATTGGGACCTTTCGGTGATCGGGCTTTGGCTCCGACCCGCGACTTAACTCACGGTGGACATTTAAATTTGTGAGGCTCTAGTTCCGCTAACCCAATAATTGAGACCTTTCGACTGACCAGGCTTTGGCTCCGCTGACCACGACTTAACTCCTGGTGGACATTTCGGTTGGCGAGGCTCTGGTTCCGCTGACCCGATAATTGGGACCTTTTGGCTGACCAGGCTTTGGCTCCGCTGACCACACATACTCTTTACTTTCCGGTTTCCTTTAACTTAGAAACGTCTATGTGATCTACTACGTAAGTACCAACCCGGGAACCTATTTGTCCATTCTAACATCCAACACGTTTATGGAAAATGCACTTAACAGTAAAAGCAAAGCGATAACGATATCACAAGAGTCACAACCGAATATCTCGATTCACAAGTTCACGAAATTCAAGTAATCGAAAACTGGGGGTCTAAACGTAATAAATTCAACTATAGGGGTCAAAACGTAATTTACTAAACTATTGGGGTCAAAATGTAATTCAAAGAAATTATGGGTCGCCAACGTCATTTTAAGTAAGTATAAGGGTAACAAAAGTAATTTCACGGTCTAGGGTCCTTAGTGTAATTTACAAACTCTGGGGGCCTTTTTGTAAATAACATAATACAAGGGCAAAAAGGTAATTTTCCCACGACGAAGGGTAAACACGTAAAATTACCTTATTTTGGTTATTCATGACATAATTTGACTCCAAAAGTAGTTCCTTGAATTTTAGTAAGTCCAAAGCTATTATAACGGTGATAAAAATAACAAAGGGCCAAAACGGTCATTTTACACTACGAAGGGTATTTTAGAAATTTTAATACACTCATAAACTTTCACTAATGACATTTAATTGATAAAAAGTAGGAACATAAATATCTTTGTAGATTAAGCCACATACTTTATAAAACTACACTTTTAACCCTTAAGTTTAAGACCAAGAACGAGAACAAGATTAAACGTAACATGAATACATTAAATCTCACATAAACACTTGAATAAGTCCTAATCATGCTTGAGAATTTAAACACATGAACCAAAATGAATCTAGGGCTTAACATGCATGAAAAACATGGTTTAAGGTCAAAACTGTCGAAACTAGGAACACAAGGGGCCTAATTGTAATTACAGAATTTAAATCAAAGTTGGAGGGAACATTCTATACCCGTAGTCTGGACAGGAATATGGTGGTCCGGACTATCGTCACAGCAAAAACAGAGCAACTTGCGTTTTTGTTCGGGTTTCGTGAAACCCTTCACCTTGGGCCTTAACCCTTCGACTAAAAACTACCCCTAGGATATTCTAACACATACAAATGCTTAGGAATGATTGGGTAAGAGCCTCTACCTTTTTTTGCGAAGATTTGGCGAAAAAATGGGGTTTTGGCGAAAAACCGGCGGAGGGAGCTTCTTGGGCCGACTTGGCTTGCTTGGACGGTGAAATGTGGATGCCTAGGAGTGCAATTGATGAACTTGTGGAAGAAGATTGAATTTCGTTGGGTTTGGAGGTGGAAACCCAAGTTTTGGCCTTATTTTCTCTCTCTAGAACTCCATAGCCCAGCTTAGAGCTTTCTCTCTTTTTCCTTGCTATTTTTCTATGTAATGGTGATGTGTGGGAGTGTGAGAGAGTGAGGGACGAAATAGAGGGGTTTATGAAGGGTGAGGGTGGAGTGTTTGGGTTGGGGTGGTGTGTGGAAGTGGTTAAACACATGTGGGATGTGAGGGGATGACAAGAGGGTTGATTGGAGTTGTTGGAGGCAGAGAGAGGGTGGAGGGAGGTCTGATTTTGCAGGGGAAGGGGTGGAGTGTGGTGTTGGGTTGATTTGGAAGAAGTAGTGGGGTGGTTGGTGGAGTGTGGAGTGAGTATGTATGTATATATGCACACATGTGTGTGTATGTGTTCTAGTATTACTTGTGTAGGTGTATGATTGAGTATAATTATGTATAAAATGAATTTATAAAAATATAAAGCTTGCAATTAAAATGTAAACGTGCCTTGGGGTCGAATTTGTAGCAATTTAGAAGTATTAGGGTATAAACCGTAGTAATTACAAATTAAGGGCCCTAAATGAAATTAGAAATTAAATTAAAGTGATTAAAACAAAATTAAATAATCCTAAATTTTATTAAAAATTTCGGATTATTACACTTCATATATAAGTAAACTCAAAATTTGTCTTTCATTGCAAATGTTTTCGTGCCTCCTGTATAGCACATTTTGCAATTTCTAATAAGTGTGAAGTTTATATCTGTTGGGTTATAACGAGGAGTAGAAGCACATTAATTTTGTAACGCCCAATTTTTCAGAGGAATTTATTAAATCTTTTTCAGAAACAAAATAATTAACTAAAACATAATCAAGTTATTTAGCAATGGAAATTTGTTCTAAATATGTTATCTCAAAACCAAATTATTACTAAATTTATCAATGTGTGGCCCAAAAGGTGCTCTCAATGGAAGAATAATCAAAGTTAGCAACATCTTAACCAATATTCAAATTTTGGCCTTTGCATACCCAAAGTTATCTATCTTTTCACAATAACCAAATTTAATGGACCCACAACTCCTCAATTAAGTACACCCATCATTACATGAAAACTTTCTCTTGATTCTCTCCCTCCCCTTTTCAGCAATGTTGTCAAAAAATTATATTAAAAAAATTGTGTTTTTTCAAAAAACTATTTGTTTTCGAAAATTGTTATTTTGAAAACTTTTTTTCTTTCAAAAACTACTTTTTTCATAAACTATTATTATGAAAATTGTTTTTTTCAAAAACTGTTTTTAAAAAAAATTGAAAAAAAAAAAACCGTTTCAACTAAAAAGGCTGTTTTTTTTAAAATAATTTAGTTTTTTTTATAGTTTGAAAATGTGATATAGCACTCAATGTTGATTATGCCATTGTGGATCTCTACATTGTTCACTTTAGCCATCCTCTAAATGGATAATGAAAAAATGATGTGGCTACTTTTGGTTATTCAATTTTGAGTTACCAGATACCCTTACATTATAATTGAAATACTTAATTAGTTACGAAAAATATAATCACATGACTGGAAATTGAAATTTCATTAAAAGGAACCACTACCGGTTTCAGCCTTCAAAGGGCTCTTCCTCAACAACTATGTCTGTGATCTAAAAATGTTGATCTTCCATTCAGCTTTCGGCACCTGACATAAAATGTTAGGATAACAAGTACCATAAGTGAATAACACTCACAAGATAGACTTCTACCCTTTAACACTTACCTTTGCAAATAATAGTCAGTAGAAGGAATTGAAATATAAAAATGAAGTACGCGATTAATTTTGTTTCTTTAATAAATATTGTCCTTAGAAAATTCTAGAATTTCAACAACAATGAACATCCTCCTAACTTAACCACCAAACTATGACGGGCACAGGATCCACACTCCTTGAGGATGTACATACATCACATTCCTGGGATGCGCATATAGTACATGAGGATGCACGTACAACACATGAAGATGTGCATAAGATGCTTCCAAAGTCTAAGGATAGAAATGCAATTTGTTAGAGTCCTAGGGATAAATTTATAATTTTTCTGAGTGTAGGGTAAATCATAGGGGTTAATGTGTAATTTATCAAACATAAGGGGTGAATTTTTAAATTAAATAATTCTAGGGATAAATTTTTGATTTATCCAACTTTAGAGATTAGTTTGCAAGGGGTTTTTTTTAATGGAAAAATTATTCAATAAAACAAAGAAACTCGACAATGGGTATACCGAGATGGGGCGAAGAGAAATCCAACCAAAGGTTCAATGAAAAAGAAAAAAAAAACCATGGAAACAAGAGAAAATTACCAAGAGATGGCATTGACTAGGACTAATTACCACTTCATTAGTCCCAACTACATAAGTACTGAAATTACCAAAATCATAAGATGATAAAACAACTCTTCATATGATGTTCACAAATGTCATGCACTTCAAGCATTCTAACTAATCCTCCTCAGCTAGTACCTGAAAACAAAAGGGGTGAGCATTCACTTCGCCCAATATGGATTTATTTTCCTGAATTAATAAAGGCATAGGAGAAATGATGAGCATGAGGCATAATGCATTCTAAACATTCTCAAACAAGTTTCATAATGTATGGCTTTATCGTAGAGCAACTTTTCACACACACACACACCTACTCATACCCACATGATAATAAATTCAAACTATCGACTACCAAATTTCCTCTTACCACGTGACTAGTCATAACATTCCAACTTTAAAAAACCTTGTATGCTTTCTCGAAGTTTAATCAATCGGGTCCGACAACCCTCATAAAACCATGCCTACTATACCACAAAGTTCACATTAGAGAGACCAAGTACGTCATAAACTTCTCAACAAACATTCCGATATGTGTGACCCCATACATATCTCAACACGCATTCTAGGTGTGTTGAACCCCATACATATCTCAACATGCATTCCAGGTATGTGTGACCATGCACGTACATTGTTAACCAATACCCCTTGGCTATCCAACATGTCCCCAAGTGTCCATTGGCTCTACGAATACTCATGTGTCCCACAATGTCCACGCAACCCATAAATGTCTATATGTCTCACGCATGCCCACGTATCTCCTAAGTATCCAATCATTTCGTTGATATCCTAAGGTCCCCTGAGTACCCGTATATCTCACCAATGCCTGTGTCTATACATTTACTCATCTTAGGTTCCCGTCCATTCTTCTAATTGACTACCCAACGCCTGAGAAATTTGGGATCCTCTTCCGAGTCACTCGAGCCTCATAGAACTCTTCCTAACAACACACCGCTTGGTGTTCCTAGTGACTTACATCATCTCCATTCCATTTGACTTTTCAAACCCTTCGACTAACTATAAATCCATTTATATCATTTTCAAATATATCAGTTAGGTTCGTCTTGCTACACCACTCAGTGTCCACCAATGTCTACTAGGTATCATATCCTCACATAACATTCTCCTTCATGATACCAATTCAAAATACGTTTAGCAAATTCCTAGTTGGAATCACAAGTATACGACGAACAGAGTGAAGAGGGACTAAACGAGCGCCAAGGAAGGGTTGGGGTAAAAAGACTGTAGACACCCCAATTTTGATGACTTGTGCATCCCCAATGATGAAAAGAATGCTCAAAATATACCTCAGAACAATTGCTTTAGTCAGATGGATCAAAGGAACCAAAAACCCGAAACCCACCTAAATCATACGGCCCAAAACCCATAACCATACGGCTTGAAATTCTCTTTGCACCGTGCAGTGTTGCAATGTGCACCATACGACACACTTTTGATGCCGTACGGCACCCTTGTCCCATCAACAGGATTCCCACGATTGCTTAGCAGCTCAGAACAAATGTTAATACTCGGCAAATGATGAGATTCTTGGCGTAAGGGTATCGCCCAAATCATGAGATCTTCCGATGCTTCGTCTATAAAAATAGTGAGAAGGGAAGGCCAAAGGATGAATTCACAAATTCTCAGAAAAATTTCTCTCGGAAAGAAAACTTGTCGAACCTCGTTACTCTGTGAAACCCATCTTCAAGCTTAAATCAAATAACCTTACAACTACCATTTCTAGCCTCCAAACAGATCATTTTCAAATACTTTGATCATAGTCAAGCAAACTCAGAGGGCATTTATTTGCGTCCAAATTGAAGTGATAATCTTTCGAGGGGAGTCTCCATTGGGCTTGAGGGGAGCTCCGTAGCTTCCTTGAGCTCAAACGGAAAGGTTTTAATAAGGCTCAAGCCTCTCGAGTAAGCATCACACGATATTATCCATTGTGTGGGATGTCGTCCCTGAAAATGAGGTACATTCCTTCATCAAAACCATTTTCCAAACCTACTTTTATAAATAAATAACATGGTTTTTGCATAAAAACAGAGGTTGGTTTCAATCGGACAAAAATGGAAATTTTTGGAATTTACAACGCATAGAGGCACCGTACGGCATCCTAGAGGTACCGTACGGCATCCTAGATGCACCGCGCAGTGTGATTTGATACGCCATACGGCTTCACTAGAAAAATATTTTGGATGCTTTGTTTTCTGAAACCCGACACTCTGTTTTCTAAAACCCGATGCTCTAATTTTGGTAAAAACCAGTGGGGTCAAATTAAAAATGACCCCCTTTACTTCGTATTTTTGCATTTATATCCTCTCTCGGTTGATTTTCTTGCATTTATATACTTGATTGTGTGTTGTTTAATTTGTTATCATTATTTATTTCTTTTAAGCATGTTATTATCTGATATATTGTTTATGTGAAATAAAGTTTTTCGATAAAATCTTTCAAAGAATAATCCCACAAATGTTCAGTAAAGACCGGAAAATTCCGAACATGCGGGGTGCATTTTTAGAAACAAAACCTTCCCCACAGGTAACCTGGCTCCCGAACCCAAATCTCTATTTTTCGCAGATCAAACCCTTTTTCAGTGGCACAAAAGTCATTTCTTTTTCTAAACGGTTTCTCGGGTACCTAACATTTTCCAAAAATTAAACCCGGATGGCGACTCTAAAATTTTTTTTCCTTTTTCGAATCGCCCTTTTCACAAACACAACCAAAACACATGGACCACCTGCGCACTGCGACGTCCACAAAATGGCGACTCTGCTGGGGATCGATATTTTGTAAATTAATCTTTATTTTGACATTTTTACACTTGTAAAACGACCTTTTGAAAACATTACACCAAGTATGTGCTTCACGCTGTACTAGAAAAGATTGATGTCAGGGTGAAAGCCCGATCAGTCTGGATTGGAGCTTTCCCGGTTGTTTGCATGAGTAAAATTTCAAGGTTTTGATTAATTTAAAAGCGAGCCAAACTTGAAAAATATTTGTGGGATTTTTGAAAAGATTTTTATTGTTAAACTTCTTCATTGCACGTGCATGGTTACTAGCATCATCACTGCGTCCTAGTTACCCTACCCAGCTTCCTGGTGTTAGGACATCCCAAGATTCTCGGCAACTTTGGATGATGATGAGTCAGCCTGCCATTACTACCCTTGTCACGTCAGTATTCTTGGTTCAAGGGAGGCAAATATTGGCTCTAGTCTAGGAACCCCCTTAAACCAAAATCGGTTTTTGCATATAGATAACCATAAAACTTTCCAACCTAAGAAAGTAACCCACAGGGTAGGATTATGTGATACATCCTTCTACGTGTTTACTACTTTCCTATACCCTGTCAGAATGCTGCCTGTTTACCGCTTTTTGCACATACCATGCTACTTGTCTACTGCTTTTGTATATACTGCTCTCATTTTGCATGCATGCACCAATTAGATTGACCCTAGGATATCCCTCCACTCACTTGAATGTTGCCCCAATAATCTCTAGTTAGGCGTATAACAAAAATCCCATTTTTCAAAAACCATTGCAAATAGGCTCTGCTTTTCTCTAAATAAAACCGGTGCTCCTCCTGTCAGAAAACAATGGCTGACCAACTGAGCAACAAGAGACTCAAGTCTACCTTCTCCACTTACCACAACGCCCCCATATGGATCATTAAGGATTGTGAATCCCCCAAGCCTGCGGAGAAGAGCCCTGATGGTGAAAAGCTCTACAAATGGGTTGACCAGATCATCGAGCCCAACTAGTCAAACATGATGAATTAATGGAACAACACTGAAAGCCATCCAGGTTGGAAGTTCCACGTCATGCCAGATAATAGATCAGATATGCTCCCAGACAAGATCACTGTCATGTACAAAGAAGACGATGAAGACTTTTGTCCCATGCAGCCAGTCAAGTACTTTGATGAAGAAGGTAACCCGATGTACTACTTCGTCGACCTAGTCACTGGCCACAAATACTAGGACAAATGCAACTGCGACGGCTGCTACAAGGACTACCTTCGTGACAATAAGGATGTATCCCCCCATCAGCTCCAGGAACAGCATGTTAAGGAGGAACAGCGGGAAGAGGAAGCCAAGGCCCGCAAAGGAAAGCAAAAGCTCAATGAAGCCAGTTCACCATCTACCCCGGTCATCCTAACTCATCCCATCCCGTGAAGCCACAGCCTTAACAAGTTGAAGTGTGTGCCTCAACCCGACCTGATCAAGCTATCAAGGGGCTTTTTGGAATAAAGCCAGCATCAGTTGCCTAGTCTAAATGTCGAGTCTATTGCAGTTGTTTATCGAGTCTATTGTTGTATTCTGTACGGGTTATTTGCTGAGTCTGTTAGAACTCCTTTTATATCACTTCATGATTGGGTGATCAATGAAAAAAGACATCTTTTCATAAAAATTTGGGAGCCAATTTCCAGTCTTGAACTACGTTACAGCCTGATTCCTCTCCATGGGGATACGTAGGCTGTCTGGTCATTGTATTTAGTAGAACCAGAGGAAATTGGGGCACATCATGCATGGCACATCATTCATTCATGTAAATAGATTGCATGTACAGTATAATTTAGTTTGTTCATACCATCAGTACATAACCATTAGCAAAAACAAGAACACTCCTGCACCTAGTTGGGCTCGAACTCCCCAACAACGATTAATTCAGACTGAGTCAAGAGCAGAACAGTCAGCTAGCCTTCCAGTTATGACCAAGACCATAGAACAAATAGAGAAAGATGAGGTTCAAATTCTCAAAGAAGCTTTGGAAGATCAACGAGCCACTCATAGCAAGCAAATGGCCCAGATGATGATCCTGATTCAAGACATTACTTCCTGGTTACCTTCACTAACTGGGGAATCATCAAACAATCACCCGGAAATGGAAACCATGATGGCCAAGGTAGCCAAGCTTGAGAAATCAGTTCAGAAGCAAGAAAAGGTCGTCGCTATAGGCATTGACATGCAAAAACTATGCATGGTCCCTGATGCCAAGCTGCCTGACAAGTTCAAGCCAATCGACTGAGACAAATTTGATGGAAACGGTGATTTGAAAGCACACCTGCAAACGTACATGGTACCTTATCCATGTATGATGTGGAGAAGAACGCCATGGCTCAGATGTTTCAACAAACCCTGATGGGATCTACACTTCGTTGGTTTCTTCTTGACAATTCAAAGAAGAAGACCTGAGAAGACATTGGGGCAGCCTTTGTGGATCAGGACAACTACAACATCCAACTGGAAATGACCACTCGGGAATTGGAATCTACAAAGATGGGAAAGAACGAGTCTTTCACCGACTTTGTGAAACGCTGGACCAGGAAGGCTTCATAGATATGGGCGGGCCCTCTGAGAAAGAATAGATGAGGATTATCACTCTGTTCTTTGAACCAGACTTTGCTAAACACCTAGTGGTCTTCCAGACCTCCGCTGACTTCAACACCTTTTATGAAGCTGGCCTTGATGTTGAAGATGCAATCCACATTGGCATATTTGACAAAAAAGAATCTGTAACGACCCGAATTTTCGTAAATAAAAATTTTGTTTAAAAATTTAACTAATTAATTTAAATTTCAGTTTATTGGAATATTTTTCTATTAAATATTGTTTAATTCTTTTGATTCGAATAAATATAAACCTAGCCATGTATATGTGCGTGCGAGACCGAGTAGCACATCTGTTACAATACCGCCACACCCGGAGACCCAGTTTAATACCCGAAACATACCCAACTGCCGTTCTTACCCTAACCAACCGCCTTGGTACCACCTAGTTCCATTACCTCTCAACCCTAAGAACTTGGTGCTAACCAAGTTAGAGTTAGAGAGAGAGAGATTCGGTAGAGAGACAGAGATGCCGAGAGAGAGAGAGAGCTTGGTAGAAGGGAGTGAGGTAGAGTGTGAGTGTGTGCATAAGTACACTTGCACATGCAAGATTCTTTGGTTGGTCACTTGCACAAGCAAGTTAAGGATTTTGAGGGATTCCCACCTAGCCTACATTTTGTACCCAACTAGTTAGAATAAGCCTTGATATTTTGTTAGTAACCTATACATATCCACACCATACATGCATTTTGTGTATATCTAACCCTACAAACATCCTATAACTTAGGTAACCATGCAAAACCTACACAACTAAGAGCATATATTTCCCCACTACTCTTTCCCACCCTCACATCAATGTACTCTCACCCAAGATTCCCCTTTGCTTGCAAGAAACCACCTAAAACTAGCCTTAAAACTAGGGAATCTACTAGGGTACTTGCCATGTGCCATACAAGCATCACATATTCTCCCCCACACTCAAAACTTTCGGCCCTATGTGTGTGTGTGTACCAAAAATTTTAGAGGGAGAGAGAGGGCTCTCACTTGCTATAAATAGCCCACCTATTGTGCTTTGAACCAACTTTGCACTTGCCTCATTTGTTTGTCTCTCTATTTTCCCAACAAACCAACCACTTCTACCACCTTTAGCTCACCTATTTTAGTTCTAATTAGCTACTTGTTAAGCTAATTAGTGAGCAAGTTAGGAGTCTCTCCATCTAAGGATAGCTTTTCGGCTTCCGGTTTACACCCGGAAATTAAGGTAGTCTACTATACTAACCTTCTAATTAGTTATTTCTAGATTTATTATGATGTTCTAATAAATTGTCTAAGCATGATTTTAGAAGTTTGATTGAGTTAATTTATGCATGCATTAAATTAGTAGCATGTTACTTAGTGTTTAAGAAAGAGGATTTTATGATTGAAAGATTAACAAGAATGTTAATAAGGTTCTAATTAGAATGGTTCTTCATGAAATTTGAAGTGAGATTAATAAGATTAAAGAGAATAGAAGTTTATTAGAAGTAATTAGTAGTTGATTAGAAGATATGTATTTTTCTAGACAAGATTCTAGTGTTATATCATGAAAGCATTAGTTATTCATTGTTGATCCAATAAATAATTTTTCCTAAAATAATATTTGTGCTATAGTTAGTGAGAAAATTGTTACTTACTAGAAGGAAAGAATAAATACATTATGGAAATTTTTGTAAGAAAGTATGATATTTTAAATGAATAAATGTGAAGAGAGAAATTTCTATAAAAGTTTCCTAAAAATGCTTTTACTAAATCATTGTGAGTATAACTTAAGGTCTTGAGAAAAAGCAAAGAATGAATAAAGAGAGTTGATGAGATTTGCTAGAAAGAAAATTATAATTTACTAACTAAAGAAAGAGATGATTTAAACAAGATTATTGGAAGAAAAGTTTCCTAGAAATTAAAGAGTACATTTATGGAAGAAATGGAATATTTTGAAAACTCATAACTAGTGGAGCTAAAATTTTGATGAGGAATTTCTAGAAAAGAAGTATATGTTTAAATGATTTTAGAGAAAGCAAATTGACTAGTTTTATTCCCTTGGAAAGGATAAAAAGAAAAGATAGAAAATGAGGTTGATGAGAAAAGAGATTGAGAGATTTAGAAATATTATTTTAATGAAAGTTGGTGAAATAAACGTGTGATTTTATGTGGGAAAATATTATATTCTAGAGAATGGGTGAAATTAATTATATGATTTATGTGGAAAAATGTCTAATTGGAAAGATATGAAATTTAGAAGAAATTATGAAATATTGCATGAGCATGATTTGAGCATGTAGCGTTGAGCACGTATGCAATACGATTATGACACCGGACTTAAAATCTTGAATCGCGATTGACGGAAAAATAGAGATGAGAATGAAAATAGATTTTTTTTTTTTTAACGGGAAATGAAATGAAATGAAATTTGAAAATGAAATGTGATGAGATGAGTTGAGTTGTTACAACCTCAAGTTCGTGGAGAGAACTTGGAGGAATGGTCATAATGCGGTAGTGCAGTGAGAGCACCACTTCCAGTTCGCGGAGAGAATTTGGATGTTTGGGCTAAGCGTGCACAACACACGATGAACGGACCTCATAAACAGACTGGTTAAGTTCAGTGATATGAGACAGCCAGGACTGTGTCATGTGAATCGCGGGGTGGACGGACCATGCAAACAGGCTATTAAGATCGATGATGCACGACGACCGGGACCTCGAGCGGAAAGGTTGGTACCGTCAGTTGAGAGGAGGCGTAAACGGACCAATAACTTTCGAGTGGTGTGAGATATATGAAATTTGAAGAAGAATGCTGAAAGAGGCACTGATTTGAGAAAAATAGATTTTTGAGAAAATATCGATAAATGAGATAAAGTGAGAAAAACGATTAAGATTGTTGTGATAAACAACATGTGGCAAAACTTCGCGATATTGTTTTTTGCGCACGTTTACTCTGATCCGCATTGACACGCATGAGGCATTGCATGGTTTTACCGCTCATAAGTTATATGTACTGTTCTTACACATATTGTTCTAGAATTGCTACTTAGAAGTTTAGTGTAGTGAACTTCTGGGCTTTGCTCACGGTGTTGCATTCGTGTGACCCTGGCATAATACCATGATGTTGCCTGTGCAACTCGGACAGGGACACTATTATGAAGACCGGTCTGTTGGAGCATGGAATGCTGCCGGCATG
The DNA here is from genome assembly GCA_022606695.1 of Vaccinium macrocarpon. Classification (NCBI taxonomy): domain Eukaryota; kingdom Viridiplantae; phylum Streptophyta; class Magnoliopsida; order Ericales; family Ericaceae; genus Vaccinium; species Vaccinium macrocarpon. The sequence goes on along the minus strand of CM040170.1, from coordinate 15,516,711 downwards.
GGGAATGACCCGGCGCAGGGATAGACGTCGCCCTAGGACCACCCCAGTTACTATTTATATTATGATTTTGGATATTGTAATGATGGTTGTAATAACACTACTTAACGTGCCCAAATCTTGGAGGCGTTACAGAATCCGTTTCTCGGCCTAAGCGAGTCTACTCTGGTAATGACAATACCCTTTTCGGACCAAATACGTACAGTCCAGCTCAAGCCAGTTCCTCCAATCCCAAACCAATCAAAATCGAACCAGTAAACCAGAAAGCCACCCAATCACCACTTATCCAAAACACCTTCCAGCCAAGAAGAGATTTTACCAATTCCCTTTCCCTCTTACCACTATCTACAAAAAGATCCTCGAGAAAAATGCCATCAAGCCTCTCGATCCACCTAAAGAGCTTCCTGCAAATCACAACCAGAATGTCTACTGTGCCTACCACCAAATGCCCGATCATCGTACCAACAATTGTATCCGCCTCAAACACATAGTCCAAGACTTGGTTGATGATAGAACCATCCCAATTCCAAAACAAAAGCCCAATACCATTTCCAATCCCTTACCCAACCACAAGCAAAACGTCCAGATCAACCAAGTATCCTTCAACTCCACTTCAAAAGGCCAAAACCTTACTCAGTTCAATCTAAGCCTATACATCGTGCCAGTCTCTGAACCTAAACCCTATGAACCAGTGTCCAAAGACCCGAAGGTCTATGCCATTGGAACTTTTGAACAGAAACTCAAATGGGGTGACCTCACTGAAGAAGAAGAATGGGCCATGAATGATTAAGAATGGGAAGATTCCCAACAAGTATTGTTTAGTTCTTCGCTAATCTCTTGGGACCCGAGCCAGTACATCATCCTAGAATGTCACGACAAGCCAATTATTTAAATACCAAAAAATCTCAGCATCAGCCAAGTTGAAGAGACGACAATTTGTGCTGACCCACTAGACGTAGTCTCACTCTCAGCCTTGTTTGAGGAATCTAAAAATTATGAAGAGCTTTAGCACAACTTTTCATGTACCCATTCGCAATTTCCCGAAGAAGGGAATCGGCAAGCCATCAAAACTGTCTTCAGTGATCACGATTGGTTCCCTTAGGCATGCATTATCGGAGAATCCCTCCCACAGCCATCCGCACCATTTCCACACACTTCCAACATATCGGTTCTGGTCACCGACCCCTAGACAATCACGTGGAATGAAGACAAAGTTATCGACATCCAAGTTGGTAGTGACGAAGTGTGGACAATCAATAAATCAATGCTAGACCAGTCTTTTGGCAAGATTCAGAGGTGGCACCTGAAAACAAAATTGGAAATAGTCGATATCAACAGTCATGAAACTCTAGACAGTTTGATAGACTTATGGTCTGAAGATCAACATGAATTACAGAAAAGAAAAAAAAAGCCATCAAAGCTGGCAAGCGCAAAGTAGGTGAAGGATTTGAAGACTTTTGGGGTGAAAACCAACAACTCTGGGAAGACACAATCGATCGGGTAATGAGAAGCGGCCGAATCTACCAACCGGCCAACCATCAAAGAAACATCTCACATCGAACTCTGCTAGAAGAATTCATTTAGGATGATCCCGTTTAGGAAGATTCATCTCCGATCGAGCCAGAAATTACTACTCAACCACCTCAAAGGAATCGAGCAACAGCAGAAGACTTAGTTTAAAAGCAGCTTGAAAGAACTTCAGCATTGGTCTCAATTTGGGGTCTACTCTCTTCCTCCCAGGAAAATTATCAAAAGGTGGTCAAAGCTTTGTCCAATATGGAAGTACCACCTGATACTCCCCTGGAAACGATGGTAGCACTACTCACTCTAGCTCACGCAAAGCGTTTGATTGTCTTCACTAAGAAAGATTTACCCCTAGAAAGAGCTGGTCATAACAAACCTTTGCATATCACTCTCAAATGCATGAGAAAATAGGTCTCAGTTGTTCTGCTTGACAACGGATCCATTCTAAATGTGTGTCCTCTGCGGACAGCCTACTGCTTGGGTTTCAAGAACAAAGACTTCCAGCCTTCTAACCTTAGAGTCCGTGCACATGACAACATGCGCAGGGATGTAGTGGGGATAGTCCAGATAGAAGTAGTAATTGAAAACTTCAAAACATATATTAAGTTCCATGTGCTCGACATTCCGTCATCTTTTAACCTGCTACTGGGTAGGCCTTGGCTCCATCGATCTGACATCATCGGGGTCCCCTCTTCTGTACCCCAGAAAGTCCAACTCGGTCTGGCCACGAGAACTTTAACCATTCATGAAGATTCAAGAATCCGTCCCCATGTCCCTGACAATGCACCGTTACTTGAAATTGCTCATGGAGAAGAAGATGTCACTCTCGGTGGCTTCTCTTTCGACACTTCAGGATGAGTCCTTACCGTCAAAATGGATGAAGACTTCTCAGTCAGCTCAACTGCTTTAGAAATAATGAGAAAAATGGAATACCTGCCTGACCAGGGGTTAGGTCTGAACAATCAGGGGATGGCTGAATTCCCCAAGTTTTTAAAAAATAACCACTACTTCGGTCTCGGTTATGATTCAACTGATGATGAACTAAGAAAAGGAAAGAGGTTGCAAACTGGTGCCATGAAGAAACCCATTTAGTTTGTGAAGGCTCCAAAAGCTATCTATCAAGGGGAACTAGAACCATTCTGGGACATGGAAACAAAGACTAAGCTGCCAGGCTTCGAAATCTTTGTAGGAGACACTTGGGACAGTGACGATGAAGCTAAGAAGAGGGAAGACCTGGTTAAGGAACTCCAAGTTCACTGGATCAAAACTCTTGACTCAGGGAATCTTCAATCGTTGTTTGGGAAAGAGAACCTGATAGGTGCAGAAGAAGACGAACCTACTGCGATGCTGTTTGATTTGAATCCTGATTTGGAGCTTGCCCAAGAGGTACAGTTGATGATGCTGAGCCAGGATGCCCTTAGATATCTTACTGCACTCATTGTGGATGCCAATGGAAATTATAAAAATTGCACTTTTGTACCTAGGATTACTTACATTAGCACTGAATTTAAGTCAAAATCTAAGTCTAGCACTGAGTCTGAGTCTAAACCCGAACGTGTATCTATCATTCCCCCACATCGTCACTTTTCCTTTGAATTGGAGTCCACCTTCATGTATCACGCCCCTGGGGCCCCCGCATTTGTTATCAATAAAGTAGACTTTGCTTATCTTGTTGTATCCGAAATTAATTGTGTTGACCCCGACAATGAAGGGATTTAGTTCGAGGAAGAAATTCCAGAAGAACTTCGATCTCTAATCAGAAGTGAAGACAAAAGGCATGCTCAGCCTATAAAAGAAGAAATTATTTCTATAAATTTGAAAAATGAAAGCAATCCGCGCATGGTTCAAATTGGTTCCGAATTATCTACAAAAGAATTCAAAGCCCACTCGGATCTCCTGAAAGAATTTGAGGAAGTTTTTGCACGGTCACACTCAGATGTGCCTAGTATCGACCCCAAGATTGTGGAGCATCGAATCCAGCTTTATCCGGATGCGAAGCATACCAATCAGAAGCTGAGGAAAATGAGGCCTGACTGGGTGTTGGAAATCAAAAAGGAAATCCAGAGGCAGATAAATGATGGGTTCTTGATGGTAACAGAATACCCTTAGTGGGTTGCAAACATCGTTCATGTACCTAAGAAAAATGGAAAGATTCAAGTCTGTGTAGACTTCAAGCATCTAAACAAGGCCAGCCCTAAAGATGATTTCCCATTGCCTCACATAGATGAACTTGTGGACAATACTGCAGGGCATGCACTCGTTTCTTTCATGGATGGTTTCTCATGATACAACCAGATTCTCACGGCTCCCAAAGACCATGAGAAAACTACCTTCACCACAGAGTGGGCACTTACTGTTATAGGGTAATGCCCTTTGGATTGAAAAACGTCAGGTCAGCCAATCAGAGGGCGACCACAACATTACTACATGACATGATCCACAAGGAAGTCGAAGTTTACGTGGATGACATGATCGTCAAAGCCAAAGAGAAGGAAGGGCACTTACCTACACTTAGAAAATTCTTCAAAAGGATTCGCAAGTACTGGTTACGTCTCAATCCTGAGAAATGTACGTTTGGAGTCACAACTGGAAAGATGTTGGGATTCATGATCACTACACGAGTAATTAAGATAGATCCTTCCAAGATCATGGCCATTCTCAAAATGGAGCCACCATGGACGATTCATCACCAAGTTAACCTCCACTTGCGAGCCAATGTATCAATTACTCAAAAAAAGCGTGCCATTCAAATAGGACGGTAGATGCCAAAAAGCTTTCGAAGCCATCAAGAATTATCTCTAAAACCCTCCAATGTTGATGCCACCAATGCCAGGGCAACCCCTCATTATGTACTTATCTGTCACCTCATCAGCAATGGGATGCATGCTTGCACAAGAAAGCAAAGGTGGGAGTGAGAAAGCAATCTATTACATTAGCAAGAAAAAGGCAGGATGCAAGGAGCGGTACACCTCCCTGGAGAAGGTTTGCAGGGCTTTAATATGGGCTTCCAAGAAGCTGAGAAGCTGAGACACTATATGTTAGCCTACTTAATAAAGCTTATCTCTCGAATGGACCCCTCAAATACTTGTTTGAGAAACCAGCACTCACGGGTAAGTTGGCACGCTGGTTGTTTTTGCTAGCTGAATTCAACATCAAATACGTGACTCGAAAGTCTGTAAAAGGAAGAGTTGTCACTGAATTTCTAGCCGATCATCTGGTAGAATGTCCAGAAGATGTGGACTTCAAATTTCCCGATGAAAATTTGATGACCACAACCAATGATGTATGGGTGCTATATTTTGATGGGGTTGCTAACCAAAAGGGATTTGGGATTGGAATTCTACTTATCTCACCAGAAGGGGCACACATCCCTCTTGCTTTCAAGCTAAACTTTGAGGTCACCAACATCAGAATATGAAGCATGTATCGTGGGGGTGGAAGCTGCACTCGAAATAGGTGCCAAAAGATTGAAAGTGATCGGAGATTCCAACTTGGTGGTTTTGCAAGCAAACGGCGACTGGAAGGTCAAGGAAGACAAGTTGAAGCCTTACCATAAGGACCTTGACGATCTGATCCATCAATTCCAAGTTGTCGCTTTCACTCACGTGCCCTGATTAAACAACCGGTTCGCCAATGCCTTGGCAACATTAGCTTCAATGGTGGAGATACCTAATAGAGTCAAGCGCTGACCAATTATGATTGAACAAAGGGACAAGCCCGTTTATGAGTACATCATGGCTATTGAGGAGCCTAACGATGGTCTTCCTTGGTACCACGATATCTGGAACTTCATTGAGAAAGGCGAATATCCGACGAGAACTGACAAAAAGGATCAGATCGCTCTCCGAAAACTAGCTTCTCTCTACATTATCTGCGGGGCAAGCTTATACCGAAAATCTCACTACAAAATAAACAAGTTATGTTTAAACGGCGAAGAAGCAACCAAAATCACAAAAGAAGTACACAACGGAGTCTGTGGTCCTCACATGAACAGTACAATGCTCGCCAAAAAAATCATGCGACGAGGGTATTACTGTCTACCATGGAAACCGAGTGCATTGAGTATGTAAGACGGTGTCACAAATGTCAGATTCATACCAATCTCATGCACATACCACCATCAGAGCTGCATCACCATCAGAGCTGCATTCTATGACTTCACCCTAGCTTTTCTCTACCTGGGGCATTGACGTCATTGGCAAAATCACCCTGGTTGCTTAAAATGGGAACAAGTTCATTCTAGTCGCTATTGATTATTTCACCAAGTGGGTTAAGGCCACCTCATACACTGCTCTCACAGCAGTTTAGGTCGCTCATTTCATCAAGAAAAACATCATTTACCGGTATAGTGTGCCTCACGCATTCGTGTCTGACAATGGTGTACACTTCAAGGGTAGATCCGCCGAGGTTCTCGAAGATTTTGGGATCCAGGTCCACAAGTCAACCATCTACCAGCCACAAACCGATGGAGCCGTAGAAGCTGCCAACAAAACCATCAAGTCGATGCTAGAAATAACCATTCAGTCTATAAGAAACTAGCATGAACAGCTGTCGTTAGCACTTTCGGGATATCGGACATCTGTCCGTACTCCGACAGGGGCAACACCCTATTATTTGGTTTATGGTATGGAAGTCGTTCTCCCTATTGAACTTGAGGTACCGTCACTGAGGGTCGTGATAGAAGCTGACATCAAGGAAGCTGAATGGCAAAACGCAAGGTTCGAAGAACTCATGTTATTTGACGAAAGAAGGCTCAAGGTCTGGTACCATGTTCAAGGGTATCAACAACGAATCGCGCGCACTTTCAACAAAAGTGTCAAATTCAGGAATTTGCAGGAAGGAGACATGGTTCTGAAGGAGATTCGGGCTCCAGTTTTTTATCCATGCGGGAAATTTCGACCAAAGTGGGTAGGGCCATATATCATCAAGAAGATCTTGTCTGGGAGCGCAACTCAGGTCATCAATCTCGACGACAACGAATTCTCTACATTGCTCAATATGGATCAGCTCAAGCGATACTACCCCTGAGAGAAGCTCACTAGACTGAAAACTGCAAGGGCGGGCAGTTCCAAGCAAAAATTAGAGCAAGTCTGCTAAGTCGAAAACCACATTGGGCGACTTAGGCTAAATTCAAGACAAATCAATCAAAAGAGCTCTCTAGATCGAAAACCCGAAAGGGTAGTACTAGGCAAAAATTAGAGCACAAAAGGAGAGTGAAAATACTCGAGTGAACCCTAGCCAAAAATCTCATACATGAACTACGTCATGACCTGATTTCTTTTTAAGGATACATAGGCATCCTCACATTGAGGATCGGTCACAACCTTGTTTATGCATCACTCGAGTTGATCCAGAGCCGTCATTCGCGCTTACAATCACACTCAATGAGAATCAACGCGGAAAACTTTCAAAATTCACTTTTATTCAAACTAATCTCTTCGATTACATGGCTGAGCATGAATCTTTCACAACCAAAGAAAAGCATCGGCCCACATGAAACATGTCATGGGTCAACAATTTATTTCAAGTACATTAAGACTAAAGCAGATGTCAATTTTGATTCCCCTTTTCTCTTGCCTCAATCTTTTGTATCAACCATCTAATGTAACGCCCCAGAAGCATAATGTTGGGATGTTGATTTCTGGGTACAGTCACGCGCTCCCTCCAAGTACACTGATAAGCCTGGATAGTTGCATGGTTGAAGTTTGGCATGACAAAGTCTTTAGGATTCACAAGTGGTATTGCTTGACCAACACCAAGCTGATGAAGAATGCGGTGAGGAATGTAAAAGGTCCAACAAGTCATACCCACCAGAACAATCCTATGACGTCCCATGTTGCTCATCGTCATGGTCAAATGATCCATTCAGTTCAAACGCCAAGAAATTGTGTCCTCCTTAAGCTTGGATAACACCTAAACCCAACCAAGAAAACTCCTGTGAAACTTCTGGTACTCCCTCTGAACAAAACCTTGTGTCTCATGGATCCTATTCCACGGCATCGCCTCTAGAAGGGAAGCCTTATCACAAAGCCAAGTCTGCATGAGAGAGAGAAAACAAGTAAGGAGCCATAAAAAGCCTAAACCCAAGCGTCGTGGTAAAAAGAGAACGAGAGATAAACCAAAAAAATGAGAGCTGAGTGAGAAACCTACATGTAGGAGCAGAGCACTGCCTTCAACTTCTGAAGAAGAGAGAAGGTTACGAATGGGGAGCCGAGCAGGAACAAGCTTTCCAAGAGTTAAAAAACTATCTATCGTCACCACCATTACTCTCTACTCCAGAAGCTGGGGAGCGGTTGGTACTATACTTAGCCGTATCTGACCATGCAGTCAGCTCGGTCACGTGTACGGGGATAAATCCGCGTAACCCTGGATCACGTGCTTCCTTGAATCAACCCTGGATCTGCGAGACAGAAAAAGGGTTAGAGCACCTTTGCCTCTCGTTGGCAAAGGCCCTCCGATGCCTAAGTTAGTATCACGTACTTGAGAGCTTAAATTATAATGCGTATGAAAGTAAGTTTTCACAGCGTACCTTTTGTCATGGTTATTGCCTTGTATTTATAGGTGTAGATGTCCTTTACTTTAGGCATCTCGTGCCACTGTTTCCTATTCTCTTTAGGAGTCCTTTTCTCAATAGGACTTTCCTATCAAGGGACAGCTTCCTTATATTGCTAGATCTCGTCTAGCAGCAGTCTTTCTTTCCATATAGGACTCATTCCTATATGGGGTCTATTCCCATCCACATTAGGAATGCTCATGTCAATCCCTTATTTTACGGGATCGCTCCTCATCTCGTAAGGTACCGCTTATAGAATATTTCTGGAATGTCTCACCGCCCTTCTCGTGGCGGTGCCGAGCTTACACGTAGCTCGGAGTAACTCGTACATAGTTCAATTCATTATGCCGAGCTGGGCTATATATTCCAGAATGCTTGCCAAATTATATCCGTAGCTCCCTCAGCTCGGCCATATCAGGGGCATCCCCTTGTGCCTTAGGCCGAGCTAGTGCATTCTGATGCATTTACTTCAATTCGATTCCTGACCCTATTCATGGTCAATCCAGATCGGCATAAGGATTAACGAACTCCCTATGTGGTGCCGAGCTAATCGCCCTCTCGTGGCGGTCATTTTAGACACGTGCCATGCCTTATAATAGGGTAATTAGATTTTATCATCTGGACTCCCATTTTCGTTTCATCTTCTTCGTGGGTCGTTCTGTGCCTGTTCTATTTTTCTGGGTTTCAACTTTCGAAACCCTAATTTTCTTAGCGAAAATGGGTAGACATAGGGCTCTCCTAAACACCCCAGATAAAATTCTAGAGTTTCGTAGGAAGTTCGAGATCCCTTCCGACGTTCAATTCCGGCTAGACAACCGCTGGGATCTGAAAGAACATGGCCAGGATGACACCAAGATCCATATCCCCCTGATATTCATAGTCGAGGGGGGCCTTAGGCTCCCCCTACACCCCTTCTTCCGTGAGGTGTGCTCTAGATGCCACCTAAACCCTATGCAGCTGTGCCCTAATTTCGTTAGGGTAGTTATGGGCACAATAGCCCTAAATAGGCTACTGGGCCTTGAACTTGGTTGGTGGGACTTACACTACCTCTACAGCGTAGTTCCAACGGCCGATAATACCTATTACTTCAAAGCCAGGGACCCCAACCAGAAGCTTATCACCGACCTGCCAAATTCTTCCAAGGGTGGGGCAGATGACTATCTCGTAGTCACTGGCAACTGGGAGCCCAGAGATGCCGAGGGGATGACCATCGGCTTTGCATGCCCCACAACTCCTGGCAGACTGCGTTAGTACCTTCGTACCTATATTTACTCTTTATTATTATTTTTCTTTAGAAACTATAACTGATTGTTTCTTCCTTTTATGTTGTTGCAGCAGACAACCTTAATCACGGTGGTCGCCTTGTCCACGGCAATCTCCACCGTGAGGATATTGCTCGGGCTCTTCACTTTGACGGCTTCCCACCAACCCCTGTTGGTCTCGGGACGTCGCGGCTCATCTCATTGGGTTATACCCCCACATATTGGGGTGGTATTAGACAAAGAGGAGAGGGGGAGAACAAGACGCGTCGTGGCCACCACCACTCCCCTCGGTTGCCATCGCCCTCTGGGGGAGCGAAGGACCAATCGAACGCAAGCAGGCGAACTAGGAGAGGATCCCAACGTTCTCGAGCCCCAACTGATCTTCAACAGCAGGTCACTTTCGCCCATATTCCAGAGATCCCCACAGCCATCCCAATTCTTACTCGTAGTGACGCAGAGCCGAGCACATCCGGCAGAGTAGTCGAAGAAGGAAGAGAGGAAGAGGAAGAAGGAGGGCCAGGGGAATCTGGTTACCACATCTTTAGCCGTGAGATTGCCGAGCGAGCCTCCCAACTAGCAGATTAAGACGACTCACCGGGTTACTCTCCTTCCCCCGACCGTACGGAGATGCCTCTTCAACCAATCAACCTCCTGGACCACTTGAACCTAGGTGGAGCCTCCCACGCTCCCGGCCCGCCCATTCAAGCCGAAGCTCCTCAACCTTCGCCCCCCGCCCCTCGGCCATCGCCGAGAGAGAAGAGGCTACCGAGAGTCCACGGTAGGTCCAACCCCTCCTCGCAGGGAGAATTTGGGGGCGTTGGTTTATCAATAGTGACTCCCACCATTGGCTCAACCTTTGGCCCCCCTCAGACTTGCTTCGCCCGACTGGCGGCACTCCTGCCAATGCAATTGATAAAATTTCCTCTACAGATGTGGCCTTTGGCATCTCCGTGAGCGTGCCCTCCTTCCCAACGACGTGGAGAGGGAGAAAGGTAACTCATAATGACGCCCGATGAAGTCTATCTTCCGCCTAGTGCTAAGGTACATTGATCTTTTCTTGCTTCCCTTCATGTATCCGAATTTCCATTTGAATCTACGCCTTTACCTTGCTTTTTATCTTCGGGATCATGCGTAAGGCCTCTCAGAGGCTTCGGAGAGGGCAAAAGAAGTCGAGAAGGAGCCAAGAAGGAGCAAAAAGGGCGGAGAGGGCGAGAAGGAGACGCCCAAGATGCTCGGTCCCTCAAGGAGGCTCGTGGCTTTGCTGGAGGCCCCCTGGGGGAGAATGCCGACCGGGAAGAGATCGAGGAGGTTGAGCTCACCGCGAAATCAGCTATCCATCGGGAGAAGCCAAGGCAGAGGCGAGTATGACCGAGCCGCCCCGAGGTCAATAAGAACTACAAGGCACGTATGCCGGCCGCAAGATGCCGCCTGGGAACGGCTCGGGGGGCGCTGTCTTGAAAAGCTCGGCGTAGATGAGTCTTCTCCTCATTGGACCAACATGGAGCTGCCGAGCGATATGGCCGCCGCCACCGTCCACCCTGATGCCCAGGTCCAAACTGATCAGACCGTGCTCCCCCCTGAACAGCCCCAGACTGAGGATCCCCTTCCTGACCTCACTACTGCAGAAAGAGGAAACACTGAGAGCTCTGGAGGAAATGGTTCTGACCCCAATCTTGCCACCGATGCTAATCAGCTCGGTGAAGAGGCTTGATGCCTTCAAAAAACTCTGTCTCTGTATTTTGCGAACTTTTATTTCTGACCCTGCGTGGTCTAAGCTCGGCCGGATGTGGCCTCTCTGAATACGTTGGTATTTTGCATTGCCCTACTTTAAGTTTTTCGTACTTGCTTTAAGTTTTACCCCTGAGGTGTTTAGTTTCAAGTATCTTCTGACTTGAGCTTCTCATAGCCTAAGTGTTTTTATACTTAGGAACTACTTGCAGAGCTTAGTGTAAGTCTAAGTCTCTTCATACTTAGATTCTTTTTGCAGTACTCGTTGCAAGTCTAAATTTATTCGTACTTAGGAGTCCTTTTTGCAATACTCGTTGCAAGTCTAAGTTTATTCATACTTAGGATCTCGTGCAATGTTCGTTGCAAATCTAAGTTTATTCATACTTAGGATTTCGTGCAATGTTCGTTGCAAATCTAAGTTTATTCATACTTAGGATTTCGTGCAATACTCGTTGCAAATCTAAGTTTATTCATACTTAGAATTTTTTGTCTTGCTGCAAATACACATATTCTCTGCTCCCCAATAGGAATCCAAATTTTGAGTTAGAAATTTCGGTTCATATTTAATCAAAATCATGCTAAGGAAAAGTAAAATTTCATTAATATCAAAAGAAAGCTGAATAACTAATGTTGGTGATTTTACTCGTAATCCCAACTAGGTACTAAAAAACAAGTGTGAATTTATTCGTATTCACCAAAGAGAGGTGTGATTGTATTCCTAATCACACACGCATGTTACTGGAAAAATCTCCTAAGGTTTTGGACATTCCACAGCCGTGGAACTGGGTCTCCATCCAGGTCGGCCAAACAGTAGGCCCCAATGCCAGCAATTCCCACGATCTTGTATGGGCCTTCCCAATTCGGTCCAAGCTTCCCATCAGTGGCTACCTTGGTGTTGGCTAAAACTTTCCTTAGGACTAGATCTCCCACTCTGAATTCCCTTGGCTGGACCTTCTTGTTGTAGCTCCTTCGTGAGTCGCATTCGATAAGTCCGCCAAGGTGATGAGTGCATCGCTTCCTCCTCTCCTCGCCAAGGTCAAGCCGCCGCTTTCAATGAGGGCTTTATCGTTGCCCCCGACTCGGCGAGGGTAGTAATGCAATGGTTGGCAAACCGGTTTCCAAAGGAATCACCGCTCGGCCCCATATGCAAGGGAATCGCGCGTCTCTCCCGTAGATCGCCCGTGGGGTGGTCCTCAGTATGCCCAAAGCATGGCGGGAGTTCATCGTGCCACCTTCCCTTCCTTTTCTCCAATCTCTTCTTGAGGCTTTTTAATACCGTTTTATTTGAGGCCTCTACCGTCCATTACTTTGTGGGTAATGCTAGGGTCGAGTAGTAATTCTCGACACCGCATCAAGTACGTAAGGCCTTGAATTTATTGCCGAACCGGGATCCGTTATCCGAGATAATGGAGTAGGGTACTCAAACCTTGTGATTATCTTGTTCCACACAAATCTTTCCACCATTGCTTCGTGGATTTTTAAAAAAGAGCTTCCCCCTCTATCCATTTTGTGAAATAGTCAAGCACCAATAAGTAGGAATTTTCGCTTTCCCCGCATTTGCCATAGGGAGGGGGACCTACGATGTCCAATCCCCATCGGGCAAATGGCCACCGGACTAGTTAAAGGTAGCAAATCCTCACCGGTGCTCGGATCAAAGGGGAGAACTTTCGACATTTTTCACAAGTTTTGACAAAGGCCTTCGTGATCCTCCTCGCATGTATGGCCACCAATACCCCCGGGATATTGCTCGGTGGGCTATAGACCTCCCACCGTGTGCCTCCACAAGTTCCAAAGATGAATTTCAGAAAGAAACTTCTCGGACTGTATCGGGTGTACACACAATAGGTATGGACCAAGGAAAGACTTTTCAGTAAAGCTTACCTTCCGGAGAGAGAGCCAAAAGCATACCTTGATTTGGTCTTGATTTTTGTGTGCCTCCCTTTTGTCCTCGGCAAGGTCCCATCTCGTAGGTATGCCACTATTGGGTCCATCCATTTCGGTCCCATCTCTGGTTTCCATCCACGACCTCCACGATCGGGCCAATGCTTGGTTCGCCCAGATAGTCCACTGTCACCATGCGGCGATATTCTGTTTTGACGGCTGAGCCCAGGCAAGCCAGTGAGTCTGCATGTGCATTTTGACCCGAGCTGATCTGCTGGATGTGGATCGTATGGAATTTATCGAGCAAATCCTTGGTCGCCTCGGAATCACGCGCCATCTTCTCGCAAGAAGCGTATTCTCCGAAAGTTGGTTAACAACTAAGCGCGGAGTCACAAAATATTCTCAATTTGCTTACCTTGAGTTCTAGGGCACTTTTTAGTCCAGCGATCAGGGCTTTGTATTCTGCCACATTGTTGGTGGCACTAAATCCTAGCCGTAGCGCTTGCTCCAGAGCCAACCCTTCTGGTGAGAAAAGCACAACTCTCCGCTCCGGATCCTTTGTTGCAAAAGGTGACCCGTCAACGTAAAGCTTCCATTAAATCCGATTCGGATCGGCCACTTCCCTTGTTTGCTCGGGATTTCCAACTTGCTCCTTCTCGTGGCGAATAGGCGGTGGGGGTGCCACTGTCGGAGAAAACTCAACAACAAAGTCTGCTAAAATCTGCCCTTTGATTGCTGTTCTGGGCTGATAATCAAGGTCAAACTGACTTAGTTCTATTGACCACTTGGAGATTCTTCCAGAGAAGTCTGCCTTTCTGAGCAAGGCCCTTAGTGGATATTCAGTGAGTATGGTGATGGGATGTTGCAAGAAGTAATGTGGTAACTTCCTTGATGCCACAACAAGCGGCGTTATACCAACTTCTCCAAAGGGCGGTGGCGTGTCTCAAAGATCTAACAACGTTTTGCTCACGGTAAACCGAGCCCGCCTCCGCGGCCCTTTATTCGTAGGAGGGACCGGACGGTGACCGCATGGTCGACACGGCTAAGTATAGTACCAACCGCTCCCGGCCACGAGGTAGAGTAATGGTGGTGACGATAGATAGTTTTTAACTCTTGAAAGCTTGTTCCTGCTCGGCTCCCCATTCGTAACCTTCTCTCTTCTTCAGAAGTTGAAAGAATGGTCTGCAGCGGTCTGAAGATTTACTGATGAAACGATTAAGAGCTGCTGCCATTCCCGTCAATCTTTGGACCTCCTTCGTGGTCTTTGGGCTCTGAAGGCTTTGCAGAGCCGAAATTTGATCTGGGTTGGCTTCAATTCCCCTCTTAGTCACTAAGTGCCCAAGAAACTTCCCCGAGCTGACTCCGAAGGCACATTTTGAGGCGTTTAATTTTAACTTGTATTCTCTCAAAAGGTTGAAAGTTACTTTTTAAGTCGGTGAGGTGATCGGGCTTCAACTTGCTCTTGACTACCATGTCGCCGATGTAGACTTCCATAGTCTTGCCGAAATGGGTCTTTGAACATCTTAGTAACTAGCCTCTCCGGTAGGTTGCCCCCGCATTCCAGAGCCCAAAAAGGCATAACTTTGTAGCAAAGAGAGCCCCTCTCGGTGATATGAAAGATGTTTTCTCCCGACCGCTCGTACATGGCTATTTGATGGTATCCCGGTATGCGCCAAAGGAAACTCATCCTTTCATAGCCCGATGTGGCGTCTACTAGCCGGGTCGATTCGGGAGTGGAAAGTCAGTCCTTTGGGCATGCCTTGTTGAGGCCGGGTGAAGTCCCATGCGGACCCTCCACTTTCCATTCTTCTTTTTGACTACGACAGTGTTAGCCAACCAATCTGGATAGCTTACCTCTCGAATGGCATCTGCTTCTAGTAGCCGTTCTACCTCCTCGATTACAGCGTCTGCGTGCTGTGGTGCCGCCCTCCTCGCCTTCTGCACAACTGGCTTGTGTTGTGGGTCCACGTTCAGATGGTGGCAGATGACTTCAGGATCGATCCCGGGCATCTCCTGGGGGGTCCATGCAAACACATCAATGTGGCTTTTAAGAAAAGCGACGGATCTCTTTCCTCCATTTCTCGAGGGAGGTTTTAGCCGATCAAGAAATACCTCTCTGCATCGTCTTCCTGAACCTGTACTTTCTTCAATCCTTCTACCATCTTCTTGGTGGGATCGCCACCGACGTCTTCTAAAGTTGGTTGGTCTGGAACTTCTACCGTCTTTACCAAATTTCGGCATTTGGGGATTTTTTCAAGACCATGGTAAAGCATTGATCGACCATTCTCTCGGTTGCCTCTAATGCACTCGATTCCGATGCGCTCAGGGGTATTTGATCTTCTGGTGGTAAGTGGAAGACACCGCCCTCATTTTATGCATCCATGTCCTTCCTATAATCACGTTATAGGATGAAGGGATGTCCACCACAAGAAAATCTGTCTTCAGTACTACTGATCCTGCTCGGACAGGTAGTGTGACCTTTCCTACTGGCCACACCGTTTGTGAGCTAAAACCAACCAAGGGGACAAGGCACTTTTGTAGTGAACCTATTGGCAGTTCCATCCTCTTGAAGGTGTTATAGTACATGATTTTGGTCTTTGCCCCCCCGTCCACTAGTATTTTCTCCACGCCATAGTCCCCTATTAGGTAGGGTGATAACTAACGCATCATTATGGGGTATCGTTACTCCATCCAGGTCGTCGTCAGTGAAGGTGATCGGGGTCTGCAGGGCTTCCCCTACCCTCGGCCTCTTCATGCCGAGCTTCATGACTTGCTTTGCCTGCCCATCAATCCTTTGGACATGTCTTATCTCGTTGTTCGTATACGGAGCAACCAATCCATGTATCATATGGATTGTCCCCTTTGGCCCTTTCTCGTAGTCTATCTCTTCTACTAAATCAGCATCATTCTTGCTGTCAGCCAAGAACTCCTTCAGATGGCCCTCTGATACTTTCTCGTCCAAGAACTTCTTGTATTCCACGCAATCCTCAGTCATGTGCCCCCAATCCCTGTGGTATTTTGCAATCTTTGATTGGTGGCCCTCCTTTTCTCTGGGTTCCCCGTCATCTTTGGGGGTCTCCTGAACCATTGCTCGTTCTTGATCCTGTACAGCATTTTGTATATTGGGATATTGAAAGTAGTCATGATGCTGAAGTATGACTTGGGGTCTGGCTCGGCCTTATCTTTCTTTTGCTGAGCATAATCCTTCCTTCCCGTCGTGAAGTCCTTCTTGTATACCTTTGATTCCATCGTCCTTTTCTCTGGGAACTGTGGTTGTCCAGCCACGATCTTTCCTCCAGCCTGCAAGATGTCGTCTTCTACCCGTGCGTGTTCCTGTATCCTTTCCATCAATTTGGCCACAGATTTAACTGGATGCATGGTAAGCGATTCTCGTAGCTTACTATGCACGGGCAGGCTTGTTTTGAACGTTGCCAGAGCGTACTCCTCACTACAATTTTCAATTTCGTTGAAAGTTTCCCGAAGGGCGCTTTGAGATCTTGTAGTGAGTCTCATCGTCCCTCTATCTCATAGAGGTTAGCGTATCAAAAGGTTTTTTGGATTTTCGGCTTGTGAGAAACCGGCGGTGAACTCCTCTCGCGGTTGTGCCCAACATAGGATGGATCCTACGGGAGCTTATGGTACCAACTAAGTGCCACTTTTCCCGGGCCGGATGGGAACATTTTGCATAACGGTAAGCATCATCTGTTCATGCATAAACATAGCTTCTTTGGTAGTCTTTGGATGTGGGCCACGGGATCCGTCTTGGTTTAAGTAAGGGATGAATCTTTGAGTGTTTCACTCGCTTTCGGCGTTTTCTCCGTGGCGTATCCGATTGGGCGGGGGTGACTTTGAGATCGACCTAGGGCCTCTTTAGGCGCTTCCGATGCGATTCGCGTGGCCTCCCCGTTCGATCGGATATTTCGTAGCGTCCCTCTTTTTCTCATCTTTGCCGCGGGGATTAGCTTCGTTGGAACCCGGATCTTTCATATCGTCACTGGCGTGCTTCCTCCTTTCTCTTTTTTCAGCGAAGCGCTCCTATCTCTCCTTTTTTAGGTTGGAATTTTTGCTTTCGGTCGATGGGGCGTTATGCGTGATGATGACTTTTCTTTTCACGGTCATGTCGTGCGGATCTCGTCCAAGGCGTAGGTCTTTTTCTTTTTCTGGAGAGCGCTTTTTAGGTCGAATCTCGTTCTCGTCGAGTGACCTCACGGGCAGTTCCTCACGCCTCTTGCTCCTTTACGTCGAGGCTATCTTCCCTTCCGCGATCCCTTGCGTGTCCGTGACCATCTCTCTTTGGAGGGCTCCTTCCCCGCTCACGTCGGGTAGGGGCTTCTCCACTCTCCGGTGGTGTTTTTGAGCGTCTTCTCCTTGGGGTACCGCGGAGTTCTAAACGTGCGTCCTTAAATTTTGGGATCTCTGGGATCTCCCCTAGGTTAAACCTCTTGGTTGATGGTTTTTTCAGCGGCGCTCCGAGAACCAAGGGAGCTTTGTCCACCTTTGTGCTCTTTCTTGTAGTATACACAAGCGTGGTACCATCGTCTTTTACATCCTTTTGTTGTGGAGTGCACAGAAGGGGCTCCGAATGTACCATGATTGATTTTTGCTGTAGGGGATCAAGCTTTTTACGCCGGTTTCCCACAGGCGGCGCCAATTGTGCGGGGATAAATCCGGCGTAACCCGGATCACGTGCTTCCTTGAATCAACCCCGGATGCAGAGGCGAGAAAAAGGGGTTAGAGCACCTTTGCCTCTCGTTGGCAAAGGCCCTCCGATGCCTAAGTTAGTATCATGTACTTGAGAGCTTAAATTATAATGCGTATGAAAGTAAGTTTTCACAGCGTACCTTTTGTCATGGTTATTGCCTTGTATTTATAGGTGTAGATGTCCTTTACTTTAGGCATCTCGTGCCACTGTTTCCTATTCTCTTTAGGAGTCCTTTTCTCAATAGGACTTTCCTATCAAGGGACAGCTTCCTTATATTGCTAGATCTCGTCTAGCAGCAGTCTTTCTTTCCATATAGGACTCATTCCTATATGGGGTCTATTCCCATCCACATTAGGAATGCTCATGTCAATCCCTTATTTTACGGGATCGCTCCTCATCTCGTAAGGTACCGCTTATAGAATATTTCTGGAATGTCTCACCGCCCTTCTCGTGGCGGTGTCGAGCTTACACGTAGCTCGGAGTAACTCGTACATAGTTCAATTCATTATGCCGAGCTGGGCTATATATTCCAGAATGCTTGCCAAATTATATCCGTAGCTCCCTCAGCTCGGCCATATCAGGGGCATCCCCTTGTGCCTTACGCCGAGCTAGTGCATTCTGATGCATTTACTTCAATTCGATTCCTGACCCTATTCATGGTCAATCCAGATCGGCATAAGGATTAACGAACTCCCTATGTGGTGCCGAGCTAATCGCCCTCTCGTGGCGGTCATTTTAGACACGTGCCATGCCTTATAATAGGGTAATTAGATTTTACCCTCTCCAGGTCCGCCTAGCATGGACTCCATCCGAACCCATCAAAGTTTCAACCAAGACCATTAGAGCTACATCTTTGCACTCCTCAATTTGCTTGGTCAATTCCATCAATGCCACACTTGCCTGGTTATCTGAAGGAACAAACAGGAATGCCACAAGAATGACGAGACACAATGCAAAACCTTCAGGTCGAAATTGGTTGATTAAATGCGGAATGTTGAGCACGCCTCCCTGGATCATGGACCTTGCTGCATTTTTACTCAAACCCAGCTTTAAGGACAGCACATCAGCAAAATTCACTCCCTAAAGAGGAATGACGAGAGTCTCCAGATCAAAACCTTTGAGGTACGCATGGAACTCTTCCACCGTGGGGAATAACAATTGAAGGCCAAAGCAAAACACATGCACTTCAGGATTCCAGAAACTGACAGCAGTATGGAGCAACTCAGGATGTATAGTTACATAATGAATGTAACGCATAAATGCCAACCTATGATCCTGGAAGTTCAGCCAACCCAGGCCATCAAGCTCGTCAAGCCAGGGAGGAACTAAAGCTAAGATACTAACGGCCATTTGAAGAATATAGAGGGAGATGAAAAATATGATTTTCAAGATGAATATGATGTGAAAACAATGCTATTTATAAGCATTTAAGGGAGAAAAGTTCAAAAATCTCAAAAAAACGTGTGCCTCGGGAAGCATGCCACATCGAAGAGCATGAGGATAAGGCAAAAGTTTGTAAACTTCCCCAAGATAGACTTTGGTTCAGTGTTTCAAGGTTATGGGACATGCAAAAATGCATTGGAAGGCCAAAACGAGGGGTCAGAACTGCAGAAAACAACGTCAAAAGTGGGGCATCAAAAGGTCGGTGCCGTACAGCACCATATTAGCATCGTGCGATGCAATTCCTACGCCGTATGGCTTACTTGGTTATTTTTTGACCAAAATTCCAACTTTGGCCCTCCGGGACGTATTCTGAGCTTCTTTTGGCCATTTTTCTTGTGCATACAACCCAAAATGAGTATCAAAGGCTCAGCTGAAGAATTGTTTGACACTTTCAAGGATATCTCAATAAACAAATACGCCGAAAACCCCAGATATGGAACTTCGGGTGAAATCTTGAAACTTTTTCGCAACTTCTCGAGATATTCACTTCAAGTAACCATTGTTGCATACTTTTGGGATTTATTGGTCAATCAAGTCAGAACATCTAGCTATAGGGCATTTTCATTCTGAACTCTCCTCTCTCATCATTTTTTAATTCTTCTCACAAAAAGCCAATAGTGTCCAGTTTTATCGAGTCAATCCACATGACTTTCCCAGTTTCAAACTCATATAGATTTCATCTCCGCACAGTGTCTCGTGTCATGCATTTTTAGTGCTAGTTTTGGTTTTTAAGATTCATGTCTTTGTTAATGTAAGTCATTTTACATAACAGAAATGCGAGTTTTTTTTTATAAAAACTAAACCGATATCCAAGGGCAAAACAGGCCCGCCATCATCAAAACTACCACTATGGCACGCAGGCTGTATCCATGGAAAAGAAAGAAAAGAACGAGCAAACAGGCACCCAAGTCAAAAAGCAGGCACGCAGGCCTGTCCAACCTACTTAAGCACAAGGCCTCTTCTGCGAACGTGGCTTGAGCCCCTCAGACTCAGAAGGACTTGTGTCCTCCTCCTCACTACTCTCTGCCTCCCTGAAAGACCACCGTGACGGTGGAGCTGAACTCCCCGGTGCACTACCTCCCGATCTGTCAACAGAAGGCTGGCAGCCTCAAAGTACTCTATCAGAAGGAGGAGTCGCAGGACCACCTCCAGTTTGCTTCATCAACGGCCTCTTGCGCTTAGTCCTCGAAGGTGGGGACATACTCTGCACAAAGCAAAAGAAATTCCATCAGTATACAGGATTGATATACAAGTTTGAAAGCATATAGTTCAAATAACAAGATTTCCTGAGAACTCCCTCTACCAGGAGAAGACCAGCTCTACGCCCTCCTCCCCTGCTGGGTCCACTAACCCCGCTACTAGCACCTCTCATAGCCCTGCCTACACCTACACTACCAGCCCCAGTTGCACCACCTCCACCTCTTGCAACACCACCTCTCTCAACACCTCAGCCTTTGTAGGCACCTCCGCCGCTATCAGCGCCTCCACCACCACAAACCTTGCCTCCAGCTCCTCGAGCTCTGCTAAGACCACCCTCTCTGAAGACCACTCCCAGCTCAGCTCGAGGGTGCACCTTTGGGATGTCACGTATCATTAGCTGACGCACTAAAGCTTCCAAGTCCAAGTTCAGCTGATAGGACTCCGACGCCCAGCTGGCAAGAATCTGCAAAACAACGAAGACATTACACAAGTATTTTCAATAATGTTTAAAGGAAATGCAAACTAAAAATGTGTTTTCTTTCTTTTATAGGTTACCGGAATAGAAGTAAGGTCCAGTGGAGGTGCAACACGAGGGACCTCCAACACTCCCATCATCCCTCCAAGCATCTGCACCTCTATCTCTCTCCTAAGTACTGGCAAGGCCATCTTCGCGACTGCTATGCAAGTCTCCATGTCCAGGAAGCTAGCCAAGAAGCTCTCATAGTCTGAAGAACTGCTAAAGGGAAGCACAGTGTCCAACATGGTGTATCTCTCTTCCTCAGCTCGTGTATACTCGTCAATCAGTTATACACTAGGGGGTATATGCCCCGGTATCCTGAAGTGCACCAACTTTAGGGACTGATGAGGCACCCTTTCTCCCAAATACCACTACCAACCGTACGGGGACTCCAACAAAATTCACCCCCGTGTCAACTCTCTACTCCGCTCCAGGTACTAGTCAGTCAATGCATCCCAGGCATGCCATCTCACCTACAAGGAAATTCAATTTCTTCAGGAAGAGTTGAAAGCAAAACAAAAAAGCTTAGAAACACAAAGTTCATCAACAAGTTACAATCTACATGACAATATCTCAAGAACTTGAAAACAAGAAGAAAACATGTAAAGTTTTACCTCGAGCACCCTCCAAAAGCCGCCAAGGCTCATCCCAACTCCGCGGCTGACGGAACCCAAGAAGCAGTAAAGGGTACAAAGAGCAACGACTCCAAAGTCTAAGCTCGCCACTCTACCCAAGTCTACCAACGCCAGAAGCCAACCAAAGTGAACCTCACTCCGCCTATTTAGAAACAAGGACACACCAAACAAGTACAACAAGTAAGCTCTCGCCATCTGAGCTACCTCTATTGGCGACTCTGGCCCATGGTCCTACAAGGCCGACAAGTGGTCACACCTCACCATAGGCTCTCCATCACCTATCTCTCTCCCTAAGAAGTGCCTAATAGCTGCGCTGTTTTTGTATAGCCCCGAGTAAAATGGAACTGGCTTGCCACCTACTATCAGACTCGTGATCGCCGAGAAGTCCAATGGCGTCACAGTCATCTCAGTAAACCTCAAGTGGAAAGTGTTGGTGGTGTCCCACCAACGCTCAATCAGAGCTCTCAGCAACCTGCGGTCCTCCCACATTGGCACCAGAAGCCGAATAAACTCCATGAAGCCTGTACCCTTAATAACCCCTTTCACTGCTCCGAGCAAACCCCAAAAGCGCTCCAAGGAGTCTGACAAACCTCCATACACTGACAAAGAGGTGTTTCTCTATTTCAGAAAGCAAGTACAAGTTTTTCAAACAATAGCAACGGAAAGCATGCAAATACAGGAATTCAAAAATGAGTACAACAATCAAATGCAACAATCGCAATACATACTAGTGGACATGCTAAAATATAGGTCTCCGGATCCCTCAGCAAAGTGGTCTCATCATAGAACAGATGTCTCGGCAAGTACACATCACAACCCAGCGGTATGAAGAAGTGCACCCGTGGTACGTAAGTCTCGGGGTCAAACGGGGGCCTCGCCCTCTGAGCCCTCTCCACCTCTGCCACCAGAGACAAAGGTGCCCCCTCTCCTGTAGCCTCGGCCTTGGACTCTCTCTGTCTCTCCTCAAGAAGCATATCCTTAACGTGCTCAAGCACTCCCTCCTTAGCCAAAGCTACAGCAAAAGTCAGATCCTCCTGAAGGGTCTACGCCAGGTCCTCGTCTCTCACTCCTTCCAGCATATCAGCCATGGTATAACCTGGAGTCTAGGAAGAACCAACTACAGTAGGAACAACTGGTGGGTCTGAAGCCCCAACCTCCATCTTCTCACCCCTACTACTTGGGTCTCGAGCCTCCTCCACTATCACTTTCTCCTTCCCCAAATCCCTCCTGATCACTGGGATATCAACTGACATTTGCTTTCCTCTAACGGGCACCTCAGTAACCAAAGAAACACTCGAAAGGCCATTGGCTACCAAACTTTCCTAAGAACCAGTGTCTGCACCCTCCCCAGTAGATCTCTGCTTAACCATGACATGTACACCACCAATGTCCATCTCCACCTCCTAAACCTGTGCACTTGTGCCCGGCACGTCAACCTCCATGGGCCCATGGCCACTCTCGCCACCCTGCATGGCAACGTCATTACTCCCCTTGGGCTGATCGGCAACACCACCACTTGCCGAGGTCTCACTCGCAACCATGGTGCCCGAACCATCCTCAGACGAACCATGGGTCCCACCAACTGCTACCACATCATCACTTAGTGCCATCACACGGGGCTCTCTGCCGCTAGATTCTATCATACAAGTCTTGGTCTCAGCCGCACGGGATAGTTCACCCCCAATCAGCACCGTGCGGCACCCATCACCACTATTACTTGCTCCAACCGAGCCTACTAGACTTGGGATCGGTGAAGTTGCAACACCCCCGGTCGATTGGGTCATTGTGTCCCCCTCTCTCAGCACCGACAGTGAGTGCTCTTCACCGAACGATGATGATCTACCCTCACTACCGCTTGGACTAGCCATGGGTTCAAATCGCAAGATTTCAATCGGGAATTTTGAGAAGAAAGAGAGGGAATTCGTGCAAGGAAAGGTCAGTTTTTCACCAAGGAGTAACTGATCAAATATTTTGAACAAGGAACAAAGAAATCAGAAAGGCTCTGGCGGTTATGGAAGCAATATCGGCAAAAATTCCAGTTGCACCGTGGGGCATAGGTACTTAAACCATGTGGTGTACAATCCGGAACTATACGGTACCATTCTCCTTTTAACTACAAAAATTACGCTATTTCTTTTCATTTGCTTGTGGTTTCATAAAACCCCACCAATTTACCTGGATATTTATCATATCAAATTTTCTAAGACCTCTACGGCAATTATTTTTCACAAACTTTTCTAAGTCCTCTACAGCAATTATTTTTCACAAATTTTCTAAGTCATCCACGGCAATTATTTTTTTCTCTACGGCATTTGTTTCTTTGAAATTTTCAAAGTCCTATACAGCAATTGTTTTTCCGCAATCATTGAATTATTTTTAACGGCTTTCGAGGCCCCCAGATCATCTTTCAACGACCTTCAAATTATTTTAATGGCTTTCAGGGCCTCTGAGATATTTCTTTCTTTTTGCAAACATCGTTTGTTTTTCCCTCATTGAAAATTGAGGTGCCAACTTTTTCATGATGGCCCCGATGAACTACGATTGGTCTGATCCTCTCAAATGAGGTACGTAGGAAGCTCTTAGCTTGACCAAGATTTTCTATTTTACTATTTTCCGCATGATTTGTCAAATTGGGTTGTCCGAATCTTCAACATGACTTGCACCAACTCAAATGGTGACCAAGCCGCATCGAAGAGGGGCAACTATAAACACCCCAATTTTGATGACTTGTGCATCCCCAATGATGAAAAGAATGTGAAAAATATACCTTGGAATAATTGCTTGAGTCAGATGGATCAAAGGAACCAAAAACCCGAAACCCACCTAAACCGTACAGCCCAAAACCCATAACCGTATGGCTTGAAATTCTCTTTGCACCGTGCGGTGTTGCAATGTGCACCGTATGGCACACTTTTGACACCGTCAGTACCCTTATCCCATCAACAGGATTCCCGCAATTGCTTAGCAGCTCAGAACAAATGATGATATTCAGCAAATGATGCGATTCTTGGTGTACGGGTATCGCCCAAATTATGAGATCGTCCGATGCTTCGTCTATAAAAGCCATGAGAAGGGAAGACCGAAGGACAGATTCACAAATTCTCAAAAAAAATTCTCTCAGAAAGCAAACTTGTCGTCCCTCGTTACTCTGTAAAAACCATCTTCAATCTTAAATCATGTAACCTTGCAACTACCATTCCCAGCCTCCAAACAGATCATTTTCAAGTACTTTGATCATGGGCGAGCAAACTCAGAGGTATATATTTAAGTTCAAATTGAAGTGATAATCTTCTGAGGGGAGTCTCCATCGGGCTTGAGGGGAGCTCCGTAGCTCTTCCTTGAGCCCAAATGGAAAGGTTTCAATAAGGCTCAAGCCTCTCGGGTAAGCATCACACGATATTATCCATTGTCGTGGGATGTCGTCCCTGAAAACGAGGTACATTCCTTCATCAAAACCATTTTTCAAACCTACTTTTATCAATAAATACCATGGTTTTTGCATAAAAACAGAGGTTGGTTTCAATCGGACAAAAATGGAAATTTTTGGAATTTACAATGCATAGAGGCACCGTACGGCATCCTAGATGCACCACGCGGTGTGATTTGATACACCATACGGCGTCACTAGAAAAATATTTTGGATGCTCTTTTTTCTGAAACCTGACGCTCTATTTTTGGTAAAAAGCAATGGGGTCAAATTACAAATGACCCCCTTTACTTCGTATTTTTGCATTTATATCCTCTCGGTTGATTTTCTTGCATTTATATACTTGGTTGTGTGTTGTTTGATTTGTTATCGTTATTTATTTCTTTTAAGCATGTTATTATTTGATATATTGTTTATGTGAAATAAAGTTTTTCGATAAAATCTTTCAAAGAATAATCCCACAAATGTTCAGTAAAGACCGGAAAATTCCAAACACGTGGGGTGCATTTTTAGAAACAAAACCTTCCCCACGGGTAACCTTGCTCCAGAACCCAAATCTCAATTTTTCGCAGATCAAACCCTTTTTTAGTGTCACAAGAGTCGTTACTTTTTCTAAATGGTTTCTCGAGTACCTAACATTTTCCAAAAATTAAACCTCGGATGGCGACTCTAAATTTTTTTCCTTTTTCTGGATCACCCTTTTTCACAAACACAACCAAAACACATGGACTACCCACGAACCGCAATGTCCACAAAAACAAAACACGGGACACAACCTGTTAAAACTGTTCAGGTTGACCCTGTCCGGACGAAAATTCCAGACAACACCACTTCGAATTGTTTTCTACAGATTCTTAGATTTTGGCCCAAACGCAATAAGTATGGTTCAAACCCAAAATTTGAAGTCTAAACTACCAAAATGCTACTAGGAGAATGTATATTACAATCTAAACAATGGATTGATCAACCAAACCAAAGATCTAACAAGAACTCACATTAAAACTCAAGAAAGATTGGTCTTCTACTAAACCAAAGGAGACACGATTAAATTTAGGGATTTATACTAAATTAATTCACAAATGCTTAGAAAAGGACAAGAAACCCCTACCTCCAAGTTAATTTGAACTCCAATAAGCTTCTTGAATCAAACCGTAGCCCTCCAAGCTAGAACTTCGCCAAAAAAGGCTCTCCCTGGACTTATGTGCACAAATCTTGAACCCAAACGGAATAAGGATGATGGATCTGTAGTGGGTTGATGTGGATCTTAGGTGTAAGTGGTGAATTTGATGGAGTGAGAGGAGAAAATCAAAAGAGAGAGAGAGAGAGAGGAAAGAGGCTGGCCCAGGAGGGGGAGGAGTGAAATGATTTTCTCTCTCTTCCTCATCCCATTTATAGTGCACATAACATCTCACACCCCTCAACTATATGTGTGCTTCCACTAAGCATCAAACCCAACAATTTCACAAGTTAACCCCACATTTGACTAGAGAAATGTTTTTTCTCCAATTCTCCACTTTTTTTTTCTAATAAAACATCTTAGAAAATTTCTGGTCTTTACACCTAGACCTAACACTTCCCTTAAATCAGTCAATCTCCTCCTCCTCCTCTCTCAAAGTAGGCGACCTCTCTCTCTCTCTCTCTCTCTCTCTCTCTCTCTCTCTCTCTCTCTCTCTCTCTCTCTCTCTCTCTCTCTCTCTCTCTCTCTCTCAAGTTATCCTATAGATGTTGTATATTCATGCCTGTTTGAAAAGCCAGTTATCACATCTATTCTTATGAGAACAGCCTTTCAATCCAAGCGAGTAAAGGCGAAACCTATCAAGTCCATGCAACTAAAACATGGGTTGGGACCAAATCATTCAACAATAAAAGAGCACAACACATATGAGTGTATAAAAGATCACAACACTAAGATGATACTTGATTTTAGCACATTTTCTTATCTATAAAAAAATGTTAGTATAAAGCAACTATAACATTTGTAGGGTCCATGTCCTTTCATAGAGTATATCAGAACGTACAATACCCGGCATGGCTTGGGACCAAGTCATTCCAAAACAATAGACGCAAAATTGACATTTCACTAATAGATCGGAGACCATTTGTGAAAAAAAAAGAATTTAAAAAAGCCTTCTATTTTCCTTTCCTTTTGATTAGTTTTGACTAAGGACTGAGAAAAGAAGAATGAGTACCTTGCAGCTATATTTGCCTCTGAGAAAAGAAGAATGAGTACCTTGCAGCTGTATCTACCTCTAAAATAAATTTAACATATGACCAAGCAATATCTATCTCTGAAATAAATATAACATATGACCAACATACTCTAGCATTGTTGCCAAAAAAAAAACATAATAAAAAAACCAGCGGGACCTAAATAAACTTCTAATGACACAAACTTTTTTTTTTTGGGTAAGTTAACATTTTATAACCAACCACAAGAAACCTTCTATCCCAGGGCCAAACCTTAGGAGAAACAACCAAATACAAGCAACTAGAAACAAACGACTAGAAGAATAAACTAAATCCTATTCCTACTAGGCAAGGAAGAAGATGCATTCCAATAATGACAAACTAAATTTTTCACTAGAATGAAGCCACTTACCCCCTGAATAAACCCTATTCCAAACATTAGCTACAATAACAAAGATAACATCTTCAAGGCTGCCGGACTTTAAAGTAAAGATCATGGCATTACATTCCATCCAAATATGCAATAGCTAAGGATAACTTGCCAAGAGAAGCTTTGAGAGTTCTACCTGTGCAATGCAAGCTAAACCAAGCGATCTCAACATCCCAATCCCTAGGGCTTCTAAAAATCAAGTTTATCCTCGAAAGATTAGACCAAATGTACTTGGAGAAGCAACAATCAAAGAATAGATGAGCATGGGATTCCATCCACTGACGGCACAAAACGAAGGAAGGCTGTACATCTATCCCCCAATTCCGAAGTCTGTACTTTGTAGCAAGCCTCTTGCGACAAGCTAACCAAACAATAAAGGCCCACTTAGGAACAATCCTACGAAACCACACAACAAAGCAGCAAGATTGATTTTGACCAATAGTCCTAATAACATTCCAAGCGGATTTGGTAGAATAGAGACCAGAAGTAGAAGGAGATCAAAAGACCTCTCATCATCGACTGAAGATTAGGAAGAAACCCAGCAGGAGTAGCAACAATACTTTGCAATGTAACTCTATTCCTTGGTCAAGGCCAAAGCCAATTGACATCCTGAATGATATTTCCAACCCTTGCAAATAAAGACCTCCCTAAGTTATATACCACAAATTCGCCAAATTTATGGTACAAAGGACCAAGCGGGTGCCAATTATCAAGCCAAACATAGGTGTCGTTCCCATTTCCAATTTTGTGCTTAATCAAAGGCTGAGAAAGAGATCTCAGTTTGAACAATTTCCTAATGGTCTAAGAAAAGTCAATAGCAAGACACCACAAACTTGTTTCCAAGTCTCTTTTTCCCTTTAGCCAAGCAATCAATTTTTTTTTCCCTTTTAAAGGCTGAGCTATCAGTTTTTCAACCATAGCAACCACCTCCTCCATTCTTCACACCAGTTACAGAGAGAGTAGTACGGAGAAGAAGAGGAATGAAGGAGCAGAAGATGGCCACCATTTCCACCATCCACCACCTCAAATCCTCACTTCTTTTCACTAACTCAGCCGGATTTGAGGTATATATCAAACACTAATATGTGTTTAATTTGGAGTTTTAGGGCGTAATTCTTGAAACCCATAGCTTG
The DNA here is from genome assembly GCA_022606695.1 of Vaccinium macrocarpon. Lineage (NCBI taxonomy): Eukaryota > Viridiplantae > Streptophyta > Magnoliopsida > Ericales > Ericaceae > Vaccinium > Vaccinium macrocarpon. The sequence continues at coordinate 15,488,092 of CM040170.1, read as the reverse complement.
AATTGAACAAAAATAACGTTTCCAAATTGAACTTGCAGCCTCAAACTCCAACCTAATGGTTGCAAACTCAAACTTCAGGCAACAACCAACGACCTTATTGCCCTGAACTTTAACCTTGTTGTTGAGAATATGTGTGAAAGATTGGAGTCCCATATTGGATAAATAGAAAAAAAAAAAAAATTGGACCTTAATATGCAATTGGATGACTGACCACTTACAAGGCTTAGCCTTTTAAGTGGATATGGGTCATTTAATGTATATTGGATCCATGTAATGTGGTGGACTCTATGGACACTCTCCCAACAAATTGGGCCTACCTGCACAAGGCAAAATCTCAGGCGGATTAGACTCCTATCAAGTGGTATCAGAGCCGATGGCTGACGATCTATGGGCGGACTCTCCTAGAAGCATCAGTGGTTGTGGGCTTGCACAGAGACTCTCGGAGGAGCAGGAAAAATCAATTGTAACTCTCGATGGAGCAAGAAAATTCCTGGTGCGTGCAGCAAGTAGCTTCTTGCAAGGTGGCTCTCGGTGGAGTGGGTACTCTCGATGGAGCAGAAAAAATTCCTAGTGCGTGCGGCACCTGGCTAGCAAGCGAAGGTGGCTCTCGTGGAGTATGATGGCTCATGATGGAGTGAGTGTGGTAAATAAACCCGGGTTTGGACACGATGTTGGAGAGATAGATCAAGAATTAAGGGGGAGTCAAGTGTATCAAATCGAGGGGGAGCTAGGCCCAATGCATTGTTCACACATGAGGGGGAGATTCTTGAAAATATGTGTGAAAAATTAGAGTCCCACATTGGATAAATAGAAAAAGAGTCGGACCTTAATATACAATTGGATGACTCACCACTTACAAGGCTTAGCCTTTTAAGTGGATATGGGTCATTCAATGTATATTGGGTCCATGTAATGTGGTGGACTCTGTGGACACTCTCCCAATGGATTGGGCCTACGCACATAACGGCAAAACCTCAAGTGGATTAGACTCCTATCACTTGTGCCGTGAACGTGGACATTGTGATCACAAACTTTGACCTTATGGCCGTGAACTTGAAGTCTTGAACCTTGTGACTGCAAACTCTGACCTTGAACCTTGTGACTGCAAAGTCAGACCTTGTGGCCACAAACTTAAACCCTATGACTGCAAACCCGAACCTTTTGCCTGCAAACTTGAATCTTGTGACCGCAAACTAGAACTTTGTGGCCGCGAACTATGACCTTGAGGCCGCAAACCTTAACCTTTGCCGGAAACTCCATTTTTACCAGCCTCCCTATAGTTGTGCAACAGCAATAATAACAATATTTGTGACAGCAAAACTACTGATCTTGCAAAATTGCTAATTCATATATTTTTAGTGGTTTATTGGTGTTGATTGCCCATGGATCATAGGGCGAGTTGCATTGAGATATACAATTATGATATATTGATCCATTGAATCACTGGACATTTTGAGGAGGTTGTGGGAAAATTAAAGAAAAAGCAATAAACAAATTTGCGATTTTGAATGTATCAGACATAAGTATTTTCAATGTAAAAGAGCCTGGAGATTTTAGAATGTTTATCGTGTATTTGGAAAATATTGTCAATCTTTTTTTTTTTCCGTCTTCCGATCTAGATTTAAAAAAAAAAAAAAAGTAAGTAGTATTTCCTATTCTTCGAGGATACATTTGTTAATCATATAGACATGATATACTTTGATGTAATCTTGTACTTTGTAAATTGGTACATATTTATGATGTAGGCATGTAGCCCATTTATCTTTTATATTTTGGTTGGGAGCTTATATGTTCTAGTCCAACTGCGTGGAGAGTTAACTCTTGATGAAAACAAATATAGTCACGATTGAAATGGGACAGATGGATATCAAGGCAAAGATGCCCTATTAACAGGAAGTTGATGAAGAATGTGTTTGGTCTTAGAATTTGTAGGAGGAAATGATCTTTGAAAAGTAAAGGCGACTAAATAAGTGAAATTTTGTAAGATATTCATATGCCTTAAATACTAGCATGAGTCTTTGCTGCAACATCTATTTTTTGGTAGAACTTGTACATGTGCGCAACATGTCAGCCCCAAAAACCAAACAAAATGAATATGTAACATTGTAATGCAACATCTATTAAGGAACTACAAACTTCCAACTCAAGACCTATTTCCAAGTCTTTTTGCCTTCAGCTGCGCCATCAGTTTCTCAAGCTTTATAACCCTAGCTTCAAGTTCCCATCCCGGTATTTTCTCTCCGGAATTGGTAGTTCCTTCACCTTGATTGCTTGTACTTCCTGTACTTACATTTTCATCTCCGACAACTCTTTCTATGGGAGGAAAACCGGGAGGAATCGATGGAGAAGGAACCTCATCTTCCATGTTAATATTCGGTTGGGAAGGAAAGCCTGGAGGAACGGAAGGAAACGTATTTGCCATTTTCCCAATGCCATTGGGAAGAAATCCAGGAGGAAAATTTGCACTGTAATCATTTTCCTCATTTACGACACCCCTACTTCCGACTGATTTTTTCAGCCACTCAAAATATCGAGTCGTGACATGTGACTCGCTGCATCGTGATGGAATATACAATTTGTCATCTAAAATAGGCCTAGTGTAATTTTCCCAAGCAATTTCAGGATTTCCATTGGAACGAAAAACAACCTTCCTTGGAACATCTTGGTCCATTCCAAATTGCATTGCAACACGATGTGGGAAGTACTGCTCTGTACAATCCAATCCAATCAGCTCAGAAACCCTTATGCACCGGCCAAAGGATTCCACCACTTCAACCAAACGGGGAGTATTCGATACCCATTTTTCCTTTTCACCATACAACTTATGTATCAACTGATTAGTTCCCGCCAGGACATAAGGGCGCCATAGGAAACATTTTCCACTCATTGCAATAGCAAACTCTACTTCAATGTTTGGTTTCTTCACCATGTGCCAACGAGCCAAACTCGGCTCACCATTTTTCAAGGGATTTGGTTTCAGTCCCAACGCGGGGAATCTCTCCCAAATCCAAACCTGAATTAATTGGAAGGGTGCCGAAACAGTCAATGCAGAACCATCGCTTTCACTTTTCTTTCTTAACAAGCCCAAATCTCTATAAATGCTGGCAAGCACAGCTGGTGCAAGCGCAATTTTCGTACCTTGGGCTAGAAGAATAGCGATGGGAAACACATCATTTCCTATGGTACCATGTCCCGAGGCTGAAGGGAAGACAAACCTTGACAACCAGAGAGAAAGAAATGCCTCGTGTTCACTTCTACTGCCACTTTCCATGAATTTCTTCATCCATGCTCCATGGCTCGCCTTTCTAGCGCTTGTCCTCACGAGGTCTAAGCGTGCTTGAAGCAATTCTTCTCTTGTTTCTTCCCATGCTCTACCTGTTCAGTGAGATATAAATTCGTAAGAAATATAAAGATAAAAAATATCTCAAAGATTTTCATTTGTAAACTTGGTCCAGAAATAATGAGAAAGGGCGCCCTTTAATCGGGATGAAGTTATAAGCATATGCCTAGTTTAAATTGGGATAGTCTCATGCAATGATTCCTCATGTAATAGGACCAACCACGATTTGATTTGACTATTTGAGTCACATATTCCTGTCAAATATAAGGAATTACAATCGATGGAAGAAGACTCAAAACAGAGTAACAGTAAATGAGAAAACACAGTTTGATATCAGATATTTACTTTATAATTTTTGAGAAATTATTTTCGCACTTTCTTTTTATCCCCAAACACTCCCATCTTATCTTTATTCACCATGAAATTACCAAATTATCCTTGCCACTTTTTGCATATGAACGTTTTCCAAGCAATGTGAAACTTTCTAAGTGAATAAAAACAAAAATGGAGTAATTGGGGAAAAAGGGGTGTGAAAATCATTTTTCATTTTTTTTATTAAGAAGAAAGCCCCTCTTTTTTTCAATCTTGAAGTTTCTTACCCCTTGGAAGAGGACTCAAAACAGAATCACCCAGAACCGAGTAACCTCCCAATGTCATCATATCTTCAAGAGTGATAGTGGCTTCACCAAAATCAAACAGGAATGATTTGGTCTCAGGACACCATTTCTCCGCAACTTTAATCACCAATTCGCAATCTTTTCTAATTGAGTAAACCGAACCCATGATTGATTCATAGATTCCAGCTTTTTCCCACACATATTTGTGCAGAGAACACATGTGATCAACCCAATCTTTCCAATTCTTTTGTGGGTCTCGCCAGCCTTTGAAAGATACATTTAGTGGGTTTTTTGGGGTTTGGGTTTGCAAAGTTTTGGAGGAGAGACAAAGTGGAGAAAGATTGTGGAGTGGGTTGTCATTGGAGGAGAGTGAAGGGCTCAAGAAATGGGCGATTCTGAGGGTTGGTTGTCCATCACTTGTAGGGGAAACCATGAGCTCTTGCCTCTCTTCCATGATTCTGTCCTCTCGTTGTTGTTCCATTGGTGAAGAAGAGAGAGAGGTTTTTGTTTTTGGAGAGAGAGAGAGAGAGAAAGAGAGTTTTGGCTTTTCACAAAGAGAGAATGAACTACATGGGGACTGTTGGGCTTACCATAGAAGACTCTAAAGGGGACCAATGAAAGTAGACTGAGAGTAGTTGGCTGTTAAGCCGGCATTTTTCATAGATGCGCATGGACGTTGGATTTAAATTGGTTTAATCATAGCTGAGATCAAAATCACGAGGTTAATTTTTCTTTTATTTTTTTAAACAGCAATGACGAGGAATTTAACAAAACAAACGTCGTTTCATGTACTTTCGCGCTAAAAATCATCATTTTACTTTCTAATAAAATTAGTTATCATACACATTACCTTTTCTAGTTTTCTATCCATTTAGCTTACTTTTAATAGGCAAATTTCTTATCGGCTTGGAAAATACAATCAAGTTGAATCCTTTCATGTGATGATTTCTCAGGTGACCTCTTATGCGAATATGGGATTTGATCAATTCATTTTGTAGGTCTCAATATTTAAATCATTTTATATGAAAAGTTCAAGTTGAGTAGAGATCGATATGCATTAGGATATAATTTTATAAACATACGCTCATAATTACTTAGAACATTACATTAGGGTGGCATGGTGATTCTACAAACTTGCCAACGCGGGCCCTATAGTGGTCTACAATACCACAACAATGTACTAATATTTTCAAACATGTCTTTAGAAATCCAAAAGGAAAAAAAATATCTTTTTTTTTGTTTTATGAGATTAGAAAAAACTTATTTCAAACAATACTATTATCACCCGTTGAAATTACGGATTGTCCATCTATCATCTTTGAAACACAAAGATGAATAAATTTAAATCTTAGACGAAAGCAGTTGCAAACCTTAATTTGGTAAATCACTAAAACAATAATCAAAAATAGAATGGGCTTTGTCTTCAATTTTGTCGCCTTCGTCTTTGTCACCGTCGCCATTGTTATCTAATGAAATCATGATGCCGTTATAGATAAAACCCTGCAAATGAAGCCTTTTTGATTTACGCTATAGTGTCCATATATGTTTTTGTGAATAGGTATATATTAGAATCTTAAACAAAATTTTATTTATTTTAAATAAATTAGAATCTTATTTATTTACTTTAAAAAGTAGATGAATGCTATTTGGAATCAATTATGAATAATCACTTATCTAAATTTTTATCTTAAACAAAAAAAAATGAAATTATTTTATGCTCCAAATTTTTCTATTTTATTTTTTTTGCTTGCTTGAAATTGTAAAAGTATATTTTACGAAAAAAGCACTTAATTCAAGAGTGTTTCGTTAAATAATCAAGATTAATCTAGATATTAACTTTATAATAAGCTATTCTATAAGTTAAGGGGCTGAACCGATATTATAGGTTACAAAAAGCTGCGCGCACCAAATACATCTCCAATTTTTTGTTATGTTTTAAGTGAATAATTAAAATATTCATAATGTGATAATGTAACTTATAAGTGCTAACAATTGGACCATGGAGCAACGAAAATGGATGACTTGTTTACACTTCCATTCTTTAAATGAAAAGATTATGATATTAAAAACTAAATACTATAAAATTACCCAAAAAAACTAAATACTATAGTAAATGTGCATGTAGCGTTCTTTTTAAGGGATAAACTCATCTCTCTCTCTCTCTCTCTCTCTCTCTCTCTCTCTAAACAATATTTTCAAAAAGTTATTGAATTTGTTTTTCAAAAAAAAAAAATTAATGGTATTTTGGATTTTTTTTCTTTTTTTTTTTTGGGAAAACTGTTTGTTTTTTAAATATGAATTGTTTTTCAAATTTAAAAAACAAACAAATTCCCAAAAATAAATAAATAAAGTTTTGAAAAAAAACCATTTTTGAAAAGCTGAGTTGTTTTTTTTATTGAAAAAGCAGGTTTTTATATAATTTAGTTCCTTATTTAGTTTGAGGTGACATAGCATTTGATTTTGATTATGTCATTGTGAACCTCTACATTGTTTTTTTTTTTTTTTTTGGGTAAGTAAAATTTTATTAAAACCAACCAAAAATAACAGAAGCTAAGGAGCATACCCTAGACACAAAATAAAACAGGCAATAGCCAACAACCAAGACCAAGCAACAAACTAGACCTAAAAACAAATCAGCAACCGACCAACAAGGACTGGGAGGCCTCAAAAATCTCTAGGAGATATTTCAACCCAAGCATAGAAACCTTCCGCTATTAGATTTCATTGGCGTCCTACAAGAGCTAACATGAACTCGAAAATCAGAAGCCACTGCCACAATGACTTGGTTTACATCAGACCTCTTTTGTTGATGAGGCACATGGGACAAACAAAGTTGATGACAGGGATGAATCTTTACATGATCCAACACCCTCAGCAGCAACAGCAACAAAACAGATGCAAAAGCAACAATTCCAATCAACAAAGAAACAAACTCATCCCTACAAGCTGTTTTTGACCGCTACAGGTGGGACGCCCTCAACTCTAGGTAGTCAATGAACCCACAATCCCAGCAGCAACACGCTAGTCAGTGGGTAGATTCACCAATACACCTATGGAGCTCAAATAGCTTCAAAGACCTTGAAAGAGATACTCCAACCAAGACAGAGCAATCTATTCTCATCTGATTTCCTCAAACGCCTCCAAGAACTAACATAAGCTCGAATATCGGCAATCACAGCACGAGTAATATGATCAGCATCCAAAGTCTTACTTTGAAAGATGCGCCAATTCCTCTCCTTCCACAAGTAGTAGATAGCTATTGCACAAGACAACTTGCAAAGCAAATGATGAAGACTAGAACCACCTCTATGATCTCTAATCCATGCAAACTCATCAGCCAAAGGCATACCAAGCCTAGAAATGCCATTCTGCAATAGTAACTTGTGCCACACAATGGAAGCGAAAGGGCAAGAGAAGAAGAGATGCCCATGTGACTCACTATCATTAGCACACAGAACACAAGTATAAGAGCTAACAACTCCCCAACTGTATAGCCTATCTATGGTAGCCAATCTCCCCAAACTGCACAACCACTGAATGATAGCCCATCTAGGAACATGGTGTTTGAACCATATTACCTTATGCCAATCTACTTCGGGGCACTAGACCTTATAGCATTCCAAGCTGAAGACACAGAATAAACACCATCCGAGGATAGAAGCCACTTAACAGAGCCTTCAGTCACAACATTGGGCAAAAAATTACCAGGGGTACGCCTAATAATGTGGCTTAAAACAGAGTAGACCTACTCGTCCCAAGTCCACCCATTACCTTCAATAACAGAAGCAATTTTCATATTAGAAGCTCTTCTCAAAGTATATCCCAACTGCTCCCCATACCACTAAACAAGAGAGCCAAGCAGATGCCAATTATCCCACCAAAAAAAAGGTACTAGCACCATTACCCACAATATATTTCATCCAAGGCTGCACCACAGGCCTAAGTCAAAAAAGTTTCTTAATGGTCCAAGAAGCATGAGCTGACGTATTAATGGACCATGAGCTGTGATCTTTAATCACATACGTATGGACCCACTTAATCCATAAAGAATCGACTTTATTAGCAAGAGCCCAAATGTATCTAGCCATTGACGCATTATTCCAATCTTTTAACCCTTTAAAGCTTAAACCCCCCTTAGCTTTAGGCAAGCACACTGAAGTCCAACTCACCTTAGCACCAATAGACTTCATATCAGGCCCTGTCCAGAAGAAAGAGCGAAGAATTTTCTCCACCTCTTTAAGCACTTTAGAAGGCAACACAAAGATAGAACTCCAATAATACAACCTCTACATTGTTATCTTTAGCCATCCTCTAAATGTATAATCAAAAGGTAATGTGACAACTTTTGGCTATCCGATTTTGAGTATACCATTAGTGATACTCTTACTAGACTACTTTTATATTTAATTTCTTCTTACTAACGCGGGGGGAGGGGGGAAGGAAGATTAAATAATTATGTATTCACTTCGTTACCTCTTCATTGTGCTGCAATATTTTATTTTCCCTTTTCCTGATCATTTGTGCAACACTAAGTCAAACAAGGAAAACAATTATGCTCCCAGATTCTTTTTTTTTCTTGTTAATGCAAGATTTAATGACAACAATTCAAGCATAAAACAATAAAAATAAAATTTAAGACAAATAAGTAAAATAGTTATTATATACCTTAATAGACTACTTTTATATTTAATTTCATCTTTTCAAGTTCTGGTTACCGTTCAACTTCTCCCTTTATTAGAAAATCCAACAAGGATTTAGTTGAAAGTAGTGTGCTCTATTTACCCTTGAAAATCAAGGAAAAAATTTCTTTCAAAGAAAGGCTATAAAAATACCAACAAGAAAGGGAAAAAAGGAAGATGAAATAATTATGCACTTATTTACCTCTTTATTGTGCTTTAATATTCTATTTTCCCTTTTCCTTATAAATCAAACAAGGAAAACAATTATTCTTCCATATTTCTTTCTTTTCTGGTTAATCTAGATTTACTGACAACAACTAGTATCCATAATATATTTAGAGAGCATATCTTTTTTAGGAGCAATGTGACAAACACTAAATATACCAATGCCACTAACACTTCAATGCATGAGGGAATACAAGAGAGAGTTTTTGTTTAATGATGGGTCACTTAATTGAGAAGATATGGGGTCCATTAAATTTGGTTATTGTGAAATGGTAAAATATTCACCCCTTTGTGCCCCCAATGCAAATGGTCTTGTTAGGGTCAATGTTTATGATCGGAGGTTAGATGGGAACGATAGTCTGCAAGTGTATTTTGTATTCCCTGTGGATTGTCAGTGCGAGTTAATCTACTACGGGAATGGATATTGTTCGCTTAACGAGAAACAGGTTCCGTGGGTAATTAAGTATCGCATCGAAAATTCTAATATTAAAAGGGGTGTCACCTATTGTAAAATGAAGGGGTATTTGAAGTATTCTACTAGCGAGATGCCGGATGAGCAAACTATGAGACCGCCATCTATTGTGGTGTTATCAAAAAAATACACCGGAGAGAATGTTGATGTATGGCATTGTGCTCCTAGTAAAGTTGTTTCAATTTTGTCCCGAACTATGTCATTGCGTTTGCCAGAAAAGAGGAACGATATGTTATTAAGAGGTTTTGGAGAAAGTGGATCAGTTGTTGAAGAACGTAGAGGTCGTCTTAGTGTATCTGAGGCTGACGTACGTAGAGGTGGTGTTAGCTTTACAGAGCTTGATCCTGGACCATCTGTTTCGGAAGTTGGTGCTAGAAGAGATGAAGTTGATATGAGAGGATCTATTGTTATGGATCCTCAGGAATTTTCTGATGTTTTACGGGATGTAATAATGAGTGTCAAAAAATGTGATGATTCAAAAGATGTAATAGTTGATGACAAGGGAAATGTTGTAACTAAATGAGAGATTCGGAGAAATAATATATTAATAAAATTTTTCATTAATCATCACCGTGGTTACATTAACATCAAACCATTCTTTCATTTTTGGGGACATCGCATCTAACCAACTGCTGTCGCCATTAACTAAGATAATAGACGGTATTCCGCCTTTAATTAATAGGTCTGGCTAAAACTTAATGAAGACGTTGAAATCTCTTTGGCAGCCAACTAGATTCTTCATTAATTCAGTTTGGACTGTGGAGTATTTGATGTCATCGATGACGTTGTAGCATGCTTCTTGGTCGTAATCCTTGAAACTTATTCTGCCTGAGAAGTAGTTGTGTCGTCCGAGACTTCTGGCCCAAGCGGTTTTTCCCGTTCTTGACGGTCCTTCGAGGTAGAGGGAGATTGGGCGGATTGGCTGCTGTTCTGGTTCCTGTTAGAGTCAGATAGCATTGGTTCGTTAGCATAAAAATCTGGCATTTCATTTTTATGTAGTTTTAATCTAATCCAGTCGTCTTCACTGTATAGTGAGATTCGGCAATTTTGACAAAGTTCATATTGTGCGAAATTCGTCCTAACACTTCTACCCACTCTATTACCTCTACTAACCCTTCGGTTGAGACACCTTAGCTTTGAAATTAGCTCCCTCTCTTCCTCGCACGCTGGAACAAACTTCACCGGAGCTGTCGACCGACTCTCTTCCCACAGTCCTATTTGCCACGTCAAAAAACGATCTACACACATTTGAGTGAACTGCCCGTAATTCACGGGATAGTCTTCTAAGCAGTACAACATTGTATGCCAATATAATAAAAAACAGAGACAAGCAAAAAAGAAGGGCAGAGACAAGATACCAGAACACAAAATCACCGCAATAGCTGCCACACTCTATTAGCATATTCCTTCTTGTTTGTCTAACACCACTAGTATTTCTGCAACTATATATGTACCAAAAGATCACGAATCTTCCCCAGCAAGATTCACTTTCAAAATAATTCAAACCTTACAAACACTTTAATTTCCCGCCACTCATTTTCCCTTTACTTTACCCCCACGTTGTCCTTTTACACTAGACAGCTGTAAATGGGGGGGCATAGAGAATCAATTGTACACCCAAACAGACACTACATTCACTTCATGGGCCCAGTAGGGACTTCGTTTAACCTCTAACCATACACGTGTCTCATTTCTTTAAATGGACAGTCCAGATCGCATCAGGGGGGAGGGGGCGCTGGTAATATTAATACAGCGCCCCCCAATCACTACTCACTCTAGTCTCTCCAGTCCCTCCGGGTTTTTTAAGAAGTTTGAGCCTTGTACGGTGGGAGGGACTTCCCCAATTTTCTAAAAATACTTGGAAAAATGCCACGCCGAACCAATTTTCGATTTCAAGCAAAAAATGTATTCCTCACCTACCCACAATGCCCATGTCCAAAAGAACTTCTACTAGAACTCTTACTCTCACTACTCCAACTAGCCTACCAACCCTACTACATCCTAGTTGCCCGAATTTGAGTATTGGTTAAGATGTTGTACTTGATTATTCCATTGTGACCACTTTTTAGGTCACACATTGCTAACTTTAGCAACATTTTGGTTTTCCTATTGGGGATAACATAAGGTGTATAATAACTGTTTTACCTATTTTTCTTGCATTTTCTTTTAATTTTCGAATGCTTGAATTCTTGTTAAATTTTGCATTAACCATAAAAGAAAGAAATCTGGAAGCATAATTGTTTCCCTTGTTACATAAATGAGGAAAAGCGAAAATCTTATATATTATTGCAGAATGGGTTTTCCTGAGAAAGGCTACGAACGCGACAAGTGGCTACAATTGATAGGACCATAATTATGCTTTTTAATTAAAAGGGAAATAATCTTAATATTCTATAGATATTACAAAATTTGAAATCTCTAAGATTATCATTTACTTAATAGAATGAAAACCTGTGAAATCTTTTATATATATCTAAGCGGAAATAAAATCTCTTCCTCTCCAATCCTTTGAGTAACAATGAATAGATCATTATGTTCTTCTATGTTTGAAGGGATTATAATTATTTTCCTCCATTCTCGCATTTTTGTTGTTCTATGCCCAAAACTTGATCATGAAACGTTGCTTTAAATTAATGATTTCATATGTGATCTATGAAGTTCAGTAATAGCATTTAATTTTGCAGGAGTTTTAGCCTAACACTACAAGGGTGCAGATAGAAGTCTTGATGATCCCAATCACGGGGGTAATCAAGGAAAGCTATACTTAAATCGGAACCATGCAAATCAATAAGGTGTCATTGAAAACTTCTATTCCTCATTTTTTGTGTGTAAATGAAAGATAGAGATCATTGCAATACAATAGGATTTCAATGTCATTGTTGCTTTACGGAATCTAATGCCTCAATTTTGTTACTTTGTGTCCATTTTAAAATTCCTAACCAGTGGTATTTATTTATTTATTTCATAATGCAATTTCAAAAATTTTCAATAGTGGAACATTTATATTTATCCATGTGTAACAAGGGAGCACACAGATCTCCTGTTTTACAAATTTATGTCTTGGTTGGTGCACATAAAAACAAAAAGAATGCATGAGAGATTTGTATTAATAAATTAATAGGATTTTAATTATATCATCATTTGGACCCAAATATCATTCAAAGTCTCAATGTTATGTGAAAACAAGTTGAGCTACAAATTCACAAGTGCATTCTATTAAGATAAAGTTGAATTTTTAACGATGAAATAGGATAAGATGTCATATTTATGTTTGAATTCAAATGGAAAAAGGCTCAAGTCATTAACATGTCTTTTGTGAGAGATTACCTCTTAATTTATCAAAAGTAGAAGATCCCCAATTATACCAAGTCCAGTTTTAATTTAGCAGCTACTTTTATCAAGATTCTCATTTAATATTTTAACCAAATATTCTTCATATAATGTCCTTTCATTGGCGATGCCAGATTGTCCATTTGACCTCTATTAATTAAATTTGGACCTCTACAATACGGCAATTCAAATGTTTTAGAAAACATTTTTTTTATTGCCATTTTGTAATGGAAATGATTCATTAAAAAATGATGTTTTTTTTGCATTCTATAGAAGGCAATTTGATCAAATGAACATAGTACAGGTTCATTGCAAGGTTTTGTATAAGAATTTCATGTTCAATACAAGGAAGAATTTTGAATTTTGTTTGTTACATGTGAATGTTAAATTCTAACAACTTATAAATGAAAGTAAAAGAAGTTGCAACTAGAAAATATGATAAATGAGTGCCTCCTTGAATGTTGACCCAAGATCTTATTATTGAAGCAGCCCATAGATATGCTGTGTTATAAGAGGAATAGTTCCTCCTTTTAAAGATGTTTCAAACAAAACAATAATTCATTGGAGGAGTGTGTTCAGCCTATATATTCTCAACTTTGCTTTCATTCCTAAGTTGGCAAAAAATAAATATCATATCACATCTTTTTTGCAGATGCTTTGGTATTAGAGGGTTACAAAAAACTATATGTTACAAAAAGATAAAAAGAAAAACCATTGTACTTGAATGAATGTATTAATATTACTCGGTCAAATAGGCCATGTGCTACACAAGTACACATGCATGTTACTCTTAATAACCCACGCTACCCAACCCCAAGAGATTGTGAAAGTGGTCTTACCTTAGGACTTAGAGGTTTGCTCCCACCTAAGATTTGAGGTTCGAATTCCCTAACTAGCAAACTCAGGGGCCACGAGGGTTATGCCCAGTTATTAACTCTATGACTCCGGAATTAGTCGAGGTGCACAAAAGCTAACCCGGACATCGATCTTATAAAAAAAATTAAATAACCCATGCTACCCACAGGATTAAGATGTAGACGAACATGGCTAACAACTGACACACTTAATCCCGTTCATAGCACGGGTTACACGCTAGTAGAATATTAAATGAAAAGAGGTAAAGAAGTGAGTAATTATTTCATCTTCCTTTCTTAGTGGTTCTTTTATAAACTTTCCGTGAAGGAATTTTTTCCCACGGATTTTCGAGTGTAAATTGAGCACATCAACTCCTTTTAGGCTCAGTTTGGATGGTAAAAATCTTGAGGAGGAATGGGAATGTGATGCCTTCTACCTATGATTCGAACGTTTGAAAGAGACAGAAAGGAGAATGTGATGCCAAGTTTTTCTCTGATTCTAACATTTGGATGATACAGGAATAGAAATGTGATTCCTAATGACATATTCAACCAGAAATCAAATTCCCAGACTGTGTGAAAATCTGATCCCTCCCTTACCCCGTGGGAATCTCATATTCCTAGCTCATTCATTAAGAAAAAAAAATTGTTGACTTTAAAAATTTTTAGATTACTAAATTAATCCAAACACCGAAATGCAATTCCTCCAGGTATTAAATTCCTAAGAATTTGATTCCCAGTAATCATATTCTTATTCCTACCCAAGAAAATTCTCAAGAATTGGATTCCCGATAATCATTTTCCTATTCCTACTTAAGGTTCTAGTCATCTCCAAACACAGCTTAACTAAATCCTCGTTGGATTTTCTAATAAACTAAGAAGTTGGGTAGGCAGAACTTGGAAAGAGGAAATTAAATGTAAAAGTAGTATAGTCGGGGAATTTCAACCCAAGTGAATATATGAAGTTTTGAGCTAAAAATTGAGGGTCTAATCAACAAATAAACATGGAGGGAGAGTAAATTAACATCCAATTGAGGGATTCAACAAACCAAAACATAAATCAAAGCTCAAACTTGAACAAAAACAATTTTCACAGTGGAAAACATGATTTACAAGAAATTGATAAGCAAGACAAAAGTATGTGCAACAAATCAACAATATACAACTAGAGAGAGTAGAAATTTGTCCCCTACCTCAAGGTTTTGCTTGAAAATGGTGGAAAGATGAAACCCTAGATAGAGAAGTCTTCAAATCCCGAAATTCAAAGGAGAATCACAAATCCAATGTGTAGATCTTGAAGTTTTGAGTTGGATTGAGGTTAAGATCACAAGGTTTGAGTTAGAGAAAGAGAAAGAGAAAGAGAAAAGGTAGAGAAAGGGTAGATAGGTGATTTTAGGGTTAGAAATCAGGTTTATAATGAAAAAGAACCAAAGGACCCCTTTTTATAGTGTGTTGATCGCGCACAAAAATATGCAGAAAAATACACTAGATACCGGTAGTGAGAAAAATGGGATACCGGTATCCCTAAAGAAAATGTTTCTAGTCGGGGGATACCGGTAGTGAGAAAAATGGGCTACCGGTATCCCTGGAAAAAATATGAGATTTCATTCTACTACCACCAATTTGATCCCTCAATCATTTCTAGCACATCCTAAACACCCTAAAGCCATGTCACCACATCATGACACATATCTCCATCCTCCACCAAACCCACGGTACAAAACACACACTCACCCATACAAATAATTCACTGAAATATTACTTAGGAAAAATAAAATTGAATTTATGGGTCTTTACACCACCACTCCCACCATTACTACCACCACCACTTCTGACAACACCATAACCATCACTCCACCACTACACCACCACCACCACCACCACTCCACCGCCACCGCCACCCCCCCCTGCCGCCACCACCCCATCACCATTACTGCCGCCACTCCACCACCACCACTCACACCACCATCCAACCACCACCACTCTGCCCCTCCCACCACTAATACCACAACCATTGAGACCACCATTACCACCATTGCCGCCACTACTCCCATCGTCGCTCTCCCAGCACCATGAGTCCACCACTCCACAATTACAACCACCACCCCACAATCACAACCACCATCGCCGTTATACCACCATCTTGCCAACATTTTGTATATTTTTATTATTTTGATAAATGTACTTTTTTCATTTATTAATTTAATTTTTGTATTTCAGTATGAATATATGACGTGAAAGACAAAGTAAAATGATTCGTGAATTTAACACCAACACCGCTATACCACAATCTTGCCAATATTATACATATTTTTATTATTTTCATAAATGTACGGGGTTTTTTTTTCATTTATGCATTTCAATATGTATATATGAAAGGCAAATTAAGAAAATTAGGGAATTTAATAGTTCAACTCATCATACAGATCAAACAACTTATTTATTTCAGTGCTTAAGATTCAACACATATCAAACAGCTTATTAGCTTAATAAATTCAGTATTCAATTTTCAAAACTTAATTTTCAGTTTTCAGTTTTCAGCTTTCAACTTTATCAAACATGGCCTCAGGTGCATAATAACTATTTTACCTATTTTTATTTTAATTGTCGTATGCTTGATAAATAGAAGAATTACTAAGTTCCTTATTATCACTGCATTCTCTAAATTCCAAAAAAAAAAAACCCTTAAATATCAAATTAATCCATTTATAGGAATTGCAATATTAATGGAAAGGACATACATTAAGTATTTTACTCCTCAATTCATTGTTTTCACTTTTACCCATAAGGAAAAATTATCTGTTTTCTTATTTCTTTTTCCCTTTATATTTCCCAAGTTTCAAATGCACTATAAGTTGTCAACCTATGCCTTATAACTTTTCATCTCACAAGTACCTTATTGGGAATCTCTTCTTTATTCACGCAATCCGACTAATAGTCAACCATATTAATTGCATTTAATCACAGCATAACTATTGAATTTCTAATAGAAGTGTGAAGTTTATAAGTTAATTAAAACTTTCAAATGAGAAGAGGAAATGAAATATAAAAGCAACCAGGTAAGAAGTATAATAAACTTTTTACCTACTATTTTAAGATTTATTTTTAATTCTCCAAGCACGAAATGATAGATGAAGGAAAGACTTACTACCTTTCTAATTTCCACTAATATATTGTATTTCACTTGCATTTTTCTATAAATGTCCACAAATATAGTTACTATTACTAACTTAAAGTCATATATACCATTGCCATATATTACTCCACTCAATTTTTTTGATCGTTTCCACTCTTATCTAATGGATCTCAAGGGAGACTTCATGTATAATTCAACCGAAAATTTTTAATTTTTTATGTGCCTCGTGCATAGCACATCATGCCATTTCTAGTAAGTGTGAAGTTTGTATCTAATGGGTTATAACTAGGAGGATTTTATAGCGCCCTAGTTTATGGAGACGTTAGTTAAATATTTTTTAAAAGCAATTTAAGTAACTAAAACATAATCAATTTAATTAGGAGAAGAAAATTTCTTTGATTACCTCATAACTGAAATGCTGCTTGAATTGGAAAAACATACTCACAATACTGGAAATGAAAATTTCATTAAAAGGAACAACTCTGGGCTTCTAAAGATAAGGGTTTCAAGCTTCTAAAGATAAGGGTTTCAGGCTTCAACGGGCTCTTCCGCAGCAAATGTGTTTGCGATCTAGAAGTGTTTGATCCCCCATTCCGTCTTCAAAACCTGGCGTAATATGTGAGGTTTACAAGTGAATGACACTTAGAAGAAAGACTTCTGCCTTTTAACTCTATGCAATAGTCAACTAGAAGAATTAAAGTACGGAAATAGAGTACAAGAAGTTTGTTTGTTTAATAACCATTGTCCAAAGTAAATTTTAGAATTTCAACCACGATGAACATCCTCCTAACTTAACCACCAAACTATGACCTGTCGCACCTAGGATTTCGATCAATGTGGGAAAAAGGGGTTTTATAGTCGAGTGATCCAAGTGATATTCAAAGCAACGTGGTTTTATAAAATATTGGTTTTATAGCTGTGACTGAGCCAGAACAAATTTAATATAAAATAACTCATAGTTTCCACTTGACAAGATTTTAGATACGCTAAGTCACCATAGAAATAGATATAGATATATATAGGATCATGATCTCCTGAGGGATCCCTTATTAAAATTTGGTGTGGACCTCACCTTTCCGGATCAAATTTTGATGATCTAAACCACTCAATGTTTTTAAAATGCATTTTTAAGGGTCCACGTGAAGATTCGTCAAAAAAAAATACCCGGAAGGGCTTGATCCAAACAGTTTTTGATAAAACTGTACATTTATCAAAATTTGTTTGGATTAAGCCCTTCCGGGTATTTTTTTAAGATTTCCATATGAACCTTGGAAAACGCATTTTAAAAACATTGAGCGGTTTGGATCCTCAAAATTTGATCCGGAAAGTTGAAATATCTTGGGTTAAATAATTCAAAGTCGCAATTTTTTTTTTTTGGACATAGATGACTCAATTTTTTGTTTCGTATGCGATTATAAAGAAGAAAAGCTTCGATAATTCACTGTTACATATAGGGAAGTCGAAGCACCCTACCCTGCCCTTTCGAGCACTCGGAACAAACTTTTCAAAAGCATATAAGTGGTTGAACACTTGTGAGGATGGTAACAAATTGACATAAATCTAATGAGAAGAAGAAAACCAAAATTTTGTCTGAAAATGATACATTTATTGTAAAGACATTCAAAATGAAAAGGGGGGACATATACAAAAGAAGGATTTGGACCGAGCCTAGTCTCAGGACAGCCTACGTATCTCTGACCTTTGGAGAATCAGGTCATCACATAGTTGAAAAATACAAAATGTTGGAAAAATGGGACTAAGCCCAGTTTCAAGGCTGCCTACATATCTCCGACCTCATGAGAATCAGGTCTCGCGTCATTCGGGAAAGAAATTGAAGTTTTTGATAGAAGTTAATCTCGTTGGGGAATTTGGCCAACAAGTCACAGAGGCGTTTCAACCATACACATAGGACAATGTCTATACTATAGTAGTGATCAAAATATGTATGGGGAACTCCGAGACATATCTGGGAGGTTCCGGGACTGAAGACTACACAACCCAGTAAGGAGTAAGTAGGAAAATTGTCATCTGGCTGGCGGGTCATCTCGGGTTGTTTTTAGATGGCCGCAATATCGAAAATGGTTTCAAAAGACTATTTATAAGTACGAAGGAAAAAGTTGAAAAATCTTGACCGGAGCCGATAACTGGCAGCTGGTGAGCCCCAGGATATATTTGGTACAAATTTTGAAAGTAAAAATGAGTAAAGAAAACTTAGAGAATTTTATAGTCAAAAGTCAAAAAATCTTGACCGAAGCCGAAAATTGGCAGCCAATAGGCCACAATACATATTCGGTACAATTTTAGAAAGTAAAAATGAAAGCAAAAGACTCTGAACACTTTTGAGTAAAAAGTTACATTTTGCTACCCAGAGCCGAAAAATGTCTTTGGCAGGACTCGAGTCGTCTCTAGTAGGGTTTACAGCCTAAAAATAGGAGTTTGAGACTAGAGGGGTATTTTGATAAAAAGTTAGCAAATTTGGTTTTGGAGCCTTAGATGACTATTGGCGGGCCCCGGGAAGCTTCTGGATCTATTGGCAGGCCCCGGGAAGCTTCTGGATCGATTCCATGGGCTAAAAGACTATAGGTATGACAGAGCGGTATTTTGGTAATTCCAACATGGAATTGATTTCACGACTGGAGGAAACGCAAAACAGACCCTAAGACACTTCACAACTGACTATATTGGGGAAACTAGGCCAAAGAGATAAGATTTGGTAATTTTGGGGAGAAGATGATTTTAGGACCAGAACAAAGTCTAAACGGGCCCTACGACTCTTGAGCATGCATGACATTATCTAAAAATGTACACAGAATACAGTATAAGCGATACCGTAAATAATAGAATTAGCTGTCTGAATCCTTCGCAAAAACTCGGATAGCATAAAATGGTGCCTGAAAGCTGTTTTGAAAGTTATTTGAAAATTTGTGATAGTATGATAATATGACTTTGGCAGAAAAGTTTTTATAATTGTTGTGACCAAACCCTCATTAGGCTACCTACGTATCCCCTGCACATAAGGGGAATCAGGTTGTTCTGTAGTTTGGACCTCGGTCCGATTTATGAAAATATATTTGAATTGATCCTGATATTTTTATTTTGGGGTTTTGTAACAAATGTTCGGACGTCAAACAACAAACAAAGGTATGTGATTTTAAAAAGTATTGGAAAAGATCCAGTAGGGAGGTAGGGACAATGAGGTCCCCCACCAAGCTACTTAGTGTGTACGTTGTGGTGTCAATCTTTCTGATATTCTTCGCCTCAAACCTCGACGAAACTATCACGATGCACAACAACAAAGTCACATTTATATTATTGTGAAATCTCTTGACTCGCAGACTCATTGAATATAAATATGCAATAATACAGCATCCGAAACTAGACGCAGCGTCCAAAACTAGACGCAGCGTCCAAAACTAGACGTGAACCCAGCCCATGGGTAGTAACCAGGCTGACACAATTCGAAATAGGTTATCTGAGATGGGTTTACTTACAAATTTCTGGCTCGAACCCGAGGTTGAGTATTAGATAGAGCTTCCACTGTGTATCTGGGAAAATCGTTTGGAAAATCGACTATAGCCTCCGGTAGAAAATGGATGATTTTGACTCAGTACTCAGACAGAGTAACTACAGGACTGGGTGATTTAGTCACAGTTCTCAGACAGAGTAACGACAGAATTTATGATCCGAGATTTTTTTTAAGAGAAATTCAACAGCGCTTCTGCGTTGCCCTAGCTACCGATATTTCTTTTGAGAGAAATCCGGCAGAGCTTTGGCGTAGCATTGGGCACCGATGTTTCTTCTAGAGAAACCCGGCATAGCTATTGAGTAGTCTAGTGATTTCTAAGTCCCAATCTCCATTACGGTAAAAACTAAGGCCAAACGGGATGAAACTCAAAATGTGTGAGAAGTGTGTGTGTTAGGGGGTGCCCCTTTATTTATAGGAAAGGGATATAAGCCTATCCCATAGGCGCTTGCCATGTGGTAGGCAACCAATGGCTAGGGATGGCAATTTCCCCTGACCCGATCGAATCTGATCCGCTCTCCAATCCGAATGGATCGGCATTTTGGAGATCTGTTTGGAGACTGGGTCGAATTTGGGGATTTTTAAAAAAATATTCGGGGATCGGATCAAGGACGGGTAGTAGTGTATCCCAGCACCGAATCCGATCCGATCCGTTCCCGAATCCCCGTGTTATATTTTTATTATTATTATTATTATTATTATTATTATTATTATTATTATTATATTATTATTATATTTATTTAGGGTTTGAGTTAAGTTGACAAAATACATACCCTTGTACCCATTTCAGATCTCACAGTCGTTTACTCCTCACTCTCACTCCTCAGCCTCCTCTCAATCTCTCAAGTCTCAGATCTCACGACCATGATCCCCACGACCACCGTTTCACTCGCCAATTGCCGACTCACCAGGTTCTCTCTCTCTCTCTCTCTCTCTCTCTCTCTCTCTCTCTCTCTCTCTCTCTCGTTTGACTCGACCTCCCTCTCTCTAGAATCTTTGATCGTTCTATCTCCCAAAGCCATACCCCTACAAAACCCATTCAAAGACTGGTGACTCCACCTTTTTGTCATTGTTGCTGCCATCAAACCAACAAAAGACGACACGAAGCCAATCCTCCAAGATTCTATAATTAGATCAAACTTGACAGAGACCGAAGAAGTTGTGCTCAAATTGCCTCATTTAGGGTTTGATCAGGAATCAAGATCTGTTTGTTTTGGTACTCTGTGGAATTCAATTCATATCAAAGAAACTCGTTTGCAATTTCTGGGATGTTTTCTTATCCCTTGATTATCACATTTAT
Source organism: Vaccinium macrocarpon (assembly GCA_022606695.1). Lineage (NCBI taxonomy): Eukaryota > Viridiplantae > Streptophyta > Magnoliopsida > Ericales > Ericaceae > Vaccinium > Vaccinium macrocarpon. The sequence continues at coordinate 15,466,616 of CM040170.1, read as the reverse complement.
TGTCCATTTTTGTAAGCTATTCGGCTGGGCAATTATGGCCCCTCACAATAAGCCCCTTACGAGTATTTTTGGTAGTTGACTCTGAATCTTCTTGTTAGTTTATCATAATATGCTTGTGAAAGTTCATTGGAATTGGAAAATCTAGTTGTTGGTTGTTGACTGTTGTAGCACATTTGGTTGTTATAGGCCTCAACATTTGGTTGCTGAATTTAGATGCTTTTTTTTATTATTTATTGGCAATTGAATTTAGATATTGTTGACCTGTTTGTAAAGTGAATTGTTTGATTTTCTTCCTCTGTCTTAAGAACTTTTTTTTTCCCCGAATCCTGATTTGGATCCCCGTTCCCTATTTGGGGCGAGGATAGAGGGGGAAAAATAATCCCCATTGGGGATAGGGGCAGGGAGGGGGATAGTAGTCTCTAGCCCCGCCCCATCCCCATTGCCAACCCTACCAACGGCTATCTTGGGATAGGTACCTGTCCCAGAGGCTCCTGCAAGGGATTAATTTTCTTTGCTTCGCGTGATGCAATCCCAGCTTGACCGTGCTCGCTAAGGTGCTTTGATCCAAGAACGTCCAGGGAGGTATCACTAAGGTTTTGAGGTGCTCTGGACATCGTGGCAGCGTCTGTTTCTCCAAATAATGCTTCGAAGATAGAGGAACATGATTGTAGACACCCCAATTTGAACCCATGAAAATCCTTGGCATTCTTAATGATGAGATACTAATGACATCAGACAAGGCTTGAACAAGGTCCCAAAAGACTCGCAACCCCTCGAATCCTTCCAAAAATAAACCTAAAAGACCAAAATATCCCCCAAAATGTTCAATGACACCAAAAACCCTTAACAATACTTAAGCACTCAAGTAGCAACCTAAGCGCTCAAGTTACAACTTAAGCATAAAAGTAGTTACTTTAGCACTCAAGTCCTTTAGGTGGAAAATTTTTGAAGATGTTGTAAATCTTTGTAATGATAGGAATATCTGCAAATTTGGCCCCTCCAACCCCCAAAACAAGTATCCTCACATGCCTAATACACCTATTTGGCCTAAATTATCCTTAAAGCCCCTAACCCAAGTTCAAACCCACTTTTCTCCCCAAAATCCCTCTTTAAAAACCCCTCTCCTCCTCCATTCTTCAACTCTATAGACTACCACTCTCTCTTTCTACAACTAGACCACTCCATTACTAATCCAACCCAAAAACCCTTGAGCATCTTCTTCAATACACCTCAAAAAACCCATTTTCTTCATAAAATCCATCAAAAACCTTCAAAGCTTACATTTTCCAGTCATGGCTTAGTCCATTCAGTCTATATCCAGTACCTTTCCATCACCAAAACTTAGATTCAAAGCCATACCTTTCATTGATCATCCAAAAACTACTCAAAACCCTAGCTTTCTCCCGCATAAAGGCCAATAGAAGTGTCAAAACCCCACTTTCCAGTCAAGAACCCACTCACATAGTCCTAAATCAGTCCTTAAATCCCAACTCAAGCCTAGTCCTACAAACATCAAGCTTAAAGCCCTTGTTTCAAGCTTTAAAGGTAAAAATACCTTGAAATCATGTCATTTTTGCAATCCTGAGGGAGTCAATAGACTCATGCTGGCCCCTTATACTAGTTGTTGATCTATTTTGGTGTTAAATAAACAAAGAAAGAAGTTTTGAGCATCAAGCTTAGTTGGTGACTTAAGTGCTTAAGTCAGTAACTTGAGTGCTTAAGTCAATAACTTGAGTGCTCAAGTGCTTTTAGCACATCTCTTTATTTCATTTGTTTTTATGTTTTGATCGTGTTTGTTCTCTCTCTTAATGGCTATATTCATCCTAGCATAAATGTCCATGGTCTGATCAGTCCAAATAAAGGGGTTCATGATGCTTTTAAAGCATAAAAACACTAAAAAGATGCATCTAAACCTCTTTATTGGTCTTGATATCTTTTGATCATGTTCAAAACATGATTTACCAGACCTATTTTCATCAAAACAAGGCAAAAAGGAGGTCATTGAGGGACAAAATCAAGCATGATCTGGAAAACAACTTCAGTGCTCAAGTACACTACTTGAGCACTCAAGTACTCAACTTGAGTGCTCAGGTCCTTTCACCAATAATTTGCCTTTTAGTGTTTGATTAGTGTGATCTTATTTCTAGTCACTTATATCAGTTGTTTACATCAAAGGTGATCTATTCACATTCTAATCAACTATGTCATGGGCTAAAATGCATTTTTGTGGCTTGTTTACCATTCAAATAGAGATTTTGGCATTCATTGACCTTCTTAAAAGAATTTCTTAGATTAGAAAGCATGATAAAAAGGTAGGAAAAGAAGTATTTTTGGAAGAGGAAGCAAGAACGACAGCAAAAAGGGGTAATGGCATGAGAGCTCTAGTCCAAAATAGTGAGCAAATTCCTTTGGTGAAAACAGCTTTCATTTGTCTATCATTATCCAATATAACTCCTGTTCAAAGTCTTTTCATCGTATTTTAGTTTGCCTCTGTATAGATCATCACATGAATCTATCCATTGGTTATGCATCTCACGAAATAGTTTATGTTCATTGTTAGTTTAAAACTAATAATAATATGTTCATGCCATCTAATGTATCTCATGCATCATAAACTTATCATTTTGTACATGTCGCACAAGCATCCACCTATTCATGTGTATTTTCATTTGTGATCTCATTTACTTGTTACCCATTCCCAGTTCCCCTTTTCTACGTGATAAAGTTGAATAATAAGCATTTTCTAAATCCCAGAAATGTCAAGTAGAGACCAACTCTCGGGCAAGGGGAACGGGGGTGCCATAAAACACTTCCCCTCTTGTAACCAAGCTCCCAAACCTAAGATATTATGATGAGGACGGGCTGGTATTCAAAACCTTATCCAAACTAAGGCACAAGTCATTCAAGTTAGGTTCCTCGGGGACAATCCACTAAAACCCGGTTGGCAAGTTTGAATCGAATTCCTCAGAGGGGTGTCCACAATGACCATCCGGTTCTTAGTTAAATAGGAGCAGTCTAAGTGATCTGATGACCAAACAAAGTCCAATTGACCTGAAATTTTACAATAAACTTCAGGATGGTTAATATGAATTTATAAATGGTTTAGATTTTAAAAATTGGATCCCGATATCCATGATTATGTAATCGGCCGTCTCGAGAAGCGTAGTGTCCCCGAAATAGCAAACAGGGTCGAAAATGTCCAAAACATGATGTGGGACTTAATTTCATCACATGAAGCTTAACTATGAAATTTGGTATGATTTGAAGTAGTACAGACAAAACCTGGATCTTCTATGAAGAAAAAAGATAAACTTGAGAGAACCAAGTGGGTTCTTAGCAGCCCAAACAAAAACGTGGGTTACTATTGAAATATCAGGCGAAAACTTTTTGTGCTTCCGTGATTCGTTTTGTGCTTTGCATTAAATATGAGTTTATCATGTATTTGTTTTTTCCTCTTGTAATACCTATAAATAAGTGTGTAATCTGTTAAGTTTTAGAGTGGAGTAAGAGAACATCAATAAAAATTATAGTGTGTTTGTTTAATCTTTTTGTGAGTTTCATACATATAATTTTGTGATACATACTCCTCAACTCAACAAATTGGTATCAGAGCCCCAGGGCTCATCGAAAAAAATTCTCTCAAGAAAAAAATACCTTTTGTCATTTGGTGTTCAACTGCCTTTGTTGCCCAGAAACCAATTTACTCAAAATCAGATTTTTCAATGCCGATTGAAGATCGTCTCAGCTGGAAACGACGATCTGGTTACGGATTCCGACGTAGCCTACACGATAACTGAAGTTAAGAGTGAGATTTGCTCTCACCGATGCTCCCACGAGCTGATTCTTCCTCATCCCGGCAAGCCCAGGCGTGAACTTGATGCGAGGTGAACTCACAACACCAGATGAGGTGTTCTCTTTTTGCGATGCAACTGATTTTCAGGGTAGCGAATCGGAAGAAGGATAGTGCTTCTTCTTTGTTTTCACCGACAAGAGAAAAGAAAAAGAAGCATTTTTTTCTTGTTCTCAAAAGTAAGATTTGCCTTTAAGGCAAACCAAGCAAAAGGACAACCTTCTGTAGTTCTGTTCTCGACAAAAGCAAAAAAATGGTTGTCTGATCCTAATTTACTACCCCGAAGTTATTATCCATAAAACTGGTCCACAAAGTGTTCAAAATTATAGTCCACTCCCTAGACTTATGAAGATATTGTGTCAAAGCCCAAAAGCTTCAAAGTTCTCACTTTGACCCCTCAAAGAAGAAATTGCCATCTACCCCTTTCACATTTATCTTATCCCATCCAAGCTCCAACAGACAAATTCGTTTTACTTTTGTCCCTGTCCATATAAAATTCTTTTTCTTCCCCAAAAATATCAACCCCACTTCTGAAAAAAAAAAAAAAGACCTGATGGCCAACGGAGCTGCACCAATACTTATTCCAAAGCTCACCAAGGACAATTTTGACAATTGGTCCATCCAAATGAGATCACTATTGGGTGCTCAAGAAGTTATGGAGATAATCGAAAACGGGTACAAGGAACCTACCTCAAAAGAAGCAAAAGTAGCTTTGAAGGAGAAACAGAAAACAGCGATCTGTGCCGAGCGAAAGAAGGATTGCAAAGCCAGGTCCATCGTCTACCAAATACTTGATGAGATGACGTTCGAGATCATCACTTCCGTTACATCTTCCAAAGAAATTTGGGAGACGCTACAGAAAAACATACAAGGGTGCCAAAAGGTAAAAAGGATTCGCCTTCAATCTCTACGAGGCGAATTCGAGTCTTTTACGGATGAAACCCTCAAAATCTATTTCTAAGTATTATGGTCGAATCATGACGGTTGCAAATCAGATGAGAAGAAATGGAGAAGCTCTCACAGATACAAGAGTTATAGAGAAGATTCTTCGATCATTGGATCCAAGATTCAACTTTATTGTTGTTACACTAGAAGAGCTGAAAAAACGTAACAACTGATAAACCCCCAATATTGTAGATAATCAGGGTTTATCTTGCTCCTTTTGTTCACACACACGCGAATTCGCGCTTAAATTGGTTGATATGCGTATAGTAGTGTTTTTGTTGAGTTACAGGTCAAAATGGAAACTTACTGCGTTTGGTGCGCTTTTGAAAATGTGCCGAAATCACAAGGGCCACATGCCCCATGGCATGCCAACGCCGGGCCCCACGAGCCACGAAACGACGATTCGGTTGAGGCCCGGGAGTACGGGAGGTTGGTGTTTTGGACTCGCGTCTCATACTCTCAGAAACTCCCGGTGGATTCCGGGATTGAACAAGCACCCACAAGACCGAGGAGCACCTCCCCCGAGGGTCGCACAACTCATTTAGGAGCTTTGGAGGAAGTCCGGTGGCACGCAAACCAATGGAAGTGATCAAAGGGGACAAAACTAAGTCAAAACCAATCTGGACCGATCCAGAATTATTCTGGACCGATCCAGATTTTCCCAGAAAGTTCCAGACTGATTTGGACCGATCCAAATTATTCCGGACCGATCCGGATTTTCACAGCCTTCTCAAAATATTCTGGACCGATCCAGAATAAATCCGGACCGATCCAGATTTTCACAGCTTCTCAAATTATTCTGGACCGATCTAGAATCAATCCGGACAGATCCAGATTTTCGCAGCTTCTTCTAGACTGATCTGGACCGATCCAAAATAATTCTGGACCGGTCCAGAAATGCTCCGGGCAACTTTTTAATGCACTTTATGTACATTCTATTAATGGCAAGCTGTTGGGTGTTGTGAGAGCTTTTAGGATATTTTGAGGATATTTTTGTGAGAGAAAGTCTACTTGTATATATCTCTCCCTCCCTCTCTCTCTCCCAACTAACTACACTTTAACTTAGATTTTTATTTTGTTTCTCCTTCTCTCTTCCATGGGAGTTAATTTCCAAGCTTTCTCTCTCTAGTTTTCCCAAGTAAGTGTTGGTCTTATGTAAGTTTCATGTTTATTAATGTTATAGCTCTTGGTTAGACCTTGCTAGAAATCAAGTTTATTTTCAATTCCATCTAGTATTTACTTTACTTGTTCTTCTTGCTATTTCCTTAGTTAACACTTGTTTGTAGAGGTTGTTTGTTAAGTTCTTCAAGTATAAAGTGATAGGCCAAGGTAGTATCTTCATTTAAATCAAGTTTATTTAGTTACTTGTAATGTTCTTTATTTTTCTTATAAAAACAGCCATGTTTTCCTTAGTGATGAACGAGTAGTCGGTTTAGGCTCAGTTATGGGGTGATTAGCACCCCTTGGCTTAGGTGATTCACTCTCCTCGCCTTAATGCAAACATTGCTTGTTAATTAAAAAGTACGGATTGATTTTTATGTATCAAAATTGCGATTTGTTAATCCCGTTGATCTCGCGTCGCCAAGGGCTTGACCACTTGGCACGTGTGATACTTCGGGCTATGACAATCAAAATGTTTGTATAAATGGCACAAGAATCCTACTTTTTAAGAAACACCGTTTCTAGTTGAATGAGTTTTAAGTACCAAATCTTCCGTTCAGGGTCGTTTAATGACGCCCCGAGCCGGTTAGTTTAGAGGAGAGTGAATTGGCCTAAGGCATGGGTGTTGAGAACCCCTAAGCCTTGCCTTCCTTTATTTAGTCTTTTAAAGCTCCAAGTCATTTTAGAAGTAGAAAGAGAACCACCAAACAAAACCACCTCATAAGTTGGCCGTCTTAACGCCAAAAATCTTACTACAAGTCAAACTTCATGCTTGGTACATTTGGTCTCTGTGGAAATCGATCCCGGTCTTGCCGGGTTACTATGCCTTCGACAACCTAGCCCTACGCTTGGGGCATCCTATTCTACGACAAAGCTAGGTGTCAAGCAACAACCATGTCTATCAAAGAACTTGTGGGCTTGCTGCAAGCCCACGAACAGAAGTTGCACAGAGATGATGATAGAGCCATGGAGCAAGCTCTACAAACAAAGTTGTCCCTCAACAAAGACAGGCACGAGCAAGGGGGGGGACATCCTAGAAAGGACGAGGCTATGGTTCTCATGGAAGAGGCTCCGGAAATTCAAATTCCAGAGGCAAATGAGGCAAAGGATTTTCTAGAGTAGGAAATCAAAACCATGCTCTAAAAGGAGGTGGTCGTGGACAGCAAAGCAGCAAAGGTGGAGAACAAGGAAAAAGAGGTGGTTACAACAACCGACCAAACATTAACAAAAGAAAATTCAATGTTAAAACTGTCAGAAGTATGGCCACTACTACAAAGAATGCAAAGGAAGGCCAACATCATATCAAGTTGGCGAAATAGCCAACTATGCTGACAAAGAGCCAGGAGGAGGAGATTCAATGAGTCTCATGGCGCGCAGTTCCATCGAATAGAATCAAGGTACATGGTTTCTTGATTCTAGAGCCAGTAATCATATGACTAGTTCAAGGCAGCTTTTATTGAACTTGATGAAAAGGTTCACGAAGTATCTCTTTTCGTGACCTCTCCAAAGTCCTAGTTCAACGGAGAGGAAATATTGTGATCAAACGGAAGAATAGAGATCATGCATTCATCTCCAACGTCTATTATGTTCCAGACATGAAGGCTAACATTCTTAGTCTTGGACAACTCCTGGAGAAAGGCTATCAAATTAGCCTGAAGGATATGCAGCTGGCAATCACAGATGCTCGAGGGAAGCTGGTTACTCAAGTAAAAATGGCGAAGAACAGGATGTTTCAGCTAACTGTTCTTCATGACACGCCAAAGTGCCTCAATGCCATTATAAACGACAAAGACTGGATATGGCATCTCAAATATGGACATCTCAACTTTGAAAGCTTGAAGATGTTGGCAAATAAAAAAATGGTCAAAGGCCTACCTCATATCCAACATCCAAATGAGGTATGCGAAAATTGTGTTCTTGGCAAGCAACATCGCATCAATTTTGGAAAGCAAGTTGATTGGAGAGCAAGGATGCCGCTCGAGCTAGTACACATAGATGTGTGTGGTCTGTTAAAGCCACTCTCAAACGGACAGAACAGATACTTCCTCACGTTCACCAATGACTGTAGCAGGAAGACGTGGGTATACTTTCTTAAACAGAAGTTAGAAGTATTCGACAAGTTCAGAGACTTCAAAGCTCTTGTGGAGAAAGAAAGTGACTACTACATCAAAATGTTGCGGTCAGACCAAGGTGGAGAATACACTGGAGATCAGTTCGATGGTTTCCTTAGGTAGCAAGGAATCAGACACCAGTGTACACCAGCCTACACTCCTCAACTAATGGTGTATCTGAACGGAAGAATCGCACCATCCTCAACTTGGCGAGAAGCATGCTGAAGGATAAAGATCTGCCCAAGAGATTTTGGGCTAAAGTAGTTCAATGTGCAATCTATCTATTCAATAGATGTCCTACGAGGAGTCTGAAGTCAAAGACACCACAAGAAGCATGGACCACTTGCAAGCCAGGTGTGGCCCATCTCAAAGTGTTTGGTTGTATTGCCTACGCAAAAGTTCCAGAGGCAAACAGAATCAAACTTGAAGACAATGGAGTGAAGTGTATCCTTATTGGATATGTTGACTGGACGATAGGATACAAGCTATACAATCCCGTCACTCAGAAGGTGATATACAGCAGAAATGTCATTTTCAAGGAAAATGAATCTTGAAGTTGGGATTAGACAGAAATTACAAGGAATATGGAGCTGACTGTTGAAGATGAAGAACAGGTACAGACTAGGGAGGAACCCAGAAGATTAGAAGAGCAGTCATCACCGTCTCGTGGTTTCCCTTCACCACAAAGAGGTGAACCATCCTCACCAGCTACAGTTTAGCTTTCCGACATGAGGCCTAGAGGAACGTGAAGCCTGGATGATCTTTATCGTAACATAGACCCGTTGGATGCAGACTTCACAATGTCCTGTCTGCAAATGACTTATGATCCAGTTAGCTTCAATGAGGCTAACCAAGAAGACAAATGGAGGAAGGCTATGGATGAAGAGATTCAGTCCATAGAAAATAACAAAACTTGGGAGCTGACAAATCTTCCAGAAGGCTGTAAGACCATTGGAGTGAAATGGGTCTATAAAGCAAAGAAGAATGCTCAAGGAGAAGTTCAAAGATACAAGGCTAGGCTCGTAGCTAAAGGCTACAAACAGAGAGAAGGCATAGACTATGGCAAAGTCTTTGCCCCTATTGCCAGGATGGAGACAATCAGGATGATGATCTCATTAGCTACTCAAAATAGATGAAAGATCTACCAATTAGATGTCAAGACTATATTTCTTAATGGATTTCTGGAGGAGGAAATCTATGTCGAGCAGCCACCTAGATATGTGAAGGAAGGACACCATGACAAAGTTTACAAGTTGAAGAAGGCACTGTATGGATTGAAACAAGCGTCACATGCATGGAATACAAGGATCGATGCATACTTCCAGAAGAATGGATTCGAGAAGTGCCCTTACGAGCATGCACTCTATATGAAGAAGGAAGCTGATAGAAGCTTACTGTATGTATGCCTATATGTTGATGACTTGATTTTCACAGGCAACAATCCAGCTATATTTGATTCTTTCAAACAAAGTATGGTCCGAGAGTTCGAGATGATAGATATCGGACTGATGGCACACTTCCTTGGAATCAAAGTGATGCAGGGAGATGACAGCATTTTTATCTCTCAAGCTGGATACGCCAAAAGCATCCTCAAGCGTTTTGGTATGGAGAAAAGTAATCCAGTAAACTACCCAATTGAAAGTGGAGTGGAACTCAGAAAGAGCAAGGTCAGTAATGTTGATCCGACATAATTCAATAGTCTGGTAGGAAGCCTTCGCTACCTGACGTGTACAAGACCAGACATACTATATGGTGTTGGTCTTGTTAGCCGATACATGGAAATACCTGACCAATCCCATCTGAATATAGCCAAACAGATTTGCATTATGTCAAGGGTACAGTCAATGATGGACTGTTTTATACAAGTAGTGAAAACTTCAAACTTTACGGCTATTCAAATAGTGATTGGGGAAGAGACTTCGATGAAAGAAAGAGTACTACCAGATTTACTTTTTTTCTTGGAGATACAGCCTTTACATGGTCGTCAAAGAAACAAGCGATAGTGACACTATTGTCTTATGAAGCTGAGTATGTAGCTGCCAGCTCAGTTGTTTGTCATGTTATATGGGTTCGGAATATGCGGAATCACTTAGGAATTTCTCAAGAAAATCCCACGGAGATCTATGTCGACAACCGCTCCGCAATCGCCCTAGCAACAAATCCAGTGCATCATGAAAGAAGCAAGCATATCGACACACGCTACCATTTCATCAGAGAGCATGTGAAAGCAAAAGAAGTGGAGCTAGCTTCTTGCAGGACGTATGACCAAGCTGCTGATATTTTCACGAAACCCCTCAAGCATGAAGCCTTCATCAGAATGAAGAAACCCCCAGACTCAAGTTTAAGGGGGGATGAAGAAAAAGATAAACTTGAGAGAACCCACTTGGTGTGTAATCTATTAAGTTTTTCATAAAGAGTGGAGTAAGAGAACATCAATAAAAATCAGAGTGTGTTTGTTTAATCTTTTTGTGAGTTTTATACATATAATTGTGTGATACATACTCCTCCACTCAACATTCTAGCCCTGTTTGCCTGTTTTTACTAGGTAAAGGTAAAAGTGTAGTGACGATTCAACGGTCTATCCTCATTTGATTTTGACGTGGCCTTTCAACGGTCTATCTTCATCTGATTTTGATGTGGCCTGAACCGATAACTCAAAAATGTTGAAACGAGTGCATCCCATGGTCTTGATATTTAATTGGATGTCTCAAAGATAAAGCTGGCCGATTGACCTAGAAACAAGCTTCCAAGAGCCAACTTCTGGTAAAATAATGGAGGGAGGGGTACACCCTCCTTGAAATTGCATGTTTGTCATTCAAGCTATGCACATGCAAATGTTAAATGATGTTTGATATTTTGAAATTGATATTTGACTTACTCTGGCATTAGTATTGTGACTATTGTGCCAGTTTACCTTTACTAGGAATCGCGTGTTCTACACGGTAAGACTGTTTCTAATGTATGATGATTCAATGTCTCTTCCTGCGAGTGTTGACATCATCGATCTGACATGATAAATAAGGGGGGGGGGGCAAAATCTAGTCTCAACATGGCCAGTACAGGAATCAGTTATCCCCGCCCTCCCTAAGGATGCATATACATCACAGTTCCTCGGATGCACATGCAACACATGAGAATATGCATATAGCACATTTGGATGCGCATATAGCACATTTGCAACCTTAGCCGTCAATGTTTCATTCAAAGTTAATTAAATCATAAAGGACCCCAGAGGTTATCCACACACAACTTAACAAGTAAAATAAATTCAAATGAATAAGTACAATAATAGCATATAATAAGTGGATAACAAAACACGTAAGGTATTACGTACGCTATCACTCTTTGATTTCACTGATAGAGCGCTAGCTATTGGGGTTGAAGTGTAGTTTGTCTAACATAAGGGTCAAATTATAATTCTTGCAATAGTTGGGTAATTTGGTGATTTGTTAAACTTATGTAACATTAAGGATCAATATTATTTCGCAACTTTAGGGTACATATTATAGTGTAAATTTGTAATCTATCAAAGTTTAGTGATAGATATGTAATTTAAAAGAGTCTAAAGATGAATTTGTAACTTATCTGTTTGTAGGGGAAGTTTTCAATTTAAAAGATCACAAGGGTTAGACGGTTAGTGTTTTGTTTATGAAACTTAAGGGGTGTATTTGTGATTAAAATAACTCTAGGGATAAATTTGTATATCCTAGGGTAAATTTGTAGTATATCAAAGTTTAGGGATGGATATGTAATCTATTAGAGTCTACGGATGAATTTGTAATTTATCTCTCTGCACCATACTTTGTTGTACAAAAAAAAAAAAACTTGACCCCAAAAATATCCGGACATGGCAAAATGATGCACCCATATCGCTGCCCACTTAACACCAATAGTGACCATAGAGTATCTCCAATCCTTCCCAAATTTTCATCAAATTCAATTAATTTGGGTGAAAAACACCAAAAGAAAACTCCACTCCGCTTCTTCACCAAATTTGATATTGCTCAAATTCTTCACCAAATTTGGTGAGTATCAAACACAACACCAAATCTTCATTAGTGAGGTTTTTACTCAAATTTATACATAGATTTATTTTTGTCCATTGGAGTGTTAAATGCCGAATCAAGTTTTAACTGAAATTTGGGTAAAATTCTTAGCAAGGGGGAAATGCTCTAAGATCGCCTTCATCAAACGACGACCTAACAGAAGAAACCTCACCAACACCTGAACCCGAAACCGAAACCGAAACCGCCGACGTCGCCATAAGCCTTTCATACTGCTCTGCCGCAGACCACCACCACCTAAACCTGTAACTGTCAGCAACGTCGGCACAACCCTCTCACGCCCCTCCATCACAGACCTCCTACTACTACTGCACCATAGCACCACTCCGCATATGTTGATGCCGGACCGTTCTCCTACACAAATCCGAAATTGAGTTTTTGGGGGTAAAAAACTGGGGGAAAAAAAAAGGGTTGCAGGGTTGCTTTAGCTTTTATCCAATTTACCACTTTTTTAACATTTTAGCTACTCACACATACTTGTTTTCTCAAGATGTGATTTGTGTCTTGTTTAAATATTTCAAATTCTTTTACATAATATTTAATTTTCTTTGTCGTTCCTTATTTTATACAACTCAACTTCACTTAGTAAAATTATTTGTTATTTCTAATTCTCAAAGATTTATCAGTTTATGAACTTTAATTTTTACATTTTGTTTTCTAATGTTGTATGTGGTTTATAATGTCAACTCCTAGTATATTAACCAACATCCTTAACATTCTAATTGCTGAAATGTTATAGTTAAGTTTTCCGTTACTTTTTTTTTTCTAATCTTAAGTTCAAATGAAAATTTTAATACTAAGTGTTAAATAGATTTACATATTTTATAACAGTTTAAAACTATAGTTGACAATATGAAACAAAAAAACATCAACAGAAGGGTAAACGGGAACTAAACATGTCACAAAATAGTCAGTGGCGGCTCCAAGAATTTATGGAAGGGTGTTCCAAGATGACCTTAACTCCACTAACTGATCTATTAACCAATAATATAATTACACAATCTCATATATTAATATATAATAGTGCGGTCAAAAAATATAAACTCTATTCTGAAAAAATTAACTACAAGGCTGAATGAGAATTTAATATATTAGTAACAAAAATTTAATTTTTTTTAAAGTTATTGTATTGCATAATAAACAGTGTTTCGAGAATGGAGGGAGTAAATTTTTACAAGTTGTCCTAGACGAATTCCCATAAACAATGTTTTGAAAATACTTCTATGTTTTTCTTTAGGATGATATGATGAGATTTTCTATCATAGTCTTAAATTCAAAGGAATATTATTCAACTTAACGGACCTTTGCAATGTAGATGAAGTTTTTTAAAAGTTTCGCCTGTAATCTATAAAGTTAAGTTTAGAATATTGGAATGAATAAAACTCTCGCACACCACCACTGTGGCTTTCATTGATTAATATAATGTTTACATGATAAGGATATGTACAGATAAACAAGTATTTGAAATAAATGATAAGATACAACAAACCAAGAGATAAGGATAAACATCTTCCAATATATAAGCTAACTAGACAGGGGAAAAAAAAAGTTAGTCATGAACGCAAAATTAATATACTTAGACCATCGACCATTGAGATGGAGGGAGAATGCAAAGGATATATAATACTTACATTAATAGATTCTTCTTTTTCCATTCATTTATTTATTTACTTTTTCCATTATGATTGTGAGTTTTATTTGAGGTAATGTACATGTTAGGTGTACAAATATGAATTACCCAAATCGGTGAACTGTAATTGTGTTGTGATGGAGTGTTCAATTGGTTTTGGATTGGGTGTTCAATTCGTTTTGGAATATGTGTTAAAGGCCATTAGAATTGGATGTTCATTAATATTTTAGTTGGGTGTTCAAGAAAAGTTAGCTCATAATTTATACATGTATTCTAAGGAGAGAAAAAAAATTATTGAATGTTCATTTGATTTCGACCATTGAAGGATTGGGGTGGCTGTACAGCCGCCACTGAAAACAGCTCCGAAGACAACAACATTAGAAAAAATAGTACTGCTATCAAACATGCCGAATGGGGATACCGAGACAATTACGTTAATACTACAACCGAAAAACAAGCGTTTTTGCGCGCTTTTGTAACATTTCCAGTTTCCAAGCATCTAAACATGGAGCATCTAATCAAAAGGTTGATGTTTGGCCAATTTCTCTAGAATCAACTCACGGGCTTTAGTAGCGAAATTAGTATACCCTTATGCAGTCACAATTTAGAAAAATGAGAGACGTATTGAACCAAAAACGTGAAAACAAAGGCGCACACCTTTTTCTCTCAACAAATCGTTCTTCCTTTCCCAGAGAAAACACAGCAATCGAGAGTTTCCGACCTCATACAGCTCACCCATCAATTCTCGACATTGAATTGGTAGTCTAATATTCTACGATACACTATGGGAAAATAAAAACTTCCATCGGAGAGAAGCAGAGTCAAAGGCTTCATAAAAAAATAAATAAATAACAAAAATAAACAAAACAAAAACATGGGTAGATGAGTTGGTAAGGACGACTCCTGAGAAAGACGAAGTCTAGGGTTCAACTCTTCTTAACTTCTTGGGTCCACCTGCACAATATCTCGTGATTCTCATGGGGTATTGCCTTTGCCCAGTTTATGTCTGGCATAGACCTTGAGATTAGTCGAGGTACGCATAAGCTATCCCGAACCACCCAATTAAAAAAAAAAAAGGTATGGTACCAATAGGATGAAAACACAATTTTACATGAGCCTGTAGTTCAGAAAATTGATGCATGGCGCCATGGCCTAACATCCAAGACAAGGGTTTTCTCAGCTCAGGACTGAAGTAAGATTAATGAATCCAGGAGTCCGTCATTGATATAGCATTTACAAACACTCAAATCAGTTGAAAAAGTCTAATATTTACGGCTCAACCAGTCAATCGTCAATCTTTTGCCCACCTTTCATTTTCATTCATCTTCTTTGGGCTTGTGAAGAAATGAGGTCAGAGAAGCAGGCAGACTATGCATCATCAATCCCATGGCTTCCTTCATAGCAATCATCACAACCTTTGCAATTCCATCAATTTCTTCTTCATATTGCTGATAAACAAAGAACAAGCTGAATGCAAGGACCACTCCTGCATTTTAGTTCAGTTTTAGTCAAGTAAAGAAAAAGTAGTCATCAAAGCATCTCTGGAATGGTGACACTAGCATTTCGTACCTACTCCAATAGCAGCAGTTAAGTAATGGGTAACAATCAACTCGAGAAAATAGAGCGGAATAGCCACCTGCAGTAAACCGATTCAAAGCAGTTTATTTAATGTCAGAAGAACACATAAAAGTTTGATATTCTATCATTACATCCACAGAAAGAAGACACACGTTAACTTTCAGAGACTCCATAGTCCCAACCTATGATGCACGGACACGGAAACGGACACAGACATGGACACGGGGACACAGCAATTCTAAAAAAATGGGGACACGGACACGGCGGGGGACACGCCACGTGTATATTTATTTAATTATATATTTATTTACATATATATATAATATATATTTTAAAACTCTTAGGAGTTTAATTGAATTTTTTTAAAAAACTTTTAGGGGTCAAATTGAAATTTTTTAAAACTTTTGGGGTCAAATTGAAATTTTTTAAAACTTTTAGGGGTAAAATTAAAAAAATTTAAAACTATCAGGGGTAAATTTGAATTTTTATTAAACTTTAACAGGTAAATTTATTATTACTCAAAAACTAAGGGTAAAAACTGTAGTTTAACATATTTATACACCCCAGCTCTTCTTCTTCCTCGTCAGCCGACACCCTAAAAATTTCAGATCTAGGTCACGCAATCACGCCGCTGCTGGAATTTATCAGGTAAGCGTATGTCGTCTCTCTCTCTCTCATCTTCCATGATCGATCACCACCTGAGAGATTCTCTCACCGTCTCTCTCTCTCTCTCTCTCTCTCTCTCTCTCCCCAGCCGTGTCCCCATCCAAAAAAGTTGCTTAGCCATGTCCCATGCCACGTGGCATGTCGAGACACGTTTCCAACCGTGTCCCCGTGTCGGGACACTGCAATACGGGGTCCTGGAGAGGTGTCGCTTCGTAGGTCCCAACTCAAAACTAGAAGCTAATACAGTATTTTTTTATTTTTTTTGAACTAGAAGGTAATATGGAAAATTAAATAGTCGAATTCGCTGTTCTAAAGTAACAGCCATTCTTAATTGTCCTAGTATAAACTGCAACCATTGCAGTTTTGTAGTCGCAGGAACATTTAGCGTCTACGACTGCGCGCATTGCTCTGAGTTTATACCAAATACCAATTACTGGGTGTCACGCATCGCTCTGAGTTTATACAAAATACCAATTACTGAGTTGATAATGAAGCATGAATTAAGTCTTTGTTCCCTACCGAAGTCAACAAAGGTTTGCAAAAGCACGTCGACCACTAGTGAAGCCAGAAAACAAAACTTGGAAAAACAACTTTTCAGTCATAGGAAAATCACAAAATGAAGTCAAGATTTTAGCTTGACAAGTGAAAACACGGGAATTATTTAATCAAAGACATAGCAAATACTTTTTCAACCCTCACATAACACTTTTTTCAAAATTTAATGTCTAGAAAAGCACATAATTACAGATAGCACAGGTTTTTATGCTGGCTTCTTAACTGACTACACACAAAAAGTACCTCTCTGGTTCTTCCTGGTCTATACTGATATAATTGGATCAATTTCAAAATTGAAAGCAAAACTCCGCAGTTAAGATATCGTCATCTTTATTATCACCTTAATTTCCATATTCAGAACATTGCACAAAATGCTATGCTATCAAACCAACCATCAGAATTCAATTCTAAATACAATCTGGCGTTTTAGAGGAAGCAACCATGTTGAACTTTATCCCTGCTTTTTTTTATAAATAAAAAATTTAAAACAAGGGGGAAAAAAAAAAGAAATATATCCCATTATGTATGATAAACAATATATCTAGTATTATTCCTCAAAAAATCTAGAAAAGATCCTGCAATTAGATTGCAAAGGTGCAGGCATCTGTTGGTTGGCTGTCAGGAAAAAATGTAATAGCACAAGCTGCAGTGGAATGCATATCACTCCACATTACATACCTTGAAGAAAAGATTCCAATCCTCTCCCTGGGCCAATGCTTTTATGACATGAGCCACTCTGTTCCACATATGTACTATCGTCTTAACTGAATTTGCCATGTCCACTTCTGAAATCTCAAAAGAAGGTGCAGATATCCGCGGAATGCTGAAGCCAAATCTGTTGCAAAGGCATGATAGTCAAAAAAACCTGAAATAATTCGGAAAAATGCGGTAAACAAGGTGATCAAATTTAAGGTTGAAACCCAAAAAACCCAAAGAGTTTTAATCCTGAATTTGGCTAGCATGATTGCATCCAATTAATCATTACTGTACTATTTGAATAAAATGCAACATGGCAACTTGAGAAGTTATATGATGGGTTTGCATCACAAAATAAGACTCGGATCATAGAATCTGCATGGGTGAGAACAAAAGAATAGCAGCCCTAATATGTACTACAAATTGTGCGACCAAACAAACCAAGGGGAAATACAAAGAGAGCACAAAATAAAACAAGCATTGAGCAAAGGGTTTGTTTGCCCATGTGAAACAAAGAACAAGCCAGCATTGAGATATTATCATCTGTTTGAAGAAGTCATTATGTTAAATTAGGTAAACACAAAAAACTCATCAAGCCCACAGGGCATTACAATGATAAATAAAAATAAAATAAAATAAAAAACCTTTTATACATTAATACTCACATATTTGATGGCAAAATTCCATATCCAGTTAGAGCACCTGTAACAACCAGGAGAAGCTTTGCTGCAGACGAGATAAAAGTTCGTCCAGAAAAGAAGAACCAGTAATACAGCAGAACCAGAGCAAGAAAACATGCAAATGTGGTCTTCTCATCTCTCCACAGCAAAACGTCTGCAACTGCAACCATATGATCTAGGTCACTCTTTAGGCCAAAGGAAAAGGGGGTGTGAATGTGTGAGCTTATATATAGTCAATTATCTTAAATAGCACGGATCATTAAAAGCTTAAGCAATGGTATATAAAATATTGGAACATGACAGAATTTTCCCTTGTTCTTAGTAAAGTTTCAGACATGTGGCTATTAGCTACAACATTTCTTGTTCCTCAACAGCATATCACTGAAAGAAGTAGTTCTTGCCAAGGTGCTGAAGTAACTACAATAATGTGGGTGATAGACTGTCACGAAAAAACAAGGTCCTGATGTACCTCAAGTAGAATGTTAAATGCTGAACTCAGATAAAAGGGTGTGCAAACAGACTAGGTTAATTTGGTCTACATAGGAAAATAGTAAGGACATTGCTGAAATAAGAATTACGCTTTATTTAATTGATAATGGTAATTATGTTCTTATCATGCCCGTATATTGATACACTTCAGTCTAATATGCAGCAAGGGCAAAAACCAAAATGATTTGCCCACAAGACAAAGCATGCATGCTCTCGGTTGAAGACACTCATAATACATACCACCAACTCACAAATCTCAATGAAGCATCCCCAACAATCTCAAATGTTGAACCATAAACAGTAAAAATGAAAGACAAGTCCTACCTATCCCACTGCCTAGCAGCTTATCCACTTTTGTATGTCCATCAAAAGCAATCCGTCTTCCAAAGGATGATTCCCTGGCTAAATGAGAGAATGATTCAACGGTCAACGTGACACCTTCCTGTACATTCAGTAATCATGCGGAGAAGCTTTCAGGTATACAGTTCCATAAGCTATGAACCTAGGATGCTACCATATCAGATACCGATACTCCTATGATACTCGTGGATACCTATCTGAGAAGTAACCATAACATAGAACTTTTTGAATATTTAGGTCACATACCAAACTTTTACTTTTGGGAAACTAAGATTGGAAGATGAAAAGTATGGATTTCTAGTACTTAGTTTTTAGAGAGGAAAATATTGTGAGATGAAAATAATATTATAGTTTTTTACTATGCTTGTTGCATGATACATGTTTCCCATAATATTGGATTTCAACAAGAAAGCAAGTATACTTCTGTACAACACTTTTGGATATGAGGAATACAATGGCTTTTCACTATTCTTGTAATTATGCATCGGACAATACTAAAAAGATGATAAAAATATTGTCCAGTCTAATGTATCCTGGCCATATCAGTATCAAATTTTCTTCGACTTACTTATATACACTATTGATGTATCCGTATTGTAAGGAACCTGTATCACGTATTGGTATCCATGCTTCATAGTCCATAAGTGTATTTAATCTTTTAAAGTGTAACATCATTCATTTTAGAGACTACTCAAGGCATATAAAAGATTTGAAGTAACATTTAGATCATCACTGGTCATCTGCTAGAATCAGAAAATATGTATAAAGTGCACTCGGAAAGGAAAATTATAAAATGGCAGTTGTAATAAATTCCTGCATGTCCCACAAAGAAAACTGGAAGAAGCCAAATGGGACCCAAGAAAACCAAAAGCACCACTCTAGACGCACGTAGGTTATATTAAGCATCGTGGTAAATATAAGGAGACTCCAACTCCAAACCACCCACCACCACCTGCCCCAGGACCCCAAGAGAAAAATTGGAAACAAAACTTCCAGCAGATTTTCATGAAATAGAATTCTAGAAATGGTATTCATATGCTGGCCACAAATGACATGGGAAAGAAGAAACAGATAAAAAGATATAACGAAGATAGACAAAAGATGCCATCTTGCTACTGTTGCCGACTCTAGTGGTAATGTAGAACCTTAAGCTTTTGAACTCCAGTCTCTTAAAGAGCTTGAGCACTCTGTTACAAGGGAGAGCATCGCTAGATAGCCATGAAATACAAAACAAAAAACAACTTACTTCCAAGGAGACAACTGGCGAGTATCCGATATGTTTCTTGGCAGCAGAGCAGCTGAATGTACTCGTGCACAAAGCCAATTTAACAACATTATGCAGTGGTACAAAATGGTTAAGTTTTCTGGAGGCTGTCTTTGTGTGCACCCATTTCACCAGTGAAACAACAAACTTGACCAACCTAGCTGGAAGTCTTATTATCATGGGTCTGCAATCAGAAGTTAGGGCAACTCAGTTGAAGGGAGTACATTTAAAAATCCACTACTGCGTATAAAAGAAAAATAAGATTAATATGGTTTTCTCCTTGCTTCAATATAGGTTATTTGGCAACTGCCATTAACCGAAACGAAGGGCTAGTTAGAAACTTAGACAAAAGTAGAGACGGCTTAAAACTTTGCTATGATAGTACAAAGCAATCAGTGACAATATTCAAAAGCCATGTAGAAATTGGATAAAAAAAACGGATTAACACCAAGATGGTCAAGTGAGCAGAACTCAAACCCCCATCACCCCCACAACACACACACACACAAAAGGAACATGGGTAATTTTCTTCTACAAGCTGTAGCATATGCAACAATCATGTGGATGGATGTTATGGCATGTTCCACAATTCAGGAATCCTGTGCATCAAGTAGCAAAATGTGTGGGAAGCTTCCTTAGTAAGTGGAAAAGTGGAAACAGTCTGAAATCTCAAACAATCCAAGATGCAATGCTTAAGTTGTTACCTTTGGTAACCCAAGTCTTCCAGTATGAGGGTCACAAATTCAGAGAACTTCACTGGCTCAAGATTTGTGATGAAAAATGCCTGCAACATATTGAGATGTAATTTCCATATCATGCATCTCAAAGAGGAAAGCATGTAATTTCAAGTCCAGGGTACCTTTCCAGACACAGAAACCAGGCGAGAACCAAGAGCTTTTTCCGCACACATAAGAGCATGGGCAACATTCTCCACATACGTAAAGTCAGACATATTTTCCCCACTTCCTATAATAAGCTGAAATGAGAAACTATATTACTTATTCAAAGAAGCACAAAATCTGTACATGCTTAGGCAAGCAAAAAAACTTTACGAAATATACTGGGCACAGTTATGAAAGGAAAAAGAAAATCAGACTCCATGCAAAAACGGCAAAAGTCAACAGAAGAGAACTGGTAACTACTAATTAGAGAGTCAAACAACTAGCATCTCAGGTAACTTCTTATTTTGTAACAGTTTCTAGGCCCTTTATACGTCGCCAACTAGGAAAAAGTTCTGTATGCAGAGATGCAAAGGACCAAACATAAAATTGAAGGAAGAAATTGGTACTGGAATATTTTGGTACTTGTGTTTCACCAAAGATTCAAAATGCAATCTTTTATATTGAACAGCAGGGTAAAGTTTCCAACTCAAGGCACTAAGAAAACAACCTATAAATGTAGAAGAAAGTAAATTGCAAACCTTTGCCCAGCCAGATTTTGCTTGATTCACTACAAATGGAATAATCTCTGTATCTCCAGGTCCAAATACATTGCTAGGACGGAGTGCACATGTTAGAAGGCCATCAACGTCATTAGCAAACAGGACCAGCGCCTCTGCTTGAGCCTTTAGGTCACTCAATATGTCATTGAACTTTACCATGGCACAAATCACAAGAAAGAAAAAGGATACTTATTAGCAGGAGAAAAGATCCTACGAGAGTCCATCAAGTACATGAAGAAAATTTACCCAAAAAAAAAGGTACATGAAAAAGAAACTCAATGAGAAACGTACATACTTTCCAAGCATACATCAAGGACTCATCTCCATTACGTATATCATGCAAACCATCAAAAACCACATCAGCAGTACTGTTGTAAATTAGCTGTTGGACTTTGCACTCACGGCAAGCATTGATGACATTTTTTGCACCTAAATGAGACCATGACTGGATGTAAAGGCTTCACTGCCAAAAATAAATTACGCATAGAAAGAAGAAATATATTGAAATTAGGCATTAACCTTGAACAATTATTGTGTAGCAGTCATAGAAATCATCTGTTGACGAGGTAGTAGTCTCAACATAAAAAACAACAGAGGAACTTTCAATGGCTGCAAGGTAAGCATAAGACACATGGAGTTAGTTTTCCAGCCCCAAATAAGAGATATAAAAAGGTGAAGTTCTACAACGGCAGATAGAGAAGAAAAACAAGACAAACCAAGCAACAACGAGCTATACAAGAAATTAAGCTTCAAATGCAAAGATATATGGAGAGTCATAGAGCACCAAACATTTTTTATTTTGAGGTGGAATACTAATATCTTTAAATTTTGAGGTGGCACCATACATCTTTAGAGTTGGCTCTGTCCTCTCGGTCTCCAACTCTCTCATTTCGTTTTTAGAATTAAGCGTCTCTCTCTCCAAATGTACCCAAAAAAGAACCATTCGTGTACCCAAGCAGTACTAATGCCATACCCAAAACAGACAAATGTACCGGTTTGTTTCCAGTGTACCTGTTACGTGTTTTGCCATAGCAGGTACGCATACGCCTTTGTTTTCGGCATACCCATACTCATTAGAATGAGATGAAACCTAATCTTCACGAGTCTTGCATGTTCCTCATCTGGATCAGCATTCATCTCTGAAGAATTGATATGGGGCGCTGCAAGGGCTTGCAACTGGTTGCTGCAATCTTAGGGCTTGTTCCCAAAGAAGAAGGTTACAAGTGGGCTTGGGCCAAAATAAAAAGGGTGATAATAAGCAGGTAATGTCAAACTAGTTCGAATTTAAATACACATCTCATGAATATCAATACACCTTCACGATTATCAATGCACGTTTCTTGGATATCAATACACATTGATATCCACCAGCCTAAGGGTTGTGCTTAGCATTGTCAAAAATAAAAAATAAAAAAAATTAGCAGCGTCGGACCTGCGCTAAGGTATTGTAGTTGGACTCAGTTATTGTATTTGGGACTTTAAAACCTAAAGAACCTTGCAAAGCTTCTGATACCTATCAGACTTCAAAGGCACAACAATCATAGTGCTGATGCAATTAAACATGTATATGCACATGTAATTGTGGCATATAAAAATATAATTGCCTTCGTTGCAAGATGAAAAATTATGCAATAACCTATTTTCTTTGATTTTCCAAGCAACGAAATGAAACCCAAAAAGGATTGACTTACCCACTCCACATAGACCAACCACAACAACAATCATTGCAGTAAACACGATTACAATGTAATATACATACCTATAAATCATTGTTGTGCTTGAGAAGCCTTATTTAATTTGTCATGAATCACTGACTATTCAGGGTTCGAAGCCTAATAAGGGTGTGACCGTGATTGGTGTACTTGGTTGTATAAACCCTAAGCCATAAATATTTGTTATACACAACAACGAATGTATCTTAGTACTCTCTTCATTTGATTACATAGTGGAAACTGGCATGAGCCTTATATACTCAACTACATAGTTGGAGAACAAGGTAAAAATCGATGTATCTTCTGTTTTTAGTTTTCCTTCTTGATTATTCTCCCTGCGTTGCATGCTTGTTGGTTTGGCCGATTTCTTATGTTGGTCTTACATACTTTTTTGAGTAAGCACTGTCTTTATTTATTTATTTTCACTTCCTAAGCAACCAAACAAACCTTAAATTAGATTGACAAGCAACATTGCACATAGACCAACAACAATGATCATCACGGCATCACCAATACAATACAAATATTTATATATTCAACGCATTGGTGAATCAATATATGCATCACCTTTGACTAAATGAGATTTGTTGCGAACATCGACACGGAAGTAGGAAGCGCGATTAGCAGAGATGGCTTCAGAGAGGATGGAATTCTCTTCCGAGTGATCGAGTTTGAGAGACTCAGCGGAATCGGCGACTCGGACGATCCAATCGCCGAGCTTCAAGAGCCTCTGGACGAGCGATCGACCAATGAATCCTCTGCCTCCTATGACGGCGCACGTTCTTAAGTCGATCACCATTAGAATTCTGTTTCTCCAGATCAAGAAAGGTAATCTGGTATAGGGGATCAAAGATCAAATGAAAAGCTTGTGTAGGTGTTTGGGAGGCGAGAAAATGTGTGAGTTTGGCGCTGAATCGGAAGAAAATAGTCTGGTGAGAGTTTACTTTACTCTCATGCAAGGTGGGGCCAGAGAATCGGATGGTTTATGGGCCACCTAATTTTATGTTTGGATCTTTATACTATTGATGATGAAATGGAATAGGGCCTGTTAGATTGATATTAGATTATTCAGTGCCTGGGGCCCAATATTGGTTGTAGGATTATAGTTAGGAAGAACAACAAAAAGTTCCGGATTCGAAATCATGTAGCGCCCCAAAGCGCTATAGGGTTGTAGTGTGCATAATAATTATCTAACTTGGCAATAAATGGTCTAGATTCGTGAATATTTTTTGACCGGTAATAAAGCTTCATTGGCATCAGCAAACGATGTACTCACTGTCCATAACTTGCAAGTCTGAAACGATACATTCGAATCCTCATTCATGTTTGGACATATAAATTGGTCAAAAAGATCCGCGAATCTAAACTATTGAAAACACTTTCGAATAGTTGTGATAAAGAGCTACAACCCTATAGCACTTTGCAGCAAACAAGTCCCCTGAATCTCAAAGTTTCACATGTTCTAACATTATTCATCCTCCTTCATTTTTTTATGATAAAAACAGATGTTCGGGCTAACTTGCATCGTTGTGCGCATCTCAATTAATTCGAGGCCCTAGAGGTAACGAATGGGTATAACCTTCAGTGGCTCCAAGAGTTTGTTGGCAAGGAGAATCGAACCTATGACCTTAAGTGAGAGTAAACTCTTAAGTCTCAGGGCAAGATCATTTTGCTTCATTTGTTCATTCATTAGTTTCGTAAGGGAGAGTTAATTAGGCATCATGTAAAAAAAATATCATTATGTGAGATTTGAATAGTTATGATTCCATCCCGAAATTCAAATAATTCCAATTCTTGAAAAATCTCACTTTGTTAATCTATACTAATTCTCTCTCTCCTAATCTTCTCACCTAAAATCTCAAAACAAATTGAAAATAAATAATCATGGTATTTTGACTTAAAAACATAGTCATGAGAAATTGATTTCACCAGATTGCAAGTAAAATAAACCATAAAACATGATAGATTAATACACCATAAAAAATCATAAAAATTCATGAAACACATGGTAAATTAATGCACCATAAAATCACAACCCAAGCCAAAACCATAAAAAAAAAAAGATGGTTAATTAATGTACTATAAAACCACATGAAAAACAAGGTTGAATCATGTGTTGATTTATCATGTTTACTTTGCCAAATCACTAAAGTGTCGAAATGGTAAACTGTCTTTATTGTATTATAAATCACCCAATATGGAATATTAATAAACCATGTTCACGTTGTAGACACCCCCAATTTTGACCCGAGAAACTTATCAAGCATCCCCGAGGATGAAAATGTCCGATAAGAGCGCACGAAGCTTGATTGTGAACTTGATATCCCCTCCAAAACCTCTCCAAAATTAACCCACACCTATACCACCTTCTAGTACATTCAAAACCCTCTTTTTTTGATATATAATATGTCTCAATTCATTTGAAATGAGGGAGATATACACATTTTACCAAAATGACTTGTTTTTCTGACCTTCTGAGGGTAAAATGGTCATATATTTTGATGTACAAATCATATTGGGTTCAAACCACTTGGGTTAGAAATTAGACTTGACAAGCTTTACAACGCTTCAAACCATGCGCAAAACGGAGTTTGGTAGCACCCAGAGCAGACCCGCAAAGTTTCATATGTTGTGTTGTCTCCTAATCCAAGCGTCTGGATTACTCTATTCCAGGCGCCCATACTCAATCCAAGTGCCTGGATTCCCATTCCAAGTGCCCAAACTCAATCCACGTGCCTAGACTCCCCAATTCTAGGCGCTCGGACTCACTCTAGATACTTGATCCCCAAGGTGAAATGGGAGGGAAAGAGCGTCTTGAAGGATTTTGAAGAAGATTTTTGGACAGATTTTCTAAGAGAGAGAGTGGAGGGAAAATAGGTGAACCCGTAACTTGACCCATAAGCCATCTAATGGCCCATTTTTTCTTTGGCTATAAATACCCCTCTCTCTCTCTCTCTCTCTCTCACTCATTTGGAAAAGGATCGGTTCTCCCCTCTCTCTCATGCTGTTACTCTGCTGGGAAAATTTCCAGAAGCTCCATCCTAGTTAATACCTCTCTGATTCCTTTACTTTCAACCATAAAATCCACTTTTTACTACACCAAATCCATGTATCTTCATCACCCATAATCAAATCCCAACCTACAATCAGTCTAGTACACTTCCTGGAGCCAAAATTTAATCCATACAACCACCAATAGCCTTCAAAAAATCATACCCAAGTTCATCAATTAAAGCTTTGCAAGGTAGTTCATCTACCAAAGTGCTCAAGTAGGCCCTTAGGGGACATCAACTAAGTTCTAGCTAATTCTTCATACTAGTTTAGAACTTAGAGAGGTCTCAAACACCACAAAAAAGAATTTTATTTTGAGTACCTATACTAGGTCTAAGCGCCTGGATCAGTATGGTGTAGGCGCCTGAATCTATTTCATGCTACTGAATTTTCTTCTCCCTGCATACCTTATTCGATATTCAAGTTCCTCGTATATCTGGTTGTGATCATTTCTATGTTACAAGATCATAAAATTCATTTAAAGCATGCTTCAAGGGCATTTTTTGGAAGGAAATCAAGTCTTGAATAGAACAAGTGCATCATTCATGTTTTGAGTAAAGTTACTGTTGATTTCATACATTATCAGAGTGGAAATAGAAAATGGGGAGTTTTAAGGCTATATTCTTCTCTATTTCAATGCTTAAAACCAACCAATGTCATGCTTTTATAGGTTCATATCATGTCATAAGGTTGATTCTAAGATCCATTCAGTCCATGGAGTCATTAAACATCACTCTAAGCATGTGAGAACAGGTTATAAATATTGCATTTGTTGTTTGCTTTAAGGCCTAGATTGGGGAATTTTATGCCAGATTAATACTTTAAGCTCCTGTATTGATGTGTTCCAGGTGCCCATAGTGCTTCCAGGCGACTGGATTCACCTTTTTTAGGTGCCCATCATTGGTCCAAGCACCTAGACCAACTTGATCCAGGTGCCTAGATTGCCATCCGGGTGTGGCAAATGTGATGGTTGTAATCAATTTCTGGAGCATCTCAAGGCAATTTGAAGATGATTTGGTCAAGTTCCAGTGTCTTATGCATTTGGAACATCTTCCCATGACATAAGCACAATCATCAACATTCATTTCATGAATTTTCTTTATGTATTTATGTGTTATTGCATGAGTTGGTGATTAAAGTCGATTCAAATGGTGTTTTCAAAATCCCTTAAACATTTAGTAGAGACCGGTGGTCGCACCGGTGTGAGGGGTGTTTTAAATTCCTTCCCCTCACGTAACCTAGCTCCCGAACCTGAGAAATCTCATTTTAAAAGACCATTGAAATATTTTATATTCTAAAGGGTAAAAAAGTCATTTTGTAACTGGTTTCTCGGGTACGGTCTTCAAACATGGGTGGCAAATCCATCCAATCAATCGAAACCGTTTTTCAAACAACAACATTTCGTGACCATTCTACGGGGTGTTCACACAAGTGTCGTTTATTTCATACAGTGAACATGGTTTACTGATTTACCATTTTAACTATGTCAAATCACCAAAATAGAAAACCAATAAACCATATTTACTGTACGGAATAACCATTTTTGAAGAGCATGTGAACATGATTTATTGATTTTCCATTTTTACTGTATCGAAGAAAAACACCATCCTTGAATAGGATAAAAACCACCATTGAATCGAGAAAAACAACATCCCATAACAAGATCCAGAATCCACCACCACCATGAAAAAAAATTTACAGTAATCAAACGAAATTGAAAGGTTACTCATTGCGTTTTTCTATTGTCGTCGAGATCAATTGATTCCGAGTTCGGCGGCAGCGCACCGTGTGGCCAAATAGTGATGGAGCTCTACGCGAACACCACTCCACGCACCGCAAAGAACTTTCAGAGCACTCTACACCAGAGAAAAGCATCACTATGGCGGCAACTTCATTGCTAGGATCGACTAACATAGGCGAGTCAATTCATGGATCGAAGTTTACTGATGAAAAAAAAAGGGGGAAGTAATGTGTGTGTGTGTGTGCGTGCGCGCGCGAAAGAGAGAGAGAGAGAGAGAGAGAGAGAGATAGAGAGAAGGAGTTTAAAAGGAAAAGATTGACTTTGTTTGAAACAGTTATAGAAAAGATTCACTCTTTCTTAAATATCCCACATATGGAAACCAAACCCATTTGATTGCAAACCAAACTTGTTTGACTGCAGTGCCGAAATTAAAGGATAACAAAATGACCAATTAATGCCTTCAAAAATAGGACGTGAAGATTTTCCGAAATATAAACTACTATTAGATAATATACTACTAAAATACATAATAG
The DNA here is from genome assembly GCA_022606695.1 of Vaccinium macrocarpon. Classification (NCBI taxonomy): domain Eukaryota; kingdom Viridiplantae; phylum Streptophyta; class Magnoliopsida; order Ericales; family Ericaceae; genus Vaccinium; species Vaccinium macrocarpon. The sequence goes on along the minus strand of CM040170.1, from coordinate 15,438,089 downwards.
GGGCACAATGGTCCAATTTCTATTTATAGGATGGAATCATAAAAATTCAAATCTCATAGGGTGGCATCCTAAGGACAATATTGTAAGAGGATGTCTAATTAAAATTCTTTTGCAACCGGGATAAAGTGGGAATATCTGTTCCATATGGGAATTAGCTAATATAATGGGAGGGTGGCACTAGCCACGCTAGCTTATTAGTACCATATTAGATACAAAACAATAGTCGTGTCTTATAATTCAGTAGGATAAGGAAGAGTACAAGGAACCACACGTTCTAACACTATCCATTAATCCCGTGTTTGTGTGCATACGGAACAAAGTGGGACTATTATGGTCTCGCCTAAATAGCAATGGTTTCACTTCACTTGATACTTGCACTACTACAAAAATGTGATAAGATCACGCCTCAAAAATAAAAAAAAGATCTCAGTTTTTGTAAAAATGTGATAAAAAAATAAGAGTTAGATTTTTATCACGGTTAAATACATAAACCGAGATAAAAGACTGCTTTGATCTCGGTCATCTATAAAACGTGACTGAAAATAGAAATAAAATTACTCAGTCTTTTAAAAAGTGTGATTGTAAGTATGAGTTTTAATCTCAGTCATTTAAAAAGTGTGATTGTAAGCAATATGAGATAATTTCATTTTTATTTTTAATCACGTTTTATAGATGACCGAGATTAAAACTATATTTCATCTCAGTTTATGTACTTAACCGTGATAAAAATAATATTAAAAAGAAACTTACCCTAATTTTTTATCATGTTTTTACAAAAACTGAGATCTTTCTTACTTTTTCTATCTTGTTAAGGAAAGCTTAGAATGTGATGGATATGAAAGAATGGTTGGGAGTAAAATTTTATGGGAAGAAAAGTTTCAATTTTATGAAAATTATTGAGTTGGAGGATCATAATTATACCAAGAAAGCGGAGGGATTTAGATGTTTTGATGGAATTTTTTTTGCTGAATTAGAAGATGGGACATCCCTTTTAAACCAAAAAAAATTATTGTCATAAACTCATAGAATATGTGTTTAACCAAAAAAAAAAAAATCTTTGAACCAAAAATTAAACTTTTTCAAACAAGCTAGGAAACTATAAGACTACATAAAGCCTAGAAAATCATAGTCAATGCTCAAGAATGCTCAAGAAACTAATATGGGTAAGTGTAAGGCCTACAAAAACTACTATATATATTAAATAGTTCAACAACATAATGAAATGTATAATTGGTGAGGTTGATAGGTGTTAGTTGTCTTGTGTAAGAGGTCAAAGGATCAAATCGCGATGAAAGCAAGGTTTGCAAGGTAAGGCAATTTTTGGACACCTATATTAGTGAGAATTTTTTTTATCATTGCTTGTGCCCTTGGATTGTTTTCCAATATTGATTCCCTAAGTGTAGGGTTAGGCCGGCGATAGCATATTAACCGGAAGTCCGGGTAGAGTCCACAGGGACCGAATGAGCTGAGCGTGTAAATTGACTCGCGAGCGAGGGTTTTAGCCTTAAAGCAGCAAACTTGGCTTTTGTAGTTTGGGAGACGCGTGATTAAAAAGACTGATTAAACACAAGGCTAAGTCAAGGGGTTCAAAACACCCATGCCTTAGGCCAATTCATTCTCCTCTAAAAATAACCGGCTCGGGGCGTCGTTAAACGACCTCGAACGGAAGATTTGGCACTTAAAACTCATTTAACTAGAAATGGTGTTTCTCAAAGAATAGGATTCTTGTGCCATTTATACAAATATTTTGATTGCCATAGCCCGAAGCATCACACGTGCCAAGATGTCACGCCCCTGGCTACGCGTGATCAACGGGATTAACTAATCCCAATTTTGATACATAAAATTAATTCTAACTCTTTGATTAACATGCAAAGTTTGCAATATTGGCGAGAAGAGTGAATTTACCTAAGTCACAGGGTGCTAATCACCCCATGACCGAGCCTATAACGACTACTCAATCATAACTACGTAAAACATGACTATTTTTATAAGGGAAATAAAGAACATAACAAATTACTTTAAAAACTGATTTTTATGGAAGATTAGAGGTCTACCTACAACATTAATACTTGAGAGAATCACACACAGCACTTAGAAGATAGAGATTTCCAAGGAAGTAGCTAGGAAAACACAAAAACGAAATTACCGATAAAAACAGAAACAAACTAGAGTTATACAAAGTTCAAAGTATGTACTACAACATTAAATGAGAGGGTTTATCTTGAATCTAAGTGCCAAGCATGGAATTCTAGAGAGAAGGTGGAGCCAAACTAGGTTACAAACTAAGGGAGATAGAGAGAGAAGGTAGAAATCAGATATGACCTAATAATCTGATGTTTGGGGGCTTTTATGGGGCTTTTATAGCCCCCAAAACGTGTACAAAAAGTCCAAAATGACCCTGGAAATAAGCTGAGATCGGGCTAAAAAATTTACAGAAAAATAGGCTAGATACTGGTATGGGAAAAAATCCATACTGGTATGTAGAGTTGTTGTCTGCCTTAGTGTTTCCTGGATACCAGTACGGGAAAAAACCCATACTAGTATGTAGACCTCCTGTGAGAATTTTTTGCTTGCTGGATACTGGTATGGAAAAAAACCCATACTGGTATGTAGAGTTCCTGATTGCCTTTGTTGGTTACTGGATACCAGTATGGGAAAAAACCCATACTGGTAGGGGGAATTGCTGAACTTTTTCTTCCTTTTCTCTTCACTTGATCATCCATTCATTTGATCTTTTTGGGCTTCCCAAGCCTTGTTCAATGCTTCATTCTTGATTTCCCGGACTTGGTGGTAGAGTGCCACGTGGCCTCGGGTGCTCGGGCATCCCTTGGTTCGACCATGGTGTTAAGACAAGCCTATTCTTTTGATTTTCCTGTAACTAGCAAAAACTACCCACACGCAATATCAATCATACAAAAGCTAAAATATGCGTGCGTGTGTGCAAAAAATGAGATAGATAAGTCCCTTTATTTACAATATTGGGGACTTATCAATCACAGTTTTTTTTTCATTTTTTAATCATGGTTTTACTAAAACCCGAGATCTTTTCTCTTTAAACAATCATGGTTTTTAGGCAAAACTGAATTGTTATATTGTCAAAGATCACAGGTTTTTATGGTTTTAATCACAATTTTTCATGAATTTTCATCACGGTCTAGAACTGTGATTGAAAGATGGGGACTTTTAATCACACTAGATTAGATCGCGGTTTTTAGACAGAGATTAAAAGTGAAAGATCACACCAAAATATTGTGATCTTTATGCCTTTTGTGGTAGTGTTGATAGGGTGCATAATTTATTTATTCATTTTTATAAAGAAACTTGCCAGAACTTTAATTTACTGTCAAAAAATTAAAAAAATTATGCCCAGAAGCATTTTATTTTTTGATCCGATAATTACATGTCTTTCCTATTGAACTACTAGTATTATTTTGGAACAGATTAGATTTGCGAAGGGACACACTTAAAAAGAGATGGAGAAAGTATGATTCTTGAAGATGAGTAACTCGTTCAATGAGTTCTACGTATAAAAAAAGTTCTATTTCACTCATTTATAATAGATGTGTTGTCTATAACAAAGCAAGTTGGAATTACGAAGGAACACACTTAAAAAGGGATGGAGACGTATGATTTTTGAAGATGAGTAACTCATTCAATGAGCTCTACATATAAAAGTTCTATTACAATTACTGTCTTGGCATTGGAGATTGAAAAGTAGGACAAGGGGTCTCTGTAGTGCACTAGGTGCATCACACTGTTCCATGCATTCCATCCGGCCATTTGTTGCGAAAATGCTCAGAATGAGTTGTCATTGATTCGAGCCATCCATTTTCACAACGGATGGGGCCAGTCACGTAGTGCATGGCAAGGCCCCAAATTCCTAAAAGGACAAATATTTTTGTTAGAGTAGCTGTAACAACCTATTAAATTTCATAGTAAGTGTTTATACAAATGGTAACTACTTTTGCATTTATTATTCACTCTTTTTTGGTTCCTATTCATGTAATTTCCTTTTATTGATTCGTTGTTCACACATGAAGGGGTTATAGGGTACCTTTACATAAACAAGGACAACAAAGAACGTAAATAGCAAAAGAGGAATGCAATAATCAATTCTCTATGCAAATCTCACATAATTTGAAATTCAAATTCTAAGAAAATGAGCTCCAATTTTTTTTAAAGATATATGGATTAGCTCGAAAAAAAGGAGGTATGTGAATCAGCACATTAATTAGCACCATTGCCACTTGTTCTATATATCAGAGATTACAATAATCTACAACTCAGATTTCGTTTGAATTTCTTATATATGTATATGTATTGAAGAAATAATATTGAAAAAATCTGGTACATGAACCAGTGCATTAATTAGCATAATGCATTGCCACCTGTTCTATAAATAAAAGAGATTAGTGTTACTTGTAACTCAAATTTTGTTTGGATTCCATCTACCACATATACTTCTCTCTCTCTCTCTCTCTCTCTCTCTCTCTCTCTCTCTCCGTTCCTTAGGCTTTCTCTGCACCATAATCATCTCAACCTTGTTGTCATTTCCGCTGTTACAGGTAAGATATCATGCTTCATGTTTCTCTATGTCGATCGAAAAATTGTGTACTGAGGGGACGGTACTAGTGCACCCAAGCAAAGTTTATAGGTAAGTGAATTATAAAGCAATTCTGGAAAGAAAAAAAAATTGAACGAAGTGAAAAATTAGTTTACATCGATTGTAACCAAATCAACATCTCGAATCATTTGTATGGACCCTTTATTTTGTTTTGATTAGTTTTTTAATGTGTCTTGTAAAAAATGAATTTATTCTGGTAGAAAATGAATCTTCTCCGGATCATATTTTGGATTAGAGGAGATGTCTAATTTCGACCCTTCATTTGCAACAATCAATGGTTTAGATTCATTTTTCTTACCGGTAAGAGTTTAAAAATCAATCTGAACCATTGAATCTACTAACAGATGGTCTAGATCTAAACTGCTTCTTCTTCTGATAGAAAATAATCTACTTACTAACAGATAGTCCAGATCTAAACTGTTTCCTCTAATCCAAAATATGGATCGAAGAGGATCCCGCATGCCTTCCAATAGTAACAAGTGTTTGATAAATTCATTAGACATATTGTTTAAATTTTTTTAGGTAAGAATTCTGAACCCAATCTACATTAAAGATTTGAAAAGCACTCATATACAACTAGATTGATGTTTTACAGGATGCATGAGAAAATAATCCAAGTAAAAATTAACGTTTCCCATTATTTGCGGGTACCGTCCGTGCACATCTATGAGAAGGCGCTAGAAAGAGTGGTTGCATTCAAAGAAATTTTCCACAGTCGGGTGGGATGTATCTGCTGTCTCATCTGTGTTCTTCTTTCGTTTCTAGGGAATCAATTCAATCGCAAAACAATGGCTCCCGAAACAAAAACCCCGTCAAACGATATATGGGTAGGAAACCTATCAAGTGAGGTGACAGATTCTGATTTGAAGAATCTGTTCTCAAAGTACGGCAATATTCACAGCGTTACGGCGCCGACTCCGTCGAGGAATTACGCCTTTGTTTATTTCAATCGAATTGAGGATGCCAAGGCGGCCGTGAAGGGTCTTCAAGGGACTGTTCTTCGTGGGAATGAGATTCGGATCAATTTCTCTAAACCGGTTTGTTCTCATCTTTCTGCATTTTGTTTAATGGGTTTATTGATCTTTCTGCATTTTGCTAATTGGTGATGTTTTTGATAGAGGATTATTTAGTTGAAGTTTACTTTTGCATGCATTTTTCAGAGGATTTGTGCCATCGACTATGGGAACTGTTGGGAGTACCAATAATGCACAGAGGGGCACGTGGGGCTATTTTGGGTCTAAATTTCAATCCAACCCCTTCATTAGTCTTAAAATTCTTAAATTAATTTTTGAAGTGGCCTTACAGAAAATTAAAGTCAATTGGATATTGTGTAACTGTATAAGTGGTTTATCCAATCTTCCAAGTTTTCATTTAGAATCCAATTAAGCTTATTTTTGTTACGGTTTGGATTGGTTTGATTATTTGTGTGGAACCCAAAAGTGAGCTTGTGCGCTGTCTGTACATTATTGTTCCCCCTAGCATTTTGAGTTTACCGCATGGTGCGCTGCATATATGGGTGTGATTTTGGGGTCTAACAAATGATCCGAGTTGTTCTTAATTTTAAACTAATTTTTAACTTGCTCCAAAATGTTTTTGGTTAATTGGATTATTTTTCAGGAATTCTAGATTAAATTTGAAGAAAAGGTGGAAAATTAGATCAATCACTTACTATTATCTTATTCAAATGACTTTGTTTCGAAACTATTTGAAAAATTATTTTAAAATTGATTGACGGTTCGGATCATTATTTGTTACCCGAAAGCGTGGGTCTCACAAACCCATATGTGCACTATACACTATGCGTCGGTACCCATAGTATTTTTCACTTTTTGTGCAGCAATAGTTGGGCTTGGATGTGAATTTCTTAAATAGTGTCCTCTATATAATTAACAAAATATGACGCTTTTAAAAAGATAAAATCTACCTATATCGATAAATATTATATTTTGGGAAAGTCAACCAGAAAAAATGCCATTGTTACCACTACCGTCTCTGGAATCCGGGGAACGAGTCCTTGTTGCTGCCCCATTGAAAAGCACAATTGCATCACTTCGAGATATTGGAGATAAGATCAACACCAAAAGAGCAGCCGCCCATCGCTGCTACCCACAAACTTGGCCCTAGGCTCCAGCACACCACCAAACCGGCACCACCTCCACCACCACCGCCCCAAAGGCCGATGACCACTACTACAACCAAAAACTAGATCTGCAAGAGACCGAAGACCGATTTGACCACCCAAAATTGTTAGGCGTAGAAACGAATCAACCCAAGGGAGGAAACACCGGATGGCTAAAACCCAACACCAAGCGCTGCACTCTTCCTAACCCTGCCTTGAGGCCGCGGGACCCTTAACTCAATGTCTCTAAGATGTTCTCCCATCTTCTATATAGATCATAGAGTATAACTAGTAGGGAAACTAAGAAGAAGCTCTTGAAGCTAGCATCTGACTGAAATTGAATTGACTTTTCCTGCCGTATTTTTTTAATGGCCTAGGAGTGAAGTTCAAGGGCTTGGCTTCAAGGCTCTGATTTTGTATCGGCAATTTGTTCATCAAGCCTATTCTCGAGCCTATATCTACTCTCTTTTCTTTTAAAGGCTTACCTTTCCATGAGAGAGAAAGTTGTTTGTTCATGACAAGGAGACAGATTTTGAAGATGAACCTTCACCTAGCTGTTAAGCGCAAAAGAAACCAGATCCACCCAAGAGAAGAAACAGATAGGAGGAAACGGTGAGACATGTGAAGGTGAAAACAATATGGAAAACGGGGGAGAACAAAGGGAAAACAGAGAGATGGAGAGGAGAAGGGGGAGAGAGGGAAAGCCCAGGGGGAGGACAAGGAGGCAGCCCCCATATGGCGGAAGATCAAGAGATGAGCCGCAGAGGGTTAGAGACTGAAAAAGGGGTTTTAAAGAGAAAAAGAGAATAAACCACCACGATTCCTATTGTAGGTGGTAATACTTGAGCATTCTAAAATCATCTTGCATCATAATGTTGGTTGGAGAACACCAATAGAAAGAATTGATAAGATTCCATCTGATCATAATGAAAACATATTCTTAGTTAAACAATCGATCCGAATAAATAATCCTAATACCTATACATACATAGAGTTATTTGGAACATGGCTTCATCTTCCCCCTAGAAGGTGTTTAGCCGGCCATGGAGGTGGGTGCATCAGTTATGTTGCTTATTGAAAAGGGAAAAATTGAAAAAGCTCTCAAATTTTTACTTCAATGTCTCCTAAACTCCTTAACTTAAATAAACTTTAATTACACTCCCAAACTATCACTCTGGTTAATCAATTTACCTCCTACCGTCCAAATCCGTCAACTTGGTAACAAAAATTGTTGATTGGGACTAACAACTCCATTAAATTAAACATGTAACTACTTACTTTTGACACATGGTGCCACATATACATAAAAAGAAACATTTGGCCCACAAATCATCTTCCACCTCTCCTTCTCTCTCTCTATGTGGCAAAACCCACCAAAGACTCTTTTGAATAGGGCTGAAATCGTTTCGGTTCGGCTCGGTCCGGTTCGTGGCCATATTTGAGTGAACTGGAAAAAGTTGATTTAGGAGCACCATTGAACCAAAACTGGTTATCTAGACCTCGGTTTGGTTCAACTTCAGTTTGGGCCGGTTCCTGTTGACCAGAGAGAAAGAGGAAGAAAAAAAAACAAAAAAAAGAAATCAGAGAGGAGAAAAATTGGTACACTTTGCAAAGAAGAATCAAGATCTAACACTTGCAGTACATAGTTCCAAGCTATATGATCAATCTAAAGTCAGAAACACAATACATTTTTATAAATACATAAACAAAGTCACAAATTAGAAACAAATTCCATCTAAATCAGAGAGAGAGAGAGAGAGAGAGAGAGAGAGAGAGAGAGAGAGAGAGAGAAAGAGAGAGAGAGAGAGAGAGAGCCACAGTGTAAGCGATGGCGCTGCCTTGGTGGAGTTGGACGACACCGTGGTGGCAGATTGGCGGTCACGTACAAGACGATGTTGTGGTCGCGAAGAAGGCGACCCTGTGGTGGGTAGTGGTCTGATCTCAGAGGGGAAGGGAGGGAGAGAGAGAGCGAGAGGGGTGGTCAGTCGGTGGGTCGCCTCGTCACCGTTGCACCAGATCTAGATTTGTTGTCGCACTAAATCTAGAGAGAGAGAGTGAGATGGGTTTGGGAAAGATGGAGTGGCAGAAGAGTTATATACTGCGAGATTACAATGTAAGGTGCTAGCTAGCCAAGTGGTCAAGAGCGTGGCACTTTGAAGCGGAGGGTTGGGAGTTCGATCCTTACCTCCTACCATTTTTAAGGTTTATATGTGTAACCGGTTCAGTTCAGTTTAGTTCATTGAAAAAACCGAACCGATTTTTAAAAATCCAAATTATTATGAACCGGACCGAACCGGCTAAAGAAAAAAACCAAAAAAGAAACTCCCGGGTCTGTACGATTCATCGGTTCGGTTCTTCGTCGGTTTCTATTTTCACCCCTACTTTTGAAGCCCCCGAATCATTGATTGAAGAAAAATATCAAATTTGTTAAATTTCCTCTACTGATCAAGTGAGTACCTCATCCTTCAAATGAGTTCCATCAATATCTAATTTAATCTGTAAAACTTTACACCAAATAAGGTCTTCTATCATCGCCAAGCACGTAGCTCAGCTGGTAAGGAGCTGTGCTAGCTTAACCAAGATTTCGGATTCGAGATTTGGGAATGCAGCTGTTTTAAAACTTGGTTGTGAGAGCTTTATGGTCCTATCCGGCTTGAATCCGGATTAGTCGGGGTCAATCTGGTTACAGGACAACCGATGATCTATGCCAAAAAAAAAAAAAGGTCTTCTATCAGTAACTGAACAATCCATCATCTCTTTCACTCAAAGCCGCCCCTTTTCACAATCCCTCGCATCCATCGATCTAACACCAAATCAACACTCATTTACAGTAAATTACCTCATAAACTCTTCTGGGTTTGCTCTAGAAAAGGCTACAACAACGTCAGAGAATCAATTTTGAAAACCCCAAAACCAAACTCTTTATTGAGTTCTTATGTAACCAGGCAATCGATTTTGAAACCCATTGTTGCTCAAGCTCTTCACTAAAGCTTCTGTCGCCGCCGCAACAGGGCGGTGTTGTGGTCGTCCTCTTCCTTTGGGTAGTAGCTTTTTATGTTGGAGAAAAAATTATTAAACCACAGACGGAAGAAATCAGAGGCAATGGTGGTAACGGGTGACAAAGAAGAAGAGGAGGAGGAGGAGAGAGAAGGAAGTTTGAGGTAAGAGATGGAAATGTGGGACTCGCCATTAACAGGTCTTTGATTTTTACTTGGTTCTTTTTGGGGTTGATTTTTTTTTGGGACGGAGAAAGTGAACAATTAACGAGTCATTTGTCCAAGTCAGCAATTTCCGCTACCAAGTTGACGGATTTGGATGATAGGAGGTAAATTGATTAACGAAGTCGTAGTTTGGGAGTGTAATTGAAATTTATTGAAATTCAGGAGCCTATGACACATTGAGGTCAAAGCGTAGGAGGTTTTCTGAAATTTTCCTGATTGAAAAGTAAAAGATGGATATGCCTCCTTTATGAATGTGCAGCTTGGGGAAACAAGAAACCTAGGGTATATGTTCTTGAAAGTGGAAACAATCTTTGAGAGGGAAAACTCATTAACATATACTCCCTCCGTCCTATTTTGTTTGTCGATTATTTCTTTTGTGTCTATTGCTTATATCTTTTAACGTGGATCTCAAAAAATATACAATATGGATCTTATTTATTTATTTGATAGATTTTGATTTGTTCTATAATACGAAGTTCTCGAAATTATAAAAAACATTATAGATTGAATTGAAAGATATAGTCAATAGACACAAAAAGACAGAAGGAACAATCGACAAGCGAAAAGGGATGGAGGGAGTAGTATAAATTTTGGGAAAGAAAGAAACAACTTTGAAACAAAAGTATGCTTATGAAATTTTATTGGAAACTTAAACGAAATGTTTGTCGGAATCTTTATAAACTCTAGCTTAATTATGTAGAAATTATTGAACCCTCTAACAGTTTAGAAAAATATGTAGCTAATATAAGGAGTTCCTAGAGGTATTTTAGCATTAGTATTTTAATTTGTTCATAATAGCTGTAATCTAAATTAGAATTGCAGTTCTTAAGATTCTTAATAGTCTTTTCATGAAGATAATATTCTCTCATATAACCCAACACGTATACTTTTTTCTTTTCTTTTTTTCTCTGATCCACATAGCACTTCCCGTTTCTTCCCATAACACTTGTGTGCCATGATCCATAATTTTGTTTCTTATTTGATATGCCATTTTCTTTCCAGAATTGGTAATGATAAGCACAAACACTTGTATGAAGGTTTGGAGCCGGAACATACATTCATTCAACACTATCCCATATGTGTCAAACAAGGTTCTAAAAGACGCTAGTCGGTCGTCAATTGGCTGCCAACTAGCGACTTTCGGTTGACTAATGGCCGACTTGGCCAACTAATCGCCGACTTTTGCCCGACTAGTCGGGTTTCGATCAAGTCAGGGGACCTCCGACTAGTGACTTTGGGCCGATTAGCTGGCCGACTTGACCAATTTTTAGAACACTAGTGTCCAATTATGGTCACATGTCTCCACTTATTGTTTTAGTTTTTTTGAAACATTAACATCCATTCACATGTGATACTTTTCCACTGTTTATTCACCATGAAATACATATGGGTGTTTTTAGGGGAAAAAGGACTTGAGATCTTGTGGTAAAACAAAATAATGATCTTTGTACCTATTCTACATTACTACTATAGACTTTTACTTTTATATATTACTAACAGAATCCCACAACTTGTGATTTGTTTTTGAGAATAGCCTGAAAAATAGATATGTAGAATAGGAAAAAAAATAAAAAAAAAGCAAAAGAGAGGATTTCTTGTTCACATTTATTTATTTATTTTTTATTTTATACAAAGAATGAAGAAATGGTTCCTTACTCTTTAATTGGTGTTTTTCTTGTAAGAAATGAAGAACCAGTTCATGCATTGCTAGGTCGCCTTCTCTTTTCTTGAAATTGCCTTTTCTTTGGCGTCACTATTGTTCTGTTTATATTTTAAGTCATATTCGTGCTTCATCGCATAAACCATCGTGTCTTCGAAATTTAAATAAAACAGTTATTGAATTTTTGCATGGTATCAAGATCTTAGACTTTTGGATGGTGTTAAATTGTTTCGTCGGTAAAGGGGCTACATCCTTTGGAATGTTCTCTGTTCAGAAGTAGTTAGAACTTACAAGCAAAGGGACACTAATCTGTTTGAAAAGCAAAGCAATATTCACCTTTGAGCTTTATCATTGGTGATTAACTAACACAATGCTTGTTGTGAGACTGCATGAGTTGAATTAATGCGGAAACTGCATATGTTGGAGAGCTCAAATGACAGAATGATGACATTCATAGGATGGACATAATGAAGTTGGTAGACATTGGGTTACTGAAGAATCACTGTGCTTGTGATTAAAGTTAATTGTCACATGAGTCATGGAAATGTTACAGATGATTTCTAGGTTTCAAAAGTAGGGGTTTAGATTGATTTTTACAGTAAGGAATAATGTTTAGCTTCTACTGTTTGCAAAATATTGAAAATATGGTTGGGTCGACTGTTTGCCCGTGTGTAAAAGGCCAATGGCTTATATCTATGATTGTATCATTCTATGTTACATGCCTCAAATGGCTTTTATCCTACTCATTCTGTTTGCTGCAACACTGCGACATAACTGAATCAATACCTTGAAAAGAAAATTACAGGTTAGCTAATATAACATGCCATTAGCGATAATTCAAACCTTGTTCCATGTGCTCTTCTCCTCATGTCAGCCATCTAATACCTCTCCTAAGTCGTTATCCTACTACACCCACAAGGAATTTTCCATACCTATTTCCATATCATTACACAGTCACATATCCCTAAAAAGTTGTGAGCAAAGCATTTAATGGAAATTGAAAGCACATCACCTTTTACAATGGCTGTCCTGAAGTTGCCTAAAGCAGTGTTAAGTGTTATCCGTGTGAAATATATACCAATTCTAGTGAATAACTGAGTGGCCTCCAATTGACATAAATATACTCTGGCACCACACATACATTTGCGTATACCAATTCCAGTATAGACTTGTGTTCAAAATACTGAGCACTGCACATATAGCAATATGTAAATTTGATATTCACGGTAAACCGAAGGTCAAATACCAGTGCTCTAAAAATTGCTTGGCGCTAGTTGGGCACAACAGGGGCACCTAGCGGCCACCTAGAGCCCTGGGCAGCCGATGAATCGGCTCCTAGGCTGATTTTAATCTTAGCGTTGGACCCCACCTTGTGCCTTGGGGCTGACTGGTTGGCTACCTAGACCGACTTTTAGACTGTTGAATATATGGATCCTGTAATGAGATTGACGATAACATGGGGATAATGTGGTCAGTGTGTGAACAGGTTATGCCAGGGGTTTGTGCATATACTTGCTGAACACCCAACCATCTGCTAGTTGAATGTGTGGTGTCTATAATGCAATATTTTCTCTTGATTAATGTGCCTTGTGTCTATGTTGTTTGTATGCTGGATTTTCTTTTATAACAATGTGATTTTGGGATTCTCTCTTTCTATATATATGTGTGCGTGTGCGCGCACCTCTGAGTTCTTTCCTGGGGAAAAAACTTGCCTCACCTTTTCTTTTGGGCAGGCTAAGCCATGTCAAAGTTTGTGGGTGAGTGGAATCAGCCCATCTGTTACAATGGAAACATTGCTAGAAGAGTTTCTCAAATTTGGGAAAATTCAGGAGTTCAAGTTTAGTAGGGACCGCAAAACTGCACATGTGGATTACTTTCGATTGGAAGATGCGTCTCAAGCATTAAAAAGGATGAATGGGAAGCAAATCGGCAGTGACAAGATACGTGTTGATTTTCTCAGGCCACACATATCAAAAAAAGTAAGTCGATTAACTAGATTCAAATTTGAAGTTCTCTCATTAAGTAATCTCAGCTTGGATGAGAAGCATTAGTCAATTGCTCAGCCCTTGATCTCCTAGAAGTTGGTCGGATGGCTGAGTAGAAGGGTTAACTGGGACTTACATGTTTTGGGTCTCTTTCATTGGGAGCCTCTTAAGTTTTAAGGGCTCTAGAATCATCCTCATGGTACATGATGTTGAATGGATTAGACAGAAGTTGGCTGAGTAATCTGAAGCATTCACAGTCACTCTGTTCAGAATCATCTTCTGGCATTCTGAATGATATATATAATCTATTTTTCTGGAGTTACAATAACTGACACATTCAACTTTTGAAACATTTTTTGGCATCTGATAAAGGATTATGGTACAATGAGGAAACATCTTTCCATTTTAGAAGTGCTGCGAGCCGATGGTACATTTTTGTTGTTTTGTGAATTGCAAAACAACTGCAGTTGATCCTGTCCTTGTTGGGCAGTTGATACATTTGTCGTAGTCCAATCAACTACTGTGGATAATCACTAAATTACTACAGGAAAACCTGCTGCTGGCAAAAATAAATGAATATATATGTCTCTCTCCTCGGGTCTTTTCTGACTCGTTACTAGATCTTACTGACTTCATGATGTCCTATTTTTGTGCCTGTAGACTGTCGTTTCCCTCTCAGCCTAGTAACTTCTTCATGTTTATGTCAATAGGAAAACTTTGCTGGTAACCGTGATCCAAGGGAGGGACAGTTTCTCAGCCAAAGCACGGTCCTTCTTGATTCGCCAAGGATGCCACAAGATGTCAGAAATTACTCTGAGCTATCCAAAAGACAACAGGTAATTTCTGACAAGCGCAAGTTAATTTTGTTGGGGATTTAATACTTTACGTTGATGCTTATCTAACTTTTCAACTGAGGAAATGTTGTGGTGGCTATCAAATTTCCTGCTGTGCTCCCTTCAACTGCACTGCATTTTTGTTGTACCAAATATTCATCAGGTTTTGGGAGAGAACAGTGTTAATGCCGTGAACACTTTTGCTAGTGCCACGAGATGTAAATTGTTCTCTCAATTTTGCCCTTACCCGGACTCTCTCTCTCTCATCTACTTCAAGCTGTCCCTCTTCTCTCTCCCCTTTAAGGCAAACCCACTCCTCTGCCCTGGTTCTTCTGGGCTCTTCTTTGATTTCACCATGCAAAACATAGATTAGAAAGAGATTAATAAAAAATAAAATAAAAAACATATAGTTAAAACATACTTAGATCAGTTTACCAATACCTCCCCCCCAATCATTAGTTGAACATGCAAAACGTAGATTAGGAAAAAAAAAGAAAAGCGTACTTTAGTTTTTTTTTCCCTCCAAAATATCAAACCTATATTCCTCTGTTCAATTTGAACCCAAAAGATGAAAAAAGAGGAAAGCGAAACAGAAATTCGTACCACTGTGCCTCTATTCAATTTTCCTCTTTCTAGCTATCTGTCTCGTTTTTCTTTAAAATTGTCCCCTTAATTTCTTCAGGAGATACAATTATACAATTTGTACATAATAAACAGTTTCTTGATGTGATAAAACATTCTTGTTTGATTCTAACGTAATGGACGGCCATGCAAACAAAGTTGATGGCAATCTGGTCTTCTAATCTTGTATGAGTTGGGGATTGCAGGGCTGCCTTTTCGATGATGCCAAGATTTCAATAATGTATTCGAGCAGTGATGTTGGCGGTAGCAAAGATTTTGCTGGATTTCATAGCTCAACCCAATGGCCAGGGACAGATGTACTTTCAACTGAATCATCATATCAATCTTCACATATGGACATGACTAGCTATGATATGATTCCAAATACTCTCACTGGACATTTACCATTTCGTGACATGGTTCATAAACTACCTGATTCTAATCCCAACAGTCTGATAGGCAGTCAAAATTGGAGAACACCATCTCCTGCACCAGTGATGCTCCCATCTCCTTCACTGCATGTGAAGCAACCAATCGGACCGGTGCCCAGTGCAGGGGATGTAATCAATGTAAGTCAACTTCAGAGGAAACCTAAGCGGTCAAGGATTGAGACAGTTTGGCCCGTTTTTGGCTCTCCATCTCCTTCAAAGGCACTTGAAGATCAACCAATGGGTTTGTGCCACTTTGGCCATGAACGTGATTACGTATGGCGATGTATTATTGCTAAGGGTGGAACATCCGTTTGTCGAGCTCGTTGTGTCCCAGTTGGGAAAGGCATAGAGTCTGAGATGTAAGTGTTTATGCTGCTTGTCACCTCTTTCTCTTTAGTTTTCCGTTTCATTACAAGAAACATTAGGATCATGATTTTGACATTTGCATGATACATGCAACCAATATGAACCTTGATTGTTTGCCGTACAAAGTGATTTGAAAACTATTTTTCCAACACTCTTATGGTGCTGAAATTTAACCACTATTACGTTGCTAAAATTGAACCACAGATTGTAATTTTTCTTCTCTTATTTTTGTTATTCTTTGGAAGGTAAAATCTAGTGACGAATATTTCCAACACCTTAAGAGATATAGGCTCTTCAACGGTATTTTTCCCCCAGATTTATCACATACTTTTATTATGGATACAACAAATATTGATCCCTGTTGTTCTGAGTAATGTTATTAACTACATCCTGTATAACCTCTTTAATGCTTGTCGTGTGATGTGTGGATAAACGTTATGCTTAAAGTGATTATGTGACGTAGATGATTTGTTCTTGTATCTTCATAGCTTATTTGTGCACATAACCTTTGTTGTACTTAAAATGTGCTTCTTATGTCATTGCATGCTTTATCCGATTCATTGTGGTATTGCTTATGGTCTCTGGAGATCATGGACTTAAATGTGTTTTTTTTACATCATTACGTAGTTAATTAGATTCACTGTGGGATTGCTTATGGTTTTGGTAGGTCTTAGCCTAAGTTTGCTCTGCTTCCTATCCATTTAATATTTCCTTGCATGTTTTTGGTATTTCGAATTTCCCTGTGGTAGAGTCCTCGTGGATACTTTTCCACTTACTTAACTCTGTAATTAGATTTGATAGGTGTTGGATATGAAGTATTTGTGCTTTCATTTCTTTTAATGATATTGAGCTCTTCTATCCTGCAGTCCTGACGTGGTCAATTGCTCGGCTAAAATAGACCTTGACGTGTTGTTAGCAAAACACTTCACCAAGGCCATGGAATACAATGTTGTGTACTTTTTACCTGATAGCGAAGAGGATGTTGGTTCATACACTGAATTTTTACAATATTTAGGGGTAAAAAATCTGGCAGAGGTAGCCATATTTGATGATGGGGACGGTCTTATTTTTTGTTCCCCGTCAGATGTCCTCTCTAAGGTGCTCAAGTTACCTAGCCCTAAATATCTTTATGGGGTGATTCTGAATTCACGTCAAAACCCTAGTAGTACATCCATGCAGCCACAGTCCCAGTCTCACTACATGAATAGCACTGAATTGGATAGGGGACTCCTCCCAAAGGATTCAAAATTTGATTGTCAAGGTAATACGCTGACTACTCATCAATTGCATGAATCAGAGAATCAATTTAATCCCCAAGGACAATTTTCTCAGCTCCACACTTATACGACCAGCTTAAACACATCAATAAGTTCTTCAACGGTGGTAACCAGCAACCTACAATTTCAAGATCCTGCTTTTAACTTGCCGCAACAAGGTGCAGTTTCTTCTAGGCCATTGAGCACCTTTGGAATCCCTTCACAGGGGGGACAACACCAATATGAATTACCTGAAAATGTTGGCAAGGACTTTCGGATAATGGAAGAAACAGATTTTCTGGGTTCATATTGTTCATCTAGCTCTCAGCAACGTGAAAATTCCATTACTCAAGTTTATGATACCAGTGTTGTCCAAACTTATACAGCCATGCCACTGGCTGCAGATAAAGGGAATTCTGCATTGGGAAATCAGCTTCAGAATCCTCAGTCTGCCGGCAATAGAGCCAGTCAAGGAACGTCAGAGGGTGAGGATAACAAGTATCAGCGGTACATGGCTACGATAGAGCTTGCTGCTAACATCCTCCGGGAACGGCAGAAGCAGCAGCAATCAAGCAATCAAGGAAGGAAGGAGTGTGCTACTCCTAAACAAGATTGCCATCAACTAGGTAATTAATTTATCCATGGCTACTTTCTTTTCAGTATACATATGTCCTTGAAACATTCATGCGTTCTGCTAAAATGTGGTTTCAATGACGGAAACTTTGCACTATTCTCCCCTTGTTTGGATCGACATGTTTATGTCTGCAACTCGTGAGATGAGCCAGGTACTATGGTTTGGACGTAATTGAAACCTTGTCCAAATGGATAAACTGTACAACGTGCTGAGGTGGGAAGAAATGATCTCTTGAAGTCTTTGAATATTCTCTGTGGAAATAGTATTTCTACGGGAGATTGAAGCATTTGGTTGAGTTGTTTGAAAATTCGTAGATTGATTGGCATAGGTTTGAGAGTGCTAGTTGGAGGTGTTTATTGGCCTCTTTGAGTCCTTATGATTTGTTGGTGGTGCGTGTTTTGAGTTGTGATCTCTTTTAAAGAATACAGTGCTGGAGTTAGCCTTGCTGGTTTTCTTAACAATAGTTTGTTGTTTTGGCTCACTTGAGTTCTATTTTTGAATCCATATTTGTAGTGTTTTATTACCTGGTATGCTATGTTATGTCTGAACATACTTTCAGAGTCATTGACCAAATTCAATTTACTGGGATCTACTAGATCTCTTGAACCAGTGTGGTGATTGCCTAGATGGCTTGTTTAATCTTATTCATGAAGTACAATATGGGGAAGTTTGTGTCGTTCTTTGGGATATTTGTACTTAGATTTGGTCTTGTGTCTCATTTTCTTGTTTACGTGTTAAGGGTGGCTCCAGAATTTACACTTAGGATACTGCTGTCAAACACATTTCATATGTATGTATTGTTAGAAGTCAAGAGGATGCATGCATATGGGTCATGTTCCCTTTATGTGGTTTAGCTATATGCCTCAAGCCTCTTCTTAATGGTAAATTATTGGATTCGTTGGAGAAACTACGTCTCAAACTTGGAAATAATCATCGCTTCTTGTAAACAATAGGACTAGTGGTGCTTTAATAAGGGAAGAAATTGTAATTGCAACTTGTTGGGGCAGCAAATTATGTATGTTGAGACCCTCAGGAAGTACTACCAGTATTGCTCATCTGTATTCGTTGAGAGCCAAAATAATGATAGCTAGAAACTTGGAGCTATAAAACAAAATATAAGTTATCATGCTTGCTTATCCATCATTTATGTCTAGTGGTAGAAAATGGATTGTTCTTCCTCCGGCCTTAGCTAGCTTGTGACTTTGACGATTCAAAAGAAAAAGGCTTAATGTTATTACTGAATAATTATAAGGTTACAATGTTAACCCAAGCTTAAATGGAGAAAACCTAAAAATCTATACCTTAAATAGAAGATTACAAAGATATGATTACGGTATTATCACTAACAATTCTATGCCTAAAATAGAAGATATGACCAAGTAGTGCTGAAAAATGCCAAATAATGACCAAGTAGGGACTAAACCAAATAAATAAAAGTTGGAACATTTCAAAATGGTGCTACAACAAAAGAGACCAAGTAGTGCTGAAAATGCCGAATAATGACCAAGTAGGGACCAAATCCTAACCAAACAGTGCAGTAACAGACCAAATAGAGTTTGGAACTAAAATGCAATGTTGAGATACGAAGCTGAGAAGCCAGAACATATGCAAACAGGTGCAAATAGAGGAAGAATAGATTCAGATTCAGATTCAGAAAATACAAATTCCAATGCAAATTCAAAAGATGCAGATTCGAATGATGTTCGAGAAGAAAGAGAAAGTGCCTAGATTTCTGATGCAGATTTCAGATACAGAGACAGAAACAGAGGCAAAAATTAGAGAGACAGAACTCCAGAGATGCGAAATCAGAGAAATAGAGCCCGAAATACCATGGAAAATTTTCTAATCTAGTTCGGAAGTTGCCTGATACTATGATATGTTTCAGAGAAGAGATGAAGCAACTGTATCACTTAAGAGTGCCCGGCGGACGGCTACGAGGCTTAGGCCGCTCGCCAGAGAGTGAATATCCCACAAGCATAGATCTTATGGCTCTAATACCATGTGTCGATTGAAAAGAAAAAGGCTGAATGGTATTAATGAATAATAATACTAAGGTTACACTGTAAACACGAGCTTAAATAGACTAAATCTGGAAATCTATGCCTAAAATAGAATATACAAAAGAAGATACAACGAGATCACAATACATATACATTCCCAGTATTCTGGATTCATGTTGGACTGCATTTGTGCAACTCTTGATGCCTGCTTATGGTTAGATATCCACCCTTTTTCATGATAATCTAGAGGTGTCCTTGATTTAACCGGCTAACTGAAGTGCATCGATAGCCTTTTAGTGAGTTTCGATCAAGTATGGTCACCTAGTGTAATGGATCAGTTGGTTCGGCAAGTTTATTGTTAAAAAGAAAAAATTGAAGTCAAGTGACCAAAACATCCTAGCTTCAAACCTTAGTAGTAGGATCCTTCTATAATGGGTGCACTTCCTAGACGGGGGCTCAAATCTGCACCATTGAGATCGAAGCTCGACAGGAGCTTGCTCTCATTCATTAAATATTCTCTCGCCCCTCCCAACCTAGGGAACTTCTACGTACAGTGCTCCCACCCCGACACCTGCTCCCGCTTCGTGCTACTAATTTCAAAATTATAGGTCTATAGCTTAAAGGGAGCCCATATCTATTTCCATTATTAGACCAACTTGCCTATATGATTCTGTATATGGGCAAGTCTATCTCTATGTAGCTTGTTTGGTTGGAAGGGAGCACATGGGTCCAACTCTCACATGCCGTCTTTAGTGGTAGGATATCCTCTTAGTGATTTTTGGTGCCCTTTATTTATAGGGTAATTAGATTTGTCAAAACTCTTCTTTTGTTCACCAAGCCTACGGGAGTTACAAAGAAATGGAATAAACATACTTAAATTTTTGGGGGCAAAGCTTTTAAACATTGTACTTCGTACCTATTTTATTGTACAACCAGATATGGTCTATAAAAGCAGTGTATGTAGGAATTTCCAAGCTCAACCCTTGGTTTATTCGTGAATCAAGTTCAATGCTTCACCCTGCAAACAAATTTTGGACACAAAAGGTCTTCCTCACAAACTACTAGAAATTTACTCAAAGCCCTTGGGTTTCTAGAGTAAGAAAGGTGTAGATGTTTTATGGATTTAATCTTCCTAATTTTCTTGTATTGTCAATAGTTCCCATTCTTATTGTCTGGTTATGAATCACATTATTAGGAGACTTTGAAGGTACTACAATCTCTGTAGTACTTCTCTCAAGTCATACCAGAATAGCTTGGAAATTTTGGGAGACTTCATCTGTTGTGGATAGTATAAACTGCTTGAATACTTTGAAAATAACAAGTTTCTATGAAAATTGAGTAAAGGTACTTCCCTTTTCTTTTGAAAGGAAAAAAAAAAGGTACTTCCCTTGTTCTGCTTTCTTGAAAAATTCAGAGTGTTCAACTTCTGGCTACTATACTTGGAAAGTTGGATGTGACCATAAAACCACGTGTAGTGTGGAGTTGAACCTGGTAGGGTTGCTGATTTGGCTCTCTGTTGATGTTCTCTATTGGACCTGAGCAACTGAGTTTTTGTTCCCCAAACAGATCTAAAGCCTTGAGACCAGAAATCATGTCTTTTTATTTCTCCTTACCCTTGTAGCCTTCCGTCAAGAAACAAGATATCCACTACATTCTTGGGAATGCCCATCCTATTTCAAGGAATCTTAGAATTAGAGATCACATCTCATCACTAATTACCATATGGTGCATGAGAAAGTGATTGATTGATCTATCACCATCCACGTTTGGTGGAACAAAATCCCAAAGCCTAGTTATTGGGGTCAGAATGCCCTTACGTATTGCATATTGCTTTTGTATATGTGGAGGCTTACTTCACACCCTTCCACGTGCGCCTCCAGCTGCACCTCCTGTCCAGTGTTCAAGCTGAAGACATGTGCCCTAACTTTCCCCAGTACTTATGCTCTGATTATACCTTGTGTTCATTGTTTTGGGTGAATTCAACCTCCAAAGCTACTTCATGTCCTTAGTCATATTATTCACCACCTAGGGCAGCAGATCTTGGTGCATGAAATGACATTTTCAGTGCGAAACCGTGCTAAATTCCAGAATTGACATATATGAAAATGAGTTTATACTTCCTTTTCTTTCGGCCTATTAGTAAGTGACGATCATTGAATTTCTAGCATAATCTGAGTTAATCCGTTGATTGGTGCGCAATCATTACATAGGCCAAAGAGTGATTAGAGGAATGAAAAACAAAGATTTGACGTATCCTGTTCAGTGAAATAAAAGAACTCGGATATAGCTACACATGTGGTATACAAGTGTATATTACACTTTGAATATGTAAATTATTACAATGGGGTTTAAAAAAATAGAATATAAATTGTATGCTACTTTGCAAATCAGAAAATACAAATCCAAATTAAAGGATAAAAATCTAAAATGGGATAGCATTTGGTTACGACTATACTTAAAAAAGACTTTCCTCAACTCATTAATTTCAAACATAGACCCTTTGCTCTAAGATACTCTTTAATGACAACTCTCTAGTAACCAACATACCAAGACTTAGAACTTTAGAAGCTAATTCCAACTTCTCTCCCCTAAAATTGATCTATAGGATTTGCATTTGATCCATCTTCAACAACAAACTACTTTTGATTCCAAGCATTCCAAGCATTTGGGAAACCTTTTGAAACTCCGTGTCACTTTGCATAGAACTTCAAAAGGCAACAATTACCGGACAATTTCCGTGCTTCAACTTTGCAAAATTCTATGAGATTTACCTATCCATCAACATCCATTCTTCTCCACATTTTCGATCCTCAATCCGTTGACGTACCCTTTCACTTTCTATGCTTCAAAATTGTATTTCAAATATTAGAAGTACTCTTAAGCGATCGTTGACTCTTTGGTGTAGGAATGTGATTGAAAATCTTTAAAGTCAAGAATCACTGAACAATTTTCAGTACTTTGTTGACACCCGGCTCTATAAAATCTACATAAAAGTTTTTCTCCAGTGACAACATGATTCAAAATTTCTGAAATAGTCACAATCTGTAGATTGGTTGAGTTAATTGTGTATGATGAATATTGTTTATGTTTTGATCCCCAATAGCTTTGGTCACATTTCAACCATAAAGTCCCTAGCAATGTTGGTCCAACTAAAGTTTTGTCACATTTCTACCATAAAGTGCGAGCACCCTAGCAATGTTGGTCTCACTACAAGTTTTAAAAGAGACACATTCTATCCTCACAAAATGACTTTTAAAAATAACATCTTTTAAATGCTAAATATTGCTCGTGGGGTAAAAAAAAAAGATGCCTTTCCATCCCCATCAAGCATTGAAGTCCAAATGTTATTTTCTCAACTTAGCCACAATTTGCTTTTAGAAAAAGTTATTCATGAATCACCTCAAGAGGTTGCATTACATTAGCTAACTTTATGATGAAGCTGAGAGTTAAGAATTCTTGTACTCATTACATATTGGTATTTGAGGAAAAGAACATAATTGAGTAATCCTAGCCAAACCAACCATAATATCCCAATCATTTGATCGGCTACTTTGTATTTCATGACGTAGATCTGCTATTTCACCGGAATTTGTTGATTGCTCCATACAAATTTATAACCATTACTCCCTATTTTCACTGATCCTCCCCCTTATATGAAAGACAAATAATGGCGATCCACCAACTTTTCAAATGCTATCTTTCCCAGTCTTACCACAAATTTAAGTAGAATCATTTAAGGAAAGTTTGTGTTTGTTTGCCAAACATTGTATCTTGAAAAAGGAAGGCTGGCCCCATAACGTTAAAAAAACCATAGATCAACTTAACCTAGACAAAAGTGGAAGATTTACCATCACAATTTCTAAAAAATGGCATCACATAAAGTAACAAGGTTATTGGTGTTTTCATAACGACTCGCCCCCTTGCCACTCGGCCTGTAAAGGTAAACCTAAGGTTGACAAGTAGCCTAGGTGAGTCGCTTGTATCCCATATTGGCCTCGACTACTATCAGATGTCGGGCATTTAAAGGGAATTTACAATGTCCCCCACCCATTTCATATCGCAATCTTCTCGTTGCGTCCCATAGTCCAACAATTTCCACCCACCAAGCGACGTGAAGTAACCGTTTAAGCAATGTTTTAAAAACCTGCCCGACCTGGCCGGTTCAACCGTCAATCGGCCATCATTCCAGTACCTCGGAACCGCTCTAAACTCAGAACTGACCTCCATTATGAAAACAATTTTGGAAAGACGGTTGAACCATCTCACCATTAAAATCAGAGACGGTTCAATCAAACTGGTGACAAATTTTCAACTCAGAAATTACCTCTCTAATGCCATTAATTTAATGCCATTGGTTGGTCAGTGAAGTCGGAAAGATGAGTGGGCAATACAATGCACATTACTTGCCTTATATAGAGCGAAGACATTCATTTTCTTCCCTTTCCCACAAGTGTGGGATTGGGAAACTTCAAGATTACAATTTTGGTTGTTACATTCAAACTTTCTACACATTTATATTTTTTAGATGTTCATTAGTTACTTATTAATGTTAAATATATTATTGACATAAATATGACATGACAGTTCAATTCCGGTCTGATCACGGTTGGACTAGTGACCCATCTGCCTGGCGTATTTCCCGGTTCGCTCATTGGGCCAATTTTCAAAACATTGCACTTAAGCATGTCAAGCCCAACTAACTCTTCAAGGCCGTCTCATGTGGGACTCGACCTAGCACGATAAGGACGTTAGGCTCGTCACTTGTCGAGCCCACCCAAACACATCTCCTTGCAAGACCCGCCTTACACGTTCGGTTGGTGTAGACTCTGCTACCATTGGTAACAACCCACACCTTGCCTGGCCTTGAACCCCACAGCCTCAAAAAAGGTTAACATGACCTAGGTGAGTCACTTTTATCCCATATTGGCCCCATCTGATGTGGGACCCTTTGGAAGGGATTTCATAGTTTTTATTTAATTATTTATTATTATTATTTTTTTGCGGTGTAGTAAAATGGTGTCATATAGAATCACATGGCTATCAGATACATCCGTTACACGTTGAGTAACAATGCAGTATCAGTGTCCGTAATGGGGGTGGGATTTTTAACGATACACTTTCCTTTATGTTGACAAATTTAGAAAAATGACTTTTCTTCCTTTCTCAAACCCACCCACCACTTTAATTATGTGTACTGTTGTGTTATTGTTATGGTATTTGCATCAATGTAGCAAAGGATATTACCATTTGCCTTCTTTATTGCATTAGTATCTATTCTACCTTTTCTTGTTTGTTAGTTAGAGATTCTCTTTCCCCTTCAAAATATAAACATTTTATTGGCTTAAAACACAACTTTTAATTCAATCTTACCTACAAAACTGCTTGTAAGGGTCAAATCTTGTTTAAAAACCTTTAAACATTCAATCTGTAAATAAGGCTTGAATCGACAGTATGTACCACAGGCATTTTAGCATTTGCTAGTGCTTGAAAAAATCCATGAGTGCGTTGTCCGATTCCCTTTACTCCTGATATCCGTTACTCCCAACTATGACTATTATGCTAACCAATATGGCAACTTACAACCATGTTTACAATAAAGATGCTAGTGATATGATATATGGGAGTAATTATTGAACTATTATTACCAGAGTACTTTATAGGAGTTGTAATATAACTCCTTAAGTAAGAGCAATTGGACATAATTAAAGAGGGGCGATAACTGAAAAAACGTATTAAGAAAAAAGTGCTTCTAAACATGGTGATATAAGCTTCAACAAATTTTGTTTTAGCTGTTTGATTGTTTTGGTTCCATACCTTTTCTAAACTTTATTTTTCCACATTTTTTACTATCTCTTCCTCATTCCCCCTATGCAAATTCATGAATGTTGAATGGAAAGCAATGAATATTTTGTGTAATGGTTTCTTGAATATGGTCTCATATTGATTCCTTCTGTAAGGTACTTCTGCTGGTATGGTTTCATTGAAAAATTCTCTTAAGGAGACATGGGTACTTTATTTCAATATCTTCTTTAATGCATGTGGCTTCACAAGTTGTGAAGCTGTGCTTTCATTCATTGGGTGTGATCTGGGATGAATCCTGGCTTAACAAAGTCATGATTTTTGTGATACCACTTAAGACCCTTATTTTGTTGCGGTAGCAGTTCAACACTCAATGTTCCTTTGTGGCCTTTGGAAATCAAACCTCAACAACAACAATAACATAGCCCATTTAGTCCCCAATAATTGGGGGTATAGGCAGGGGGATGGATAGAGACAGACATAACCTTTGGCAATAAATGCACAAAGTGGCTGCTCCCAGAATACCACTGAAACAGATGGATTGGAGACAGACCTAACCTTTGGCAATAAATGCACAAAGTGACTGCTCATAGAATACCACTGATACCTATACCGTTGCTTTGCTGCGGAATCATGCCCTCAAATCAAAGCCAAAAGGCATCAAAGAGGACAGACCCAAGAATCATTTTGATTTATGTGCACATTACCATGCTTCTTTCATTTAGCATCCAGAGCATTGGCGTTGCACAATTCTTTGGAAATCAAACCTACAAGTCTAATATAGTTCATATCCAGATAGCCCCTAGCCTCCAGCCACTTATTTCTGAAATCGAGCAACACGTTGGAAATCATGCCAGTCTCAGTTGTTTCTGGAAAACCTTGAACGTTTAATTTGCTTATGGAGTTAAGGAATTTGAAGGTTCTTTTGCACACTCTCTGTACCCACCTCAAGATTATTGTGGGTACTGGGTAGGCTTAGGTTCACTTATGTTATGCATACCTAAAGATATTTTCTCACTATATCTTGTAGTGTGACCTGTTGTTGTCGATACCTTTCTTGTGGATTCTATGATTGGCCCTTTTACTCTTTTCGAGAGAAGGTTCTCATTGTTAATAACTAAAAACCCCTACCAATTATCACATAAGCTTACAATAATCATCAACCTTTGCCCTTTTTATGCTATCAGTATTGTAATTGCCTAATAGATTGACCTGTTAGCTACCTTGTCTCACTTGAAATGTAGATACTTGTTCATGTTATATTTGTTTGATGTTAATTTGATTCTTCTTGATTTACATTAAATTTTCTTCCACATAATATGCACTTGCACCCTTCATTTTTCCTTTCCTATTTAATTTACTTACAAATAAGAAACACCTTTACCCTTGGGCTATCTTTGGTTTGATGGAATGGAATTGAGATTGGAATGGTATTAGAATGGATGAGATTGTAATGTCCATTCCTGTTTTCATGTTTGGTTGTGCTAAGGAATAACATTCACATTCTTATTTCATCCTTAATGTACCTTTATTTTATAAAATCTTGATGTGGCAATAGTGAATGATGAATATATTTGGATTTGTGAATGAGCATTCCTTCAATTATTCACGACCAAACGTTGGAATAGGTATTCCATGAGAATGAGTATTTCATTCAAATGTTCATTCCATAGAACCAAACATAACCGTAATGTAACGAGATGTGGTGACCTCAAGTATGTTCCACAAGTCAATTAACAAGCTTGCATGAACATTTCTATAGGTTATAGTTTATGTTTATGTTTCAAAATATACCTGTGCACTCTAAACATTCCACTATATGTAAGTGAACATTGTGAAACGTTGTGGAAGTATTCATAAATTAAATGTGTGTAATATATAAGTGAACAAGGTATGGCTGGCATGGTACGGGCACTATAGGTGGGTTGGGTGGGCGTTTTGTGGCATGCACATGCCTCGTCAACTAGTAATATTGGGCTTTTAGTTCTTTAGTTCTTATCATCACAAGTGTACACTTAATTAAGTTGTAACGCAAAAGTGAAAAACCATGATATTATGTATAAAGTAATTGATAATTATGGGCTATTGTTATTTTAGTTGTCACTAGTTGATAAATGTTTGAGTTTAGTGGGTTTGATAATATTTTAAACTTTCTTTTTGTGTCCGTGACAGCACTCTCAATCTTCTGGAGAACAAAGCTGGATGGGCAGCCTGGCAATGTATTATGGATAGGATACCCTCCTTCAGTTTGCGTTGACAAGCAAATGTTGCACAATGTGATGATGATGTTTGGTGAGGTTGAGACTATAATGAGTTTCCTTTCACACGATTTCTCATGTGGTGAATTCAGAAGTGTTGTTGATGCATGGCATGCGAAAGAAGGACTGCAGGGGTGATTTGCTAACATGTCCAGGCCTGTTTTGGCTATTCATCAATTGCATGAAGCAGAGAATCGATTTATTGTGGACGGGCAGCCTAGCAACGTATTGTGAATGGGTTACCCTCCTCCAACTTGTAGTGATGAGTAAATGTTGCATCATGCGATGATGATGGTGAGGTTGAGACTATGAGAGTTTCCCTTCACAGGATTATTATGTGTTGAATTAGAAGTGTGGATGATGCATGGCATACGAACAACGATTGCAGGGGTGATTTGCTAACATGTCAAGCCCTGTTTTGGCTACTCATCAATTGCATGAAGCAGAGAATCAATTTAATCGCCAAAGACAATTTTCTCAGCTTAGCACACCAAGACGTACCCCAAGGGTGGCAACCGGTGGCCCACAATTTCAAGATCCTACTTTTAACTTGCCAGAACAAAGTGCAGTTTCTTCTAGGCCATTGAGTACCTTTGGAATCCCTTCACAAGGTGGACAACATCAGTATGGAGTACCTGATAGTGCTGACAAGGGCTTTCGGACATGAAAACTCTGTTACAATGTCTAATCAGGTTTATGGGAGCATTTTAGCCAAGAATTTTACAGCCATGCGACTGGCTGCTGATGGAGAGAATTTTGAGTTTTTGAATCAGGTTCCGAAGCCTCAGTCTGCCAGTAATGGAGCAAATCAAAGAACATTGGAGGTTAAGGATGATAAGAATCAGAGGTACCAGTCTATGCTATAGTTTGCTGCTTACCATCTCCTCCAGATACAGCAGAAGCAGCATCAATTCAGAAGTGCTGATGAGGCACCACATGCCAAGAAGGATTGCAGGGCCTCATTTTCAAGGATCCCAAGATTTCAGTTATATGTTCAAGCAGTGATGTTGGTCGAAGCAAAGATTATGGTGGATTTCTGCAGAATCCAGCGGCCAAGGACGGATCTATTGTTTAATGACCAGCTAGCCAATATGTTGATGAGGCCTTTTGGTCCTCAAGGGAGCTTTAAATCTCCTTGTCACTGCCAGACTTGAGTGATTTGGCTATGCTTCATAAACTGCCTGATTCTAATCTCCTGATGGATGGTCAAAATTGGAGAAGACAGTCTCCTGCATGGCTATGCTCCCATCTCCGTCACTGGGTGTGATTCAACCAATCACACCAGTGTCCAGTGCATGGGATGTATTTGATTTAAGTCAATTTCAGAGGGAGCCTAAGCAGTCAAGGATTGGTACTGTTTTGCCTGTTTTTGGCTCTCCATTTCATTCAAAGGCACTTGATGATCAACCTTGGGATGGGGCCAGTTGTCATTGGTACAGGTGGAAGATCCATATTTTTATCGTGCCCGTTGTGTCCCCATCATGCTCGTCGTGTCCCCGTTAGTGAGAAGACATTAACTACGAGATGTAAGTGTTCATGTTGTTAATCACCCACTTTCTCTGCAGTTATCCGCTTTATTACCCGAAATTTTAGGAGCAGTATTTTCAACTACACATTTTAGGTCTGACTATCATGAAACTTGATTGGCTCTTGTACAAATTGATTTTGGCAAAATTTATCCTCAGATTGTATCTCTCTCCTCTTAATTCTGTTATTCTTTGGAGGGCAAATTCTCGTGGTGAAATTTTCCAACAACTGAAGACCTAAAAAGCACGGATACAGACAGGAGACTCAGACACAACATGACGCGGACAAGCGGATACTTATTTTTTTTGAACGGGAAAAAGGGTGGGAGGGGGCAACCAATGTAGCAATCCCCCGTGGGAGTGATCATAGGGGCTCCCGACCCGCTGTGGGATGTCCGGTTGTCCGGTTCAAGCGATAACTACTGTCTGTGTGACAGGCGGTCACCTCAGCACCACCGAGGCCATCACCGCAGCACCACCTGGGTATTAGATGGCATAAGCTGAACTCCGCAGTCTCGCTTGAGGCGAGACTCAAACCTAAGCAATTCATTTGTGAGTGTCAAGACCCTTCCATCTAGGCTACCACCATCGGTGATGACAAGCGGATACGCTGTTCCTGTAAAAAATAGGACTCGGACATGTCATGATACGCTAATGTGTATATCACAATATACTTCCAATTTATATACTTGAATAGATAAGATACGATACGATATGTTCTGATTCTTATGAAGAACCTAGTTGGCATGGGACTCAAGAAATCCGTAACATATTCCAATTGGATTTAGAGATAAAAAAACAGGAAGACTATTTTCCCGACTTTGTATATCATAGTGATATTTCAAATTCCGATATTGTTGAGAGTCACATGTTAGCTGGTGTCCAAAAGTGTCGATCACATATTTACTTTTTAGTCATAGAAACCAAAGAAGTGCCGGACACGTTACGGAGGGAGTGCTAGACACGTGTCCAGATTTAGATTGTTATGTTATATGTGGGGGGTGTATTCAGCGATGGATCCTCCTCGGGTGAGCCTGGATTCCTCCTCGGATGACCTGCACGTGTAGCAACCCGTTAGAGCCCCACCGGCCTCTTGCCGGCGGGCACTCCGACGATCAAGTTAGCCACCAGAGAGAGAGAGAGAGCCAATATAGAGAGTAATTTAGATCTATTTGAGAGTGTATCTGTACCTCTTGGGTCTAACCCTTGTATTTATAGCCTCTCATATGCTTGCTCTCCAAGATAAGCATGCTCACACACGTGCGGTGACATCATCTCTTATTAAACTGGGCCCGTGGCCTTCAGTGAATCACACGACTCAACTTACATAGCTCTCGGCCCAAGACCACCATGTGGGCCTTCCAGTCTATCTTTCACATTGATATTGGACCATCAGCCCAATAATAGGCCCATGAGGGCTCAGCCCACTCTAGGTCTCCTCTCATCGATCCTACCTGTAATCTTGTGTGGATTTATCCCACCACAATAGCCCCTCAACTTCTCGTTCGTCCCTTGTGGCACGAGGAGTTGATCTTCTAACTGTAGGACTAAATCCTTCTCAAAAAAACTGGACTGTCAGGTCCTCATATCCTTTTGTTGTACCAGACCGTCCTCAAATCAAACTGGAGCGGTCCTCTTTTTACTAAATCTTTATCGTAGACTCTTGCTTAGTCAAGGATCCGGCCTTGTCGATGGGCTCTTGCCCATTTGTTGACCCCTTACTAGTTATATGTACAATATGCAAGGACTAAAACATTGAGTTCAAATTGATTGATCGTATTAACATGCCTAATCATGCACCATAAAACCAAACCGTCCTCTAATCAAATCGTAGTGGCCCTCTCTGTTGTTTATTCATATCAAGCGGCATTCCATTGGTCGTCGATCAGAGAACATATTGGGACGCAAAGTCAAAAACCCATGCAGCCCCTAGTACTATAGGGAGCTATGTGTCCATCACTGGTTTGTCCCGTGCTATAAACGCTGTCTGTGCCGCTTTATTTCCCTCACTGAGAAACCTTTTCGAATTTCTTTTCCTGACCTTCTAATGAGAAGGATACAATAAGTCGTAGTCGCAAACATTGGCCACGTGGTTAAAACTCCTTCCGAGGCGAGCCCATGATATGAAACCAGATCGTCCTCTTTGTGACCCGGAGCAATCCTCTTCTGTCTAATCAACAATTATCCGGATTCGGTGAACAAATTACCTGAAGACCGTTGCAAATGACTTGCAACTCAACCTTTTCTTCTTTCGGACATTCTGTGCCTCATATTCGCCCGATACCTGATTCACCATTCGTTTGGAGTCACTGTAGACTACTAAATCCTCAATGTCCAAATCTTTTGCAATCTTCAAACTGGTTATAAGAGCCTCATATTCAGCTTCATTATTTCAAAGCGTGCTCATGCGTCGTTTCACAGGGGGAGATCAGAATAATGCCAGCCCCTAATCCTTTGTAATTCGAGGCTCCCTCTACAAATAGCTTCCATATATCACCATGGAGCATTTGACATGGCATTCCACCTTTCTCTATTTGGACGCCTTTTCCAGTCTTGTCTATCTCCTCTGTCGGGGAAAATTCAGCAATAAAGTCTGCCAATACTTGAGCCTTTATCGCCATACGAGGTTGATACACAATGTGAAAGTTCCCATGCTCTATGGCTCATTTGGATATCCGATTTGAGAGATCGGTCTTCCTAGTTTCAGCAGTGAGAAGAGTCTGGCCCTTGTAGTAGATGGGCATATGCTCCTTTCCCTCTTGCCGCACTAAAACTGAGCTCACGGAATGTGGAGAGTTAAGGTAAGTCTTCAACTTCTCAACAACAATGTTGCATTTGGAGGTCTCAACGAACCTTTTGTTGATTATCTCTTTCACCAAGTAAGCCTTCGAGTCTTCGACACTCAAAGGTTTACATTCAGCCAAAGTGCCGTGCCATCATTTGGCAAAGATACCGTCGGCTCTGCTGCCTTAGCTGACTCCATGCAATGCTTTTGGGAAACCTCCGGCTTTTAACCAGCCATTTGATTCACTCATCTCTTTCTTTCATGAACTTTGTACTTTATCTTCGTAGATACTTCTTTGCCTTTCGTGGACCGGCTCCTAGCTCTTAGGAATATGCTGCATCCAAGGTCTATGATATTGTCTTCGTGATAGCCGACCTTATACATACTAACCGGTCATTCCATTTTTCTGCTTATGCTTCTTTTCCCAAGCATCTTTAAGTTCTTCTTAGTACCACATACCATCCCCTACCCTCCACTCTGGGTTGAGACGGGACTCGTTCTAGTGCAAGCCAGAGTTATAAACAATATATACTTCTGTAGAAAAACCGTCCACATAGGACTTGGTTTGGACCAAGCCAGAATCGATGGTTTCAAAAACCGTCCCCTTCCCCCCATTCTGGGTTGGGTCTAGGACGTAGTCGCTTGAAAATTTTCACAATTTTTTATGAAGTCTGAGGGTCGGCCTCTCTCTAAAGCTGAAAGACACTTTCCAATTGTTGCTTCTTCCAATTAAACCGAAAGCCCCGCTCTCTCAACAGAATCAAGAGTCACACTTTTGATTATACATAGAGCTCCGCTTTCTCAAAAAGTCGAGAATCTAAACTTCGTTCTTCAACTGATGAGAATTTCCTCTCACGGGAATCGAAATTCACTCTTTTTCAATAAGCCGAGAGCTTACCACTCATGCTTAAACTGAGGATCACTTCCTCCTAGTTATACCGAGAGCTACACTCTCTAATCAATACTGGGAGTCAAACTCCCCTAACAAGATAAAAAGATACCGAGACTTGCGCTCTCTTAATAAGATCGAGAGTCAAGCTCTCTCAATAAGACTAATGAAGGTAATGAGAGCTACGCTTTTTTAATCAAGACCAAGAGTCGTACTCCCTCGATAAGACTGAAGATCGTTTCTTTCCTGGACGTCTAAAAATACCTCGGGGTATATTCCGCTGCATAGCTTAATTAAACTAAGAGCCCCATTCTCTCAACAAGACCGAAGGTTTCCCTTCTCAAGTAAAAATTCAAGGTTACATATCATCAACCAAATCGTAAATTACCCTTTTCAAATTAAACTGAAGGTTAATCCTTCTAAAAAATTCTTCACTTTGATGAATTAAACTTGCCGAACATGGCATCATTGCTGCCTTGTTGGCCATACCAATCACACTAATTGCATGCTTTTCATTGTAAGCAGTGAGGTCCGATCCCGAGGTTTACCTCTTTATAAGCAATGAGGCCTGATCCTGAGGGTCTCTTCTCTTTTAAGTAGTGAGGTCTGATCAAAAGGATCTCTCCTCTTTTATCAGCAATGAGGCCAGATCCCGTGGTCCCGTGGATCTTCCTCTTATAAGCAATGAGGTCTGATCACAAGGATCTCTCCTCTTTGTTGCAACGAGGTCTGATCAAAACGATCTCTCCTCTATAAACAATGAGGTCTGATCTCAACGATCTCTCCTCTATGAACTGTGAGGTCTGATTTGAATGATCTCTCCTCTTAATAAGCATCGAAGCCGACGGAGTGATCAGACCGAGAAGGTTGCCCTTCTCTCGAAGGTTGCCCTTCTCAATCGAACGTCATATCTTCTTAATTCCCTCGGTCATTTAGCAAGACCCTGGGTTATACTCATTTGCTCATTTATTATCCGGCAAATGAAACAAAGCAAACAAGCAATTTTTGCAACAAACGGGCACGGCCACAAATATTGGCTCGGCCAAACAAGTCGTCTACGTTTGGATTAACCAACCAATAACCATCCTTTTTTAAGCCATCAAAAAATGAAAACTTGGCATTTCAATAGAGCATTTGGCATGCAAACAGAACATTTGGCCGATACATGGTGAATACTTAGTTTTGCTTTAAAACTATCAAAACAATGAACACATAGCTTTCAAGCCGTCAATACGTGGTTTCAAAACCATCAAAACAATTAATATCCGACTTTTAAACAGTTAGCAGTGAATCACGTTTATCTTCTTGGCAAAACACCGAAGAAGCAATCACAAAACAAATAAATGCAACTGACACCGCATAAGGCCACGATATTCGCTATAAAAATAATTACGGGACTCATACTTATCTTCTAAACCGTCCCCTTCTTGGGTTTTTTCAAAACCATCAAAACGATGAAAACTCAGAGATTAAACAATTAACACTCGGCCGGTATGCCGTGAATACTTGGTTTTGCTAACCATCAAAACAATTAACACTTACTTTTTAAACGGTTAACACTAGTATCTTTCAACTTTTTGTAGAGAACCGAAAAAATCACATGCAAATAAATGAGTGCGACAAATGATACTGAGGCTCAACATAAGCCCCTCACTACCCCAGCAACACAAAGCAATTTCTAGCTTTATGGTCGTAGCAACCACAATTTAAATGAATCACAAAATAAAGCCGAACCTCAATACAAGCAGTCGCTTTAAGGCTTTCAAAACGTGAGGTTTGTAGCAAAAAATAGAACCATAGATCTATTTGAGAGTGTATCTGTACCTCTTGGGTCTAACCCTTGTATTTATAGCCTCTCATATGCTTGCTCTCCAAGATAAGCATGCTCATACATGTGCATATGCTCACACACGTGTGGGGACATCGTCTCTTATTAAATTGGGCCTGTGGCCCTCAGTGAATCACACGACTCAACCCACATAGCTCTCGGCCCAAGGCCACTATGTGGGCCTTCCGGTCTATCTTTCACACTGATATTGGACCATCAGCCCAATAATAAGCCCATAAGGGCTCAGCCCACTCTGGGTCTCCTCTCATCGATCCTACCCGTAATCTTGTGCGGATTTATCCCACCACACTATATTTAAGGACATAGAAAGTGTCCGAGGGGTGTTGGTGTCTAACACGCCACCTTCGTTTTAGTGTCTATGCTTCTTAGCTTATGACATATAGACTCTTCAACAGTATTTTTGGCTCTTCCCTGGATTATCATGTACTTAAATATGAACAAAATTAGTATTAAAGGCTATTGTTCTGAATAATTTTTAGACCAACATTTTAGATGATTTCTTTATTGCTTGCTTAATGATATGTGGATAAACAGTTCTGATTGAAGAATTGCTGATTTGTTCATATACTCTTTGTTGTACTTAAATGTGCTTCTTGCGTTATTGTGTACGCCGTTCGACCCATTATGTGATCGCTTATCGTCTTAGAAGGTCATGTCCTAAATTTGCTCTGCTTCCTATCCATTTTAGTATTTCCTTACACTTTTGGTTTTCCAGAGTTCCATGTGGTACTTTCCTGGCGGATACTTTCCACTTTTACTCAGAGCTCTGTAATTAGATTTGATAGATGCAGGACATTAAGTATATGTGATTTCATTTCTTTTGGCTGATATTGAGCTGTTCTGTCCTGGAGTAACTTGGTCAATTGCTCTGTGAGAACAGGCCTTGACGTGTTAGAAAAATGCTGCTGAGAGGAGCGCAACAAGAATGCATGTGTCATAAGATGAGCTCAACGGGGAACGTGTTTCAAAGGTATTAGACGTACTTATATTCTAAATGCAAACAAAAATGAGCTACATATCCAGTAGTATGACCAGTCTGCAATTTTATCCTGACTTCAAAATTTGATGTTATGTAGGAGGTTGGACAATTGTGTCCAAAACGGCCTTCATTTGCAAGAGAGGAATTCAAAATGCAGAAACGGATCTTATATTCATCTGGACAGCCGTTCTCAGTTGATTACTTGGCTTTCATTTCTTTTCCGCCCAAAAGTAGCACCAAATATTTGAAGCAAAAGTTTCTTTTCTTTTCTTTTCTCTTCTGCTAGTTGGAAGCAATTTTAAGGTGAATGTAATGCGAACGGGTCTCGTCTCTCCCACTTTGCTTTGTGTTTCGACACTGATGAATGTAATGTATTGAATAGCTTTCTCTCTCTCTCTCTCTCTCTCTCTCTCAACACGCTTCTTTCACCGTATTGGTTGTGCTGAAGTGTTAATTAATGTTCTGTTTTTGTTTTACTCGAAGCTAAATATTGCACTTCACTATGATTTTCCTTGCAGTGACCACCACAAATGACTGTTTCCATTTCAGTTGGAGGGGTAACCAACCCGCTATTAAAGATATGGCAGATTCGAAAAATTAAAAAAAGGTGGTCATTTCAGTTGGGGTTCTTATTTCAGTTGAAGGCATAACCAACCTGCTACTAAAGATGTGGTACATTTGAAAAAAAAAATAAAAGAAGAGAGCACAAAATAGGTGATGCCCAAATGCAAGAAAATTATGGAGTGCCCCTCGTGGAAGGCTATGTGGTGCTCCAATACTTTTATCCGTAACAAAATGATGTCGAACCGACTATCACTCGTGTGGGATTCAAAAATGGGTCCCCGAGAGTGCTATGTGCATTTTCTGTGCAAATCTCTATGTACCCGTAGCATCTTCCTTTGCGGAAAATAAGTTCCCCGAGCGCGCTAAAGCACTACGGCATTTTTGTGCGCTACGGTGAGTCAATCACTGTGACTTGATTGGTTCAATTTGTTGTTCGTTTTGCAGATCGTTCAAGAAAAAAATTACAGTAAATTTATTGGGTAGGATTAGCTCAAATTATGTTGATGTGATTTCGTTAAATATAACGAGATACACTACACTAATTAGCGCACTCAGAAATCCCTTGTCCACCGACCAAATGCTTAGAAATTTGTTCATTAACTTTCGAAGTGGATAAACATATACTCCCTCAATCCCATATTGTTAGCTCCTCCTTTGAAAGTCCAACTTTTTATGAAATAATTGTACCAAAAAAAGAAAAAGAGTATCAATTTTTCTTTGTTAACTTTTTAAATTGACTCTTTGTTTTGCGATATCCGGCCACAAAAAAAAAAAGAGCAATCATATGAGACGAAGGAAGTTCAAATCCCCAAAAGGATGAAGGGAGTATCGATCTGAGAGCAAGTCCAACAAACTCTTTAAAGAGGAAGCTTAGTTAAAATACCTAGCCAAAATCCAAAAAATGAGCCTCTGCAAATCCTCACCATTTCACAAAATCCTTGACTTCGCTGCAGTACCCTCCACGTTCGGAGTGGTACAGCTCATCACCTTTCCACACTTTCATAACGAAAAGGCCAGCTGCTATGTATAGTCAAGGCTACAGAATTCTTAAACTATTTTTTAGTGGTAAATCATTTTTTTAGAATGAACTTAGCGCATAACGGAATCTGAACCGGTCATTTTCTAAGACTTGGTGAGAAGTTTGTTCATGCATGAAAAAAAAAATGATATTTATTAAATCAACATCTATAGGTGATGCAGAACAAGTAGCGGACTAATTCTATGATCAATTGAGCCGGTCAAAACCTAAGAGGCCCAAACAACTTTTAATTGAAAATTGTCAATTTCGGTAATTTATCGACGAGCCCGGAATATGCCCAAACTTGGTGGGATGAAGTAGAATCACGCTGCGATCAATACTCACGCCCCTAATCGTGACTGATGGCGGATTTTAGCTAAATTCAATCGATTAAGCCTTCAATTTAGTAATTTTGCTATTTTAGGTAATACTTAGATCACGAATTACTCTTAGTGTGTAATTCCGTTTTCGTTGTTTCCAGTTGGGAATTTCTTATTTTTCTTTCTAGTTTTCAATTTTGGGAGTTTCTCCAATTTTCTGGATACTTTATTTTTTTAGTAAGTTTTTGCTTTCCCTATAAAAGGGCTTGTAACTTCTATTATTAGAGAGCTTTTTAATCAATTATAAATCAGAGTTTTTCTCTTTCTCTTGTGGATTCAAAAACACTCGTGGATTCAAGACTTATCGATTGGAATAGTACGCTAACTATTTTCTCGTGAATTCCGCTGCGTTAATAATGATCTAAACAAAAGTACGAATAATTAATAATATGATGTTGTTTGATACCTATTGACACCCGATCAAGATATGAGCTGTCGGGATCATTTTTTTTGTGATTCCGGTCTGCATCTGGTACCTCGTACTTTGATGAATAAATAAATAATAACAAAATGGCATTTTAATGAAATAGAGTTACAATAGAAAGGTAGGCTGGTGATGTAGTAGTGCGTGCCTAAAAAGTAACTAGATAAAGTACAAAAATGAGAATATTTTTCATGGACGGCTAATTTAGGTCAAATTTTAGAGAGGGTACTACACGTACCCTCACAATCACTATTCAATTACTTGAAAAAAAAAAACCCCTACTCGTAATAAGAATGCTATGTGCACATGTCATGTGTGTACATATTCTGAACTGATGGATCCGTGGGACTCACTTCAAAATCTCACACTTATGACCCAAAACGTTTTTTTGAGTCACCTCAAAAAAAAAAAAAAATTGATCTCCATGGCAATGCCATAGCCAAGAAGATCCATTATTGGGGATACTATACAAACAAAAACTCTAAAAATAGCTAACAATATTCCACCGATCTACAACTTGATAGTTGCAACTAATGCAATGGTGGCTTGTGTCATGGGAAATGAAGGAGAGTTTTCAAGTATATATATATTTTTGTTTACCCACCTAATTAATGTGTGAATATTATTTTTCAAGAATAGTATTTGATCGAATAACACAGTCTTGCAACAAAAAAAATTAGATAATTTGATTATATACCTTTGAATGTCTAATCGAGATACTCCATATTTTTACAAAAGCAATTCAAAGGTTAAGACGTTTAAAAACTGGCTTTGACAATTGAAGTGAGACCTAATATGAATCCTAACGAAGTAGATATGATCACCCTATTTTCAGTTCTTGAACAAAATATCATTGATAAGTGCACAGTTAAGCGAGCTAGTTAGCTCAACTATATAAATAACAATAACTATTTGGTTGAAGCAAAATTAAAATTACCAATTTCAAAAAATAAATGCACTGTTGGCCCTTGAGCGGCTCCACAGGACCATGTCCAAATTGTTTACTTTTATGCTGGATCAGTCATGTACGTATGCAATGACTGTTTTAGCAAGAGCGTAAGCAATGACTTCAGTCATCGCTATTAAAGTCAAGAAATGTAGTCATATAAGTACTTGTGTTCTAAAAAATCAGTAAAAGGCTTCTCTACATCTTGTAAGCCGGTTCGTAGTAAAAAATTTATCGGAGTACATGAGCATTTATGCCTTACCAGT
Organism: Vaccinium macrocarpon; assembly: GCA_022606695.1. Lineage (NCBI taxonomy): Eukaryota > Viridiplantae > Streptophyta > Magnoliopsida > Ericales > Ericaceae > Vaccinium > Vaccinium macrocarpon. The sequence goes on along the minus strand of CM040170.1, from coordinate 15,398,653 downwards.
GTCATTTTAGGTAAATTTCACTAACACTCCTGCTATTTTATTCTCTAAAATTACACTGAGCTCCCTTACTTTATGAAAATATGTAACACTTAGGTTCCAAGGTTGGTTGACTGTTTGTTGATCGGACAGAATAAGCTAATATCAGCAAAATAAATAAATGCCAAAACTACCTTTTGCTCCCTAGTCCCTAAGACCAAATCCAATGGGGAATGGATATCCTGTTGCATTGCTATTATACAACCAAAAAATGCAAATCATCAATCCAGTTCATAGCTATTATCAGTTGCAAAATGGAACAAATGGAAACCTGGTTGCAAATATAGAACCCATCCTTGCCACATCATCAAGGATAACTATCATCTTCACAAAACCAACCAGATTATATTATGGCCGGAAAATCATCAGAATCTGCTGCTGTTGCTGGAAAATGTTATTGTCCCCGGAATCTGGTACAGTCACGCTAGAAACTGCTATTGTCACCATCAGAGGAGCTGGAATCTTGCAAGCGACCTTGGTTTAATCATTCACACCAAATCTTGCAAGGATGGGTGAGGTTTGATCGATTGGAGCATGTGTTGGGTTTAATCGGAAAAGCATGGGTTGGGTTTGATGGGTTTGGCTGTACGTTTAATCGGACCGAGAGAGAGAGAGGGTCATCCGATCGGTTTATGGGTTTTGGGTGTGGTTTCACCAAGATGTGCCTGTGGTTTCATCAAAGAAAGAGATGCCTTTACTTTTTACTCTTGGAATTATCGAGATGGGTTTGGCTGTGATTTACTCTTGGAATTATCAAGAAAAAGAAGTGAATGATATTTTATTTCAAGAACTAATTTTTGGAAGAAGTGAACACACTAATTTTTGCTCCCAACAGATTTATTTCAACAGTCACTTGTGCAACTGGCAGAAAAATATTTTGTATAGCTATAAGCCTCACTCAATTTTTGTTTCATCCAAATTCTCCCATCTAAATTTCCCTCACTTTCCATTAAGAAAAAAAAATTGTTTGACTGATTATGGCTTCGTCTAGAGGATACCAAATAGGCCAGCAACACCATCAGCGTCGGGCTTTAGGATGAAATAATTGTCGTGTTGTTGGAGTTAAGTCAAGATCCTCTCACATAGGGGTTTAGCCATCCGAAAACGTTGGCTAAAATTTTTTTCACTAAAAAGGGGATCTTCAGAAAAGTAATCCGTATTAATTCTTTCGTTTGCAGCAACCCTATCACGGCAGATGAAAGCCCGCCCCCTGACAGAACCAACATAACCCCCTTGTTGTTGGTGATGATGCATTTGCATTTGTTGATATATAGCTGCTCGCTGTTACCACCTGCAACATTGCAACTTCATTTTCATCAGAGGAATGTCCGTTGAAATCTCCCCATAGTACCCTTTTGCTTAAGTTGCTCATGATATTAGTTTGGAAAAGAAAATCTATATGGCAGATGAGAATGGTGTGACAAATATACTAGTTTAATTGTGTATTTATAGAAAAATTTAGGTAGAATATTAGATGAGAATCTTAGGTGAGAATTTTAGGTGACAAAGTTAGATGAGAAAATATCTGGGGTAGAATGGTGGTTGAAATAGTGGAGGACAAAAAAAAAACGTAATTAAAAATTATTTCAGAATGGGGGTTCAAAATTAGATCACAACGGGGTTGAAAATAACGCACATAGTTGAATTGGGGTTGAAAATGAAATTAAAGGTGAGGTGGTGGAAAAGTTAGTTAAATTTGGACCTATTTGGTTCTATTTTACAACCAAGCATTGGAGGCTGGGTTACATTTTAGCACAAAAAACCACTTTTTTGTGCCAAATTATAGCAATGGCTATAGCCATTTTCCATTTAGCATTGGATTTTCTCTAATTAAGGTTTCATGTTAGGAACGTTTTAGATGCAACCAAATTTTTAAGGGGCGAGTTCATACAAAAAGCTTTGCTGAACCTATAATTTAGGCCCCGCTAATAGAGTTTGAGATTGATCCTTAAAAATTAGTTAAGATGCATGTAAATTGGTCCAAACACCTACATTAATCTAGAGTATATCTTTCAGACATTGTCTTATTGGTTAGTGGTGGCAGCGATTTTCCTTCTTTTAACTAACTGAGCAAAATCCACCCCACCCCATGCAACATCGACACAATATTGGATACCATATTGTGTATGTAGTCTGTATGTTATTAGAGCATCTCCAACAATTGCTTCATTTTTTACACCAAATTGGCTATAAAAAGTGCCAAAAACCATTTTGGCAAGCCCCCCAAAATAGCCAACACCCAAAAGCCTCACCCTTTTGGCAGAATCATTTTCCACCTGGTGTGCACGTAGATCTGACTTGCTGGCACACGACAGCTTTAACTGGCGCGTGTGATGGCACCGAAGCTCTAACGGCGACGAATCTTGCACCAATCGTCTCGTCTTGATGTCAGCTACACTATGGATGTCTCAAAATGATTTTAGCGATGAGCCATTTTTTCTAGCGAGCGACGGAGAGAGAAAGAGGTCCATTGGCGATCTCGCAGATACCTCGCCTGCTATGGCGAGGTACTGTAGCCGTGATTTTCTTGGCAAGGCAAATGCTGAGGCTGGTGGGTGTCATTTGCTAGGGAAACTTACCTCGCCATCCCACCATTTTGGTCTCGCCGGAGACCTTGGCGAGACTGCTGGAGATGGTCTTAGACTTTATGCAAGGTTAACTAGTCATAATTTTGTACCTTTTCTATTACAATACAATAATGATACGTACACTACAAAACATTGACAACAAAAGGCCACAACACCCAAACGACGTCGTTTTGGTGTTAAGACCAAAAATAAAAAAATCCAAATCAAAATTTAAAACGCGTGCTCCTCATTCCTTCCCCAAATTTGCTCGATACACAGATTGAGAGAGAGAGAGGGAGGTGCGATCCCACCTCAATCGGCAACCACCACACCACAATCATCTTCTCCTTCTCCGGCGACCACCTTCACCACCGTATCATTGTCGTCCACTGCCGCCGTTGAACATCAAAACGAATTTGCTATTTGCAGTCCTTCGACAACAAAGGTTTCTGTCTCTATCATTTGTCTCTATTTCTCTCCATATTTGTTTATATTCATATATATGTCGGGTGCATATTAGGGTGATACAATTTGCATCTTGAGTTGGTAAATTAGGTTTTGTTTTTTTGACCTTCTATGTTAAATAAACTAGGAATTATCTTTTACTCCTGTTAGAAAAATTAGAAGTTTTGGTGTAGCTTGATTCCTTGAAAAAGTTAGGGTTTGATGTATTTTAGTAGACTAATTTACAAGATTTTTTTGTGGTAAATAGTTTATCATCATATCAGTGTGTGGATACCGAGGATGTTACTTGTGAAAAAATATAGTTTCTAATCTGTTTCCATTTCTCTTAATTGATCTGTTATTTTTGAATTTGTTGTCATTTTATGCCCATCCCCTATATTGTCATTGGTATTACATTCTTATTTTATTACTATTATACTTTGAATTGAGTTGGGTGTTTTTTGTACAAGATTGGATCTTGGACACATTGTATCTAATTCATTTTGTTTGTTTTGAACCAATAGATGATGTCATCGGACTTTGTTCCTTCAACAATGCCTCCAAACAAAGAGTGTGGAGAAGAAGAGGAATGGAGTGGAGATAGGAAAAACGAAGAAGAGGTTTTGAGTGGTCCTTCTAAGTAAGAGTGTAATGAGATAGGTAGTAATGAGGATGGGAAAGAAGCAATGGTAGATTGTGAAGCAAATAGAGTTGAAGAACTGAAGAAGGGAATGACATTCGACACATTGAAGGAAGCATTTCTATATTACTCAAGTTATGCAAAAGGAAAAGGGTTTGTCATGGCAAAAAGAACATTGAGAAAGGGAAAAGATGGAAAGTTGACAGATATAAGGTTTGCATGTAGTCATACTGGGAAGCCAAGGGTGAGAACAAGCAATCTGCTCAAACCATGGCCACAGACAAAAATTGGTTGTCAAGCTCACGTTACTATTTTTGATACGCCCGGATGAAAGTGGAGGTTAAACGGGTTGTTTTGGAGCACAATCATGAACATAGCCCAGGAAAGGCAAGGTTTTTTAAGAGCAATAGAAAACTAGATGAACACGTAAAAAGGAAGCTTGAAGTGAATGATCAAGCCGGGATCAAACTCAACAAGACTTTAGCATCCTCGTCTCTTGCTTCATCTGAATTTTGGAAAGAATTCTTTAGCAGCTACAAAAGTTGTTTCACCCATTGTCTTATCTTGGTAACACAAGTAGTGCAATACATCCCATTAGGTACAGACAGTAAATGTCATTGTATCGACTAGCCAAGATGATCGACCAGCAACAAAATTCATTTGAGTAGATCAAGCAACCTCAACAGGATCTAAAATGTCATTGTATCGACCAGCCAAGATGATCGAAAGTGCCATTGGAACAAAGGTGTAAAACCCTTCAATCATGGCAGGTAATTTGGTTCTAAACATTGTCTGAGTCAATGTGTTCAAACCAGCAACAAACTGTAGTGTCTGAATCACCTTTGCTTTCTCTTCCTGTGAAGAAAACATAAACAATTGATTAGTAAAAAGCCAATTATTCGACAGAAGTACGTACAACAAAAATTGAAAGAATATAACATTTCCATGGAAGATTCATATTAGCCTTACATTTCAACCTCCCATCTGGTGAACTAGAGAGGATGGAATCAGAACTGTTGTGCATAGCATCACAAGGTAGTGCTGGAATCGAAGTAGTATAGCTTCAGCTACAATTATGAACGAGACCACATTTTAAAACATCAATAATATCAAAGTCTACACACACGAACGACAAATGCAAGTTCAAGAAAAACAAGAATATGCCATTTTCTTCAATATCAGAATCATCTTCATCAACCTCGTATACAAAGTCATTAAGAAGCACTAGGTGATTAGGAAAGTAATAAATCTACCCACTACAAAATCATCCAACGGAATAGACTAATCCCACTTACAGGTGACTTGGTGAAACATTAAACAAGCCATTAAGATGACAAAACAATAAATTACCTCATCTTGGAAATCATCCAAATATCTTTCTGTTGAGATTCACTGAACCAAGCGAAGAAGTTGCATCAATCCAGACAACAATCGTCTAATTGTCAAAAAAATTGACCCAACAATCCAATTTAGGGTTCCGGAAATTGGAATCCTAAATTTTGTGCAAAACCCCCCAAATTCATAGAATCGAAATAATTTTACATTGAAAGCGCAGCGTGAGAGAGAGAGAGAGAGAGAGCAGCGTGATACAGAGATTGGGGATGAACAAAACTAGGAGAAAAATCTAAGAACCCAAACCTGATGAAATCGTGCGATAGTGGTGTTCAACGGCAGCGAACTACGGCAGTGGTGGTGGTGTTTGCCGGAGAAGGAGCAACTCCACAGTGGTGCGGTGGTTGCCGATGGAGGTGGGGATCGCACTTCCCTCTCTCTCTCTCTCACACACACACACAAACGGGGAAGGAATGAGGGAATGAGGTTTCAACGTTTTGAATTTCGATCTGGAGTTTTTTTTTTTTGGGTCTCAACACCAAAATGACATCGTTTTGATGTTGTGGCCTTTTTGTTGTCAATGTTTTGTTGTGTATGTATCATTGTTCATTACAATAGTCAACAAACGCAAAAAAAAAAACACTCAGAAAGTGAAATAAAAAGGGAAAATTTCAAAAAACCCCCCAAACTCTACTCTCAATATAAAAAATGCTCCCAAACTTTAAACTTTTTCAATTGTACTTCCAAACATTCATTCCGTAATCAAAATTGCTCCCATCGTCTGAATCCGTGAACTCCCTCATGAAAAATGCTGAGGTGGAGGTTAACGGACCCAAAAAATAGTTAAGTTGGGCCTTTTTATTTTTTATTTTTTATAAAAAAAATCTCCTTCTTCCACCTCCCACAACCACCTGAACCACCACAATCAGCATCAAAATCACCCCAGACATCACCCTCTGCAGCTCTAGCACCACCATTGCCGACACCCATCAACCCTTGACCATGTTTTTTACCTTTTTCACTAGTAACAGTTCCAGATCTAGCCCCCTTGGCCAAAACCATGGCTTTCCCAGGCACCACAGAGTCTTCACGGACACCACAGCTCACCACCAATCCGGTTTGGGTTGACCGTTGCTGCTCCCATCATCGTTTTGAGCGGCGGTGTAGACTCCTCTGCCCTTTTTTCGCCATCATTGCCGCCCGATATGGCAGTGGGTGACCCTATCTCAGACAAATCAACCATGGGAGCTCACAAATGGATTGAAATCAAGCCAAAACCGAGTGGGTAGCGAGAAAATCGATCTTGGAGTTTGTAGATCTAAATTTTTTTTGGATAAAAAATGGTATAGCCCTATGTGGGTTATGATGAAATCGTGGGAGAGAGAGAGAGAGAGAGAGAGAGAGAGAGAAGGCCGACGGTGGAGAGAGAGAGAGAGGGGGGGGGGGGCACCGGTGGGAAAAGAAGGAGATTTTTTTATTTATTAAAAAAAGGCCCAAAACGATGTTGTTTTGGACCACTTAACGGTTTTTTGGGTTCGTTAACCTCCACCTCAACATTTTTGGTAGTTCATGGATGCAGACAGTGGGAGCAATTTTGATTACGGAATGAAGGTTTGGGGCTTTGATTGAAAAAAATTAAAGTTTGGGAGTATTTTTGATATTGAGAGCAAAGTTTGGGGAGTATTTTGAAATTTTCCCAAATAAAAAAGTTAACAATATGAACATTGGTTTGGATCAAGCCGCCCACGAAGGATGGGGGCCCACAAGGCCACAAATATCCAACAGAAAGAAAATACTATAAAAAACGGAAAAGCAGAAAAAATCATCAACTGCTTTAAATATTGGCATATTTCAACCACTTGTTCCAGGCTTAAGGTGGACTCACTGATTCACGACAAACCAAAGAATGGCATTCCAAAGCATAATCCCAGAAGTGACTCTGAGTTGTGGCCAAAAAATGCCGGTGCTGGGACTGGGCACGGCAACTTTTCCACGAGTAGCTCCAGAAATTATGGTGCAAGCAGTGGTCCAAGCTATAGAGCTTGGGTACAGGCACTTTGACACGGCTTCTGTGTACAATTCTGAGTCAACTCTTGGGGATGCCATTCAAGAGGCTATTCGCCTCGGCTTGATTAAATCTCGAGAGGAGTTGTTCATCACTTCCAAACTGTGGTGCACTGATGCTCATCCCAATCTTCTTGTCCCTGCTCTTCAAACTACCCTCAGGTAATCTCTAAACATACGTATATGATCAGGGCGTGTAATTGCGAAAAAGGTGTCAGTTGATTTTTGTTTTATCTTTTGCTTTTTTTTTTTTCAAGTCCCATGAGAAAAACATATAGGCGAAATCGTGTGATCGGATCCGTTGCCAATTTGGGGGCTCTTTCTTGCCTCGCTGAATGGATCCAGAGGAGACGCTATGCGATACGTGTTGTGCACCATATTGTGTGGTAAAACTACGTCGTTTTGTTCATTTTCTTGGTGCATCCGAGGTCATGTTTGGAGACTTAATTTTGGGGTTCAATTTTAAAAGATTTAGGCTCTTTGGGGTAGGAGTAGGGTATAGTAGATATAGTACATTTAGACACTTGGATTTAGGCACTTCAGATTTAAGTACTTCGTTTTTAGGATTTAAGCATTTTGGGTTTGGGCATTTTGTAGTGGTTTTTTCTTCCTCTAAATGAGACTCTTGGAAGCTTTGGAGTTGTACAACATCATTTGCTGCACAATACGGCACATAACACCTACTCCGAATCTCTGCTTGATAATCAGAATCGTTTACTGCATTTTTTTAGTATGTAGAAGGACATCTACAACCTGTTTGGATGGAGGATTTGGCCCCGGAGATGTGAAGCGCCCTGATTTGGAGTCCTGGTCCCACTCCAAATCAAGTGTTTGGATGAATTTTGGTTTGGGTGGATTTGTGAAGCCGTGGATATTGTTCGGAGTACAAATCCACCTGTGGGTGGATTTGTGAAGCCCTCCTTCACCCTTATCGTTGGCAAATCCGGGCGTTTTTGGTCCATTATACCCCTCCATCTTCACCTTCTTCTTCTTCTTCTTCTCCCAACTGACGAACAACACAAACACACACACACATAGGTACCACATAAGATGATCTCTAATACTTCCTCAAATTTACTAATTCTAACAAAAAAAAAAATCCTAGATTCATTGTTGAGAAAGAGAAGACTGTAACAAAAATCAGAAAAATCAGAAGAAAAAAAAAACGTCATCCTCATCTGTAGTAGTAACAAAAATCAGAAGAAAAAAAATTGTATCTGTAGTGTTTGAGAAATAGAGAAATTGCGACCCATCATTGTTATCGTCGTCTACCTAATCTCGTTCATCGTTGTTGATTGCACCTCTTCGTCGTCATTTTCATTGTCAACGCCCCGCTACTGTGCCACGAATGATGTTGGTTGTAGGCACAGAATGATGTTGGTTGTAGGCATTTCAGTACGATTTTGAAACCTATTTATCTGGAAAACAAAATAGATAAGTACACTGGATTTAAACCATTTATCTCAAGTTTAATGTATTGCGATCATCAATTTTTTATTAATTCGATGTTTGAGAGAAATATTTATTAAAAAAAAAAAATAGCTTTGATCATGTGCAAGTTTGGGATCCACAAATGGGCCAAACCGTATGGTCTAGTCTTTTATTAGACTAGAGAGGAGGTGGACTAAAACAAAAAACTTTTTTTTTGGGGGAGTGCTTACGTTCTTTCTATAGACTGCATTATCATTCAAACAGAAGTAACCAGACAATGTTTAAAACTTTGAAGATCTTGCAATATGTCATTGAAGTTGATAATATCCATATTATTATCGTCTGTAGAAATATGTTGATACTCTATATTAATAAGCGGACAAAAAAATGGAACCGAGAAAGTATTTAAATTTGTCTATGTAAATCCTGACGAGAACACCATATGGTATGAAATTGGGGATTTTGTTGTGCCCCAAAGACACAGCAAGCCATTGTGAGAGTCCATAATGAGTTTCATCTTGAGTCCAAAAATATAATCAAACTGATTAAGTTCTTTCATGCTATTGTTTCATCTCAATAACCTCAATGAATATAACATTCCTAAAATGAACAATTTGTATCAAATTTTGGAGTTCAAGATAAACTTCCTTTTGGGGGCGAAGCAGGGCTGTCTAGAGATAGCTCCACTCTTTGATAAGGGTGGTCACTTGTACACCCTCAAGAAAAAATTTTGTTTAGAATTACATGTAAAATTTTTAGTTTTAGTATAGTACTATAGCCATTGTTGAACACCCTACTCACAAATATTTGAACACCAAACTCAACATATCAACCCACAAATCAATTTTATGTAAACAACCAATGGAAGTCTAAAGTCTTCCTATTGACCCTTTTATATTTTGTAATACATGTGATAAATTTATATCAGGCTTTGTTTGAACATTTATAATATGAACACTCAAAAATTGTAGTAATTCACAATAAAATCCCGTAATACATTAGTTCAAAATAAAGTGTATACACTTGAACAACCAAAATTAAGAAAATCAAAAGAATAAAAGTATCAATTGTATTGTATTGACTATTGATATCCTCCTCTAATTTCTCTTTGAGCAACAATCAACACTGTACATAAAAAAATGAATATCTGTACGAACTTATATGGCATACAAATTTCTACAATAAATATATATCAATTTATTTATCCCCTAATTTAATTTTACTTAACCCAATAACATAGAATTCGCTAAAAAAAATTTTGACATCTTATTTATTTTTATTTTGTTTGACCTTACTATTCACACTAATAGATGAAAATTTGGTATATATATACTAGTTAGTAGAGCTAGTAGAGTTAAGGGTAAATGTTGAACACGCTATCCAAAATTTTTGGAGCCGCCATTGGGCCGCCTAGCATAAAATTTTTGTTTTGGTATTTCATATAGGGTGAACATGGCATTAAGGTCCTTCATGCTATTTATTTGATAATCAAATAGGAATTTGAAGACAGAGTACCTTGATCTTTATCTCATACACTGGCCTGTGAGCATGAAGCCTGGGATTATTCAGTACCCACCCAATCCACATGACTTTCTTCCACTGGACATCAAAGCTGTTTGGGAAAAAATGGAAGAATGCCAGAGGCTAGGCCTCACCAAATCCATTGGAGTAAGCAATTTCTCCTGCAAAAAAATTGGCGACCTCCTTTCCTTCTCAACCATCCCTCCTGCTGTCAATCAGGTAAGTTTCCCAAATGTAGATAAATATTATTGACATTAATTTTCGCACTCCAAAAGTGAAGTGCCGATGATAAATTTTGGAGTGCAAGAATTAATTACCTATATTAAAAACAGAAACTTTGAATACATCATACACTTCAATACATCTTTTTATGTTTTGTGGTAAAAAGGGATACATATGTAGGATTTGGAGATGTGTGAGGGTCAATTCTAACCATAGGATTTTGTCCTTCTTTACAGGAAGGAGCCTTATTCCTTAGTTTATTTATTTCCCATATGGAATTGTTTTTATTTTTACATTCGTGAAGCCTCAGCTGACTATTTCTTACTACCCGATCAAGTCACTGGGGTCCAGGGCAGTGCCCCGATCTAGACGAGGGTATTAAAGTAATCAGTTCTCCTATACTTTCTTGATTTGATGCGTAGTTAAAAATGACTGAGCCGTAAATGTACTCAACTACATAGTTGGGAAAGCATGCAAAAATGTGTCTTTTTTGTTTTGTCCTTTATTTGATGATTTCCCTGCGTTATGTGTGTTGTAGATTGACCGATTTCTCGTTAAGGTGCATGGTTATTTATTTCTCATACAGTTGACATATTTTGATCAATTTCGCAATAACCTACAATCTTAAAAGCTATTTCGATGATCGCGGTTAGAACAGGTGGAATTGAACCCGTGTTGGCAACAAAAGAAGCTGAGAGATAACTGCAAGGCCAATGGAATCCTTGTGGTAGCTTACTCTCCTCTGGGAGCAGCAGGAACCAGCTGGGGCTCTAACAGAGTTATGGAGTCTGAGGTTCTTAAGGAAATTGCAGAGGGCAAAGGGAAGTCTATTGCTCAGGTGTTGAATTCTTTCTTTTACATCGTTTTTATGGCTCAAAGCTTTCGTGTCAACTTACGCGCATTTCAACTAATATATAAGAATTTCCAAACATAATGCTTTCGCTTTCAGGTCCTTTAATTTCACTAAAAATAGTATAAACTGATAGGTGGGAAGTTTACTTAACAAAAAAAACCACCTACTGGTATTATTGCTCATAATTTAAAAAATTGAATTCAACAAATGTGACGAGTGACATTTTTTAAACTTATCCCAATGATAGGTATTTTGAGACATTGAAAATTTGCAATGTGTTGGCTGAAAACCAAGTAAAAATATACTAGTAACAATGAAAATGAGGTTAAATAAAGATAAGTTAAAGACAGTTCATTTTAAAAAACCAAGACTGATCATTCTCTCATAATACATCACATAAAAAATCGTGAAAACACTGTTTATTTTAAAAACACCCTTACTGGAACACCCCTCCTACTACATCTAAAGTGGATTGCATGCTTATATTTACAAGAGCACATAAATATGACCTCTTTTTTACATCCAATTTTCTCGTTAAAAAAGGGACATGTAGCCTTTATTGGCGACAACACGGCCACAAGGTGCCCGAACTACTCGATGAATTTTTCAATGAGAAGATTTTGAGGTAATTTATACCATGAAAACACAGATTTGCCTGAGATGGGGGTATGAACAAGGGTTTGGGATAGTGATGAAGAGCTTCAACAAGGAGAGGCTTCAGCAAAACATTGCGATTTTTGACTGGGCTTTGAGCGACGAAGATTATAAGAAGATCGGCGATATCCCCCAAGGCAGAGGACAGACTGCGGAGGCTTTCATCGGTGTCAATGGGCCTTTCAAGTCAATTGATGAGCTGTGGGATGGAGAAGTTTGATCTTGTTTTTCGCTTCATTTCCTTCCCTGTATTATTGCAAGAGTGCTTAATTTGCAGTCTTCATAAACACGATGATCATACCTTTTTTACGAAAAAGTGTGTCCCGAATTGTCTTCGTAAAAGTAGTAATAAGCAGACCAGCAAATTAAATGCCAAAACTACCTTTGGCTCCCTAGTCCCTAATTAAGGTTTCATGTTAGAAACATTTTAGATGCTGTCAAATTTTCTACAAAAAGCTTTGCTTAACCTATAATTTAGCCCCTACTAATGGAGTGTGAGATTGATCATTAAAAGTTAGTCGAGGTGTGCATAAGTTAGTCGGGACGCATAGATTAATCTATAGTATATCTTTGAGACATTGTTATAGTAAATCTTTGAGACATTGTCTTACTGGTTAGTGGTGGCATCAATTTTCCTTGTTTTAATGACTTATCAACCTGACCCATTCACCAACGAGGCAATGGTGTAATGGTACGAATTTTTTTTATTTATAACATTTTATTATAGATTTTATATTTTATTTCATACAGTAATACATTTTTTTTATATCTTCTCTCCAAATTTTTATTACGCATCTATATGTGTGAGTGCACGAGTAGGTTTTATGTGCATATTACGTCTACTTAACTAAGTACTCAGGTGTAAAATTAAGTGCACATTTTTTTTATAAGTGTACATATACCTACTTGCCAACTACCCAAGCTATTTGCTAATAACTCTTGATAACTGGTCCTAGGAAAATCCAAATGATCTCCTAAAGACTAGTATTGATGCCAGCGGGCCTATTGACTTGTTAACCCCTCTCAACCTTTACTTCTTTTGTACAGTACGTGGCTTTTCCCTACCCATTTATCCTTCCAACCAAAGTGCACGTTAAAAAGAGAGAGCCTTGTCCTTGTTTTTTTTCTCATTTTCGGTAAAGAAACAAACAGAGAGGGAGACTTTTGTGCATGGAAAAAAAAAAAAGAGAGTTTGGGTTTCTATCTTATAGCGAGTGTACACTCCCTTTTCCTCTCTCTTTTCTGCATCTCTTTCTCACCACCACTGCCACCTTTTTTTTTAAGCTCCAAAATGTCCCAAAAACCCACTCCGTAGCTGCTCCGTTTTAGCCCAAAAACCAGCCCTATAGTAACTCGAAAACTCTTTGACAAACCCAAATAACGACTTAGCAAACCAGTTTCAAACAACGTTGTTCCGACCTCAGTTTAGCTCCGAAACGGCTATGCTTCACTCTGGAAAACCACTCCAAAATAGCCATCCTACAAAGCTCAGTCGCCATACGTTTTACCCGACAAGGCGACAACCCAACTCCATTTTACTTCCATTACGCGCTAGAGCTTCGGACCGAGGTAGTTAAACCCGCCTCCTAAATATATTTATCGATATGTATACGACTTGTTAATGTAGAGTATCGGATGCTTCACGTTTATTTTTTTACATAATGTTTTATGTATATGTTGTTACGGAACATTTTGTATGTATGTGTTTACAAAATGCATGTTTCGATTCTACATATTTGATTAACGAGGCTAAGGGTTCTAGACTAAGTACCCATCTTATAGCTTGGTTAAAGGCTCTCATAATATAACTATCACTTTGTCAGTTTATTAGTCATTTTCGTTTAGGACATATAAATGGTCCAGCAAGATCTTAATAAGGGAAGGACGAGGTGTTAACCTTTGAAATTACCAATCGGGTGATTTTCTTTTGAAATACCCATGTTCTGAGCTATTGGTTTTAAAAAGATAAAAAGTTTGAGATTAAAAAAAAAGAAAAAAGGACACATTAGAGTGTAACTAGACTTTACTGTTACAAGGAGAAAATTTTGTAATACTAGTACTCTTAATGAACTAACCGATTTTTCAGCAATTTATGAGTTCACGTGATTTTTTTTTTAAAACTAGTTATTTCCTTTTAGATACCCATAGTATGAACCTTAAGTTATAAATCCTCACAGGTTATTACAGTGAAACTAAGCATAAGAGCCCTCCGACTTTACAAGTTCCAGCTAGTGATTGTAGTGCTAAACCATTAACAAGAAAATCGATTATTATTAATGTTTATATATATATACCGATCCAGTCAGGGATCCTGGATCCGGGACTCCTAGTTCCGGATCAAATTTTCACGATCCGAACCGTCCAATGTGTTTAAAAGCTGTTTTTAACGGTCCCTGAGAGAAATCATCAAAAAAAAAATACCGGAAAGGGCTTGATCCAAGCAGTTTTTCATAAAACTGTATATATACAATTTTTGGGAAAAACTGCTTGGGTCAAGCCCTTTCCGGTATTTTTTTTTGAAGATTTCTCTAGGGACCTTGGAAAACACCTTTTAAACACATTGGACGGCTCGGATTTCCCAAAAATAATTTTTAAAAGCATCAAAACACCGAAAAAAGCTCCCATCCGGGAAATCCGGGATCCTTGATAGGATCGCCGGTGTGTATATATATATTTCTTTTATAAATTCTACTGTTACTAATGAGCATTTTTTTAATTATTTATTAAAGTTAGTTGTAGCTTTCATTTGTCTTAAACGAAAGTCTATTTATTCTTGTAATGTTTGTCCATATAAGTGTCATATTCTTACTATTGTACATTATGTGTTTCGTAGATAATTGTTTTATCATTATTGTTTCTAACAACATAGAATGGAAAACTAGGTTCCTGGGTTAGTGCTCGTATTTAGAAATCACCTAGACGGTTAAGTTAATGGATAAATGAAATGAAATGATGCAATGATGGTTTCAGAAGAGGTTGACGAGTTGAGAATTTTTTTTGAATGGCAGATAGCCGGTTGATTTCGGAGAATTGAAAAATTATGATTGGCAGTTGGCCAAAGGTTCGAAAACCCTAAGTTGTGACATTGCGTGATTACTCCTTATTGAATTTTTGGTGATATAAGGGTGGTTTGTATTATAGTCGAGTCACGACTATATACTCCCGAGGTTACAGTCAGTTCCTTGTGGGCCCAGTGGTACAGTCAGTCCCTGGGAAATTCATCATTGTAAGGCGTTTGATGAATCTGACTAAGTAGATAACTTATACCATTCATCTGGGCTCCCAGTCAGGGCAAGCAAGGGGGAGTTGAATCACGAATGGCCTAGACTTAGTGGTTAATATGGGAGGATGTTTCTCAATGGATGAGATTCTAGAATTCACTAAGTAAAGGCTAGTAATTAAATTGAATTAATTGCATGTTATATCCTGTCATCTGTAAGTTATGGGTGTGGGTAAGGTCTACAATTGAGTGATTATTTCGCTCATGGTGATGTTATGGCCGTGGCATATTACGCCAGGTGTTGAAGGTACAGAAGAGAGCCATATTACCAGACGGAGGAGTTTGCTGCTAAGCAATTTGAGGAGGAGAATTTGAATCTAAACCTCTAGAAGCCTCGAGTCTTCTTATTTTTGTGTTGGAACAATGTAATTTAATTTTCCAACAAAGCACTATTTCTGTTTGTAATTAACTTAAGATGTTTATGTTATTTTTCGTTGCTCTATAAATAAACTCTTTTGAATAAATCTTTTTATTAATTTAAATAATGCTTCCGAAAATCGGGGCGTTACAATGGAATATACCATATTGTGTAGTCTATATGTTATCAGACTTTTGGCAAAGTTAACAAGTCATAATTTTGTACTTTTTCAATTACTCTCATCGAATAAAATCTACAATTTACAAAATTTTAACGCAAGATAAATAAACACAAAAATAAATAATAAAAATCCTCAAAAAGTGAAACAAAAAAGCTAAGGAGAACGGCGCCCCAAAACCATAGTATGAGCTAAAGTGAGCATTGACACAGGTAGGTATGTAATTCCACAACTAGAATCTGTTTGGATAATGGCTACTAGCATGAACCCGTGCTATGCACGGAGATATGAATTAAAATTATGTGTTTTTCTTTTTTTTGATTAGCTACAAAATTACTTTCAACAACAAACACTATGTTCGTTTCCAGTTTTGTAGCCAAAGTTTTTTCAAATGCAGTTTTCCGAAATATCTCCAGATGGACTTGCACGGTAAATGATTTCTTAGTCAACTTTGGACCACTAGTGGGCTCCACTTTGACTTGGTTGGTTAGAGTTTGAGAAGAGAGAGAGATATCGAGGCGTGGGAAAGTCTGTTAGTTTTTTTTTTAATCTTTTAGTTTTTTTTAACAAACTTAATTTATAAATTATGGCAAAATCTATTTTCACAGTATTTTTTTCTTAGTGACAATAATTACATTTGAGACTTCAAATTGGTACATAAAAACAAATAAATAAAGATAAAAAGGGAACATAGTACAAACATTTAAACGTGCACAACAAAATAACCAAGTACTTCTTCGGTTCCAACACCGTCAATAACAAATCATAAATAAAATACGAAACAAGTAGAACCTAGGAAGAAAGAGTTTTTCATATTGCAAGTACTCATGGTAGATTATTCCTCATAAGAATCCCACATAGTGAAAGTCATTTGTTCCCTCCTTTGCGCCATCAATTGTATGTTTTGAGGCGACATGTTAATTGGCTCTACCCCAATCACGTTACCGGCATTCCCTTGGTTGTCATTCCCACCTGCCCAATCGAATGGGTCAGTGAACCCCTCAAAAAACTCATCTATCCCCCTGGTGATTAATATGAAGTTGTGAATAACACAACATGCCGTGACGATTCCAGGTTGATGGGCTTCTGGATAATTTGGCATGTGCTTTAGGATTGGAAACCTTCCTTTCAAACCCCAAAGCATCGTTCTATGACATTCCTCAATGACGAATGCTTGTAGTTGAATAACTCCATTGGAGTGCGAAATACCGTATTACTCCCATTAAATTCGTCCCTATGATACCGGCGTCCTTGATAAGGAGCTAAATATCCCGGCATGTTCGTGTATCCAGCATCCACCACATAGTACTTATCTAAGACATAGAAATTAGAAATGTAAGAGGAAAGATTTATTTTTAAAATCAAATGGTTTATTTTGTTATTTTTTGGTTTAATTTTGAATACATAAGATAAGTTTTTTTAAGATGAGCTTAGTTAAAATAATTTATTAACCACTATCAATTTTTTTATAAAAACGCAATCCACAAAATCTGTTTTCGCCATTTTGCTGTAAACTATAAGTTCTATAAGCTTCTTTTTTATTTTAATTACACATGTTTGCATATTAAAAAAAAACATGAAGAGGATATGTATGCAGCTAATTTATTTGCATAATGCTTGGTTGTTACTTACTAATTGGGGGGTACGGGAATTGATTAGCCGGGTTTGATACTGCCGCATTGAAAACACGTCCATCGTGGGCACTCCCTTCCCATCCAGGGTACACATAAGTGAACTTCATGTCAAATGAACAAACAACCATAACATTTTGTGTTATTGTGGGCTTCCTTTCGCGAGACGCAACTTGCCTGTTACGTGGTACCCAGGCTTCTATCTGGGTTCCATCTATAGCTCCCACACAGTCCTTCAAATATATAAAACCAACCATGAAATTCATGTCACGTTTGTTGTCCAAGTAAGTTAATGAATTCCTTTGTTTGGGTAAGGGAAAAAAAATACCTCGAACCATGGAAAATGTCTATCGTCATGTAAAATTTCAGGCAGCGTTACATGGAGGTTTGGCGGTCGAATGATGTGCGGTGCCAAGTTGCAGATAGCACGACGCATTAACTTGAAGTGGGCACTTATGGTGCTTGTAGAGCGTTGGAACCAATCAGTGGCCATTCGATGCCTTTGGCTATGCCCACATATGTATAAAAAAATTGCCAATGACTCCTCAACACAAAGATGCTTATTATCCCATTGAAGTTGTCCTCTAGAAACCAATTCAGACACCAACGCTCTAAATGTAAAAGCATCCACACGTAAAATGTTATTAATGGTTTGAGGGTGTCCATCCAATAAAAAATTGACGTATGCTTGACCAGTTTGTTCAAAGGTTCGTTGTGGCATTTTTTCGACCTCATCCTGCAAGCCTAACTCCAAAAACTCGAGGTCTAGGAGATCCTCATTGCCGTCACTAAAATAGCTTTCCCAAATGTTTTGCAGTGGAATTGAACTAGATGACCTGGGTATTACCTGGATTCATATTGTTCGATACAAAAGATTTGAAATTCATGTTCATTGTGTCCTTTCAAAAAAATTAACCAATTTTTTTTTGCCATAAGTACAATGTGAAATCCATATGCAAACTGGTAACAGATTGAGGACTGACCAGAGCATACCCAGTTCTCAACAAAAAAACCACGTATGCCCAGTCATGAAACTCATATCCAATTTTAAACATTTGTTTCCACGAAGTGGGTTCCAAGTTCCAACTTAAGAAATGAGTATGAGATCAAATCTGCCATTTCCAGCATTTCCAGAGTATGAGATCAAAACTCATACCCAATTTTACCCATTTTGTTCTTTTCAGCTTTATCTTCATATGGTTAAAAATCTGGCATTTCCTAAGATTTAATAGAAGGCCGTTCTTTCCTAATCTTATCATACATCCAGCTTATTAGTTTCGAAGAACAAGACATACATGTGCTAAAACAAAGCTTTCTTTTGTGTTTTGTTAGTTCTAATGGCAGTAAACAGAGCTTGTTCACGGTAATTGTAAGGTACTAGCAACAGGGAGGGCAGAAATGAATAACAAAAGGATAGCTTGCAAGAATGATAGTCCTTAAAGGTCCTCAATCATGCCGAAACTGAAAATGCAGCGGAGACAAGATCAAATTAATGCAATTGTGGATCTCGATATGCATGGTTATTCGAATAAATAAAAGTAGCGAAATCAAGTCAAAACCTATTACTGTTTACATATAAAATTAACCAATCCAATAATTAATTGACACGTAATCAAAAGTGTCAAACGTTGGCAATTACTTCTCAATGAAGATACACTGGATGAAAGGGATAAAATTAAGTAAATACAATATCGTATTGTTTCTCAAATTGGAAAGACAGTTATTGGCAGTTACAAGCCATTGCTAAAATAAAGATTGGCTTCGAAGCCATAATATTAACTGCTAAACACATAAACTCCACGTGTAAACTTGTGAAACAAGGCAATTGGTAGTTGGAACACGTGGAATACTTCTAGAAAGCAGTTATTTCCTTAACATGTTATCATTTGAGTTTGTTTAAACAAACGTGCAGATTTAAAGCTTCTAGAGGAAGAAAGAATTCAAATTCAGACGTGGAGGAAGAATAACTACTAACTCGAAGAGTGGGATTTAGAGTTCAAAGTAAGCCAAAGTTCAAATCCATTGAGCGGGAAGTTCAAACTACAAGCAACGTCTATAAATAGAAGAAATTGAAGAGTGAAAAGTCCCGGACAAATCTTTAACAAACATCAATCAAAAAACTAATGCTTGGTTTGTTCATTGGCAAAGTAGTCTAGGATTTCAAACCCAGTTCAAAGTAGATTAGGAAGTAGGTTAGGATTTATCTCGATTGTTCTTGTAACAATCACCTTTATCTCGGTTGTTCTTGTAACAATTACCCGTTCGAAGTTTTGTTACACTGTATTTGAAGTTGGAGACGATTTCGAAGTAAGTTTATCTTTGATTCATAAATCGAAGTATCTTGTTTCTTTATTGTTCTTTGATTTCCTAAGTTTGTTGGTTTGCATTTCTTCACTTATTAAGAAAAATCTTCTTAATTGAGGTAATTTAACCAATAAAACACAATCGCCTGATTAGATTTGGTTTTTCCAAAGTTAATCTGAGGGAGGAGATTGAAACTCTCTTTGGCACGCTTGCACACAATCATTTTCCATTGCAAAGAAGTAAAAGAACCAAACAATTACATAAGCACCAAATTGCTCGCGAAAATAAAACTAACATAAATAGGCAATCCGTCAATTAAAAAACAGTAGTGATAGTAGCAGAGACAGTATCCCATTGTTCCTAATCATTGATATTTAGGTTTCTCACCCACTCAATCCTCATTTCCGGCGGGAGTCCCATTAACCCTTGCCTCCAATCACCTCCACCAGGCCCGAAAAATAAGTTATAGGCTTTCCAGTACCTTTTCTCATCAACAAATGGTGAACAAAGGCAAGGGCCAAGAATGCATACATCAATGGAGGATGATGATGGTCCTACGGTATTGGCAATCAAAGTATCATAAAATTGAGCCTTTCATTCATTGGTAATTGCCACCCTATCATATGACTCATGTATTGGCTCACCTTTCTTTTGTTTCGTGATAGACCCACCACTCCACTCAGATTTGCGCTTTCCTCCCGTAGACATGACATCGCCCCTCCGTACGGTCTTTGGGGGACCATACTTTTGTCAGTCCTCTTCGGGAGATGAACTGCCATTGACAGAGGGATTTGCGAAAGCACCATTTGCCAATGAGCCTTCAAGAAGCTCTTCCAACATATTCCTATGGTCAATGGGTTTATCGCAAAATTTCCCATAGTCATTGTTCTTCTACATGGTAGAACATAAAAAATAAAAAAGAGAAGGTATGTTACATATTTGGCCTATTAGGTAGGTAGAATCATTGATATAATACGTAAGTTTTAATAATACCTTCAGTCCCATACTTCATTTGGGAAGGCGACGGTTTCAAGCTCTTCATCCTAACCCTTCCCGGTGTGTCATTAAGTCTTGCCAAAGCCTATAGTCGGCTTTGATGCGATTGTACTTGTCTTTCAATTGTTTGAGGGTATAACCTTCCCTTGCAGTCACCCTCTCAAATTCCTTGTGGGCATTTTTCCATTGATGGGCATTGAATACACACGTCATACATGTATTTGCACTTTGTTCTTTCTTAGCTTCTTGAAGGAGTATTTCGATAATTTTCTCGGTAGTGGCATAACTCCACATGCTTGACATCATTTTTCTACGGTCCATGGTGGGCTTACATGTAGGAAAAATAGATAACAAATTTAATGCATATTGAATACTGATCATGATCATACAAAAAACATTCCACAAACAAGAGGAAAGATATTGGGGGAGAGAGAGAGATGCGGATAAATACCAAATGAACGGAGTTTTCGCTGGTGAAAGAGTGAGCCAAAGGTGTAGAAGACGGGGTACTTCGCTTCCTCTTCAGCGGTTTGGTGACATGTGGTTTAACGATAGCTTCGTTGTTCTCTATTGTCAATAAACCAAACACAAAAATTAACACAAGGAACAAAACATAAGGGCTGTTTTTATTAGTTCTTCACTAACATTTCTTGCATCAAAAATGTCAGTGTCTTGTCAAATTTTACTAGCTTAGCCCTACTATTAGTTGCAGGTGTATTTTTTGCTTTAGGATCACGTGAATAACTTATTGCATGGTACTAAAAAAATTTGGAGACAGAATTTGAACTTATGTATTTGCCTCTGTTTTCCTAATCAGCTTTTTCAAAACACTTGGGACTGTAACTTTACAAAACCTTGAAAAAGAAAGAGACAATGGGGAATTTTAAAATGATGTAGTTAATAGGGAGTTGGCACCCCAAATATTTACAGGAGTGCTTGAGTTTGAGTTTGAAAAGTGTTTTGTTCAAAAAACTGATTAGGAAAACTGAGGAGTTTCAAGCAAATTTCTTGATGTAAAACTTAAGCTACCTTCATGAGTTCAGCCCTTTGCAGTTTAATTTGATCAAATAAAAACTAAACCAGTGAAAAGTTTGAGAGTTCAAAGCAACACTATCATTAGTGGTAGTGATAATGATAGGCTGGCCTATTACTAAGGTCAAAAAAATGTTTAAACAGATTAGGTTTTAATATGTCGAAGCATGTTGGTCTATGTGAAACACATTTTGCAATCCACTTAGGGCACTATAACTTGAGTTTTCCAAAAGAACCAACATCCATTATAACTTTTTACAACACTAAGCCAAAACTAGGATTACTTAAACCTATTCTTGTTACCAATGTTTGTGGGCTATAAACAGCAAATGAGACAATTCTACAACATATGTTTTCTTAGTCAGAATACATATTTACAAGAAATCCATTGTTCATTTGTCTAGCTTATATTAGCCCAGAGTTTGTTGATAACATTTTATTCCTTTACTTCATCTTCTCGTACTTCCAGTGACGAAGTGAAATGTTCATCCATTAACATTTTTGTGTGTTGTCATTTGCATTCAAATTCTTGTAAGTACCTAGTTCTCAAAATTTCATGTAGTCGACATATATCAAAAATTAACACAGAGCAAAATCAAATCATCAAAAATATGTTCCAAAATATAAAAACCAAAACTAAATCAAAAGAGACACATAGATAAAACAGATCGGATCAACCTCTAGTTTGTCGAATTTTTGTTGATCGGAGAAGCCATTTGCCACGCCTGCAAGAGTCCTTGCTTGGGTTCTCCATTGTGGATGGATTGTCGATCGACGGTTGTTCTCCCTAGTATGCAATCCACCGACGCATTTTATAGGCTCAACCTCTTCAACCAGACAAGCCTGTACAGATGTGTAGCGGATGGGATATGTCAATTAAAACTTCATAGGTTTGGGTAGGAGGAAGATGGGTCTGGAGAGACAGAGAGAGAAAGAGGGATTCGCGAGAGATTTGCGCATGTGATTCAAGAGGGGGGACGACTCCCTCATGATCGTATTCACTTTTGCTGTTGCAGATCTGAGGAGAGAAGTCAAGGACGACAGTGAGTAGTCACATCTACTTTTGCAGAACTGAGGGTACGGAAGCACCGTTGAGAGAGGTAAAGGAAGAGAGAAGTCCAACTGAGAGAGGTAAAGGAGGAAAGAAATGCTCCATGCACTGTGGAAGGAGAAGGTGAAGAGAGAGGTAATGGAGGAAAGGATAAGCAGAAGAGGAGAGGTAAAGGAGGAGAGAGAAGGTAGTAGGGAGTCAAACGATAATTAACGTTGTGTGGTTGGGAATATGGGTGGGGCCCATACTCTAGATTTTCCATCCGATCAGTGTTTCTAAAATATTTACTTTGGAAATATGAAAGTTTGTTTTAGACAGCTAAATGAGCAAAGTGAAAGTGTATTGAATTATTGGATCATTTAGATAAAAAGTAACAATTCTATTTCCTATCTGCTATCTTATTCTAAATTTTCATGATGATTGATTCTGGTATAAAATCATAATCTATATGTGTAACTTTTCAACAAAATATTTGAACTCAAACACCTTGAGAAAAAACGTGCCACATTTTTTTTTTTAAAGCGATGTCATTAAAAAAAAAAGGGGCAAAAGTATAAAAGTACAAAAGTTAACTTAGATTAACACTTGAATGCATGAAAATTATGCTGCAAATTTCATAGAATAGTTAATAGTCTGGTGTTTTGATTCTTCCATGAACTAAATGTTGAATTGCCAACTTGTGCAAAGTACATTTTGATGCCAGAAAAACTTGTGAAAATGGTAAACGCGTGCAATGCACAGAACTTATAATAGATTATAGCATAAATCTCGTCCCTTATCTGTGTAATGGAGGGTAGACATATCTATTTTTATATTTCCTTTCAACCTATAAGAAAAAATGATGCAACATTGAAGATGAAATTGTACTTCAAATACTTAAGACAACAAAATATGAGAAACTAAAGTGACTGGCCAATGATCAAAAGAGTAGTACTCCAGGTCCAATTTAAACTCATTTTTCTATGATAGATCCCATGGAAATGTACCTAATAGGCTAATATCACAAATAATCAAATTAATAAAAAAAAATAACGAAAAAACCCCATTGATTACGAAAAGAACAGAAAATCCTTATTACTACGCAAAATCGTGTACTCCAATTATATTCTAGTCAGGCGAATAATCCTTAGATGGTAATGAGCCAACAATGAAGGACAACGTACAAACTTTTAGATGGGAAGAACTACAAATCCAACTTCCATCTTTTCTCTTATATATATGCATCTATCCAGCTTTGGATGTATATATTGGTAATTTAATTATATTAGAGTTAAATATATGCCTTGGTATATGAAAAAGTAAATTTCAAAGCTAAAAACATACCCATTGAAACTTACATTTTGGCGGCAAACTCATCACAATACATGTGTGCCTAAAGTCTTAAAGCATTATGACAAAGAGAGACTATAAAGTAAGCAATGGCCTGCAATTCCACTTCATAGACGTGGACAACAATAGCATCAAAATTATAATTACTTGCACAAAAAAATTTAACATACCTGCGAGAATTTTAATTAGGCACCCTATACCAATATTATCGTTATGATTCTATCCTATGAGATTTGAATCTTTATGATTCCATCACGAAATTTGAAATCGGACCATTTTGCCCTTATTAGTAGATATGGTAAATCTTATAATTATCTAATCCCTTTATCATTGGGATTCTGTTACCACATTTTCCGTTATGATATTAATTATCTCCATAATTATATTTATATATTCTATTAATACACAAATCTCAATCAATGAGATCAGGTACATACGATCATCATTTTCATATTTGGTTAAGCCTGTAAGTATTGTCTAGATTCAAATAAGACTAAACAATGAGACCTCGACGGAAACTCATAAAAATGTCCCCAAGACCAGAGGCCGAAAGCAGTGCCGATCAATAGAATAAATTCGAGAAAATAGGCTTGAGAAGCAATGTCGATCATATTTTTTTTATGCCTTTCTCCAATGCAAAGGGCTATGAAAAATTCTTCGCGGTGCGTGGAGTGGTGTCGGCGTAGAGCTCTATCATGATTTGGTCACAAGGTGCGCCGCCGGTGAACTCGGTATCGATTGATCTTGACGGTGATGGAAAAACCCAGTAAGTAACCTTTCAATCTCGTTTGATTACTGTAACACACAAATTCGAGTCCTAAAATAAAGAACACGAAAAAGATGCACAAAAATAATAACCTATCATGATTTGGTCACACGGTGCGCCGCCGGTGAACTCGGTATCGATTGATCTTGACGGTGATGGAAAAACCCAATAAGTAACCTTTCAATCTCGTTTGATTACTGTAACACACAAATTCGAGTCCTGAAATAAAGAACACGAAAAAGATGCACAAAAATAATAATCTTATTGAATTGAATTAAATGCGAGGGGTACAATTCTCCAATAAAATACTCTTTTAACAAAGCAAAAGAACAAAATCCTCTAATTCGATCTCCGAGATTGATGGCTTTCCAACGACTTCAATACTTGTTGTTGAATGCGCAAACGGTAACTTTCTTTGAGTCTTCAAGTTGAATGAATTGAAGAACAAAGTTTGAACAATGGTTTAAACTTGAAAGAACTCCAAAGAAATCCTTCGAAAAGAGATTGATCTTTGAAAACCTTCAAGAGTTTTGGTTTGTTGGATGATTTTTCCATAGAAACTTGCAAAGAAATCGGCACGTAGTTTGAGTGCTTGATGATTCTTTGCAAGTTGTTGAGTGTGAGATTTTTGGGAGGAATTTTGAGAGAGAATGACTTGTGAATTGCTTGGGTTCTTGAGAATTAAAAAAGAATATAGTAATGTACATAGGGAACATGGAGGACCATGGCTAAACTGGTTTTGACAAATATTTACACGTAAGCAATACTAAAGTAAGCCCTAAAAAGTTTACTCCATACAAGTCCTCTCACGTGTTTGACTTCTACATTTTCTTGTTCGTGAATAGTTGATTTCTACTATATTATCACACTTGATGGAACTCCTTTTCAGTCTTTCTCCTGTTTCATTATTTTATTTTGATCCAACGATTTAAAATTGGATTCCAGGGCCTTTGTTTATGAATGCTGTTACAAATTAAACATCAAATACTATTTCGTATATGCAGATGGAAGGAAACCTTATTTGTAATGCCTAAAACAGCTACAAAAGCCTCTCTGAGCTTAACAAATAAATTTAGCAACCACCGAGAGGTTGTCTTTGGAATTTTCAAAAATCAAGTTGCTGATGTGATATCAGGAGTCTAAAATCAACCCACCCATAATGTGAGCACCAATAGGCCTCCATCTCCATACAATGGAAGACTTTCCTTGAAGATAGCAGCTTTTTAAGAAGTGCTTGTGGCAAATAAAAGAAAACCAATGTGCGATTCAACTTTCCACTTATATTTTTACTGCCTTGCTTTGGAAACTTTAACATCCCTTCTATCTGATAACGCGAGAAGGCCCTTCCTGCCTTGCTTTGGAAAGCTAGGTGCAGCCGTGCAGATAATACTCCTTTCTCAAGGTCCTCAGATATGCTCCCAACCTGCGACCACGTAGGACAACTAGAGCAGTTGATATACATATAAACCTATTTGGAATTCACAAACATGAAAAACGACGGTGCTAGTGGCTGCAGTAGAGTGGTGTGGTGGTGGTGTAATGTCGTGGTGACATTTGTGCCGGCTGGTATGTTTGATTAGGTCCAGAACATTTCCGCTAGTATTAACTCATTTCCCATCAACCCTTTGAAACTTTTACATTGGCTTTCAATTTTCACCACGCCAAACACTTTTCTTTTTCTTTTTTAATCTGACCACACCAAACACTAGAAAGTGCAGAAACCGTATAATGAAGTGCTACTAATATTCTACAGATGCTTCACGCCTAAACAAAGGCGGATGGTATAACATATAACGCAAAGGGCTACTTACTGTTTCTTCAGCACAATAAAGGTTGGCCAAGGATCCCTGTTGGTCCTCTTTTCAACCAACCGCAAACATAAACACCCTCCAGTTTTTAAAGATCTCGTGAACCTGAAGAATTGTCTAAAACACGGCCTCCTATATTCGGAACTATGCCTGCAAAACAAAGTCAAACAAAGAGATAAAGTTCGGCACTTTTGAGGCAAACTAACCGGAACCTCAACTCGCTGCAAAGATTTGGACTTGCCGCCAATCCAAATTGGAAGAAAGAACGAGGGAGAATATCAATTCAAGCATTATCCTCATCTTACGTCAATACAGTCAGGATGTTAAATGCATGTTATGAAGTTTAATCAAGCGTAAAAGAAACTGTTACACAGACTCTTCAAAACCCTCGGTGGATAGTCTCAAAGGGTAACGAAAGGGAGCTGTATGTCCAACCCCCGTACCCCATGGAAATTTGGTCCACTTGTGTCAGATGATAATAACGATAACTCAATTGGCAGTTAAAGAAGTTTCTCTTGCCTTTTCTCATTGATGAGGAAATTAAGAAAAACTCAAGAATACAGCAAACAACAAATTATCATCACTGTTATTTCAAATGTAACGTTAGGATTCCAACAACGCACCACATGCAACAGAAGCAATAAAACAAGAGAAAACACGACACACAAATATACGTGGTTCGGCCAATCGGACCTACATCCACGGGGAGGGGGGTTTCACTATAATCCGGAGGAAATCCGTGATATTGTGTTACACACTCACACTCTCATCTCACAATAATGAAACCTCACCGTTCTCTTGTGTATCTCTCTCTCCGGGAGAAGCCACAACCGGCTCCCCCTCTCACACTCTCTGTCTCTCTCTCTACATTGTGCTACCACACTCAATCAACTAGGTATCAATGAGTATAAATAGGAATACAACAAAAACCCTAATCACTCCCTCTGGGCCTAAGCCCATCGGCCCACACGGGGTGGACTCTCAACATGTAATAGTAGAGACGTATGCATTTCCTTGTTTAGTACAGTTTCCAGCTAAGTATTAAGTGCTTCTGTGTATCATTTTTCAAATTTTTTCACACCAAATTAAAGTACACGATGAGTACTTTAATTCGGTGTAAAAAAATTTGAAAAATAATACACGAAAATACTTTATTTTTTTATTTGAAAAGTGGCACGATTTTTCATAGTGGACAAACAAATAGGAACGGAGGGAGTATTTTTTTGGGACGAATCCTCACTGTAGACCTTAAAAACACATTTTAAACACATCTAATAGTTCAAATCATTGAAATTCAGTTTGAAAAGTGAAAAAATTACTAAGTCTGCATTTTATATAAAATGGAGGATCCCTTATTGTAAAGGGATCCTATGTGTGTGTGTGTGTAATACAATATAATATATACACTCCTATGTACCCCCACACACTTGATAATTTTGTAATATTTTACGATGTATGTATAAACAATGATATACAAGAGTACATCCCATTATTCAACTCCTGCCAAACTCTTTCCACAAACTCTTCCACTTCCCCAAATTCTCCCACTCCCCTAAAAGCCTTTTTTTTTTTTGTAAATTTTGAATGCTAACATAGTTCAGAATCGGAAACCAAACTAACCGGTCAAGTCTAATGGTTTGGTGTGGTTTGGTTCCATATGCGTAATAGACTAGCTATGATTCTCAATTCTTTGGACCATTGGAGATGGTTTGGTTATTGAATTTCTACAAAACCAGTCCAATTTAGACCATGTATACCCCTACTGGCCTAAACCTTTTTTTGTAACAACCCGTATTTTAGTAAATGTCAATATTTCATTTAGCATATAAAATTGTTTTACTTTTATTACATTAAAATGGTTTTGGTGTTATTTTGGAAAATATAGTATAGATTTAGGGTTTTTTTATAAGTTAATTTGGTATCGGGTTCAGCATCGCGGAACACACGTCAACTCTAGGAAGAATCCTTGGTGCCCAAGTATGGGGTTTCTGAAAATAGGCAAGGTGGAGTTTAATTATTGGGCGAATCCCCTTAACATTAATGGGATGAGATTTTAGTAGATTATATTTAGATTATATAAGATATTAAACTTTATACTCATTAATTAAGGGATATCACATGGATGATAATTCTAGAGATTGCTAGATAGTTAGCCACACCTATAAATTGGCTTTATCATACTTCATGTATACATATACGTCCACCATTAGCAAAGGGGAAAAGGAAGTATAATGAAAGGAAAAAAAGAAAAGAAAAAAAAGGGGATCGAGAAAATCTAGTCCCTGGATAAATAGTTTCGATTTCAGGTATACCGGGTGGTATACAATATGTGTAACACACAAATTCGTGTCCTGCAATAAAGAACAAGAAAAAGATGCACAAAATACAATTTTATTGATTTTGAATTAAATGCAAGGGGTACAATCTCTAATAAATGCTCTTTCAACAAAGCTAAAGAACAAAATCCTCTAATTCGATCTCCGGAATTGATGGCTCTCCAATGGCTTGAATGCTTGTTGTTGAATCGCGCAATGACTTTCTTTGAATCTTCGAGTTGAATGAACTGAAGAACAAAGCTTGAACAATGGTTTGAACTTGAAAGAACTCCAAAGAAATCCTTCGAAAAGAGATTGATCTTTGAAAACTTTCAAGATTTTTTGATTTGTTGTATGATTTTAGGTAGAAACTTGCAAAGAAATCGGCACGTAGTTTAAGTGCTTAATGATTCTTTGCAAGGTGTTGAATGTGGGATTTTTGGGGAAGAACTTTGAGAGAGAGAGAGAGACTTGTGAATGCTTTGGTTCTTAAGAGTGTTTGAGAGCTCTTGTAGAATGCCAGCAAAAGGGTCCTTTTTCTCCTTCTATGAACCTCTATTTATAGGCAAAGGAGAGTGGTGACAAGTTTGGTAAGATTTTTTTCTTGATTGATTTTCTTTCCAACTAACATAGGTCAATATTAAATAAATATAATATATGAACATATATTATAATTATTCTTTTGACTCAAGAAAAATTGGACTGGGCCCGTAACTTTGGGTTAGCCCAAATCTATGACCCATTTCGTAGGCTAAGTCGGGCCATTTTCTTTTGGTTCTGCCCATAATTGAGCCCATACTTTTGTGAACCCATTTGGCTAAATAAATTAGCCCACCTTATTTTGGTCTTTACCGTATCTCAAATGGATTGAGCCCATTATTTTGGCGGGTCCAAATTTATTTGAAGGTTTTGACCAGCTTTGACTTTAATTAATTCAGACAATTTTATTTGTCTTAATTAATTTGGACGGCGATTAAATCGCATCAAAATTTTAGTGTCTACAAATTGCCCCCACTTCGAGGCTCAGGCAGATGCTTGCTTGCGAGCATTTTGAGTGAGGCTTGAAGTAGCTTGAATTTTCTCACTACTTGTGGTGCAAACAAGTTTGTGTGTGATGGACCGTAGGTACAAGATTGTTTTACCACAGCCCTCCGTAATGACCTGTTAGTGCAACCACCTTCTCTTTATTTTATTATTGTACAGCTTGAATACTTGATTTGTTTGAATAGGGTAAAATAAATAAAAGGCACGAGATTATTTCTTTTCCCTTTGAAGTTTTTTTTTTTTTTTATACGCCGAACGCTTATTCTTTCTACGAGAGTTATACCATGTGGGAGCACATCCCTTCCAAAGACAATAGCCCGAAGCTTCATTCCAAAAGATATCCGATCCCGGAATATCGAACTTGGTTGGTTTCCTAATTCATTTACGGAAACCAATATCCCGATCAACCAGGAAGAACAAGGAAATTATTCGGTAATCCCTCTATGTCAATATGTAGTGCCCAACCGCTTCCTCTCAAGGAATCGTTATTTTATTTCCTAATCCAAGCAGCTCTTCCAATTCACGCATGCACAAATCATGAACTGCGCCAAAAATATGGCATGTTGATCTTTCAAAATGTCTATGAATTTCATGACAGTACATTTCCTTCCTAATTTTCTTATTGGTTTGCTACCAATTGACTAGGATTTCTCAATGGTGAAAAACATGGTTCTTTCCTATTACGTTCAAATTATTCCAATGAGGGGCATACCCCCACAAAGGCGAGACAAATCGTGATATTCATAAAAGGCAGGGATTGGATTTATTTTCCATGAGCAAGCAAAATCAAATATTGACTTTTCTTACCCATCGTTTCTTTAATTGAGAGAGTCAAATAATTTCCTTTGCAAAAACTGACTCCTTCACTATAAATTGTAGTCATATGACGTGAAAGTATTCACACTTTTGATTACCAACTTGGCTGATCCCTTGCATCCAGCGCCGCTAGTATCGTCTAGAAGGTTAAAAGACCAAGAAGTTTGAGTTTTGTCTACAGCTTTTTGGGTAAACCTCTTCACCACTTCCAAGTTTTTATTCGCCTATTTCTCTTGCTCTCTTTTACCATTGGCAATGCCTTCTCGTGACAGTATAAGCTACACCAACTTGCCACTAGATAATTGAAATGTCTATAAGGCTCCTAATCCTGAAAATTGCATTCTTGAAACAAATGCCGTTGACGACTTGAATAAGCATGTTCTCGTCACGGATATTACAAACATGCTCTCTTTTCTTTTCTTTTCTTTTTTTTCGCACGTGTATTTTGTTCTTTTACTGTTTCGGAATTGAGCACCGGGAAATTCGTAGTGTTTTTTTTTATTTTATGAAAATGCTCTTTCATGGACTAAAGGTCTTTCATCCCTTTATTCACCACACCGCCACAAATACATTTAGGCAGACAAGATACCCACAAAAGCTGCAGCATTAGGATCTACTATTTGCTCCAACATATGCTTTAAGAGTAAGAGAGCCATAGAGCAGAGACCATTATGCGCATATCCCAAAATCAGAGCCGTCCAAGCTGGCACATTTGGGGGTTTGATCTTAAAAAAATTTTAAGCATCAGTGATGTCCCCATCATTTTTCCGATGCCCCTGCATTGGATTACTTGTTCACAATATTAGAATAGGAGTTTGACCAACCTAATTCGTGGGCTCTCCATTCCAGAACAGACTTGTTTGGCGCACAGTTAGAAGAAGGTTCCAGTAGCTTTTTTTTTTTTTTTGGGTGCCGGGGTAGTGTGTGTATATATATATATACCCGATTTCCACCATCGCTTGTATGCGCTTTTTTTTTTTTTTTTGCTACTAGCTTGATGCCCCTAACATTTTTATTATAACTTCTTTTTTTTCTTTTTTTAACAGGACAGTCTCAAAGCCACTACTGCAATCATCACTTCTTGCCCCCATTACCAACGAACGAGGTATTATTTACTTTGACCAAGAGTTGTTCTTTTCTTCAATGGTTTCACATTACATCACTTTCTTCCATGCGTGAGCGTAGGGCTAGTATGTGACTAGGACACTAGCTTGACTTCTTGGAGAATGCGCCTAGAGAGCTAGTCTCTGACTGGATATCTAGACACTTCTCCTCACCCTTAGACCATAGGTATGGTTTAGATTGACTTTCTTGGAGAATGCGCCTAGAGGGCTAGTCTCTGACTGGATATCTAGACACTTCTCCGCACCCACAGACCATAGGTGGTTTAGATTGACTTTCTTGGAGAATGCGCTTAGAGGGCCGGTCTCTGACTGGATATCTAGACACTTCTCCCGCACCACTGCACCATAGGTGGTTTAGATTGACTTTCTTGGAGAATGCCTAGAGTGCGGTCTCATTTGGATATCTAGACACTTCTCCTCACCCACAGACCATAGGTGGTTTAGATTGACTTTCTTGGAGAATGCGCCTAGAGGGCCGGTCTCTGACTGGATATCTAGACACTTCTCCGCACCCACAGACCATAGGTGGTTTAGATTGACTTTCTTGGAGAATGCACCTAGAGGGCCGGTCTCTGACTGGATATCTAGACACTTCTCCTCACCCACAGACCATAGGTGGTTTAGATTGACTTTCTTGGAGAATGCGCCTAGAGGGCCGGTCTCTGACTGGATATCTAGACACTTCTCCTCACTCACAGACCATAGGTCGATCACACCCCTTCGATTTTAGCGTGATCTTATTTGTGTATGGAAAATCTCCCCTTTTTTGTGGTCCTTTCTTGAATTTGTCCTATATGGCAGGTATGACTTGCTTCAAGAGTTTCAAGGATGGGTTTGTCACTATCCTTGACAATTCTCTATCGACAATGTGGAAGGCGGGACTTCTTTGGTAGTGCGGCCATCTTTCATTGGTGAGTGGGCTGCGGCAAGAAAGAGCCAATTGGTGACACTTTTCATCTACCGCTGTGGGCTATCGAGACAAAGTGTAAAATTATCGGAGGCCAGGCAGACTCTGAAGTGTTGCTTTTACAGTCATCTCTTCATGATAAAGAAGGAGATCAATCTACTCCGTTCTCCATCCTTGCGCGCAAGTCCCAAGACGAAAAAGCTACTTGGAGCAATTTTTTCAATGCCATCACAGAGCCTTCCTATTGCAAGGGGTATTGGGAGTGGCTAGAAGATATATTGGGCCGACATGAAGAAATTTGCTTGAAAAGAAGAAGATTTATGATGCAATCTATGCTTCCTTATTTTCATATGATCGGCTTGCAAGTGTTATCGCGGTATTTTCTGCGAGTTTTGGAGTCCGTCTACCAATACCTTGCACACACACTCAGTGGCTTAGAGGTCAATCTCTCTTTGGGATTTGAGACAGCTTGGTGGACTTCCTATCCGTGGCTTGATGTATGATGAAGTTGTCCCAAGTGCAGAAGAGATGACTGGCGTTGACAAGGACTCCATGTTGTACCTCCCAGCGAATTGTCGTTACCTTTTCTTTGCCTATCATCGTCTCCTAGCAGAGTCAAAGAAAGGTGAAGTGAGGGTTGATGCTTGGGTGAACTTTTGGTTTAGGGGAGAGATTTCTTATCACAAGTCAACCAAGAAGACCGCACGGAATAAGACTCAACGACCCGCCAAAAACAACAATCCTACCGGTGTCATTAGTCCTGTCCAATTGCGAACAGCCGAGCAAGAGCAAGTCTTTACTATTTTGGGGGTTAAGGGGACACAAAAAGAACTTGTGTATTTGGCAGCCTTTCTGGCTTGTTGGTTGTGCAAGTTTGTTTTGCCAATCGGGAGCTGTGAAGTGATTAGACCTGGGGTCTTCAAGGTGGCCTCTATGATGGCTCGGGGCGAAAGATTCAATCTTGCTATCCCGGTACTTGCCAGCATTTACAGAGGATTAAACGAAATTGTAAATTCACCTGAGCCTTGGAAGTGTGACAGTGTCTTTCCTGTCCACTATGTTTATGCATGGCTAGGAGAGTATTTCAAAACACATTTTGCTAGTGACCCAAAATCAGCTCCTTAAAAGCCGAGGATGGTAAGATATGCTGGTGAGAGGGTTGCTAAGTATCTTGATGAATCTGAAGCTCTCGACCTGTTTCAAAGGTGCGATAATTTGGCTATGGATCACTTCGCTCAACGAAACGGTGAACACACTGAACTGATTGATGATGGTGAACTTGGCGGTTGGCAAATCGAATATCTCATTAGTATTCGATCTGGGTTTTTGACTTTGCGAAGTGGTTCCACTCGAGTCATTGAACCTTATAGCCCTCATAGATTTAGCCCACAATTTGGTTATTTTCAGGACATACCAGGAAAGCTTAAAATCAACATTCGTTCTGGCAATTTGATGAGTATTGTGAGGCATTGGGAATCTCTTGTTCGTGAGAATACGCAGAGCAAGTTAAAATTGCCGAAGCGTGCTAATTATCGGTCTATTCCTGTTACCGAGGCATACCAAGGATGGTGGGCGAAGGTGCATACAAATACCTTTTCTGGGAGTGCGAGTGGCTCAAAAAGCAAAAAGCGTCTTGCTTCTCCTAAGGATGATGCTCCAAAGGTCCTGAGGTGCAAGCCTAACCCAAAAGTCTCAGGTACTTCACACATTTTTTTTTTAAATGCACAGTAGCCATTTAATTTATTTATTTATTTATTTTTGTCTGCTCTCATCATTATTCGATCTCAAATATTCTTGTTTTCCAGGTGCCCGTCATCGCCCTCAGCCCATAGAGATACTGGAAGAGGATGGGATCGAGGATCAATTGAGCACTGAAAGAAATAGTGATCGTTGTTGGAAGCATGTTGCAAGTGATAGGGCTAAGAATTTGCACCCCGTCGCTCCTTTTACTGCTCAAGTCAATGCAGGGACTTTCTTTGATGGTGTTCTTAGTTCTTCTCGATCTTTTCCCCGTGAGGTGGGTTAAGCATCCAACTTTTACATGTTTGTCTTGTTTTCGAACTCCTCCTATGTCCCCCTATTTACATGTTGTAATTTATTTTCAGATACGGAGTTGTTCGCATTTTGAGGCTTTGAACAATGTGGAGGAACCTCAAGGTAGTAGTGATTCTATCCAAGGGGAGACGGCGGCTTTGATCCGCGGCGGCTAGATCAAGTCAGCAAGCAAATGTGAATGAAGTTGCATCTGCCGTTCCGCAATTGACTAATAGTAATAAGAGCTCTCATCCTTCGCTTTCTGTTGACAAAAGTGCCTCGCTTCCTCTTTTGGGAGGTCAATTGAAGATCTCTCCTAATGTTGACAAGGTTGTAGATATTGGGGTGTCGAAATTTGATACCTCCATTGCGATTCGCGTGATGTTAGGTAGATCAAGCGACCATCATCTTTGGTGACAATATTTTAACTTTGCTTGATCGAGCCTCTTTTGAGAAACTTCCCTCACTACAAGCAAAATTTGAAGAGCTTTACAAGGAGTTTGCTTTACTTGGGGTAGACTACTCTCCTTTGCAGAAGCGTATTGAATCATATATGGGGAGTGCCGCCAAGTATATTTCTATACGGGCAGAGTATAGTAAATCTATGACTTCCGCGTCCCAATCAGAGCGCTTAACAAGCATCTCTCACCAAATTTCTCAAGAATCTGGTTTTATGGAAAAAGATGTGGAAAG
The DNA here is from genome assembly GCA_022606695.1 of Vaccinium macrocarpon. Classification (NCBI taxonomy): domain Eukaryota; kingdom Viridiplantae; phylum Streptophyta; class Magnoliopsida; order Ericales; family Ericaceae; genus Vaccinium; species Vaccinium macrocarpon. The sequence goes on along the minus strand of CM040170.1, from coordinate 15,363,223 downwards.
TGTGCAGGTCATGCGACGTGAGCGGAATAGTATTGATGCCAAATGTATTCAACTTAGAAGAGAGTTGGGTAATTTGGAGGCATGTTTAGTGCAGCTAGGGACATCAATTGAAGAGATTGAGGCACAAGCATCGCAGAGGCAGGCCACTATTGATCATCTTGTGAAGGAACGGGTAGCCATAGAACAAGCTCAGTTGGTTACAGAGGGGGAGCTTCAAGTGGCGAGCAGGTTGCAAAGCATGTTGGAGCAAGAACGCGAAGAAATCAAGCGGATCCCTTGGATTTAGAGATTTTCTTTGCTTTTTTTGTCACTTTTAGTTGTTGTCTCCATTCATGGACTTATTTTATTTGCTTAATGAATGTTAATTTCATTTTCTTGTTGTTTTTTTTTTATAGCAAAACCATGTTAATAAAGTATAACAACTTTATCATATGACAGCGCTTTTTTTTTATTGCTTTAGCCGTTCACAGTTTATCCTCTTGTGGGCCAGGAGTAGTGTAACTTTGGTTGAGTGTTTTTTTTTTTTTTTTTTTTTTATGGATGGACTGAACTCAAGAAAAATTCTTAAGCTGCCTACGTACCCTTTAAAAGGGATCAAGTCAAAACGTAGTTCAATGGTAAGATTTTTTTTTTTTTTTTGGGCCGTGCACAGTTTTAGCTCATGCGGGCCAGGAGCATCATGCAGTTTAGGCTCGTGCGATTAGGAGTTAGCAATCTCATGGGTAGTAGCGTTTCAAGAACTTTCCGTTGATTGGGCTAATTCTGAAACCTTGTTCATTAGCTATCTTGTATGCTCCACCAGTGTAGACTTCTACCACCACATACGGACCATCCCATTTTGAGGTAAATTTGTTGCCGACTCGAGGTTTGGATGTAATGATAGGCCTTCGAAGTGCAAGCACCAAGTCTCCAAATTTGAAGGAGCGAGGCTTAACCTTTTTGTCGAAAGCTTTAGAGATCCGAGCCTGGTAACACTCCAATTGTTGTTGAGCTTCCAGCCTTTTCTCATCCAATGCTTCTAACTCAGCGAGGCGGAGTTTTGCATTTTCCTCATCAGTTAAACCTTCTTGGATGGCTATCCTCGGTGATGGAATTTGTCGCTCTAATGGAAGAACAGCTTCAACACCATAGACAAGGGAATAAGGCGTTGCTTGAGTAGGAGTTCTATGCGTCGTTCGGTACGCCCAAAGAGCTTCTTTAATTCTTTCATGCCAATCTCGCTTGGACTTCGCTACCACTTTCTTCAAGAGGTTCCCCAGTGTTTTGTTAAATGCTTCTGCAAGCCCATTAGCTGGTGCATTATACATCGAGGAAGTTCGTTGCATGAAGTCAAACTTTTCGCAAAGCTTATCCATTAGCTTATTGACAAAGGCGTTCCATTGTCGATTGATGATGTGATCGCGGCACTCCATACCGATAAATGATATGTGACTTGATGAAGTCGACAACAGTTTCTTTTTTCACTTCCTTGACTGGGATAGCTTCAGCCCATTTTGAGAAGTAGTCAGTTGCAGCCAGAATGTGCAAATGACCAGTGGAGGACTTGGTAAGCCGTCCAACAGCATCTAACCCCCATGCGTGAAACGGCCATGAGGCGACTGTAGGGTGCAAAGGTTCTGGTGGCTGGTGGATGAAGTTTGCGTGGAATTGGCAAGCTTGACACCTTTTCGCATAATCCATGCAATCTTTGACCATAGTGGGCCAGTAGTATCCCATCCTTTTCACTCGAAAGTGAAGTTTTGGACCAGATTGATGAGCTCCACAAATTCCAGAATGGGATTCCTCCATTGCTTGTTTGGACTGCTCTTTTCCGAGACAGCGGAGAAAGACATCTTCGAATGAACGTCGATAGAGGGTATCATTTAAGAAGATGAAACGAGGAGCTCGTCGTCTTATTTCTGCCCTATGTCGGCGGTCATCTGGAAGCTTTCCATGTTGGAGGTAGTTGATCAAAGGCACCCTCCAATCTTCATCTTTGATCGGCAAGATTGTAATTGCATTCGCTTCTTCATGGCAGCAATCCAACAATTGGGGTAATACCCATTGCTCGCACACAGGGACCTTGATACTCTCTCCTTCCTGTAATGTTAGAGTTGTTGCGAGGTTAGCTAATGCATCTGCCATGCAATTCTCCTCTCGTGGCACATGCTTGAGTGTTACTCCTTCAAAAGTTTTCAGCAAGTGACTTGCATATTGGAAATATGGGATCAAGTCGTCTTTCTTCACTTCATAGTCTCCATAAAAGCTGATTTATTATTAGCTTGGAATCTCCAAAGACCTCGAAATCTTGAATCTTCATCTCAGCCGCAATTTGGAGACCAAGAATGAGAGCTTGATACTCAGCGACATTGTTTGAACATTTCTCGCTAAGTGTAAATGCATAAGGCAGAATTTACCTTTGTGGAGAGACAAAGATGACACCGACTCTCGACCCGCTTCCAATCTAGCAGCCCCGTCAAAGAACATCATCCAAGGTTGAAGAATTTCAACAAACAAAACATCTTCATCAGGAAAGTCTTCGCATATTTCCCAATCGGCTGGGATAGGATGATCCGCCAAGAAGTCTGCTAATGTTTGTCCTTTTACTGCCTTTCGCGAGACATATATGATCTCAAATTCATTGAAGAGGAGAGACCATCTTGCTAAGCGTCCTGATAGGATAGGTTTGGACATGACATACTTGATTTGGGTCCTTTTTTTTGCCCGCGAGATGAATTGTATGGGATTGAAAGTAATGCCTTAACTTTTGAGAGGAAAAGACAAGTGCCAAACACATTTTCTCAACAGGGGAGTATTTGAACTCATTTTCAGTCAGCCTTCGACTCAAGTAGTAAAGTGCTCGCTCTTTGCCCTCTTCATTGTTTTGTGCAAGCATTGCCCCCAGAGATTCTTTTTGAGCAGCTATGTAAAGAATCAATGGTTTTCCAGGAATAGGAGCCCCCAAAACTGGAGAATTGAGCAAGTATCTTTTGATGCTTTCAAAGGCGTTTTGACAAGCTTCATCCCAGGCAAAGGGTACGTCTTTCTTCATCAGTCGACTAAAAGGTTGGCAGCGTCCAGCCAGGTTTGAAATAAATCGACGAATGTAAGCTAGATGACCTTGCAAACTTCTAAGCTCATTTAGGTTTTTCGAGGCTGGCATCTTCTGTATGGCGTCAATTTTGGATTGATCAACCTCGATGCCTCGATGTCGAATGATGAAACCAAGGAACTTTCCTGATGTAACTCCAAAGGCACATTTGAGAGGATTCATTTTCAAGTCAAACTTCCTAAGTCGATTGAAAGGCTGCCGGAGGTCCTCAGAGGTGATCCCTCTCTTCGTTTGGTTTTGACAACCAAATCATCCACGTAGCACTCAACTACCTTATGAAGCATGTCATCAAAAATCTTTTGCATGGCGCGTTGGTAAGTGGCACCAGCATTTTTGAGACCAAAAGGCATTACTTTGTAACAGTAAATTCCTTTTGTCGTGCGGAAGGCCGTTGCTTCTTCATCTTCGGGAGCCATCCTTATTTGGTTATATCCCGAACATCCATCCATGAAAGACAATGCCTCATGGCCAGTGGTCGCGTCTATCATCAACTCCATGATAGGAAGAGGAAAATCATCCTTGGGACAAGCATCATTCAGATTTTGAAAATCGACGCATATCCGAATCTTTCCATTCTTCTTCACTACCGGAACCATGCTTGAGATCCACCTTGGGTATTTTACTTCGCGGATGAACCCAGCTTCAATTAGTTTGTTGACTTCTTCTTCGATTACCAAGACTCTCTCTGGTCGGATGTAACGAAAGGCTTGCTTTATAGGACGAACACCGTGTCGAATTCCCAAATGGTGAACTGCAATTCTTGGGCTTAGACCTGGCATTTCTTTGTAAGTCCAAGCAAAGACGTCCCGATATTCCATCAACAGGTCAAAGTATGCTTTTTCCTCTTCCGAGCTTAGAAGTGCACTTACGAAGATGGGTCGAGGCTCGTCAGGGGTTCCAAGGTTGAGTTCTTTGAGATCGTCAATCGTTGGTTGCCCCCCATCTTCAAGTTGAGGAGGAGCCTCAGGAAAATCGTCGTCTTCGAGTCCTGAACTTGAGTGCTCCTCAACCTCGACATGGTAAGATGTAGTGCACTCCACTTCTTCTTTTTCTTCGACTTTTGCATGGCCCTTAGGTTGCCGGTAAGTAACGATGGTGCGTCGTTTAACTTTGAGCGGACCTTTAACATTGACTTCAAGTGATGTTATCCGCTTCATACGAGACGGAATCAAGCTTCGAGCCTCTTCATCTCCTTTGGAAGAGTCTATCTCAATGCTTCTGCCTTTTCCTTTGATGTTTTCTCCCTTTGATGAAGTGCTTCTATTTCCAATCCGAGAAAAGATTGATTTCTTTGTTTGCAAAGTGCTCTCCTTGCGTGCCTTTTTAGTAACACCGAACTTTGTCAAAGGCGAACTTCGAAGTCCTTTGGAGGCTCAATGCGATCAAATACGGAGACTTCGCGGAGAACTTTTTGATCATCATCCTCGCCCACCTCTTCTATCGTGATATGCGCACATTTGCATTCTTGCCCTTGCTCTTAGCGAGATATGCGGATAGGCTGTGGAGGTGCGAACCCAAGACCAGTCTTTAGAGCGCTAACTTTGTGTCCTTGTCGCCTCAGTTCTTCCTGAGCTTTACTAAGGCCATGAACTTTTTCACCAATGATTTCAGGGTTCAATTCTCCAAGGGGCGCAGGATTGTTGAAGTCATAACCCGAGTTAGCCAAGAGCTTGTAAGCTTTTGGATCAAAACCGTCAGTCCTCTTTTGGGGAAGAAAGCCATCTTTGAAGAGAGCCTTGTGTAGACTTGACAAACCCTTTTAACGGAGGCTTGGAAGAGTTAGGTTGTCCCAAGGCTGGAAGAGGCATTGTTAGGTCTCCCTTTAGCACTTGAACATCTTCCGTGGTCAATGCTTGAGGACACTTTACTTTATCTTTAACAATGGTGACGACCTCTTCAAATGGTGATTGCCCTTCTTTCCGTCGAGATTTTGGGATGTACCTAAAGCGCTTTTTACGCAACCCGCACTCCGGAAGATGAAGATTCTTTTTTGAGGTGGGTCCAATTTTGGTGGTTTTCTTGGGGATGCTTGCATCCTCTCATGCGGATCTTGATGTTGTGATTTGCTTATCTATCTTCAACTTCCCTTTCCCCATGGAAGGAATTTCGGTCGGGATGATTTGAGGAAGGACATCAGACTCCATGTAAAATTTTGCATCCGCGAAGTGAGAGTCAGCTTCTGTGAATGGCTTTTCATCTGCTACCACGGTTTTTATCCCGTCTTGATAGAATTTGAAGCATTGATGGAGTGTGGATGGAACTACTCCATTTACATGGACCCAAGGTCTCCCAAGCAGTAGGTTGTATGAGGTCTTAGCATCGATGACATGAAATAAGCGTACTTTCGCCGTGAGTTCATTGATGGTAAGGTTGAGGCTTAATCATTCCAATTGCACGTTGTCCTCCTTGGTTGAAGCCTTGAATGACCAAACGACTATTGGCCAACTCATCGACCGGGATCCCCAACTTCTTCATGGTGAAATTTGGCATGATGTTTACCGCCGAGCCTCCATCAAGGAGAATACGACCAATCTTTTGTTCCTTGATGTATCCTGATACAAACAATGGTCGATTATGCGAGCGAACCTAAGCGCAAGTCTTCATCGGTAAAAGTGAGAGCCGCACAACAAGAAGCGCCAAGTGGTGGAGTCTTCCTTGGCACCACCAACTTCATTGATAATGGCCTCGTACTCCACAGGGTTTGCTAAAACTTGGATAAGTGCGAGTCTGGCTGATTGAGGGAGTTGCTATGCTTCTCGAAGACTAAACCGTGGAGGTGCTTCTTTCAAAGTTGTAAGAAGGCTGACTTCTTTGTTTGTAATCGCCTTCTCTGCGTAGTTTTGTTCCTCATCCTCTCGCAATCTCTTCATTTGTTGAAACCATGTTGACAAACTTCAACCGTCATCCTTGAAGTAGCGGTTGGAAAAAAATCTCGCAGAGTGATTGGTGCAAAAGAGGATTTTGTTAAATGATTCGTGGACTTTTAATGCTTTCTTCTTAGCCTTCATCTTTCTTCCTCCTTTCCTCTTGGCATCTTGGTGATGATTTTTCTTTTCCGTGGCCTTTTCCAAAATCGCGCCGGGTTGACCTTGGGCTTGTTCTCGCGTGACTTCCTTCGTGTCACGAGAATCCATCCATCATCAACTTCTGTGCTTGGACTTTTGTCTGCACAATAAAAAGCGGATACATCCTGGATTTGGACTTGAATGATCACAGGCTCAAGCGAACCAAATTGGATGGTTTTTGTGGATGCGTACTGCTTTGTTGATGTTAGCTTCTCTTCCTTTGCTTTTCGATCAAAATTTGGGGAACTTTGTGATCCCACAATGATGGTGGTATGGTTGGATTCTGCGGCCGTGCCGAGGTCTAGAAGGATCTTGTTACGGCTTGCGGATCCACAAGCGATTCCTTCAATACGAAGCATTTTTAGGTTGGGTGGCTCACGATCCTATGGTATTGACAATACTTTGGATCGTTCACGCTTTCTATCTCCTCGGGGACGTTTGCTCTCGGGGAAGTTGAATGACCTTCTTTTCAAGTAAGTCTTCTAGCATACCGGGCACATCGAAGTCGGAAATGGGTACTTCTTTGCTTGCAATTCCTTTAGAGTTAGGACGCTTGTCTTTCTCCACGTATGGAATTCCTTTTTAACTTCTCTTTTCTTGTCTTTTGCCATGATCTTAACCGGGGCAGTGGTCACCATCATGGAATCTTTCGTGGTGCCTTTAGAGAATTTGTCTCCTTTCTTCACGTCTCTCTTGTCACTCAACTTCTCCAAAATTAGGGGATTCTTTCCACCGTGGTTGGCAATGCTGATTTCCATGTCATGCGCACGTGTGGCCAACTCTTCGAAGGTCTTTGGTTTTATCCCTTGAAGAATGTAAAGAAGTCCCCAATGCATACCATTCATACACATCTTGACAGCGGAGAGTTCAGAGAGTCGATCTTTGCAGTCCAGACTTATGGCCCGCCAATGGTTGATGTAGTCGACCACAGGCTCATCTTTCCATTGCTTAGTATTGGTTAACTCCGTCATGCTTACAGTGCGGCGGGTGCTATAAAAGCGGTTCAGAAACTCGCGCTCCATCTGCTCCCAACTGTCAATCAACTCTGGCTCTAGGTCTGTGTACCATTCGAAAGCGTTTCCCTTGAGAGAACGAACGAACTGTTTGACGAGAAGATCCCCTTCCGTCCCAGCATTGTTGCATGTTTCGACGAAGTGGGCAATGTGTTGCTTTGGGTTTCCCTTTCCATCAAATTGTTGAAACTTGGGGAGTTGGTAACCAACAGGCATTCTGAAGTGGTCGATACGCTTTGTGTACGGTTTCGAATACATGTAGCTACTGTGTGATGGTCCACCATATTGTGGTCGGATCGTATTTGCTATCATGTCTTGGAGTTGTTGGACAGACAATGAAGCGATAGAGGCGGGTTGGGCAGTTTCTCCAATCCTTAGTGCTGTAGAAGTTGCATGATTGAACTTAGCATCACCTCCTGGATTTGACGAAGAGGCACGATTTGTGTCAACTTGCTGCTTGAGCTTTATGCCTTGATCGCTCATTATAAGTTTTCCATTTTGATCGCCAATTATGACTCCTTGCGGTGTGAAGCCTGGTGGACGTGAAGCACCTTGGCTAGTATCTCCCACATTTTGGGCTTCAAGTTTGTTCATAAGTGACGCAATCTGGAGATCTTTCTCTTCCACTGTCTTGGTGAGCTTTTCAATGGCGCGCGCCATTGTTGCCAACTGTTCCTCCACTATCGCAGCGCCAGTTGTCATGGCTTGCATAGCTACAGAGTAAGATGATTCTGAATGACTTGACGAATCTGAGTGCTTTGGTGAAGAAGGCGCAGGATCCGAATTTAACCCGTGCTAGAGTTTGTATCGTAAATCGGCGGGATGGGCGGGGTGACAAACTCCCTAAGACAGAATTTTCACCATTGGAAGACAGCTTTTGGGAGCCCTCTTCATCCTTTTTCTTTGTCAGAAATGTGGCGACAGGTTGGTAGTTGCCTGACAGCACTTTTGGCACAACCCCTTTACTTGCTGGAACGGTTGTTGCCTTTACCTTGCTGCGCGTCATCGGGCCAGTGGAGGAACTGTTGCTGTTTGTGGCAACAATGCCGTTCTTGGTGGCCTTGTTGTTGATCGAAGTAGTCTGAATCTTTTTCGGCGCCATTTGTGTAAAACTTGACTTTAGGAGAAAGAGATGAGAGGTAGAGTGGTCCCACCGGGCGTGCCAAATTTGTAACACACAAATTCATGTCCTGCAATAAAGAACAAGAAAAAGATGCACAAAATACAATTTTATTGATTTTGAATTAAATGCAAGGGGTACAATCTCTAATAAATGCTCTTTCAACAAAGCTAAAGAACAAAATCCTCTGATTCGATCTCCGGAATTGATGGCTCTCCAACGGCTTGAATGCTTGTTGTTGAATCACAAGAATGACTTTCTTTGAATCTTGAGTTGAATGAATCGAAGAACAAAGCTTGAACAATGGTTTGAACTTGAAAGAACTCCAAAGAAATCCTTCGAAAAGAGATTGATCTTTGAAAACTTTCAAGATTTTTTGGTTTGTTGTATGATTTTAGGTAGAAACTTGCAAAGAAATCGGCACGTAGTTTAAGTGCTTAATGATTCTTTGCAAGGTGTTGAATGTGGGATTTTTGGGGAAGAACTTTGAGAGAGAGAGAGAGAGACTTGTGAATGCTTTGGTTCTTGAGAGTGTTTGAGAGCTCTTGTAGAATGCCAGCAAAAGGGTCCTTTTTCTCCTTCTATGAACCTCTATTTATAGGCAAAGGAGAGTGGTGACAAGTTTGGTAAGATTTTTTTCTTGATTGATTTTCTTTCCAACTAACATAGGTCAATATTAAATAAATATAATATATGAACATATATTATAATTATTCTTTTGACTCAAGAAAAATTGGACTGGGCCCGTAACTTTGGGTTAGCCCAAATCTATGACCCATTTCGTAGGCTAAGTCGGGCCATTTTCTTTTGGTTCTGCCCATAATTGAGCCCATACTTTTGTGAACCCATTTGGCTAAATAAATTAGCCCACCTTATTTTGGTCTTTACCGTATCTCAAATGGATTGAGCCCATTATTTTGGCGGGTCCAAATTTATTTGAAGGTTTTGACCAGCTTTGACTTTAATTAATTCAGACAATTTTATTTGTCTTAATTAATTTGGACGGCGATTAAATCGCATCAAAATTTTAGTGTCTACAATATGCTCCTCAAATCTTTGGCGTATTTATTTGTCCTCTCATTTTGTATTTCCTTTGCTAACGTTATGCTTTTGTTGGATTCTATGTTACGATTGTGTTAAAATTGATATCGTTCTATGTGATGTTATGATCAGGTTAAAATACTATGGGACTATTTGGTACATTGGTCAAGTGGACCTACCAATATCCTGACCTAGTAGCCGAGAATAAGCTGAAAGGAGGCTTGGCTCAAAGGTAGCTGAGAATAAAGTAAAAGGAGGTTTGGCTCAGAGGGGGGGAGGTCGTCTACCGTTCATGTACCAAAAAGGACCTAGTATGTGGTTCAGTGACATGGATAGTTTTGATTGCATTCATTGATCATTTCCCTCATTTTGTTGAGCAATTGTATTATGTTATATTGTATACTTCCCGGCTTAATATATTTTTCAGGATGGCTTGGAAAGCAAGAAGGGCGGTGGGGTTGGCTATAGGGAGTCACGGGACCGAATTCCTTTTTAGGGAATTTGTAAACGAACTTAAATTGTACTTTTATTTTATAGAGAAAAGTCTATATATATTTCTTTGTATAAAACAAATATTTTTAAAACGACTATCAAGTTTATTTATTTTTGATGGCTCAAAAATCAGGGCCGTCACATTTTTCTTAAGATTCTTCAGATGTGCCCTTGGGCATGTTGCACGTTTGCCACCACACAATCATGTGGGGCCAATTTTTTGTCCCACATCTACATGATTGTGAATTTGTGCAGAGGTGGAACGGGGGCAGTGAAGATTTTTCTCCTTTTTTTTCTCTCTCTTTGTCTCCCTCACCCCACCCTCCCCTTTCTATCTCGCTACTTTTGCCAAGTGTAAGTGATGAGAAGGATGACCAATTAATAGCGAGTGGTGGCTAGCTTCTTCGATATCCCATAATGCATCTCGGGATTGAGTCTCATTCCCTCTTCTCTATGTAATAGATCAGAAATGATGAATGACCAAAAAAAAAATCTTCAGTCTATGGGCATGACAAATAGAATTCTCACCCACTACAGAATTTTCAGCAATAACTAACTAGTGTCCCTATCAAAATTGTCACCATAACAAAACTATTAAGAGTATTGCGTATTGTGCGAGATAAAGCCGTTAAAAACATGTGTGAGATAAAAGAGTTTTTTCCCATTCAATGCGGAAAGATACCCATATTTGTCAATGATAGGAATCCCATGAGTGTCAATTTCGTAAGCTCCCCAAATTTCTAATTGTCACGTGGTCGACTTGATCATAACGAATTGACTAGTTTTCCGGTTTCTCAATCTTGACTTCGAGTAAATATCAGAAAAGTCTACAATAAACAATTCTTGTAGGCGTGTGTTCACATGCACTTAACATGTGGTCCTGTAATGAACTAATTTGATTGTGATAGATTATTATGTTTACGGTTAAAAAAAAAATGTGTCGTCCAAATTGTTTTACTACTTCATAAGAATTTATAATATTTTGTGTGCTTTGTAATTTTTTATATTAAAAATTGATAACTTTCCAGCATTATCATTCATTACATATTCACTAGAAATCGTAACATTTGCCTTTCATAACTTTTCAACAATGCATTTTTAGTGAATGGGCCATGTGGGGGGCTCGTGTAGTGAGCTCTCTCGGCCGTCCAATCGGTGACCAACGGTCCGGATCATGTTCATTTTGAAAAGGTATATTTACATTTAATTTAACCCCAATTAATCCGGATCTTCGGTCGTCAATTAGATGGCTGAGGGAGCTCACCACACACCTCTAAGATCCCAAATTCATAACATTCTACTAAAAATCATAACATATTAGTGCGTGTTGTAACTTTTATATTAAAAACTTGTAACATTTTGTAGGTGGTGTATATGGCCAAATCACAACCTAATATTTAAGTTTTTGACTTTTCCTTTTTAGCTGCAAGTTAACATCAAAATAACGATCTTTTCCTATATATAATAGTATTACCAGGTTTCATGTTTGCATTCACTCCACATTTATTCTCTCTCCCCCTTGAAGGCTTTCCAAGATCTTTTTTTTTTATTTTTATAATTAGGGTTTTGAAGCAATTTACGCACACCTCAATTTTTCGGGAGATACAGAAATCAACAAGTAAGATTTAGAGAAAAAAGAGAGATGGAGATCTGTACGCGGTACATGTTATTGGGATGTCTTGTTTGGGTGTTGGGTTTTGTGAGTGGAGGAGAGGGTGCAATTTCTCGTAATGTAATGAAAGAGGTCATTAGAATCAACAAGGAGGGTCCATACTTGGGCATTGTGGTGCCAAACAACTTTGAGATGAGCCCTCTTCTCCAATCTCCTAGCTTTGTGGGTGATGTAAAGTTTGGGTTCTTGGATTTTTCAGGTATGGAAACATTAATCATATGTCCCTTGGAACTCTTACTGCGTAGTCCTTTTTATTGTTTTATATAATGAAAAAAAATTCTTTGTAATTTTTTTGGTGTGTATGTGTGTGCGTGCACACTTTGTTTATCATTTTGCTATAAATTACGAACATTTTGTGTAACAAGTGTATCGGGAAGTTTTTTCATGAAATGGCATTTTATGAAAATTTTCAACCAATATCAATGAAGATGATATGGAGTGTTTGAGTGTCGCGAGTCCCGTCTAAAAATAGAAGAAGATTTTGAAGATGAAGATTTCTTTGAGATATTCACAAAACTGGAACAATGATATAGAACGCGACGCAAAAGAATAGACCCATTTTTTAGGTTTATTACTGAGTTGGGCTCATGGTCTTATTTCTCAAGGCATCTATACAATCGACCAACTAATACTAAAAAGAACCATAAGGAACACTAAAAGTTGCAAGGCCCCTTTAGAAATAGAAGAAGATTTTGAAGATGAGAATTTCTTCGAGATCTTCACAAAACTCGAATGGTGATATAAAATGCTAAGCAAAGGAAAAGATCCAGTTTTTAAGTTTATTACCGTATTAGACTTAACTCCAAGAGTAAATTCACGGAAGTATATGTATATTTCGTGTAGTGCGGCAATAATTTTCCTGTTTCGCTACTTATACTTTGAAACATCATTAATCCATTTCTTTGTATCATTAATCCTTTTTTTTGTATGTTGATTTTGTTTGCACAGGAAGACGGTTTCACTTGGGACAACTAGGAAAACAAAAAGTCATTGTAATAATGACTGGATTAGGCATGGTACGTGCCAAGTAACGTACATAGCATACTTTTCTCCTTTTTTAAAATTTTGAGATGGGGCCAAAATTGTCAACGCATCTGGTCGTTATCGCTACACTTTTTTTTATAATTGGATGTCCAGGTTTGTTAGCGCAAACTTGGCCCAATTCTGGTCAGTTAGCGCAGACTTCTACTAATTCGGGTCAGTTAGCGCATACATCGAACATTGCAACCTCATGATCAAGCACTTATTGTTTTCTCATGCTCACTTTGCCAATCCCTCGAAGTTGTTATCGGCAACACATTTTGCTCCTACAGTTTGTGCCAATTGTGAGTGGCACATGTAGATTGATCAAAATTGACAACGTAGTCGACATGATTGTTGTATTGATTTGTGACCAGTCATGAGGGCTTGTTTTAACCCAATTTTCAGCCAAAATTATGCATCATCTATTTGTTTTTTAATGTCTAAAGAGTCATTACTACAATTTTTAACTTATTAATGCCTGTGTTGAACTTCTTATGAGTTTTGGTCAATAATTTTTACTACCTCCGTTCCTAATTATGATCCCCACTTTCTCTCTCTTTCCTTTTTTCAAATAAAAAAATGAAGTACTTTCGTGTATCATTTTTTGAATTTTTTCGCACCGAATTAAAGTACTCGTCAAGTACTTTAATTTGGTGCGAAAAAATTCGAAAAATGATTTACGGAAATAGTTCATCTTTTGATTTGAAAAATAACACGATTTTTCGTAGTGGAATCATAATTTGGAACGGAGGGAGTACCTTTTGAATTCGTCTCAATATGGAGAATATATATATACGATAAAGACATGGACATATTTTAAAAGGTCAACTAAGAAAAAACAAGCAATAGAATTTGATTTTTCCTCGTAGTTTTTGTTTTTATTTTTTTTAAAATCAATTTCTGTAGTTGACTGCATAAAAAATTTGTCCATGCCTTTTTTGAAAATATCTTGTTTCTCTTGTCAGGACAAATAAAGAAGCTAAAGTGCTAAACACATTTGACTTGAACATAAACATCCTGAGAAACCCAAGGAAAGGCAATAGAGAACTAAATTTTGGAGATATTGAACGTGCCAATTAACCTAAGGGATTAATTTCCTTAGGGTGGTTTCCTATTTTTGCTAAAAATGATAAACACAGATTTCAAATTAAACAGATCGTTCTCCTTCACATACATCAATTAATTTTTTTAGCATTTTTAGCCCTTTTACCTTTAGTCTTCTTTGACACCTAACAGTCTAACACTAATTTTTGCTGGATAGCTTAATGCAGGGATAACCACACAATTATTGGTAACCCTATTTCGGGTGAAAGGAATTGTGCACTATGGGATTGCAGGGAATGCAAACCCTAACCTCCAGATAGGGGATGTCACTATCCCTCAATTTTGGGCTCATACTGGCCTTTGGAATTGGCAGGTACATAAATACCCCTTTCAGTTTCAGACTATATCTAAATTTTGTAGAAAATTCAAATACTGTTTTCAGAAACTATTTCCGGGAAATATTTTCTCGAAAAATATCGTCGAAAAGATGCTTTTATTGTCAAAAAGATGCTTTTGGAGCTTTAAGAATATTTTTTTTGTCGATAAATGAAGATGATATTTAAAGGGAAGAATAGTTTCCGAATTAACTAGAAAAATAACAACAATAACAAATTGAAGAAAAACAACTTCACTACCGGTAACTTCTGTTCCTTACTTTTTTTTTTGCCCGACGATATACATTAGCGGGAAGGGGGTTAGTAATGTTAGTGAGTTAGTCAAACAACGCCCCTCGTGGGGCTCGAACTCGCGCCTCCACTGAGGAGGCAGGTGAAGTTTCTAGCTGTGCTGGCCTGGAACTTCAACTTTTGTTCCTTACTTATAGTCTGTTTTGTACTAAAATAAATATGCAGAGATATGGAGATGGTCCTAAAGATGAATTAGCATTGGAATCCAATGGAGACTACACAAGGGATATTGGTTACTTGGAATTTTCACACTACAATAATGACACAAAAAATGTGAAATCACCAGATAACCTCCTGAACCGCGTTTGGTATCAACCTGAAGAGATTTTCCCGGTGAGCGGAACTCCGGAAATCAGACAACATTCCTTTTGGGGTCCCGTCAACGATTATTATTTTTCACTTGCAGAAATGCTCGAGGTATGTTTTTAGTCATTTCACATGCATTCCAAGTACGAATTCCTACAAAAACTTTATCCTCCAACAGTTGAGAAAAAGAATATATTTCGGTGATACTCAATTTTGAATAGAATAGTCTAATAGTGACAGGTATTTGAGCCATAATAAAAATTTAGCTTTAGGGTACCAAATTTTGACCAAAAAAAAAAAAAGTATGGTACAAGATTCAAAACTAAGGTCACTTTCTCATGCATAATAGTAAACCATACGGTACCGGTCTCAAGTAGTGATGGACATAAGGAGTGCATACGTTGGAACAGGGATGGTGTTGCCCCTTTGGGAACAACATGGGTGTTGGCCCGATCACGGTTGTTCGTCGCTGGCAATGGACGGCACAGATCTGTTTGGCAGCAGACGGTTCAAATTTGTTAGGACAAGATATGATATGAGCCGTCCACAAACTGTCGTGATCGGCTAGCACCCATGTTGTCTCCGAAGTCTGTGTGGTGACCGGTGACCGACATAAGGGAAACAGGCGAGGGTCACAACATCTCACTATTTTGAGTAATTATTCGAATTGGAAGTAATTTTTACTAGCATTTATATCAAAATTCACAATTTGGCCATTTACAATTGTACTCTTCAACTACAATTCCTTCGAATTCAAAATAAATTCTGTACTTGATCCCCTCTTTACTAAATTCCTACGTTTGCCACTGGCCTCAGTAATGACATGATAATCCACTTCTCATCCATTCCAGGGCATGAAATTGACAGGATGTGTGAACTCCACAACCTGTTTACCAAGAACCCCAATTGTGACAAGGGTGGAGAGGGGGGTAAGTGCAAATGTGTTCGTTGACAACAGGGCATATCGGGAATTTCTGCTTTCCAAGTTCAATGCCACAGCCGTTGACATGGAAAGTGCAGCGGTTTCTCTCGTCTGCATCCAGAACCAGAAACCTTTCATTGCAATCAGAGCTCTCTCTGATTTAGCTGGTGGTGGTTCATCTGTTTCCAATGAAGCTGCCACTTTTGCTTCTTTAGCTGCCCAAAATGCAGTTGATGTTGTCATTAAGTTCGTCAATTTATTGTCTTAGGTTTTGTTTGGCCCCCTTAAAAATATGTAGCTTATTGTTTCGAAATTTTTCTATAAAGTACCCAGTTTTTGGTCAATATGTAATATATTGTACCATTTTGGTTTGTCATAAAGTGATCATCCAAATGTGGCCTTATAATGGCACCTTCATAGTTCACTTAGAAATTGATCACTCCTCTTTGTTGATCCTCTGTCCTTTAAACCGTAAATGAACTGGGCATTTCGTGAACTATTCGAGGCTCGATTTGATAAAGGCTCATTCGAGTTTTGTTTTAGTAATAAATGAGCCGAACCCAAACTTGGCAATATTTGGCTAGATTAGGCTCGCGAACCTAAAAGATATATGTATGAACTTATATATGTACGAAATAAAATTTTCCATTCAAATTCTAGACTTGTATGAGAGAATAAATATCTAATATTTTTGAGTTGTTAAGGAAATTCTAGACCTGTATAAGAGAATAAATATCGGAAAAATTAGTCAAAAATACAAAAAAAATTTATCCCTTTTAAAGATAGGACACGCTTATTTTCATATTCAAGGGAAGGACACGCTTATTTTCAGATTCAAGGGAAGGACATCCAAAAACTAGTGAGTACTCACTAGTTTTTTTTTTTTTGTAAATGGATCAAACACAGACAATACATACATGGATCTACTCGATATGAGGAGAAAGCAACAAAATTAACCGATAATAATGGAAATAGGTTAATCAAACTCAAAAAAATATTTTCCCTTATGTTAAACTGATTTTACATTCACCGCATTTCATCAATTCCGCCGCCTAACAGTGTTTGTACTCCCTTATGTGCTGGTCGGAAAAAGAGGGAAGAGGAAAACTCATAGCCAAAGTTGCTATGGACGATCGTCTTCCGACCTATTGTGCCGACCGGAGAGCTCTCATTTAGATTTGTGGGCGACATAGGAAAAGACCGGTTCTGTCTTCTTCATTGCATTTTCAGATCTGTGGGGCCATTGGAAAAGGCTCTTTCTTTCGTTCTTACATCTTACGCCCCAGATGAGGAGAGAAAGAGTTTTGGAAATTAGAAAGTGTTGTTGCCATCAGAGAGCTTTTGATATATCCATGGCTGTATATTTCTTGGAGGAAGAAATGTTTGCTAGAAGGAGAGAGAGAGAGAGAGAGAGAGAAAGAGAAAGAGTAAAAACAAAACAAAATGACAGCTAGTAGCAGTACTTATTTTTTCAAGGCATTGAGAAAGTAAAAAGGTTTATTTGAGAGAGAGTAAAAACAAAACAAAATGACAACTAGTTGCAGTACTTATTTTTTCAAGGCGTTGAGAAAGTAAAAAGGTATATTTGACAACTAATATTATACGTGTAAGTAGTTCAATATCTTTGAATATATATACGGAAATCTTCTTATCCACACTCCGGGAAATAAGAAAAAAAAATGGATTTTTTTTGTGTTGCAAATTTTGTTTTGAAAAATCCAATCCGTCCAATGTGTTCAGAAGGTGTTTTCAATGGTTCGCGCGGAAAATCTTCAAAAAAAATACCGGGAAGGGCTTGATACAAGCAGTTTTCGCAAAAACTATATTTATATATTTTTGCGAAAACTACTTGGATCAAGCCCTTCCCGGTATTTTTTTTTTTGAAGATTTTTCGCGAAATGAAAAGTCCAAATGTGAAGCTTAACCTATATATATATTATTTACATGTGCATACACACACACACACACATATATAAAGGTAGTACCGCTAAATTTGAAATGGTACCGGTACTTGACCGGTACTGGTATCATACCGTACCAATAAGAAAAACGGTACCCTGACTGGTATGGGATTTAGAACCTTGTCACTGCCAAGTCCGGAAGGGCCTTCAGAAGTAGTTCCGCCGCGTAGGCCGGAGATTATTTCGCCGAAGCCGCTGGAGGTGGGGCCGCCGCATCCATTAGATCTGGAGATTCCACCTCCTATTTTGGATTATTGATTCTAGTGATTGTCTTGTTGGAGGGTTGTACGTGCATGGCATGGGTTTATGTAAATGGTTTCCGGTAGTGCCCACCCGATTGTGTTGATGTGCATGATGCTTCATGTAGTTTTTTTTTATTTGTGTTTGACTGGGTAATTTAAGAGGATGAGGTGATGTAAGGCTTACCTAAATGTTTATGAATCATAGCCACAAAGTGATCCTATTAGGTAATATAGGATTATATGCTCAAAATTAGAATTTTAAAAAATTAGTGACATGTCACTAATTTTTTTGAATTAGTGATATCTCACTAATTTGTTTGGTCGCTGGAAGTGGTCACCCAGAGGTGGGGTGGTAATTTTTTTGAATTATATTTTCGAAATTAGAATTTTTAAAAATTAATGACCTCTCACTAATTTTTTTGGTTGCTGGCTGGCCGGAGGTGGGGTGGTGATTTTTTTGAATTTTATGTTCGAAATTAGAATTTTTAAAAATTAGTGGCATCTCACTAATTTTTTGGTTGCTAGAAGTGGTTGGCCAGAGGTGGGGTGGTTGTCAACCGGAGGTGGGGCAGAGATTTTTTTGAATTTTACGTTCGAAATTACAATTTTTAAAAAATAGTGAGATGTCACTATTTTTTTTGGACGTCGTAACTGCTCGGCCAAGGTGGGATGGTGGTCAGCCGGAGGTGGGATGTTGATTTTTTTTTAATTATATGTTCGAAATTTAAATTTTAAAAAATTAGTGGCACTTCACTAATTTTTTTGGTTGCTAGAAGTACTCGGCCAGAGGTGGGGTGGTGGTCGGCCGAAGGTGGAGTGGTGATTTTTTTTTTAATTTTATGTTCTAAATTTAAATTTTAAAAAATTAGCAACACTTCACTAATTTTTTTAGTCGTCAAAAGTGCTCGGCTAGAGGTAGGGTGGTAGTCAGCCGGAGGTGGGGTGTTTATGTTTTTGAATTTTATGTTTGAAATATGAATTTTTAAAAATTAGTGACACTTCACTAATTTTTTTGTCGCCGGAAGTGCCCGGCCAATGGTCGGGTGTTGATTTTTTTGAATTTTAAGTTTGAAATTTGAATTTTTAAAAATTAGTGACACTTCACTAATTTTTTTTGTCTTTATGTTCGATTGCAAAAGTTCTTTATCCTTCCTTTTAAAAATGACAAATATCTTTTGTTTTTATGTTTGATTGCAAAAGTTCATTATCCTTCCCTTTAAAAATGTCAAATGTTTTGTATTTTTTACTTGGTAAGGCTTGTGAACAAGCGAGTTCTATTTAAACCTAGACAAGCCCAACTCGTCAAATTTTTATAGAGTTTGAGCTTTACTCGAGTTCGTTTAAAAATTATACGAACGAATCTAACTTCCCTTTCTTTTATCAACACAAGACCACAATACTGAGATAGTACCCGATCAAAAGGAGAAAAAAAAAAAAAAAGACCACAGTTGGAAGAAACCCCAATCAAGAAATTGAAAAGCTAACCCTCAGAGCCAAACTCTCCAAAATTGTGAATGAATTGTCAATTGAATGACTAAGCCAAAAAAATAATAGAACAATCTAATCTACAAAACAAGAAAGTACAATAAAGATAGCTCAAACATTTTTTATTTTTTTTTCAAAAACATTACGTGAATAAACAAATACCTATATTTATGCATACATTTACGTAGTTCAGTAGTTGTATGCTTATAGACACACATAAATATACAAAAGCTTGGAGGGAAAAAATGGTGCAATAGTTTTGGGATGGGAAGAGGTGAAAGGTGGTGGTTGTGGCGGAGAGTGGGGTTGACCTGGAGGGATGGTGGTCCATCAAAGGTAGGGGATGAGAAAGGGGGATTAGTCCATCAGATTTGTGGTGTAGACATGTGTGGTCTATTTAGCAATAGAACATGTAAATATGACAGGGGATCTGGTGCCCTCTATGTGGCCCTCCTTCTGCTCAAAAAGTTTTAAAATTCTTTCTTTACACCAAAAGACCAAAAAAATCACAATAAGATAAACATCCTTACTTTTACTTTTGTTTACAGTTATAAATAAATAAATAATAGAAACAGCCGAAAAAGTCGGTGTATTGTTTTTTGCTATGATTCCACATGCCTTTGTTTCACATTATCACATTGCAAGGGATTTGGTATAGTGATGAAGAGCTTCAACAAGGAGAGGCTGCAACAAAACCTTGCGATGAAATTTAAGTTCTGTTTTGGCTTCATTTCCTTCCCTAGCAAAAGCCTAATTCCCTGTCCTCATGATAAACATGATCACACCTTTTTTACGATGAATTGTGTCCCGAATTGTGTTTGTAAAAGTGTGCGTGTATCTTGTATGACTATGTCTTTTCTTCTCTTTTTAACTAAGGGAGTGTTTGGCAACATTTTTGTCACGCCCTGATTTTCAACAAATTTAAATATCACGAATATCCATGTGGCACAAGTCAAAAGTCAACAACCCTCCATAGAAAAGTCTAGCTGAATGTTCCATTACATGCGTTGTCCAAATCAACAAATTTCTAGGTGGCACTACATCGTACCCAGATGCATGAATACCCAAAATACAAGTTTAGAGTTATTACATAGGTCCAAATTTTCAAAAGATTGAATAATCGGAATTTACATTGCCACTTGTCAAAAATACAGAACTTAAGATGGAAAAACAACTTCATGCATGCATAAGCTCCACATAATGCATCACTCCACAAGCATCCAATCTCAGCTCCATGCTGTGTACCTGAAAATGATAGGTTGAGCTCCCTAACCCAATAGGAAAACCATACTACAACCGCTAGACATATAAATATGATAAGTGCACTATGGGTTGACATGAAAAGAAATGATCAAAGGAATATAAAAGAAGCTAAGACAAGCAATATGTGTCCAAGGAGTACCCATGTGTCCAAAACAATATCAAAGTGTCCAAAGTGATTTCAAGGTGTCCCAAGACACCCAAAAGTTTATTAAGTTGTCAAAATCACCAACAAGTATAATACGTGTCCAAATATCCAATGTTTGCCAAAAAAATACTTTTGTACCTCAAAACATTTTCAATTCCATGTACTCGAATATCACCCAAGTTTCCATTTTGTTTCACCAAAACTACCCAAGTCTCTCATACAAGTCTAAAACCAAGTCTACACTTCAAGTTTCTACAAAACACAGTAGATTGTCCAAAATCTCATTTCTCATTTCTCATTTCTTTCATTGAAGAAAAACCATCATTTTCATTAGTACAAGGGATTTAATCCCTTTGCTGAATTTCATAGGCTCCGCGTGCCTCTGTCTGATTCTATGGGCTCCGCGTGCCCCTGCCGGATTCCATAGGCTCCGCATGCCTTTACCAAAAATCTCACCAAATGATGGCATTGGCTTAAACACCTCATTACTACTAACATTTCATTCAAATTTTCATAACTAGTCCATTTCTCCGTTTTCACTTCACTAAACACCCTTTTTGATAAAATGAGTTACACACATACTCACACACGCATTTGAAAGACCAACAAACGTTCATGTGACACAAGATGACTTATTTATTTCTAAAATCATAGACCTCGAGTCAAAACATGGATGAAAATGATGTCAAAGGTCGATTATATGAAGGATTGAGCAATCGGAGACCAAACGGGCATAAAAAGGTGGCCGAATGCCACCTAAAGATAGGGGTAGCTCCTGAAAATTAAAGGGGCAATAGCTTATAAACAGTAAACAGTGCAGATTTTCACCTCTAAGGTGTAGAATTTCAACCCAATCACAAATAAGATAGTTTAGGCACAAACTAGAGATGCTAGACAACAATTAAACATGGAAGAAGGTCAATTCTACTCCCAATTTCATCAATCAACAAGTAAATTCATAGATCAAATAATCTAGGTTGGGAAAACCCACACAAATTGGGGAAAACATAATTTCCAATGAAATTGAAGCCAAGAACGACATATGTACAACAAATCTCAAGTATATTGGAGTGGGTAAAACCTGACTACCCTAGTAAAGGGCATAGCACGTGCTTTTTATAGTCACCACGAGAGGGTGAGTAGCTCGACACCACATAGAAAGTTCTTTAGCCCTGTGTCGAGCTAGTTTGGCCATGAATAAGGCCAGATTAATGAGAGTGAACTAATAAATCAGGATACACTAGCTCGGCGTAAGACGTAAAGGGATGCCCCTAATGTGGTCGAGTTAGGAAGGCTAGTGTATAGCTTAAACAATATTGTGGAATACATAATTCAGCTTGGCGTGATGAGCTGAGCTATGTACGAGTTATTCCGAATTATGTAGAAGCACGACACCACAACGTATAGGATGGTGAAACATTCCAAAATATTATATGGTGGTTCCTTATGTGATAAGGAGCAATCACGTGGAATAAAGAATTGATATGGGAAGTCCTGACGTGATTAGGAGTATACCCCAGGTAGGAAAAAACCATATATGGAAGGAAAGACCACAGGACATGGAAGCTTGCGCCTAATAGGAAAATCCTATTAGACAAAGGATTCCTAAAGCTAATAGGAAACTGGGGCACGAGATGCCTAAATCAACAAACTATCTCCACTATGAATACAACGTCAAAACACACGAAATGAGGTACGCTGTGAAACCCCTTTTATATGCATTGTGTCAATTAAGAATTCAAGTACAAGAAACTAACTTAGGCATCGAAGGGTCTTTGCTGACAAGAGGCAAAGGCGCTTTAACCATTTTTCTATCTTGCAGTTTAGGGGTTGAATCAAGGAAGCACGTGATTCAGGGCTATGTGGATTTTGTCCCCGTATATATATAACTAGAGGAGGTAGAAATTGTTTCCCTACATCAAGGATGTGCTTGAAAAATGAAGGTGAGTGAAACCCTAGGTTTAGAAAACCCCAAATCCTGAAATGTGAGCTTCCGGTGCGAATCCAAGGTGAACCGAGTTCCCCACGTCACGTAGAACCTGAAAATAGCCTTAGTTCTTGAAGTGGTCAAGAGAGGAGGGAGAGATTTGAGCTTGGAAGGTGTAACAATGGAGGAGAGAGAGGAGAGAGAGGGGCAGGTCGGGTGGGGAGGGAGAGGAGAGAGTTATGTTTTGATTTTTGCAAACTTACCCCCATACACTTCTAATAGAATCACCTAATTACACCCTACACTCAAATGTCACTTGTGTATATAATATGTGACCCCACCACTTATTTTCGTAAACCAAACTTAAGTAAAGACTTCTTTACTTTAATTTATTTATGAAAATAAGGAAGTACCCCCCATTTGAAAACAATGACATTTCTAAAATTTTAAAATTCTAATCACATCAAAATCTCATCCCCCACTTTTACTACAAAATCGAAAAACGACATTTTTTTCCGAAGAAAATGGGTGAAAGATGACTTTACTATACTCAAAAATAACTTCCGATTATACCGTTGTGATTAGAAAAATCCACGGAACAATTACCAGGACTTTTTATCGGCCAAATTGAAACTTCTCCAAAAAGTGATTTTTTTTATACGGGTCTTTACAATTTTTGTTTTTGTTTTTTGTTTCTGTTTTCGGCTCCGTTTGTTTGTATGTAAAATGTTTTTTCGAAAAATATTTTACACAATTTCTGGTGTTTGGTGGGGCAAGCATCAAGTAAAACATTTTTACTTGTAAAACGATTTACTTCATTCGATGGAAAATGATTTACGGTCAAAACTCCCGCAAGTCATTTTTGCTTAATGGCTCTCGGTGGGTGGCTCGCGGTGAGCTCTCCACAAATAGATGAATTCGAAACAGGGGCATTTGGTAGCTAAAGACTTTGAGAATTTGATCCCTGCTAGAGAGATATCTGAGTGTGGATTTTACAAGAAATCCACCCAAACAAAACCCCCCCAAATTCTCTACGTCAGTGGTCTCTCTCTACAATTGGGAGATCTATATTGTTTAGATTCCGAATTGATTTGAAATGTACTTCAAACGAATCACGTTAAGGTAAAAAAAATAAAAATTGAGCTTAATGCGTAAACCATAACATGGAATGTTGGGCTGAAAGTGCTGGAAACATTTGTTTCGGAAAAAAAAAAAAATCATGTGTAACCAAACACTGGGAAACAACAACAACAACATAACCTATTATTTTACAACAGTAACACAACCCAAACACTAGAAAACAAAATGAAAAAAATTATTTTACAAATAAAACATTTTGCATTGTAAAATATTTTACGTTGAAACAAATGGAGCCTAAATCAAAGCAAAAAAACACTTGATTTTGGTTGATTTAATCACATGGCCTCCTTATTAGATAAAATCAAGTGTTAGATTTTATGAAATTTAGATTTTATCATTTGGAAACCTTGGCCGGTATTTTACTGTTTGGGATTTTTTTTTAGTTGATGTATGTGAAGAAAATTGACCTACCTGCCTTGAAAGTCAGAAAAACCTAGTTAGTAAAACAAGACCTATTTCAAATAGGAATCTGCCCGTAAAATACAACTTCGCAGAAAATAGATTGGGGAAAGAAAAAAAAAACGTTTCAGAAAATATTTATGGCGTTTGCCAAAATACTTGGAAGTTTTAAAAGTTCTCCAGGAAATATTTAGTATACTGTTTGTCAAGCAAGCTTCCTGGGTTTCTCAGAAAGTGAACAGAAAACAAAGGCAATACGAACATGCACTCTTTTTTTTTTATTAAAATCAGTGATTAGCAAAAATAGTTTATTAACTCAAATAACATTAAGTACAACGAGCTAAATGGATGGGGCAAAAAAAAAAGGGTATAAGGGATCTTGCTTGAGAATGCAAGTATTTTGACAAAAATATGCTTGGCTGGTTATGATCAATTGATCATATATGGTCAGTAAAGAAGAAAATATATCTGCAATGCATCATTTCTATTTATTTTCTCAACAGGAAAATGGACACGGATACCGATCTTCAGAGCAGGCTGCAGGACCAATCTAACAGACCTAGTCAGTATGATCTTTTGCTCTCGCTTCATCCAACCATGTCTGAAGCAATGTGGGCTGCAGGACAAATCTAACAGACCCAATCAGTATGATCTTTTGCTCTTGCTTCATCCAACCATGTCTGATGCATGTGCACCCAAGTGAACCCTTCTGGAGCACTCAGATCCTGAAAGTAACAGGTTAAGAAGATTAAGCCCAGACCTGATGAGAAGGCTTTTCTGGAAAAAGAGAAGAAAAAAATATAGGTACCCAAAATTTTTAACCTATAATCTTAGCCAGATTCAAATTTGGTGCAGTGTGTGTAATTATCGGAATGAATCTGATCCATACATTTCAATTTCGATTACGATCGTGGGAATTTTTGGTATGCAGCAAAACTGAAACGAAAAACAGCAAGTCGCTCAGAAGGATGCTGCACCTCGAAATCAAAAGCCATACCTTTGAACTCAGCAAAACTGTGACCACACAACCACGCCGTTGTTCACCTACATGAGCCAACAAGTTGGTAAGAACTAACGGGAAAGACTTAACACAGAAAAACAAAACTGAGAATTTTCCTTTCATCTTATGACCGTAGGAAACATGATCATATAAAACATGAATGCAGCAAAATTGAAGTTATTCCACTTCCACTCAAATTACATTATATAGCTGTGATTTATACATGTTAAGTTGCTACATTGTTCATATTTCCTCAACTGGACAAGACCAGAACATTGAAACTTAACCTAGTCCTGGAAGTGGTTGCCAAAAATTAGGAGGAAAATCACTTCCATCTGCCATAATACTGATACCAGTTCACAATTCTCATCTTCTGGAATCTGAATATTTACTTAATGGAGACAGCTACCGTTCTAGGTTTACTATTGCCGATGGGTAAAATGCCAAAAGAAAACAGGTCCTGATTATCTTGAATACCATTTTTCTTCAATAAGTAATTGAAATTTGACAGCACACGGTTTTCTAACCAATATGGTAGAGATTCGGAAATTTCAGTTACTTACTCGTTTGGGCAATTGTTCTTGAACATGACTTAATGCTACCTCTTCTCATTCAGATGAATCATTCTTACCATGCAGGTTACATGTAAAGTCATATTGACCAAATCCAACCAAGTTTCTGAATGTCATACCGGCTAGATACCGATTTTATTACTCATACAGTGGTACCGGTGATATACTGAGTACTGTTTCAGATTTATCCATTAGTGTTACTTTCCCATATCAAAATTTTAGCATATAATATACATTTATTTAAAAGAAAATAATATAAACAATTGTTCGGTTCCAACTGGTACTGTACAGTATTGGCCAGTATCGCTTGGCACCAACTGGAATTTGAGCTGAAATAGAATCACAGTTCTGGGGCACAGGATTTGCTCAAAAAGGGTAGGATTCAAAACCCTGAATCCAATTATCCAATTCTGTGTACCACGGGCAAGCGG
Organism: Vaccinium macrocarpon; assembly: GCA_022606695.1. Taxonomy (NCBI): domain Eukaryota; kingdom Viridiplantae; phylum Streptophyta; class Magnoliopsida; order Ericales; family Ericaceae; genus Vaccinium; species Vaccinium macrocarpon. Next base: position 15,337,183 of record CM040170.1, on the reverse strand, counting down.
CATGACACAGACATGCCAACAATGCAATTTTCAAAGAACGTGGAACACATCTGCTGATGTCACATTCAATAGATATATATTCTGCTAAATGGTACAGAGTGGGAGCCCACTAATCCTTCTGGTACTTCGGCACAAATAGGGAAAAGAATGAAAAACGAAGCAGCAGCAGCAGCAAGTATCTAACTCAAGCGCCCCTGATATCAACCTAGTAGAGTTTCAGAAAAATATCACCTTTCTAGGTATAAAGATTCTCAGTCAGCTGAACTCCATCAAATTACTACTCAATATTCAGTAAATGAAAACAAAGACCATGTCAAGAACAATGTCCAAAGTTCATAGGAATGAGACTTACTCACCATCTATGTAGAACAGAGACTGACATGGATACCGACACAGGACACAAGAATTCTTAAAAATGGACATGGACACAGAGGGGGACATGGCAAAAATAAATAAAACGTTAATTAATTATATATATAAATAAATCATATATGTATGCAGTAACAGTTTATATACACAGATGTATACACTTTTCTTTGATATGTAAGATATTTACACTGTTATTTGCGAGTATATACTGGTACACACTCATATATGTAAGATACACACCCACAACGGAAATATGTATACACATACACAGCGAGAGAGTGAATATGAGGTACACACATGTCCATGCTGTGTCCCTCCAGTTGTCCCCCTCCAAAAAAAATATTTTAATTGAAGGCACATGCCGCGTAACGTGTCCAATACATGTCCCCGTGTCTAATACGTGGACAAGGTGACCTCTAGAAGTGTCGGTGCTTCATAACTCATCATAAATATGTCTAAAATTTCTTGAAAAGATATGTGTGGCTACATATACTCGTACTTGACCAACACAAACCATGCAATGCATAGGAGAAGTAATCTGCAACATTGTCGTCAAATTCCACATAGAAGTGTGAATCGTAGTATTAGTTTATAATGTATTTCTTATTTATATTCAGCACATGTTCCACATTTTGATCTGAAGATCATAAAGTTGGCTCAAAGTTCCTGGCCAATCAACACCAGCCACCAGGATTGAGTTTTAAGGCCCTCAAATTGATTTTGAGCCTATCAAAGCCAGTGTACACTCCACCTATACAAACATGTATTCCTAAAGATTGAAAAAAGTCCACCATCTGAAAAAAAGAAAAGGAAAAGAAGTCCAAAAAAGAGAGAAAAAAAAAAGAGAGAGACCCAGTAGGAGGGAAAGAGAAAAAGAAGACTAAAGGTGTCTTAACTCCTAAGTACAAGTCTCTTTTACAATAAATATCAAAGCAAAAGAGTTAGAAACCAATGTTCAAAAAATCTCAGAAGCTGCCAAGTGCCAACAAGAGGTTCTGAAGGAAAACCATAATCAAATAGGGAAAGAGCCCTCTTGGAAACATGTATCATTCTACTACTCTAAAAGGTAACAATCAAGGCACTCTTGCAGCCTTGCTTCTGGGAAAAACCATTTCTGGAGCATTCTACAGGGGCCATGTAGTATGTGTGATTGCATTAATGTTCTCAATTTTTCCTTCAGACAATAACAACCGAATCGAAATAAAAAATCTCACAAGTGCAAAAGAGGTTTAGTAGCAACCAAAACCTTTATGAAAATCATTCCCTAGAAATCATCTGTGCTTTTGTAAACAAATAGAGCAACAATTAATGGATTTTAGGGTAGTGGAAACAATGTCAGATAAAAAGCCGAAATATCAAAGTACATTAAAAGTTCTAATGATCTTTGGATTGAAATTTTAATATGCCAATGCCATGAATTGCAAATTTGTTGCAGGCCATCAAAATTAAAATTCTCTACGCGAGGTAGGATAACAATCTAAAGGAGGTAGGAACAAGGAAGAGCAAATCAACCCGGTACAAATAACTCACCAGATAACTCCCACTTGGTGAACTTCAGTAGCCATATGTTTGAACCAATCTCTGTAGATATGACTTGATCTACCCACACTCGATATTGCTTCCCTTGTTTATCCCCATAGGACCTTCTCAATTCATTTGTGCAGTCTAGAACAGATTGCACGGCACCAGATGGATGGACGAAAACACAGGACGGAAGCTGCATGGATAAAATAGGAGAATCAAGACCAAATGTCCAATCAGAAAGTACTACTGAAAAGAACAAAATGTCTAAAAAAGCAGATACTCTTCATAAGCCCTAGTTGAACAAGCTTCAGATCAATAAAACCATATTTTCCTGGCTGATATAAAAAACTCATGTAGTACTTGATCAGTGATTGAATTGCTTATGCTAAATTGATTCTGTCAAAAGTTCGTGACTATCACAATAAATGGACATAGACACAAAATAAGAACCTGCAGCGCTTTTAATTAAATCAAGCACGTAAAAACAGAAATGCAGAAACAGTGTAGAATGCAAAGACGCCAAACAAGATGTATAAACACAGACAAGTCCTTAGTTATAAACTTTTCCACCAGTAACAGTGAAACTCACAGGTGCTGCTTATTTCATTTGTTAATTATCCCATTCATTTAGCAGACGCCATTGATGAGGACCCAAGGATTGATGGTTCAGTTCTATTCCCTCAACACGTTAGCCATAACAATATTATACACATCCGGTACATGAACTACTTCATGTAAGTATATCTATGTGATACAAAACAAGCAAGGGGAATGTATAGCATTGAGGTTGTCTATATTTTGGGAGTGAATAGTATATGATTTACAGTTTACACAACCTAAGCATACTGGCTAAACAGTAAAACAAAATAGAAAAAGATGGTTAACACTGTGATGTACGACTAGTAACCATGAAGGCCTAAGTGAGTGGAATCTCTATCTGTTTTCAATGAAATGCCTTAACTGCACAAGTTATAAGATTTTATTATCTACAATTTCGCATAGAAAGAACTGAAATCTCAATTTATCCACAATTAAAAGTGTTTTGGCTGTGTTTTGGCAGGAAAGAATGAAAAAAATGAGCTATACGGGATACAAGCGCCTCTTCAAGTTTGGATAATATAAGCTTAGGAAAAAGCCACACATAAACATGCACAGACATTTATAGGAATTTACTTGTAGGAAGAAGGAAACAGAACAAACTTTCAGGTCTTCAGAGGAAATTTAATTCAGTTGTATTCAAATGCAGAGAAAATGTTTACAAAGAAACACCAGAAATTGCTGAAAATGTGTTTTTACCAATATTCTTTCTAAACAAGCATATAATTGGTTGCCTTAATTTTCAACTCAAGGTTTTACCAAAAACCATCAACAAGCAAATGGTAGCACAAGTCTTCTTAAGCATAACAAGCTGCAGAGTGAAGCTAATAGAAGATCAAACATACACTTAGTGCTTTCAGACCCGCCAAATAGAGCTCAGAAAATTCCATTTCTGCCCGCCTCCATCTCTCAAGAAACAGGAAAAATTTCACTATTTCATGCCCAGGTTCAAATTTTTCGGGCGTTGTGTCAGAGGAATCCATAACATCTCTCGGCGATGAGCTTGGGCCAAGATTAAAATGTCCAATGGCTTGAATGATGCCTGCTGCACAACTCTCAGTTGCATGGATTATTTTAGGGTTATCCTTGGCATTTTCAGCATGCCACTTCAATAATTCTTCTTGGGCATTACTTACCTGCACAATGGAAATTGCTCAAAATGAAATCATGTTATTATCAACTTACCAATGTCCTAATGAGCAATAACATGGGGAAGATCAACCACCAACCATGACACCATAAACATCTGGAATGCTGAATAATTCAGCATCATTTCCAGAGTCTCCACAAACAAGAGTATTTTGGGGTAATTTTCCTTCTGATGTGAACTTTTTGTGAAGATACGCAAGAGCTTGACCTTTGCCTGCCCCTTGTGGCAATATATCCAAATCCATTCCTCCACTGTAAATTATTTTAACATCCAGCTGGAAAAAAAATATAAAAAATAAAAGCTTCAAATACAAAGAAGAGGTAAAATTTCTCGCAAAGAGAAATATTTAAACCAATTGCAACACCTATTTATCTTTGTCAAAATTAAGAAATATAACAACTCTTAATGATGATCAACTTTTTGAGCAATGACCAAAAAATAAATGACACAAAAAATATCAATCTTACCCCACGTTTTTCCAAACTCTCAGAAAGAGCTTTCGTCACTTCTGGAGCCTTGTCTCTCTGAACATAGAAGCTAACCTTGTGGGGTCGTATCTCCGTCTCTGCCTGCATTACATGAAAAGTACCAACAAAACAAAAATTACATACACGCAGAACATTTTCTTTGGAAGTGTGTCATTTGATTACCAAATATTTCATAAACAGCTAATCATCAATTCATCACAATACCAAATATTCCCATCAACAAACTGTACCTGAAGAGTAAGTTCAGGAAACTTGCTTGTTTCCTCTATGACAATACTCTTATCCCATTTGTTGTTTAAGTATTCAACCCAACCCTTATCAGGCACCATTGAATTGCCATATGTTATTTCAGTTCCAACAGACATTATGGTTATATCAGGGGTTAGCATTGGTTTCTCTTTCCTCAACTGCTTATAAAGTGTTGGAGACCTTCCAGTTGAGAACACTAAAAGAGAATCAGGACGATAGTATGCTTCCCACAGAGCATTAAACCTAAGCAGAGAAAGATTCTCAGGATCATGATGATCAACCTGCAAAGAAACCTCACCACTGAATCAAAGCGATATGAATACTGGAATCAAACTGATAGAGTTACAGAAAATCCAGCTACCCACCATTGTATGGTCAAGATCGGAAACTATCATGAAACGAGCAGAGCTTTTGAGCCGATCCATACCGTTCTAATTTAACCCTGTAGACAATGAATAACTTCAACCAGAAGGACTTACAACATCTTAAACAGTGAGCAAATGCTGGTTATTACTACATTGTTTTGATGCTTGATTCAGAGACAAGCTAACTTGATGGCTGCCTAAAACAATATCTTCCAAAGTATGTACCCATCCAGTTTCTTACTCATCCAAATGACAAGCAATGCTGGTACTTTTTCAGCTTTTTTTTTTTACTTTTTGTAATGTTTTATTTAGCTGTTCATCATAATTTTTTATTTAATCATTTGTCTTCACTAGATGAATCAGAAAAATGTAAAATTGCGAACCGAAGTTGAAAAAAATTCAAACAAAAACACGCTAAAGACAAAAAATAAATAATTATTTCCAACATTTTTCTTTAATTTTTTTTTTCGTTTGGTTGTAATATTTTGCTTTTTAGACTACTCCCATCAAGACAAATGGCCAATCTAAAAAGTTTAACTAACCTTAATTTACCAAAAATTCAGAAAATACCAACAACAAAAAAATACTAAATTGATAATTTAGCTAGGGCCTAAATGAAAAATGTCATAAATAAATTGGTTCACAAATGCAACACTCAAAAATGGAAGAGGGCAACTGACCCTAACACCAATAAGGCAAGAATCCAAGTGCATTAAATATGCAATTCCCATTAAACAGGGACGGCCCTGGGCAAAAGCCAAGAAAGCCACTGTTTCATGCCCAAAAGAAAGGGGCCTAAAAATGTACGGCACTCTTGCATGCTTCTGCATCGGGGTTAATTGATAAACTCCTGGTGTGTGTATATCGGACATCTTTACACCAGGAGGAAAATTTGTTTACCAGACCCAAAACCCCTGATGTTTAAACATCTAAATTGCCCACTTTTTATTGATCATTTTTTAAATTGCCCATTTTTTCTTGATCATTTTCTTGATTGCCCATCTTCGTTTATCATGTTTAATCCTCTAAATTGCCCATTTTTATTTTGATCATTTTCTAAATTGCCCAATCTTTTTTATAATGTTTAACCATCTAAATCTCCCATTTTGAACAAACAGCACACATAGAGATAGTCGACGAGATATAGAGGGAGACGGACGCAGAGATGGAAAGAGAGAGAGAGAGAGAGAGAGAGAGAGAAGAAAGGCGTACCTGTATTTAGTTATTTACGGTTTAGGTAGCTGCTGATTGCATAGAAAACCAATTAGATGGCGTAGAAGTGGCACATATATAGCGATAACTACATAGAAAACCCAAGAACTTGATCTGCGTTGTGAATTACTCCCCTTAATTGTGCTTTTTTCAGTTCAAAACTAGACTTCTAATTCAAGCTAGAAAAATGGAGAATAGTTTTGGCACTTCACTTTTTTTATTATTGCATTTCAACATTTGTTACATAGTACTTGTGTAAAAAATATACTAAGGGGCTGTTCCATTAACAAAAAACTATTTTTCCAAAAAATCGAGACATGTCATTCTCTCACAATACATTACATAAAAAATCATGAAAAACCAATTTTTTCAAAAAAATCACCTTAGTGGAACACCCCCTAAAAGTTATAATTGAAAAGAAATCAACTTATTTGAACATGGATAGGCACCCAACAATATCACTGTTTTGTTTTTTTTAATAAAAAGGAGAATTGTTTAGATGCCTATCATAAAGAGGATTTCTTGAATAATATTCTAAAAGATGCCGTTATAAGTTGTACAACATGATGATGAGAACCCATAGTTGTTGGGCTGATATATACTCCTATTATTCTCTGTTTAAGATGATATTTTTCATGAATGATCATTTCAATGACGCCTACAAGATGAGTGGATCGTCTCATTGTGGGCTTAATGTATGTTTAAAAGTTAATTTGCATTAAAAATTTACTGGTTATGAAAGTTAATAGTTCACGTATACACAAAACACTGCTCGTGTCCGTGCATATATTTTTTGACTAGAGGGTCATTGTAGTAGAGTTGGGAATTTTGGAAAGAATCAAAGTTAAGAATTTTTACTACTACTCCATTTGTTTTGGCCAAAAAATATTTTGGTGTTTGGTAAAAGAAAAAAATGTGAAGGAAAAAATAATTTTCCAAGTGAACAAAAAATGAAGAGAAAAACAATTTCCAAAATCTAGAGGAGGAAAACATTTTCAGAGATACTAGTCTCTCACACGTCACTAACCGACTCCATATATTCTATGGAATCTCTTCTCCTTCTCTCATCTTTTTCTCCGTCATCGTCTCTCTCATGCACTCTCCATCTCATCTCCACATCTATTTATACGTTAAAATTTGTACGCTATATTTCTCCTTAGATATACTTAAACATCTATATCTACCTTATATCTACCTTTTTGCAGATACAATAGAGAAGATTGATTGTGTATTGGTCACTTTTTTTTTGTGTCAAATGATAGGATGTTAGTTTGCTAGTATAAGTTACATTACTCCAAGGGCCTACTCCAGTCTATAGGAGTCAAACTTTAGACTTCATGTTTTTTTGTTTAATGAATATAAAAGAGTGTCGAAGTGTAAAATTCATCCAATTGGGCCTATCTGGCTGACTCATTTTCACATTTTCATATTCTCATTTTTTAGTTCTGGATGCCCAAACTCAAAATACATTAAGCTAAAACTCATTTGAGAGGACAAGTCAAAAGTAGGCGGAGAGGAGTTTTTTGACTTTTTATTTTCCATTTTTTCCATTTTGATTAATAAAAAGATCGATCTTAAATGCATTTTACGCATATCTCTCAAACGCTACTCATGTTGCAAAATTCATTATGCACATTTCTTTCAAACACTCATACGAGATTTTAAATACATTATGATCATAATTCAAAAGGTTAAAAATAAAAAGTTGAAAAAATGAGGATGCCAAACACTCCTTTGAGCGGACCACTAACCTTGATCATATCAGGGGTAACAGAAAACGAGGGAAAAAAAAAAAAAAAAAAAAAAAAGGGGGGGGGGACATATTTTGGTATTGTATAAAATCATGTATGAGGATGAGAAATTATTTTAAATTATTCCAATCTTGGGCACCGCAACCACATTTATTAATCACACATTTTTGTTGAATGTAGAAACTTCACCATACATTTTGTAGGTCACAGTAATTATTTCTGGGCCATCACAAAAACAAAATTATCAGGCCTTTTAAAAATGTGTAGTGTAGATACTGGACTTCACAAAAATATATAATGGGTGCTAAGCCTACAAAAATATAGAAATGTTAATGCACACATGAAATATTACCATGAAATTATTCAAATCTGTAGCGTGAGTGTATGAGCTCATTTGTAGCACACTGCACTTGGAGGCCATACTTATTTATGCGTTTGGATAATTTGTGGGTAACTTTTGTATATATATAGTGTTGCTGACAAAAATATGTAGTATTGATGCACTATGTGGCTGCGCCCATAACCGGGGAATAAATAGTCATTCTTTTATGCCATGTGTCAAGAAGTGTTAAACAAAAATCAAGCCTGGTGATGGCATAAAAGACTTGATGCGATATTTTGCAAGAAAATTCGGTGGCATCCTAGTATATTCCTTCCATGTGTCACATGATTATATGCTTTCATGAACACGTCAAGGATTGAAAATAATAAACCATTGGTCTGTTGAACAGTTGAAGTTACCCACGAAAAGGAGAGACGTGGCACCGAACGATTTTTCGGGTGTTCTAGGGCACACCAACTCAATAACATACGAACCACACACTTGCGTGAAACCTAATCCGAGATTTCAGACGAGTGATCGGAGTTACTCAATTTGTTTAAAATATTTTTTTAAAGGTTTTGAAAAAAATCAGCTCAATCAGATATTTGTAAAGTCTCCATTGATTCATTAAAATTTCAGTTCCTAAATCGAATGGACAAAAAATTTAACAAACTTATCAAGCTTTTCTTCTAATTGAGCTGATTCTTTTCACAAACCCTTAAAAATATATTTTAAACAAATTAAGCGATTCCGATTATTCCTGTAAGACCTCAAAGTAGGTCTCACACGATCGGTATGTGATCCAGTGGATATGCCTGTAGAAGGTCAACTTGCCCCAAACACATATCCGAACACGTGGCACTCAAAACACAATGAAATAAATAATTGTTACCACATGCAATTTTTTGCAAACAAATGATGGAGAAATGGGCTTTTATAAAAACATGCACGACTCCACACAGTGGACCAAGGTTGTGAATATCATAATTAATTAATTACTCTATTCTGAATAGAATAAATGTTGGTTTCAAACGGTCACAAAATTAATGATTTTTCCAATGAGAAAAAAAAATACACCCTATCAGTGTACTCTGGCATATATATATCATAAATGTACATAATCCCATAGATATCATGTATGTATACATAATGGCAATAAGGATGGCTACACAATGTGCCACGTGGAGTCACGTAGTCCCAATTAATTTTTGGAGTTATAAAGGAATAATTAGTCATAAATACATAATATTTTGTCTATTTGAAGGGAAGGACAAAGAACTTTTGCAATTAAACATAAAGACATTGTTTGTAATTACTCATATAATTTAATAAAAGGATAAAACACACACACCCTCTCTCTCTCTCTCTACAAATTCATCATTTCTCTTTCTCTTCCCCCACACTGAACATGCAAAGACAGTCTCTCTTGTCATTGAATTCGAAGCTCCACGGTAGTAATGGAGGAATATCAATGGGGCGGTCAACGAGAATTTTTTTTTTGAAAGGAGGTTCTTTAATTTGGCCAACTCCTTTCTATTCCTTGAGCAAGTCACAAGAACATTATCACATCAAAATCGAATACGGTTTGTGAGTATTCCTGCCCAAAAAGTACTTCATCATTCTATGAAATTAATGTTGCATACCTATTTGTAACAACTGAAAGCAATGAATTCTTTGCATATTCTGTGCCGTAGGCAAACTACTAGGTATATACTAAATAGTTCAATACCAAACCATATTTTAAAGTTATTTATTTTTTCTTTTTTGTTTAAAACAAAAATAAAATACTATAGTATTTCATGGTTAAAGGAAGCAATTATAAGAGAACGGTTAATCTAAAAAATTCAACACTGAAACAAAACACACTTCCATTTAGTATTTAAATAAGCAGATATAGATAATTAAAAAGAATTCTGTAAAGCGGCCTGATCATACACTGATTCTGTAACATCCCCATCGTCACCCCAAAAGCGTTAGAACTTTTTTAAATTAATGATATTTCAATAATTTTTTTAGTCAGCAGAAGTGGTGGGGTGGTGGCTGGCCGGAAGCGGTGGGGTGGTATTTTTTTGGATTTTATATTTGAAATTCAAAATTTTTAAACATTAGTAAAGTTTTACTAATTTTTTTTTGGTCGCCAGAGGTGGGGTGGTGGTCGCCCGAACATGGAGAGGTGATTATTTTTAATTTTATTTACAAAATTTGAGTTTTTAAAAATTAGTGACATTTCACAAATTTCTTTGGTTGCCAGAAGTGGTTGACCAGAGGTGGGGTGGTGGTCGGCTAGGTGGGGAGGTGATTGTTTTTTGAATTTTATGTTTGAAATTCAAGTTTTTAAAAATTTGTAACATTTTTTTTAAAAAAATTAGTCGCCGGAGGTGATTATTTTTAATTTTATTTACAAAATTTGAGTTTTTAAAAATTAGTGATATTTCACAAATTTTTTTGCTCGCCAGAAGTAATTTTATTTACAAAATTTGAGTTTTTAAAAATTAGTGACATTTCACAAATTTTTTTGCTCGCCAGAAGTAGTCGACTAGAGGTGGGGAGGTGATTGTTTTTTGAATGTTATGTTTGAAATTCAAGTTTTTAAAAATTAGTAACATTTCACAAATTTTTTCAGTCGCCGGAAGTGGTCGGCCTGAGGTAGGGTGGTGGTTGGCAGGAGTTGGAGTGATGATTTTTTTGAATTTTATTTATGAAATTTGAGTTTTTAAAAATTAGTAACATTTCACTAACTTTTTTGGTCACCGGAAATAGTCAGCCAGAGGTGGGATGGTAATTTGTTTGAATTTTATGTTCGAAATTAGAATTTTTAAAAATTAGTGACATCTCACTAATTTTTTGGTCGCTAGAAGTGGTCCGCCAAATGTGGGGTGATAGTCGGCCGGAGGTGGGGTGGTGATTTTTTTTAATTTTATATTCGAAATTAGAATTTCTAAAAATTAGTGATATCTCACTCATTTTTTTTGGTAGCCGGAAGTGGTTGGCCAAAGGTGGGGTGGTGGTCGGTCGGAAGTGGGGTGGAGATTTTTTTAAATTTTATGTTTGAAATAATTTTTTTTTAAATTAGTAACATCTCACTAAATTTTTTGGTCGCCGGAAGGGGCTAGAGGTGGGGTGGTATTTTTTTTTTTGAAATTAGAATTTTTAAAAATTAGTGACATCTCACTAATTTTTTCAGTCACTGGAAGTGGTGGGCTAGAGGTGGAGTGGTGGTTGGCCAGAGGTGGGGGATAATTTTTTTGATTTTTATGTTCAAAATTAGAATTTTTAAAAATTAGTGACATCTAACTAATTTTTTTAGTCACGTGGTCAGCCAGAGGGGTAGTGGTCGGCCGGAGGTGAGGTGGTGATTTTTTTGAATTTTATGTTCGAAATTATTTTTTTTAAAAATTAGTGACATCTCACTAATTTTTTTGGTCGCCGGAAGTGGTCGCCTGTAAAGACCCAGAAAATTTAATTACTTTTTGAAGAAAAAAAAATCACTTTTTGGAAAAGTTTCGATTTGGTCGATAAAAAGTGCCGGTAATTGTTCCTTGAATTTTTCTAATCAAAATTGTATAATCGAAAGTTAATTTTGAGTAAAGCAAAGTCATCTTTCGCTCATGTTCTTCGGAGAAAAATGTGACTGTCTTCGGTTTTGTACTAAAAGTGGGGGGATGAGATTTTGATGTGATTAAAATTTCAAAATTTTGTAAATGTCATTGTTTCCAAATGGGAGGTACTTCCTTATTTTCATAAATAAATTATAGTCTTTACTTAAGTTTGGTTTATGAAAATAAGTATTGTGGTCTCATATTACATACACAAGTGACATTTGGGTGTGAGGTGTGATTATGTGAGTATATTAAAAGTGTGTGGGGGTGAATTTGCAAAAAATAAAACTTCACTTCTTCTCCCTCCCCAAACCCGATCGGCACCTCTCTCTCTCTCTTCTCCTCCATTAACAACTCCTCCAAGCTCAAAACTCTCCCTCCTCACTCAACCCCTTCAAGAACCAAGACCATTTTCGTGTTCTACGCACCGTGAGGAGTCCGGGGTTCATTGGTTTCGCGTGGGAAGGAGGTATTTCGGGTGGAAGCTTCATAACCTAGGGTTTTGCATTTTCTACACATTTGGAGCTTAACCCATGAGGTAGGGAAACAATTACTATCTCATCTAGTTATATACTTGTGATTTGTTGTACATTTATTGTTCTTGGCTTCAATTTCATGAAAAATCATGTTTTTCCCTCTTTGTGTGGGTTTTTCTCACTTAGATTTTGTGATCTATGAAATTGGTCATTGATTGATGTAATTGGGAGTGGAATTGACCTCCCTCCATGTTTAATTGTTGCCTAACATCCCTATTTTGAGCCTAAACTATCACAATTGTGTTTTTGGTTGAAATTCCACACCTTAGAGGTGAAAATCTGTCATTTTCTGGACAAGGCAGCTGCTGTCCCTGTTTCTATGTTGCTGCCCCTATTTTCTAGGTGGTTTTCGGCCACCCTTTGATGTCCTTTTGACCTCCAATCGTCCGGAGCTTCGTATACTTGATATATAATAATGTGGTAACCTCAAAAAGTATTTTGATATCGTTAAACTACAACTTTGACACGTGTTTTATTGGATAATTCGTTATACGTATTGGACACAAGGCATAGTGGATTGGTCGCCCCTTTTGGCGAAAATTGTGGCATTTCAAAAGAAAGAGCACTTTGGTGAAATGAAATTTGAGAAATGGACTTGTTATGAAAGTTTTAATGAAATGTTTGTGAGGATGAGGTCTTTATACTGATGCCATCATTTAGTAAAATTTTTTGATAAAAGGCGGGGCCTATGGAACCGGCGGAGAGGAGACGGGGGCCTATAAATACCCAAAAGGCGCAGGGGCCTATAGAACCCGGCAGAGGCAGGCGGAGCCTACAAATACCCAGCAAGGGCACGTGGGGCCTACGGAATCCGACAGGGGGATTAAATCCCTGGTACCGATGAAAATGATGTTTTTCTCAATGAAAGAAATGATAAATGAGATTTTGAACTATTTTTGTGTTTTGCCGAAACTCGACTTGTGGAGTTGGTTTTAAACTTGTGTGAGTAACTTGGGTGATCTTGGTGAAACAAAAATGGAAACTTGGGCGGTGTTGAGTACTTGGAAATGAAATGTTTTGAGATACATAAGATATTTTGGCAACCTTGGATACTTGGACACGATTTTGGGCACGTGTGATACTTGTGGGTGATTTTGGCAAACTTAATGAACTAATAGGTTGTTTGGGATACCTTGAAATCTTTTTGGACACTTTGAAGTCACTTGGACATGTGGTTACTTCTTGAACACGTCTTACTTATCTTAGCCCCCGTTATGTTCCTTGATCATCTCCTCTCATGTTAATTCATATTATGTGCACTCATCATATTTATATACCTAGTGGTTGTAGTTTGGTTTCCCTACGAGCTAGTGAGCTCACCCTATCTTTCTTAGGTACACAACATGGAGCATGAGATTGGATGCTTGTGGAGTGATGCATTGTGTGAAGCTTATGCATGCATAAGATATTTCTCATCTCAAGTTTTGTATTTTGATAAATGACAATGTAACCTTTGGTTGTTCAATCTTTTGACAATTTGGACTTATGTAATAACTTATGGGATAATATTTGATTTCACTATTAGGGCAAGGGTGCCCAAATACCTGATTTACCAATGGATTAATGATGTACGTTTTGAAATGGAAACTTCTTGGGGAGGATTTATGGAAATATTTTATCATTTGACTTATTAATTGTAAGGAATTCCTTTATTTTTGTTTTTATAAAAATGAGGGCGTGTCATCGCCAAAGGTGTGGTGGTGGCCTGCCAAAGGTGGGGTGAAGATTTTTATGAATTTTTTTTGAAATTTAGAATTTTTAAAAGTTAGTAACAGTTCACTAATTTTTTTTTGAGTCTTTATGTTCTGTTGCAAAAGTTCATTGTCCTTCCCTTTAAAAGTATAAGATATTGTTTGTTTTTATGTTCGATTGCAAAAGTTCATTGTCCTTCCCTTAAAAAATATCAAATGTTTTGGGATTTTTTACTAAATGGCTCTTTTATTTTCTATTTTACGTATGAAATAAGAAAATATATTTTTACATATGAAATAAAAAGTAATCTAAACATAAAATAAACGCAGTCGAGATATGGAACAGGAAAAAAAATGCAAAAAAGTCGAAATGCCAACAGTCAAGGGCTGTATCCCTCGATCGTACTTTGTCGTCGTCCTTCAGTCGCCAAGCCAACCCACCGCCGAGGTCTTTCTCTCTCAATTTCTTCACACACTCTGTGTGTGTGTGTGTGTTAACCCAACACATTATAAGCGGCACTTTCAAAAAAAAAAAAAATCGAAAACCACCACCATGTGACAAGATGTGACAAGAATGGACAATTAGCCCATTCTTGGTTGTTTTCTCTTGGTTCACAAACGATTAGCCCAACACCCACCACCATGTGACAAGAATGGACAATTCCATTTATTTTCTCCCGGTTCATATAACGGACTATATACACCCCAAATGATCATATAATGGACAATATTCTTTTGTTGCTCGAAAGAAGGTGTTGTCAAGGACAAATTCTAAAGACAGTCCTCAAGGAATTTTCAAAATACAGATAGCAAGGGTCCTTTAAAAATGTTGTCAAGACAATGACCCCGTTTCATTAAGTGGATTATTAACTTTTTGGTTTTTCATATTTAACGAGACATGTTAATTTTTCTTACATACATTGACTAAGAAAACCAAATTATTGGAACATGCCAACAGGCCCAGCCCTGAGATTTTTGGGGCCTAAGATGAACTTGTAAATTTGGGCTTTATGTTTTCTTTTAAAAAAAATAAAAATACAACTAATTTTAAAATGATAGTTACTTTGTACTGTATTTTTTTTTTCATGATTCATTCTGTTGTTTCGTGCTCCCTCCTTCCTTTTTTAAGTGTGTTATTTCGTAAATCCAACTTACAAAAGAAAATCATCATTACACTGATCATATCAACTTTTACCTCTATTTTACACTTTTCACATTAACTTTTACTTCCATTTTCAAAATTATCTTCCACTTTTACCCTTTAAATCTTTACCTACTAATTTTTCAGAAGAGCAAAATAATAATTGTACACATTTTTACCATTAACTTTTAAAAATATACACTTATTAAGGGACAACCCAAAATAGAAATGTGTACACTAGAAAAGGGACAAAGAGAGTATAAAACTAGTTTTTGGTCATATTATGTTTTGCACCAATAAAAAAATCCCTTTGAAAGTGTGAGTTTGTGAGAGGGGAAAAAATATTATTATGAACAAGGAAAAAGAGAGACTTAGAAATTGAACCATGTACATATCGGATAGAGAAACTAATTGAGTTTTTCTACTAGGCTCGTTAGCTCGTAAATAATGCAAGTGATAGATTAAATATATATTTTATACTTGAGTGTACCTATTTGGTGCTCTAATTTTGGGTCAAAATTTGGGACCCTAAGTCAGCCACTTTACACGCCTTAACTCAAGACCGCCCTGCATGCCAAATTTAAACGCCCAACCCACATGGGTCCTCCAATCATAGACAACTCATGTGCACCTTCCAATGTCGTCAAAGACCCAAGGAAAATGGACAACCCACTAGGGTCCTCACTGCCATTACAACTCCTTTGGCAAGAGGGGTGAGAAAAGAAAGGAAAGGAGAGAGATTTCCTTTAATGATGAGAAAAGAAAAGAAAGGGGAAAAGTTTCTCCTATGTTAACCAAATAGATGTGATAAATCAATTTCTCTCCATGCCATTCCGGTCATCTTTCTCATCTCGGCGACTTTCCAGCAACCTCGAAATTGAGTTTTAAGCGTAGATCCGGTTTCTCATCGACGAGACAAAGACAACAGTGGAAGTTTGAAGAGGATCCAACAACAGGGTGGCCCGCACGTGCCGCCGGCGTTTGGTTTCTCACAAAATCTCACACTTTTAGTGAGGAACGGAAAATGGTGAGAAAAGAAGGGTGAATCGCCTTCAAAGGCCCAAACTAATATAGGCAATTAGCAGGGTTCAAAAAAATGCCATCAAGGCCCAATTAAAAACCAACAGCCCAAATGGCCCAAATTTTATTTTATTTTTTTACCGTGGATGGTTTAAGAATTGCAACCCGTTAAACTTCTTGCCTGTGTAAAAGAAAGGCTTAACAATGGGAAATTTCCTTTCGCCAAGGATAACTACGTGAAAAGGTCACTATTGGAAACATTACCAAAAGAGCAATGTAAAGTGTCTAAGACCTTGCTCGTAAATCATAATGCCAACGACATTTTCCCAAACTTTCTTAGTTTTTGCAGGCCAATTTAAAAAGAGACATTCAAAACAAAATCAGTTCCAAAATAAAAATGGAGTAGTTTGTAAATGGTTTTCTTCAGAAAACTAGGAAAGTATGATTCGATCAAGTACTCCTTACCGATCTCCGATCAATCAAGTTTCGGAATGGAAATTACATACATCATTACATACTACGTGAATGTTCAAATCGTAAAATATGGTTGTGGTGGGTCTCATTTTACGTCACATGAAGAACTACGTGAGAGATCATCACCTGATAGGCAAGTGGGGCTCTGTTGTCCCATGGGGCTAGCAACCCGTGCCAACCCGCGAAACCACGACGTTTCAACCCACTAAGGTGGTCCATGCTCTCTTTTTCCCTGTTTAGTACCCCATATGATTTATTGATATTTTGTGGGGCCTATTTCGGGTCCCCCAAAGACATTCAAATAGCGAGTTTTTCTTAAAATATTTTTGTATGGAAACATGTAAAAAATTAGCTCAATTCGATAGCATTAAGGGTTTTTCAGAATTTTCGTAGGGCAAAATAATAAATTTTGAATTAATGATTTATTGGTTTTTTAAGGGCCCATTATGGGTCCCAAAGATGATTGAAATGAGAGTTTTTCTTAAAATGTTTCTATATGGGTACTTGTAAAAAATTAGCTCAATCTAATATTGATAAGGTTTTTACATAATTCAACCCGAAATAGGCTTTCATAAAATATTAATAAATAAAAAAGAAAGCGAAAAAAAATAAAACGATGGAGCCCTAGCCGCCATCCTATCCCTGGATCTCCCTTCCGACGTCCGACGCCGGCTGGCCCCTCTCCACCCTTTCCCGATCTCTGCTCCCCAGTCCTCTCTCCATGTCACTGATTTTTTTTGGATAATATCATGTCACTGATTAGCCTCAACCTCTCCCATTCTTTGAGGCTGCTATAGTCTGCGCTACTTCAGTTTCAGTCGCGTCTCATCCTTTTCTTTGGTGCCCCCGTCTACGTCATTTTCAATCATCTCTCTTCCCCGTATTTTGTCGTGGTCTTTCAGCTTTATCAATTGGAGGTACGTGCTAGTCTCGCTTGATGGTCTAGATCTTACACACGCATCTTGCATTGAGTTTTGGTTGCGCATGTGTATTCTTTGGAAGATCTTGTTGGGAGGAAAGTTATCTGGAGCTTTTGGTGACTCTCGTTTCGTTCAGTTCTTGAGGTGTTTTTGGCTTGACGTGACGGCCTCAGGTGGTGTTTTTGGCCAGAGCTCCGGCACCCGTTTTGATGGTAGCTTCAGTCTGAGCTGGGCAGGTTTACTCTTTTCTTGTTATGGTTAAGGGTGCAAGTGAGATGTTCGGAGCCTTCCCCCCTTGAACTTGCTTAGCTAACGGTGCAAGCGGAAAACTCGGACTCTCCTCTTCATCGCCAAGGGGGCAAGTGGGAGCCTTGGTTTGGTAACCCGAAGCTCCACTCCTTGAGCTGCTATTTTGCATTTTGGGTTGTTTTTGGTCTCTCCTTTGTTATTGTTTGTTGGATCTAGTTCTCTCTTGGTTGTTTTTTTTTGTTTGGCTGATTGGTTGGTTTGGTATATCTAGCCATTCTACTTTGTTTGTGGATAACCTACCCTTCGATGTTGGTGCGATTTGGTTCAAGAAATTTTTCAACTGCTTTAGGGTAGTTGCAGACTCTTTCCTTCCTTTCAAAAGGAGCAAAAGTACTGGTAATAGGTTTGGTTTTGTTAGGTATGCTAACAAAGATGCGGCTGATTTTGCGATTGCCGAGACTAACGGTCTTTGGCTGGAGAACAATTGTCTCATTACTAAATTTGCAAGGTTCTCCAAAGGGGAAGGTTCTTCGTACCATAGTCGTGTCAAGACTGGTCTCAATTCTGTAGGTAATTCGTAACAAGGAGGGGATTTTAGTGGGGTTGGAGTCTCACTTAACAGAACATTTATAAAGTCTCATCCTCATCCTCAAACGTAGGGTAATATGGAGGATAGGAAAACCTATGCTCAAGTCACTAGAGGGGTGTACGCTACTAAAAGCATTCAGTGCCACTCTATTGGGAATGGATGGCTTTATAGTAGTGCCTTGGCAAAGATCCATAAGCTTCTTTCTATGAAAGAGCTAGAGAGTGTCTTTAACATTCAAAAGGTGCACGACGTCCAAATTAAAGCAATTGGTGGTAAGTATGTGGTTATTACTTTTGCCAATGAAGATTCCAGAGATAAGGTTTTAGGAGGAAATTGGATGAGGAACTGGTTTGAAGATATCAAACCCTGGAATGGTGAGCAAGCCAAAGAAGAGAGATTTGTTTGGATCTCATGCTTTGGAATTCCCCTAAGTGCTGGTCCTCGCAAACTTTCATGGAGATTGGCAGTATTTGGGATGACTTTCTTAAGGTGGACGAAAACACCCTTAAAGGAGGATCTTACGATAAGGGCTGTATCTTGATTGCTACTGACCAAATTTAAAGGGTAGAAGGGAAAGTCGAGCTAGTTGTTGATGGGTTAAGATACCTCGTCAGAATAGAGGAGGAAGGATCTTTCAGAAAGGTGGTTTCTAGCAATTTTCTTACAGAAAATGCTAAAGTGGTTGGGATAGACTCGGTGAGTGAGAATGTTGATCAACTTTCTCTTGTTCAGAAGGTCCCAAAGGAGGCTCATACATGGGTGAAGGAATCAGAAAAGGTCTCTCCTGACAGTAGCTCCAATCCCTCTCATTGTTTAGAATCGTTTGTGGAGGATTCTTTGGGCCCTCATTCTTTTATACTTGAGGATCATCACTTTGAACCTGTGAATAAAGATCAAGTGGCTAAAGAAGCTTTGATTGAACCTTTAGTCTGCGATTCTGGTAATAATTTCATGGCTTCTCAAATTTTAGGGATCAATCTCTTTGTGGATATTCGAGGGACAGAAGCTAAGGAGCAAGATCTTTCTACTGCCATCCCTAACTCTACCATGGTCGTTCTAGAGGAAATTGAATCCAAAAAGATAGGTGTGAGAAGAAAAGGAGGCGGAGACTATAGTCTGATATTCTTAACAATAACATTGGAGATTGCATTGAAGCTGGTCAAGCTCACTCAACCTTTGATTCCACCCATTCTTCCACAGATATCCATAACACTTCTATCTTTACCAAGGATATTTCTAGGAGGAATGCCCCAATAGTGGACGAGATGGAGGAATTACTGTTGGCTGGGAAAAGATATAGGCTTCACTTTCATGAAAATGATGGCGAGGCCTTGAGGAAGCTTATGTAATTGGAGCTGGAGGAGCAAAGACTTCATACTCACAATCTCATCAATCTCTGATTGTGCTGTGAGTGGTTTTGGGTGGGTTTGGGTTTGAGTGGGGCTTTTGTCTTGTTTGTTTGACTACTTATTTTTCTCTGGTGGTCTGCTTAGTTGGTGCTTAGTTGGCTGCTCATGCTGTTTCTTTATGGAGTTGTGTGGTGTTTTGTTGCTTTACTGGGGGCTTTTGTTTTTAGGTTGAGATTTAGGCGTTGCGGAGTGGTCTTTGGGGTTGTCTTGATGGTTTCTTGCTATCTTTAGGTTTTTTTTTTTCCTCTCGTTTGTAATATTTTGTTGTCATCAATGAAATATTTCTTCTTTGGCGAGCAAAAAAAAAAAAAAATCATATTGGGCACGAAAACAAGGAAAAAGATAGAAAAATTGGAACCCATTAATTGGTTGAAACGGTGTAGTTTGACAGGGGCTACTAACCCCATGAAACAGCAGATTGCCCTCTTTCACATGAGAGGATCTTGACGACCGAGCCCCATTCACATTGCACATCCATTTAAAAGTTAAGGGCTCTTTTGGCTAATAATCTGATTATGGATTATTGAATTATTCGTTTTGTCTTTATTCAAAAAAAATGTGTATTTGTTAGTTTTGCATCAAGATTTTGTAGTTTATGGATTCCTCTCGACAAGACGAATCTAACAAGTACAAAATTATGGTCAAAACTCAATTTTTTTTGAGTAAAGCCAAAATACTTGGATTATTGGCCAATAATCCAAGTATTTTGGCTTTATTCAAAAAAATTTGAGTTTTGACTATAATTTTGTACTTGTTAGATTCGTTTCATCAAGAGGAGTCCAGAAACCACAAAATCTTGATGCAAAACTAACAAATGCAATGTTTTTTAAATAAGGACAAAATGAATAAACCAATAATCCATAATCTGAATTATTAGCCAAAAGAGGTCTAAATTAATCCAATAGTGCTCTCATCTTCAACCTAAAACTAAAGCACAATTTTCTTCAAGACTTACCCATCAATCACAACATCACTCGCCGGCTAGCCGTGTTCCAGCCTGTTAATACCGAAGATGGGTCAATGCAAGAAATTTTGGGTGCAAATAGGGTAGGGTACACGTGGTATTCTTGCACAACATCCGAGCTGTCAAAAAATGCAACGGACAGCTTAGATTGAAACTCATTTTCCCTTTTCTTTTTATTTTTTTTAATCTGTCCGGCACTTTCAATCCGAGCCGTCTGTTGCATTTTTGAACGGCTCAGATGTTGTGCAAGGATACCACGTGGTACCCCATTTGCACCCAAAATTTCTCCAATGCAAGACATGAAGATGGGTCAATGCAAGACATGAAAAGACACGGAAAAAATTGGCAATCAACAGTATGCTTCAAACAATTTTCCCATTGCACCAAAAAAATTTCTTTTTGTAAAGTGAAATAATGAGAAAAAAAAAAGGAAAAAAAGAAGAAGGCATAATGCAAAGAAAAGAACGTTCAATAGTTGTGAGTAGGATTTTGGGAGTCAGGTTTTTTTCAGTCTACATTGAACAATTAGGGTCGGTTGGCGTTTTCGAACACGCACCCGAAAAGAAGGCTATAAAAGATAAAGAAAGCCCTAATCTTTATACGTTCGGCGCAATGTTTCTCAAAATAGAAATAAGCATGTTCCTCAAAATAGAAATAAGCATGTTTCCAAAATATAAATTAACAATAGGTTCCTAAAATAAAATAACTCAAAGAGACAAATACCAATGAAGATTTTTAATTTTTCTGTCCATGTCTCATGTATGTGCCGGTGATCTTCGGCCTAACTCGATCACCATCATAGGGATTTGGTGATGAGGAGGGGATCATTAGAGTTCATAAAATTTATATAAAGAGAAAGTTGGGACTAGATAGAATTTTTGAGGATTCAAATAAAATCACCCGTATATACGACACTATTAAGTCTAATAAATTTATTACCAATTTTCGTTTTTTCCAAAATCAGACAATAAAGGAAATTTTTCAAAATTTATTTTAGGGTCATTAATAACCAAGAATTAATTGACAAAAGCTGAAATATTAAGTCTAATAAATTTATTACCTATTTTCTTTTTGCCATTTAAGAAGAGTGATAGGGAGGTGAAGATGGGAGGAAGGCAGTGACATGGCCGAATGAATTATTTTTTTCTAAAGAGAAAAAAACATATACTTACTTCATTTGTGAAATTAGAGCTTTTTTCCTTCCTATTTTGTCTTATAACGCTCAATTTAACGAGTAAAAGTCTCCGATAGAGATGACAATGGATTGGATATTGTAAGTAACATGACCATATTAAAATTTTGTTTTGGTAGTTTTTAGTTTTTTTTGTCATTTTTCATTTAGCTTTTCGTTGAAAATTTTGAAATGAAATTATTTGCCTAGACAAAAAGAATCAGAAAAGTGTAAAATATGGATTGTAGTTAAAATAAGTTTATACTAGAGAACACTTTATACAAATAAATAATACTGTACAAGCAATTATCGTATATTTTGGTCTTTAGTGAACTCTTTTCTTTGTTTTTAATCATAATTTTTTTAGTGCTTTTTAAACTTCTTACTTCGAAACAGATAATTAATCCAATAAATATAACGTAAATCTAATAAAAGAATTCAAAAAAGACGACCCAAATACCAAAACAAAATACTGAATATTTAGAGAGACCACATCATAATATGACTATATGAGGGAAAATACAGTTCAAAGCATGGATTGAGGTTGGGATTAGATGAACAGTCTTTGAA
Organism: Vaccinium macrocarpon; assembly: GCA_022606695.1. Lineage (NCBI taxonomy): Eukaryota > Viridiplantae > Streptophyta > Magnoliopsida > Ericales > Ericaceae > Vaccinium > Vaccinium macrocarpon. The sequence goes on along the minus strand of CM040170.1, from coordinate 15,314,823 downwards.
CCAAAGCCAGTCGAAAATCCGAATTCAGATAAACAAATAGCTCTCAAGCAGGGGTGGACTAAGGGGGTGTTTGGCCTTTGCAATCCACCCAATTTTCTTCCTCTTTGTATTACACTTTTAATAGTAATTTTCTATAAAATTACTGAATAGTAGTCTCCGCAAACAAAGCTAAATCAGTAATACTCCGCATCCAAACAAACCAAGTTGCACGTGAGCTTGACTAGTTAAAGTCTCAACTCGACTCATTTAATTACGGAACCAAGCTTGAGATCGAGCTTTAAGACTCTTGTAATAGACGAGCTGAGCACAACATACTAAAGCTCGACAAAAAGAGCTCAACAGTTTTCATAGGCTTTAAACTCATTTGTAACAACTCATTTCATACTGAATCGAGCTTGAGATAGAGTTTTAAGACTCCTGTGGTAGACGAGCTGAACGCAACTTGCTAATCTTCGACAAAAAAAACTCAATGGTTTTTTATAGGTGTTAACCTCATTTATAACGACTTATTTCGCAGATAATCCGGTCTCAACTAATTACCGAGCTCGAGCTCAAAATTTAAGCTCATTTAATGAACATTCTTAGTTCAATCAATTTTCGTCGATTCGACTCATTTGCACCCTGATTCGCACCACTTCTTTTTGCTTTGCCCTGCAGGGAAACCGCGCCCGTTTAATCGCGTCCCCACTTAAAAACACGTACTACTACTACTACTACGTGTTGTTCGGGTTCCAATTACCTGTCCAATCTGTACGATACTCACCGTCTCCCTCAAGCTGCTTCTCTCTCTTCTCTCTTCCCTATCTGTGTCCGTGACCATTGGCCTCGGAGATTTGTCCATTCGACGTATGTGAAAACCAAGCAAAAGCCCGTCTATTCCCTTTCGCTTTCTCATCGATTCTCTTCCAAGGGGATCGATCAGATTTACTTTCAAACTGGAAAAAGAAAAATATGTAAGAATTCTTCTCCACTTTAGGATCTCTCTGTCATTTCTGCGTAAGAATTCTTCTCCACTTTGGGATCTCTCTGTCATTTCTCAAATAACATTATATTGTTCTCCCTGTGTGTGTGTGTGTTAATGGGTTTGGTTCTTTTTTCATGTGATTATTATTCGTTTTGTTTGAGACTTACATAGACCTCTCGGATCTCTGTTTTTCTAGGGTTTTTACTTATTGGGGTTGCTCTGGCTTGTGACGCTTGTGGTTTGGTTATGGGGTATTTTTCTTTTTAGAATAGAACAAATTGATTTCTGCATTGCCCATTTTGGGAAATTTATTAGTGCCTATCTAGGTTTCCAAGGTTTCTGATTGAAGAGTTTACCGTATTGATATGGGGTGTGCTTGCATTTTCCATTTTTGGGTTTTTATTTAATACCCACCATCCCAAGGTTTTGTAAGTGTCTGTAGGCTTGATATGAATGTATTATTGTAGTTTAATTGCAAGACAGCAGGATTTTGTGAAATTATCTGCTATGGTTTCTCTATGATTGCAAAAGGAACATTCATTTATGTGTTTTGATGTAATTGTAGTTTGTCTATGAGTTTGTAGGGTTTTTAGATTTCTGCTGATGGAGAAGGACAGCTCACTGAATTTATAGATTTGGTATGCATTTGGATGCACTTTCAAAGACCATCTTGTTTGTTTAGCGCTGCTGTCCTAGCTGTTTTGAGGGGTTTCTGAGTTTATTTATTGATTGGTAATGTCAATTAAAAACCTGAGGTTGATCTGGGACAACATTGGGTATCTATTTTTCCCTATTTGCGAGTACATGTCAATCTGTAGTTGTCATTGTAGCACCATGCCACCGTTCTTTTGGATACTTTTAACTCTGTGGAGTTTATCATTGAACCAGAAATGAAGTATTGAATACCCATTTGTAGTTTTATCTTTATATGAATCTGTACTTGTGGTTTTAATTAAACAGCAATATTTTGTGGAAATTTCTCAATTAGGGTTTCAATTCGGCTGAAAAATGAATAATTGATTCAATTTTTTGGTGTCATTGTAGTGTTTATAGGGTTTGGGGATTTTTGTTGATGGAAAAGGATAAGTTCCTGAACCATGGTGGCAGTTCACTGCCTCCATCAGGCCGGCATCATTCAGTCTTTTCGCCTTCTGGGAACAGTTCCTTGCCTCCCCTAGGATCTGGGGGAAATACAGAACAGGGTTATTTTGGTCATCATGGGATGCCTTCTGATTCTGCCCATTTTAGCCATGATATCAGCCGAATGCCTGATAACCCTCCCAAGAGGAATTTGGGACACCGCCGTGCCCATTCGGAGATTCTTACTCTTCCTGATGACATCAGCTTTGATAGTGATCTTGGTGTTGTGGGAGGCTTGGATGGACCTTCATTATCTGATGAGACTGAAGAAGATTTGCTTTCTATGTACCTTGATATGGATAAATTCAATTCTTCCTCTGCAACATCTGGCTTCCAAGTGGGTGAGTCATCTTTTGCTGCAGCCTCAGGATCTGCGCCAACTCCTCCAGCTGAGAATGTGGGTCCCGGCTCTAGTGAGAGGTCCAGAATTAGGCATCAGCACAGCCAGTCATTGGATGGATCGACGACTATAAAGCCGGAGATGCTAATGTCAGGTTCAGAAGACAACATGGGATCTGACTCAAAGAAAGCCGTTTCTGCTTCGAAGCTTGCTGAGCTTGCTCTGGTTGATCCAAAGCGTGCCAAGAGGTATTTTTTTTCCCTTCAAATAGTTTTCTATTTGGTTTGTTCCTGTTGATGTCTTTAATATTTTGTGTTTGAACTCCAAATAAGCTGAACAAAGTGATGATTTTATGTAATTTAGAAAGAGTAGGTAGAACATCGTTCTAAGTATTTGTCTTCTGTATTTTGGTTGTTTATTGGTTTCCTTCTTATGAGATTCCTGCATGTTAGTTTATTTTATTCCCTTCTGCATGGTTTACTAGTGTTTGCCCGTGCCTAAAGGCCCAAGTTTTGAACAGAGTTCAATTCGTTATCCTTCTCTAATATTGACCACCCCGCCAACCAAGTTGACTTCTCCCAGAAATAGTGTTTTTAAATAAGCTTTAAAAGAGATTTCATCTAATATAAGTAATTACGACACACACTAATTCAATGCAGCATTAAAAATTGTCCATAAAATACCACATTTGCTGTAATACCTTTAAATACCTATAGACATCTATATAATAAAGAAATTGTAATACCTTCAATGGCGGCATCGTAATGAGGAGGATTAACAAATAGATTGCCTCATTACAACACCGCATTGAAGCAATCTATTTGTAGTAATCCTTCTCAACTACATTGCATTTTCTGGCTAATCCTCTAGAAGTATACATAAACTACTAAATCATTTTAAAAGTTACATAATAAATAGACAATTTTAGTTTATACAATGTACCTTTTCTGATGTAGTGATTTTTCTACCGCTAAGTTTTTCAGTATTTTCTTTATTTACCTTAATTGGTGTGCACGGATAAGGCCTACGGTAGCTAGGACTGTCCAAAAAAATTGTGAACTGTGAATCTAGTCTAAACTGAACTGAACTGTACGTTTTGGATTGGATCCGTGGATTGATGGTCCGGACATGGATTAAAGAATTAGAAAACCGTGAAATACGGTTCGGTCTACAGATATTTATTATGAAACCGTGGATTAACTGAACCGGATTGTGATATATATATATATATATATGTATATATATGTATAGAAATCTTTGGTAAAGAACTATAACTTTATCTATTGTTATATATTATTTATAACTATTTACCATAGTGTGATAGTGTAACCATATAAAACCTAACGGGGGTGAAGTGTAATTTTATTACTTGGGGAAAAATATGTACACAATATACTTATATATGTTACTCCTTAGTCCCCTTTCATAATATTTTCAAGCAAACCCTAAAAACTCACAGCAGCGGCGCCTCCCCCCCTCTTTCTCTCTCATAGCCCTGTCTCTCCGACTTGCAAGCTTGCTGATCCAAAAGCTTTGTTTGAGATCTCGATACCAGAAGGTTTGATTGAAAAGCAGTAATCACTCATTTCTCCTAATTTATTCCCAAAATCTTTACATAATGCTTTGTTTTAGTGTTTGGAATTTGGTTGCTGAAAATAGAATATGATATGTAATGGTAGTGCTTGTTGGCTGCTGTTTTTATTTTATGGGCTTTGGATGCTTTAGTGTTTTTTTTTTTTTGTGGCTTTTTGGGTTGCATTCAGCATTTATGGAATGTAATCCGTGGATAAAACTGGTACTGAACCGTGACTCAAGGATTGGTTCGGAACCAGACCGTAGGACTTTTGGTCTGGACACGGATTACATTTTCTTAGAACCTTGACTCGCGGTTTGGTCCTCAGATTCAATGGAATCCAAACCAATCCGGACCGTGGATAGCCCCTAAGGTAGCCACTTCTTTTTGGCCTGTTGGAAACTTAGGCCGCCACCAAAGCCATGCACTCAGGAGAGGGTAAATAATGGGTATAGCAATTTACTATTTGGTTGTTGCTAAAGTGGGGAGAATTAATGAATGGATGCTTTGAATGAAACCAACTTAAAAGGGGAAAGATTAAAGGCAATCAACTTAAAAGGAAATATAGATGAGGAAATGTTAACAAAACTTGGAAATCAAATTCTCGTCCATATATTGCTACTATAGGTTATGGAAATCAAAGATTGTCCAATGAAACATTCTTAAGTTTCTGCAGTTCAAAAAAATAAAATAATGTGACATTTTTGTCAACGGAGGAATTATCGGATGGTTGGAGAGGTGCTCATGTTTTATTTTCCCTTTCTGTAAGAATAGGAAATGAAAAACCTTTATATGCCTTTTAAAATGTAATCAACCCATGTACGGGTAATCAATCTTTTTCTGTAATAATTAACCCATATAAATGTAATCAACTAAAAGTGGTAGTCAATTGAAAAGGAAATTGGTAGGAAACGTATAAAGGTAGTCAATAGGTAGGAATAGTAGGTTCGAATATTACAGAAGATTCTCTTGTGTCTTATCATAGAAGAATTGATCAGATGGCTTTTACTAACATGGAAAATTGATCTGATGATTGTAGAGGAAGCTGGGTATATATGGGTGGGCATTTTCTGTTGTGTTTTATTATATTTATTGTTTCATCCCTCATTTTGGTTTTCTATGTATTCCGTGGAATTGCAGTTGTAGCTATATGGAGCTTAATTTTTTAATTTTTTTTTCTGATTCATAGAATATGTCTTGTTATGGAATTGGATTAGTGGCAATCATTTGAAATTGCTTTTTGTGACCATTTTCTAGCAAAAATGGGGAAAACAATTCTCCCTCCATCTCGGAGCTCTCACATGTGTCTGAAATTTCTTTTTGCACATATGAATTGTAGAACTTGGGCATTTGTAAAGCAAGTAGGTGTGGTGGAAAACTGATTATCGTGCCTAGAAGTTTCCCTTTCATCTTCACCCCCTTCACTCGCAAGGATTGTGTCTAGAATTTGCTCCGTCATTTTCTACTGCCCTTTCACTTGCAACACCACTAAATCAGTAAATCCCCTTCCACCAGCAACAATGCCAAACAACCGTTAGACACCCCTCCCTATTACCCCATCACAACCAAAGCACTGCGGCTATTAATCACCACCCGTTTCCAGCACCACCCGCTTCCAGCACCACCTGCATGGACAATGAATGTGACAATTTATACTCATGGCCCAAACTCCCGCACCGGTGAAAAGTTAAACTTTAGTTCACCATTTTAGGGGCAGCTCTTCACCACATCTCAATCTGAGACTACTGAGATGAAACATGAAAGCTTGTGGGTGTAATGTTTCTTTTTCATGATTTCCCTGCTCCGGCTTTGGTGAATTCTCATTTTTTGGATGGAAAAGTATGCGTGAAAGTGCTGAATTTAAGATGTGAATGGGAAAAGAAAGTTGAGACTCGAGGCTTGTCTCTGAGCTAAGGATGGAGCCTGGATTTGTTGATAGCGGTCAAATGTTCAAAATCATATATTGTGCTTTGTTTTCCTGTTGACAAGGGAGGGAAAGGTTGTTAAGCTAAAATGTTGTTCAACAAGTAAATACCTGTGACGTTTTATTCTTTAATTCCTTGAAATTTTAACTGCAACAAAGAAATAAGAAGTTATGAATTACAAATGTAGAGATAGCTCACCTTTAATGACGCATAATGGTAAAAAAGAATTTTTTGTAATGCCTCTAGATGTGTTCTATATGAATAATCAGAAAATAATCCTTTTTCTGTCAGATGTTTTCCTTTCATAATAATTACATTCTAACAATATAATTCATAGATGTCTAGCCCTATAATGCCACTATTTGGAGCATATGGCTTACCGCGTTCCCGTTACATGCGACGGAACATTTCGTTTTGTAGGTAATACTCTAATAGTGATGTCAGCTGTACGAAGAATATAGATGTCACATCCAATTCTTAATATTTATGGGACATGCGCCTCAAGATTCTCTACTTATCCAAGGATGTGGACACAGAGGATAAACCATAATCTTAAAAAACTTGTTTTGGTGGTTTAATTACAGTGTTTCAAAAGTAAAAGGTAAGAATTGCAGTTGAAATTTTTGTTCCTGTAAAACCCCGGTTTCCAATCTATCAAGCAGGTTGTCTCAGATCTCCCCTCCCCCTGACTTCATTTCCTTCGAAGTTCGAACATGCTCTTTAGAATGGATGCCTCTTAGTTTTCTTGTTTTTCTTAGAGAGTGTTGATGCTTATTGCTTAAGGTTTTCTTGCTCCTTGTGTTTACTATATTTGATCTTTAGTTTGGGTTGCTTCTGGATACCATATTCAGAATTCAGATAGATATCAACAATAATATTGGTATTATGTTTTGCCATGTCCGTCTCTCAAATTATTGATAATTGTCGTCTCCTTTCTCTTATCTTTTTCTCTTCATCTCTATCCACAATCAACATTGATTTACACAGAGTCTTCGGTTCTTCCTCTCTATTCCTCCCCAGCTCTCCTTCGCCCACCATTGGAAAATCCAAATTTCTCACATCTTCTCTCTGAAAACTGATTTGGCTTCACAAAGTGTTGATTCCAATCTATCCCATGATTATTTGTTGATTCAATTCTGGAAATTGTAGAAACAAACCATAGATGTGTTGATTTACAAGTCCAAAGTTGAACCCACTTACCTAGAAGTGAATAGCAGTCTACTTGAAAAAATTAGATACATATAAATATTTGTTAGAGGTTGTATATGTGCGTAGACAAAAATACATAAAAACACACATGCATACATACAGAGTGGGATAGTGAATTTTAGCATATTAAGTAAGAAAGGAGTTAGAGAGGGAGGGGAGGGGCGGGGAGGGGAGGTCGGAGACTGTAAGGTTTTCACCGGGAGGGTGTAGGACAGCAGGATAAAATGGTTGAACATGGGTTTGACGGATAGTTAGGTTAGCATGTGACTTTTAAATATGGTGGCCCACAATTACTGTAACTTTAGGAGATGTGGCAGTGTACAATTGGTTGTCTGGACAACCCCATGTGATCGGCCCATCCGGATAAAACTTAACTCAATGAACCAAAACACCCTCATCTTCTATTAAGCTTAACCTAATTAGTCTACTTCAGCCTGCATATATGGACTAAACACGAAGATGAGTAGAGTACAAGACGAGAAAGAGAGAGTCCTAAATCTCTCTTCTTTGTTCTTTTTCTTCTTCCTTGTATATATTTGGAAATAGAATTGAGAAAATCGTCCTTAAGATTAGTGTGGAAGCTCCCATTCTATTTAGAAGTAGGGTCACGTCTTGAGAGCTCACCAATTTTAGAAGGATCCTACTACTAAGGGTGAAAGGCCTCGCCTTGCGCTTTTGCGTCTGAAAACTTTGATCTAATTTGAAATTTTATTGTTCTGAGTACTTGTGTCTGCTTGATTAATGATTATAGATGGTGCATAATTTTGGATCTTGCGGGATGATCTCTTTACCTTTACCATAGTTCTTTTTCCATTTTACGGTTTTTTTTGTCCATAGTCATTCTTTTGTTGTATATATTTTTTAAATCCTTTTATATTGTTTCTGAATTTCAGACTTCACCTGTATTATGGATGACTGATTTCTCATAGCTAATGAAATTGAACAATTGATATCATATTGCTTTTATTTTTTTATATGAAGAATTGACTCTTCTTTGGAGATGGTTAAGAGAGATCAATGTTTTCTTAGATGGTTTCAAGGAATATAGTGTTTTTTGGTGGCCGGGTGAGTCAAAATGTATGAATGAATTTGGTTTAGCCTTTGTTGAAGATGAGGAAAATTTGGAGATATAATAAATATACCAAATGAGTGTAAAGAAAAATGGGGCTAAAGAGTTCTTTTTTGGGTTCAAATAGAATAACTCTTTTCAGTTATAAGTTATGACCTTATACCACTCTATTTGTGCTACCTAGCTTGTGAACTTGTCTAGTTGATTGCGACCATCAAGGAGCTTTATGGAGAAGCTTTTTCCAGGCTTTAACATTTTGGAAATTCGAAAATTTGTTCTTTTATGTGTTGCATCTTGTTGTTGTTACTTATGATTTATCCATTATTTTGACAACATCATTTTGGCATGACAATATGTTAATAGTGTTGCACTAGCTGATTTGACTGCTCAGTATGTTTACATTTAAGAGAAGGGTATTTTTTGAGAACATTTGGAAACTGATGGCATTTTTGGGTTGGAGAAACATAACCTAGGATTAGGAACTGTCTATATGTGACAGTGTAATGCCACTCCCACTGCTCAAGGTTGCTATTCTGAAGTAACTTGCTAACCAGACCTCAGCTTCTTTGAGTAACCCAGGCTGACTAATTGAACAGTGCTTTGTATTTTAACAAGTTAGGAATGGATGCTGTGACGACCCAAATTTTTACGTCGCCTAAAAAGTACATAAACCTCAAGTGATACAATTGATGCGCCCTAAAACCTCGAAAGATATCCAAATTGTCTCCAAATTCCTTAAAAATTACATAATTCTCTGGACTTGGAAAAAAGACTAGACAAAGGATGATCCTCAAAATGCTCCTATTCGGCCTCCAGTAAATCTGTCTTCTATTTAATCCATCCTGAACCTGCCACAAAAATTACAGGGGAAGTATACAATAAATAGAATAATAGCTCAAAGACAATGAATTGGCTTAGTCGACGATATAACAGGATTTATTTTATTTACTGGTTATGCATTAGTCCAACACCTGTACCACCAACCTTTTATCAACATGATTTAAGACTTACAACTCACAACTGATGCAATGCACAACAAATCCGCATGCACACTAGGTGGCCCAAAATCCCAGTCCCATATTAATAATTCCACTTGAATTTTTTATTTTTTTTTATGTATTCTAGACTTTGCAACTTAAACTACAAAACATGGTCCTACTAAAAAGATTTAATCCTCGACCCTAACCCTCCAAGACTTAATTAACTCACACTAAATATATGGGTTGTTAAAGATGTGGTACTGATTGAAGGATTGATTGAACTACGTTAGTGGCATTTCGGATTTGATTTTTGTTCTATATTATCTATATGAGCAGCATATGATTTTTTCTTTCTACTCTATACTTCACATGTCCAAAGTCTGTTTTTCCCCCTATTCTATGCGTCACATAGAGAAAGTTTGTTACCTGCAAGTTCTCATTCTGTCTTTTTATAGGCTGTGTTGCATGCGTAGAGAGTTAGTTTATGTTATTTCACGTACTTGAATTTGATTGCTGGACTTGGGTATATTTCATGTTTTCTGGACTATATGTGTAGTCTCTTCGTCTTACAGAAAACTCCCGTTATCCTTTACTTTTAATCTTTTTTTTTTTTTTTTGCTTCTGTTACTGCATGGATGCTATGAAATGGTTGGCATCATACTAAAATGTTGGTGTTCTTTTACTGTACACATTAGAATTTGGGCGAATCGGCAATCAGCTGCTAGGTCAAAGGAAAGGAAGATGAGGTACATCTCTGAGCTTGAAAGGAAAGTTCAAACTCTGCAAACTGAAGCAACCTCGTTGTCTGCTCAATTGACCTTGTTACAGGTAGATTCTGTAATAACCGCTGAATATGTTCAAAATTCAGTTTTAGTGACTGGTTATACTGTTCATAAAGCTGAGCACATGATAGCATTTTTTTTTTCTTGTTTCATTTCTTTAAGGAGCATGTTTCTTTTAGGAACTGTCTCCTATGCACATCATTATAGTTTGGCGCTGAGCCACGTGACTATTTGGTTGTGTTTTTTCATGAACAGAGAGATACAACTGGTCTGAATGCGGAAAACAATGAACTGAAACTGCGTTTGCAAACATTGGAGCAACAGGTTCACTTGCAAGATGGTAAGGGTCTTTCCTAAACACATACGGGCAGCTGCATCTTATACTTGTTTTTTTCATACATTAGCTGTTTTATATTTAGTTGAAATTCTTGTGAAGGTGCAAGATCCTAGCCATTCAGCTATAGTTGGACAATTTATGGTGGTGAGTCAGTGACACACCCACATAAAATTCACACGGTCCTTTTATATTTAATAGCCATAGGAGATGAAACAAACTCATTCACCAAAGAGCCTTGAACCGCAGTTAATGACATTGATAGGTTCTGGTTTCTGTTGGTCCAGGGTCATGCAACAGAAATATAAATTTATACTCTTCCTGAATGTATGCCCTGTTCTTCCATTGAGTGTTGTGGCGCCAGTGAAACCAAAAGTTCTCCTGGCATTTTTTAAGGTCAGAGTCTGATGAAGTTTACATATAGCAACCAAATTTGAAGGAATAGGAAATTATGAGAGAGGATTCGATCTATTTCCGAAGTCCTCATTCTTGTAGTGGGTGAAGCTTTTGGAGCGTTCCTGCTTGTTAATAAAATTCCTGGTTGTTGCACTCTGAGAAGAGTTTACACATGATGGTTGAAAATGGTGCTTCCCCATAACAGGAATCATGTGGAAATATAATTGATATTTTTGTGATTTCCTTTTATAGCCTTGAATGAAGCACTGAAAGAGGAGATTCAGCATTTGAAAGTGCTGACTGGCCAAGGTATTCCGAATGGTGGACCAATGATGAACTTCCCTCCGTCTTTCGGAGGAAACCAGCAATTTTATCCCAACAATCACGCTATGCATACACTCATGGCTGCACAGCAGTTTCAGCAGCTTCAAATTCACCCCCAGAAGCAGCAGCAGCAGCAGCCGCCACACCACCATCACCAATTTCAACAGCAGCAGCAACTCCAACAATTTCAGCAGCAGCAACTCATTCACCAGGAGCAGCAGCAGCAGCAGGAGCAATACCTACGACAAACTGGGGAATCACAAAGGCGAGGTTCGGTGTCTTTTGCAGGCAAGAAAGAAAATGCTTCAGATATCACCAATTCTGCACCAAAGGATTGATTGCGGAGTAGAAATGGGCAAATTTGTCTTTTGTGAAGATTGAGCCATTCCATTCCCTTGGTTTTGGTAATGTTGTCAAATATGTCCGCAGTTCTCTGTTGATTAGATGCGTCCATGTAACTATTTTGTAGGCTGTCATACATCGGACTTCTTTCAAGATTGAGGGGGCTTATTTTGGACTGTAGTTTGTAGTCGAATTGTGGTAGTGATTTTATTCATATGTTTTAGTCGTTCTCTGAGACAGGTTTGTACCTTTCTGGGAATCTTTGGTGGTAGTCTCGTATTAAAATTTTGCCCCCTCTCTCTCTCTCTCTCTCTCTCTCTCTCGTTAGTAAAGTGGGTTTGTTCATTGTGGACGCTCGGTTTTTCGCGCGGGCACGATTGTCCACAGAGTTTGGTGAAGTTTGTTAAAAAGGGCAATCCGGTAAAAGAAAAATTTAGAGTTGCCACCCGGGGTTTAATTTTTGGAAAATGTTAGGTACCCGAGAAACCGTTTAGAAAAACAATGACTCTTGTGCCGCTGAAAAAAGGTTTGATCTGCAAAAAATAGAGATTTGGGTTCGGGAGCCAGGTTACCTACGGGGAAAATTTTGTTCGAAAAATGCACCCTGTGTGCCCGGAACATCCTGGTCTTTATTAAATTTTTGTGAGATTTTTCTAAAAACATTTTATTGAAAACTTTTAAAACACAAACAATATATCAATAAATGATGAGCTTAAAAGAGACAAATAGTAATAGTAAATCAAAATAACATGCAATCAAGCATATAAACGCAAGAAAATTAAGTAAGAGGGGGTTCAAGTGCAAGAACATGAAGTAAAGGGGGTAAACTACAATTTGACCCACTGGTTATAACAAAAAATAGAGCCTTGGGTTTCAGAAAATAGAGCATTTACCAGTAACACCGTGCAGTGTCTAACTGTACACCGCGTGGTGCCACAAAGATGCCTTACGGCGTATCTGTGCAACTTGTTTTCCGAAAATTCTCATTTTTTTTATCCGATTGGAACCAACTTTTGTTTTTGTGTAAAAACCAAGTTATTTATTGATAAAAGTTGGTTTGAAAAATGGTTTTGATGAAAGAATGTACCTCGTTTTTAAAGACAGCATCCCATGACAATGAATAATGTCGCGTGATACTTTCCTGAGAGGCAAGAACCTTGTTGAAACATCTCCGTTTGGGCTCAAGGAAGAGCTATGGAGCTCTCCTCAAGCTCGATGGAGACCCCCCCCTCAGAAGATTGTTGCGATTCAAAAACAAATGTTGTACCCTTGGAATAGAATTGAATGGGCGTAATTGGTTGGTTACGGAAGTGGGCATTGGACTTTCGGGTCCTTACAAAACTAGGTTTTGAAGAATGGGTAACGGGATTTTTTGAGGGAGTAATGTTATCATTGGGATATTTCAAATGGTTTGTACGGAGGAATTTGGTTTTCTCCATTTGGTACGATCCCGGTCGAGCTCCTCTCTGATCGAACTCTTGAAACTGGTGGACGACGTCGGATTTTATAGGCGAAGATGAGCAAGGTTCACACGCAAAGGAGCTTCCATCATTGCCGAATATCACCATTCGCCGAATATCATCATTGTTCTGAGCTGCTGGAGCTTCCTGGGAATCCTGTTGATGGGACAAAGGTGTCGTACGGCATCAAGGGTATACCGTAAGGTGCAAATAGAATTTCAAGCTGTACAGTTTCGAGTTTTGGGTCATATGGTGTAGGTAGGCTTGGGTTTTTGGTTCTTTTTGATCCATCCGTCTCAAGTATCCGTTCCAAGGTACATTTCACACATTCTTTTCTCATCATCGGGGATACACAAGTTATAAAGATTGGGGTATCTACACTGATTGAGTAGGGCTTGAGAGGAAATTCCAGTTTTACCTTTCAGTTGGCTCTCCTCTTCAGCTTTTCCGTCAAACTAACGTCGAAATTGGATGGAATGGACAAACTAAGTAGTTTTTACATGTTTAAAGGGGCAAATAAATGCAATTGATTGTTGAAGGGGAAAGTAAACATTTTTCAAATAGTTTAAGGGGCAAGTAAATTATTTACCTGTCTAAAAACCTATAGGTGTAGCAAGTTGTGAGGATGGAGAACATGGTAGGCAGGTGGCCAGACGGCCCAGACCTCATATCTACATTGCTTTTCTTTGAGTTTGTTTGCCATTTGATATATTTTTGTCATGTTAAAATGCATTTGATTTATACATTTGTGGAGGAATTTTTGGGGGAAAAGGTAATAATGTTGAGAAAACGAAAGGCAATTGAACTTTTCATATTTCCTTTTCATGAATCCCTTTACAAATCCTTTTGCTTAAAAATACTAAGGGGCAAATACCAGAAAGGCAGGAAGGGTGTGACCATACATACAACTTACTTTGCGAGTATTGAGGTGCAGCTGTTTTTTTCTGGGTAAATATATGAGGTGAAATTAGTTTATGATGGCTCCTCCATTTGTTTGATGAATTTTCAACAAATTCCTCATATAAAAACCTTATTCTTTTTTTATTTTTTTATATAAAAAATCAATGTAAATGGCTTTTCTTACAAAAAGTGGTGCAACTGTTTTTTTTCCTGACTTCATCGATCACCCAACAAGAGTTCACATAAAGCATTTGCAAGACTCTTCATGTCTGGTAGCATTGCTTTTCTACCAGCACAAGGATGTAACCAAATAGAAGTGCCCTCCTTCCCTCGGGCCTTCTCCTCCTCATCTCCTCCCCTTCCCGCCTCTCCCCATCCCTCCTCTCCTCTCCTTTTCTCTCTCTCCTCCTTTTTCTTTCTTTCCCCCTTATTTGTTGTTTTTTCCTCACAGTGTTTCTTGTGCCGCCAATTCATCTTTCCAAGGTTTGCCTCCCCTCTGGTTCGCCATCCACCTGCCGGGTATTGTTCTTGGGCGTAACCGGTTGGCTTAATGGCGAGGCGTGGCTTGGCGGCCAGTGGTGGCGTAGCCAGTGTCCCAGACGTCTACCACTCATGGGTGTATTCGGTTAGACCTAACGGCATGGTAGGGTCGTGCAGTAGGCGTAAGGATGGTTGGGGCTTGTTGATAGGGTTGAGTGTTTGCAGATGGAGGAGCCAAGGACAGTTTCTGTAGATGCTTGAAGTGCTTCGTTTTTGGGCTACAGTGCGGTAGCGGATGGTAGTGGGTTGGACCTCGTCTTCGGTTCCTCCAACCGTTTGTGGGGACCAAAGGCAGTTTCTCGGCGGGGTTTGCTGGGATCTCGAACGTATTTAGGACTTGTCGATGGCGTGTGATGTTCGTTTCTAGTGGCTTGTTGCTGTTTGTTGTTGTTTGGCAAGCTTTGGTCGTGGTGGTGGGGCCTGTTTGGTGGTAGCCAGCGGCTTAGAAGGCAGTGGTGTTTTGTGTTGGGCATGGCCCTTTTGGGTTGGGCTTAGCCCTTTTTGTGTTGTGTTGAATATTTGGGCTTGGGACCCTTTAGGTGTTCTTTGTTGTTTAGGCTAGCCTATGTTGTCTATGGGTTACTCTTCGGCTTGGCCTATGTTGTCTATGGGCTTGGCTTTTTTTATTTGGGTTGTTTTTTGATAGTTTTGGGTTGGCCCTATGTTGTCTATGGGTTGGTCTTTGGCTTGGCCTATGCTGTCTATTAGCTTTGCTGCTTAGTGTTTGAGATGGTTTTCATTGGATTGGGCTTTCTTTGCTAGATATGGGTTTTCTTACCCAGTCCTACGGGTGATGGTGATGGCTTGTTGTGCGTCGTGCCGACCTATGGGGTAGCAACAGGGGTATGTTCCCCGGGTTCTGACGTTCGTTGGTTGAGCTCATCTCTTCACTGGTTCCGTGCGGCGGCGGCGTAGGGTTTGATTTTGTGCTACTATTGTAAAATTTAGGGCGATGTTTGGCCCATGGGGTGTGGACTTTGACCCATTAGGTACGAGCTTTGGCTCTTGGGGTTCTTTGGTTCCTTGGCAATCGAGGATTGGGTGTCAGATTTGGCATTGAATCTTTTTATTTGATGTTGTCTCCTTCCTCTTTTTAGTCAATGTAACTTCTTCATTGATTAATAAAATCTTTTTGCCTTGAAACAAAGAAAAGAAAAGCAAAGAAGTGACAAGGAATTGCAATTCATAGCAATTCAGGATACAGTGTTTTGAAGGACTAGGATTTTATTGTTATAACATAATGCCGATTTTATTCGGCTTGAAACAAAATCCAAGCAAAAAGTCTACATGATCGAGTAGCCTGGGCCGCCGCCACCTTCTGGCACAGTCCATTCGATATTCTGCTTTGGGTCTTTGATATCGCAAGCCTGAAAAATAAAGCCCGATGAAGTATTAACTTCAGAAATAACAAGACTGCACAAGTAAGAAAGTCAAATAAGCATGTAAAAAATTAAACACACTTTCCTTAGATTTCATGTGAACTTTCCATAGTCTCAAAATTAAATTACTCTTGCCAGATACAACTTTTTGCCACGAGTACAAGGGAATGGAACATATCGAAATGATTCCTTAATAAGTGATGCATAATCAGACAACAAAAAACACCTAAATTTCTATAACCGCATTACAGGACCAAGACATTGTTGAAGCTTTAGATTACAAATTTACCTGCCGTCTTAGAAGCCTTACCATCTTGTATACTAAACATAAGAACCTGAAATTTTCCCCTCCTATTTGCAAAGCAATAGGAGCGTTTGGTTAATGAAATCTTCCCTCAAAGTGCTGCTTGGTATAGTGGAGGGAAGAATCCCTCCACATTTTTTCTCTTTCAACCTTTTTTCCGCTGAAGTAGAATCCCTTACAGTTTTTCCCCTAAGATCTAGATGCAGCCTTTAAGAACTAAATGAAGCTCGAGTTTCTAACTAGTCCAATTTTGTTAAAAGACGTCCTTATAGAAGAAAAACCGTACTTGCCATTGGTGATTAGTACGTTAAAGTCGGTCTAAAGAAATATAATGTCGGCTTGTCACATTAATTGATTTGGCTTAGGGTGCCACGTAACTTACTCAAGGACCAATAACTTGAATATTCCACCTTCCAATCATGGACTGCTCGTGAAACACATCTAGTACGGAAAACATCTTAAGCCACAGTTAAAGCAAGGTCAAAATTGTTGATTGAGTGCCTAAATGTCAACTCGTGAATTAGTGTCTCGAGATTTTGAAGGGTAATTCTTCCCCATACGCTGTAAGCATGCAGTGCATGTAAGTAAACCATTTCAGTTAAAACATTCTCAGAGGCAGATCTATTCATTTCTTCCACAGTGATGTTGACAATACCTTGCAGTGTAAGCAATTTTGAGCATTAATATGCAGCTTCAGCTGACCATTATCATCGGCGACGTACCTATATTACAGTTCCAGTAAAATGAATCAGAATCAGATTTAAGAGACTTCAAAAGCTGCTCAGAAAATACAATTGTTCTGAAGAAGCTTCTTACTCATATACACGTGCAGGGCAATATCTGGACTCAGGTCCACCATATTTCGGCAAGTTTACATGCTCAGGGATGCTTTGATTTCTCAATCGAAGATGAGGTGGCTGGTCGTGTTCATGATTTGTGTTGCTCCTAAATAAATAGACCAAAAAAAGAACATATTAATCACAAGAGAAAATGGAATAATGTACTTCCCATGAGATGGGTTAGCTAGGCTGGCTAATTGCCCTATGAAATCACTAATAGTATCAAGGACCTTCATGCTGTTCCACCAAACTTTTCTAAAGAGTAGTGATTTTCAGACTCCTTTTTTGTCTTTATTCATTGAATTTACAACATTATACTCTCCTTTGTTCACTTTTCCACATTAAAGGGCAATATTGAAAATTTACACCAATAAAAAAATTGCAAATGGTGAAAAATAAGTGTGAAAATCAATTCCCCTACAACATCCTGCTATAAAGTGTTTTCAGTTATATTTATATGGTTGAGAATTCCTCCGTGCCTCAGTGATGCCTTTGACATAAAGTAGAATATTACAACTCTTCGATATAAAGTAAAATCATTACAATTCCCAGGTTAGATAGTATGGCTTCACCATTCTTGTATCACAAGCTGAACTCTCCAATAGAAGCACAGGTCTCACAAGTTCTACCTTGCTAGTTTAATCCAAGCCCCAAGAAACATACCAGATTACAATGCTTCCATGTAGTAACACCACTGTGATCTTGGCCTGCCAAGATTTAATTCTCAAGGCCACATTGCCTCCACAAAGCATTAACTATAGAATCTTCAACTTTCAGGTAAACAGCGACAAAAGTTAGAGTGTGGTGAAAAGACACGAATGTAAACCTGTACAAAGAAGTTGGAACATCAAAAGATACAGTCCCATCTGGTTTTGGGTATTGAATAGGGGAGTGTAAGTGCGCCTCCTGCAAATTGAAGAGTTCACTGTTGAGTAAAAGGTAGTAAGCAAAATAAGCATATCTAGCCTTACTACATGCTGCACAGTCAGAGTAATAATACATCCGGGGGCAAATTTCACTAACCTCCCCTGAGGTTCCTGACACAAACAGATACCTCCCCTGAGGTTTCTGAAATAACACTGACCTCCCTTGCTTTTCTAAAACAGCAAAAAGTACCCCCCTGCCGTTAGTTTCAATGGATGGCGTTAACATTTGCGCGGAAACTACCAAAATACCCTTATTAATACACTTTTTTTTATCGGCCTTATTAATACACTTTAATACACTAAATTAATACACTTAATGCCAAAATTATCCTCATCTAATACTCCTACAACCAAACTCAATTGTTCCAACCTATTACTAAAATCTGCACTACTTTTACTACAAATTATGCCACCCTTTTTTGTAATATAATAAACATACATATTATTCTCTCTTTTTCCTTGCCTATATACATGCATTTTTTTCTTCCAATATCTAAAGTATTTTTTTACATATTCACTTTTTATTTGAATTGTGTAACAAACTTATATTTTATTTTTTCGATTTAATTGATGTCGTGAGCGACAATGAATTGGAAATTTGAACATCATCACGTAAAATAAAATGTTGCTATACATATATAGCGAAAATAAGCATGTATACATATATTATAAAAACATGAACAAAAATTGAGAAAAGTTTGAAAAGACAAAAAAAAAATACAAAACAAACAAGAGAACTTTTTTAACAAAGACAAACAAAAATTGCAAAAAGATTATTACGTCAAATTGCGCCTAAGTGAATAGGATAGTTGTGGTGCAATTTAAAAGACAAATATATATATATATATATATATATATATATATATATATATATATTATGGAGCATAAACTCTCTTTGCAATTATTTGCTTAATAAATACTACGAAATTGAGAACACAAAAAAAAATAATTATTATATTCCTTGAAAAGTAAAATCTAATAAAGTCCAAACAAGGCAAGTAACCCAATTTTTTGATGCATAATTTCGTCTTTAATGTGAATTTGATTCACACAAATCTATTTTTTTTATTTCATCGGTCGTTTTGTTTGCGACAAACAAAATATAAAAAAAAAACACTTGTTAAATTTTTTTTATTAATCATTGAAAAGGGTATTTTTGGTAGTTTTCGCGCAAATGTTAACGCCATCCATTGAAACTAACGGCAGGGGGTACTTTTTGCTGTTTTAGAAAAGCGAGGGAGGTCAGTGTTATTTCAGAAACCTCAAGGGAGGTATTTGTTTGTGTCAGGAACCTTAGGGGAGGTTAGTGAAATTTGCCCTACATCCGGGTTTTCAATGCCACAAATATGAGAACTTCTTGGTTAATTCTTCACGATGAGATCCAGATAGGGAGGGACAATGAAAAGATTTCCCCATCCCCAGCAATAGGAATCATGCATTCCACAGAAAACTCAATACTAACAATATGAACTTTTTTGGAACATTCCAAGAATTAAGTAAATGCACAAATCTTGAGTATTAGGTTCTCACATCTGTTGCTTCGTGATCAGGTTTGCCATGCTTCAGCGTCAATGGAAACCTTCCCTTGAATATGTAGCTGTGACATAGGAGCACCAGTTGATTTCATTTACTAAAAACAGAAGTACATATAACTGAAGTCATATGCAACTTGATTATGGTAGAGGTTGGTCTCTTACCGTTCTGAACCACTTAAAGCCAAACCAGGAAAAAGTCCATACTTGAAAGCCTACAAGAAGGAAAACCAATAACCTTAGCTAAATAAAATCCATCGCAATCTTCTCAATATAGAACACCGCATTGACCTATATGTTCCATCCAATCAACAGGTAGCCAGTTGCCTTTCCTTTATGACAAATCCAACCACCTCTCCTCCTTTACATTTTATCAGCAATTACAACATTAAATTACATGGGCTTGACTTTGATTACAAAGTGTATTTATCCCAGAACATATTATAAAGTTGGATATTATAACAATCTAACTTATTCAGCCCCTCAAAATCAATGTCATCTATATGTTCCCTGTTGCTCTGGTCATTACATGGCAAGAGAATAATTTGTCAGAAGGTCAATTAGCACCTCCAAGCGGGAAGTGAAAAACAACGAATAGATAGTAGAAAATTTAGAGAAACAGTTCAAAAAGTCGAAAGCAAATAGGCTGAAGTACGTACTGGTCGATAATTTCGAGCTCTGTAAAGTTCTTCCCATATCCATGAATTCCTCAAGTTGTTCCAGTACGCATCCATATTCAAATCTTCATGAAGTACATCAAATGCAGCTTCTGCTGCTAACATTCCTGCAAGAACAAAAACAGGCACTAAAATTACTTTTTGAATTTTCTTAATGTATTTCCTCATCTGGGCACTTGTATACATACAGGAGTTCTTGAATGGATTTTATGAGATAAAATGGGAAAGTTGATTTTAGTTAGTGTTTTATGGAGGGGTGATAAAATCACCTTGTTTTCCCAATAGATAAAATCTAGGTGATAAAATAGTTGTGGACCACTATGAGTTTAGAAAATGGTTGATAAAATCTAGTGTGATAAAATCTATTCGTAAAAGATGATGATAAAATCAAAGATGATAAAATCAAATAATCCATTCAAGAACTCCCCTTAAAGGAAATTCCAGCCAGAATTTTACCAACTGTAACAAGTAATATCAAAAAGTGTTTGTGTAATCATACAAACAGTGAAAGAGAAAGCGATGTGAGTGGCACCTGATTTCATGGCTGTATGCGTTCCCTTTATTTTTGGTACATTTAAAAAGCCAGCGGAGCACCCAATAATAGCTCCTCCCGGGTATACTGGATATGGAATAGACTGAAATTTAACTAGCATCACATTTATATTTGCATGATGTCCACCAACCAAATAGCTATATTGTCAAGGTATCATTATATGTGTACAATTCTAGAAAGAGAGGGAGAGACAAACGTATTTTCTCATTACCAGTAAAACAATTCTATATAGCAACATGTATACACAAGTAAAGGAACAATGACTACCCTTAGGAACTAAGTACATAACAAGTAAACCCCTATAACTTAACACTCCCTCTCAAGTTGGTGCAAAGATCTCTCTCAAGCCCAACTTGAACACAATGGGGTGAAAACTTTTACTACTTAGACCCTTAGTAAATACATCAACTAATTGGTCTTCAGATCTCACAAAAGGCATGCAAATCAAACCGTTGCTCAGCTTCTCCTTTTATAGAGCGTTTTGTCAATTTCAATATGCTTTGTTCGATCATGTTGGACAGGATTATGAGCAATGTTTATAGCAGCCTTATTATCATAGTAGAGCTTCATAGGACCACGATCAGGGAATCCCAAATCACGCAATAAGGTTTGGTGCCATAAAAGTTCGCAAACACCATGAGCCATAGCTTTGTACTCGGCCTCTGCACTAGATCTAGCTACCACAAACTGTTTCTTACTCCTCCAGGTAATCAAATTCCCTCCAAGGAAGGTGCAATAGCCAGAAGTAGATTGCCGATCATCAATAGAACCAGCCCAGTCTGCATCAGTGAAATCTTCCAATCTCAAGTGACCATGATTAGAGAACAAAACTCCTTTACCTGGGGCAGATTTAAGATACCTCAAGTTACGATAAACTGCATCAAGATGACTAGAATGAGGTTCATGTATGAACTGACTCACAACCCCCACCGCATAGGAGATATTTGATCTAGTGTGAGATAAGTATATTAGGCGACCCATAAGTCTCTGATATCTTTCCTCATCTGTAAGCTCACCCACATTGCTACCAAGATGATGGTTGGCCTCAATGGGAGAATCGGCTGGCTTACATCCCAACATACCAGTTTCTTCCAGGAGATCAAGGATGTACTTTCTTTGAGAAATAAAAATTCCTTTGTTAGATTTAGCCACCTCCATTCCAAGAAAGTACTTCATAGACCCCAAATCCTTAATCTCAAACTCTTGAGCAAGAAGAGCTTTAAGGATAACAATCTCATTCACATCATCACCTGTCATGATTACGTCATCCACATAAACAATAAGAATGACAATCTTACCATTACTTCTCTTGATGAACATAGTATGGTTAGCATGACTTTGCTTGTATTTAAACCTTAACATGGCTTTGAGAAACCTGTCAAACCATGCTCTAGGAGATTGCTTCAAGCCATAGAGTGCCTTCTTCAATCTACACACCTTTCCCTCGGTCTGAGATGAAGAAAAACCCGGTGGAATAACCATGTACACTTCCTCCTCTAATTCGCCATGGAGGAATGCTTCTTCACATCAAATTGGTGAAGAGGCCAATTTAAATTGGCAACACAAAAGAGTAGAATTCGCACAGAGTTCATCTTCGCTACAGGGGCAAACGTCTCCTCGTAGTCAATACCATAGGTTCGTGTGAAACCCTTGGCAACAAGTCTTGCCTTGTATCTCTCAAGTGTCGCATTAGCTTTGTGTTTCACAATGAACACCCATTTGCACCCCACGGATTTTTTCCCTCTTGGAAGTGATACTAGTTCCCAAGTGCCATTCTTTTTCAAAGCCGTCATCTCCTCTACCATAGCTCCTTTCCACTTGGGTATCATGAATGCATCCTGCCAATTCTGTGGAATAGGTATAGAAGAAAGAGACGAAACAAAAGCATAATGCGAAGGAGATAAACGGTCATAAGAAACAAACTGGGAGATGGAATGTTGAGTTCATGATCTAACTCCCTTTCTAAGAGTAACAAGAGCATTAAGATCATCAACAACAGTAGGAAGAGAATCATTACCAGATGAATTAGCTGAAGAGTCTGAAACTGGAGTAGGTGATGGAGATTGGCAAAGTGGCACTGCACATGTAGACCTGCCTTTATTCCTTCGAGAAAAAGTCTGCAGATTTGGCCTATCCAGTTTTTCACCAACATCATGTTGTACAAATTTATCTTTCTCCCCCTCACTATGACAAGGTAAAGGGTAAGACCACAACTCTGGAGTATGAAATGTCAACAACTCTTCTTCCATCATCTCTTCCTGTCTACCATTCCCCCCCTGAAGAGATGAAGTAGTCAGAGGATAAAAGGATTTTGTTTCCCAAAAATTGACATCCATGGAGACATACATTTTGCAAGAGTGCGGGTTATAGCATTTATAACCCTTCTGAGTGGGAGAATAGCCAAGGAAAATATGTTTGCGGGCTTTGGGATCCAGCTTACCACCTGAGTATTTAGGAGCATGGACAAAACACACAACCAAAGACTTTGGGTAGAAGAGATGAGACCCGAGAACAACCTAAGAGAAACTTAATCGGAGTTTGGAACTGAAAAATACTAGATGGCATGCGATTGATAAGAAAAGTTGCAGTAATGACAGCTTCGCCCCAAAAATGTTTAGCGACATTCATGGTGAAGAATAGAGAGTGAGCTACCTCAGCAAGATGGTGATTCTTGCGCTCGGCAACTCCATTTTATTGTGGAGTGCCAACACAAGAAGTCTGAAAAAGAACACTAGAGTCATTAATATATGCCTGAAAAGTCCCATCTATATACTCGGTCCCATTATCACTACGAATCACTTTAACATTAGCATTAAATTGAGTACGCACCATTTGGTGAAAAGATTTAAAACACGAAAAAACCTCATTTTTTGCATTTAGTAAATACACCCAGGTGACACGAGAATAACAGTCAATAAAGGTGAAAAACCAGCGATAACCAGACAGAGATGTGACAGGAGAAGGACCCCAAACATCAAAATGAATGACCATAAATTACGAATCACTTCTTTGATTGACCGGATTATAAAATGAGCGCTATGTTTCGCAAGCTCACAAGCTTCACAAAGGAACCGACTCTGAGAACATTGCTTAGCCAAACTAGGGAACAATTTTTCTAAAATCCCAAATGATGGATGACCCAATCTACGATGCCATTGATGTAACAAGGGAAGAGCAGAACCCGTATCTGCTGCAAGAGCTTGATCACATGACAAAGGTGGACAGACTGGATTAGGTTCAGACTCTAAAAAATAAAGGCCCCCATGAGCTTTACCACTGCCAATCATCCTTCCGGTATCCAGTTCTTAAAAGACACAATGAGTAGGGAAAAATGTTACATAGCAATTTAAGGATTGGGTAAGACTATTAACAGATAAAAGCTTAGTAGAAAAGTTGGGGACATGAAGCACTGAAGAAAGGGAAATTGTTGGAGAACAATTAATATAACCTTTCCCGGAAATAGAAGATAGAGAACCATTAGCAACTCTGACCTTATCCTTATCGGAACATGTAGAATAAGAGTCAAAGAAAGATGATCAATTTGTCATATGATCTGTTGCTCCAGAATCTATTATCCAAGGAGAATAGATGGAGGCAACAGAAGCACTAGCATGTATACCTCTGTGGGCAAAGAAATCAGTAGCTGTGGAAGGAGCGGTAGTAGATGGAGTATCAAGCCTTGCCAGAAGGCGCCTAAGAGTTTGTAACTCTCCTTGAGAAAAAACATCAACTTGGGCAGTTCTGAAAGCCGCCACCATATCGATAGAATACTAAAATGCCACACGAAGATGAAATAATGCTCCAAACTGTACGCCTTCAAAATTGGACCCAAAAAAACAGTCCTATATAGTATGAAACAGCACAAAATAGTGACACAACGTCAAACGGAGCAAAAACTTTACTCAACAGCTCCAATTGAGCCAACCCAATGGGTTTCAAAGACTTAACACCCTTCAAAAATGGTCAGAGGAGTAGTAACAGTGCTCAAAAGTGACCCAAAAGGTGATACCAAGCGTACTGATTGATAGTAGTGACGGAGAGTACCTAAAATAATCCAACCCAGTTGATTACCTAGTAACCCAGTACCTTTCGATCACAACTGAGGTTGTACGGTACATGTATGTGATCGCTAGAAGTTGTACAGTGCTCGCCGGAGACAAATCACAAGAACCCAGTCAATTTCGGGTGATGTAGAGGCTTAAACGAGACTACCCAGTTAATTTTGAAGATAACCGGAGACAATGAAGGCTAGAACAGGCTTACCGAAACAGATCTGACCCAAAAAACAATCAAACAATACCCAAACGATCAAACAATACCCTAATGGCACCTACACAGACGCCACCAAGCCTCGCCAGAGGTCGCCGGAGGCTGGGTAGTAGTCGTCGGAGTGAGGGATCTGTTGACTGGGTAGGATCGACAGTGAACAACGCTGCTCTTTGTAGTAGCGTGAAAAACTGTTGATGAACAATAGCGTGAAGAACACAACCTACTCGATCGACTATCTTGAGAAACACACCAGGACGATCGATTATGTAGGAGAGTCACTAACGTAAAGCTCTCTATCAAGCCCAACACATGATCAGTGCTCTAATACCATTTACAATTCTAGAGAGAGAGGGAGAGACAAACGTATTTTCTCATTACCAGTAAAACAACTCTATACAGCAACATGTATACACAGGTAAAGGAACAATGACTAAACTACCCTTAGGAACTAAGTACATAACAAGTAAACTCCTATAACTTAACAATATGAAATGAGAACAAGAAGTTGCCACCATGCATTTGTAACTTAATCAGCTGTACTGAACATATGATAAGTTTTCAACGTTTTTCAGTCTGGAACATTAAGTGCAAAGCTGTTCTATTCAAACAGCTACTAAAAGCTCTAATCTTAAAGTAAATTATCCTAGCAATTGGTGGGGCGAAAACGAAGAAAAATACAAGAGAATCTCTCATGCACCTGAAACCCGCCTTCATTCAATGTACGGGCACCATATTGGAGAACAGTTCCACCTTCAAGAAGACATTTGATTGATGGATGGTGTTTAAGTTTCTACACAAAGCAAATTAATGCACAAGACACTGAATTAGATAAAGCATGCTTGCATTCTGCATATCTACTTTGCACTCAAGGAGAAATACCAGACATAATATGGACTTGGAAAAATACACGAGTCAGAGGATTCTCCTAGATAGCAACTTAGGTGACTGAAGAAAGGTCCAAACAAAAAAGGTGCAAAGCTTGGAAATAATACAAGTCCTACAACTATGTCACATGTTTCATAAAAATCTGTGAGAGCAGGACAGCCTATTGTCCATCTTCATGTGAAAAAATGTCTTGACTGCTCTTTTTAAAGTTCACTATACGATTATCAATTAATGCCACTAACAAAACCTAATAGCAATATTGCCTTTCTGATAACTTTGGTATGTAATTCTACCCATGTATGTAAAATGAGACACACGTAAAGGTTACAGTTGCTCTAATCAACCCTATTTGTTGACAATACAGAACTCGGCAGATCAATGCTGCAGACTTAATGCTATGAAAGTACCCAAAGTTAAATGCTCAACTACACAAGACGAAATCATTAAGATAAGCAAGAAAAACTTTTCAGAAAATACGAAATAACAAAATTACATAAGAAAAGGTACCCCCGGTTCCCAAAAAAATTTATTTACATTTAAGGTAAGCAAAAAAATTATGTACCAGTAAGGAAAGATGATTAAGTACTTATTAGTATCTGAATAACTTGATTTTTTAACAATAGATTGAAAAATAGTGATTTAAGAAATAAATGGTTCAGATAAAAATACTAATATCTAAATGACTTTATTCTTTTCAAACAAAAAACACAACAATCAAGACAAAGCCAGATTTTACGTTTAACCATTCTCTTCATATTTTAACGAGCAACACACTACAAATAGTATTGGACTCCCATCGAACAACGCCACTCTGCCACTGGGTACCAAATACTAAATAAATAGTTCTTCTTGATTGATATTTAGGTCCATAGTGTTGGGTTGGGTTGAGTTGTTGAGGCAAATCTCTATTAAACCCTTTCTGGATTGGCCCGGCCCCGTAAAACATTTTCTGTGGCTTTTTTTGATTTTTGATTTTTTTTAATTTTTTATCCTTGTAGCAATAAAAAAATATGTATTGGTATTTGTTATTTGTCTAGCATTTTCTATTTCCAAGCAAATACTACATTATACGAAGGTTAATTAGATTTTAAAATGTTTTCTAGATGAGGATTTAGCCAGCCCTACGAATGTGCACCCCCAATTTTTGGCCTTCAATTGAGCACCAACACCCAAGAATAATTGTCGTTATTGCCTACAACAAACTATTAACTAAATTCCACAAACTTGTTCACCTCAAATAACCAAGGTACCTTTACAATTTAAATAGAGCATTTAAAAGCACCCTTAGACTATTGGCACGTTGTCTCTTAAACATCTGAACTATTGACATTACTAGTTAAACATGCCAACTATCTGAATTTGATAATCACGTCACAAATTATGAGAACCATAACCCTAAAAATATTCCAAAGAACTTCATCAACTATTAACTCCTTTCTACTGAACACCTATTTTTTTTTTTGAACTTTATAATTAAACACTCGAACACCATCAATACCACCGACTCTTCGCCAACCATACTACAACATTCTGGCTCTGGAAAGTTCACAATGTCTCTTTGATCTGGATCACCTTCCTTTGACGTCTCTAGGGTCAATTGTAGTAGCTATAAGGAGACCCGGATTTACTATAAAAGTTGCTTTATAATATGAGTGGCTATATATTCATGGTGAGAGAATCCAAAAACAAGGATGCTTTTTTATCAACAAAGAGAACAAAATCAAACATGGATTATTGATTCACGTGAAGGTTGGTCCACATTAAATGCATAACTTTTTTTTTCTTTTTTCATTGCATTGGAAATTCAAATTCAATGTATAATTGAACCTTAAAAAAAACACTTTCAGTTGTACCTGGAACTCCTCGTATGGATTCAAGAAAGGGTTGTGGTAATTCAAAGCAACAACAAGGCCAATAGAAACCTGTATATCCAAGAAGGTAAAAAGTTTAGCTGCCAAAATCAGAGCTCCAACGAGCGCAAATAAATGGGAAAATAATATAATAAATATAGATGTCCATGTTACTTTGCCTCATATCTTATGAAGCCAACAAGGTTGATCCTGCCATAGCATGAGACACTAATGTAGTTTGGTTCTAGTTCCTAAAAGATGCTGGTTATTTGTTTTTAAAGACATAGGGTTATTGAGAAACTACTGCATAAAGTTTTACAAGTTCAAGACAGACATCTAGTAAGTAGTATGTCAGGCATTCTTCTAAAAGGGTTCTATAAAATTTCTTCATCATAGGCTTCAAGTTATTAGTTTGTACCTTGCTTTGGTTACTTAGTCATCAAAATTGATAAGTTTTGTGATATTTTACTGATTTAGTAGGACCCAAAGATTACCCTTGAACTATTCTCATTATTACCCAAAGATTACTTCTAATACATAAATTATTCTCAATAGAAATTCTTATAGAATGCACGAGCGGAAAAGAAAAATAATATCAGGCCAAAAATCTTAAATTCAAGCTTAAACATCAAAACTTCATTGGTCCTATATCATTCAACATATTTCTTACTGGAGACCGGGCACACAAATGCGTGTGTGAGTCAAACTTTGACAAAAAAATATGCACAGTACTTTCAGCTTATTGTTTGATCGTTTATAGTGGAGCATGTTAACCTTTTGTGAGAGATAAAACAACAATTAAATAAGCATCACACCAATTGAATTGTGTATAACAATTTCTACACAATACCTTTATAAATTACACATAATAGAATCAATTGAATTTTCTATAGCGAGCCTAAATTTTTACGATGCGTATGCATGTTATTCTAAGAAGACGGAATAATTTTAAATTTGAATTAATATTTTGTGAGATCACACGCCTGAATACCAAAATAAAAATTGAGTCATTTTATGCCATCTAATCTGAGCGGAATTTCGTAGGACAGAATATGGCTAGTCATTGAATTTTAGATCTTTTTTTTTTTTTTGTCAGTATCCAAAAATCCCCTTAATTTGAGTGCTAGCTAAGTTGAACCACTTGGGGTATTAATCCAGAGGGGTACCACATACGCGAGGTTACGGATTTGAAACTCAATTCTCTATTGAGTAGCAGTTGACGGAATTAAAAGCCGCATGGGTTCAATTAGGGAGAAAGATAAGAGCGTAAACCAAAATGAAGTAGGTGACAGTTAACATAAAAAATAACACGTTAATTTTTCTTGAATTGATCCTAGTTAAACCGGAGAGAGACTACAAACTTTATACATTAAACTATGGCCGAATCATATTAGGATTGTTTTGATGAGGAATTGAAAGTACAACACACCTTATACAATCCAATATGAAGCATCAATTCACAACAAAACCATATGCTTATCACAGGCTGATACGGATAAATTATAAGTAGCCGAAGAGTGTTTTTTGGAAAGCAACGACGGACGTTTCCCGGGAAGAGATGAATTGGGAAAGCGGGTTTTAATTTGTTGCATTGTAGGAGTTTATAACTGAAGGTGGCAGTTATGTGGACTCGTGGAGTGTTTTGTGGGAGGCGAGTTTTGACATTTTTCACCCTTATGGTTATTGGGTTGGGTAATGTAAGCTTTGTCAGATGGAATTAGGGGTTTTATCGTGGCAGTTTAGGCATTCCAAAAGTTGACACAATAACAAAAAGTGGAGACACCATACTGGTGCTCTCCCTTTCTATATTAGAATAGATGCCTTTTCTTTTCTTTTCTTTTTTTTTTTTCTACTTATGGGTAGTTTAGTCCTTGGGGGATGATTTCTTTCTTGTTCTGGGTTATAATGCATAACCATTAGGTTTACCGTTTTGTTAATCAAAATACTGGCACCATTAGGACTCTTCTAGTTGTTCAGTTATCATCATAGAGGTCATCAGTTCAAGTCTCTCTGTTTGCCTTCTGCTTCTCCACTTTATATCTTGTTACAAGTGCTATCTATAAATACTTGTATCTTCACGTGCAATACGGGTTTGCACAGGAGGGAGGGTATTGAATAGCTTGACATATAGTGTTGGACCCATTTCCTAACAGCTTAAGCTCTTGGAATAATTGGTAAGAAGTCTTAGAAATAGTGAACACGATCTCCTGTCAAACAAACAACCAAACAATAAAATGCAGAATTTATGGTCTCCGAAAAAACTTTCCTAGTTTAACTCACTCCATCATTCCACTACTTCACATTATGCTTCTTGAGCAAAAAAATCTTCAGTTTAGAGACGAAACATCCTTTTTTTACCTAAGAAACATAGAGAGAAATAGAGTGACAAGAAAAAACATGAAAAAACAAGAAAAGCTAAATAATACTACATTCCGAACTAATACAGGTAAATCCCTCAGTGGAAAATGATACCTGCCTATCCTTCATATGGTACAGAAAGGATCCCCCATAGGTCTTGTTATCCAAAGGCCAACCCAGGGTGTGTAGAACACAACCAGGTTCATGTTTGCTTGCATCAATTTCCCACACCTAAGAGAATCCCACATCAGAAAGAAAGTACAAGCTAGAAAAACCATGGTGATACATTTAGTTGGCCAGTCAAAGATTACTAATAGCAGTGAGACATCACGGAGGAACACCCATTTCATACAGAACATCTAGTCCTTCAAGTAGGTACAAGGCTCTTCATCAATTCATCACGCATTTAGGGAAAATTTATACTAAAAGATGTACCGCATGACTGCTCTTCTATTATTAACCAACTAGTAATTAGTGTACAACATAGTTAGAACAAGTTGGGGGAGTGGCGAATTAATTCTGGACCTGCATGATCTCCAGCTCCAATTGCAAAGAAGAAATTAAGAAAAAATGTAACTCACAACGCAAAAGATTAACCAAAGACAAGAAGACTACCTCTTTAATTCCCAAAGCATAAGTTTGATGTTGCCCCTGCACCTTCTCCCTCAAGTTGTATTTTTTAATTATTTTCTGCATCATAGAAAACAAAAGAAAATCCTGATTACAGAGCAAAAGATCGAAAAGAAAACCACAAGTAAAACTGCACGCATAAGAGAGAATCTCTTTAAACCTCTGATAATGACCCTCGGCATCCTTCGCCAAGAAGTGTAAGGCGGCCTGTATGAGAGAGTTTTATTAGGTCCAAGAGGTAAGTGATTAATAAAAACCTCGCAAACTCAGACAATCTTAGCAAGTATTTTCAGAATGAATCCAGTCGTAAGTCATTCATTTATTTGTTTTTTTTCAGAACAAATTTGATTTTTATTGTTGGGGGAAAGTGAAACACGTTTGGGTAGGTCCAAAATGAGGAATTCTAAGCATCATGTACCATTAGTTAGAAGCAAATGTCAGGCACTTGAATCCATTTCCCCCACCCAGCTCGCCGATAGCTTCTACCTAATTTAATATGCAGCGTAGGTTTCCCGTTATTATTAATCCCAGGTTTTAAAAAAATGATTACGTACAAGTAGTGAAAGCTCTTCCCTTGGACCCACCTCGATTAAGCACAAGACCTAGTGTGGCCACCAGGGAAGTGGTGAGACTTGGAGCATTTGGAAAAGGACGCGAATAAGGATGTACTGATGTTCAAAACCCTCGTGAGGTGAGGAACTATAAATGTCGGGAGATTGTAACATAACATCCCAGCTCAAAGTTTACATTGGGTATGTAATAAATGATGTAAGCTACTACTAGTAACTTGACTTGACACGATAAGAAATAATATGAATGAAGCAGTTTGAGAGAGTAAAAAAAGAAGGAAACAAATACAACCTATCAATAACTACTACTCCAGGAAGAAAAAACAAGTACGCAGATGCACATAAAGGAAGTAATTGGACTTGCCTTTCAATTCTACACCACGTTGGAAATTATCCCTTCTCGAACCATCTTTGGCGATTCCCATGTCATTAGTTGCAACGCCAATAACCTTGTCATCAGCATCATACAAAATCTGCAAAATTGAAATACTTTGTTAGTAATGCAAGACGTCTGAATAAGTCGAGCATTAAACGTGTGAACCAAATGCAGAAGCACCTCACTAGCAGCAAAGCCTGGGTACACTTCAACCCCCAATTCTTCAGCTTTCTCTCCCAACCAGTGTACTAATTGACTCAAACTGCATCAGGCAGGCTACAATAGTAAAATGCACTAAAATGCTGCCCCCGCTAAAAGGTGAAAAACAATATGCAGTTGCTGAACACAACCAAAATTCCGCGACATCCCTACCAAAAGAGAAACCCCAACTTCGAGCAAGGAGGGGGTCAAGCTTTTCCATCCGATAAACTTTTCCATCTCATATGTTGCCATATGAGTACCGGGTACTAGTACAGGATGGGTACTTCAATGGGTATATGCCTTTGTTCTTTTTGTTTTCTTATGAGCTAGACACTTAATATTAATAACTATTTTTTTCCTTCGAATTCTTATTTCCTAATTTTTTAAAATTGTCTTTACTATACTTTCTTATATTCCAAAAGAACTACTAATTTGAAGTATCCAAAAAAAAAAAAAAAAGAGTGGCAGAAATTTTATTTTAATAGGTGGAGGTGAGGAATCCATGAATGAAAAATGTCACGCTTCTCTTCGGAGTTACATTACAGAATATATTAAGAATGGAATGAGTTTTGACTACAAGAAAGTAATAAAATATAGAAAGAGGGATTAGCAGATTACCAAATTTCCATAGAGAACATGATTTTTTATATAAAGTCCAAGGCAAATTGCTTACATTTTTTAGAGGGCACATCAAATCGTGTCTAAGAAGGTAGATAAATGCTAGAGGTTTGCCATGGAATCAAAATGAAGTGCTCTTGCATTTGTGGCTAAAATTTTGGTTTTTATTTGAGATATACAAAGTGCAGTTCTATTTATTATAGACATAAATCAAAGACATACCCATCTGAAACCGCTTGTATTTTTAGGTTTGCCCATATCGCCGTACCCTTGTGTTTCATAGCCCTAACTTCAAAAATGTCTAGTTTCCAGCTTAGATATAGTGCACATAACCCGTATTGTCTCGATATAAGAAAAACCAAAATAACTAACTTTAAAAAGGACACAAGGCAGAACAGAAAACTTTATTTATTTATTTTTGTTGTTGTTGTTGTCTCTTTTCTATGTTGGTTAACTCCAGTGAGAGACCACTAGACCATAAATTAATCTTCCTCCTTCCTTGCATCTTCCCCCCCAAGCAAGATGCATAACCGAGGTCCCTACTAGGATCAATCCTGCATCTTCAATTTCGAATATAATAGAAGACACAAACAAGCAAATAGCTAGAGGTATCCACAAGTCACATGTTGGAAGCAACATGAAACTTTCAAAGCTAAAGGTTCAATGAAAGAAAATGACGGAAAATGTTCCAAAACAATTGGCAGGTCAAAAAGTTTAGAAACAAGTCTGTTCTCATTCATGCTTTGTGATAACCTGGGGCAGCATAAGGGTACCTTATAACATAGTTTCCTTTGTTGTCAAAAGGACTTGGAAAGGAAATTGCACGATTCTTGGTGAGTAACCAAAACTTATCTGAAGAAACAGGGACATCTATGGGTGCCTACAAAATATCAGAAAAAACATTATTGAAAGGGAAAAGATACAACAATACATGTGAGCTTACAAACAAAATATTACTCCAAAACCAACAAAATATTGCTCCAAAACCAGACTAAAATTATGATTTATAGTTTCTAGTAGAAAAGAGTAGGCAGGCATGTAACTTTCCAGGTCACGTATATATACCATATAACTTTTTGTTAAGCGAGCAAGAATATTAAAAAAGCACCAAGGTGGTGCAACACTTGTATGATTAAAGAGCAACCCATAATAAAACTCACTTTAGAGCTTCAACAGCTATAGATATACAGAGAGGTAAGACTAGCATATGCAGAACACCATATGAGAACATAACTAGGAGAGTCATAAAACTCCACCCCTGGAAAGTTGGGCAATTTATCTGATTGGGCTTTCGCCAACGGACAGATCATACTTTATAAGTTTATCAAATGAATTTTTAGGTTATGGCTACCTGTATTTTTAAAAATAAATAAAAAAAAACTATTATAACAATCATATAATTTAAGTTCTCGTGTTGCCACTATACAGAGATTTTTTTTGGGTGAAAATTACATCCTAGCTGATCCATACCGTCAAGTAAATAGTGCTACAAATGGTTTTCCTTTGACCATGTGTTCAATACACACTGACGTACTGCAATTAAAAACGAGAAACTAGAAAGCAAAGAAAGAAGTACCCCTTCCTGCTTCCATTGCGGTAGTAGTTCATCCAGTGCCCGAGGTTCGAATACATTACCCGATAAGATATGAGTACCTATAATCAATTAATCACAACGAATTAAAGGTCAAAAACAAGGAAATGTTATTACTTACTACTGAAGAACTTTGGGTCTGGAACTTTCCATTTTAAGCCAAGAGCATTACCATATAAAGCTGCTTTGCTTGGATGACATTTCTGGCAATGCCTATTCATCAGTGTTTGCTAAATTGTGACTTCAGTTATTTTGCTAAGTTGTGAGGTCAAGTGTTGCTCTCTATGCTAAATGAGCAACTTGCCACAAGATTCAAAGAAGTATTCCAGGTATGGTGCTGCTAGTGTGGAATTATAAGTAGATTTCAACAGCTATACCATTTTTTAGCTTAATAGAAAAGTACAATCACATTGTTAATTGGAATCTGCTTGTCCGAACATCTGATTCAATTTTCTCTATTGGCTTTTATGTTAGATCTCGATACTATTCTTTTTCTTTAACCACTGGATTATCATACCTTGTCATAGGGGAAAAAATGAAAAGAAAAGAAGGTACAATTTTACGAAATAGTTTCATATTAATCCCCGGTAGAACTACTCAAATGAAAATTTGTATCTGAACACTTCAACTCGATTTTACTCTATTTAGGCCATACCTATCTACTTTTCGAATTCCTGACACAAATTTATCTGCTCCTCTCTTTTAAAACCCCATCTGCAACCAAACACTATAGCAGCATTATTATGATTATTCTCTTACCACAACAAACCAAGTTCAATTCAACTTCACTTCAGTTAACATCAGATTTCACCCTAAAACAATTTGATAATCTAAGATATTGCCACGCAAATACATACGTTCACATATCTCCTTTCTTCTTTTGTTGCCCATCCATCCCAGCATTTAGTCCGAGCTACATAAACCTCCTATCCAATCTTAAGAACTGAATAGAGCTGCAACAATTTTATAATATTGTCTTCGTTACTTTTAGTTTCAATTCCCTGAATCATGTTTTAGGGACATAAATGGTTACGGGATTCGTAAAGAGATCCACACTGCTAATTGGAACAAACTTACACAGAAGAGATTTCTTCAAGGGAAAAATACATATAACAAAAACTCTCAATGTTTCTGCCAACAGAGACATAAATGGTTACGGGATTCGTAAAGAGATCCACACTGCTAATTGGAACAAACTTACACAGAAGAGATTTCTTCAAGGCAAAAATACGGATAACAAAAACTCTCAAAGTTTCTGCCAACAGAGATGTAACAAAAATAACATTCAAGAACGGGATTATTTTGAACTATCAATCACAGGATGACAGCATAGCCCACTTAATTCAATAGTTTGAACTCCTTTCATTTCTATTCATAACTCAATATCCACTTGCAGATTTAAATGAGTCATGAGACGCTATTAGGCAATACAAGATTTCTGGGACAAGACAAAACATGAGCAAACCATACACCAAGAACTCAGTTGAGGATCAAGGAAGCATACCCACTTCGGCACCTTTCTCAACAACACAAACCGATAAATCGACATCCTTTTCGCGACACAATTGCTTCAACCTTATAGCAGCGGATAGCCCAGCAGGTCCAGCTCCAACAATAACAACATCATAATTCATTACCTCTCTATCTGATTCACTGCAGAAAGTCCTCACACCACCTACCAAACTCCAAACCCTCATAAACCCAACTCCATTTCCGTTAAAATTTCCAACCTTTTTCCAATTCAGCGAATATCCAGATGAGAAAACCTGGTTTACGGGATTTTCATAAGCGTAGAACTGCGTTTTTTGGCCGGATTGGGGGCAGAACCGGAACCCAGGTGGAGTGAATGGGTTGGGAGTGATTTGGGTATCTGAGGTATGAGTTGAAGAGTGATGGGTAGTTGAGCAAGTAAAGAGGGAAGAATAAGGAGAAGGTACTGATCTGGTTTTGGAGTTACAGAGGAGACGAAGCATTATTTGTTGGGTGGGAGGATGTGGTCGCGACTCTGCTAAGTCCGGTGCGCGAAGAAGAGAGTTCTATTGAAGGGGGGAAAAACACAGTACTCTGTACGTCCCAATTTATTTCCCCTTTGGGTTTTATTTATTGAAGGCATGTAAAAATTTTGTATTAATTTTTTCATTTTACCTTTAAATTCAGTTAATAGTTAATATTACAGTAATCAAATTTATGAGACTAATTTATTATATGAAAGTCAAAATATATTCAACATGAATCTTGTTTGATAGATATCAATTAGTTTTATTATACAAAAATTTCAAAATCATAAAAACCGTTATAAAATAAAAGATAATAGATTAGCCAATTAAGATGAGAAAAAATATTTTTTAAGGGAAAAATTGAAAAGTGGCCCTATTTTGATGGATGTTTTTAGAAGTAGGACAAATATTTTAAGACATCCCAAAATAAAAAGAAGGACTAAGAAATTGGGACGGAGAGAGTACTATGAATAAAAGTTATAGTCTTATCTCCTATCTATTTTCCCTAGTCATTTATTTTTTTATTCCGCAAATATATATACTCTCTCCGTTCCAATTTTATAGTCCATTTTGGGAGTCCGTGTCACTTTTCAAAGTTTTATATCTTATAATCTATAATGTTTTAGGTGATTTTGAACACTTTATTTTCTAGATTAAATCAAGATCTATCAAACAAGATCTATATTGCATATAAGATATATTACCGATTGAAAAATATAATCGTTTTTTTATCCGGTTAGGATAGAACAAGGGACTATAAAATTGGGACGGAGGGAGTATTTACTAGCGTTAACCCATGTTAGCATTAATCATGTCTTATAAATTTGAATTTTGTCAAAAAGTGCATATTAAGACACTTCCAATAAGGGACCCTTATATAAAAATACCATGCGGACCTATCCTTTTTTTGTGTTTCCGGACCAAATTTTGACGATCTGAACCGTTCAATGTTTTTAAAATGCATTTTAGCGTTTTTAACTAAAACTGATCGGATGAAGCCCTTTCATGTATTTTTTTTGGATGAATCCTCATGAAGGTCCTTAAAAATGCATTTTAAAAACATTGAACGGTTCGGATTGTCAAAATTGGGCTCGGAAAGGTGAGGTCCGCATTTTAACTTAGATAAGGGTCCCTTATTGGAATTTCTTTCTTATTCACCATATCTAACAAAAATCGTACTAAATTAAATTTCAAAAATGATGTGTGTAAGGAAGATTTGCAAATAATCATGCAGAGAAGGCCCTACGGGGCTTAGCACGGATTTCGAACGGCTGATCTGAGCTGCTCAAAAATTTTAAAAATACATTTCAAGTGGGTTTGCGAGAAACCAGCTCCATCTAATATGTCTGGATGCTTGAACCAACTTTCATTTTTGAATGACTTGGATAAAAAAAAGAAAAATTGAAATTTTGGATCGAGCATCTACACATATCGGATGGAGCTGGTTTCTTACGAGCCCACTCGAAATGTGTTTCTAAAATTTTTGAGTAGCTTGACTTAGCCGTTCGGGATCCATACTGGGCCCCGCAAGACCTCTCCTATGTGATTCTCTGCAAATTTTTTCCTTGCATATAGCATTGCTGTACCTATTCTTTTTGTTTTTTTTTTTTTACCCCGTGCACGGATGGATCATGGCTCGTGGAAGTCATCTCTTATCAACACACTTGTATATAAAGAACCACGGTGGTAGGAGATGGATGGTCGCTTGCCACCTTGGGTTCAATGACTAATATGCCCCATCTGTGATGTTTAATAGTCTGTGTTACAATGAGAGGTATTGGTGTCATTTCGGGTACATGATAAAAAAGACCAAAAAAGGTAAAGGTATAAAAGCAGTCCTAAAGTCAGTTTCTACTTTCTGGAGTACTGGGGAACCCTCTTTCCCTCTTCTTTGTCGGCAAGTTAAAATCAAATTGCTCCAGTACTGCAGAACCCTCTTTCCTCTCTTCTTTGTCGGCAAGCAACGTCGAATTGTACGGTTGGGACTGTAGAAACGACACCCAATATATATACTGCTGCGTATGTGATTATTACTCACCGACTTCTCTCTTTTCTCGCTTTCCTGGAAAGAGGACCATTTGCTGAAGGATAGAGAGAACCACTGGTTTCATTGTTGAGCTGCGTTTTGTGATTCTTTGTTAGGAATTTTTTTTTTGTTTTTTGTTGGATTTGCTACTTTTTTTTTCTAAATTTCATTTTCTTTTGTGATTTCAGTATGAAGTTGTTTGTGGTTGCATCAAATACCGAAGGAGAGAAGAAATCGATTAACCATAGTTTTTATTCGCGACTTCTGTAGAGGTAATTTCTTCTCAATTGATTTTGTGCTATTATGTTAGGGGTATTTCCTTCTGTTTCCTTGCAAGTTTTATCATTATTAATTTGTTTTGGCTTTGTATTGGGGTTTTTCTTGGTATTCGATTTTGGTTGCTCCTTTGTAGAAATTATAGTCGATTTCACCAATGCTTGTGTGTTTATTATCTCCTCTGGAGTTCTTTAACTCCCTGATGAAGGGGCTTCTTATCTCTTCAAATTGACAGCCACCTGGTTAGTTTTGTACCCTTTTCTTAATTATAATAGAGGATAAAATACTACATTTTTTATACCCAAATGAGTTAGTATCTACAATTTGTTAAAGTAGTATGTATAATTTCAAATTATGTTCCTTAAGAATGAAGCCCTCCTCTAAAATTAGTTCCCCAACAAGTGTTTGATTATAAGCTTGAATGAATTTCGCCCTTAAATTGTATTAGCAAAACACCCAAAATAGTAGTGGAAAGATAGATTAATTGCCAAAAAAAAGTCCTAATGATGTTATTTTACTAAAAATTCAAAGTCCCTTTTGTGGTGGGAACACGAGGCGATGAGTTACGCTTAATAAGCTGATGTTACCAATATGGTGAAAATGATCATATTTCAATTGATTGTTAGAACTTCGTTTGCTGAATTGCTAGATAGTTTGAGCATACTGTAAGTTTGTTAGCTGTATGACGAAGATGTATTATTTTTGGTGAAAAAGGAAACAGTTCATGAAGTGTATATATACACATATATCTTTCTATATTCAAGTTTCTTGTCAAATGGAAATCTTTCCCTAGATATAAAATGATCTATCATTTTTGGCCTTTCATTCTAATCATGCAAATTGATATCTTTCTAAAGCAAGTACCAAGTTTAGATGGAAAAAGAATTTGCCTAAACATTGTCTCATTGGGTAATATGGAAACTGATGTAGATACAATTTCTTATCTTATTGTAAATGTTAATAAAGAAGGAAACAAATTCCTCTTCAGATATATATGCAATCTCTTGGGTATGCAATTTTCCTTCTTTCCTTTAAGTTTTGGTTGGGATTAGTGTAAAGTGTTATTCTGTCAAATTTCAGAGGTGTTATTGTGTCAAATCCCATAATTTTCTATTCCTAATGCTCTTCTTTTGTCTGAGGTGGTATCTCATATGAAGAGAATTTGGTATTTACTTAGACATTGAGATAAAACTAGGCAAACAAAGAAAGCATACTTACTAGGCTTAAGAATTTGTCCAGTTCTTTACTGTCTTTGATTTTGTTCTAATCAAGATGAGTTAACTTGATCAAAGCATTAGAGAGATATTAGTAGGCCCCATTAAAGATATGAGAAACCAAATGGAACCATATGCTGGAGTTCGATAATAAAGGATTCAATTTGAACAATTTTAAATCCAGAAGAACAAGTTGCAGAGATGGTTGATATGGAAATTACAAGAAAACCTCTAAAAAAAACATAGTAGATACAGGCTTAAATAAAGCTTTCACGTAGGTTAAAACCATTTTCTAGCTAATACTTTGTCTTACTTACCAATAATCAACTGTTTATGTGCATAGCTTGTAAAATGAATTACTTGAATCATTAAATTGAAAAAATATTCAACTGAACTATTGTGTGTCGAATGATTTGTATGAGGAATCTTCATGGGAATCCAATCACTTGACCAGCTTCTAAACGTATGATGACTATTTTCATCTTATCCAAACGATGTCACATACTAATTGCCCATCTTTTTTTTCATACCTACTGTAATAGGGATTTTTAAAATCAATTGATGCTTAACTTACAAGCAATCTTTTAAATAAAAACCATTCACGTTTAACTTCGGAGTCCTGATGATGGAATTAATTTTTAAGAATAAATTGATGTACATGAAAGTGGAGCCAAAACAACTTGGATTATAAAAAAGAACAGAGCCTAGAGTGTTTGATGTAGTAATGGATTTTTTGAAGTGAAGGTTTGGGATGCGTTTGTTAATGAACATATGTTGAAACTTGGTGATATGTTCTTTAATCTCCGCATCAATTGCAAGTACCCTTGGTATTATTGAAGAAAAAATGCAGCTTTTCCAAGACAGGACTGTGAGTTTTGATCTCTACTTTTGATGAAGTTTGTTGGAATCAAGATTTGTTTTTGTTAGACTTTTGACCTTGGTTTAGTTTAAGCATATATTTTTAGGAATGATAATTTGTAAAGATTTTGGGAACTTATGTAATGAATGGCTTCTTCTGCCAATGAATGATGTTTTGGATTCAAAATCCACTAATGTAGGTATTGCAATATGGTAATGATGTAGAGAACCTATGTTATGGATGGCTTTTGCTGCTCATGTATGATGTTTTAGATTAAAATTTTTCATTTAGTTTGATTAGAGCGATGACCTGAGTTGGAGAGTAAATGCTTGGGATCTGAGAGTAGTTAAATTGCAAGGGCCAATATCTTCAAAATATGATTAGAAGATAGAAGTTTGAACAAATGTTGTTCTGTTACCTTACGACAAAATACCGATGAGCACGCGGTTACGTGCGAAGCACGTAGCCCGACACTAGTCTTGGTGTAAAAATCCTCCCAGCTGTATACAGCTGAATGGAACAACTATTTTATGGTTTGCATATAGTAGATAAGGGTGATGAGACAACACCACATAGTGCCCAAGATCATAGATTACTCCCATTGAATGCATCTACCATTGGACCTCATAATAGATTAGTATATTCATTACCGAATAATAAAAAGAAAATAACTAATATTCATATATAAGCAGCTAATTATTAATTTTACCGGTAATAGTAAGTATTCTACACATCTACTTAATTATAATGCAAAAATTAAAGGACTTTTAACCAAATTTTCAACAAACTCTGTGACCTTCACATCGTGTTCCAAAACTTGGTAAGGTCTATGTAGTTATTATGAGTGGATGGCTTGTATATCGTTGTAATTGCCTAATAATTTTTTTTTAAGTCAATATTAAAGTAAAATTGATAGTGATATTTTTTTTAATTAGCAAAAGAATAAGATATTATAAAATGCCGATTAGGATACATCGAGATAGAGAATAAGAAAACATGAAGGTAAAATTCAAAGAAAAGTTGGAAGTCCAACTCGAAAGCAATATCTGGCCTTGTGTGGGACAAATAAATCAATTTACCCACAAGTCTCTGGTACCTTGCCTTATCAGTAGAAGTTGCATCCAAACAGTGAAACAACTTGTGATTTTGTTCAATAGGAGTATTTGCAGGCTTACATCCAAGCATACCTATTTCAGTTAACAAATCAAGAATGTATTTTCGCTGAGATAAGAAAATACCATTCTTTGAGTGCGCTACCTCAATCCCAAGAAAGTACTTCAAGTCTCCAAGTTGTTTCATTTCAAACTCCAAAGATAAGTATTGCTGTAGGCTCTCAATTTCATCTTGATCATCACCTGTCACCACCATATCATCAACATAGATAATCAAAGCAGTAATTCTACCATTTTGGTGCTTCAAAAACAAAGTGTGATATGAGTTGCTTTGTTTATATCCAAAGTTCTTCATAGACTTGGTGAATCTGCCGAACCAAGCTCTTGGAGATTGCTTTAACCCATATAAAGCTCTCTTGAGTTTGCACACTGTTGGAATATTGAAGTACTTCTCTATACCCGGAGGGGGATCCATATACACTTCTTCTGTAAGATCTCCATGCAAAAAAGCATTTTTTACATCAAATTGAAGAAGTGGCCAGTCCCGGTTAGCCGCCAAAGACAGGAGCACTCTAACTGTATTAAGTTTGGCAACAGGTGCAAAAGTTTCTTGATAGTCAATCCCATAAGACTGCGTATATCCTTTTGCAACCAACCGAGCTTTATACCTTTCAATTGTCCCATCCGCCTTATGCTTGACCGTAAACACCCATCTACATCCCATGGTTTTCTTTCCCTTTGGTAGACGCACAAGCTCCCAAGTATGATTCTTTTCAAGTGTTGCCATTTCTTCTGCCATGGCTTGGATCCATTTATCATCTGCTAAAGCTTCCTGCATTTTACTAGGAATAGGAACAGATGATAACTATAGCACAAAGGAGGCATATGACTTGGATAGTTTTTGGAAAGACACATGATTACTAATGGGATATTTAGCTTTGCATTTAGGATCAGGCTCATATTGAATGGGCGGTATACCACGATTAGAACGAGCTGGAAGACGATATTGAGACACTTGAGATTCAAAAATAGTACCATCATTGAAAATAGGATTAGGAATAGTGGATACCTCTAAAGGAATCTCAGGAGAAGATTGACCCAGTGGTTGTGTTGGATTATCAGGAGACATTGTACTATCATGGAGAGGATTATCTTCGATATTTGAAGTCGTTGGTTCAGCAATTGGCTCTTCCCTTTCATCTGAAAATTTACCCTTGTCTGTAGAATCTCCAGACAAAAAAATATTTTCTGAATTTCTGGGAAAAAATGCCTCCACTTCTGCATGATTTATCGCTTCTTCCTGATTCTCCCCCTGAAGTGAAAAATCTGTAGTCACTGGCCTATAAAAAAATTCTTTCTCATGAAAGGTAACATCCATGGAAACATAAAGCCTCCGAGAAGATGGATCATAACACTTGTACCCCTTTTGATTGACCCCATATCCCACAAAAATACACTTTAAAGCCCGAGACGCAAGCTTATTCCGCTGGCGCAGATGTAAATGTAGATAGACCACACACCCAAAAATTCGAGGGGCCAAAAACACTACTGGTGGAAGAGTGCAGTGATCAGAGAGAGCATCCAATGGCCTTCTAAAATTGAGAACGCTAGATGGCGTACGGTTGATTAAGTAGACCGCTGAATTCAAAGCTTCACCCCACAAGTAAGAGGGAACATGACCCCCAATCAGGAGAGATCGAGTAACTCCCAATAAATGTCCATTTTTTCGCTCTGCAACACCATTTTGTTGAGGGGAATCTGTACAAGTTGTTTGGTGAATAATCCCTACGGAGTGCATGAAATCCAACAATTCTTGCTTTACGTATTCTTTGCCATTATCAGAACGAAGGACTTTTATTGGAATGCCAAACTGAGTATTCACCATTTGATGGAACATGCGAAAAATTGAGCAAACCTCACTCTTGCGCTTAAATTGATAAAGCCAAGTCATTCGAGTGCAATCATCCACAAAAGTTACAAACCACCTCATCCCATTAAGAGTAGAAATTGGTGCCGGTCCCCAAACATATGAATGAACTAAGGAAAAAGGTAGATTTGTTTTACTATTACTCAAATGGAAAGTAGTACGGTGGCTTTTCGCCATCACACAAGTTTCGCAAATAAAATCTGAAAGATTACAGCCACTAAATAACGAAGGAAATAATCTCCTAAGATAGCCAAAAGAGGGATGTCCTAGTCTCCTATGCCACAACCAAATTTCCTCCGTTTTCTTATTCACCAAATCTTCAGTCACCACATGAGCTTGCCCATTTTTGTTGAGATGTTGGAACCCATCCTCCAGATAGTACAATCCTCCGACTTGTTTACCACTACCAATCTTCTCCCGAGTATGGATGTCCTGAAAGACACAGTGAGTAGGAAAAAATAGAGCAACACAATTATGAGATTTGGTTAATTGATTTATGGAGAGAAGGTTACAAT
This sequence comes from Vaccinium macrocarpon, assembly GCA_022606695.1. NCBI lineage: Eukaryota > Viridiplantae > Streptophyta > Magnoliopsida > Ericales > Ericaceae > Vaccinium > Vaccinium macrocarpon. The sequence goes on along the minus strand of CM040170.1, from coordinate 15,271,062 downwards.
TTAATGATGGCACAAATAAGACATCTTTGATAGCTAATGTGGGAGATAACGAAACTGTACCAACTCCAATAACTGGAGATGATAACCATTGGCATTGGTAATGGTGGTTTTGGAACAGTTAGGGGATAAGTGACTAAATCTATAACGATCACAAGTCATATGATCTGTTGCGCCAGAGTCAATTATCCAATCACTATTTCCAATAAAAAACATACCAGTCTTAGCAGTAAATCCAAGAGTTCTGGCTAGATTCCCCTTTGAATTAGGGTCCTCCTCCTTAGCATTGGAAGACACATAAGACGCCTTTTTGCCCTTTGGATGCCAATCTGGATACCCATGGAGTCGAAAGCATGTATCCACCGTATGACCAGTACCATTACAATGAGTACACTTCCGATCCTTCTTTGAAGTAGGGGTTTTCAGAGAGGCCATTACAGCCCCTTCTCCCATCTTTCCTCCAAGCATAGCATCTTGGCGATTAGCTTCTGCACAAACCATAGCATAAACAGCTTGTATGTTGGGAAGTGGTTTGGCAGCAAGTACACGGCCTCGAACCCCATCTAATTGAGGGTCAAGACCAGCCAAAAACATATACACATGTTGGGAATTAACCTTTGTGGCATATGTTGCAATATCATTGGCACATTCCATCGTACAATCATCAATTTCATCAAGTTCCTGCCATATTTTCTGTAGTTTGCCAAAAAAAGAAATAACCGAACCTCCATTCTGGCGGACAGAAATTACCTTGCAGTGTAGTTGATAAGCTTTTGATGCATCTTGATCAACCGAATATGTTTGTTTAACCGCCTCCCATATCTCCTTCGCTGTACCCAATCGAAGAAAGAGAGATCGGATATCCTTCGTCATCGCATCATATAGCCAAGATTTAACCAAGCAGTTTTCATCCTCCCATGTTTCATATTCCTCCGATTTAACATTTTGTGGCGCAGCCATAGTCCCCGAAATAAAACCCCAACGTTTTCTCCCACAGATTTTATTTCAAGCATTCAAGGACCACTCAACATAATTGGTACCATCAAGCGGTTCCGGAGTGATTCGGGAAGAAGTTTCCTGGATATGGAACCCAGGGATACTAGTAGGTTCATTTTTCTTTAGAGAACTACCACTTTCTTCGGTCATAGTGGTAAAAACACTATAAAAAAAAAAAAAAACTTCGCAGCGGAATGGTATGAACAGAAAGAACAATTGTGAATACAGGACCAAACTTCAATTCCTAGGGTAAAGAAGAGGATATTGAAGAAGGCTCTGATACCATGTCAAATAAAACACAATTGTGGAATAATTTTCTGATAATTTCATTCATTGTAGTCTTACAATAATATAGTACAAGCATTTACAAGGAAAGAATCAACGATACAAGGAAATATGAAAGAATCAACAATACAAGGAAATATCCTACAGTTAAGGTAGAAAATAAAGGTGAATACTTAATCAAGGATATTGACCATATCAAATCTTTAGCAAAAATTATAATGTGGAGAAAATGGTACGAATTTTTCCAAGCGAACAAAATATGACAGAAAGTCTAGACATCTTAATGCATAACAGCGATAGATTGTTCTCACTTCTGTGGCTCACTATCCTCTCTTGCATGAATGGTTCTTGGTATATATTGTTTATGTGTATATTCAAATTCAAAAGAGACCTTTTCTTAAAGATATTTGTTTATAAACTCTTCAAATTTATTTCCTTCTGAAGACAAATTAATTTACCAAACAATCACGAAAATCATGGGGAAAATCATTAGGTGTTAGCCAATGCACTTTTATTTTTGAATAATTACCTCCTTTAGCCGATAAGATTTCCTTTCTAAAATTGTTCCCCCTAACGAGAATGCAACTAAAGGAAACCATGGCTGTAACTCATTTTGATGATATGTTTTCTTTTAAATTTTGGAATCCCACAAATCATGGGAATAATTTTAGATCTAAGATGGCTTTTATCCTTTGTAGTTTAAATTGTACAATTACACTGCTGTAAATTTTTATTGTAATTTTTTTTAAAAAAAAGTGCCACGTAGCAAGTGTAGAGGGCTCTCCTCGTAAAAAGTAATCTTGCAATACTATAATAGAAGATACCCCTATTTATAAAGTAAAAACATTTATTAAAATGTTAAAAAAATTGATTAAATACGAAAATTTACAACCTTATACAAACTATCTTAAAAGCTTATCTCAAAACTACCGACCGACTAAACAAAACTGATTAATTAATTACTCTTGACATTGAACCGAAACAAATTTTTTTTTCCTGGGAGTGGACAAGAAAATAATGCGATAGAAAAGAACTATATACATGTGTCATGCATGGATATGTAGGAAGTGCGAGTACTCGTGTTTTAGGATTAATTACATACTTGCAGTAACTATATATGGTAATCAAATGAAACCAATCAAAATATTTACTAATTGGTGGGATGTTTAGGGATCTCTATCTTTCAGTTGTGGGAAACAAATAAAAGACTTCTTTTTTATTTGTATCACGATAACACTTATCCTATATATTCTTTTTAATTATCACTTAAAGAGATAATTATATAGTTTTCATCAATCACAATAATGTCCATCAACACATTGCAATTGAACCCCTGAAAATATAGAATTACAAGTGAGGCCATTTCCTACAATTGTCTACTAATTTCCTTCTACCGATTTATATTCCCATAAGCTAATAGGCATGGATAAATTCACACCATCAAAACCCTAACTTATACACGACATTCTTAATTTTCACTTTCTAGTTGGACCCAAAAAGCAATTCAAAAATCCTTTTTATAGTAAGTATATATGCATATAATTTAGTGAAAATATTTTACTAAAACACACCGGCCAGTTTTTCCTGGTCCAACATTATTGTGAAAATTGTTTGAATATACATTCTCACTTTGATAATGGTGGATTCCCTGTTAAGCACTTATATAAATTAACTATTACCCACATAACCCAACATGTACATATATAACCTTTAATTCAGTATCACCGTCTGACAATGTCAAAGTTAAATGAATAAATAATTATTTTATACAAGCCTCCAAAGTCAAAGGAAAATAAGTAAACTGTAGTAAAACTGCCTTTTCTAATCTGACAATGTTCCTTCCATAGGTGTTCTTAAATTGATCCTTTCAATGAATGTACTTGTTACATATCATCCACTTGTTTGTTTAAGGTCACTATCTCAATGATGAAGTAAATCATCCTATCGTATACCAACATAACAAGTGTAAGCCATAATAGGTGTGAGGCCCAATCAACACCCCTAGCCTAGAATATTATTGGGTCTACAACGCATTGAAAAAACATAACTTCCCGCCTCTGGTTCATTAACCATTAGCATGCATTTCCTATAATGTTACCCAAGAGACCTTATGTTCACATCTTATATGACATTAAGTAATAAAATTATCCAAAATAATAATTTACAAGAATGCAAAATAAAATGTCAAATAATATATTGAAATAAATAATAATTGGTTTTTGAAGCATAATTCTAACAGAATAATGGGCTATCCTTTGCAACAGATGTCAATGTATATGACTTATAGGTGAAAAACAACTCGAAGATCACAGTGGATGCCATTGGTCATATGGCAAGTTTTTCAAGCACATGAGCTATTTTAGAGGAATGCAAGGTGCTTTTGAATGGTTTTCATGGTAGCTTACACGTTTCTCAATCTGGAACTACTGTTGCTCATTCTTTTGCTTGTTTTGCTCTCACTATCAATGATTCTGTTGTATGGCTAGAGGAAGGCCTGAGCTGGACTGCTCCTCTCTTCTCTGCTGATGTCATTAGTGATTTTAAATAAAATGAGTTTCCCATCCAAAAATGAAAATTCCATGGTTTCTTCTGACTGAACAAAGTTTTTTCACGTCCTCGGCACCTTGATCTCATTTGCGCACTCCATCTCATCCTTCTTGCCTCCCCTGCTCCATCCTCCTCCTCGTCCTCTCCATCTTGGCTCTCTTCCTCCACATCTTGGCTCTCTTCCTCCACCGAACAATAAAAATTTGGAATGTTGTTTCCCCGAAAAAAAAATACTTCAAAGACTTTTTTGGAAAATGCACAGGGTACAATAAGTCCCCTAGGCATGGAATGATGAGAATCTGGATGTAGGGCGTGCCAAGACCATGACGTGGTCTAACTACAGAACCTAATTTTGACTTTTAAAAAATCAGTGCTTTACAACCCTTCGCGAAGGTTGTAAAAGTGATCCGGGGTTAATTGCCTTGCACGTTAAAGACTTCTCATTCAGTGAATGATCATACGAAGATAAGAAATGAATCAAACATCACTTATGTTATCAGAAATAAAGTGATAATGTAGAGATAAAAGCTTGCTAATACCGAAATTAGAAGTTTGTCACTTGTATTGTTGGAAATAAAGTGACCATGGCGTAGGAAAAAGAAAAATAAGGGATAAAAGCTTGCTAATGTCAGAATTAGAAGCTTGGAACGTAGATAAAGCTAAAAGGCCGTAAGAAATGAAAATAAATTGAGTCTTGAGGCGTGGAGCCATTGGCCGACCGTGATTTCTCCTTTTTGTGGAAGTAAATTCTCTGAAAAATAGCACAGCAAGACCCTGAAAGTGTGCCATGCTCTAACTCCTTCTAAAACTACTTCCACTTGTTCAAAAAAGCTTGTAATATGCCAAACCGTTGATACTTACAAAAATTACCCTGATTGCCACCACGTGTCCCCATTAATAATGGTAAAAAACTGGCATAACTCCTATTTTCCAAGGCCTATTTGTACTTACTTGTATTCACAAACCATTTTGGCTATATTCACAGCTCACTTAACCTCCGTGTAGCAAAACTACCCTTGTAGCTGTTGTAAATATTAGACAATGGAGGAAATTCCGTTCTGAATACCATGAAAAGCTAGCCGTTAGCTATCCTCTGAATAAGGCTTTGAGAATACGACACGTCCAAGTCTCCAAACCACTTCCTTTTATTTCTTGGAACTCATATTGATTGCAAACTAAAGTCCCTTGATGGCCACCACGTGAGCCTTTGAATTGGTCAAAAGTTTCAATGCTTCCTACTTTTGAGGGCCTTTGAAGCAAAAGACTAATGCACAAAGTAAGAATGCAATGTATGAATAGATGATAAATGCAAAAATAGAAGGTAAAACTATTAATGTTAAATTTATCCAATTTCGTGTGTAAACAATAAACGCATGGGATCCTTGAATTGTCATCAATTTCAAGCGCACCCTTTGTTCCCCACAATGCTATCGCTACTGCGCGTAGTGTTAAGATCTCAATTTCTTTTTATTTCCTTGGCTTCTTTATGTCCTTGGAGCAACCCATACAAAAGCATTTTTCTTCATTGATCTGGAGACAAATGCTAGTTAGGAATGGAATTTCTCAGTCTATTTTACCTTTTGCCCAGGAATTGGAGTGGGCAGTACATTAATTACAGGAAAGGGAAAAGCTTTCGTGATGCTCTTTATAAGCTGTCAATGGCAGATTCCATTTACACGCTATATGGGAGGAATGTAACATGCGAATTTTTCAAGGAAAGCTGGGGATGTGAATGGGGTGTCTGTGGCCATTTTCAATTCCATTAGAGCCAAGGTCAGCTCTTGGTTGGCCATCAAATTTTCAGTCCTGAATAGAAGGCTGTGTGAAGATTGGCTTTTAGACTCTAGGATTTTTGCTGTTAATCACTTCCCATAGAGTTTGCTTTTGATGTATATGGTTTGAGTTTTGGTCTATTATAGTTTGTTTTTGATGTATTCATTCCAAGGGTATGCCCTTCTTGATTCTTTGTAACTTCTTGCTCGCGTTGTTTGTTATAAAGTTTTACTTACCAAAAAAAAAAAAAAAAACCCATACGAAGCATGCATAATGCACCACAACACAAACTAGTTGAATTAATTCCGTTTACAATCCGCAAAGATAATTCCAAAGGCTACTAAAACCATCAAACTGAACACACTGATAGCATGTAGATGGTACAAGAAATAACAAAAGAAAGATAAAATTAACCCCAAATTATGACTCCCAAACACCAACTTTTATTTATCGGTGTTCTTCGAGCAGCAGCAGCATTTTAGGCTTCATTATTGTTCCGCAATTCAGATAGTCTTGTTGCCAAACTCTGCTTTGCTGCAGGAGAGACACCATTCTTGCCAATAATCGTTTCCAAAACTGTTTCTGACACTTCTTTGTTTTCTATAACTGATTTCCCAGTTTCAGGTATTGAATCATCCTTCGAAAAGCTAATCTGCAATCTCAGAAGTGGGATAAAGAAAAAAAAGGGGAAAATGTTTGAAGGCACCAAACAGCCCCTAATTAGTGTCAACCTTTTTTTTTGGGTAACCCTTGCCTTTTGAGGGGAGGTCTGGGGTTCAAGTTTATGGAGACATAAAACCCTCTTGGTTGTTTAACCTACTAACTAACTTCCCTGCTAACTTCTGCTGTATCGTGTAATAAAAACAAAAAAAAAATAAATTAGTGTCTTCTTATTGACAAGAAAAATATAATAATATTTTACCCGGGACAAAATCTTTTCAAACTTATTTACTCCTCATTGACCCTGGTTTTACGTAGATTTAACTCCAAGATATGCATCATGCAAAAATAGCGGGAAAAACTAGCTGAAGTTTTACTAACAGTCATGGATCCACGGGGAAATTGGGTGAAAAGAATGGTAGCTCCCGGTGGGCAGTCTTCACCGTTGAAAACCGTTTTCAAGGGCCTCTACGGTGGCATCGTTGTAGGTTCCGGTAGCATTCCAATAAGCCAAGCAATTTTCTTTCATCTTCTCCACATATATCATGCCCGTCAAATGCCGGATCATTTTCACGAGTATGAATTTCTCGAAGGGTCCTGCACATGGAAGAAGTAATATGATTGTACGTTAATCTTGAATTCTTCTTGGTTTCTTGTTTTTTGTTTGGGTTTTCACTGCCTTAAAATATTGTCATCTTAGTCGGCTTATTTCCATTGGTAGTTTAAAAATAAAATAAAATAGTTTTGGTAAAAACATTTGTCTTTTGGATACGTTTCGACTGTAAAATAAAAAAGATACCAAAATGGCAATCTAACTTCTTACTATCTAGATTGCTCTTGTTAAGATAAATGATTAATTTGGAAAAATGGCACAAAGCAAAACAAAGGTTTAAAAGCAAAAATAGAAAAAACAGATCAAAAAAATTAATTTTGACCAAACTTTACCCAGGTTTCATAGCTGAAATGTATCCATGAAAGGGAAGCCCTGAAATCGACCATTCATGCTATTAATTTATCCAGCCTTTCCAAAAATGAATGCACAAAATCATTATTATTACTTATCAAAAACTCATCTATATATATGTGAGATTTATCAAACAAGATCCAGGTTACATATATGTAGCGGCCAGATTTGTAAGGGTCAGCAAAGGCCCCACTCTGCACAATAAAAGAGCAAAAGGGCCAACATCTCAGAATCTGCAAAACTGAATGTGGATCGATGCATCTTGCCCCCGCCGAACGTTTGGTTCCCTCAGCGTTCGGCGGATGTCCAGGTTTGGACGAATATGGATTTGTGTGGTATTTGCTGAGCCTGGGAGGTGTCGAGGTCACGACACTCTTTGCTTAGTGCTCGGCTCACTCTCGAGGGCTCTGCCGATCGGCGTGCTGATCGCCTAAGAGGCCGGGCGGCTCTCGTGCCGAGTCGGTTGACTTCAGCCACGTAGGGGGCTCGGAGGTGCTCAATTTGGTGGTGACGTATCAGACACGCTACATATTCCACGATAGAGCATTAAATGCGGCAGTCACCTACCCTATCACCGCCGCCTGCAGAGTCACGTGTGATGAGGAATGTCTCGAGGTGAGGTGACCTCTCAGACCCATGTGTCATATTGTTAGCCGAAATGCGACGTCTGCAGCAGAGATGGAAGTCACATCAGCTGTCATTCTGGGTAGGAATGACAGGCACATGAGGGGACCGAGTGCATGCAATGCACGTCCCCTCTGCCTATAAATACCCAACAACAACTACCACAATGGTCATTCTTCTCTGCTCATTTACTACTCTCCATGTCTCTCTCTAGATTTTCGGCGTATTTCTCCCCTCCGGTGACTGACTTAGCCATCGGCGTGCCTTCCTGGACCACCACCGTCCTAGCCAGGCACTAACGTGGTTGTCTACGTATGCAGATTATCCTTTCCACCGGGTAGCAAGGGTTCAGACGCGGTCCCATCGTCCCTATCACTGGTCACACCATTTTAGAAGGTCTAAAGAGCCCACTCCGGCGAGAAGCACCCCACAATATAAATAGATGGTTTTTTGAGAAGTGTGAATTTAGATTTCAAACATTCATTTTGGGATAGAGGGACTATAATTGAATGTGCTCCAAATTTCTTTTGTATTCCTTCGAACTTGAGTTACTTGACACTTAGCTTTAGGAGTGTGTTAATGCACTAGGTGTAGTGCGTTCCGGTGGATGTATTCAAGATCCTATATATCATTGTGATTTAAATCGTTTAGTTTATGAGTTCGTTGAACACTTTTTTACACAAAAAAAGTGAAGTTAAGCTGACATTGTTCATAGTTATTTATTCGAAATTAATTGACTGCACGATTCATAAAAATCAATCTTTTTGTGGAATTCTAGGTATTCTAGATTTCCTTCCCGCGTCAATTGCCAATTCTTGGTCAATAATTGTAAAGACCCAAAAAAAATCATATTTATTTTTCGTAAATAAAATCGAGGTAATGTGAGGAATTGCGTGAAATGATAAACGAGTAAGTGTTGGAGCATATAGTGTTTTGTGTGATGAGGGACCACTTTGGTTTACACAAGCCACTTTTGGGCTTTTAGTGTAATTTGTTAAGTGTGTGGTGTGGATGCTTTAAGTATTGTGTGGTGTGTGTGAGAGGAGAGCAAAGCACTTCCATCTTTCTTCCCAAAAAATAACCATTCCTCTCCTTCCTCTCTCCTCCATTGAAGCTCCACTCTACTTCTTTCACCAACCTCCATCAAAACAAGTCTCCAACCAAAACCCCTTCATTAAACCTTCCTAAAATCGCGTGATCTACACATTAGTGTACTCTTTTCCTACCATTGTTTGAAGGATTTTTATTTGGATTTTGAGCTTGAGTTGGGATTTCAAGTTCATCACAAGAGGTAGGGAATCATCCTTCAATTCTTAATGGAAAATGTTGATTGTTTGTGTGTATATCCCTTGTTTGAACCATTTATAGTCACTCTTGTATCTTGGTTAATCACTTAGTAAGCATGATTTATAGTCACTCTCTCATGAAAATATGTTTTTTATTTAGTCTCTCATGTGACCCCTTAGCTAATTTGTTGGCCATTTAGTTCAATCCATCATATTCATGTCTTGTTTGGTTGCTTTGGATTTGGGGGAAACTCTTAAATCTTGTAAATTGGTGGTATGTTGTGTTACCCAATTATTTGAACCTTTCTTGCATCTTAACATGTCCATTTGGAACCAAGAAAATGTCCAAAAAGAAGCTTGGTCAACTCTTTACTTGAAATTTTTTGGATTTCGTACTGTCCTATCGATAGGAGAATCCCCTTTGGTTTTATCCAATCTAATGGCTGTCCTATCATAGGACTTGATCTTCTATCGATAGGAGCCTCTGACGCCCTTTCATAGGACTCTCGGATGCTTCAATAATGGTCAATCTGGTCTGCGTCAACACAACAAGGTACCTTCCCATTATTTTTCTCTCAAGTCAGCTTTGTACTCTTTGTCAGCATCCCTGCCAATTTCATTCACAGTGGGGGGATTTTTTGGAATATTCATCAATGAAAACGGGGAATTCAAAGGGTCTCTTGAGGCAACCGAACGATCCATTAAGGTCTCATTAAAACTTTATGAAGCAACTTAGTGGTCCAGGAGTTACGCGTGGTTAAGACCCCCATGATGTGAGGTTTCTGGCACGAATTCATTATGCCCATTTCATGAGTTAATTTCTGGAGTGCAACCCGAAGATTTTTCTTGGGTTATATATTGGCATTGCTTATTCTTTGTTTGAGACCAACATTTGGTATTCTATACTCTTATCCTAAAATCTATTCTTTATACTCTTATCCTAAAATCTATTCTTTAAGAGAGAAAGGCAGACACAAGTCTGTTTTGCCAAGGCATTGATGGCGGTGTTCTGTTAGCTTGTGGTTTAGCCATTTTTTCTTGTGAGACAGACATTGATCAGATCCTACAACACCCTCTAGCAGGCGGCAAATTTGTTTTAAGGAGACTGTGGTATCACATAGGACTCGGCTCGTTTCCTCGATTACTGTTTGTATCTCCATCTCTGTAATTTCCATTCGATTTGTGTTATGTAAATCTGTTCACTATATTTCGTTCTTATGAAAATTTTTATTTGGAATTCTGTTTTGCTGTATTTTTACCAACGAAGAAAAATAATCACATACTTTACATATACTCAGTGGAGACCATCTTAGTTGTCGACATTTTCATTATGCTATCATGAGTTGTACAAAATATATTCAATACTTTATAGAATGGATTATTACCTCTAGGTCTAGAAAAGATATGTCTAATTACCAATGAGGTAAGTCTTTTTTTTTTAATTACCAATAAGGTAAGTCACTCTTTTTTAGAGTTTAGGTTTAGGGTGCACTTTCCTTGTAGGGTTTTAGTAGTTTAAGCACTTTCATAGATTACCCTAGGCTTTTAGGCACTTTCATAGTGTACCCTAGTTGTAGGGTACCCTAGTCATAGGGGTACCCTAGAGTTTAGGTTTATGGTGCACTTTCCTATTATAGGGTTTTAGTGGTTTAGACACTTTCATAGAGTATCCTAAGATTTTAGGCACTTTCACGGGGTACCCTAGTCGTAGAATACCCTAGGATTTTAGACACTTTCATAGGGTACCCTAGTTATAGGGTACCCTAGAGTTTAGGTTTAGGGTGCACTTTCCTATTATAGGGTTTAGTGGTTTAGGCACTTTGATAGGGTACCCAAGGATTTTAGACACCTTCATAGGGTACCCTAGTCGTAGGGTACCCTAGAGTTTAGGTTTAGGGTGCACTTTCCTATTATAGGGTTTAGTGGTTTAGGCACTTTCATTGGGTACCCTAGGATTTTAGGCACTTTCATTGGGTACCCTATGATTTAGGAATTTTTATACGGGTTGGGGAGTTGATGAGAATTTTTCAGAGTTGGGCTTGACCTGATGGTAATTATGGGATCCAAGGGTGACCTGATGGTAAATGTCCCTTTATAGAAAGGGTAATGCTAATGTCAAAACTATTTTTTATTGTGCCAAAACTCTAGTGTCAGAAATGCTTGTACTTTTGTGTAAAGTACATGCTCTTTATGCATTGGAGTTTTGGCACAATCCAAAACAGTCTTGGCATTATCACTATTCTTATAAAAATGCATTTTGCTTGAAAAAGCCTCCAAACCCCCAATTCTAATTTTCTATATTTTTCATTTTCATTTAATATCCTGAGAGAGAGAGCCACTAGTTCTTGTCTCTAATTGGAAAAAGATCCTTCAAAACATAATACCACCAGACATGCATAAAACTGCATGTGAATAGCCACGTTTGCTACCTCCTCACTCTCTCAGCCTTGCCTTTTGAAAATTTTATTCTCTTGCTCCCTTTCTATAATGAACACTTGAATATATAACAACTAAACGGAAAAGTGAAGGGATTGCAGACCAATAAGCATTTTGCATTCAGGATTTGATCAATTTTAATACGGCGACTCTTTACAAGTTTTCTGTCTTTGTTTTATTTTTAATTTATGCTTACCATGTTTAGTTAGGCAGCGGGGGAGGTGCTGCACAATTGGTACGGTGCACAGTGTTGTGCAGCGAAACAGCACCGTTTTGCTTCAAAAATGGGTACACCAGTTTTGCTGCCAATGGCCTGTTTAATTGGTGACCCTATTTTATTAAACCATTTATCATATATGAATGTTTTGGCTTCTTGTGTGTGCTTGGGCTGCTACAAAAACACCCATATAGAAATCCAATCGAGCTAATTTTTTACACGGACATTCAAAGTATTAAAATAACAGACTCAAATAAGTTTCAATTCAATCGGATATCGAAAACCGATAGTGAAAAATTTAATAATCTTGCTCCCAAAGGCTGGTACCCCTCTTTTGTTAAACCATTTGTCATATATGAATGTTTTGGCTCACTTGTGTATGTTTGGACCACTACAAAATACGCATATAGATATCCAATCGAGCTAATTTTTTATACGAATGTTCAAAATATTAAAATAATATGGATCGGAAAGTGTACAGAACAAGAAAAAAAACAAGAAACAAAACAGGAAAACAGATTGAACGGCAGAGATCCGGTCTGTGTACAACACGAAACAAAGCAGAACTGGAAAACAGATTGAACGGCAGAGATCCAGTCTGTGTACAATAGGAAACAAAACATGAAAATAGATTGAATGACAGAGATCCAGTCTGTATACTGTGTGCATAGTACACAGACCGAATCTCTGCCGTTCAATCTGTTTTCCTTTTTTTTTTTTTTTCCTGTTCTGTATCGGGCTCAATATGGATAGAAACCGTTGAGCGTGTCCGGTCGTTTTCTGCTGTACGATTGGAGGGGAAAAGAAGATTATTTCTATGTTTTTTTCCCTCGCTTTTTTTTTCTACGGCTCTGCAACGTGCACATGATTTGGCAATAAAGTGAAAAATGGTTTTTTGATTTTTTTGTTTTGTCTATTCAATTTTTTTTTAACATTTGTTAGTTTTGCGTCAAGTTTTCATGATTTATGGATTCCTCTCGTCGAGACAAATCCAACAACGATAAAATTATGGTGGAAACTTAGGGGGTGTTCCACTAACTTGGTTTTTTTGGTTTTTTACTTATTTGGTTTTTTTGGATGTTTTAGTTTTGCACAAAAACTAACTTGTTCCACTAATTAGTTTTTTGGTTTTTAGTTTTGCAAAAAAACTAACTTGTTCCATTAAATTAGTTTTTTTAATGTTTAGTTTTGCAAAAAAAAACTAAGTGGTTTTTTGTTAGTAGAATGAGATAGTTTTTGAGTTAAAACAAAACTGTTTAATTTTAGAGAAACACCCCCTTAATTTTTTTTAATAAAGCCAAAATTAAACCAATAAATTGGTTTATTAGTGTTTACTTTTGGTTTTATTAAAAAAAAATAAGTTTCCACCATAATTTTATACTTGTTGGATTCGTGTCAACGAGAGGAATCCATAAACCATCAAAACTTGACGCAAATCTAACAAATGTGAAAAAAATATTAGTTTCGACCATAATTTTATACTTGTTGGATTCGCCTCGTTGAGACAAATCCATAAACCACGAAAACTTGATGCAAAACTAACAAATGCAATTTTTTTTTGAATAAAGAAAAAACGAAAAAATAAAAAAACCAATTCGCAACTTTTTTGCCAAAGCATCCATGGTTGTGTACATAAGATTCCGTGGAGCGCACTACTGGTCTCCACAAACAATTTAGATCGTTTATTAATTTTAAAATAATGTTTTGAGTTATTTCATAAAAAATCAGTTTAATTGAACATCTGTAAGTGATTAATCCAGTTTTTAGAAGTTTCATTTAGAATTCAAGATCTTGAATTCTTAAGGAATGTTGAGAAAGAGTTAGACAATTGAATCAAGTACTTAAAGATATCTGATCGTGATTTTTTTTTTCCTATAGAGTGACTTAAAAAATCATTTAAAAATTAATAAACGGTTTGGATCGTTTGTGGAGACTTCAAGTAGGCCTCACATGTAATATCCCAAATTTTCAAAAAATAAAATTTGTGATATTTGTATATACTAATTTTACTAATTTAATTTTACTCAATTTTGACTTTAGTTGACCAATTGTGGGTCTTTTATTTATTTATTTATTTTTTTCCCTTTAGACAAGTTAGTGCTCGAGTTGCACAGAATGATTTCAACCGACTTGTCACCAGTGGGTCCGGACGAACGGCCAGAATAATGTGCATAATGCGGAGGATGATTTTGAGCTACACAGATGACACTAGCATGACTACTACAGTTGTGGGATTCGAGTCAACCAGATACGCTCACCTGGCGAGCGCATCGTAATGCGTGTTCTACTTTCAAGATTTTTTCAAACGGTTCTGAGCACATGGTGACGTTACCCACGATTTTCCAAGTTGGCATGAATATTTTGGTAATTTTCTGAGACCGAAACCTGGACAGTTCGAACACTGCTCGGAGTAAATTGTACTGCATTGTGTTGCATCACGTACCACCTACTCCCACACTCCACCTACCACACTTCACTCCACCTACCACACTTCACTCCACCACTCATCTCACCTACTCCCACACTCCACCTACCACACTTCACCCCACCACTCATCCCACCTACCACCACCCCATTTCCCCTACATAAACCCATCACCCATTTCCCCTACACAAACCCATCACCCATTTCCCCTACACAAACCCATCACCCCTTTCCCCTCATTATTTTCGGCAGAGAAAGAGGGAGAGATTGAGAAATTCTGGAAAAGAGGAAGAAAGGAAGAGAAGAAAAGAAAAAGAGGAGAGAGATCACCACGACGTTTTTTCATTCTCGTCAAAACGCGCATCCATTTTCATGGCCAATTTCCTCCTAGGTAAAGTCGTTTTTAGGCTTAAGTTTCTAAACAAAAGTTGTAGAGGGCATAGAGTACTTTGATTTCGGTATAAGAATCATCCAAATCGGTTGAGTTTTGAGTGAGTTATAGCCTTCCAAAGTTTAGTAAAAATCTCGGGTACATTTTCCAGACAGCTCTATGCTCTTCCGTAAATCTCCATTTTTATCCTTGTTAAAGTGGATTTCGGGTTTAGATTCCTTCACGAAGATTGTAGATCACTTCAAGATCTTTGTTTTAGGTTCAATAATCACTCAAAACGGTTGAGAAATGACCACGTTATTGCGACCCGAAGTTTCTGGTTTAGTCAAACCTAGCAGCTCACTGAACATTTACAAATCTTCATTTTTCTCATTGTTGGAGTGCGTTTTAGGCTTAGACTTCTTCATCAACATTTTAGATCACTTTGAGAGCTTCATTTTAGACACAAGAATCGCTGGAAACGGACGAGGTTTGAACCCGATCTCGTAGCCCAAAGATTCTGTTTGCCACTCGAAATACCACCGGACTTTACCGTCGAGCTTTTCGTCCGGATCAAAGGTAGAAACTTGTACCCACCCATTCCAAGCTTTTGAATGTGTTATAATAGTCTAGGAGTAATTTAGAGTTGACGGGTTAAAGCCCCAATTCAAGGGTTTCACGAAACCCGAGCCAAAACGCAATGTACGCAAAATTTTGTTTTCGTGCTTAGTAAACCTTAGATTCATTGTGGTTCGTGACTTTAAAAGTTCTAAGCATGTTTAATACTTTCCTAACTGTTTATATAAGTTTCTCCAAGAATTTATTGCGCTTAACCTTGTTCTTGATCGTCGTTTAAAGTGTGACTTTGTGAAATTTGGCGTGCGTACTATGTATTATTTACGAAACCTATTTTTATCAAATGTCACTACTGGAAATTTAGGAGTTTAACGAAAAGACCAGAATGCTCTTCGGGTGTAAAATGACCATTTTGCCCTTGTGTGTGTAAATTACATAATGTGTAGTTTTGTACTTAGTAAGAAAATCAAGGAATTGCGTTTTGTGATAAGTTAGGACTTTATTAACCAAAATAAAATATTTTTACATATTTACCCTTGTTGGTGGCAAAATTTCATTTTTGCCCTTGAATTATGTTATTTTACAAAAAGGCCCCCAGAGTTTGTAAAATTACACTAAGGACCCTAGAGTCGTGAAATTATGTTGGACACCCTTGTACTTACTTAAAATGACGTTGGCGACCCATACTTTCTTTAAATTACATTTTGACCCCAATAGTTTAGTAAATTATGTTTTGGTCCCTGTAGTTGAATTTATTACGTTTAGACCCCTGGTTTTCGATTACTAGAATTTTATGAACTTGTGAATTGTATTATTTGATTTTGTGACCCTTAGAATATTGTTATCGCTTCGCTTCTACTGTTAGGTGCACTTTCTATAAATGTGTTGAATGTTAGAATGGACAACTAGGTTCCCGGGTTGGGTTATCGTGCGCGGATATCACATAGACGATAAGGTTAATGGAAAAGTGAATTGGAATCGATTATTGGGGAGTCATCCCAAGATTTGTTGAATGGAAGTTAGCCAAGTGATTTCGTTTTGGAGGAATATTTGGCAGCCTGCCAGGATTTCGAAACCCTAGGGTATGACACTCTGTGATTTGCTTCATTTGAATTTTGAGGCGTAAAAAGGGTGGATGTATTATAGACCGAGTCACGGCTATATACCTACAGGAGTTGACAGTTGTCACTCGTAGCCCAGTGGTACAGTCAGTCCTTGAAAAATTCATCCTTGCGAGGCGGCCGACGGTTGGATTAAGTAAGTAACTTATACCTTCCATCGGGGCTCCCAGTCAGGGCAAACAAGGGGGGAGTATATCACAGTTTGGTCATATTCCTTAGTGGTTAACTGGGAGGAAATGGCTAGTAATGAAATTAGTTATGTGTTTAATTTCTAATTTACGATTTATTTCTTGTTTATTTCTTTAATTACTGCTTTTCAATCATATATGTTGTACGTGTATGTTAAGCAAGGGTTGGGTGGGTTAGAGTAGCTATTGAGTGATTTATCGCTCACTATGTTACACTTCGTGTGACCCTGGTATAATACTATGATGTTGCTTTGCGACTCGGACGTATTATGCTAGACTTTGGAGATGAACAGGAGAAGCACCACAGTTTGGAGGTCTACAGAGCTAAGGAGGACACCGCCAGAGCTGACGACCATACCACAGAGTAGAGATAACCCTAGCATACCTAGTAGTGAATAATTGTACCTGGCAAAGAGATTAATGTATTTTTACATAGTGGAATATTGTTGTAAAACTTTATTATTTCTTTTTAATAAATTTAACGTACCCAAAAATCAGGGTCATTACATCACAGATTTGTTTATGCACGATTCGTGTACAAATCATCTGTGCACGTAGACATTCTGTTTTTTTCTAGTGGTTATTTGTAGATTCTTTAGCATTCTTTATGTGGCATATAAAACGGTTTCTTTCCTTTTTGGAGATGGAAAATCCCAGGATATCGACCCCCTGGTACTGATCACGCACTAACTGGTGCCGAGAATTCACTTGTGGGTCCCTGATAAGTGCCGAAATGTATACATTTAGGCTGCCTAATATACATTTGTTATGTCCTTTATTATTATTATTTAATGTTTTTTATTGTGTTTTTGTGATTTTAGGTTCTGGAGACAGGATACCACATTTGGCCTTAAATCAAAAGAATTGCGTGTCACGTGAGCGAGTAGCACTGGATCATTTTTCTAGCACACCATCCGAATCACCGTTCCCTGACCAAAACTTTGCCAATATGGGAATAAACAATTCATTTGTTTATGTTGGTGGACAATGCATTGATTATTCGAATCAATGCCATGGAAGGAAAGCTGGGAATTGGAATTGTGAAGTTTTACTTGCGGAGTCCGGATGATATCTTGTTTCGCCCCAGGAAACACATGCCAAGCAGATAAATTGCAAAAGTTATACCATTTTATTTCAGGCATTAAAATAAGAAGTTTAACTGTTCTGGCATACTAATCGGACTCGTTTCAAACATCGACGAGAGCATCTTGTGTGCGTGCCACACCGAATAATTTTTCTCCATGTCGGTGAGCATTCTCTCCACTTGGATTCAATTAATCGGATCATGGGGGCTTTTAAAGAAGTATGGCATGAAAATAAATTATTTTCCCAAGGTGGTGTCTCGGCATGAAATTATCCCCATTTGTCTATAAGTCAGCCATTTTGTTTCAAGAGAATGGGGAAGAAAAAAACCACATTTGGAAATCGAGAGAGAGAAGAAAATACTCCCTTCCCATTCTCGGCAAAAATCCGGAAGCTCATCGCCATTTTCATGGCTCGATCGGCCTCCATGGCCAACTAAACCCTCCTTAGGGTATTGGTAAGCCCTAACTTTGTAAATATGGTTTGTTTTCTTTTCAGAATTATATTTTGTGGCTAGACCAATGAAATGTGGTGATTGTATAATCCGGACTTTGTTTCAAATAAATTTCATTGTAAAATTCAGTGTATGTTGTATTTATTTTCTGTGATTATAAATACAACGGTTATGCAATTGTTTTCAAGCTACCAAATATTAAGTGAGTTAAAATTATGCCTTGCTTGAGATGAGACGGGTTGTGCCTATGATCTTAGTTTAGCGTAGACAGGCCGTGCCCATCTAAGATGGTTTATTTTTGGCTCACTTTTATTTGAATTTCTGGACGATAGTACTTCGGCTTGTACCCAGGAGTACATCACTACCACATTAATTGGTGTAGTCACGAGATTGTTACAAAGTTTGTAGACCATTGAATGCAAAGTTAGTGGTGAAACCGGTACCCTAAGCTCTCTCTCATTTGTGAAAACAAAAAAAATAGAAAATTTAAAATCTCTCTTTAATTTAATTAGCTCTAAATTGAAGTCACAAAAATCCTCACCTTTAAGTCACTGTGGAAATCGGTTTTAAAATTTAAAGTAACACTTAGTCCCTCGTGGTTCATTAACACCCGTACTCCCTTCTTTTACTAATAAATCCATTTTTTCGCATTTTACGGGTTATAAATAATTTTGATTTTGACACATCAAATTTTTGGCGCCGTTGCCGGGGACTTTTGATAGTTTCTTTGAATTTTGAAATTGATTTTGTTTCCTATAAAATAAAAAAAAAAAGCAAAAAAAACAAAATAACATTAAAAAAAAAAAAGTGAAATAGTCAGTAGATCTCCTCATCCCAACCGTGTAACATAATTTTGCAGGGACTTTTGGACTGAGAACTTTGGACAATTGGACAATTGGACTACTAACTTTCTGACTATAGGGGTCGGTTTTACCGCCTCTCTTTTTTTATTTTCTTTAACTAACTGCTAATTTCTAACTCTGGAGGTTAACCCCTCTTTTTACTTACTGTCAATATTTATATTGTATATATATATTTTTTTTTTTCCTTTTGTGTGGAGATTAATCTCTCTCACCTTTCTTTTTATTTATTTATTTTATAGAGGTCGGTACTTCCAATACCCCTCTTATTTCTTTTACGGCAGGTTCAACCGCCTATATTCTGTTTGTTTTATTAACGTTTGTTATTGCAGCGCTCGCAGGTGTTAAAAAAAAAAAAAGCTCTAAAAGAGGCTCGGGATTTCATCACCCGTTCCTTTGCAAAAAAAATAAAAAAAATTAGGAGTCTTTAGAGTTCTTGTGTGTTTTTATGTTTTATGCACGGGCGTCGGTCTGTTAATCCTAAGTTGGTTCCCATTGACTCTGAGTTAGAGAGAACAGCTAGGAAGATTCGAGCTAAAAACCGCATTAGAGATCTTCTAGAATCACCTGAACCAATGGCCTTAGAAGATGCTAATGACCCACCACTCACCAGACAATTGAGGGAGTACTTTATTCCCTCGGTTTACACATCACCCTCTTTGCATCCGTTTGCCCGATGTCGAGCAACTTCAAGATGAAATTAAGTCCAAAGATTATTGGATGCTCCCATCATTCTATGGACTTAATAACGAGGACCCATATAAGCACTTGGATGAATTCCTAGAAATCTGCTCCACATTCAAAATCCCAAACTTCACTGATGATGCACTTAGGCTGAGGCTTTTTCCTTTTTCACTTAAGGATAAAGCCAAACACTGGTTTAATTCCTTGGAAGCAGGCACTATTTCCACATGGGCACAAATGCAACAAGAGTTTCTTAAAAAATACTTTCCCATAGGCAAAACAAATAAAATCAGGAGAGAGATCACCACTTTCTCTCAACATGATTCTGAGCAATTCCATGAAACCTGGGAAAGGTTTCGAGACATCATTCGTCGGTGTCCCCATCATGCAGTGCCAAAGTGGCAACTTGTCCAATGTTTTTATGATGGCTTAAGTGAACGTAATCGTCAAATGGTTGACGCCTCTTGTAGTGGCACATTCATGCTGAAAAATGAAAATGAAGCATGGGAATTGTTTGACAACCTCAGCGAAAATTCCCAACACCATGCTTCTACCTCTAGGACTGAAAGACCCTCATCTAGTTCACAAAGGGGAGTCTATGAGATTAAACAATCCAATGATCTCTCTGATCAAGTGGCCATCTTGACTCGTAAACTTGACCAGCTACTCTCAGTTGGTCAAGTCCCTTCTATTTCTTCTCAGCCTGATGCTTTCCAAGAGGCATGTGCCTTGTGCTCTAGTCTAAGTCACTCCGTGAGTGATTGTCCCAGTGCTTCCCAGTATCCAGAGTATGTCCAAGAGCAAGTCAATTTGGCTCAAGGATTCCCTAGACCGGGAAATGATCCATTCTCCAATACTTACAACCCAGGATGGAGAAATCACCCCAATCTCTCCTGGAGACAACAAGGTCAGGGTAATTCTTTTCCCCAACCACAGAGGCAAAATTTTCCTAATCCTTCAGCTTACGGTTCTGCTCAGCAGCAACAGCCTGTCGCCCCTCCACCTCAAAGAAACTCATCTTTCGAGGACAAAGTGTTACAAGCTCTTCAAGGGCTAGAGGCTAACACCCAGTTGCTCCATTCCCACACCCAGTCCATTTCAAAACTTGAGGCCCAGGTGGGCCAGCTTGCTAATGCACTCAAAACAAGCGTCTTTGAGGAAAATTACCGAAAGTCGACGAGAAAGCAATCCTAAGGGACAGTATGTGGTCGAAAATTCTCATGCAAGCGGTTCTTACCATGAGCAAGCGAAACTTGTAGTCACCCTTAGAAACAAGAGGGAAGTAGAGACTCGTCCTGAGAAAAAAAAGATAATTGAGAAAGAGTCACCATCTGTCCCTGATGCTTCTGTGACTAAGGAAGATGATTCCCCTCCTTCTCCACCATCTTACATTCCTAAAGCGCCTTTTCCCACTTGTCTTGATGCACCTTCACCCTTTGCTAAGAAAAGTGCCAAAATGGAAGAAATCATAGAAGTGTTTAAACAAGTTAAAATCAATCTTCCTCTTCTTGATGCTATCAAGCAAGTCCCATCCTATGCCAAGTTTTTGAAAGATCTGTGCACCCAAAAGCGCAAATCTCGAGCTTATGTTTCAAAACCCATTCTTGTTACTGAACAGGTGAGCTCAATTTTGCGGACTGGCGCCCTCCCAAATTCAAGGATCCCGGTGCTCCTACTTTGCCTCTCTGCATCATTGGCAATCATTCTATAGATAGAGCACTCTTGGACTTAGGAGCGAGTGTGAACATACTTCCTTATTCAGTATATGAGCAGTTTGAACTTGGTGAGTTGAAACCCACGTCGGTCACCCTCCAGTTAGCTGATAGATCCATCAAAGTGCCACGTGGCATTATTGAGGATGTCTTGGTTCAGATTGAGAAATTCTACTTTCCAAAGAGATTTTCTAGTCCTTGACATGGAACACGTGCACAACCCTAGGAAGCAAACTCCTATGTCATCCTTTGGTCGACCTTTTTTAGCTACAGCTAATGCTAGCATTCAATGTCGGACTGGGGTCATGGATGTTTCCTTTGGTAACATGAAGTTGCGGTTAAATGTGTTTAGCGCCTCTCAACAACCTTCAAGGGAAGAAGACTGTTTTGCAGTCGATGAAATTGAAGACTTGGTTGCTGAGGCACTTCCTTACACTTTAATCAATGATCCTCTAGAGAGCTGTCTTGCCTACTTTGATTGTGACAGGTTTGATGTTGATCAGTCCATTGAAGAGGTCAATTCCTTACTAGAATCAGCATCCTTTGTAGACTTTCCACCATGGAGAGTTCCATTTGAGCCATTACCCGAATTGTCTAGTGAGCCTGCACTGCCCTCAATCGAGTCTGCACCCAAACTTGAGTTAAAGCCACTCCCGGCTACGCTTAAGTATGCCTTCCTAGGCCCAGAAAAAAACCTTCCAGTAATCATTTCCTCTAGCTTGACCACTGACCAAGAGAGTCAACTCTTACCATGTGTGCCAGTAAGCACAAAAGAGCAATTGGATGGTCCATAGCTGATTTGAAAGGCATAGCTCCCTCAGTATGCATGCATCGCATTTATTGTGAGGAAAATGCAAAACCCAGTCGAGAGATGCAACGGAGGTTAAATCCAAACATGAAAGAGGTTGTGATGAAGGAAGTGGTCAAATTGCTTGATGCGGGTATCATTTACCCCATCTCAGATAGCCAATGGGTGAGTCCTATTCAAGTGGTGCCAAAGAAGTCTGGCATTACAGTGGTTGAAAATGACAAGGGCGAGTTAGTCCCTACCCGTGTGACCACTGGTTGGAGAGTATGTATTGACTATAGGAAGTTGAATTCCATGACCAGAAAAGATCACTTCCCTTTACCATTCATTGATCAAATTCTTGAAAGATTATGCAGTGAGCTATTATTGTTTCCTAGATGGGTATTAGGGATACAACCAAGTTCTGTTTATCAGGATCAAGAAAAGACCACCTTCACTTGTCCCTTTGGCACATTTGCATATCGGCATTATGCCATTTGGCTTATGTAATGCACCTGCAACTTTTCAAAGGTGCATGATGGCCATATTCTCAGACATGGTTGAGAATTTCCTTGAGGTTTTCATGGATGATTTTTCTGTATTTGGCCCTACTTTTGATGATTGTCTCCGAAATCTTACAAAAGTGCTTCAACGTTGTATGGAAACCAATCTAGTGTTGAGTTGGGAAAAGAGTCATTTCATGGTACAAGAAGGAATTGTCTTAGGTCACATTGTGTCTAAGAGAGGAATAGAAGTTGATAAGGCAAAAGTTGATCTCATTTCTAAACTTCCACCTCCAAATTCTGTCAAGCAAATTCGTTCTTTCCTCGGTCATGCGGGCTTCTATAGACGCTTCATAAAGGATTTCAGTAAGATTTCCAGACCCTTGTGTTCTCTTCTTGCCAAAGATGCACCATTCGTCTTTGATGAGGCATGCATGCACGCTTTCGAAAAGCTTCGCTCACTGCTCACATTAGCCCCCATCTTGCAATCTCCAGATTGGTCTCTACCATTTGAGATCATGTGCGATGCATCAGACTATGCAGTTGGTGCAGTTCTGGGTCGGCGTGTGAACAAAGTCCCTCATGTGATTTACTACGCTAGTAAAACACTCTCGAAGCTCAATCAATTACACCACAACCGAGAAAAGAGTTGCTAGCAGTAGTCTTCTCCTTGGATAAATTCCGATCCTATCTCTTAGGCTCAAAAGTCTTAGTGTACACTGACCATGCCGCCTTGCGGTACTTGCTTTCCAAAAAAGAGACCAAGCCTAGGTTGATCAGGTGGGTTCTTCTGCTCCAAGAATTTGATTATGAAATTCGGGACAAAAAAGGGTTCACAAAATTCAAAGAGTGATCATCTATCAAGGATCCTTGTTAAGCATTCGGATGACCTCGTTCCATTGAGAGATTCGTTTCCTGATGAACAACTTTTTGGGGTTGCACAAACCAATCCTCCGTGGTTTGCTCACATAGTGAATTATCTTGCCACAGGGCGCATTCCTCATCATTGGTCCAAACAAGAAAAGGACCGATTCTTTTCACAAGTCAAATCCTACTTTTGGGAGGATCCAGAATTGTTCAAGTACTGCCCTCTGACCAAATCATTCGTCGGTGTGTCCCTGAGAGTGAATTTCATGGGATTCTTACCTTCTGTCACTCTTTTGCTTGTGGTGGTCATTTCAGTGGTAAAAAGACTGCTGCTAAGATTTTGCAAAGTGGCTTTTATTGGCCAACCATCTTTAAAGATGCGCATGCATTTTGTCAAGCTTGCTTGCGATGTCAACAAACCGGAAATTTGGCACATCGTGACATGATGCCACTTACCCCCATTCTTATTGTCGAGATCTTTGATGTGTGGGGTATTGACTTCATGGGTCCCTTTCCACCTTCATTCGGGTTTGAGTATATCCTTTTGGCTGTAGACTATGTCTCAAAATGGGTTGAAGCGATAGCAACAAAGACTAATGACCACAAGGTTGTGGTCCAATTCCTTCAAAGCAACATTTTTAGTCGGTTTGGTTTTCCTCGGGCTATCATTAGTGATAATGGAACCCATTTCGTGAATAGGCATTTTGCGGCACTTGTTCGTAAATACTCAATCACCCACAAAGTTGCCACTCCATATCATCCCCAAACTAGTGGTCAAGTCGAAGTGTCAAACTGGGAAGTAAAGAGTATTTTGGAGAAAACAGTGAGACCTGACCGAAAGGATTGGTCTCTAAGATTAAATGATGCTCTGTGGGCCTACCGCACGGCCTACAAGACACCCATTGGGATGTCCCCTTACCGGTTAGTGTTTGGAAAAGCCTGTCATTTACCAGTTGAATTAGAATACCGAGCATTTTGGGCTGTAAGAAGGTTTAACTTTGATATGGGTGCTGCTGGTTCTAATCGTAGACTGCAACTTAATGAGCTTGAAGAAATTCGCAATGATTCTTATGACAATGCTAAAATCTACAAGGCCAGGATGAAAGTTTTTCATGATAAACATATCCGTCGAAAGTCCTTTGAGCCTAACCAAAAGGTTTGGCTTTTCAACTCAAAGTTGCGTCTCTTCCCTAGTAAGTTAAGGTCTAGGTGGGATGGTCCATTCATTGTTACTCAAGTGTTCCCTCACGGAGCAATTGAGATTCAGAACCCCACTACGGGCAGCATGTTCAAAGTTAATGGCCAGCGTTTGAAACCGTATGTTGATGGCATATCTAGTGGGGAGATAATTGAGTCTGTTCAGCTGGTAGATCCAGTCTACCCGTGTGCTTGAATAATGTTTTTGGTAGCCGGACCTAGTTGTTGCCACTTCACTGTGTTGACAACTTGCGATATGAAAAGTGCCTGAGGGCCAGTCCGATTCGTGAGGTTGATTTTTATTATTCCTGCAAAAAAAAAAAAAAAAAAACTTTTGTGATTCACCTGCCTTTTCTTTTCTATATATAGTTTATTTGCAGGTATTGCGGTCATTTTTTTTTTTTTTTTTCAGTTTTGTCTTTCTCAGGTGATATCTCTTCCTCTCCATCCGTTTTTAATTCCAATTTGTCTTTTACATATGTCATTGAGGACAATGTCATTCAAGTTGGGGGGAGAGTATATTTCGTGTTTTGTGTATATTAAGAATCTTGAAATTTAAAAAAAAAAAACAACAACAACAAAAAAAAAAAAAAAATTGAGAAAAATTGGAAAAACTAAAAAAAAAAAATTGATTAAGGAATTTGGATACTTGTGTGTGCTTACTTTTAAGTGATGGCTCTGATTAGTGCTATGATGTTTGTTGTGTGAGATGGAGTCTCATCTGATTTCATGGATAGATTTAAGCTTGTGAACATGACATTAAAGGGAAGCACTTGGTTGCTTCATATTATCTATAGTTGGATAGCGTATGCTCACTTGAATTAATGCTTATGCACACGCACTATTCCACTTAGGCATTCAACCGGCTTTGAATTTGGTTCACATGCATTGATACCTCGGTGTAAATTGACTTGTGCTGTGGAATCTTGAAGCCCCCTTTCTTTGTTTAAAAAAAGTAATGCCATGTTGTATTGTTAATGTTTATCCGGGCGTTCATTGAGTAACCGGGCAATCGGGGTTTGCTCCCACCGTATTGTTCGCGTCAAAAGATGGATAGACCTTTGTTGAAAGTGGTTAGCTTGGATCTCAACATAAAGCCTTTTTGACTCGAGTAATTAAGTCCAGGGGTCTCTCAAAACACGGTACCCTAGGGCCAATTGGCTTAGGGATGGCCGACCTAACGCCGCTTAAAGGGTCAATTAGAAAGCCCGAGAGGTCCAAGCATTGCACAACCACATGAAAAAAAAAAAAAAAAAAAGACTCATTTGAATAAAGGAAAGGGGCGTGCTTAAAAAAAATACCGAGCTATTAGTGGTGTGTGAACTGTTTTCAAGATTAGTGAATGTTTATGTGTGGTTTCCACTTACACGCATGCCATGTGAGAATTCTCTATCCGACCGTAGGTAAGAGGATTGATTTTTGTGCTAAATCTGAATAAGAAGTTCACTTGTTTAACTCTTTGTATGAATGAAGTATCTTGCCTTTGACTTGCTCGGCCGATGTTGTGGTACTAGGAGAGGTTGCCGGTTGAATATGACTTGCATTTAAGGTATCCGATTCCGTTGTGTTTTGTGGGTAATCACTGCTGAAAACCCTCACGAGACTTCACTCGTCCTACTAGGGCCGCCTAGGGGTTTAAAAGGCTTGTTGCATATGCTAAATGCAATCGTTGATCCTCCGACATAGGATATATATTAGTGTAGTTTATGTTGTTTTTCTTTTTGTTTTGCTCGAGGACTAGCAAAATGTAAGTTGGGGGGTGTGATAAGTGCCGAAATGTATACATTTAGGCTGCCTAATATACATTTGTTATGTCCTTTATTATTATTATTTAATGTTTTTTATTGTGTTTTTGTGATTTTAGGTTCGAGAGGCGAGGATACCACATTTGGCCTTAAATCAAAAGAATTGCGTGTCACGTGTAGTAGTAGCTTTGGATCATTTTTCTAGCACACCACCCGAATCACCGTTCCCTGACCAAAACTTTGCCAATATGGGAATAAACAATTCATTTGTTTATGTTGGTGGACAATGCATTGATTATTCAAATCAATGCCATGGAAGGAAAGCTGGGAATTGGAATTGTGAAGTTTTACTTGCGGAGTCCGGATGATATCTTGTTTCGCCCCAGGAAACACATGCCAAGCAGATAAATTGCAAAAGTTATACCATTTTATTTCAGGCATTAAAATAAGAAGTTTAACTGTTCCTGCACCCTAATCGGACTCCGTTTCAAACATCAGTCGAGAGCATCTTGTGTGCGTGCCACAATCGAATAATTTTTCTCTCCATGTCGGTGAGCATTCTCTCCACTTGGATTCAATTAATCGGATCATGGGGGCTTTTAAAAAGTATGGCATGAAAATAAATTATTTTCCCAAGGTGGTGTCTCGGCATGAAATTATCCCCATTTGTCTATAAGTTGACCATTTTGTTTCAAGAGAATGGGGAAAAAAAAAACCACATTTGGAAATCAGAGAGAAGAAAATACTCCCTTCCCATTCTCGTAAAAATCCGAAGCTCTCTTGCCATTTTCATGGCTCACGTCCCGGTCACCTCCATG
Source organism: Vaccinium macrocarpon (assembly GCA_022606695.1). Classification (NCBI taxonomy): domain Eukaryota; kingdom Viridiplantae; phylum Streptophyta; class Magnoliopsida; order Ericales; family Ericaceae; genus Vaccinium; species Vaccinium macrocarpon. Next base: position 15,243,888 of record CM040170.1, on the reverse strand, counting down.
GCCAACTAAACCCTCCTTAGGGTATTGGTAAAAGCCCTAACTTTGTAAATATGGTTTGTTTTCTTTCGTAATTATATTTTGTGGCTAGACCAATGAAATGTGGTGATTGTATAATCCAGACTTTGTTTCAAATAAATTTCATTGTAAAATTCAGTATATGTTGTATTTATTTTCTGTGATTATAAATACAACGGTTATGCAATTGTTTTCAAGCTACCAAATATTAAGTGAGTTAAAATTATGCCTTGCTTGAGATGAGACGGGTTGTGCCTATGATCTTAGTTTAGCGTGAGAGGCGGGCCGTGCCCATCTAAGATGGTTTATTTTTGGCTCACTTTTATTTGAATTTCTGGACGATAGTACTTCGGCTTGTACCCAGGAGTACATCACTACCACATTAATTGGTGTAGTCACGAGATTGTTACAAAGTTTGTAGACCATTGAATGCAAAGTTAGTGGTGAAACCGGTACCCTAAGCTCTCTCTCATTTGTGAAAACAAAAAAATAGAAAATTTAAAATCTCTCTTTAATTTAATTAGCTCTAAATTGAAGTCACAAAAATCCTCACCTTTAAGTCACTGTGGAAATCGATTTTAAAATTTAAAGTAACACTTAGTCCCTGTGGTTCGACACCCGTACTCCCACTTTACTAATAAATCCATTTTTTCGCATTTTACGGGTTATAAATAATTTTGATTTTGACACATCAGTCCCACACTATCAATCCGAGTCATCCATTCATTCTAGAATCGAATTCATGTTTTTAGAAAAAATGGAGTGATTTTGGATCGAGCACTTAGGAGCGTCCGATTGAGGTGATTTCCGCGTAGCCCCACTAGGGATTCGATTCTGGAATAAATGGACGACTCGAATCGACCGTGTGGGATCCACAAGTGGGTTCCCGGCGCCGTTGGTGCGTGGTTGGGTACCGTTTGGTCGGTACATATAGAACCGTTCTTTTGGAGATTCTTGTACTTTTTTGTATGGGCAGCGTTCCATAATGCTCACATGTACAAGACAATCCAACCTCATTCACATATTCCATTCAAAGGCTGTGTGGCATAAAAACACATTTTAACGTTGAAATATCTTTTGGGAAACGATTTTGACACTTACAAATTTTGATAACTACATTTTAATATATGCTTTTTAGTATTTAAATTATTTAGGTCGATATTTGCACTTAGCCTCTAGGAGTGTTCGTGGACCAGATTGGTCCAGTTCTCTAGCAAACTAGGAACTTGGTTTTTTTAAATGGTCCTGAAAACTTAAGAACCAAAACCTAGCGAATATCTATGTGCAGAACATGACTAGAACCACACTGTTAAATTGGTCTAGTTTTGATCAGTTCTAGTTCTATCCAATTTAGCCTCCAAAAACTTTTTAAAAGTACTATATGAACTCATAAAATAACTATATGAATTTTATTAAGATTTCAAAACCAATTAGGAAAGTATTGGACTAGGAAAATAATGAAATTGGGTACTGGGTATTGAATACTCAACACTATAGGAATCCTTTTTTTTTATTTTTAATTTTGAATAACTGGATATCTGGGTTAGCTTGCATGTGCATCCCTTGACTAATTCTTGGGCCCTCGTCTTGATAAGCCCCAAAAATTGTATATATGCGGTCTTATCTTGCTCTTTGTGATCACACACACGTGCATTTTGTGCCTTTATACGATTGATTTTGCGCGAGTTGTGTTTTTGATAAGTTTCAGAAAATCGGAGCTAAAAGGCGTGTCCAAAGCTCCAAATAATCCCCGGTTGTACCCGGAGGTATCCAAGACCCCGCAATGCCGTGGAGGACAATCACCGAAGCTTAGAAGTCGATTCAAAGAGCTTTGGAAGGTTCAAGGAAGGCCCGGAACAAAGGAACAAGAAGTGTAGAGTTATGAGGCTCAAGGAAATCCGACCAACCGATAGAAAAAGGCTCATATCTCTCATTCTACAAAGTCCATGAAGATTTGGTCAATTGGGTTTGAAAGTAGACTCATAGAGCTTTCCAACGGTTCAAGAATCACCTCATTCCGAGTTCGGACGAAGCCGGGGCGTGCCCGCGAAGTTGGGGCAAAAATCTGTCTGAACAGACGCTGATGGATCGATCCATCACTTTCCATGGATCGATCCAAGCTTCAAAATTTCCCAACAGAAGCCCTTGGATCGATCCAAGGTGAGTGATGGATCGATCGAATGAAGAAAAATGGCCAAAAATTAGACCTTGGATCGATCCAAGGTGTTGATGGATCGATCCAAACACCTTCGGGAGAGCATTTTGAACAACTTTTTGACTTTCCTTTTATGGAAATTTTTCCATTAATAGTATGTTTTGGATATTTTGAGAGAGAAAGAGGGTGTTGTGTATAAATATCTCTCCCTATCCTCTCCACCCCTCTCCTCTCTTTTACACAGCCCTCATTAGTTTAGTTTCACTTTAAGTCATTTCCCTCCATTGTTGTCTTCAAGCTTTTAGTGTAATTTTCTTCAAGAACCTTGGTAAGTTTTTATGGTATTGTATTTTCTTCTTCATTAATAGTTCTTGTAATTGTTGGCTCTGCATATAAATCTAGTTTATTTGCATTTCTACCGGTTAAATCTTGTTCTTGTTTTTCCATCTTCTTCCTTAAGAAACACTAGTTTAAATTTGTTGTTTGTTAACTTCTCAAGGCTTAAAAGTATAGGGAAGATTAGGTTCAATATCAATATCAAGTTTAATCATGAATTTTATTTCCTTCAAATTTCTAATTAGGATTAGCTTAAGCATAATTAGTGAGTAGTTAAATGGGCTCGGTCATGGGGTGATTAGCACTCCATGACTTAGGTTTAATTCGTTCTTCTCGCCAAATTGCAAACACTTCTTGTTTAATAAAGTCACGGGTTCATCTTTATGTATCAAAATTCGGGTCTATAAACCCCTTTGATCGCACGTCGCCCGGGGCATGACCACTTGGTACGTGCGATGCTTAGGGATAGGGCGACTCAAATGTTTGTATAAACGGCACAAGAATCCTACACTTTATCGAACACCATTTCTAGTTCAAAGAGTTAGGATCGATTTTATGTACCAAAGTCTAGGTTTGTTAATCTTTTTGATCTCTCGTAGTTAAGGGTTGATTCTCCTTTTCATGTGTGATGCTTGGAGTGATGCCAACCTAGATGTTTGCCAAATGGTTATAAGAATCTTAATCTCAACAAGAGAGAAACGAATTAGCCTAAGTTTTGGTTGTTAAAATCCCTTAGACTTTGCCTTAGTTTAATTTGTCGTTTTTAATCTTCCGAGTCATTCTAGAAGTAGGAAGAGAACCACCAAACAAAACCACCTCGCAAGTTTGCCGCTTTAAGGCTAAAACCCTCACTTGCAAGTCAACTCTCACGCCGGGTGCGTTCGGTCCCTGTGGATTCGACCCGGTCTTACCGGTTATTATGCTACCTCCGACCTAGCCCTACGCTTGGGGCAACACTTTCTACGACACAATCCAAGGTCGCAAGCATTTCTGGCTATACGTTGCCGGGGATCAAGCACGTCTCTTCAAATCAACAAGCTACGTAAGAGTTGTGTCTTTTGGTTTTGGGGAGGATAGTTGTTTTGTCTTTGGACCAATATTTCATCTCCAGATTGGTTTCTTTTAGATAATGCTGCTTCACAAGAATACTTGTGCTATAGTTCTTGAACCCTATATGATATCTTTTAAGGCGCAACTTGTGGTGGCTTGTCAGATTTGTAGTTTATAGAGTACATTGTGGCAATCATATTTGGTTGGAGCCTATCTGATCGTTTGGGCACTTGTTATGTCACACCCTCGTTTTTAATAATCAAAATACAAATATAATCCATGTGGGATTGGTCAAAAGTCATACATATCATCTTTGAAAAGTCAAGTCAATAGTTCATATTCAAGTCAAATTGGAGGTGTCTCTCCCCAAAGGGTACCCATACCCAAATGCATAAGTACCAAAATGAGTTAAAGTTATCACATATTTCGAATATTGTCAAATGATTGAAGAGATTAAAGTTACATGATCATCTTCCAAAAATATACTAAGTATGGAGAGAATAAAATAACTTCATAATCAAATAAGCCTCATGCCATGCATTCATACTCCAAGCATCCATCTCATGGTCCTTGTTGGTTATTTGAAAATGATAAGGTGAGCTCACTAGCCCAGTAGGAAAGTCATTCTACTAACGCTAGGTGTATAAAGTATGATATGTGCACATGAAGTTGAATACTATGAATAATTTGAGAAAAATATGACACGAAGGGCTAAAACAAGTGATGAATGACTACAAAGTACCCACGTGTCCAAAGAAATACCAAAGAGTCCAAACGTGTATCCAAATATCCAATTTCAAGAAGATATGGGTTGAGAGCTTCTCTCTCTACACTAGAGAGAGAATGCAATCCCCTTTTAAAAAAAAATCTACCTAAATTTTTAAGCCAAACCCTCAATCATCTTGATTGTAGGGCATATCTATCTATATTTTGAGATTCACTCTAGTAAAATCCATCCAAGGGTTTGGTTTTATCATGGGCCGTGGCCTACACCTTATGAAGGTCATCTCCGGTCAACTGGGACTCCATTAAAGTTTCAACCCAACTGCAGTTCATCTCAAGGATTTGTAGTTAATTCAAAGCATTTTCATCAGCATTGCAGCTCTAAGGGGAAAGCCCTACATCGCAAGGGGCTTACTACCTCTCCTAGTTAAATGGAATCCAGGTAATGGGTTTCCATTTGCATTTATATCTCTCATGTCTGGTCAAGCTCCATGTTAGATGGTGGTCTACTACAACCCCATTTGAGCTCAAATGAAGAGCATGGAGTAGGGATGGTTACTTTTCATTGAGTTTTGGTTTGAACTTCCGATGCAATCCAGTTCCCCTTTACTAAGTGTCGTTGGTGTCATGACAAAGGGGGTAATACCATCAATGGTTCTAGTATGCATAGGAGATCCAATGCCCAAACTCATGGTAATGATCTTCCAAGACCCTATTGCTTGGTTGTTTGGGTTCCATAGAGAGTTCATCCGGTGGAAATCTAGTAATCAAGTGAAGAGGAGGAGAGTGAGATTTACTCTGCCTTTGCAAGTGGGCTTTGTTTCAAGGGTACCAAGTTCTATCCTTTTCGGTGTAGACTACATCAATTCCTATCCCACTTTTATTTCTCTTGTGCGTTCAATAGTCAATTCATTTTGGAGGGAAAAGTGGGTTAGCAATGAAAACACATGGTGGACAAGGGTTACAGCTGCTTAGATTGGGATCTCAAGACATACAACTGGCAAATGTCCAGTGAATTCTCAAAATGGAGGGCTATCTATTGGGCCCCACTTCTCTACTCAACTGAAATGGTTGAAAATTTCTTCAAGTGCTTCACATGGGTCATGAGCATTACCACAGTTTACTCGTATTCAATGGACAGTGGGTTCCTTTGTCCATTTTGTCTACTTAAAGGACTCTTAGTGGGTCCCTCTCCCTGTGGGACCCCAATATTATGGTAGTGCACACAAATGTTGTCATGCTTGTTATGTATAATTATCCCTATCCTTACGAGTTGTGCAACGGCATCCTATTTTCACACCTCGACGGGTTGTGTCTGGGAGTATGCAATTTTCTTTTCTTTTCTTTATTTTGATGTAGTCTTCCCTGAGGTATATCCTCCCTGATAGTGGACTCGAACTCGAAAGAGAAATGATGATGCAGAGGACCAACAGACACATGCTCTAACTCAGAATTGGACTCAAACTCAGTGCTAAACTCAGACTCAGTTCTAGATTTAGACTCAAACTCAAATTCAGTGCCAGTGTAAATAATTTTAGGTACAAAAGTGTAGTTTTTATAAATTCTATTGCATCCACAATGAGCGAGGTAACATCTCCAAGGGCTTCCTGGCCTAGCATCATCAGCTCCATGTCTTTAATAGGCTCCAAATTGAACATCTTTGCAGCAAGCCCATCTCCGACCATACCCATTGGACTTTCATCCCCAAACAGTGATATCAGGTTCCCTGAGTCAAAAACCTCGATCCAGTCAGATTTGCATTGCTTGACCAACTCTTCCAGCTTCTCTAATTCATCATCACTATCCCACGTGTCACTGGCAAAGATCTCAAACCCTGGCATCTTGGTTTTCATCTTCAAGTCCCAAAACAGTTCTGGCTCTCTTGGATAGATGGCCTCTTTTCCTTTCACAAAGTGAATGAGACCTTTCTTTGGCTGAGCGCGGACTCGAGCTTTCCATCCACTTCTAAGCTCATTTTCGTCGGGTTGATAACCAAGGCTGAAGTGGTGACTGTTCATAGGGAAATCAGGGAATTTAGCTATTCTTTGATTGTTGCGGCCCAACCCCAAACTAGGCATGTTAGCCATTTTCCTCATCATTTCAATGATCGTAGAACTAATTGAGAACTCTTCATCCATCTTGATAGTAAGAACTGCCTCAGTGGTGTCAAAAGAAAATCCTCCAAGAGTGAGGTCTTCTTCTCCATGTGCGATCTCGAGCACAAGGGCGTTATCCGAGACATTAGTACGAATCCCGGATTCTCCATGGATGGTCAGAGTTTTTGTGGCTAGACCAAGCTAAACTTTTTGATGTAGAAAGGATGGTACTGCCATAATGTCTGGGTGGTGAAGCCATGACCTACCGAGCAACAAGTTGAAAAATGAAGGAAGGTCGAGTACATGAAACTCGGCGTTAGACTTGAAATCTTTGACCGGTACTTCTAGTTGAACAACTCCAACTACGCCCATGCGTGTATTGTCATAGGCACACATTCTGAGGTTTGATGGTTAGAAATCTTTGGTCTTGAATCCCAAACAGTAGGTTGTGCGAAGTGGACAGACATTTAAAGCAGATCCATTGTCTAGAAGAACAACAGGTACCCACTTCCCCATACGCTTCATAGTGATGTGCAGTGGCTTGTTGTGACCAGCTCCTTTTGGCGGCAAATCCTTCTTAGTGAATGTCATAACATGTTTTGCGCGGTTTGGCTCAAGTAATGCCACCAATGCTTCAGGGGGAGTGTCAGGCGACACTTCCATGTTAGATAGAGTCTTGATCAGTTTCTGCTGATGTTCCCTAGATGAGGAAAACAGCTCCCAGATGGACACTGATGCTGGCATTCTTTCAAGTTGCTTTCGGATGGGATCTTCCACCGGCATGGGATTCCTCTGCTGTGGTTGAGTGACAACTTTTGGTGTTTGAGTGACAACTTCTGGATTACTTGGAATGGAATTGTCCTGGACAGGATCGTTCCAAGTGAATGCCCAGCCTGAGCATGGTTAGAGCTAATGCCTCTCTGTAGATTAGCCGATTGATAAATTCGCCCGCTTCTTATTACTCAGTTGACTGATGGTGGCTCTTCATCCCAAAAGTCTGAAAATTCATTGACCTTGCGTTTCCTAGAATTGATGGATTCCAATTTTTGTTTTGTGTCAAAATACTCAGACTAGAAATCTGCAAGGCTATCCTCGTCTTTTCGTTTCTCGATTTTGATGTTTTCCATCTTCTTTCCCAGATTTTCCACTGCTTGGTCATGCGAGAATGAATCACCCAACATGGCTTTATTGACGGTCCAAACTTCATCGTTGTTGACTCGGATATCAATCATGTCTTCTTCGCTCCAAAACGTATCCATGGAATCCGTAATCAGAGCCGAAACATCAGGCCGATGAGGAAATGGCACAGATGACCGGGGCAGAGACTGTCCGATAATGTAGGCTTGAGGAAACCAATCATGATCACCAAAAATAGTTTCTATGGAAGAATGTTCTTCAATCCCTGGGAGTGCCAGGGATCCAATGATAAATTTCACCGAGCGTCCGATTCTATACATCTTCAGGTTCTTCAAACAATGCAGGGAGTGAAACTATGTCTAAAGGATCAACACAAATTGCCTCCCACCTTTCTTGCCAATCTTCCGATTCACTTGGTTCAACATATTCAAGAGTATCCACCATGCCTGTGATGCACACGACTTTGTTAGTCTGGCAGATACGGGAATCTGTTGGTATAGCTATGACCGGCTTAGCATGAGAATCCGAGATAATAAACTGACTTGGGTCCCATTCTTGGTGGAGTTTTTCCAAATCTTGATCATTCATGGCCCATTCCTCGTTTTCCGTGATATCTACCCATCTAGGTTTCTATTCTGGTTCAATGTTTTTGAGGAAGCAGACTCTAAGATCCTCTGGAACAGGGACGATTGGCTTCGGTTTAGTGGCTGGTATGATGTATAGGCTAGGGTCAAATTTGGTGGAGCTTGGGTTATTTGGAGTGGAGTTGAGGGAAATTTGGTTGATTTGGGCATTGGGCTTATGTTCTGGCATGGGATTGGAGATAGTATTTGGCTTTTTGCGAGGGAGTGGAAGGGTTCTGTCATCAATAAGGTCGTGGACTTTTACTTGAGAAAGATACAATCATTGGTGTGGTGACCGGTCATTTGGTGGTATGAACAAAAGACATTCGGGTTATGTTTTGGAGGAAGTACTTTGTGTGGCTCGTAGGGTTCGAGTGGCTTGATGACATCTCTTTCAAGGAGCTTTTTGTAAACTGTGGTTAAGGGACATGGGAATTGGTAGAAATTTCTCATTTATTGGCCTGGACTAGGTTCTATTTGGCTAATGGGCTCAGTTTTGGTTGGCTTGGAATTTGAGGAGCTGGTCTGGGTATGGATGTATTGGTTGGTTCCGAACAAGGTATTTCTATTGTCAGAGTAAACTCGCTTGGGCCTAGTGGAGTCTCCTTTCTCAAATGTACTAGTTCTGAGTGCATCTTCAACTGCAAGGCTGGCTTCGTTGAAAGTTTTGAAGTCGGGTGTGGTTTGAAAAACCACTAAGTGCTTTGCAAAATCAGGCACCAAGTTCTTTGTGATAATTCACATTTGTTCTTTTCCTAAGGGTCAATCTATCATCTGAGATGCTTTTCCTCTCCACCTTTTGATAAAGTCAGCAAAAGACTCATTTGCCCTCATCTTGGTTGCGTCCAACTCTCGACTTGTCATCTCAAGTTGAATGTTGTAATTGTACTGGGCTGTGAAGGCTGCCCCAACTTCCTTTCTTTGAAATGTCTAAGTTTAGAAACCATTGTAGTGCTGGTCCTATCAGAGTCTGCCGAAACATTTGACCCATAGTGTTCTTTTTAATGTTGTACATGGACAGAGTGCCCACATATGTCTGCAGATGAGCTTTTGGATCTCCAATTCCATCAAATTTCTCCCAAGCTATAGGCTTGAATCCTTTCGAGAGTTTGGCATCAGGAAATAGGCATAATTTATCCATATCAACACTTGTGGTAGCCACTTTTTCTTGTTTCTGAACTGATTCCTCAAGTTTTGCGATCTTTTCCATCATTGCTTCCAAGCTTGGATTTTCTTGTGGAGGGGGATTCGGCAGTGGTTGCTCCCCTGAACCTCCTGATGGCTTGTTCTAAAGGGTCAGACCTTGTATCAGAAGTAATAATTCAGCCATCTAACTATCACTGTGTTTCCGCTGTTCTTCCAAGGCTAACTTGAGAGCTTCCATCTTGTTCTTGTTTGTTGGTTCATGGGATTTCAACATATCTGAAGGATCTGCTGAATCTAATTGTACCATTTTTGACTTAGTTCGAATTAACAGTTGTTTGGGAGTTCTAGTCCAACTAGGTACATTGTTCTTCTCGCTTTTACCAATGATTAAAACTGATAGTAGAAACAGAACTAATTTAGTGATTGATGCAAAAAATGCTATGTGCATGCTTTTTGAAAAAAAAAAAAGAATTTATGTACAAAAGAAATAATGATGCATGATGTGTAATGCAATATCTATAAAAACCACAGTCTTAGTAAGGATTGCCCCAATTTTCAGTGCTCTATTGGATATACTTGAATCTTTGTTTTATTTGAATGATTGTGCAAAACAAAGGCCAAACCTTTTTAGGGGTTTGCCTACGTATCCCCATTTTGGAGGAATCAGGCCGTAATGTAGTTTTGCACTACAACTGACTCTTTCCCTCAAACAACAAGGATTTGAACATAACTGGAGTACAAACTTACTTGACTGAGATAAAGAAAAGTACAAACTGACTCAATAAAGCAAAGTATAGACTTGACAAAGCTCAAACTGATTTGAGCTACAAAAGATGGACTTGACATTCCCAAAAAGGCCCTGCAGGCTTGATCTGCTGAGAACTGGTTTGCTGCTGGTTCTTCATCTATCTTTAGTTGTTGGATTTGTTAGAGAAGTATTCCTAACTTGGTTCCTCTGGCTTTGGTTCCTTGCTTGGCTCTGGTTGCTTTGGTGGATTCTCCAAAACACACATTTTCTTGAGTTGTTGGTGAGACAGGCCATCATTTAGAAGGAGACAGTCTTCATAGCAGGTTTCATAGTCACATTCATCCCAGAATTTGTGTCTAGCCATTGGATCTTGGAAATAGTAAACCGGTGTGCCATCCGGCTAGAAGTACTTGACTAGTGGCATTTTGTTTGCATCTTCGTCATCACTTTCTTACTCTACCTTGAAAGTGATTTTGTCGGGGGTATTCTTGGATTCATTATCTTCAGGGAGGTGGAATTCCCAGCCTTGACCATCCACAAAGTTTTCAGGGTCTTGCCATTGGAGGGTTAAGCCTGGTTGATTAGACATGGCTAACTGGTGAAACAATTTTTCAAGCTTGTCTTTGTCTGGAGTTTCATTCCCAATTTCTTCATCCCCCACTTCCTCAAGTATCCATACTGGTGCACCATGATGGATGGTAAATGTGGACTTGAGTTTCTTGCTTCCGGATTGGTTACGCATTTTCGGTTACAGACTCTAATAAAAGAAATACAACATTCTAATTATTGGGAGGAAATGAGCCTGTTGCAGCATTCATTTTGAAATTTTTTTTTTTGGTTTATTTAACAGAGCATTTGATTATTGGGACAATCCTTCTTATTATTGTGGAGGGGAGGTGATAACCTAAGGTGAAGACTATTATGTATGTGCATGCAGACAGACAAACAACAAATAGGATATATCTAGGGGTGAAAATCGGTCGGTTCGGTTCGGTTTTCGGGGTGTCCTGGACCGAACCGATCGGTTCGGGGTGGTTTGGCCCGGAACCGATCCCGACCGAAAAAAACAATGGACCGATCGGTTCGGGGTGGTTCGGTTTTTTTCGGTTTTTTCGGTTTTTTCGGTTTTTTCGGTCCAGAGTTAAAATTGAAATGGACGGCTAGGATTTGTTATTTTTTGGGGGTTAAGATCATTTTTTTCGGTTTTCGGTGCAAATAGGGGTGGTTTCGGGGTATTTCGGTCCAAATTGGCATGGTTTCGGTTCGGTTCGGTTCGGTCCGGTCCAATTTCTAGGAAACCGAGACCGAACCGATCGGTCGATTTTTTTCGGTTTTTTCGGTTTTTCGGTTTTTCTTTCACCCCTAGATATATCACATAATCCTAACCTGTGGGTCCCTATCCTAGGTTGGATGGTTCTAGGATAACTATATTTAAATGCTGGTTTTGGTTTAGGGGCTCCCCTAGACTGGAGCCAATATTTGCCTCCCAGTGCCAAGTGTACTGCACACAAAGGTCAAATGATAGGTTGACTCATCATGGTCTAGGGTTGCGGAGAATCTGGGGATGTCCTAACACCAGTGAACTGGGTAGGGTAACCAAGACGTAGCAGCGGGGCTTATCCAACATCGATGCACGTGATGCAAAAGTTTAGCAACAAAATTGGTTTAAAAAATTCCACAAATATTTTTCAAGCTTGGCTCTCCAAATTAATCACTTTTTTGATATCTTTACACAAATAAACAACCCAAAAAGCTCTAGTAAGGATGGCCAGCACGAGACCCTGTTAGTTCACCATTCCTTCCTTGCGATAGCGCTAGACATTTTTGTTTTGAGAAACTTTTGGGAAGTTCATAAGTATAAAAACACCAAAGTAGGGATTAATTTGAGAATCCCCAGTGGAGTTGCCATTTTGTGGACAGTTGATTCCACCAGTGTTGTTTTGGGAAAACTTGTTGTTTTGAAAATAGGAGTTGCCACCCGGGTTTTTAGAAAATGGTTTAGGACCCGAGAAACCAATTTGAAAATGATTTGGAAAACAATTTGTAAATCAGAGATTCGTTTTGGATTCGGGAGCCAAGTTGAGAGTGGGGAAGGGATTTAATGCACCCTGCTTGCCCGATTAAAAATCAGTCTTTACTAAACATTTGTGAGATTTTTAGAAAATATTTTAATGCCAAACTTTATCAAGTAAATAGTTTTTCAAGAAAAGTAGATGAAAACAAGTAAGCAATAATGCAAGTTATAATAACAAATAAGCAACCAATCAAGGATTCAAACTGTTTTATAGAAGAGTTGATTTAAAATTTCTAGTTTTACAAAAGAGTGTTGTGCGGCACACTAAGTGTACCATGCAGTTCATTATCCCAATGGTCAAATTTTCAAAAGAGTGTTGTATAACACTCCAAGTGTACTGTGCTGTACAGAAGGAGTGCTATGCGGCATTGTTTACTTCACAACAACTTGATTTTTCGAAAAGAATGAAATGGAAACACACATAAGGCATAAAAGTTTGTTAAAACAAATTATTTTGAATTAGAGGACAATATGTTTGAATGTGGGATGTTCCTCCTCACTAAACTACCCCATACGAGGCGATAATCTACCGTACGACAGAACCGGGAGGTTTATAAACGAAACAGTTTTTTACTGTAACATGGACGTTCCGAATGCAAAAACAATATTGAGGATTATCCCGCACTTGGTATCCCTCCCGTCAGGGTACCAAAGTTGAGAATTTGGTGAAATAGGAACATACATCCGGTGGGAAACTCATGGATTGAAACTCTTTTTTGATTCTTAAAGTGTGGCTTGGGCTTCCTCTGGACTCCAACTTCTCTTTGGTGCAACAACAAGGATGATTGTTCAATGAGGGTAAACGGATTTGGAAGGATGAACTCATGGGTTTGGAACTGAAAACAAGGGATTGGATTTTTGGGTTGGGTTTGCTTTGAAAGGAGCTTGTAGGACTAATTTCTAGAGGTTATGGGTGAGAATGAGGATGATTTGTGGTAGAGATGGATGGTTGACGAGGTTTATAGGTAGAGCTCCATGGTTTTCTTCACCATTTTCCTCCTCCATTTCCGTTGAAATCGATCGGGATTTATAGGGGATGGGGTGAGCTTGATTACCAAGTTTACTTCCTCACCACACAAAGGAATGATGGCTCTAGGGTGTGTTTTCATCCTCACAAGAAACCATGATGAGCAGAGGAACCATTTCCTCAATATTTTGAGCTGCTGAAACTCAGCAAAAGCTGTTTGACAAATGACAGTGCCGTGCGGCACACCAACTGTGCCGTGCAGCACTCCTCCACTGCCAAAGTTCAAAAAGGTTGTTGTACGTGACTGAGGCTGCATCGTGCATGAGAGATGAGTACCATACGGTACTGTTGACTTCATTGACTTGAAGAATTTCAATCCGAGAGGTTCTCTGGGCGTTTCTTTTCATCATCGGGGATTAACATGCACATGAACGTCTCATTTTGGGTTGTCTACACATATTATTCTAAGTATTTTATAAACCTAACTATCAAGGAAGAAGCACAAGTAACATTTTCACTTAATAAGCATGGTAATCCAAGCCAACATGTTATTTGGTTATCCCTTACAGTCTCTCATATTGAATAATGTACCATATTTGTCAAATTTGATTGCTAACAATAGTAGCACTGTGGAGGCAGGTTCAAATGGGGAGGGCATGTCTAGATTACACCTAACTAATCAATACATAATGTGATTCGGGTATTCAGTCCAACAATACAAGAATATTTCATTGTAATCCAAAGTAGTCAAATAAAAAATATTGACTTTATCATGTATATAATGCATGATAACTTTATCGCTTAACCATCTTTTTTCAATTCATGCCGGAATGTCCACAAATAATTCATGGTTATTTCAATTAATCAATACTACATGGAAACTTTGAGCATGTAAATTAAATTATCATGGCAGATCCTCCGATTGTACATGAGAATACACAAAACTAATACATGGTAGATTATCAGGTCATTTACATGCCACCGAATACTCACCTACTTTCATCTTAGATCCTTCAAACATTTCTTCTTGAACTTGGTTACCAAAACTGGAAGGCTCCACTTAACAATCCCTATAGGGTGATTTGGATGAATAGCCTTAGTCAAGTTCATGTGTTCGCACAACCAATACTACAAAAAACAAAAAAACAAAGAACAAAATGCGAAATGATCAACTGTGAACCACAAAGCTAACACATGGAGACGAAGCCTAAAATAAAATAAGCCACAGACCACTAAATGATCATTCTTTATTATTAAACTAAATCAAATCAAATTTGTCTCAACACAAGCATGGGGAACACCATCCCATAATCCAAACAATAAAAATTATTAAGCAATGATAACAAAAATGCAATTTGTCAAAAAGGTTTAATAAGTGCGGAAGCGAATAAACAAAATATTAAAACTTGAATGCAACATCGTATGGAGGTCGACACAAAAACTTCCCAAGATGCTGCCAGAGTCCTCATCTATCGACTCGATTTCCTTGAAAATGATAGTTGATTAAATCCGTCAGCTGACAAGTTCAATGAGTGACAAATCATGTATAATAAATAAAGTTCTAAAGCAGGGATAAAATATTTTAATATGTAAATATAATTTGGCATACAAGGTGTACGACAAAACAACAAATTATATCAATAAATCTTTTTACCAATAACAAGTCTTTTTGGTGATCACAATACTATATCCAACAACAATGGGAAACCACAACCAATACCAAATAGTACCAAGTTCCAGTGAATAAAAATCTCATAATAATTGGATCCAATATTAAAACTTAGAGTCACCACGAAGTAGGTAGCCGTAGAACTTTTCCCTAAGAACGATCTGGCAAAAGTTAGCCGTTGAGCAATGGGGTCACTGGCCAGAACATGGTCTCTTCCCTAATGGCCAGAGTCACTCGCACACAAAGGATTAATTTCCATGAACTTTCAAATAATAAATGTTCCCAACGATATCCGCCAAGTTCTCACAAAAAAGAATAACGTTTTATCGCATGCCAATTTAAATGATGAAAAATAAACAATTCGCGTTTTCAATAATCAAATGATAAATTTTCCAAAGATAATTCAAGGGACATGGCAAGTTCGAAAATACGTAACCTGCTTAACCACTCTCCGAAAATAATGCAACTTGAACAAGTCAAAAGAGACTAGCCTGTACAAAATAAAAAATATGAAATAACTAACTATACGAATAATACATCACCGATTATGAAAGCTAGAATATCCTAAGCTAATTAAGCAATAACATTTAGTAATTAGTCAACAGTAGCAACCAAATTCTACCCTTTAAAACAACTCTAGTTCAAATGGGTAACCCCCCACTAGCCCAGAAACACTTTTAACGTGCACATTTCTTTTCACAACCAATAATAACTCTATGTCTCAAAAACAATTCATAAACAATTGCCCATGGGATATAACCGCCTTGGCCGAAATCCAGCAATTCATAATTCAAAGCCACCATTGAGGACCACTATCACATGCATGCATCAGATAGCGTGCACAAAACCCAACTTCAGCTTTGCTCACTCCGCACTCGGTTCTCTCTCTCTTCCACCGAATGAACCCCACACTATCTCCAATGATTTCAGACAAACAGGTTAAATATTCTCTCAAATAAACTGTTCAAAATTAACAAAAACCATGGAGATTAATGAGAACGTTCCGCCCCAGATATCAAGAAGAAGAGTAGGAGAACACCTCAAAAACCCTTTCCACGGCTACTGCTCTATCTCAAAGCCTCCTCTCAATATTCTCTCAGGCTCCGTTCATTTGCCAAGAAAATTACGCGAGAAAGTTAATTCTAAGAAAAGTAAAATGAAGTGAAGTAAAGGAAAGGAAAAATTATTTTCCTGTGACGGTTCAGTTGACAAAGAATTTTTCCAGGAAAATTGAAATTTGTTTGTTCATTTGGCAAGAAAGGAAAATAGTGGGAATGTTGCTTTTGCATTGGCTAACTATGGACAAAAATTAATTTATGAGCCAGGTAATCACCAAAACATAATCAACATTGTCATCATAGAACCTTGTAATTGGCCACTAGAAAAATATACCCATTTAACACTTCATATCTATCATCGAGTACTTTTTTTTCCGCAACATAGTTAATTTCCGATCTACATTCTGTAAAAGATATATACATATATATAAAAGATACATATGTGTGTATACAATACTCCTAGCAGTTTTGCATCGAATCATGAGAAGCATATGAAAAACAACTAAATTATTGAGATTGATTTGATCATGAATGAAAAAAAGAAATTGAGATGAATGACTTACCTTGACAATAGATGAACTGTAGAAACAGAGGTAGAGAAATGAAACCTACCCCACCCTTAACCTAGATACAAAAGAGGTGGGAAATGGCGCCTCTGATAAATAGATTTTTGCCGCTAGAAAAAGATAATTGGTGGGATAAAGATAATAGCAATGACGGGAATAACTTTCCCGCGACACATAATTCCTTGCTTTTGGCAGGATGCATTTTGAGGGAAAGTGAATCCCAAAGGAAAAAATATTTTTGTGGGTCATTGGAGAGGGAAAAATCTGATTACCCTATTATAAGGCATGGCACGTGTCTAAGATGACCGCCACGAGAGGGCGATTAGCTCGGCACCACATAGGGAGTTCGTTAGTCCCTATGCCGATCTGGATTGACCATGAATAGGGTCAGGAATCGAATTGAAGTAAATGCATCAGAATGCACTAGCTCGGCGTAAGGCCTGAGGGGATGCCCTCGATATGGCGAATTTGTGGGAGCTACTGGATATAGTTTGGCAAGCGTTTCGGAATACATAGTCCGGCCGGGCGTGATGAACCGAACTATATGCGAGTTACTCCGAAGCTACGTGTAAGCTTCGGCGAAATCCACGAAGAGGCGGTGAAACATTCCGAAATATTCTATAAAGCGGTACCATTACGAGATAAGGAGCAATCCCGTAAAATAAAGGGATTGACATGAACATTCCTAATGTGGATGGGAATAGACCCCATATAGGAATGAATCCTATATGGAAAGAAAGACTACCGCTAGGCGAGATCTAGCAATATAAGGAAGTTTGTCCTTGATAGGAAAGTCCTATTGAGAAAAGGACTCCTAAAGAGAATAGGAAAAGTGGCACGAGATGCCTAAAGTGAAGGACATCTACACCTATAAATACAAGGCAATAACCATGACAAAAGGTACGCGGTGAAAACCTACTTTCATACGCATTATAATTTAAGCTCTCAAGTACGTGATACTAACTTAGGCATCGGAGGGCCTTTGCCAACGAGAGGCAAAGGTGCTCTAACCCTTTTTCTGTCTCGCAGATCCAGGGTTGATTCAAGGAAGCACGTGATCCAGGGTTACGCGGATTTATCCTCGTACAATTGGCGCCGTCCCGTGGGAAATCAAGGCGTAAAAGCGTGATCCCCTACAAAGAAAGATCAATCATGGTACATTCGAGCCCCCTTCTCAGGCACTCCACAACGAAGGGATGCAGAAGACGATGGTACCACGCTTGTGTATACTACAAGAAAGAACACAAAAGTGGACAAAGCTCCCTTGGTTCTCGGTGCGCCGCTGAAAAAACCATCAACCAGGAGGTTTAACCTAGGGGAGATCCCAGAGATCCCAAAATTTAAGGACACACGTTTAGAACTCCGCGGTTCCCCAAGGAGAAGACGCTCAAAAACACCACCGAGGAATGGAGAAGACCCTACCCGACGTGAGCAGGGAAGGAGCCCTCCAAAGAAAGATGGTCACAGACACGAAAGGAATCGCGAAAGGGAAGATAGCCTTGACAGAAAGGAGCGAGAGGCAGAGGAACTGGCCCGTGAGGTCACTCGACGAGAACGAGAGATTCGGGACCTAAAAAAGCAGCTCCAGGAAAAAGAAAAAGACCTACGCTCTCGGACGAGATCCGTACGACATGATCAGGAAAAGAAAGGCCACCATCACGGCAACGCCTCCACTGACCGAACAGCTTCTCCACGAAAAAGGAGAGAGAGGAGTGTTTCATGGAAAAAAGAGAAAAGGAGGAAGCATGCCAGGACGTATATGAAAGATCCGGGTTCCAACGAAGCTAATCCTCGCGGCAAAGATGAGAAAAGAGGGACGCTGGCCGAACCGACCGAAAGCCGAGGGAGGCCACACAACCGCACGAGAAGCGTTTCTAAAGAGGCCCTAGGTCGATCTCCAAGTCACCTTTGGCCCATCGGATACGCAAGAGAGAAAACGCCGAAAGGTGGTGAAACACTCAAAGATTCATCCCCTATGAAACCAAAAAGACGGATCCCGGTGGGTCTACATCCAAAGACTACCAAGAGGCTATGTTTATGCATGAACAGATGACGCTACTGTTATGCAAAATGTTCCCATCCAGCCCGGGAAAGTGGCACTTAGTTGGTACCATAAGCTCCCGTAATGATCCATCCTATGTTGGGCACAACCGCGCGGAGGAGTTCACCGCTGCGTTTTTCTCCCGAAAGGCTCAGAAAACCTTTGATACGTTAACCTCTATGAGGCAGAGGGACGAAGAGACTCTGGCGTCAATACTCAAAACGCCTTTGGGAAACCTTCAAATCTTAAATTGAAAATTGTAGTGAGGAGTACGCCTCCCGGCAACGTTCAAAACAAGCTTGCAGGTGCATAGTAAGCTACGAGAATCGCTACCATGCATCCGGCCAAATCTGTGGCCAAATTGATGGAGAGGATCTGTGAGCACGCGCCGCGGGTAGAAGGCGACATCCCGCAGTGGAGGCAAGATCGTGGTTGGACAACCCGCAGTTTAGAGAAGAAAGAAGGCGATGGAGTCAAAGGTATACAAGAAGGACTTCATGATGGGAAGGAAGGATTACGCTCAGCAAAAGAAAGATAAAGTCGAGCCAGACCCCAAGTCATACTTCAGCATCATGACTACTTTCAACATCCCAATATACAAAATGCTGTACAGGATCAAGAACGAGCAGTGGTTCAGGAGACCTCCAAAGATGACGGGGAACCCAGAGGAAAGGAGGGCCACCAATCGGCATTGCGGCTACCCACGGGGATTGGGGGCACATGACTGAGGATTGCGTGGAATACAAGAAGTTCTTGGACGAGAAAGTATCAGAGGGCCATCTGAAGGAGTTCTTGGCTGACAGCAAGAATGATGCTGATTTAGTAGAAGAGATAGACTACGAGAAAGGGCCAAAGGGGACAATCCATATGATACATGGATTGGTTGCTCCGTATACGAACAACGAGATAAGACATGTCAAAGGATTGATGGGGGGTAAAGCAAGTCATGAAGCTTCGGCATGAAGAGGCCGAGGGTAGGGGAAGCCCTGCGGACCCGATCACCTTCGCGACGATGACCGGATGGAGTAACGATACCCCATAATGACGCGTTAGTTATCACCCTACGAATAGGGGACTATGACGTGGAGAAAATACTAGTGGACCAGGGGGCCAGCACCGAAATCATGTACTATAACACCTTCAAGAGGATGGAACTGCCAATAGGTTCACTACAAAAGTGCCTTGTCCCCTTGGTTGGTTTTAGCTCACAAGCGGTGTGGCGATGAGGAAAGGTCACACTACCGTCCGGAAAGCGAGGATCGGTGAATCTTGAAGATGATTTTCTTGTGGTGGACATCCCTTCATCCTATAACGTGATTATAGGAAGGACATGGATGCATAAAATGAGGGCGGTGTCTTCCACTTACCACCGGAAGATCAAATACCAGGCGGATGGAATAGAGTGCATCAAGGGTAACGGAAGGTGGTCGATCAATGCTTCACCATGGTCCCGAGAAAATCCCCAAGAGCCGAAGGTGGTACAAAGCGGTTGAAGTTCGGACAAAAACAACTTTAGAAGGCGTCGGTGGCGATCCCACCAAGAAGATGGTAGAAGGATCAAGAAGGTCGCATTCGGGAAGGCGATCACGAGAGGTATTTCCCGACGGTGAGACCATCTCCGAGGGAGGAAAGAGATCCGTCGCTTTTCTTAAAAAGCCACATTGATGTGTTTGCATGGACCCCCGGGAGATGCCGGGATAGATCCCTGAAGTCATCCGTCACCATTTGAGCGTGGACCCTCAAAGACAAGCCGGTTGTGCAAAAGCAAAAGGAGGTCGGCACCACAAAGACGCAGACGGTATTTGTGATCGAAAGAGGTAGAACGGCTACTAGAAGCGGGGCGCCATACGAGAAGTAAGCTATCCGGATTGGTTGGCTAACACGGTCGTAGTAAAAAGAAGAATGGAAAGTGGAGGTGCGTATGGATTTCACCCGGCCTCAACAAGGCATGCCCAAAAAGACAGTTTTCCACTCCCCAGGATCGATCAGCTAGTAGACGCCACATCAGGCTATGAAAGGATGAGTTTCCTTGACGCGTACCGAGGATACCATCAAATAGCCATGTATGAGCCCGATCAGGAGAAAACATCTTTCATTTCACCAAGAGGCCTCTACTGTTACAAAGTTATGCCATTTGGGCTAAGGAATGCTGGAGCAACCTATCAGAGGCTGGTTACTAAAATGTTCAAGGATCATTTCGGCAAGACTATGGAAGTCTACATCGGCGACATGGTGGTCAAAAGCAAATTTGAAATCAGATCACCTCAACGACTTGAAGGTAACTTTTAGCATTCTGAGAAAAT
Source organism: Vaccinium macrocarpon (assembly GCA_022606695.1). Lineage (NCBI taxonomy): Eukaryota > Viridiplantae > Streptophyta > Magnoliopsida > Ericales > Ericaceae > Vaccinium > Vaccinium macrocarpon. The sequence goes on along the minus strand of CM040170.1, from coordinate 15,223,181 downwards.
ACAAGCTAAAATTAAACGCCTCAAAATGTGCCTTCGGAGTCAGCTCGGGGAAGTTTCTCGGGCACTTAGTGACTAAGAGGGGAATTGAAGCCAACCCAGACCAAATTTCGGCTCTGCAAGCCCTTCAAAGCCCAAAGACCACGAAGGAGGTCCAAAGATTGGCCAGGGAATGGCGGCGAGCTCTTAATCGTTTCATCAGTAAATCTTCAGATCGCTGCAGACCTTTCTTTCAACTTCTGAAGAAGAGAGAAGGCTATGAATGGGGAGCCGAGCAGGAACAAGCTTTCCAGGAGTTAAAAAGCTACCTATCATCACCGCCATTACTCTCTACTCCAGAAGCTGGGGAGCGGTTGGTACTATACTTAGCGATGTCGATCATCTTTGTCCCATTTCGGTCCTTCTCTGAATAAAGGGGTGGGCTTGGGCTCCGGTTTACTTCGTGAGCAAAAGCGTTGTTAGATCTTTGAGACACGCCACCGCCATTGGAGAAGTTGGTATACATACTTATTGTGGCATCAAGGGAAGGCGCCACATTACTTCTTACAACATCCCATCACCATACTCGCTGAATATCCACTAAGGGCCTTACTCGGAAAAGCGGACTTCTCCGGAAGAATCTCCAAATGGTCAATAGAAGCGAAGTCGGTTTGACCTAGATTATCGCCCTAGGGCTGACAATCAAAGGGCGATTTTAGCGGACCGTTGCTGAGTTTTCTCAAACGAGCACCCCCTGATTTGCGCGTGCTCCACGAGAAGGAGCAAATTGGAAATCCCAAGCAAACAAGGGAGGTGGCCGATCTGGAATCTAACGAATGGAAGCTTTACGTTGGTGAGCCTGCAACAAAGGATCTGGAGCAGGAGTTGTGCTTTTCTCACCGAAAGGGTTGGCTTTGGAGCAAGCGCCACGGCTAGGATTTAGTGCCACCAACAATGTGGCGTAGAATCTGAAGCTCGATCATTTGGACTAAAAAGTGCCCTAGAACTCAAGGTTAGCAAATTGAGAATATTTTGTGACTCACGGTTAGTTGTTAACCGGCTTTCGGGAGAATACGCCTTCTGGCGAAGATGATGGTCACTGACGATGCGGCAAAGGATTTGCTTTCGATAAATTCCATACGATCCACATCCAGCAGATCAGCTCGGGTCAAAATGCACATGCAGACTCACTGGCTTGCCTGGGCTCAGCCGTCAAAACAGAATATCGCCGCATGGTGACAGTAGACTATCTGGGCGAACCAAGCATTGGCCGATCTGTGGAGGTCGTGATGGAAACCGAGATGGGACCAAGTTGGATGGACCCAATAGTGGCATACCTACGAGATGGGACCTTGCGGAGGACAAAGAGGGAGGCACACAAAATCAAGACCAAATCGAAGACGCTTTTGGCTCTCTCCGGAAGGTAAGCTTTCTGAAAGTCTTTCCTTGGTCCATACCTATTATGTGTACACCCCACCGGGTCCGTAAATTTCTTTCTGAAATTCATCTTTGGAACTTGTGGAGGAGGGCTTGGTGGGAGGTCTATAGCCCACCGAGCAATATCAGGGGTATTGGTGGCCATACATGCGGGGAGGATCGAAGGCCTTTGTCAAAACTTGTGAAAAGTGTCAGAAGTTCTCCCCTTTGATCCGAGCACCAGCTGAGGATTTGCTACCTTTAACTAGTCCGTGGCCATTTGCCCAGTGGGGATTGGACATTGTAGGTCCCCTCCCTATGGCAACAGGAAAACGAAAATTCCTACTTATTGGTACCGACTATTTCACAAAATGGATAGAGGGGGAAGCTCTTGCAAAAATCACAAAAGCAATGGTGGAAAGATTTGTGTGGAACAAGATAATCACAAGGTTTGGAGTTCCCTACTCCATTATCTCAGATAACGGATCCCAGTTCGGCAATAAATTCAAGGCCTTACGTACCAAAGACGGTATCAGGAATTACTACTCGACCCCTGCGTACCCACAAAGTAACGGACAGGCCGAGGCCTCAAATAAAACTGTATTAAAGAGCCTCAAGAAGAGATTGGAGAAAAAGAAGGGAAGGTGGCCTGACGAACTCCCAGCCGTGCTTTGGGCATACAGGACCACCCCACGGCGATCTACGGGAGAGACGCCGTATTCCCTTGCATATGGGACGGAAGCAGTGATTCCTTTGGAAACTGGTTTGCCAACCATTCGTACTACCCTCGTCGAGTCAGGGGGCAACGATAAGGCCCTCGCTGAGCAGCTTGACCTTGCTGAGGAGAGGAGGGAGCGTGCACTCATCACCTTGGCAGCTTATCAGGAACAGCTACGAAGGAGCTACAACAAGAAGGTCCAGCCAAGGGAATTCAGAGTGGGAGATCTAGTCCTAAGGAAAGTTTTGGCCAACACCAAGATAGCCACTGATGGGAAGCTTGGACCGAATTGGGAAGGCCCATACAAGATCGTGGGGATTGCTGGCATTGAGGCCTACCGTTTGGCCGACCTGGATGGAGACCCAGTTCCACGGCCGTGGAATGTCCAAAACCTTAGGAGATTTTTCCAGTAACATGCGTGTGTGATTACGAATACAATCACACCTCTCTTTGGTGAATACGAATAAATTCGCACTTGTTTTTTAGTACCTAGTTGGGATTACGAGTAAAATCACCAACATTAGTTTTTCAGCTTTCTTTTGATATTAATGAAATTTTACTTTTTCCTAGCATGATTAATACGAACCGAAATTTCTACTTCGCAATTTGGATTCCTATTGGGGAGCAGAGGATATGAGTATTACAAACAATTTCTAAGTAAGAGAACACTTAGATGTGCAACGAATATTGCAAGAAAAACCTAAGTACGAAGACACTTAGGTGTGCAACGAATATTGCAAGAAAAACCTAAGTACGAAGACACTTAGGTGTGCAACGAATATTGCAAGAAAAACTTAAGTACGATGACACTTAGGTGTGCAACGAATATTGCAAAAAATCCCCTAAGTATGAAAAAACTTATGCTTATGACAACAATTGCAAATTAAAAGTGGCGAAACTTAGCTTTATAAACTTCTAAAGATACATGGAAAAAGTACGGAATTACTTAAAACAAACGCCAGCAATAGAGGAATTAAAAGTATTGAAAGGCCACATCCGGCCACACCAAGACCACACAGGGCCAACAGTTGAGTTTTTACATAATAAAGGACAAATCTAACAGCAGGCTTCAAGCCTCTTCACTGTGCTGACCAGCATCAGCGGCAAGATGAGGGACAAGGTTGTCACCCCGAAGAGCACCAGCAACGTCGCCCTCTACGATGGTAAGATCAGTGATGGCTTCATCTGGCAAGATACGTTTCGATAGCGAATTTCGGGTTGGACTTGAGGATCGGTGAGCCCGACATCGAGTTAAGCGTAGGCAATAGCCACCTCGCTAGGAAGCTCCATCTCAGTCCAGTGTGGGGAAGAAGGATCCACGCCGAGCTTGGTAAGGCACCTCCGCCAGGCTGCGCCCCAGACAGCATCTTGAACAGCTGGCATTTGTGCTTTGTAGTTGTCCGTAATCACGTCAACAGCACGATCATACTCAGCTTCAGCCTTGGCCTCTGCATCAGCAAGTTGCTGCCGAAGTGCCCGCTCGACCTCTTCAGCCTTCGCCCTTAGCTCGGTGTTATCCCTTCGTAGTCCCTCGGCCTCTTCCCGAGCAGCTTTTAGCAGCTGAGCATGTTGAGCACTCTCTTTCTCTGCTTTCTCCGCCCTCTTTTGTTCCTTTTTTAGTTCCTTCTCAGCTTCCTTAGCTCTCTCCAAACCAACAGACGCCTTTTGCATGATCTGGCAAGTAAGGAGCAACCAGTAAATGGGTGAATAAAAGTACAAGGAAAACAGTAAGGTGAGGCTCCTCTTTCTTTACCTTAGCGCTGGATTGAAAGATGGATTTCATGAGGCTGTCGTAGGAGTTCCCCTTTTCTCTGTCCATGTCAAGGGGGAGGAGAGCAGCTCGAGAAACGCCGTAAGCAACATCCATGGAGGCAATCTTGTCGATCACATTTAAGGAAGTGCCATCAGGGCGAGTAAGCATTGGGGTCCAAGGTTGAACAAGAGGAGGGGAGTTGGAGAGGGGTTGGCTCGAGCCCGTGTCCCCCGTCCTTCTCCTTTGTAGGAGGGGTTGAGCATGATGAGGACTCTCTAACGGCCTCTTGTCCCTCTGAGTATCCGAGCGAGGAGGGGACGGCGTTTGGGACGGAATTATGACGCAGGCTGCAGGTGGAGCACGGGAAGCTCCGCCGAGGTTCAGCTCATCTAGCAAGTTGATCGGTTGTCGAGGCATCTCTCCACGGTCTGGTGAAGGGGAATAACCTGGAGAGTCGTCCGAATCAGCCAACTGGGCAGAATGCTCGGCAAGGGAACGGATGATAGCACGGTGGACAGGGTCTTCTTCTTCCCCTTCTTCAAAGATTTGTCCAGAAGTGCTGGGTTCCTCGGCAGGTCGGTTAAGGATAAGGATGGCTGTGGGGATCTCTGGGATGTGGGCTAAAAGTAACCCGGCCACAAGACGGCGGTTGAGTTTCGAGAACGTTGGGATCCCCTCCTAGTTTGGCCTCTCCTGGATCGACCAGTCCTTAATTCCCCAGCAGGGCGTGTGGCAACCAGGGGAGCTGGAGGAGGCCACGGACGTCTTGTTCTCCCTTCTCCTCTCCGTCTGACACCACCCCAATATGTGGGGGTATAGTCCAGAAGTAGGTGGGCAGCACGGCCGAGACCAACAGGGGTCGGAGGGAAGCCGTCGAAGTAAAGAGCCCAAGCAATATCCTCACGGTGGAGATTGCCGTGGATAAGGCGACCACCGTGGTTAAGATTGTCCGCTGCAACAACAGAAAACCCACATAAAAGAAGAAACAGTCAGTTATAATTTCTAAAGGAAAAAATAAAGGGTAAATGCAGGTACAAAGGTACTAACGCAGTCTGCCAGGAGTTGTGGGGCATGCAAAGCCGATGGTCATCCCCTCGGCATCTCTGGGCTCCCAGTTGCCAGTGACTACGAGATAGTCATCCGCCCCACCCTTGGAAGAATTTGGCAGGTCGGTGATAAGCTTTTGGTTAGGGTCCCTGGCTTTAAAGTAGTAGGTATTATCAATTGAAGGAACTACGCTATAAAGGTAGTGTAAGTCCCACCAGCCAAGTTCTAGGCCCAATAGCCTATTTAGGGCTATTGTGCCCATAACTACCCTAACGAAATTAGGGCACAGCTGCATTGGGTTTAGGTGGCATCTAGAGCACACCTCACGGAAGAAGGGGTGAAGGGGGAACCTAAGGCCCCCCTCGACTATGAATATCAGCGGGATATGGATCTTGGTTTCATCCTGACCATGTTCTTTCAGATCCCAACGGTTGTCTAGCCGGAATTGAACGTCGGCAGGGATCTCGTACTTCCTACGAAACTCTAAAATTTTGTCTGGGGTACTCAGTAGAGCCCTGTGTTTTCCCATTTTCGCTAAGAAACCTAGGGTTTCGAAAATTGAAACCCAGAAAATAGAACAGGAAGAAACACAAGAATGGAAATGGAAGTCCAGATGGTAGACTTACGTGGAAGGGATAGAACTAGTGAGATGGTCTCCAACGTGAGCGGAGGGGAATTTTCCAAGGGACGGAACGGAGAAAAGGGGCTACGGTTGCAGAGGGCTTGAGTGTTGTTAATGGCGGCAGGGGTTTTTTCTCTCTTCTCTGCTCCAGTCGAAAGCGAAGTAAACAGAGAAATGAGCAATTCTCGGCTTTAAAAGGGTTTTGGGGGAAGAATAATGATTACCCCGCCCAAAACCCCATGAAAGTGGGATGTGACGCATGTAAAATGTCAGCAAAATCGTCCTTTGAGATTATCTGAGCCACCAGAGGGTCGTCAAGATTTAATTAAGGTCGCACCACTACCCACGGGAGGGAGGCGCAAGTAAGAAAGCATCCGAGCGCTAGAGCTCGCGGTGGCACGGGGGCGGAAAACAGCCAGTGAATGTGAGCCGGGGAGCAATTGAGAGGGAAAATCCATTACCCTATTATAAGGCATGGCACGCGGTTCAAGATGACCGCCATGCAGGGCGGCATTAGCTCGGGCACCACATAGGAGTTCGCTAGTCCCTATGCCGACCCGATTGACCATGAATAGGGTCAGAATCGAATTGAAGTAAATGCATCGTAATGCACTAGCTCGGGCGAAGGCACGCGGATGCCCTCGATATGGCCGAAGCCGTGGAGCTACGGATATAGTTTGGTAAGCTGCTTTGAATACATAGTCCAAATTTCCTACGGATGAACCAACTATGTAAATGAAGTTACTCCGAGAGCTACGTGTAAGCTTCGGCACCGCCAATCCTGAAGGGCGGTGAAACATTCGTAATATTCTATAAGCGGTACCTTACGAGATAAGGAGCAATCCCGTAAAATAAGGGATTGACATAAACATTCCTAATGTGGATGGGAATAGACCCCATATAGGAATGAATCCTATATGGAAAGAAAGACTACTGCTAGACGAGATCTAGCAATATAAGGAAGCTGTCCCTTGATAGGAAAGTCCTATTGAGAAAAGGACTCCTAAAGAGAATAGGAAATAGTGGCACGAGATGCCTAAAGTGAAGGACATCTACACCTATAAATACAAGGCAATAACCATGACAAAAGGTACGCGGTGAAAACCTACTTTCATACGCATTATAATTTAAGCTCTCAAGTACGTGATACTAACTTAGGCATCGGAGGGCCTTTGCCAACGAGAGGCAAAGGTGCTCTAACCCTTTTTCTGTCTCGCAGATCCAGGGTTGATTCAAGGAAGCACGTGATCCAGGGTTATGCGGATTTATCCTCGTACAGTCATATTACTTTCCTGGTAACTGAACACCCCAAAAGTTGAGGGAAAGTTGATTTTCCCATCCTTTCTCATCCTTTCTTGACAACTGAACGAGGCCTCAGATGATAACCCAAGGCAACTACAACTACTAAAATGTATATATATGCACGTGCAACCCTAACTGCCTGCTAAACGATTTACCCTAAATATTAGGAAACCAAAATTTATATAATTCGTCCCACCTAAAATAAGTGAAGAAATGTAATCTTATTTAGAAGCAACTTAACAACTACCCACTATTCATGAGGTGCCCCAAAAATAGCTAACTAGTGATTAGAGTATTTAAAATAAAATACAAATTTTTAGTGAAAATGCCCAACAACATAATCCACCGAATTTAGCCTTGCACCTTCAAACTATAACAATGTCAAGAATACTCATAAAAAATAATTAAATAGGACCCAACCACAACGCTCAATTATAAATGACACATAATTAATAAGAAAAATGCTAGGGCGTAACATATTTCCTTATAGATGTCATAAGTTCCTTGACTATTGCTCTGGCCCAATCGTAATCTCTCATCCTATCCAACTCCTCAACGCATGCTAAATGTACCTGTTTAACCATAGTCCCAGTGGGGAAAAAAAAGGTATGGCATAGAAACCTAGCCACGTCTTCTACGTAGTCATGATCATCTCTCTTCACATATTCAATGAGAAGTTGTTTCACAATTGTTGTCATTCGTGTTTATTCGATGTGCCTTCTTCCAACAAACTTAATAGCTTCTTTTGCACCCAAACGAAGGCTCACAAGTTCCTCCCCACATTGTATCTCGAATACCTTAACCATGTTTGACCTTGTTACCTCCAGGTAGGTCTTTCCAAGTTGGAACTTGTCATTCGTAGGATCATATGTTTCAATGATTTCGATAATCATCTTGTCACTTTTGCAACCTATTTTCCACGATGGCTTCAAAGATCCCCCAGAACGGTGTTTTGTTTAAAACATCTGTGGGACAATCTCGCAACTGCAGGTCCTTCATAAGCATAATTATGCCTCCAAGGTTTGATCTGAAAGGTGTCTCAGTTGCTTGTTCACTTTTCCACAGCTTCCTTTTTTCGGGCTAACTTGCCCTTCTTCCGATTTTTTACGCTTCTTTGAGTGGGGCGTATCGTCAACCATTAGCTGAGAACCCCTTTCCACCTTCGAAGCCCTCCTGCCACATTCCCGGAAGAAGTTTTCCGTTTTTTCGAGATTTCTTTGACACCAACTTTGTTGGCATAATCATCTTGCTTTATTAATCCTTTCTTAATGGAGGCTTGGCTATATTGGTTTTGGAGACTTGGAAATTGGAATCATACTACATGATTTGGCAGTGGGCATGTAGAAAGTAATTTAGGTACTAATCGTTAGTTCTAATTGGCATTTGGCTAGGTTTTGGGTTTAATAGTATAGAGCATTTTAGCTTGCACAGTTTATGTTCGAATTAGCTAGTCATGTCGTTTGTTTTATTTCTATTTTATATACAGGGTTAGTCTCTTTTTGGCAAGTTCAAGTTGCATTACTTTTGGACCCAGGTGAGTGGTTAAGTATGTTACGTACTTTCGAAGCTTCCCCTTCTCTCTTAAATTATTCTTTGAAAAATTTAGAATTGTTAATTGGAAAAACAATTTCTTTATATTTGGTTGTTTAAATTGGCACGCGATAAAATATATTCATTTTGGTGAGAACTTCATGGATATTATTGGGAACTTATATTTTCGGAAGTCCAGGGAAATTATTCTTTTGTATAGGTGACCCTGGCCATTAGGGAAGAGACCCGGGTAAGGCCGGTGACTGTTTTGGTCAACAACTGTCATTTCGTCAGATCGACTTAGAGAAGAGTACCACAGGATGCCAACACATGGTTACTCTAAGTTCGATATTGGATCCAATTTTGAGGTTATTATTTTGTTGGCCATAGTAGTATTTGGTTATGGTTCCCCATTGTTATTGGATATTATCCTGTGATCACCATTGAGATTTATTATTGTTTTATCTTACATCGTGTGTGCCAAAATTATGATGATATGGTAATTTAATTTAATCCCTTTTTTAGAACTTTATTTAATATTCATGCTTGTCATTCCCTGAGCTTGTGAGCTGAAGGACTTATTCCAGCATCATTTTCAGGAAAATCGAGTCAATAGGTGAGGACTCTGGCAACATCTTGGGGATTCTTTGTGTCGATCACCATAGGATATTGCATCCTAGTTTTAGTATTTTATTTATTTGCTTTCGCATATTGTCAAACATTTTTGGTAAAAATAATTATGGGATTCTTTTTGTCGATGGCGGGTAATTTTATTATATGGCTCATGGGACGATAGTTCTCCATGCTTTGGTTAAGACATATTGGCTTTGTTTTGTTAAACAATAAAAAATAGTCATTTGGTATTTGTCGATTTTATTTTACTAATTTTAATTTTAGGCTTCGTGATCCATCAGTTGGCCATGTGGTTCACGGCCGGTCATTTCCCGTTATGGGGTGTGACAAAAGTGGCGCAAGCTATGGCTTCGAAGATTCAAGAAATTCGTTTCAGATTCTCTAAGGATCAGTTTCCGAGTGACCTTGAGAAGAACCTGGTTCAACAGTTCTTTACTCTAACCTATGTTGAGGAAGCTTACAAGAAACAGAAAAAATTATTTGGCTAGCATTGGGTGATAAGAATAGTACGGAATATATTATTTTCATAAAAAAAATGAATGATCCTAGGGTGAGGAACACTATCCTAAAACTGGTCAGTGAAATTGGAGGAGTCTACAGCGTTGAACCTGAGATAATTGGGTATTATCAGAGATTGGTAGGGACTGGTTTAACACAAAAAATGGGATGCCTTTTTTGTCCTTTCTGCTTCCATTAAAAACGAGGTTCCTCGGGATCTTAGGGATGGTCTCCTTAAGTGACAGAACCTGAAATCTGGAAAATCCTACAGTATATCAAGAGAGATAAAGCCCCTGGGCCTCATGGTTACAACTCAACCTTTTTCCTTGATAATTGGAATGTGTTAAGAGAAGATTTTGTTGAAGGGGTTATGCATATTTTTGAGAACGGTCATCTGCCAAGAGGTTTGAATGCTACTACAGTCACCTTGGTGCCTAAAACAGTTGCCCCAAGCTCTATCAAGGATTATAGACCTATGGCTAGCTGCAACACTACATACAAGTGCACCGCCTAATGGGTTGGGACTTGGGACTTTCTTTGTGATATTTTCAGGTATATGGAGTTTCTAGAGCTGTTTACCAAATGGGTCAAGCGTGTTAGATGGTTTTTCCATGTAAAAGGAGATCAAGGTTGGGGGATCTTATCTCCCCCTACCTATTCTGGTTATATGCATTTTATAGCCTCTTGTATCTTAGAATAAGTCGAGCTGAATTTTCTCATCATCCAGCTATCGATTTATCTCACTTGACTTTTGCCGATGATATGTTCATTTTAAGTGGAGCTGATGTCCAAACTTTTGGGATAATTGATGCGGTTTTGAAGGACTTCCACCATTTATTTGGCTTCCCATTTTTGGTAAAAGTGCATGTTGAGGGAGATTTTGTATATTCTAGTTGCTGGCCTTCTAGTCAAGTGCCATGGTGTTCGATTGATTAATAGGAAACTAAAATATGCAGACTACATTGTCCTTTAAGGGAAGAATATTGAAGAGAATGTTGTCATGGTCTAACAAGCTTCTATCCTGTGGTGGAAGAGCTCAGTTAATAAGCTTTCTGCAGTTAAGTGTCCAGGTGTATTGGTTCTCAATATTCATTTTGCCACCTAGAATTATGAATGAAATAAAACGGATCTTTAATGCTTTACTCCGGGAGGGAGTGGATAGGAAAAGTCCTAGTGTTGAGGTGTCATGGAGTTCTATTGCGTCCCCAAGAAAGAGGGAGTTCTGGGCTTCAAAAGGCTTGAACAGAATAGGGCTTCAATGATGAGGCATTTGTGGGTTCTATGCAAAAAAGAGGACATTTTCGGTGTTAAATGGATTGGTGCCTATGAGAGTAAAAGCCTATGTTTTTGGAATATACATGCACCTTCGCTCTGATTCTTCATGGACCATGAGGAAGATCTTTGGTCTTAGAAGGGATGGGCAAGACTTTATTCAAACAATTATCGGCAATGGCCAATCCACTTTCTTATGGTTGTATAATTCACTTACCCTAGGGCCATTACACTATAAATTCGGGAATCAAGTGTTTTTCAATACTACACTTGGACCAAGTATAAACCTGAACGTGTCATGGAGGACACCTGTGGTGATCCTCACATTTTTTGCATATTGCAACGCCGTGCTGTCTATTGACTTTACCTATGCCTCCTGTTCTTTATCTTTGTTTTGCGGGTGATGCTATTTTGCAGAGTGTAAGCTTGGTTGATTATTAGATATTTTGTGCAAGTGTTTGTGTGAGTTTTGGTTCGACTCTATAGTGGAGTCCTTGCCATTTTCTTTTAGCTCGGTCTTGTAGTTGGTGCGCGTTTTGTTGTACCACCTCTTTTACATATCAATGAAGGTTATATATGCTTGGAAAAAAATTTCCATTTGGCAAAGTAGATTTACAAAAAATTCAGAATAGAATTTCATCATCCGATTAAGTAACACCCAGATATCTCACGCAACACGAAATTGGCATATAATCTAGAAAGGATAAAAGAATGAACTTCATTTTTCTAATCACGAAAGAAATATTTCAGTAACTAAAAAATGAAGAGATAAAAAGGAGTTGGAGGAAAGCATCATTCCTAAAGAGGCAAATCCGAAGTAGGTTGCCACATAAAACCTAGCTATTCAAAATAAAAAACCAACCCCCAAGGCCACCAGTTGGCAAGGAACCCACACAGCACCCATATATCAAGAACAACACAAAACTAATAGGCTAAAGCCAAACTACGACAACAAACAAGCCAGTAGATAAACAAAAGAGACATTTACTCGATAAAAGCTGCAGCATCAACAAGAATACTAGCAGCAACATCAGAAAGTAACGAAGCATTATAGCACCATGACATTTCCACAGCACTTTGCAAACAGTATGTATGAATCAGAACAAACAAGATACAGGTTGAGAAGCGGGACTTAGCGAAGTTAGACAAGATTGGAATGGGCATAGGAACATATATTAATGTACCATATCGGCTAATGGTCCCAGGTTGATGCGATGTATTCCACCAGTTGACTTAAGACTTTATTATTGGTATATTGATCGGTCCATTGCAGATAGTACATTGAGAGACTTGATTTCATCTACACCCAAAAAACAGCTCTAATTTCCCTCTGAGAACACAATCTTTTGAGAGCTTTCATAAAGACCACGAGAAACAAAAGGGATACTGTCCTTGCCCGTCCAAGATATCACTCAATGATATTGGAGAAGGCCTCTGTATTCCCGACCATTTCAAGCACAACAAAAGGGATTTGGTCTGCTGATTCCAGTCATATCCACAAAAATGACACTAATGAAGATTTCCATCGCCATCAATCATAGATGCTTGTATCAATACACGACAATGTGTCCAAGCCAGAGCTAGGAATAAGAACTCCATCAGAAAATTTTCTGATACATATGCTTGAAAAAAAAATGAAAAAAATTTAAGCTTGAAAAAAAAAAAAAGATGAGAAAAATTCAAGCATACAGAAAACGTTTTGTTCTTACTCTTTCATCTCAATTCAGAAGCCAACATAGTGCACATGGATTCCCCACCTGATGTGAGTATATAGGGTTAGCTAAACTGAGCAGAAATCTATTCAACAGTACAGAATTGAGGATACTTACTGCTCAACCTAAATGACAAGTATGTTATTGCCCGGTCAAGTTGCCTCATATTTAATGATATCAGGTAGTAATTGACTATGTGCAGTGATAAACAATGATTAACCCGTAACAATAATACAAAAATAAGCCGAAAAACCCCTACAAGTAGTACTAAGCCCAAAACTCAATCTTCTTATAATACAAAGCACCATAGGTCCATAAGTAAGAGGTAAAAGGAGTTTCGACTGTTGGCCAATTTTGCCTCTCTAGACACACACATCAGAGAGAGAGAGAGAGAGAGAGAGAGAGAGAGAGAGAGAGAGAGAGAGAGAGAGAGAGAGAGAGAATTTGTACTCTAATGCAAGCACGTAAAACTCAGAAACTGTGGTGTCCTCAAAAATCCTGTTGAGCCTCTTGAGTGATCCTTGACCTGTGAGAGTAGCGGATGGATGGAGAATGCGGTTGTGCACGAGCCCTTGCACACTGAGCACCCGTCGTTAGCACCCAACCTGGCCGGAGTGTGGCCAGGGAAGGCACTCTGAAGATCAAGTAAGAGATTGGAGAAGAAAAGCGTGTTAAGAGTAGTTGTTGAGCGAGAAAGTATTGCGTACCCGTTTAGGGCTTTTTTTGCTTCGTATTTATAGGCTGCCTAGGTACAGGGGCAGATCGGTCAATCTCGCTCGGATGATGTCATGAAGCGTCACGAGCCAGAAATGCATGCATCGCGTGTTCGCGTCCTCCAATCAAAATCGTGCACGTAGAGTAACCGTTTCGAGTGCTATCATGCTGACGCAGGCACAATTGTCTCATGCACATGTACCTGCTTCAGTTTGTTACGGGCGTTAACCGCCTTTGGTGACGTCACGGGGGTCGTCACCGCGTTCTCGGATTATTCCCCTGAGCCGTCCCGATATGATCCATTTTAGATGGCTCGTCCAATTCATGGTTTTCCGGCCGAGATGCCGGTTTGTCTCGGATGGGCCACGCTCGGTTGGCTAATGCTGTTTTCTTCCCTGGTTGGTAAGGAGTCCCGCCTGGGCTCAATCCTCTCAGGGCTCCTAAGCCGAGCCCCGTTTGGGGTTGCTAGATTTCGGCCCACTACAGAAACCAAGAGTAAGCTCAGCAACTATGAACTATGTAATTTTCAGATGTTTACTCCCATTGAAAAGTAATGGCAGAAATCTCCTTGCATCATTAAGGAATGACATATGATAAAGCAACACATGCCAATTAAAAGAGAGAACACATCATTTAAGAAATGAAAATGTCTATGTATCCATTGACAAATTAATCACAGTGAACATGGGATAAAGTTATACCTTCCTTTTTAATGACCACAAACAGGGTTTTATTCAATTTCTATCATACCCATGGTCTTGCAGTTTATGCGAGGGCGTCATTAAGTGCTTCATTGACAAAAATTATGTCAAAAAATAAACTTGTTTTTATGATGATGGATATTTGTGTTTCTAGCTACATTAAGTTAATGCAAGCAATGGACAAGTGAAAAATTAGTTATATATTAGAGGCATATGATGGGGCTACATAGTCATAGTAATATGAGGCAAATCCAAGTATTCGAAGACTTCTCCAACGCTTGTCTTCTTCTGAACTTTTGAGTTTATGAAATTATGTAAGCTCTTGTTTCCAACAAGATAAATGCTCAATAGTCAGGATCACACTCATGGACTCATAGTCATAGTAATGGAGGCCCTTTTGAGAATGTAAAGAAAAAACACAAAATTAGATGTTGAGATGCCGAAAATTCAGCCTATTGGATTGGCACAATAACTCCCAAGCTAACAACATAGCACCAACATTTGTGTCTTGAAGGTGAACAAATTATGTTTCAGTGCTCTCTCTCTCTCTCTCTCTCTCTCTCTCTCTCTCTGTTTTTGTTTTTTTGATCGGCTATGTTTCAGTGCTGGTAAATGGATTCCTATGATACATGCAAGAAATTGTTGGTGCAAAAATCCAGGAGACGTCGGGAAACTGAACTTGTTGATGACGGAACTTGCTTCGAGACACGTTACTATGTCGCTTTTCGAAAACAGTATTCGCCCCCACCGTTTGGTGTGCACCGGGTTGATAGCGAATCTATCCGAGGATACAACGAAGCCAATCAATTCAATGATCTTCTGCCTACGTCCGCACAAACGAAGGACAGACAGAATACCGAGTCGAAAAAGAATCGAAAGAACCAATGAATTGCTAGCACCGTTTCTGCAAAGTAACGGTACAGCAATACAAGAAAGCGATCTGTAGTAATTTTGGCAGAGTAACAAAGCTAGAATATTGTTCGATCATCACATCCCTCTGAATGTAATTCTGGGTGTTATATATAGGCCCAGAAGTACCCTTTCACTTTAGTAGGACACGCCCTTTAGTGAAAAGACTTGAGTTTGAGTCGCGACCCTCCGTTTAGAGCTGCATCCGTACGCGAACTAATGTCACCAGTATCGATACAGGCTTTATGCTGTATCGATACCCATCATTCTGCCTCCGTTTATGCTGTATCGATACCCATCATTCTGTTCGTGAAACAACCGCTTTTATGCCAACCAGTATCGATACAGTGAAACAGGCGTATCGATACCGCTAAGCCAACCGGTATCGATACAGCCAAACAAGCGTATCGATACATATCCCTCATGAAGGCCACGTCGGCAACACCTTACCACCAAGTCGCAATAAGAAAGGGCGCCTACAAGGCGCGGCCTCGTGCCGACGTGCTAAGTGCAAAGTGCGCATTCAAAGCGCCACACAGTCCACTGCCACGCTCACGCGTGCGCGCAGGTGCGTATGAGTGTGTTCCATCACCGGCTACGCCGGTAATGCGCGTAACACCATAGGTGTCTTGCACTTGATACCATGTGAACATTATAGAAATGCTTCCACATATATACAACTCAAACATTTCCTCACTAGCCAATGTGGGACAAAACCAAAAACAACAATGAAAGCTTTCTAAAAGGCACAAGGAACATTTTGATAAAACCCAAAATAAAAACCCATTTACTTTGATAATTTCCAACAATCCCCCACCATTTTCAAAATAAAGATGAAGCCTTGGTTCCTTTGAAAAGACTTGTGCATCCATGTTCATGTTCTTAATCTTAAATTGGTTCAGAATATGCTGAATATCATGCAACTGATTAATTACTAACTTGTTGTCTACCATTTTATAACTCATAAATTGACTGACCAGAAACTTCTTGTTTGTTGCATCCTCAGTCAAGTACCGGCCCTCCAATGAATCCCACATTTCCTTTGCCGTCTCCGTATTCGAATACACATCGAACATTGCGTCCGAGAGTGCATTCAGAATATGCCCCTTGCAGATGTAGTCATCATTCTCGAATTTCATCCTCACCCGTGTCTCGTCCAAAGTCTCATCTTCTTTCTCCTCCGGATACGGTTTAGTGAGAACATACACGACATTCAATGTCGTGAGCATGAAATGCATCTTCTTTTGCCAACGCCTGAAATTTCCTCCATCAAACTTGTCCAATTTCACGATATCCTGTGTCAATTGTCGTAGAGACCTTGATGTTGACGCCATTCCGGAATACTGTTTTCGATTGTTGGTGCAAAAATCCAGGAGACGTCGAGAAACTGAACTTGTTGATGACGGAACTTGCTTTGAGGCACGTTACTATGTCGCTTTCCGAAAATAGTATTCGCCCCCACCGTTTGGTGTGCACCGAGTTGATAGCGAATTTGTCCGAGGATACAACGAAACCAATCAATTCAATGATCTTCTACCTACGTCATCACAAACGAAGGACAGACAGAATACCGAGTCGAAAAAGAATCGAAAGAACCAAGGAATTGCTAGCACCGTTTCTGCAGAGTAACGGTACAGCAATACAAGAATGCGATCTGTAGTAATTTTGGCAGAGTAACAAAGCTAGAATATTGTTCAATCATCACATCCCTCTGAATGTAATTCTGGGTGTTATATATAGGCCCAGAAGTACCCTTTCACTTTAGGACACGCCCTTTAGTGAAAAGACTTGAGTTTGAGTCTCGACCCCTCGTTTAGAGCTGCATCCGTACGCGAACTAATGTCACCAGTATCGATACAGGCTTATGCTGTACCGATACCCATCATTCTGTTCGTGAAACATCCGCTTTTATGCCAACCAGTAACGATACAGTGAAACAAGCGTATCGATACCGCTAAGCCAACCGGTATCGATACAGCCAAACAAGCGTATCGATACAGATCCCTCATGAAGGCCACGTCAGCAACACCTTACCACCAAGTGGCAATAAGAAAGGGCGCCTACAAGGCACGGCCTCGCGTCGACGTGCTAAGTGCAAAGTGCGCCATCAAAGCGCCACATAGCCCACTGCCACGCTCACGCGTGCGCGCGGGTGCGTATGTGTGTGTTCCATCACCGGCTACGCCGGTAATGCGTGTAACACCATAGGTGTCTTGCACTTGATACCATGTGAACATTATAGAAATGCTTCCACATATATACAACTCAAACATTTCCTCACTAGCCGATGTGGGACAAAACCAAAAAACAACAATGAAAGCTTTCTAAAAGGCACAAGGAATGTAAAGACCCGTATTTTCATATTATTTTTCGGAAATAAAGTTTGAGAAATATGAGAAACTAATGTGTTGGATTATTAAGTGTTGTGAATGAGATTGGACCTATTTGCATTACACAAACCACATTTGGGCTTGGAGTGTAATTACTTGAAATATGTGTGTGTGTGGTGGGAGAGGAGAGAAAAAAAAAGATCATCTTCCTCCCCCCCAAAAAAAAATCAGCCGTCCCTCTCCCTTTCTCTCCTCCATGGCTTCTCCCACTTCTCTCTTCACAAATCTAACCGAAATTCGAGCTCCAAACTTAGTCCATTCACAAAAGCTTCTCCAAATTTCGTGCTCTACGCGTTGATATACCTATTTCACCCTGGTGTTTGAAGAAATTTTCTTGGATCTTGAAGCTTGAGTGTGGGTTTTGCTTCTTGGAGGTTTTTCAAGCTAAATCATTGAGGTAGGGAACAATATTCTACCTTCTCTAAGTGTATGTTGAATGAATTAATGCACCACTCTTGTTATTGCTCCTAAAATTTTCATTACACTTGTTTGTCACCATGGAAGTTGAGTTTAGAGTTGAATAAGTTTGGGTTTGCATATTTGGTTGATAATTCTATGAATTGGTTGTGAATATGTCTACCTCCTTTGCTTAGTTGTGTTTTGAAATCCCAATTTAGACTTGGAATGAAGCCCCCATCAATTTGAACAAGGTTGTTGATTTTCCTCTCAAAACCCAGGTGGATCGATCCACTCTTGAGAGTGGATCGATCCAAAATGCTCTATTGCACTTTTGGTACATAGTGGATCGATCCACTCCTTGCTTGGATTGATCCAGAATGGTCTATTCTCAAATTTCACTAGAGTGGATCGATCCACTCCTTGCATGGATCGATCTAGATTCTTTTGTTCAAGCAGATTTTTTTTCCAACTTCGCGGGCACGTCCCGGTTTCGTCCGAACTCCGATTGAGGCGATTATTGAACCGTTGGAAAGCTCTATGAGTCTACTTTCAAACCCAATTGGTCTCATATTCATAGCCTTTGTATTTTAAGAGAAATGTGTTTTTTACTATCAGTGTGTCTCATTTTCTTGAGATTTATAACTCCATTTTTATGTTCCATCGCTCCGGGCCCTCATTGGCCATTTCAAAACTTCTGGAATTGACTTCTAATCTTTGGTAACCTATCATGGTGCATTTTATGTTTCGTCTTGGTTGTCTTGGTTTCTCACGCACATTGGACACGTGTTAATTTGACCATCACCGACACATTTTGAGTTTTTGGACAAAGATGATTGTGTGAATGTTTTGGGCACTAAGTTGAACTTATGAGTTGATAAATGGTAATATAAATGTGAAATATGTGACACGGGGCTCGAAAGAGTATGTCCTGAGTGACACGGGGCCTTTATGGTATGCCCGGAGTGACACGGGGCCTATATGGCATGCCCGGAAAATGATTAAATGTTTGGAAATGACAGAGATGGATATGGATATTGTGCAAAATATATGAGGCATGTTGTGTGAGTGTCAGACACGAATGACGGGAGTAAATGAAATCTAATTGATTATGTGCTTTCCTCGAGTGACACGGGGCCCTTGTGGCATGCTCGGAGAACAAGTGAATGATTAAAAAGGAATAAGATGTATTTGATAAATGTAAAGGATGCTTGGGTTATTTTAGATGTTTTTGGGTATTTGTGAAGTATTGTGAAATGAAATGCTTGTGTAAATGACTGTGTTAGAGGGGAATGAACCCACGACACGAAATGTAATGGTTATAAAGAAGCTTATGGATATTCTAGTTTCATTATAACTTCGAGGCATCTCCTAAACACTTTGTCATTGAGTTGATTTATCTTGGTCCATCTTAGCCTACTCATTTATGTGTATCATACCTTCATGTGCATCTTTCATTCTCTATACCCTTAGTGTTGGTAGAAAAGTTTCCTACGAGCTAGTGAGCTCACTCTATCTTTCCCAGGTACACGACATGGAGCATGAGATCGGATGCTTGGAGTGTGAATGCATGTCATGAAGATTTTATGATCATGAAGTTATTTCCTCATCTTCATACTAAGTACATTTTTGGAAGATAATCTTGTAACTTTAATTTCTCCAACCTTTGGCTATTTCTACTTATGTAATAACTTTAAAAGTTTTGTTATTTTGTATGGGTATGGGTACCCTTGAGTAAGAGCTTATTGTATTTGACTTTGGCTTTCTATAGGAAATTGTTTGACTTTAATCGATTCTACGTGGATTTTATTTGTATTTTGGCTTATTAAAATTGAGGGCGTGACAAGGAACATTTTGATAAAACGCCAAATAAAAACCCATTTATTTTGATAATTTCCAACAATCCCCCACCATTTTCAATATAAAGATGAAGCCTTGGTTCCTTTGAAAAGACTTGTGCATCCATGTTCATGTTCTTAATCTTAAATTGGTTCAGAATATGCTGAATATCATGCAACTGATCAATTACTGACTTGTTGTCTACCATTTTATAACTCAAAAATTGGCTGACCAGAAACTTCTTGCTTGTTGCATCCTCAGTCAAGTACCGGCCCTCCAATGAATCCCACATTTCCTTTGCCGTCTCCGTATTCGAATACACATCGAACATTGCGTCCGAGAGTGCATTCAGAATATGCCCCTTGTAGATGTAGTCATCATTCTCGAATTTCATCCTCACCCGTGTCTCGTCCAAAGTCTCATCTTCTTTCTCCTCCGGATACGGTTTAGTGAGAACATACACGACATTCAATGTCGTGAGCATGAAATGCATCTTCTTTTGCCAACGCCTGAAATTCCCTCCATCAAACTTGTCCAATTTCACGATATCCTGTGTCAATTGTCGTAGAGACCTTGATGTTGACGCCATTCCGGAATACTGTTTTCTATTGTTGGTGCAAAAATCCGGGAGACGTCGAGAAATTGAACTTGTTGATGACGGAACTTGCTTCGAGGCACGTTATTATGTCGCTTTCCGAAAACAGTATTAGCCCCCACCGTTTGGTGTGCACCGGGTGGATAGCGAATCTGTCCGAGGATACAACGAAGCCAATCAATTCAATGATCTTCTGCCTACGTCCACACAAACGAAGGACAGACAGAATACCGAGTCGAAAAAGAATCGAATGAACCAAGGAATTGCTAGCACCGTTTCTGCAAAGTAACAGTACAGCAATACAAGAAAGCGATCTGTAGTAATTTTGGCAGAGTAACAAAGCTAGAATATTGTTCGATCATCACATCCCTCTGAATGTAATTCTGGGTGTTATATATAGGCCCAGAAGTACCCTTTCACTTTAGGACACGCCCTTTAGTGAAAAAACTTGAGTTTGAGTCGCGACCCTCCATTTAGAGCTGCATTCGTACACGAACTAATGTCACCTGTATCGACAAAGTTCGCCATCAAAGCGCCACAAAGCCCACTGTCACGCTCACGCACGCGCGCGGGTGCGTATGAGTGTCTTCCATCACCGGCTACGCCAATAATGCGCGTAACACCATAGGTGTCTTGCACTTGATACCATGTGGACATTGTAGAAATGCTTCCGCATATATACAACTCAAACATTTCCTCACTAGCCAATGTGGGACAAAATCAAAAAACAACAATGAAAGCTTTCTAAAAGGCACAAGG
Source organism: Vaccinium macrocarpon (assembly GCA_022606695.1). NCBI lineage: Eukaryota > Viridiplantae > Streptophyta > Magnoliopsida > Ericales > Ericaceae > Vaccinium > Vaccinium macrocarpon. The sequence continues at coordinate 15,202,399 of CM040170.1, read as the reverse complement.
AACATTTTGATAAAACCCCAAATAAAAACCCATTTATTTTGATAATTTCCAATAGAAATTGCTTCTTCACGTAGCTCACGAAGTTCATAACTGAGTACCATAGGAACTTGTTTTTCTTTCTGGTTGACATACATAAAAATTAGCTAAACATATGGTTATATAGCTGATTGATCCGAGAAAGAGTGGGAGAGGAGAATCACTATAATGAGATCCTCCTTTTGATCTATTAAGTGCTACCAATTTGCAAAGAAAGAACAACGTGATATAAAAGAAAAGTGCTACTTAAGACATCATGACTTGTGGATCAAACAGACAACTATCGACTTAACAATATACAATGCCCATTTCAGGTCATTAGAGTATTCAGCTACTTTGATTATTGGCTTGTCTCGCTGATGGGAGATTAGACATTGAAGTGCAAAAGCACTAGCTTCACTTTGAGTTGCCTTTAAAATTTTGATTTCAATAAGCAACCGCACCCATCCCTGGCCTTGCTGGTCTGGGCAATTTGCACAAAATCAGCAAGCAAAGGTTCTTAAACAATTTTTGAGGAAAGAATTCACGGTTACAGAAAAACATCCATCAGCAGATTCGATCATTTGGACCTTTGTGTAGAGAAATTTTGACAGAAGTAAAAGCCTTTAGAGACTTTTTCTTGCCATGAGTTCCTCAGTTTATGCATATTGCACAGGCCTCCAAGAATCTGGAAAAAACAAAAACCATTAGAAATTGATTTGGAAAACAGAGCGCAACTTATTTGTTGCTACATACTAAAATTACACCAAATTGACTTTCAAAAACCTCTTTCTTCTCCAGAGTTATTTCAAAATCTGTCACGATTCACAACCACAGTTTTTTCATTGTTACCAGAGGTAGACATCATTGCATCAAACTGTCTTGATGTGTACGATCAAAACCTATAAAATAGAAGTAATTATTAATGTTGATCAGAGATGGTAGTCCAGAAAAAATAAATGGCAAACTATAGAATATGTGGAATGAGAAATTACACAGGGTACTATTCATGCTTTATCCTCATAAAATATAATCGCAGAGGGTTCACTTCAGCTCATGGCAGTGTCTACCAATCTGCATGCCCAATAAATCAATGCAAAATAAATTAGGTTAGATGACATCTTCCATGTATTGCTTTCACTTATGCACACATTGAAAGACAAGGATAGAGAAAGAAGAGCAAGATGACAATCTTGGTGTGTGTGTGTGTGTGTGTGTGTGTGTGTGTGTGAGAGAGAGAGAGAGAGAGAGAGAGAGAGAGAGAGAGAGAGAGAGAGAGAGAGAGAGAATGAATCAGTAAGATCATTATTGCAAATCTTGGTATAAAGCAAGAGGAGAGAGAGAGAGAGAGAGAGAGAGAGAGAGAGAGAAGTGAGAGATGAAGAGAAGAAACCATGAAAATAGGCAATTCAGTAAACAATGTACCTATTATTTGGACATAAGGAATATGAGCAATTGCGTGCCCCTCTTTGCCACTTTTGCATCGTTTCTTCAAAATGGGACAATCATAAACAATCAAATTTCGTAAATTGGTGAGGCCCGGAGTTGCTTCCAGTGATGACAGACTCATCAGCTTAGGGCAACTCCTAAGGGTTAACGATTGAAGAGATGAAAGGTTACCCAACCACTCCGGGAGAGCTTCCAACTCTGTGAAGCCTCTAATTTCCAACTTTTTCAAGGCAGTGAGGCCCTGAAGTTGATCAGGTAGATGCTTTGTGCTATCCCATAAACTTAGAGACTCCAGGGAGATGAAGGGGCACTGCCAGAGAACCTCTACGTTTGCAGCATCAGCACTTGTGGAGGGCCAAGGGAAACGGTCAAGCTCTGGTGAGAATCCACCTATGACCAACTTTTGAAGGCTGCTAACACAGAATAGCCCCTCCCCCCAACAACTTGCCAATCTTGAACAGTCTTGGATTCTCAAATTCTGAAGGGATGTGAGGCTGCACAATTCATCTGATTCTGTCATTATTAATTTCGTGCAACATTCCAACTCTAATGTATCAAGGGTTGGTTGAAGCAACCCCTTAGGCAAACATCTCAACTCATTGCAGTAAGAAATCCAAAGCTGTTTAAGAGATGTTAGGCGGTTCAATGATGTTGCTTGTGTGTCTTCAGACCTTAGGTTTTCGCAACACTCTATCCTTAACTTCTCTAGAGAAGTTAGGTTTTGTAACTGGGTCGGAAAATAACACAGCTTATCTAATCCACTTACTCCCAGAGATCTTAGGGATTTGTTGCTTTTTTCTAGCAAATCTTCAAGTAAAACCAGAATGTTTTCCGAATCCTCGTGTACCATTAAGTTCAAGGAGGGACTATATATCGTTTCAACATCAAATAAGCTATCACATGATGAAATCATTACCGTCTGAATGGCTAACAAATTACCTGGAATGGTTATCAACCGAGGGCACTCCGAGATTGATACCATTTCAAGGCAAGGAAAGAACTCCATCATACTTGGGGTAACAGCAGCTGGCAAAAATGATAAATTTGACCATTCTTCTAGCTTCAACATATTATCAATAATGAGTTTTCTCAACGCTGGAAAAACAGCTCTTGTTGCTGCTGCTCCACTACTGGTAGTATTAACATTAACACCTGCACCCAATCCATAGAATTCAGAACCAATATACTTCACATTATCCAAGCCATTCATTTCAACAATTTCAAGATGTGGAAGGTGTCCGAGTATTGGGACTTGCTCACATAGCAGGCAGTCCTTCAATTTGATTTTCACCAAATTTTGAAGCAACCGAGCATCAGTACTTGTCATCCATGACGCAAACCTTTGTCCTCCAAAATACTTGAGTTTTAGTTCCTTAAGGTTCATGTGTGGTTGAAGTTCTTCCAGCACTTCTTTATGGCCAACACGCGATTTCGTATTGTCCCCATTCGCCCAGTTATACACTAACACCTGGATGTCTGTTTTCCTCGACATATTTTGCTGTTTTTGCTTCTTTGCCCTTTTTCACGTGGTGGAGATTGTAGATCTTTAGTTTACCTCTCAGCTTGCTTAAGCATCCCAACTCCTCAATTTTGTGGCCTTTATCCTCATCCTCACCCACTGCAAAGAAATTTAATGTTCGCAAAGAAGTCAAATCCCCAATCAACGCTGGAATCACTTCACTATAACCCATATAAAGATGTCTCAAGCTAACCAGCTTGTGGAAATTTTTCGGAAACTCTGTCACATGTGGCAATCTCAGTGTTTCCAAATTGTAGAGCCTAGTAATAAAATCTGGCACTTGTTTAAAAGAACACTTGGAAAGATCAAGATATTTTAAATATATGCACTTGGATATTGAACTTGGAAACTTTTCCACACCAGATTTTACTATACTAAAGGCCCGCATACATTTGAAATCTTCAGTGTTTATAGGGAGATGCCCAGTTAAAAACAACGTCCTTAGTTTTTCAACATTTTCTTTTGAAATTTCGAACCTTGTTTCTTCCCTAAGACACAAGGACAAATGTTTAACCTCAGGATGGTACTTCACCTCATTAGTTTCCAAAGTCAAACAATTACCCTCTGACATAGACAAAGCAAGATCATGCACAAGATCATGCATCTTGCAACTTGTGATATTATCATACTCATCCAATTTAACTTCTTGGAACAATGACCTGCGCAACAACATATTAAAATACTCATTACCTACATCTTCCACTTCCCAATTTGTTCCTGAAGGAGGCTGAAGATAACCTAGAGCCATCCAAAGCTGAATCAACTCATCCTTCATAATGATTTTGTCCTTTGGGAAGATAGAACAATAAGCAAAACAAAGTTTTAATGATGGTGAGGGTAAGTCATCAAAACTAAGCCTCTATACCGGTAGGATTCCATTTCTATTTCCAATTGAACTCCAGATTCCATTCTTCTCAATGGACTCCCATTCACTTTCATACTTCTTAGTCCACAATATGCCTCCTAATGCGTTTATTGCTAAGGGTGCTCCCTCACACTTTTCTACCATTCTTGCACCAATATCAAACAAAGATTGAGTTTCTCTTGCCCCTCCATTTGCAAACGCCGTATTCCTAAACATAGTCAAACTATCCCCAAATGATAGCCCGGGCAAACGATGAGTGTGAGAGGGAGATATTTGCATGGTTGATACCACATCCATATCGCGGGTTGTGACTATAATTTTGCTTCCCTTGGAGCCACCGATTCCTAGCAAAGAACTTCTCATGCATTGCCACTCACTTTCCCTTCTATTCCAAACATCATCTAATATAAGTAAATATTTTTTTCCCTTTAGTTTTTCTCCAAGATTTTTCACTATTCCTTCAATGTTTTGTATGTCAGATTTACTTCCAGTAAGAGATTCAACCATCTCATTCAACAGCCTTTCAACTTTGAAATTATCTGACACACAAATCCACATTCTCCAATCACCGAAATTGCTCACAACCTTCTTGATAGGCGCGCAAAATGTTCATATAAGCGCCCCTAATTTATCCTAGCTAAGTCCATTGATATTGTTGCTTGGCGTATAATGCATTATTTTCGTGATTGTAGGTATTTGGGAGCTTTGATATTAAACATGCGCAAAATCTAATTTAACTCAGCGTCGAAGCAAAGCCCGTGGGTGAATAAAACCAACTGATGAAGCAAGCTTGGGCTTTGTCAATTATTCTCCAACAGTCCACACTTGGCTCTAGAAATTGGATGCATCACAGTTTACATACAAGCACTGGTGGGCCCATTACTTCATGAATTTAGCTTGTTCACACGTGGACCAAAGGAAAGAATTAATGGGCTTGCAATAGCAGTCGGCTAGGGCACTACGGAATAGCTTCGGAATAAGCGGAGTGTGGCATATTGTGATTATAAAAGGTGAACAAGGCAGTAGCCTTGGATATACATCATGTAACATAGAGAGAAACGGCAGAGAGAGAGCATCGAGCAGAACCGAGAAGTAAAGAAAGAAAGTTGCGTTCAAGCCGAGACCCTGTTCCCGTCAACCAACCTTATTTGATCACGGCTGGGCAGCAGCAAATTGGGACAATAATTTCCCTTCCCATGGCCGGCTAAACTCTTCCTCTAGGGCGTAGATGAAACTCGACTCCTAGTAACACTATTTATGTTTTGATTTAGCGTTTTATTATTCGAATCATGGTTGTGTGACTGAGAATTTATTTATGACATTAATTTTTCCCATCAAATCTTGTGTATGATTTTCTAGATATTATACACGTTCATGCAACGGTTCTTTCATTGTGTGTGATAACCGAGTAAGATGGGTTATACTCCGTAAGACGCGCCGTGCTATTAGACGATCCGTGCCGTTGAGACGGGTCGTACTAGTAAGACGGTTCGTGCTAGGCGGCGATACCCCATGCTATTTGGTGATTCATAAAATTCTTTTGGCGATACCGCAAGGGCCCGCGAACCCTAACGATATCCGGATTGATTCGAGTAATTAACCTTTATCATTGCATAAGAATTGTTACAAAGTGTCGAGTGGATTTGAAACCCTAGACTTTTCTCTCATCGAATCTCTTCAATTTTTAATTGCTTAATTTTAATTAAGTTTTCATAAATTTAGGAAACCTAATCAAAATCTCTTTTCTCGAATTAATTTAGAAATCTATTGAAGTATTGCAACTTAGCCTTCTAATCCCTGTGGAGCGAAACTCGGAATATTTACCACTATTCTTTGAGTAGTAGTAATTGTTTCGTTTTATTAATTATTTTTGGTACGGAAACGACACGATCAAATAAGGATTCCATTTCTATTTCCAATTGAACTCCAGATTCCATTCTTCTCAATGGACTCCCATTCACTTTCATACTTCTTAGTCCACAATATGCCTCCTAATGCGTTTATTGCTAAGGGTGCTCCCTCACACTTTTCTACCATTCTTGCACCAATATCAAACAAAGATTGAGTTTCTCTTGCCCCTACATTTGCAAACGCCGTATTCCTAAACATAGTCAAACTATCCCCAAATGATAGCCCGGGCAAACGATGAGTGTGAGAGGGAGATATTTGCATGGTTGATACCACATCCATATCGCGGGTTGTGACTATAATTTTGCTTCCCTTGGAGCCACCGATTCCTAGCAAAGAACTTCTCATGCATTGCCACTCACTTTCCCTTCTATTCCAAACATCATCTAATATAAGTAAATATTTTTTTCCCTTTAGTTTTTCTCCAAGATTTTTCACTATTCCTTCAATGTTTTGTATGTCAGATTTACTTCCAGTAAGAGATTCAACCATCTCATTCAACAGCCTTTCAACTTTGAAATTATCTGACACACAAATCCACATTCTCCAATCACCGAAATTGCTCACAACCTTCTCATGGTGGTAAACTAACTTAGCAAGGGTAGTTTTCCCTAGCCCAGCCATTCCAACAATGGCAACGACGGATAAATTTGCATCTTCTGTGTCAGAGCCGAGCAACATCTCATTTACTTTAGAGACATCATCACTCCTCCCCACAACTACTGTGTCACCTATATAGGGTACAGTCCGCCTAAATTCCCTAGGTTCGACAACACTAGTTTCTAGGATGTGATTTGCTGGTGTAAGACCAATATCTTTTGCGCTATTGCAAATATCATCAAATAACAAGTTGATACCGTTGACCTTATTAGCCATCTTGAGACCAAGTGCAATTGGATTTGTTTTGAGGGAAACGAAATTGCGTACCTTGTCTATCATTCCATTAGGTACCTCAACGTTCCTTCGAATGTTTTCGTACTTCAGCTCATCCAACAGATTCTCGGCGTCGCTGGTTACAGTATCAAGACGAGTTAGCCACACTTTCATGAGTTGTGATCTTATTTTCCTTTTCTCAGCATCACATAACAAGGCTTGGATCATTGTTAACCTGTCACGGAGCTTTTCAAGGTTTCCCTTGAAACACCATGCTAGGCTAACCTGCTGCTCTGCTAGGGGAATCAAGCCGTTCAGGATTGCTTGAGTGGAGGAGATGAGGAAAGACACAGCCATTTTATGTTCTGGAACAAAAGAAAATGCTATAGCTTTATAGCTTAGAGAATGAGTAGAAGTCAAGGGAGTTGTGATTACCTCGAACAAAATGCTAGCAGAAAGAACTGCTATTGAGTACTAGGAGTTTGGTCTAACGTTTGGGATTCAAAAGTTGGGTAAACTGCACTGACCTCTCCTAAGGATTTTGACAATTTCAGAAACTTCCTTTAAGGTTTTGGAAAATGTAGAAGCACCCCCATCCGTTACCTCTGTCCATTTTATTGGACAGAACCTGCTAAGCCGTCAGATTTTACCAACAACAAAATCTAGAGCAAACATATAATAGTGAATTTGAAATTGTAACCAAGCATCGTGCATTGTTTTATATCTGATTCATTCCTTAGAAAATTTCTCTGGTCCTTTGCTAAGCGGGTGCCAATGCCCTGGCTCATTACATTACTTCTTGTATAAATAAGCTTGCCAAACAAGCTACACACAATCTCCACCATATCTTTTTTCAAACTCACAAGTATATTATTCGAACACTAACATAAATGCTTAAGGTCCTGTTTGGGATCTCTACGGTCTAAATTTTATTTTTCTCAGAATTTTTTAGATTTTTTTTTTGGTGACAAAAAAGTAGCCAAAATTTTATGAAAAGCTTGTTTTTGCTACCTTATTTTTAATTGTTTTCAGTGAAAAAATGTAGCCACAAAAAATCATCCCCCGATCTATGGGTTTTCGTTGAGAACCTAAAAAGTGAAGGAAAAAGCTAGTTTTTAATACCTTATTTTTTCAATTGTTTTCTTTTATTTTTTACTTACATGGTTGTTTCTTTTTTTGTTTTCTCTGAATTAATATTAAGTGGGGCCAACCCTGAGCATAGTAATGCGGCACGGTGGCTACTCTGAAAATTCTTAAAGGTGTTCATAAATACTTACGAATGTACTACCTTTCAAACCTCAACTATACAAACAAAAATCGTATCTATTAACTTCACAATGACACAGAAAAACAACAAAAAATAAACTTTCCTAATCCACAACTTTCATATCAGCATATATAATAATCAATCTTTCACCAAAGAAGATTAAGTATACATATATATAAAAAATTATCCTATAATCTAATCGCTTAGGACAAATATAAAGACATTGAGAGAGAGAGAGACAGACAAATAGAGAGATGGTGGGAGCATATATAATAATCAATCTTTCACCAAAGAAGATTAAGTATACATATATATAAAAAATTATCCTATAATCTAATCGCTTAGGACAAATATAAAGACATTGAGAGAGAGAGAGAGACAGACAGACAGAGAGATGGTGGCTTCTTACGTTTTGGGGCAAATCTTGACAAAATGTATGGAGAGAAAGAAACACCCAAATATCCAATCTACAACCAGATTCTTGAAGTTGGAGCTCAAAGACCTGAATAATAGAGAGAAAAGAAAATAACAAAAAATGAGGGTCGAAGTTGAACTATTGAATTTTGCATATGAATACCTGGTTATGGTTAGGGAGGCAGAGAGAGAAGAACTTCTCGATCAATGAGGCATGCTACAGTGTACACCCCCCCATATGAGATTTTGTGGCTTTAAATCTAAGTTTCTGGCACCAAATATGAGATAATATGAGATTTTGTGGCTCCAAATATGATATGGCATACGGTATGCACCCCATACAGATGGACGGCCGAGATTGCGCCACGTACGGTGTGTGGGGATTTGTTCCACCTTTGACCATTGACTATATGAGATTTTGTGGCTCCAAATATGAGGTCCGCACGCACTGTAGCAAAGTCCGCATGGATCCAATATGAGATTGTGTGGCTCAAAATATGAGATTTTCTAGAAATATATGAGATTTTGTGACTATTCATATGAGTGGGCATACAATATGCATTTCGTATCTCTAGCCACAAAATCTAATATTTAGAGCCACAAAATCTCATATTAAGTAATTTTTTGAGGGTGCGCATTGTAGCATTACCCCTTCTCAGTGCTCTGAAGAAAGAAGAAGTCCGATTTGCTTTTCAATACACATGCATGTGCGGTTTAAACCCATAAATGTGCTTGCCCCACATCATATATGTGAGGAAGTTGTAAATGGTTAGAGTCGAAATAGTTGTACGAATAACTTTATTTTTTTCCTTTCTTTTCCCATCTCTGTTTTTTGTTTTTGTTTTGTTATTTTTTACTCCCTCAGTCCAAAAAATATATTCCTTTATGAGGGTTCATGTGACTTTTCAATATAATATATCTTATAATCTAACAATGTTTTAGGTGATTTTAAAAATTTTGTATTTTAGATTTAATTGAGATCTATCAAACAAGATCCATGTTATATATAAAATGTATTACCAATTGAAAAATATAATAGATTTTCTGTTTGGTTAGAATGGAATGAAGGACGGAGGTAAAAAAAAAACTTAATTTGATTTTTTGGTTGTCTTTAGTCAATTTTTTTTTGTATTTGTTAGTTTTTTGCGTCAAGATTTTGTGGTTTCTGAATTCCTCTCGACGAGACAAATGTAATAAGTATAAATTTATGGTCAAATCAAATATTTTTTTGAATAAAACCGAAAATACTTGGATTATTGGATTAATTTTGGCTTTATTCAAAAAAATATTTGGTTTGACCATAAATTTATACTTGTTAGATTCGTCTCGTCGAGAGTAATCTAGAAACCACAAAATCTTGACGCAAAATTAACAAATACAAAAAAAATTAAATAAAGATGAAATATACAATCTAATAATCCGGATTATAGATTATTTGCTAAAGGACTGTAATTGGTTTATTCAAATTAGTTTCGGACTCAAGATTCTTTATTTTTAGCTCGGTTTTGAAGAGGGCATAACTGGATAGCTAAAATTACTAACTGTATTATAAATATTTCGTGGTGTTCAATTGACCACTTGGAGTAGGTTAGAAATTAGAAAAAGAAGTGGGTCCCATTATGGGTGGGCATCGTGTCATGTTGTGTTATGTCGAGTTGTGTTCGTGTCAAATCAGGTCCGTGTCAAAATGATCTGCTTAATTGATTAAGTCAAAAAATATGAACCCTAACCCGACTTATTGAAAGTCGTGTTGTGCTAGGGTTGACACGATTAACTTCTTTTTTTTTTTTTGCCTAGTGATTTTATTTTATTTTATTAATCCACTGTAACCATTAAAAAAGGGGAAAATTATTGAAATGGTCCCTGTAGCTTCATCCGAGTCTCAATTTAGTCCCTCTAGTTTCAATTGCACTCCAACGAACCCTTTAGTTTCAATTTTGGTCGAATTAGGTCCAATCAATAACAGACGTTTGCGAATTGGACGGAAAACCCAATTTGGGGTTTTTTTTTGAGGGGGCAAAATTGACTTTTTGACCCACCTTCTTCTTCCCCAATTTGAAACCCTAACCCTAATCATTTGTAAAAAAAATCAAAATAATTTCCTGAACTCTCTCTCTCTCTCTCTCTCTCTCTCTCTCTCAACCGTAAAACCACCTCTCTTCCTACTATCCATATGGTCGACTTGTTTAGGTTGTATCGTTGTCCCTGCTTGACCATGATGGTGTCTTTCTTCTTCTCGTACTAGTAGTGGTAGGCAATGGCAACCAAATCAAAGCCCCCTTTTGATTCTCATTCTTCCGGGGCTAATTCTTCTCTCTCTCCCCATGTGTGCGCACACACCCACAAATTTGCGTCTCTTCCCTCCATCATACCTTTACTGCTTTACCAAAACAAGCCCTTTTCACCCAGACCAATTCGGTCGATTTCAACCATATTTTTTGGTTGACAGCAGGTTAGTTAAGTTGCAACCAAGATAATTCACTTCGGTTGGCAGGTCAGGGTGAACTTGACTACCCCTAATCATCCCGTCATTGCACTTTTGGATCTTGTAGAAGTATGAATTGCAGGGGTTATAGATATTGTTGTAGAGTTAATTTGGGCACATGTTAATTGATTGAATTAGTCTTGCGCGGTACCTTTATGATAACAATTTTGGGCATGCTTGAATGAATCACAATATAGGTTATGTGTGGTATAGGCCTCATAGTTTCTCAAACCACCGCCATCTGTCGAGTCTTCGGTGAATTTAATTTTGAAGTTGGGGTCCATTGATTTGAACAATTTTCGAGTGAACCATCAGATGTGTCCACGGAGGTGGGTGAGCAAGAATTGTTGGAGCATGGATAAGACCACCATTGATGCCATGATTGCCATGCCCACGCCCATTTGGCTCATCCCTTCTTGGCCCATGAAGAAAGGCAGAATGTCCACCATTTTTTGTTGCAATTTTGAAGTGAAAAGTGGGGTAGGGGAAATGTGTGTGTGTGTGTGGGGGAGAGAGAGAGAGAGAGAGAGAGAGAGAGAGAGAGAGAGAGAGAGAGAGAGAAAGAGAGAGAGAGAGATCAGGAAATTATTTTGATTTTTTTATTTTCTATTTTTGCAAAGCAAATTATTAGGGTTAGGGTTTCAAATTGGGAAAGAAGGAGGAGGGTCAAAAAGTCAGTTTTGCCCCTCAAAAAACCCCCCAAATTGGGTTTTCTGTCCAATTCGTAAACGTCCGTTATTGATTGAACCTAATTCAACCAAAATTGAAACTACAGGGTTCGTCGGAGTGCAATTGAAACTAGAGGGACTAAATCGAGACTCGGGTAAACTACAGAGACCATTTCAATAATTTTCCCTTAAAATAGATTAAAGGACAAAAGATATCAAAGAGAGTAATTATAACCAATGAAAATGATGTGTAATTATAGCCAGTCAAAATGAAGTTTAGGCTTAGAACCTTAGCCACTATAACAAAACCTTGAAAATGTGAGAACATGAAGAGAAGAATTTGATATCAAAGGATAAACTACAGGTGCAGCAAGATTGAGCTTGAAAACTTTCATGCATAGCATGAAAACCTACAGGTTAATTCGTGTCATTTTTTGGTCAGATTTGGGTTACCGTGTGGACACAATTAGATGAATAGGTTAATTTGTGTAATTTTTGGGTTATGCATGTGGGTTCAAACTAAACCCGTCCTATTTACTAATCGTGTTTTCAGGTTGTGTCATATACGTGTTTCGTGTCAGAAATACTCAACACTAACCCGCAAACTTCATCTCATGTTCGTATTGTGTTGTCGGGTCGTATAATAAATTCCACCCCTAGGTCAATTAAACATCATAGGAGCGTATGCTATAATATTCTCAATTGAAAAATAAAAAACAGTGGGGTCAATTGATCCGGCTTCTACCCATGTCCCTGCGCCAATGGTTATTGGGATCATATATGTAACCCATGATTCTGGTCAAGTAATGATAGGTACTGAAAGATGCCTATTTAATTCTTTAGTTTACATTTTAATTGTTCAATTATAGAGTTACTTGATGAATTATATTGGTTGAATCGTCTTTCCAGGCTTTGGAGGGTGCCGGACCATTTAAAGTGCAATTTGGAGTCAATGTGAGAGCACAGAACGGAAAGGAACCACCTAGGAGGGAGCTCGGAACAAAAGTTCACAATCTAGAATTTTCACACGGGCGGGAATAAAAGCCGCCCGGGTAGTTTTGGCCAAGTACTTCCAACACGGATAAGGGTTTCAAACGCGTTTTTTTGGGTTTTGTTATAAATAGACTGCTGCTCTGTACGTTTTAGGGGTTCTAAAATATTTTGAGACAAGTCTAAAGAGAGAAAAGCAAGTCAATCCATGGATTCTTCAAATCCTCCAACAAATCAAGCGTTCATCCCCACCTCCATGGCCGGCTAAACACCTTGTAGGGGGAAGATGAAGTTGTGTTCTAAGTAACTTTGTGTAAGTGTAGGCATTAGGTTTATTAACTCGAATTGATTGTTTAACTTAGAACATGTTTTTCATTATAATCAGATGGAATCGTTTTAATTCTTTCCATTGGTTGCGTATTTGTGTGTGCACTCTCAAATACCTAGTTAAGCAATGGTTTTCTATGCTTGTGCTTGGGTAACTGAGATGGATTAAGCTCGTGAGACAAGTCATGCCACTGACAATCTGTGAAAGAGATAGGTTGTGCCAGCGAGATGGTCCATGCTTTGGGATAGTCCAATGTTAACGACATAATTATTCTCTTGAAAAATTGTGATTCGAATAATAAACCTAGCCTACTCATAACTTAGTTACGTGGTCATGGTGGATTTGAAACTCTAGATTTTTCTCTCATTTGTTTCTCACCAATTTTATTACTTGTTTCTTAAGTTAATTTAGTTTCTAAAAACCAATCACTCAAATCTCTTTTTTTTGAATTAAATTAGAAATTAATTGAAGCTAACGTAATTCAGCCTATCGGCACTCAGACTAGCCACAATTCTTCTGAATAATTTCAATTCAGTACGGTACGATCAAGTGACATAAGGTTCATTTTTTTGATAATATAATTTAAAAAACCGAAATAAGGTTTGGTACACCCAAGGGACTACAATACTAGTTTCTTTTGTTAATGGGAAGGTATGATAGAATATTTTAAGAAGACTCAATACTTGAAAGTTTTCGGCAATTCTAGTTCTAGTAAAAAAGAATCTAATAAACTAAAAGATACGATGAAGTAATTTCGTCTGCCCATGATATCTTTGTTGGCAAGCTTTTTCGTTTACTGGAATGGAGGGTTGCGTGATTGATTTATAGAGTTAGGAGGCGTAAAATGAATAAGATGAAGGCATTGGATGGAACAGATATCAAAATGAATTAATTGAGAAAAAAAACAAATTGTAGCTAGTGGGAAGTTGAAGCGCAAAGCCCGACAGGTAACAAATTTACACCACAACTGTTTCGAGATGTTTTACACCGTTATTGACATGCAATTTCAAGAGCTTAACAATTGATTTTTAGAGACAACTACTGAGTTGATTCTTTGTGCGGCTTGCTTGAATCCTTGTGATTTATTCTCTTCATTTGATAAGGAGAAATTGCTTCGTCTTGCCGGCTTTTATCCACATGACTTTTCCCTAGTAGAGCTTATGGCACTTGTCAATCAACTTTAAAACTATACAGTTGATGTCCGCTCTAACAGTGATTTTGCAGAGTTGGGGAACTTGCAAAGACTATGGTAGAGACAAAGAAGAATCATGTAAATTCATTAGTCTATCTACTTGTGAAGTTAACTTTGCTTCTTCTAATTGCTTTATCAACTGTTGAATGAGCTTTTTTGTTGATGAAATTGATAAAAACCTGATTTGCGAACCGGATGGAAGATGAATGGTTGAATGATTCTTTGGTCATGTTCATTGAGAATAACATGTTTAAGAGTGTTGATAATGAAGCTATAATGCAACAGTTTCAAAATATGAAGATTCGTCGTGGGATATTTTAATATGTTAAGAGTTTTTTTTTTTTGTCAAATGATATAATGAATGTCTCTTTTGCCTAATCAGAGTTTTGTTTTTTTTTTTTTTTGGCTTACAATTTTTCTTCATGGACACGCTATATATTTTTGTCAGCGCTAGATGAAAATTCCAGAATCGCCACTGATTGGAGCGGCATATATCTTAATTTTGTAAAAAGCTACTGCTTTCATTATCTTACTATCTCACCATTTGGTATGCCGCAGTTAGACGTTTAAGATAGTATAATTAATCGGGAGGAATATTCTTTACACCGATAGTTTCCTCTAAGTCTATTATATTGCGTTATGTGTCCAAATAGAGATCCCAAAAAATAGAACATGGACACATGACACAATGCAAGGTTTGGAGAAAACTTTTGTTTAGACCTCCTTTGTAAAGAATGTTTTATCAATTAATCATGATGCAACGTGAGTTTCCATTCCAATCACTTTGCCGGATTACGAAGATACCAAGATGTTTTTTATATTTGTTTTGAAAACTTATTACTCCTATAATGAAATTCTGAATAATATTATGCATGAAAAGCCATGTAAAACTTTGAACTTGGTAGAGGTTTTACAGTATGCATAACATTATTAAGACTTTATCAAGCCAGTCAAGGGTGACCTCAAACAATCAGTACAGTTCAATCAAATGACTCTCCCCGTTCCCAAATAAGAATGTATTATTATTATTTTTTTTCATTTTGAAAAGTTAATGGGTATATGTAAAAATTGGGAAAAAGTTGTGAAAGGTACAATGACGATGTTTTATTAATAAGTTGGAATTACAAATGTTCATTTATCTATACTCATAAAAGAGGGAAGAATTTGTCGACTTTTCTCTCTTTCCTAAAATACCCCTGTCAACAGTGGGAAGTAACAGTGGTAGGGTTTACTCCATTTCCGTTCCACAACACAACACGATCTTTTCAAACTATTTTTAAAAATATGCCATGCCGCATAAGAACGTCGCGCGCCACGTAGGATAATGATGCCACATAAGCCACGCATATCGAAGGTTCAGTTTTAATTTTGTAGGAAGACACATCTTGAAGATGCACTTTCCAGTCATTTTTTTGTTAAATTTTGATCCTTACCGCATATTGGAGGTGCGGTTTTGATTCTATTGGAAAACGCAACTTTATAATGTGCTTAAAGAAATTTGATCAGTACCTTATCAAAAAAATTTGTACCGTTTTGGAAAACACATGTTGAAAAATTTGTACCGTTTTGGAAATGCTTTTTGAGTTTGGTAGCAAAGCACATGTACAATGTGCATTTTGTATTGCCTTAGCTTTTCTTTTTCTTTCTTTTAATCAGAAGTACTGTTAACGTCAAGAGTAAATAATGCAAGATAATTTTGGCATGCTTCAATGAAAGCTCGATTACTTGCCAAAACGACGACACCACTAATGCAAGGTAATTTTGGTATGCTTCAAGCTCGATTACTTGTACTAAAATAATAGCATTGCGAGGTCAATTTTGGGGTCTCTCTTGGAAGATCCAAACTGTTCAATTGTTTTAAAATAATTTATGGAGGCTTGTAGAGGTAGTCCTACTCATGTGTATTTGAGAACCTTTGCGTAAAAATTGCAAACGCATGCGACATGGGATCATATCATGATGATCATATACGGGAGACCCAATATCAGGATCAAAAGCTGGAGAAATTTAAAGAACAAGTTCAAAATGGGACTCGAACAGACTTTGTAATTTGAGAAGATAGGCTGCTACTATTTGGCAATCGATTGTGTGTACCTAGAGACCAAGCTTTGACGAGAGAAATTCGGAGGAGGCACATAGTTCAAGTTACACTATGCATCTGGGAAGTATTAAGATGTACCGTGATCTCAAGGAGCACTATTGGTGGATTGGGATGAAAAGAGAGAGAGCTCAATTTGTGGCTCGATGTTTGGTGTGTCAGTAAGTAAAGGCCGAACATTAACAACCCGCAAGTTTGTTGCATCCTCTTCCTATATCTGAGAGGATGTCGGAGCATATCACGATGGATTTTGTGATCGGACTTCCTCGTTCTCAGAAAGGCTATGATGCTACATGGGTAAATGTAGATTGGTTGACTAAGTCGGCGCATTTTCTACATGTCAGGACTACTTATGCAATTGAAAAGTATGCTAGGCTATATGTGAATGAGATTATCCGTTTACACGGGGCTTCAGTGTAAGGACCCGTAATTTCAAATAATTTTTCGGTAATAATATTGGGGAAATGTGAGAAATGAAAATAGAATAAAGAGGGCCAATGTTGTAAGAACCTGTATGAAAAAAATCACTTTTTGGAGAAATTTCGATTTGGCCGATAAAAAGTCCCGGTAATTGTCCCTTGGATTTTTCTAATCACAATGGTATAATCGGAAGTTATTTTTTAGTAAAGCAAAGTCATCTTTCACTTATTTTCTTCAGAGAAAAATATGCCATTTTTCGATTTTGTACTAAAAGTGAGGGGATGAGATTTTGATGTGATTAAAATTTTAAAATTTTGGAAATGTCATTGTTTCCAAATGGGGGGTACTTCCTTATTTTCATAAATAAATTAAAGTAAAGAATTATAATCTTTACTTACATTTGGTTTATGAAAATAAGTATTGTAATCACATATTATATACACAAGTAACATTTGGATGTGTAGTGTATTAAAGGGATATAAGTGTAGTGTATGGTGGAAGTTTGCTCAAAATATAACACCCTCTCCTCCCTCTCCACCCGACAGCCCCTCTCTCCTCTCTCTCCTCCATTGTGACATCTTCCAAGCTCAAATTTCTCCCTTCTCACTCAACCACTTCAAGAACCTAGGCCATTTTTGCATTCTACGCACTCTACGGAGCTTGCGTCGCCGTGTATTCGCACTGAGAGCTCCACATTTGGGATTTTGAAGTTTCTATACTTAGAGTTTCATTCATCTTCCATTTTCAAGCAAAACCTTGAGGTAGGGGAACAATTTCTACTCTCTCTAGTTGTATGTTTGTGATTTGTTGCATATACTTGGTTCTCAGCCTCAATTTCATTGCAACTCATGTTTTCCCCAATTGTTTGGGTTTCTCCCACATAGATTTCTTGATCTATGAAATTGCTTGTTGTTTGGTGAAATTGACCTCCCTCCATGTTTAATTGTTACCTAGCATCTCTAATTTGAATCTAAGTTATCTCATTTGTGATTGGGTTGAAATTCCACACCCTAAGGATGAAAATCTGCACTGTTACTGTTCATATATTGCTGCCTCTGTAATTTGCAGCCACTGCCCTGTTTTTGGGGTGGTTTTTGGTCACCTTTTGATGTTCTTTTTGGTCCTCGATCGCTTATTCCTTTCTAAAATTGACTTTTGGCATCACTTTCAACCATGTTTTGACTCGAGAACTATGATTTTAGGGAAAATTATTGAAATGGTCCCTATAGTTTCACTCGAGTCTCAATTTAGTCCCTCTAGTTTCAATTGCACTCCAACAAACCCTATAGTTTCAATTTTGGTTGATTTTGGTCCAATTGATAACGTCCGTTTGCAAAGTTGACGGAAAATTCAATTTTGGGCCTTTTTTTAGGTAAACATGACTTTTCACCCACCCTTCTTCTCCCTCAATTTGTTATGTATTTCTTGGAGCAAAACACCAGAGAAAAAAAATCCATTTTGTAAAAAAACCTCTCTCTCTCTCTCTCTCTCTATATATATATATATATATATATATATATATATATACAAGCAATAATAATATGTAAGGATCAATTCAAGATAAAGGAACTTACTAAAATACTGATTGAATTTATTCACGATGGTGGAGGTGGAAGATGAAAGTAATTTACAAGTGGAAGGATGGAGAGGGATTACAGAGGTGAGAGAGTAGAGAGAGAGAGGGTACTTCGAAATCTGCCTTCGAAGATTTAGAATATAGCTATTTATAAGCGCTACGACCTACTGTAGCAGTTACTGTAGATGACGTCACTGATGACGTTTAACAAAATATCTAGTACTGTTGCTGACGTCATGGATGACGTTCTTGCTGTTGTTGTCGTTTTGTACCGACGATTACTGTTGATGTCGTCATGGATGACGTTCTACCGATGCTTCTTCTTTTCCTTGGCCTTCAGCATTTTTAAGTCAATCATAGAGTCCCAAAGATCTGTCTCTTCTGGATATACTTCAGTGTCCTTGATACCAAGCAATAATAATATGTAAGGATCGATTCAAGATAAAGGAACTTACCGAAATACTGATTGAATTTATTCATGATGGTGGAGGTGGAAGATGAAAGTAATTTACAAGTGGAAGGATGGAAAGGGATTACAGATGTGAGAGAGTAGAGAGAGAGAGGGTACTTCGAAATCTGCCTTTGAAGATTTAGAATACAGCTATTTATAAGCGCTACGACCTACTGTAGCAGTTACTCTAGATGACGTCGTTGATGACGTTTAACAAAATATCTAGTACTGTTGCTGACGTCATGGATGACGTTCTTGCTGTTGTTGTCGTTTTGTACCGACGATTACTGTTGATGTCGTCATGGATGACGTTCTACTGATGCTTCTTCTTTTCCTTGGCCTTCAGCATTTTTAAGTCAATCATAGAGTCCCAAAGATCTGCCTCTTCTGGATATGCTTCAGTGTCCTCATTGGGATCCTAAGATTCACTAGCTAGACAAGCAAATTGCCCTGATTCTGATCTTGAGAGGACATAGAAATGTCACTCTTGGAGTCTGCTTGGGAAGAATTAGACTCTTGAAGAGCTAAGTACTGATCTTTAATAATTTCCATGAGCTTAATATCTTGCTCATGTTCGGTTAGATTTGGATGCTGATTTTGAATCATCAATTTGATCTGTTAGATAAAATTTTTGGACCCGAAGTCGGGTTTCTTGCTTGAGGCTTGTTTCTTATAGTCACCGACTGATCTTTGCCGATTTGTTTTCTTTGATAAATGTAAAACATTTATCAGTTTCAAAACGAGACCACCATTTTACAAAAAAAGGTTCTTTGAATTCCTAGGATACGAAGATGATCTTCGGCAATTTCATAGTCCCATTGCCAAATCCAGTTAATTCTAAATTCGGTACAAAACCATAAGAGATCTTGTCCTTCGGGTGGATTTACTGCTATTATTCCCTTCAACTTCGGATGATATTTGTACCATATAGGGAATTGTTTCTGGAAAAATTGCAATTTCTGGTGCATGATATTCCCACCAATGGAGAAACCAAGATGGAAATCCCGTTTCTTTCTGCACAATCTCCGGATTTAGAATAAAGAACCATGAATGGGTTCTTCTTTGGATTCCCGATAATAAAATGCATAGGTCCATGCCCTTGCATAGTCCCAATAATTATATTTCTGCTCATTAATTTTTAGTGTTCTGGTTGCAAAAGTTGAAAGGCCCCACTCTTGAGGATGCAGCACCCTGACAATATAACATTTTGAATAGGTAATGGGTGTTCTGCTATTACCATCTTCCAAATAATGATGGTTAATTTGTACTGATGATGTCTCTGAAAGAATGGCCTCATAAATGTACCGAGACTTCCCTTCTTGGACAGTATACTGCTGATGTTGAAGATATCTTTCTTTAAGACACCAAGGATCCTTCGGATGCAGATTTTGATCACCATCAGATAATGTGATCAGAGGTTCTGTTATTTGCTTTTTAACATATTGAGGTCCTTGCTCAAAGGCCTCTTTTGCTGTTTTCTGTTTTGACTGGCTGGAAGATTCTCCCAGAGTCGGAAATTCTGATAAAAAGAGAGACGTTCGGCCACTTCCATACTGATTAGGTCCTGTTTTTTCGCCCCACGGCCATGGCCAAACCCGCGACCTCGGTCGGGGAGGTTCCATCTTTTACCGCATCTAAGAGGAAATTTGTTAAACTTCGAGATAAGACACCTAGAGCTCTTTGTAACCGGTGGATAGAAATTTCCATATGCCTGCATAAAGCTTTATCTTCCATACTAATATCATTATTACTTCGGAGTTGAGAAATGCCTCTGGAAAGCTTAGAAATCCAGTATCTGAGATTAGGTTTTGAATAAGGTTTAACAATAGACTGAACCCAAATACAATTTAACTCAATTCTGATGCGTTTGCATTCAGCTTCATCCATCTGTTAAAAATTCTCTTGTTAAAAAATCTGGTAAAGAGTTCTGTTCACCTTTTATATATTCTATCTCAAAATCAAAGACAGATAATTCTGATTGCCATCTAGCAAATATCTATTTGGAAACAAGATTTTTAACATCTTTTGCTAAAATAAATTTAGCAGAACTGCAATCAATACGGATAAGAAATGTTTGATTAAGCAAATCATCCTGAAATTTAGAAACACATTTCACAATAGAAAGCATTTCTTTCTTAATCGTGAGAATAATTAAAGTTTGAGCTTTTTCCACGATCCCGATGTAAATCTTACCAATTCCTCCTCCGAGAATGAGGATTATGGCACGCTTAAGAATTCCTCCATAGCCAATATTAAAGGCATCTGTTTTACAACCTTATGCCAAGCGGGGTTTCCTAAACATAAACAAGGCATTTATTTTTGCCTTAAGCTTAATCTTTTCACTTCTTTGCTTTGGTATGCTCCTTTGTCCAAGGGGGGGAGGAGTCTTCAGAATCATGATGGAATAGCGAAGATCTTGGGCTAAATTCTGATAATAATCTGCTATATAATTTAAACTTCCCAAGAATCTTTGTAGTTGAGTTTTTTCTTTAATTTCATCTGGAAATTTATAAGCAAACTCAATACTTCGGTCTATAGGGATAATAGTTCCTTGATTTATATTATGACCCAAAAATCGTACTGTTGTTTGAAATAATTTCATTTTGGGTGCAGATATAACTAAACCATTACGTTTAATAGCATCCTTAAGAGCTCTAAGATGCTTAAAGTGCTGATCAATAGATGATGAGAAAACAAGAATATCATCTATATAAACAATACAATAATCAGAATAGGGTGAAAATATTTCATTCATAATATTCTGAAATTCTGATGGGGCATTTTTTAAGCCGAATGGCATAACATTCCATTCGTAGTGACCAAATGGAACAACAAATGCAATTTTATACCGATCTTTCTCTTCAATCTAGATCTGCCAATATCCAGATTTTAGATCAAACTTTGAGAAGATGACTGCGGATTGCAATCTGTCTAATAAATCTTTTTTGTTTGGAATAGGATATCTAATCCACTTTAAAACATCATTTAATGGTTTATAATTAATAACAAGACGAGGAACTCCCCGCTCCTTTTCAGCATTGTTGAAGACATAAAAGGCGAAGATGACTCCAAGGAGAATAGCTTTTTTCGATTAATTTTTATCAAGAAGAGTTTGAATCTCCTTTTTACAAAGCTCCAAATAATCAGATTTCATCTGACTAGGTCGAGCTTTAGTTGGGATACGCTTTTCATCAAAATCCTGATTATAAGGAAGGGAAACAATATGACGTTTTCTTTCCCAAAAAGCGTTAGGTAAATCGCTGCAAACTTCTTTTAAAAATTGATTTTCAATCTCTTTGATCTTTTCTTGTAAACTAGGAGATTGAAGTTTCTGATTGATATTCATAACCTGGATCTCCTTTTGAAGAAAATTTAACTGCTTTTCTTTATTCTGAAGAAATCCTTGTAATTCCTGAATAATCCTGGTTTCAAGATCAGTAACAAAAGGATAAGAAATATCGTGATCCTGTATACTACAGTATATACCAGAAGGATCAATTTTTTTGATTGGCATGATCATATTTAAAAAGGGTGTTCCTAAAATTACTGCTTTTTGTAGATTTTTAACAAGCAAAAACATAGTTGGTAAACAAGTACCATCATTCTGAGATCAAAACATCAGATAATTTATACTGAATGTGCATTCTATTACCTCTTGCGGCTGTTAAAGACTGGACAGTTTTTTCAAAATACTTAGTAGGAACTAAACCTTCCTGAATGCAGTTCATGTCCGCACCACTATCTACTAGTGCCACTATATCCTGAATTGTATATTCTTGATTAATTACAAGATTAATTTGGATATACCATTTTTGATGTGTCACCTTGTTGATACTATTCAAATAAGTAGGTTCTTCAAAAGTTTGAGGTTCAGATTCTGGTTTTTCTATGGGTTTTAAACTCAATTGTTTGAGGCTAGAGAGTCTAGTTTTCTGGAAGAAATACTTTTACGAGCCTCAAGTTGTGATAACTTTAAGCTGTTTTTAATTACGCTTTGAGATCATTGACCTCTTTAGAAGATCTTGTAAAAGTGGTTTGGTTTTAATAGAAGTACCTTCCATGCGATTAAAAACTTCATTGATACTATAATATCTAGAGACTAGGTTTCTCGGCTCAATATTAGATCTGAAGAACTTAATGAGATTTCAATAATTTTTCTTGGATTTACGGATCTTGAATTTTATCAATAAGATCAAGAGTTTCTTGTTGTGATTTTGATAAAACATTTAAACTCAACCCATTAAGGTTGGCAAAAGCTTTAAGATAATCTGGATTAGAAGATGAATAGCACTTGCCTGTGCAATCTTCAAATGATTCTGATTCGGACGAAGAGTATTCCAGATCATTAATCTTGTCACTTTCTGATTCAGTTTCTGATTCATCCCTAGAATTTAGAAGCAATTTACTGAGTTGAAGACGGAGCCCTTCATCTAGTTGGAGCTCATTTAGCTTCTTTTGGTTAAACATCTATTAGCATAATGACCAAATTTTCGCATTTGTAACATTTGACTTGGATTTGGGCTTTTTCTTGGAATTAAGCTTATTGGTCTTCCCTTTGTCTCGCTATTACGATTAGACTTTGTTTTGGAATAATCTTTGTCATAAGACTTTCTTCTATAAGACTTCTTCCTATATGGTTTAGAAGATTTTGAAATAGTTTTTCTATGATGCTTCTTAGGATAATTTGTGGGCATGTTAACAGCAAATTGCTGGCAAAACTCACCGATTTCTCTTTTTCCGGTGAGATTACGCTTCTTAGCCGATCTTACTATGGCTTCATATCATTCTGAGATAGATAATCCTACTTGGGCCTTGAGACACTAATAAGGTGTCCATAGGTACAACTAGTCCATTGAATTATATTCCCAACACTTAGATCCATCAATTTTTTGCCTAACCTTTTGGGCAAATAAGGGGGTAGGTCATCGATAAATTTGGCCTTCCAATGTTCAGAATTTGCGTCTTTTCGTTGCATAACTTTAGTGATAAAAACATCCTTGTACCATCTAAAATGTGTTAAGGATGGACATCTTAAATTTTGCAACAATTCTCTCCCACGCTCTTGTCGTTGTTCTACGGCTCCTATAAAATGTAAAATTATAGCTTGAATAAGAGTATAAACAGCATCTTGAACTGGTTGTTCTCTAACTCCGAGTACGGGTTGACTAGTTGATTGATCAATCACCATATCTGTGACAAGTTCGGTTTTAACGGCACCTAATATCTCAGATTGTTGGGCAAGAGAGAGATAATTATCCCACCAACCTTTGAGACTCCCAGTGAAACCATTGATAATAAGAACAACGATATCTCTATCTCTGTTGTCTGCAGCTCTACAAACACTAGAATACATAAGCATTTTTTTGAAGGACTCCATAAATTTGATATTCTGAGAGTCCATCTATATTCAACTGATCCGCATTGAGCATGATGTTCAAGCTGTTATTGATAATCAGAAGGTTATATCTTCAATACCATCCTCTTCTATTTCCTTAGCTAAAGCTTTAGAAGGAAAAGATACTAAGTCAGATATTAAACCTCCCATACCTTTAGAAAATTTTAAATTTTCTAATCATAAGGAGAATTCTGAATTTATTGATCAAGTTATTGGCAGAATAGATAGTAAGCTGCATATCAGTACTCTGAGTCAAAATAATCTAGGATACTCAGATTCAGAATTAGATATTTTGGATGCTCAACAAATCCAAGAGATTCAGCATTCATTTCAAACTATGCAAGAACATACTATTAATAAAGTTGAGTATGATGAGAAAGGACTAGGAAATGAAAGTATTCGTAGAACCTATTACAAGAGGCCAACGCCTCAGGATCTTCTGTGGGAAGAAGATTTTTTTCAGACTCAGCAAGCTTATAGTGCTAGAACCATTTATGAATGGAATATAGATAGACTCTCAGAATATCAAATTTATGGAGTCCTTCAAAAAATGCTTATGTATTCTAGTGTTTGTAGAGCTGCAGACAACAGAGATAGAGATATCGCTGTTTTTATTATCAATGGTTTCACTGGAAGTCTCAAAGGTTGGTGGGATAATTATCTCTCTCTTGCCCAACAATCTGAGATATTAGGTGCCGTTAAAACCGAACTTGTCACAGATATGGTGATTGATCAATCAACTAGTCAACCCGTACTCGGAGTTAGAGAACAACCAGTTCAAGATGCTGTTTATACTCTTATTCAAGCTATAATTTTACATTTTATAGGAGCCGTAGAACAACGACAAGAGCGTGGGAGAGAATTGTTGCAAAATTTAAGATGTCCATCCTTAACACATTTTAGATGATACAAGGATGTTTTTATCACTAAAGTTATGCAACGAAAAGACACAAATTTTGAACATTGGAAGGCCAAATTTATCGATGGCCTACCCCCCTTATTTGCCCAAAAGGTTCGTAAAAAATTGATGGATCTTAGTGTTGGGAATATAATTCAATGGACTAGTTGTACCTATGGACACCTTATTAGTGTCTCAAGGCCCAAGTAGGATTATCTATCTCAGAATGATATGAAGCTACTAAAAGATCGGCTTAAGAAGCGTAATCTCATTTTAAAAAAGAGAAATCGGTGAGTTTTGCCAGCAATTTGCTGTTAACATGCCCACAAATTATCCTAAGAAGCATCATAGAAAAACTATTTCAAAATCTTCTAAACCATATAGGAAGAAGTCTTATAGAAGAAAGTCTTATGACAAAGATTATTCCAAAACAAAGTCTAATCGTAATAGCAGAGACAAAGGGAAGACCAATAAGCTTAATTCCAAGAAAAAGCCCAAATCCGAAGTCAAATGTTACAAATGCGGAAAATTTGGTCATTATGCTAATAGATGTTTAACCAAAAAGAAGCTAAATGAGCTCTAACTAGATGAAGGGCTCCGTCTTCAACTCAGTAAATTGCTTCTAAATTCTAGTGATGAATCAGATACTGAATCAGAAAGTGACGAGATTAATGATCTGGAATACTCTTCGTCCGAATCAGAATCATCTGAAGATTGCACAGGCAAGTGCTATTCATCTTCTAATCCAGATTATCTTAAAGCTTTTGCCAACCTTAATGGGTTGAGTTTAAATGTTTTATCAAAATCACAACAAGAAACTCTTGATCTTATTGATAAAATTCAAGATCCAGAAATTTGAAGAAAAATTATTGAAATCTCATTAAGTTCTTCTGTATCTAATATTGAGCCAGAGAAACCTAGTCTCTCTAGATATTATAGTATCAATGAAGTTTTTAATCGCATGGAAGGTACTTCTATTAAACCAGCCACTTTACAAGATCTTCAGAAAGAGGTCAATGATCTCAAAGCAGAATTAAAACAGTTAAAGTTATCACAACTTGAGGCTCAGAAAAGTATTTCTTCTGTGAAAACTAGACTCTCTAGCCTCGAACAATTGAGTTTAAAACCCATAGAAAAACCAGAATCTGAACCTCAAACTTTTGAAGAACCTACTTATTTGAATAGTATCAACAAGGTGACACATCAAAAATGGTATATCCAAATTAATCTTGTAATTAATCAAGAATATACAATTCAGGATATAGTGGCACTAGTAGATAGTGGTGCGGACATGAACTGCATTCAGGAAGGTTTAGTTCCTACTAAGTATTTTGAAAAAACTGTCCAGTCTTTAACAGCCGCAAGAGGTAATAGAATGCACATTCAGTATAAATTATCTGATGTTTTGATCTGTAATGATGGTACTTGTTTACCAACTATGTTTTTGCTTGTTAAAAATCTACAACAGCAGGTAATTTTAGGAACACCCTTTTTAAATATGATCATGCCAATCAAAAAAATTGATCCTTCTGGTATATACTGTAGTATACAGGATCACGATATTTCTTATCCTTTTGTTATTGATCCTGAAAATATATATATATATATATATAGAGAGAGAGAGAGACAGAGTGAGAGAAGGTCCACTTCTAGCGCGGACTCTGGACTTCCAGATCTCAGTGATCCAAGTACTTTTTTGACGATCCGATCCATCCAATGTGTTCAGAAGGTGTTTTCAAGGGCCTACGCGATAAATCTTCAAAAAAAAAATCAGGAAAGGCTTGATCCAAGCAGTTTTCGCAAAAAATAAATAATATATATATATATATATATATATATATATATATATATATATAGTTTTTGCAAAAATTGCTTGGATCAAGCCCTTCTCGGTATTTTTTTTTAAGATTTCTCACATGGTCCTTTGAAAACACCTTCTGAACACATGGGTGGCTCGGATTTTCCAAACGTAATTTGCTTCACAAAAAAATCATTTTTTCCTTATTTACGGGAGGTGTGGACTAGAAAATCTGGCTATATATATATGGGTAAAGGATCTAGTCTGGGATCCAGACCTCCGGACCTCCATGATCTGAGCATTTTTTTGATGATCCGATATACAACTTTGCAAAAAACTACTTGGATCAAGCCCTTCCCAGTATTTTTTTTTGAAGATTTCTCGCGTGGATCTTTGAAAACACATTTTCAACACATTGGACGGCTTGGATTTTCTCAAAACAATTTTCAAAACAAAAAAACACCCCAAATGCTCTACTCCGAAATGCCTCACCTCTGTTATCTCCCTCCATTACTGAGTTACCTTCCACTAACACATTAATTCCACACACCAAACTCTTACCATTCAAATGAAAAAAAAACTCTGTGAAGTGAAGTGAATAACCAAGCTTCTCGCCGCTGCCGGCCACCTATTGGTTTTCCTTCTCACCGTCGGCCACAAGCTCATCATCAGATCCCACCTATTGGTTTTCCCGAACGAAACGACAAACAATGAAGCTCTGCAAAACAAAGCATGTCTATCATGGGTCTCTCTCCATTCGTCCAATCCAAGCCGGGCTAATTTTGCGAAGTGATATTTGATGGGCACGTCGCCGTAAATACATTGATGGGAACTTCCTGATCTACATAGTACATACAGATTTCATTGAAGTTTTGGAATTTTAGAATTATTTATTTACGGCGTATTTAAATTTTCAATTTATGGGTTCTGTGATTTGGGGTTTTCCATTAGAAGACCTCAACAACTAATTTGTCTGGGGCCAGAGATAAAAAAAAATTAGAGAGAGATTTGTGGTGTTGATGGAAGCTGTTTTCACTAATGAGAGATGGGCTTCATTTGTAGAGCTTCATCCTCCACATTTGGTAAGGCTAGTAAAGATGGATGCCGTCAATGTCTAGTCTCCAGTGATGATCTTGTAGACTAGGCCACAACTCTCAGAAACCGGAGATTCCACTTCGCGGTAGCCACTAGATCTACACTGAGATTCACTGTCGCCTCCTTCATTATCTCGCTGAGGCTTCTTGCTGAGTCGCCGTCGGAGACGTCGCACTGCCACAAACCACCGCCAACATTTTTGGCGTTGAGACGCAGGGACTCGAGAATCATAACAATCACAGGCCTTTAACGGATAGTCAGACACAGGGCATGAACAAATCCATGTTTAGGGTGGGATATATATATATATATATATATATATATATATATATATATATATATATAGAGAGAGAGAGAGAGAGAGAGAGAGAGAGGGCATGAACAAATCCATGTTTAGGTTTTTTTGACAATTTTTTGTTTTGTTTTTGTCTAGTGTTTTGCTCCATTTTTGCTCCATGAAAATACACAACAAATTGGGGAAGAAGAAAGGTGGGTGAAAAGTCATGTTTACCCCTAATAAAAGCCTCAAATTGAATTTTCCGTCAACTTTGCAAACAGACGCTATCAATTGGACCAAAATCGACCAAAATTGAAACTACAGGGTTCGTTGGAGTGCAATTGAAACTAGAGGGACTAAATCGAGACTCGGGTGAAACTACAAGGGCCATTTTGATAATTTTCCCTATATAAGTAAATATGTCATCTTATCTCACATGAACGTTTATTGGTTTTTAGAAAGCGTGTGTGGGTGTGTGCGTAGCACATTTTATCGAAAGATGTGAAATGGTGAAATGAAGTTGGAGAAAATGGATCATTAATGGAATGTCGGGAAATGAGATGTTTCAAACCAATGTCATCACTTGATGAAATTTTATAAAGGCACGCAGAGCCTATGGAATCCGGCAGGGGCACACGGGGCCCACAGAATCCAGTAGGGGCATGCGGGGCCCATAGAACCTGGCAGAGGCACGCAGAGCCTAGAGAATCTGGCAGAGGCACGCAGAGCCTATGGAATCCGCCAGAGGGATAAAATCCCTAGTGTTAATGAAATGGTGATTTTTTTTGTCAATGAAAGAAGTGAGAAATGAAATTTTTGGAACTATCCATTTTGTTTTTTTTAAAACTTGATTTTTGGGGCTTGTGTGGTAAACTTGGATTGCTGAGTAAAATGAAATGGATACTTGGGTAGTGTTTGAATACTTGACAAATCATTGGAGTACTTTGATGTTTTTAAACCCTTTCACTCATGATTCGGTTATTGTCACTCACATTGGTGTATCTATTTGATATATCTAGCCTCCATGTGCATGCATCATATTCATACACCTAGCAATGGTAGAATAGTTCTCCTATGAGCACGTGTGCTCACCCTGTCCTTTTTCAGGTACCCAACTTTGATCGTGCATGGTTTGAAATGCATGACTTGGATGATGAGCATATATAATGTGGAATTATTTTATTCATTTTCAATGCATTAACTTTTCTTTTGCGGAGATGATGTTGTAACTCTAATCCTTTCTCTATCTTTTGACTATGGAATTGTAATAACTTATGGGATGTTATTTTGATTTCACCTTTGGGGCAAGGGTGCCCAAACTTTATTATTTGATTACACATTTGGGGCAACGGTGCCCAAACATTTGATAGCCATTGGACTAAGGATGTACTCTAATTTATGGAAATCTTTATCTTTTAACTTACTTATTGTTTGAGATTCTTTTATTTATGTTTTGTAAAAATAAGAGCGTGACAAATGTGGAGTTAGTATATGCATTGGGGTGTCTTTAAAGTGCATTAGAAACACAAGGGGTGTAAGTGCAATTGGTGGGGTGTATATATATATAGAGCACTTCTAGTCCTGATCCGGGATTCCGGACCTCCACTTTCCTGATATTTTTTTTTATGATCCAAACCGTCCAATGTGTTTAAAACGTATATTTACAGTTTTGTAAAAAACTGCTTGGATCAAGTCCTTCCCGGTATTTGTTTTATGATTTCTCATGGGGGCCCTTAAAAACACGTTTTAAATACATTGGATGGTTCAAATTTTGCAAAAACAATTTTTAAAAGCTTCAAAACATCCAAAAACCTCTAGTCAAGGATCCCTGAGAAGTTTCCTATGAGGGCTCACAAAAACAAGTGCCGGAAAACAATTGTGAGCCGTTGGATAGCGTGAAGGGCATAGGATCCAACGGCCCACAATTGTTTTCCCGCACTTTTTTTGTGAGGGAGCCCTCATAGAAAACTTCTTGTATGTATATGTGTATATATATATATATATATATGTGGCTAATTTTTTTTTTTTTTTTGAGAAAAACACCACAACACACTCCTCGCTCAAAAAAAAAAAAAAACAGCCAGCTCTCTCCTCTCTTTACTCTCCAAAATTTGTTTCACTTCCTCCACAAATTCATCTTCCATATCTCATCTCTTCAATATTCAACCTCATTTTCATCATCTATGTGTGATTTGGAGTCTGGACTTTCTTGGAATCACCTTGGAGAAGCTTATTTCAGTTGGGTTTGCAATCACTCTTGTAACTTGTTTTTGGCTTGATCTAGTCTTTTGGACGTGTAGTGGAGCTTGGGTGGAAGTCGTTCTTGAAGTTTGGAGTCTAAATTAGTTGATTACTCTGGGGTTTTGCTGAAAACCCATCTTGGTAGGAAAATTTCTACTTCTCCTAAATGTGTATGAGGGTGTATTGTGTGTATTGCTTTCCCCACTTAATTAACTCTCTTTGGAAAATTTCCTTTGAAAACCATTTTCTAGTCACATTGGTTTGGGGTTTGTGTTTGATCTATACTTCTAATGACTTTCTCCATCAATTAGTGGTTAGACCATCTTAGTCATACCTAATGAGTTGAATTTTTGGCTTTGAACTTACTTGATTTGAAGACCTCTTGAATCACTTTGAAATTTTGCAAGGTTGCTAGGTGTTACTATGCTTGTGGTTGACGATTAGGTAATCTAGTGAGAACACCGTACGCACAATGACACTTTACTGTGCTCTTATATCAAGTAATGGGTACGAGACACCATTGGAACAGTGATATGAAACATGCGTTATGTTACAACATGAGGATGAAAATTTGGAATTGATAAATGAAAATGTGAACTTAAAACATGGGATACAGGGCCAAAAAGTAGCCTGGAAGGATACTCGGGCCGTTCTATGGACGTGTAGCAAGGATTTATGTATTTTCCAAGGGCAAGATAAGAATACGGGGCTGAAAGGTAGCCCAGAAGGTTATACATGAGGAATGATATGGATACGAGGTTGAAAGGTAGCCCAGAAGGATATACATGAGGAATGATATGGATACGGGGCCGAAAGGTAGCCCACATGAGGAATGATATGGATACGGGGCCGAAAGGTAGCCCAGAAGGATATACATGAGGAAGGTATGGATACGGGGCCGAAAGGTAGCCCGGAAGGATACTAGGGCCGCCTTATGGATGTGTTGCTAGGAATTTCTAAAGAATTAACTCAAATGAACTTGTGACACGATGAAATAAACGAGTTGGACACATGCAAGATGTTGGGTATGTGTTGGGTACTAGGGGCGATAGTAAAGGGAATCGAATGGCTTACGAGTTTGTTTTGAATCCCTTAACTCTTAAAAGTTCTCAAACTTTGTTATGTGGCTTTTACTTTGTCAATCACTCACTAGCATTTCATTGCATTTAGGATTGGTAGACTTTTCTCTACTGGCTAGTGAGCTCACCCTAATAATTTTAGGTACCCAGCACGGAGCATGAAGTTGGTTGCTTGAAGTGAGCTTGCATGTTTTGAAAGAGCATCGAAGGAGTTACCTCATCATCTGGAAACTTACATTTTTGATAAGATGATTTTGTAACTTAATTGAGTTTCATCTTTTGACTTGGATTTGTAACAACATTGGTAACTCTCGTACTTATTTTTGGGTATGGGATCCTGTGAACTATGTCGTGTATGAATTTGACTATATGGGTCAAGCTTGGACTTTGACTCGGACCTTAGACTTTGTTGACTTTTTCACGTGGATTTATGTAACATTTACCTTTAAAATTTGAGGGCGTGACATGTTAACTTAGTCAAAATCGATATACTATGAGATTTTGAACGAAATGGATTATATGAATGTTTTGGATACATGAGGGTTAAATGGATTTTTGAAAATGGTAATCATGAATACTAGGGTCACCTTCGGTGCGTCCCTAGCCATGGGTGCACAGAGCCCACAAAATCCTGTAGGGGTGCATGAAGCCCACGAAATTCGGCAGATGGATTTATTCCCTTTTAAAACAAATGGTTATTTTTGTGAAGTGTTTGAAAATGAAATGTTTTATAAAGGATACGGTATTTTGATGAAAATGGATACATGACACGATTTGTAATGGTTAAGAGGAAATAGTTGGACACTTGGGTACTTGGTTGGGCATTTGGGGATCTTATGGACATTTAACTTTGAGTCGATCAATCGTAGTCCCTATTAGTCAATTCATTCATGTTTGTTATACCTTCATGTGCATCATTCATTCTCTATACCCTTAACATTAGTAGAAAAGTTTCCTACTCGGCTAGTGAGCTCACCCTATTGTATCACACAAATTTTGAGTGCGAAAAAAAGACAGAAAATGCTGACCAAAATCGATGATTTTATTGATTTGAGAGGGTTACGATCTCTGTAGTAATTTTTGATGACAGAAATAATCCTCTGATTCTTCTCTGAATGTTTGAAACGAGGGCTTGAAGCTTGATCCCGAATCAAAAGGAAGAATCTTATCCGCGATTTGTGGAAAAGATTGATGATGTGGCTTGAATGTTCTTCAGAGCTTTTAGGCTTTGACTTGAAGAACCTCCTTGCTTGATGTAGACTTGAAGAGTTCTGAAGGGCTTTTGGATGCTTGAATCTTCAGAGCTCTGCTTGCTGATGAAAGCTTTAGCGTGTGTCAATGTGTTAGAGAGCACCTTTATTTATAGCGATGGGAGATGGAGAGTTATGGCAAGACTGCGATTCTTTCCATACTTATCTTTCTAAATTATTTCCTCATTCGATTTAAAGGAAAATAATTAGAATTTAATAAATATCTTTCTTTTTATTTATTTTGGGAAAGATAATTACATATAACAAGATACATAATTTATTTCACCAAGTGGCATAATTTAATTGGCCAAACTTGATAAATAAATTACTGTGTCATTTTGACATGTGGCGCCATTTAATTGGTCCTTTCACATATCTTTGGCTTTTGACTTGTAAACACGTGGCAACATTTGATTGGCCATTTATTGTACTTGGTCTTTTAACCTATAGACACTTGGTAGCATTTAATTGGCTCGTCCGTGAATTTTGACTTCGACTTGTGGACACTTGGCAACATTTAATTGGTCAATTTGTGTGCCCTAGCAACACACGGCAATTTTTGATAGGCCAGAAATTTTACATGCCTACAGAAGCCCCTCCAGAGTTGCTCATGCTTGAAAGTGAGTGAGTCACGAATCGTTGACTTGACTTGACTTGGTACCGAAAATTTGTGTACTCGGCATTTTTTTTTTTTATTGACATTTGGTGTCAATTTGATTTGCAAAATTTTAACTCATAGGCTGAGTTAAAAATTTCCCATTCCGAGCTTCTGGTGAAGTGGAATTTGATGGCCCAAATGATTGAAAGCCTCAACTTTTCTCTGTTGAATAAACTTGACTTGATCTTCTTATCAGAAACACTGGACTTGATTGGATGCCAAAAATTTGGGTACCTGGAGATTTTTGCCTCGACACTTTTTTTTTGCGTCAAATTGATTTTAAATTTTAGCCCTTAGGCTGAGATAAAATTTTATGCAAAGGAATTGAATGGCCCAAATAATTATAACCCAGGTGGAGTTAAATTTGGACCGATTGCAAAATTCAATAGTCATCTGTGCTTGTGCTTGCTGACTCGTAGCCCAGTTCTAGAATTTTCGGCTAAGGAGTCCACCGCTTAATTTTTGCTTGGAGAGGAAGTAGTCTGAATTAAGGAACTCAATAATTTTGGAGAGAATTTGAATTATTTGTTGATTCTAATTGTATCTGGACTAGGAATTTCCTTATTCCAATACAATTCAACCCAAGATATTGCTTATAAATAAAGAACATCGTAGCAATGTTTTATGCACCTTTCGACTTCGGCGTCAAAACTCGAAAGTAGACAGCTAGGTGAGACTTTCATTATTTTCTTTTTTTTTTTTTGTCTTTTCTTTATTTTGTTTCTTCCTCCTTTGATTTGTTTTGTTTTGGAGCTGTACAAAACCAATGTAGGCCATGTTGCACAACTTTTCTTCCTCAAGCAAGGTTCATATGCACGCAAAATTTTTACCTTTCTAACAAGGCTTTGCAGACCCAAAGTACTAAAACCATTTTTTTTTTACTCTGGGTAATTGAGATTTTTGGGACTGCTTGATTGGAATTTTCACGGTACAGAGCAAATTCTTTTATTTTCTGTACCAAGCACGGTTGTCTTTTAAAACTATCCGCCAACTTTTGTGACCATGCAAAAACATGTAGAAGAATATTTTCATTCATAATAATTCTGTATCTTTATATGTACATATTTATAGAGATCATAGAGATCCTACAATCAAGCTATTCCTATAATTACAAGGAAAGAATATAATCCTATCATTACAAGGAAAGAATATTTCTAAACTAGGAAAGAATATAATCCTATCATTACAAGGAAAGAATATCTCTAAACTAGGAAAGAATATAATAG
Source organism: Vaccinium macrocarpon (assembly GCA_022606695.1). Taxonomy (NCBI): domain Eukaryota; kingdom Viridiplantae; phylum Streptophyta; class Magnoliopsida; order Ericales; family Ericaceae; genus Vaccinium; species Vaccinium macrocarpon. The sequence goes on along the minus strand of CM040170.1, from coordinate 15,167,964 downwards.
GAAAGAATTACAATAGAGAATCTTTGACTCTTAATTCAATATCGCAACACTCCCCCTCAAGTTGGTGCATAGATGTCACACATGCCCAACTTGCCCAAAAACTTTGAGAATACTCAACTTGAAACAGCTTTGGTGAGGATATCAGCCAATTGATTTTCGGATCGAATCTTAGGCAACTCGACAATTTTCTCATCCAATTTCTCCTTAATGAAGAACCTGTCTACCTCCACATGCTTTGTACGATCATGTTGGACTAGATTATGAGCAATATCACATGCTGCTTTATTGTCACAATAAAGCCGAATCGGTTGCCTAGGCAGATAGCCCAAATCCATCAAGAGAAGTCTTAGCCACAATGCTTCACATATTCCAAGTGTCATACCCCTAAATTCAGCCTCTGCGCTCGAACGTGCAACAACATTCTGCTTCTTGCTTCTCCATGTAACGAGATTACCACCTACAAATGTGAAATATCCCGAAGTAGATCGTCTGTCATCTATCGCTCTAGCCCAGTCAGCATCACTATATGCATCCACACTTTGACAATCTTCATTTTTAGTGAACAAAATGCCCTTTCCAGGAGCGGATTTCAGATACCTTAAAATGCGCATAACTGCAGTCATATGTTGTTCTCCAGGATTATGCATAAACTGGCTAACAATACTCAATGCATAGGCAAGATCTGGCCTAGTGTGGGCTAAGTACATCAATCTTCCAACGACCCTCTGATATCTCCCTTTATCAACAGGCACCTGATTAATCTCAACACATAACTTCAATCATTCTTCTACTGGTGTATCAGCTGGTTGACATGCTGACATACCAGTTTCCTGCAACAAATCTAAAGCATATTTTCTTTGAGACAAGAAAATTTCTTTATCAGATCGAGACACTTCAATCCCAAGAAAATATTTCAAGGGACCGAGGTCTTTGATTTCGAATTCGCTTGACAAATAACTTTGTAGAGCCTTCCTTTCATCAGGGTCATTTCCTGTAACCACCATGTCATCAACATACCCAATAAGGGTAGTGATCTTACCATGCTGTTTTTTCAAGAATAAAGTGTGGTCTGAATTACTCTGATGGTAGCCAAAAGACCTCATGGACTTTGTGAACCTTCCAAACCATGCTCTCGGAGATTGTTTTAGCCCATACAACGATTTCTTTAATTTGCACACTTTCCGACAATGCACTTCTGGTATCATGCACCCTGGTGGCAAATCCATGTATACTTCTTCAGACAACTCGCCATGCAAAAAGGCATTTTTCACGTCAAATTGTTGCAATGGCCAATCCAGGTTCGCAACTAGAGACAATAAGACTCGAACTGTGTTGATTTTAGCTACAGGTGCAAATGTATCAGTATAATCAATTCCATAGGTTTGGGTGTACCCTTTTGCCACCAGTCTCGCTTTAAAATGTTCATTTGTACCATCTGCTTTGTGCTTCACAGTATAAACCCATCGACATCCAACTGGTTTCTTCCCTGGAGGACGATCAACAAGTTCCCATGTTTCATTCTTTTGCAAGGATTTCATCTCCACATTCATATGACTTTCCACCTCGAGATTGACTAAGGCTTCACGCATTAATTGTTAGGAATAGATCTGATGAGATAATTGATTTACAAATGACTTATTTGATTCGGACAAGCGATGGTTAGACACATAATGACTCATGGGATATTTATCTTTACTAGAAAGTTGAGGGTTCATATGTGGGTTTGGGGATACCTCGGTTTGGACGCGGTGGTAGTTGTTTTTTCTTGGTGGTTCGGACACTACTGGTAGGGACCATCCTCGCCGGTGATTGGTTTGGTGTATCAGTTGCTTGTGGTGCGAGAGATTCAGATGGAGGTTGATCCACAACTTCATTTTCTGGGTCTTCATCATGTTCATCACCACTGTGGTCCAAATTTATACCACTTAAATCCAATTCACCAGCATTCTCATTACCAAGTTCAGGGCGTTCCTTTTCATTCCCATTCAGATTGTTACCAGGTTCAGAAAGTTCCCTTTCTATAGAGATCAGAAAATCATAGTCTAGAGCTTGAACTTCTTCCAGGTACTCCCCTTGAAGTTCAGGCTCAGAGGAAAAATACATCAAGTCTTCATGAAAAACTACATCCATTGTAACAAACATTTGTTTGCTTGGATGATGATAGCATCGGTACCCCTTTTGATAAGCAGCATACCCATAAAAAGACACATCGCAATGCTCGAGGTGTCAACTTGTTGCGCTGATGCTTATGAAGATGTACAAATGCTACACAACCAAAGACATGAGGAGGTAAGTTTGGAGCATTTGGAGCAACAATTGCTTCAATGAGAGCACAGGATGGTGTCCAGGAAATCAATAGTCTTTGGAAGGTACTTCGGTTGATCAAATATGCTGCAGAGGTAAGTGCGTGTCCCCAATAGGATAAAGGCATATGTGCTTCTATCAATGAAGCACGGACAACCTCCAACAAGTGACGATTTTTCCGCTCTGCCACCCCATTCTGTTGGGGTGTACCGGAACAAGTAGTTTGATGAATGGTTCCATGGGCTTCCAAATACCGCTTCAATTCAAAACTCAAATATTCACCTCCATTATCACTGCGGAGAACCTGAACCTGTGCATTGTACTGACTACAAACCATTTTATGAAATTTTTGAAATAACAAGTTTACTTCACTTTTGGACTTCATCAAACATACCCAAGTCATCCTGGTACGATCATCAATAAAAGTAACAAACCAACGCGATCCATCCAAAGTAGCAATTTTAGATGGACCCCAAACATCAGAATGTATGATCATAAAAGGAACTGGACTTTTATTCAAAGTTAATGGAAACGAAGCACGATGACTTTTTGCAAGTTCACAAGCATCACATTTGAAACTAGAAACATCAAAGTTTGCAAATAAACTAGGAAATAATTTCTTCATGTAACCAAAGGAAGCATGCCCCAGACGTCGATGCCATAACCATAACTCAGATTTCTTCTTTTCCTCCTCGGAACCCCCAATCTTTAAAGCTTGGCCTTAATTTATCTCGAACTTTTAGGCAAAGAAGTCTAAGTAATACTGACTTCCTCGCCTAACACCACAACCAATCGTCGCCTTGTTGGATGTCCTTAAATACACAAAATTCAGGCCAAAAAAATGACAACACAAAATAAGGCGGTGGTTATTTGAAAACCGACAAAAGATTATAATTCAAAGAGGGAACAACCAAAAGCAGAATCTAAATTCAAGGTGTTAGTGAGGGACAAGGATCCTTCCCCAATAATCGGAATTGAGGTACCATTGGCAGTGGAAACAGAATTTTGTGAGGAAGGTTTAAGAGGTAAAACTTGTCTAGAATCAAATGTCATATGATCCGTAGGACCGGAATCAATTATCCATGCACTATTAGAAACAGGTGTTGAGATATTTAAAACCTTACCACCATTACACGCGTGCCGCCGCCAATCTTTGAGAACTTTTCACGCTATCATCCTCTGTCTTTGTTTCAACAATTGCGGTGCAGTAGAAGCCTTCTTGGAATTCTTCTTAGGGAATCGACTATGATCCCACCATTCCGGATACCCCACAAGTTCATAGCATCGACTTTTTGTATGACCGGTTTGATCCGCGGTGAGTGCATTTGTATGATGATTTGTCACCACCATTAGCAGTCTTAGGATGGATGGGCTTTTTTTGGTCTTGCTGGTGTTGAGGAGACCAGTTTTGATAAGACCGGTTTTGAGTCACAATGGCTGAAGTTTAAGAATTTTCCAGTTGTCCGTTCATCACTCCGCGTCGAACATCTTCATGGCGAACTAGGGCATAACACTCTTCTAATTCAGGGATAGGATCCTTCCTCAAGATTTCGCCGCGCACTTGCTCGAAATCACCCTCTAATCCAACGAGAAAGATATGCACCCTTTGCCGCTGAAGCAATTTCTGATAGGATGCAATATCTGTCTCATCCACCATGACCACCTTATCACGATGATCCAACTCACTGAAGATTTCAATCAGTTCTCCATAATATATAGAGAGCGGTCTGCCATTTTGTTTGGCAGAGAAAGCCCTCTGGTTTAAGGTAAAAACTTGTAATTCATCCGCTCCATCATAAAAGGCTTTCGACAGAGCTTTCCAAATATCTCATGCGGTGGGTAAGCGAATGTATCGCTTCATAATCTCCGGGGACATAGACATCAGCAACCATCTTTTGACCTTCTGATTGTCTGAATACCACTTTTCATAGCCTTCATCTTTCTCCTTAGGTGGTGATGTACCCGCGAATGAAGGAGAGTTTCTCCTTCTCAGCAATTTGCATCTCTAACATTTGAGACCACAGATCATAGTTGGTCTCATTCAATACAATTCCTGCATTGAATGATGAACCTTCGTGTTGAATGATGTTGGGGGTAGATTTGGTGCCAGATGTTTCAGAATCTGACTTGCTCATGGTTTAAGGATTCAAAGAAGAATGATTTAGGATTTCGCGGCTCTAATACCAACTTGAAAATCAGAGAAGAATATTTTCATTCATAATAATTCTGTATCTTTACATGTACATATTTATAGAGATCGTAGAGATCCTACAATCAAGCTATTCCTATAATTACAAGGAAAGAATATAATCCTATCATTACAAGGAAAGAATATCTCTAAACTAGGAAAGAATATAATCCTATCATTACAAGGAAAGAATATCTCTAAACTAGGAAAGAATATAATAGGAAAGAATTACAATAGAGAATCTTTGACTCTTAATTCAATATCGCAACAATAAATAAAGAACATCGTAGCAATGGTTTATGCACCTTTCGACTTCGGCGTCAAAACTCGAAAGTAGACAGCTAGGTGAGACTTTGATTATTTTCTTTTTTTTTGTCTTTTCTTTATTTTTTTTCTTCCTCCTTTGATTTGTTTTATTTTGGAGCTGTACAAAACCAATGTAGGCCATGTTGCACAACTTTTCTTCCTCAAGCAAGGTTCATATGCATGGAAAATTTTTACCTTTCTAACTAGGCTTTGCAGACCCAAAGTACTAAAACCATTTTTTTTTACTCTGGGTAATTGAGATTTTTGGGACTGCTTGATTGGAATTTTCACGGTACAGAGCAAATTCTTTTATTTTCTGTACCAAGCACGGTTGTCTTTTAAAACTATCCGCCAACTTTCGTGACCATGCAAAAACATGTACAAGTAGCTCTCCATGTTTTTTTAATAACGAGAGACAAGTAGGCACATACACCTTTTCGTCACAGGGTTGTCGTCTTTTTTTTTTTTTTGAAGAACGTGATAGTCGACTAATAAGAGCAATAGGATAGATTGAAATTTGAACCTCCTTTGTCTTCTGCTTTTAGTAGTGTTGTACACAAAACGAGCCTTTATTTGCTTTTACTTGGCATCCAATATGAGGCAGCAGTAAAATAGCAGATTTAGATGCCTCTATTTGGAATGGTCTCATAAATTTCTCTTCTAACAGATCACGTGTATGCTGTATCGAAAAGCTTACTAGGCATATTGTGATACCATTGTAATTGTCGCAAAACAATTAAAAGCTTCTCTTTTTCATGCACGTGTTCTTTGTTTGGATTGAGTTTTGCTAAAAACATGATGTCGGCTGCAAGATAGTTGAAAGCTTCCCTTTTTTTTTTTTCAGGTACAAGAAGTTTGATCTCGGCTACAAAATAGTTGATAGAATTTGAATCCCAAAACCCTAGCTAACACTCTGGTCCTTTAATTTATTTACACAACCATTCTTTATCATTATTTTTTTTTGTTTTGACCGCTACTTTTTCCTTCTTTTTTTTTTTTTTTTTCAGATTTGGTTCTTTGCAATTTATTTCAAAGATGGTGACCTTCAAAGATGGTGTGAACAACAGCCAACCAATTCTTTCCATCTTTGAAGGGAAAAGCGCATCCATAGGAGCAGTGCATCTACCGGTCTTTGAGCCTATCATCGGCTCTCCTTCCCCTTGCCATCCAGATGTTGCCGATCTTTTCCATCCAACACAATGGTTCATCAATTCAGAAGAGGATCTATTCGACTCTACCGATTCAGCCACCTTTCCTTCTTCCACGGCGATTTTGCTACAGTTCCCCCTCCATTCCAGTGAAGATGGTTCAGAGCGCTTCATTTTACTGGGTGATTAGATTAATGCGCAAAGAGCTACTTGGACAGATTTTCTTGCAAGCTTTGGCCAATTTTCCTTCACTGAGCGATATTGGGAGTGGGTAGAAGACATTCTTGGCCAATTTTCAGAAGTGCTTTCCTCGATGACAATCTATAGTGCCGTCTATGCTTCCTTGTTCACATACAGTCGCGACGAAGACCTCATTCGATCATTCTGTGAGCTCTGGTGCCCTTCCACGAACACTCTTCACACCTCAGAAGGAGAACTGTCGATCTCTCTTTGGGACTTGACCTATATTGGTGGTTTGCCGGTCTATGGTAGATTCTACGACAAAGTCATTCTGCCAGCACAAGATCTGACAGGCCATGGTGAAATCAACAAGTCCTTCTTTCCACCCAGCTGTAAGTATCTCTTTTCAGCGTACCGTAAATTGGTTCATGCATCTGAAACTCATCAGGTCACTGCACACGCTTGGGTCAGCTTTTGGTTCAGACAAAAAAGCAGGTACACATACCATTCTCCCAACGATCAAAGGGAGCGAGCCAACAAGCCAACTGGACAGATTAACAAGCCATTGTGCCGCACAAGGAATGAAGAAGGAGTATTCGATGACTTGGCCATCAAAACAAGCGTACAAGAAGAAGCCTATCTTGTTGCCTTCCTTTCATGCCGGCTGTCTGTATTTGTTCTACCTAATGAAGAATTCAACCAAATCTGTCCTATCGTTTTCAAGGTCGCAAGCATGATGGTGCGCGGATGTACCTTTTCTTTAGCAGTCCCCGTTTTTGCAAGCATCTACCGCGGCTTGAAGCGGATTACATCTTCTCCTACTCCAAATCAATGCAATGCAATCCTTCCCATGCACTACATTTATGGTTGGCTCGACAATTATTTTGATGCATACCATCAGTCTGTGCACACTTTTTCTGGCGTCCAGATGGTGAGAATTGCTGGCAATCATATGGCCAAACACTTCATTGCCGCTATAGCCCATAATCTCCTTAGAAGCGTTAATTTTAACAGCTATCATCATTGTCTTTATCTACAAGGGATGAGCTACTCATAGTAGATGACGGGGCTCAATCTCATTCTCGGACGGACTACATCATCAACCTTCGTTTAAGCTATCTGACTTTTTGCCGCGACAAGGAGTACGTCGTTGAGCCGTACAACCCTCATAGATTCTCAAGGCAGTTCGACATCTGTCAAGACATACCAGGAAATTTGGTGTAAAAAGCTTGCCCCATCAACTTACCAGATGTTGTAGGACTTTGGCAATCTTGCACAAAATTGGGTACCAAGGCAGAATTTAAAATTTCAGTCTGTTCGCGCAAAGGCCTTGCTATAAAACGCTACATGGAATGGTGGGTGATATATTCAAGTGGCTTTGTCAGAAGCAACATTGAGCCCTCTACAAAGCAAGGAATGCCCAGCCCTCAAGTCAGAATTCGACTCAAGAAGTCTAATGCAGTTGCATCAACCCCTTCAAAGCCTAAAGCTCCAACTACTAAAAAGTCAAAGCCAGCCAAGGAGCCTATTTTACCCTCTAGCAACACCCTCAAAGTTAGAAGGACCAATGCAAAAGCAAACAAAGGCAAGGAAGCAATTCTACCTTCTTTCACCATCAATGAAATTGAAGGTACTGGCACACAAACAGGCAAAGCCAGGCCAAACAGAACCAAGCAGAGCAAAGCAAATGATGCAACAAAAAATGCACCCAATGGTGTAGAGAGATCAATTCCTAAGGCTAAGACTTTGTTGAAGATCCCTGCTCCAAAGCTTCAATTTGTAGTTGTCAAAGATCCCATCGCTGAGAATAGAAGAAAGAAGAGAAGCCTTAAAATTTGTGATAGAGAGAGGAGCTCCAGCCATGGAGATCGTCATTGGAAGCGCTTGAAGAAGAAACCCAAGGTCTTTGATTTAGGGAAGAAAACCACAATCCTTGATTTGGAGGACATACCCCTTGATGTAGATGAATTTTTCAAGGACCATCCTCTTACTGAAACACCTTTAGAGAATTTAGGAGCAAGAGTAACACAAACGCTCCATCATTTATTTGCTTTACTTTGAGTTTCTCTTTTTGCATTCTTTTGCTTTATGATGATTTTATACTAAACTCTACCTTTTTTGTTTTTCCTTTTTTTTTTTTTGCGCAGTTGGGAATTGACAATCTCAACCTTGAAGATGAAGTATGTTCCCAAAGTAGTGAAGAGTCCATAGATGGTCCTGATCCTTGTTCATTGGTCACAAGAATGAAAAGAGTAGAGGAAGAACCCCACCAAGTCGCTCATGAAAATGTTTCAGATCCTCCCATCATAGTAAGGAAAGAACCACCATAACTTCAAGCAAAGCCTTCACTTTCGGCCCTTTCCATGGTTTCAGTTTTTCAGGGAGATAAGCTAATTTCTTCTTGCCAATGCAAGTATGTTTCATCGTTGTGGGCCGAACTTTCGGGCAAACTTAGCGAATTTCGCCTAAGCCATGTCTATACTATTGAAGAGGAGGCTGAAAAGATTCTTGAAGAGATGAGAAAAATGAATCAAGTAGATATATCTCCTTTGCGAGACCATCTTCAGAATTTCTTCAAGAAAGTTCAAGAGTATAATTCCGCCCGTTCTTCTTCTTCAGAAAAGATGCTTGAAGAGCAACAATCACACGAATTGGCAAGTGCATCCCAACGTCTGTCTGCTGCCGAGCTTGAAGAGGATGAAATTAACAAGGAATTTCAACTTTGCCAACAACAATTTGAAAGCATTGAAGCAAAAGAGGCTCAGCTAAAGAAAGAGTTGAAAAACTTGGGTGTTAAGAGAAAAGAAATGGAGGTACAACTTCTCGCGCATGAAAATGAGCTATCTTAGCGGCAAACTGATGTCTCTCGTCTTAAAGAAGAAGTTTCCACCATTCAAAATGCTGTAGTGCAGAGTGATGCAGATATTGAGAATTTAGAACAGATGAAAAACCTTCTAGAAGCACTTCAAAAGGAGTTGGTAGATTTCAAGCTTTTCCCTTAGTGTCTCTTTTTGTTTAAACACTTGTTATGCTGTTAGGACAGATTGCATTTGCTCTTTTAGACAATTCTTTGCCATGTAATACACTCCTTTTTGGTTGATGAATAAAACTTAGCATTTTATTTACTTATCTTTTGAAGAATAAAGTAAACAAAGTTTTTTTTTTGTTATGACTGTGCTTGAAATGAAATTTCAAAGCTGCCTATGTACCCGAGATGGGATCAAGTCAAACATAGTTCAAGAGAATGATTGTTTTTGTTTTTGGATGACTGAGCTCGAAATTCAAGCTGCCTACGTACCCAAGATGGGATCAAGTCAAATGTAGTTCAAAAGAAAGATTGTTTTTGTTTTTGGATGACTGAGCTCGAAATTCAAGTTGCCCACGTACCCAAGATGGGATCAAGTCAAATATAGTTCAAATTTTTTTTTTTTTGGGTTTGTCGTCCACAGTTTAAACTCATGCGGGCCAGGAGTAATATGCAGTTTAGGCTCTTGCGTCACGGAGTGTGCTTGCTCTTTAAGAGTAGAACCTCTTCAAGAATTTGCCGTTGATGGGGCCAACTTTTAAGTCATCTTCGATGACCAATTTGTAAGCACCACTGGAGTATACTTCTTGTACCACGTATGGTCCATCCCACTTGGAAGTGAACTTGCCTTTGACTTTTTGGTTCATGTTGATGGGTCTTCTGACAACAAGTACCAAGTCCCCTTTCTAAAAAGAATGAAGACAAACCTTCTTGTTAAAGGATTTTGACATGCGAGCTTGATAACATTCAAGACGTTGCTGTGCCTCAAGCCTCTTTTCATCCAATGCTTCTAATTCTTCAAGGTGCAGGCGAACGTTGTCTTCATGAGTGAGGCCCTCTTGAATAGCCATTCTTAAAGACGGAATTTGGTGCTCAAGTGGCAAAACAGCTTCCACGCCATACACTAGCGAATAAGGAGTGGCTTGCGTAGGTGTTCCATATGTGGTTCGATACGCCCAAAGAGCTTCCTCCATTCTTTTTGGTCAATCCCTCTTTGTTTTGGAAACCACCTTCTTCAATAAGTTCCCAAGAGTTTTATTGAATGCTTCCGCAAGGCCATTGGTAGGTGGATTGTACATAGTAGAGGTTTGCTGCTTGAACCCAAATTTCTAACAAAGTCTAGTCATGGCGCTATTGTAGAAAGACTTTCCATTATCGGTGATGATGTTGCGTGGTACACCATATCTGAAAATGAGGTGGGTGCGGATGAAGTCGACGACATTTTCCTTCTTCACCTCTTTCAGTGGGATGGCCTCGGCCTATTTGGAAAAGTAGTCGGTTGCAACCAAGATGTATAAGTGGCCACTAGAAGACTTCAGCAGAGGCCCCACGACATTCAGTCCCCATGCATCAAAAGGCCATGAAGCGACATTAGGATGGAACAGTTCTGGTGGTTGATATATATAGTTTGTGTGGATTTGGCAAGCATGACATCTCTTGGCGTAGTCCATGCAATCTTTAACCTTGGTCTGCCAGTAGTAGCCATTTCTTTTGATTCAAAAATGAAACTTGGGGCCAGATTGATGGGCACCGCATATTCCAGAATGAGCTTCTTTTAGGGCTTGCTTTGCCTCACTCTTTCCAAGGCAACGGAGGAGCAATCCTTCAAAAGATCGACGGTAAAGCATGTCTTTACAGTAAATGAATTGAAGGGCTCGACGTTTCACATCTGTTCTCCTATGCGGGTCATCTGACAATTTCCCATGTTGTAGATAGTTAATGAGTGGTTGACACCAATCCTCCACATCAATTTGTAATACTGAGATGGCATTTACTTCATTTTCACCATTGTCTTCATCATCAAAGATTGAACGTATGACCCAACTTCAGCATACTGGGACTTGCACCTCTTTTTCGGGTAAAGCAAGGGCAGAAGCAAGCTTGGCGAATGCATATGCTTGTCTATTTTCACCTCTCGGCACGTGCTCTAGAGTGACACCACCAAGCCACGATATCAAGCAATGTGCGTAGTTATTGAAAGGTGTGAGTTCAGGTTTCCTAACTTCATAGATGTCGAGGAGTTGATTGATTATCAATTTTGAGTCTCCATACACCTTGAGTTGCAAGTGTTTCGCTTCGACAGCCATCTCCAAACTAAGAATGAGTGCTTGGTACTCAGCCTCATTATTTGAACAACTTTGGGTAAGAGTGAAAGCATAAGGCAAGACATCTCCCTCTGGCGAAACAAACACTACGCCAGCGCCAGCGCCAGCGCCATTGCGATGAGATGATTCATCAAAGTACATTGTCCATGGTGGACAAAATTCTACTACCATAACATCCTCATCGGGCAAGTCTTCAGACAACTCCCATACGACCCGGTATAGGATGGTCACTAAGAAATCGGCTAGAGCTTGCCCTTTAACGGATTTCTGGGGCACATAGATGATCTCAAATTCTTGGAAAAGAAGCGACCATCTTGCCAATCGATTGGAGAGGACTACCTTTGACATGACGTATTTGACTACATTAGCCTTAGAGATGAGATGCATAGTGTGAGCTTGAAAATAGTGTCACATCTTCTGAATGACAAAGACAAGTGCTAGACACATCTTCTCGATTGTAGAATAGATCAACTCATGAGGTAGCATTGTTTCCCTTGATCATTTTCTTGAGCGAGAAGGGTTCCAATCAAACGCTCTTGTGCTGCGATATACAAGATTAGCGGTCGTCCATGTATAGGTGCAGTGAGAACTGGAGGGCTCATCAGATATGACTTGATGCTTTTGAAAGCATTGTTACAAGCTTCATCCCATTCAAATGGAGTTCCTTTCTTCATGAGGCGATTGAATGGCTGACAACGACCAGCCAAATTTGATATGAACCGGCGGAGGTAAGCCAATCGTGCTTGTAGACTCTTTAGTTCATGTATATTCCAAGGTTCAACATTTTTAAGATAGCATCAATTTTGGACTGATCAATCTCTACTCCACGATGACGCAAGATGAACCCAAGAAATTTTCCCGATGTTACGCCAAAAGCACACTTCAAGGGATTCATCCTAAGTTGGTACCTTTGTAGACGTTCAAACACTTGCCTCAAATCTTGAAGATGATCGGCTCGTTGTTTTGTCTTCACAACTAGGTCATCAATGTAGCACTCAACATTTTTGTGGAGCACGTCGTCGAAAATCTTTTGCATTGCCCTTTGGTACGTGGCACTTGTATTCTTCAAGCCAAAAGGCATAACCTTGTAGCAGTAAATACCTTTTGGTGTGCGGAAAGCAGTTTGCTCTTCATCTTGTGGAGCCATGCGGATTTGATTGTAGCCAGATGAACCATCCATGAACAATAGGACTTCATGTCCAGTGGTGGCGTCAACCATAAGCTCAGTTATAGGAAGTGGAAAATCATCTTTTGGATTGTCACGCCCTCAATTTCATTAAGCCAAATACAAATAAAATCCACGTAGGATCGATGACAAAGTCAATCAATTTCCCATAGAAAATCAAAGTCAAAGTACAATGAGCTTCTGCTCAAGGGTACCCTTACCAATGCAAAAAAATAACAAAAGTTTTAAAGTTATTACATAAGTTGAAATACTTAAAAGGCTTGGAGAAATTAGAGTTACAGTATCATCTTCCAAAAAGAATGTACTTAGTATGAAGATGAGAAAATAACTTCTAAATCATAAAATCTTCATGGCATGCAATCACATTCCAAGCATCTGATCTCATGCTCCATGCTGTGTACCTGGGAAAGATAGGGTGAGGTCACTAGCTCGTAGGAAACATTTCTACCAACACTAAGGGTATAGAGATTGAAAGATGCACGTGAATGAATACGCTAAGATGGACCAAGATAAATGAATTCGATGACAATGTGTCTAGGAGATACCTCAAAGATCTAGTGGAACTAAAATATCCATAAGTTTCCTCATAACCACTACATTTCATGTCGTGGGTTCATTCCCCTCAAAACACAGTCATTTCCACGAACATTTCATTCACAATACTTCACAAATACCCAAAATGTCTAAAAATAACCCAAGTATCATTTACATTTATCATATTGGGTTCAAAACATTTGCATTAGAAAGTATACTTGACAAGATTTCCAACGCTTCAAACCATGCACAAAACAGAGTTTCGTAGCACCCAGAGCGGCCCCACAAATTTTGGAATGATGTGCTGTCTCCTAATCCAGGCGCCTGGATTCACCAATTCTAGGCGCCTGGAATCACTTCCAATATGCATTTTGCAGCTAGTTTTTGATGAAACTATTTGCTCCCTTCTACATTGTCCCATGTTTTCTTCATTCCAAACTCCCTCCAACGGACTCTGGCTCAACATTTGAGAGTTCAAATTCATTTTTCCTCTCAAACACACCCAAAACTCCCTCATTCTCTCTCTATATATACCCCCTCACACTCCATTTCAAGAGAACCAAGTCTCCCTCACTCACATACTGTTACTCTACTGGATTATTTCCAGAATACTCAAACCTAGTTCATCCCTCTTTGTTCCTCTTGTTTTCAACCATTAAACCCACTTTTGTCATCCATAATCCATATATTTTCACCTATCACAACCAAAACCTCAACCATAGTACATACAATCTGACCTTAATAGCTCTATAAACTCAATCTCAGTTTGCTTAACCACCAAACATTACCCAAACTTGCAATCCAAGTTCATCAATCAAGTTTTCAAGGTAGATTTTTCTACCAAAGTGCTCAAATAGGCCCTGAAGGGGGCTCAACAAAGTTCTTACTAGTCTCCTACACTAGTGGAGAACTTGGGAGAGGTTCAAAACTTGTAAGAGAAGAAAATTAAGTTGAGCATCAGTAGTAAATTCAGGCACCTAGATTCCTTCAATGCAGGTGCCTGCATGTCATCCAGGCGCCTGGACCATCTTAATGCAGGCACCTGGATTCCCTCTCCCTAGTTATATTTTCTGTCCACTCTTGCATTTTTAATCAGCCCATGGGAGATCATTTGCATGCACTAATGATCAATCTATCGTCCTCTATGTATAAACTTTCATTGCAATGAGCATTTTGAAAGCAAAAATCATGATTAACAAAGGGTTATAAGAGAGAAGAATATTAGCATAAGTTCGCATCATGTTATGAAGTCCATCTTGAGGTCTATTTCACTCACAGAACGATTAAATGTCATTATGAGCATGTGAAAGTAAGTTAAGAGCATTGCACCTGTTGTTTATTGTGAGGTTTGGAGTTTGTAGTTGCTATTTGGAGGGCCATCAAGACGCTTGGATTGCCCCATTCCAGGCGCCTGCATTCAATCCAGGCGCCTGGATCTGCCTAATCCAGGTGCTTAGCATGCAGTCCAGGTGTGATGATGCAATGTTAATGGTTGGTTTTTGGGGGCTGTTTGAGGCAGTCCAAGCATGGTTTAATGAAGCTTAAATGTTTTTGTGCATTTAGAGCATTCATTCATGACATTTTGCACAAGCATCCACACACATTTCATTGATCTTTTTGATGCATTTTTTTATGCTTTCACATGAATATGTGTTCAAAGTCCATTCAAACAATATTTTCAAAATCCCTTATACATTTAGTAAAGACCGGTGGTTCCACCGGGCGAGAGGGGTGCTTTAAATTCCTTCCCCTCGTGTAACCTAGCTCCCGGACCCAAGAAATCTCATTTTGTGAGGCCAGTGAAATATTTTCCATTCTATGGGCAAAAGAGTCATTTTTCAATTGGTTTCTCGGGTACGGTCCTCAAACCCAGGTGGCGACTCCATCCAATCAAGCGAATCCGTTTTTCCAAAACTAAACAATCGAATTTCGTGGGCATTCCCGCGGGGTGTTCCCAGTTAGGCTTAAAAGTCTTGCAAACATTTTGTCTATCATGAAAAGCTTTGGTTTGATCTTTGTAAATCCGCGCACTCTCATATGCATCATTACACAACTCTTCAAGCTCATTGAGTTGGAGTCGACGATGAGACCAAGCAATGACCATATCAAAGTTCAACTTCTTTATGGCCCTCAATGCCCTATGTTCCAACTCTACGGGTAAGTGGCATGCCTTTCCAAAAACTAACCGGTAAGGAGACATGCCAATAGGGGTCTTATAAGCTATATGGTAAGCCCACAATGCATCATCTAGTCGAGTAGACCAATCTTTGCATGTGGTACCAACCATTGTATCCAAGATTTTCTTAATCTCCTTATTTGAAACCTCAACTTGGCCACTAGTTTATGGGTGATAAGGTGTCGCCACCTTGTGCTTAATAGAATACATAGCTACTAGCGCCACAAAATTCTTGTTGCAAAAGTGGGTGCCCACATCACTAATTATTGCTCTCGGGAAACCAAAACGACTAAAGATGTTACTCTTAATAAACTTGACCACAACTTTGTGGTCATTCGTGTTGGAAGCCACAGCCTCAACCCACTTTGAAACATAGTCAACTACCACCAAAATATACTCACTCCCAAATGAATTAGGGAACGGTCCCATAAAATCAATTCCCCACACATCGAATATCTCGACAACTAAAATCAGGGACAATGGCATCATGTCTTGGCGAGACATGTTTCTGGAGCGTTGGCACTGAAGACATGTCTTGCGAAACTCGTGGGCATCTTTGAACAAAGTTGGCCAATAAAAGCCAAATTGTAGCACCTTGGCTGCTGTTTTCTTCCCACTAAAGTGTCCCCCACATTCAAGAGTGTGACAAAACGTAAGAATACTATGGTATTCACTCTCGGGGACAAAGCGCCGGATTACTTGGTTCGCACAATACTTGAAGAGTTCCGGATCCTCCCACAAATAATGTCTCACTTGCGAGAAGAATTGGTCTTTATCAAGACGGGACCAATGCGAAGGAACCTCACCAGTGGCCAAGTAATTAACATTGTTAGCATACCAAGGGAGCCAAACTTGTGACACCATGAAAAGTTGCTCATCGGGGAATGAGTCACGGAAAGGTATCGTGTCACAAGAGGAGTCAACTATGATTCTTGACAAGTGGTCAGCTACCGAATTTTTGGAACCTTTCCAATCCCGAATTTCAAAGTCAAACTCTTGTAGCAACAAAACCCAACGAATTAACCTAGGTTTCGCGTCTTTCTTAGAAAGCAAATACTGCAAAGTGGCATGGTTAGAGAACACAACAACTTTAGATCCGAGGAGGTAAGACCGAAACTTGTCGAGCGCAAAAACCATCACAAGCAATTCCTTCTCCGTAGTGGTGTAATTCAATTGAGCATCGGAGAGGGTCTTACTTGTGTAGTAAATAGCATGGGGAATTTTGTCACCCCATTGGCCAAGGACAAGCACAACTGCATAGTCGGATGTGTCACACATGATTTCAAACAGTAAGGACCAATTGGGTGACTGCATAATTGGCGTAGAGGTCAAGGCATCCCTGAGTGTGACAAGGGTTTTCATACATGCCGCATCAAAGACAAACAGAGTATCCTTGGCAAGGAGGTCGCACAAGGGCTTAACAATCTTACTAAAGTCTCAAATAAAACAACGGTAGGTAGAAGCGTGTCCTAAAAAGGACTTGATTTGCTTAACAAGAGAGGGGGAAGGACGCTTGGAAATTAAGTCAACTTTGGCTTTGTCTACTTCGATCCCCCTCTTGGACACCACATGCCCCAAACTATTCCCTCTTGAACCATAAAATGGCTCTTCTCCCAACTAAGCACTAGATTTTTCTCTATGCAGGGCTCAAGCACCTTATGCAAGTTTTGGAGACAATCCTTTAATGAGGTTCCAAAGACCGAGAAGTCATCCATGAAGACCTCGAGGAACTTCTCCACCATGTCCGAAAAAATGGACATCATGCACTACTGAAAAGTAGCGGGTGCATTGCACAAACCAAATGGCATTTGCCGATAAGCAAAAGTGCCAAAAGGACAGGTGAAAGTTGTTTTCTCTTGGTCGGCGGAGTCGATGGGCACTTGATTGTATCCGGAATAACCATCCAAAAAATAGTAGTTACTTTGGCCCGCGAGTTGCTCTAGGATTTGATCAATAAAAGGCAATGGGAAGTGATCTTTCCTAGTCATGGAATTGAGCTTCCGGTAATCAATGCAAATACGCCAACATGTTGTTACGCGCGTAAGGACCAATTCCCCCTTCTCATTCTTAACAACCATGATGCTTGATTTCTTGGGCACCACTTGAGTGGGACTCACCCACTTGCTTTCAGCGATGGGGTATATAATATCTGCATCGAGGAGTTTCACCACCTCTTTCATGTTTGGATTCAACCTCCATTGCATCTCTCGTGAAGGCTTAGCACTCTCTTCGCAATTAATGCGATGCATGCAAACAGAGGGATCAATTCCCTTCAAATCCGCCATAGACCCCCCAATAGCACCCTTGTGCACTCTAAGCATGTCAACAAGTTGACCCTCATGTGCTTCAGAAAGGTCAAACGCTATGATAATCGGAAGGGTGTCCTCAGTACCCAAAAACACATACTTGAGATTGGCCGGGAGTGGCTTTAACTCAAGTTTTGGTAGAACCTCAATAGATGGAGGGGCAATGTTATAGACAGAGAGGGTAAAGGTTCAAACTAGGCTGCCCACTTGGGAGGTGAACTATCAAGTAATAGATTCACCTCTTCAGTGGACTTATATATATCGTACTCCTCATACCCAAAGTGTGCCAAACATGCGCCAACGGGATTGTCAGTTAAAATGTAAGGCAAGGCCTCCTCAACTAAGTCTTTTATCACATCGACTGCGAAGCAGTCTTCCTCCAAATGTGGTTGCCTTGTGGGATTGTAAACATTGAGCTTGAGCGTCATGTTCCCAAAGGTAACCTCCATCTCCCCACTCCTCACATGAATATTAGCATTGACCATCGCCAAGAACGGACGGTCAAGTATGACAGGAGTTTGCTTTTTAAGGGTTTGCACCAGTTCTGTGTCAAGGACTATAAAATCAGCAAGAAAGTAAAAATCATTGACCTTGACAAGAACGTCCTCAACTATCCCACACGGTACTCTAATGGATTGGTCAGCTAAATGTAGGGTCACCGTCGTGGGTTTCAACTCCCCAAGTCCCAATTGTTCATACACCGAGTAAGGAATTAAGTTAACACTAGCCCCCAAGTCTAAAAGTGCTTGCTTGATGACATGACTACCTATGACTATGGCAATGGTAGGAGTGCCAAGATCTTGTAACTTAGGAGGAGTGACAGACTGGAAAACAGAGCTCACTTGCTCGGTGAGAAGGACCTTTTTGGACACATGTGTCTGAGATTTTTCCTTGTGAGTGCAGAGGTCCTTGAGGAACATGGCATAATTAGGGATTTGCTTGATGGCATCTAGGAGGGGTATGTTGATATCTACGTGTTTGAATACCTCAAGAGTGTCCTCCATAAATGATCCCTTTTTGGTGTAGGGAGATGGCCCGTTTAGGGAAGCAGGAAAAGGAGCTTTAGGCACATAGGGTGGTGCCTTGGAGTTCGTGGTCATGGAGGCGGGTGGTGAAGTAATTATTGGAGGGGTTACCTCCTTGCTATGAGAACTCTCCTCCCTAAAAATCCGATGGGGTGGAGGAGCTTGGTGCTCTTCGATTCTCGGCTTTTCCAGTTGGGTTTCGACCTTTCTCATATTACGAAGGGACATGAGAACATTTTCCTGTTGGAAGTTATCAGTCCCTTGATTACCCTCACATTGATGCTAACCTCTTGGGTTATGAATCGGTTGACTAGGCAACCAACTCTCTTCCCTACAGTTCATTGAGTTGGCCAATTTGCCCAATTGAGTCTCTAGCCATGAGAGGGACTGTGTATGCGAATTCATCTGCTGTTGGGTCGCAGTCACCTGCTGTTGGGTCGTAGTCATCATCTCAAATGCCTTAAGAAACTTATCCTCAAAGGAAGGGTCCTCGGAAGAGGGCCGGCTTTCGATGGGGGGGGTGGTGGCGATGGTTCGCATAACAATAGGTCACAGGATTATATGGTGTGGACCATGGCCTAGACTGTGGGGTAGGGGCATTGTCTTGTGGTTGCCATCATGATAGGTTAGGATGATTCCTAAGCCTCGGGTGGTAAGTGTTAAAAAGAGGGATCACCGGTTTAGGATAACTTTGAACGTTAGAATACCCCTGAGCAGCGTGAACTTGCTATTCTACAAAACTGGGAAACTGGTTTGTCGCTGGACACTCTAGAACATAGTGGGCTGGACTAGCACATAAAGAACAAGCCTCCTAAAAAGCAGGAGGAGGCAAAGTAGAAGTCGAGTCCAAACTCAAAAATTGGTCAAGTTTCTCAGCGAGAGAGTCAACCTTAAGCGCGAGGTGGTCAGAGGGGTTAACCTCATACAAACCTCGTGGCTTTGAAGAACTGGCCGCATTGGTTGCCCTATCACTATGCTAATAAGTGGCATGATGTTGGGAGGTATCACTCATTGTCTTAAAGAGCTCCCATGCTAACTTCTCATTCTTTTTCATTAATGAGCCTCCACACGAGGCATCAACCATCATCCGATAATGAGAATTCAACCCATCGTAAAAACATTGCACCAACTACCACTATGGAATGTCATGGTGCAGACACTTCCTAATGAGGTTACCATACCTCTCCCAAGCCTTGTGAAGAGGTCATTGTCATTTTGTCGGAATGAAGTAATCAGTTTTCGATAATGGATTGTTTTGCCTATGGAGAAGTATTTCTTAAGGAACGTATCCTTAAGTTGATCCCAGCTAGTGATCGAGTTTGCGGGTAAAGTACTGAGCCAATGTTTCGCACTCTCTCTTAATGAACATTGGAACAAGATTAACCTAAGCACCTCATTAGGAAAATTATGAATTTGAAGTGTGGAGCTTATGGTTATGAACTCGGCAATATGCTGATAGGGTTCCTGCTTAGTGTGCCCGTGAAAGTTGGGCAACGCATGCAGTATGCTAGGTTTTATCTCATAGTGAGTCGCTGTGAATGGTGGCAACTGGATGCATGAAGGTGTGGCGTAGGATGATGGCAAGAAGTGTGTGTGCAGTGGGGCAAGGGGCATGTTAGCTGCCCCTGGCGGATTGACACCATTTGGTGGATTAGCTCCATTTGTAACATCCCCCATTGAAAGTAAATTAGTCTCACTCTTAACCCTACGTCTCTTTTCAATATCCTGATTGAGAGGAACAAGTTCAGGTTTTTGAGACTGACGTCCAAACATACAAAGCCAAGCAGATTAAAAGAAAAACAGACTTACAGTGAGCAACGATATCACTTTTATATCACGCAAACGCTATTCACTGTTGAAACCTGCTTACTTGAATGCCTTGCAACCTGAACCTGGGTATCACTAGCAAACAAAAATTAAGAAGCCCTAAACTAAGAACTAAAATAAAAACTAATCAAAATTAAATAACCGTGCAAACTATCCCCGGCAACGGCGCCAAAATTTGACCGTGTCGTATCATATCAAAATTAAATTTATAAAAACAAGGAATTAACCCTTACTTGGAAGAATAATGGCTAAGTCTGAGTATCGATCCATGGAGACAACTTGGCTAAATTATGTTAACTTTGACTAATTTCTAATTAATTCAAAAAAAGAGATTTGAGTGATTGGTTTTTGGAAACTAATTAATTAAAGAACAAGTAATAAAATTGATGAACAACGAATGGAGGAGAAATCTAGGGTTTTGAATCCACCCCGACCACGTAACTAAGTTATGTGTAGGCTAAGTTTATTATTTGAATCACAATTTGTCAAGAAGATAATTATGTTGTTAACAGGCATGGACTATCGCATAGCATGGACCGTCTTGCTGGCACAACCCGTCTCTTTCACGAACTGTCCAATGGCACGATCCGTCGTACGAGCATAATCCATCTCAGTTACCCAAGCACAAACATAGAAAACCATTGTTTAACTAGGTATTTGAGAGTGCACACACAAATACTCAACCAATTGAAAGCATTAAAACGACTATATCTGATCATAATGAAAACATATTCTAAGTTAAACAATCGATTCGAGTTAATAAACCTAACTCCTACACATACACAAAGTTACTTGGAACAGGGCTTCATCTTCCCCCTAGAAGGTGTTTAATTGGCCATGGAGATGGAGATGAACTCTTGATTTGATGAACTTGAAGAACCCATGGAACGGCTCGTGTTTCTCTCTCCAAACTTGCCTCAAAATATTCTAGGACCCCTAAAACGTACAAAGCAATGACCTATTTATAAAAAAAACCCCAAAAAACATGGTCAATGCCCTAATCCGCCCTAGACTCGAGTACAACCACCCGGGCGGCTTTGATTCCCGCCCAAGCGAAAAATCCAGATTGTAGGCAAAACTTTGTGGACTCACCCCAACTTCATCCGAACTCGAAATGATGCAATTCTTGGACCGTTGCGAAGCTCTATATGTTTACTTTGTGTTCGATGCACTATATCAACTCCCATTAGCACTTTTAATCATTTGGCACTCTCCAAAGCCTAAAAACACAATTCAACCATTATAATTCATCAAGTAACTCTATGATTGGACTATTAAAGTGTTAATCAGAAGGTTAAATGGGTGCTTTTTGGGCACCTATCAACTTGGTACACTAACTAGCAAGAAGCTAAATTAGGCTAGGCTTAGTTGGTTCTACCATAAATGGAAAGACAAGAATCTACAAACCTAGTAAAAAAATCTAGTAGTTTATGGGTTTAAACTAGCACACAACACATGCATGCATCACCCTCTCATTTACTCTTTGCATGTGCAAGAGTAATGACCTCACTTCCTCTCCCTCTCTCCCTCTTTCTCTCATTCTCTTAGTCAAACACCATTTTCCAAAGTGGGAGAGTACATAGTGGCTAGGTTTTGACTAAAGAGGAAAGAAGGAAATAGATTTTGTGGGTAGATGGGGAGAAAAATTAATATGGGAGAGGACAAGAGTGGTTTGGTAGTGCAATGGTGTGTTTCTTGGCTTTGTACACTTGCATGCATGGCTTCAAATATCAATTATCTAATTAAAAAGGAATTTTAATAATTTATAAGGAAAATAATCCAATTATTAGGAAATAAAAGTAATTTATCGAATTATTTAATCAAAATTTTATTTTTACAAAAATTCTGGTCGTTACAGTTGGTTTGTTGTATTTGAATGGGAATAGATTCCCATTTTGTTTGTAAACTTTGTATTAGTTCCCTCGTCTATGATTGGTTGCTACCTCATACCACTATGTTTCTGAATTTGGTATCTAGAAATCTACTGCTACTCATGTTCCAACATCTTATAGATTGGTGTGACCATTTTTTCTCCCCAAAAGGACTGATGGCCAATTTTCGTTGAAGATTATATTTACTTGATTACTTGCTGAAAGCTTTGCATCTGGATTTCGTTATATTGGTGCTGATGCAGCTTGTTTCTCTTTCTCCAGATCTGGTCATTTTTTATCCCCCTAAAGGATTGATGGCCATTTTTAAGATATATGGTTTTGCTGCTATTCCTAGTTGTTGCTGAAGCTCCCTTATCTTATTGAAGTTTTTGGCATATGAAGCTCTTTTGTTGCTGCTAACCTTTGTTATTTCCCCATTGGATCTATGGTGGCAAATGATTGTTGCGGTGAAGGGTGCCAACCTAGTTGGGATGCCTCTATCGTGTTGTGATGCCTTGAGAAAAATCAAAAGGTGAATTTTAATACAGTGAAGATGTTGGAGAAAGCGGAGGAAGCGATGCTGGCCCTTCGAGATCCAGACAGGAGCCCGGAGAACAATTGTAGCTTGGAGCCTCAGTCGGAGCCCCACCTGATACTTTTGCTGAACGAGGAAGGACTCCTGTGGTTTTAGTTCTAATCCTTTGTGTTTTTTTGTAAGAACAATTTTATGTATATTGGGTTGTGTAGGGGTTCGGGTATACCAAGCAATAGTAATGAACCATGAGTGCCATAAACGAACGAGATAAATGGCTGAAAGGTCTCCGTAGAGGTACTCCGCGGTAAAATGGTTCAATGTGATCAAATACATTCAGCAGAGTAAAGTGGGGGCTTCGGCCCACCGTCTCAGGGATTCGCTGAGACACTTACTATACCAAATTTATCATCGACTTTGTAGAGTTAACAATGCAAAAGCTTGGTACAAGGCTGAGGGGTTGATCATACTACAACCAATTCCAAGATATCGAATCTATGCAGAGGATGATAGCCTAGGGCTGACTTAGCAAAGGCTTTAATGCTGCATGTGCGTGTAACAAACCGTGATCATGACGAGTGATGTCATCTGGATGATTACAACATGTGTCATGACCTTACTGGAGGTATGTGCTCGCAGTATATTCTCTTGAGCTCGTCATAGTGATGTCAGTCGAGCGTTTAAGTTACGTGACGAGCACGATTATACTTGGAGAGCAAGCCTAGGCACACCTATAAAAGGTAACCTTCATCAAAAGATCAAGGTACGCACACTCTCTCTCCCAAACCCTAAATCTACATTTCGCACCTCATCTCCTTCCTTTACTTATTTGACCGTCGGAGCGCAGTTCTGGACTCTATGGTCCAATTTGGTGCTAACTGGGGTGTTAAGTGTGCAAGATCTGGTACACCTGCATGGGAGAAGATCATCTTCAGTATTCTACACCGGCTAGGAGAACTTTCTAAGAAAGAGAGACTCCACAAGTTGTTTAGCGTTCATTTGTGCATAATTTTTAGTTGTGTTTTTTTAATCATTATCCTTCAGAACTTTTGGTTGTTGAGGAGTAGCTTGTAAGTAGTAATCCTTTGTATTTTGTGAATAATAAGGCTTACAGGATTCCTAAAAATTTTCCGACTACCTAGAAAATTAGTTTGGATGTTTACTTGTGAAAAGTGGATTGAAGAGTGTACTGGTTTCTTACGATATTGGACGAAATCTATTGGTGGTATAATTGGGGAATGAATTGCATGTTGATGTTTTTCATCAGTCTCAGCCCCAAACCTAAGTTTAATCCAATTGTCCAAGCTGAAATATAGAGTGCTCGTTGAGTAGATTTATGACTATGTCCAAGAGTAAAATATTGCTCCATTCAAATCCAAGACTGAGATTAAGTTTTGTAACGGATTCAAAATTGGAAATTTGACAGGTTTCATGAATGGATTCAGAAGGGAAAAAATACAACTGACATCAGAAGGGAAGAGAAGTCTCTCTTTTGGATAAGGAACAGGACACTCTTATTTAGATTATGTATTGCAAATACAAGAGCTCTCGAAATGAATCCTACAAATTTTCTTCTCAATCACTTTTATCGGAACTTAGATCGTTTTGTAGGTTTCTGGGTTGGTCTCTAGCTGTTTTTCACATCATTTGGGGATCTTGGCTCAATGGCAATTGAGTTGAGTGCTAGTATTTTTTTTCTTGTTGATTTTTCTCTCGAATTGGCTGCTGAATTTGTTGTTAGTCATGGAATCAATAGTCTTGGCAATATGCTCTTGCCGGACCAGATGAAGAGCTGTGGACATGGAGAGAGAGAGAAGTATTATCCTAGTTATGATCTTTCAAAGGAATTTAAACTTTAATGATCTCATATGTGATCAGGAATTTTGAATTTTTGAGTGAGAAAAGAGTTTTCGGTTTTTTTTTTTTAAAAAAAACAAAGCATCAGAAGGACATTTAAATGGGAAAGAGTTTTGCGTTTTGTTAGGATAGCGCATTTCAAAGATGCGTTTTCTTAGGAAAATGTAAAAGGCATTTAAAGAATGCGTGGTTAGAGAAATATAACATTATTCCACACGCGAGAGCATATTCCACACACGCGATAATAGTATAGATGCAACTATACACGCTCTACCATTGATCTGAGCTGGCGTGCCACGTGGTAGGTAACGGTTATGACGCGTCTTAAGAGTGCACAAAAGGTTATTTTCAAAAGACCTTTGCAAAATTAGGGTATTTCTTGAAATTGTTTCAAAAAGGAGGTCACTTCGGTCAAAAACTCGGTTATATCTATCTCTTTCTCTACTTCGACTCTGACTCCGAAACCCACGATGACCTTGAACAATGTGTTCTTCAAATAGGACTCTGTTGGTAATAATAATGGCATCTTCAACCCACACATCTCCATTCCTGGAGGATTAAAATATAATTTTATATAGAAAAAGTAAATTTGAAGGACTTCACTATTCATGTGAGTTCCACCCCACGCATCTCTATGTTATCTCTAAAAATTTCCCTACAAAATTAACCTTCAAACCTCCCTCCAACAAACGATTCCCTCCAACTATTTCCCTCCAAAGATAACCTCTCAAGTCCCTCCTAAATCTTTTCCTGCTACGACCTCAAACAACAACGTTTTGGGTGAAAATGAGAGGTAATTTTGAT
Source organism: Vaccinium macrocarpon (assembly GCA_022606695.1). Classification (NCBI taxonomy): domain Eukaryota; kingdom Viridiplantae; phylum Streptophyta; class Magnoliopsida; order Ericales; family Ericaceae; genus Vaccinium; species Vaccinium macrocarpon. The sequence continues at coordinate 15,142,590 of CM040170.1, read as the reverse complement.
GAAACTAAACTACTTTTGTCCTTGTTAAATTCTCAAGCAGTAAAAGTCTCTCTCTCTCTCTCTCTCTCTCTCTCTCTCTCTCTCAGAGTGAGCTCTGACTACTTCCCTCCAATTTGTTTCTTTTTACTTGGAGTGAAAACATGGCAATTGCACATGATCTTTGTCACGCCCTCAATTTCAATAAGCCAAATACAATTAAAATCCACGTAGGATCAATAAAAGTCAAACAATTTCCCATAGGAAGTCAAAGTCGAAGTACAATGAGCTTCTGCTCAAGGGTATCCCTACCAATGCAAAAATAACAAAAATTTTAAAGTTATTACACAAGTTGAAATAGTCAAAAAGTTTGGAGGAATTAGAGTTACAATATCATCTTCCAAAAATATACTTAGTATGAAGATGAGAAAATAATTTCGAAATCATAAAATCTTCATGGCATGCAATCACACTCCAAGCATCCGATCTCATGCTCCATGCTGTGTACCTGGGAAAGATAGGATGAGCTCACTAGCTTGTAGGAAACATTTCTACCAACACTAAGGGTATAGAGATTGAAAGATGCACGTGAATGAATAAGCTAAGATGGACCAAGATAAATGAATTCGATGACGAGGTGTCTAGGAGATACCACAAAGATCTAGTGGAACCAAAATATCCATAAGATTCCTCATAACCATTACATTTCGTGTCGTGGATTCATTCCCCTCAAAACACAGTCATTTACATGAACATTTCATTCACAATACTTCACAAATACCCAAAATGTCTAAAAATAACCCAAGTATCATTTACATTTATCATATGTATCTTATTATTTTGAATCATTCGTTTATTCTCCGGGCATGCGATATAGGCCCCGTGTCACTCCGGGCATACCATTAAAGGCCCCGTGTCACTCCGGGCATACCCTTTCGGGCCCCGTGTCATGCATTTCACATTTACATTTCCACTTATCAATTAATAGGTGAACTTAGTGTCCAAAGCCAATTAATGTATCACAATACCCTTTCACAAGTGTCTAAAACATCCATGTAATTCACTTAGTTCAAAACTCAAAACGTGTCGGTGATAGTCAAATTGGCACGTGTCCAAGCGCGTGAAAAACCAAGACAAAGCATAAAGGTCAACTAGAGAAGCTTTGAAAGGACCAATGAGGGCCCGGAGTAATGAAACATGAAAATGGAGTTATAAACTTCGAGAAAATACGACACACTGATAGTTAAAAGGACATTTCTCTCAAAATACAAAGGATATGAATATGAAACCAATTGGGTTTGAAAGTAGACTCGTAGAGCTTTCCAACGGTTCAAGAATCACTTTAATCGAGTTGGACGGCGGGACGTGCCCGCCGGTTGGAAAAAAAATCTGTCTGAACAAAGGAATCTGGATTGATCCATGCAAGGAGTGGATCGATCCACTCTAGTGAAATCAGCGAGCAGACCATTCTGGATCGATCCACTCTAGTGAAATCCGAGAACAAGCCATTCCGGATCGATCCGCTGTTGAGAGTGGATTGATCCACTACGTACCAAAAGTGGAACAGAGGGTTTTGGATCGATCCACTGTTAAGAGTGGATCGATCCACCTGGGTTTTGGGTGGAAAATTAACAACCTTGCTCAAATGGATGGGGGCTTCATTCCAAGTCCAATTTGGGGTCCCAAAACACAACTAATCAAGGGAGAAGGACATATCAACAATCAATTCATGGGTTGATCAACTAAACATACAAAATCCAAACTCAATCAAAAACCAAGCTCACTTCCATGGTGAAAACAAGTTTAAACAAGAATTTTGTGAACAATAACACCAACAATGCCATTATTCAACCAATATACACTTAGAGGGGGTAGAATATTGTTCCCTACCTCAATGGTGTAGCTCCAAGGATGAGAGAGTGAAAGCCCTAGCTCTTGTTCTTGCAACTCCAAACAAAGTGAGACCTCACCAAGCAATTTCAAAGAAACCCGGACTCCAAATTGCGCATAGATGATGAATATTTGGTTGGGTGTTGAAGTATTTGAGTGTGGAGGGTGGATTTGGTGAAGAGTTTTGAAGAAAGTTTGAGAGGAGGAGAAGAGGAGGAGAGACGTACGTCTGATTTTTGAGAGAGGGAGAAGTGTATTTTTTGACCAAAATCAGCCATACATTACATATATATATACCCCTCTTATGCACTTACACTCCTCATGTTCATAATGCATATCACAAAGACCCCAAATGCAACACTAACTTCAACTTGACCCTATATTACTCTATTTTCATTTCCTCACACCTCCCCAACATTATTTCTAGAAAATTATATAAAAACACGGGTCCTTACAATCTTTCTCCATCACCATACCTAGATTATGGAGAAGAAATGGCAGAATCAGATGAGGAACATCACTTATTGCTTCAGTTATATGCTACAAACAATACCATCTTATCTCAATTTCTCGAAGAAGAAGACAAACCATGGCGGAAAGGCTCGGTTCCCAGACATATAGTAATTAATCATGGGAGAGAAGAGGCTAATAAAAATTGTCAAAATGACGAGTCTGAGAATCCGACCTATGGAGAAGAACGATTTTGCAGACGGTTTTGGATGCATCGAAAACTATTCTAATCCATTGTTGATGCCGTAAAAAGTCATGACAATTTCTTTGTACAAAAGAAGGATGGTCTTGGTAGACTTGGATTGTCCAGTTTGCAAAAAATAATAGGGGCATTCTGAATTTTGGTGTATGGAGCTCCCTCTATTTCTTTAGATGAAAATTTCTGAATCAGTGAGTCCACTACAATTCTTTGTGTTCAAAAATTTTGTTGAGCTATTGTTGAGATTTTTGGAAAAAAGTATCGTAGGTTGTTGCAAATAGGGGAAGAACGGGGCTTCCCGGGGATGTCAGGGAGTGTCGATTGCATGCATTGGGATTGGAAAAATAGTCCAACTACTGCTTGAGCTGGATAATGCACTAAACGTAGTGGAACGCCAACTATGATACTCGAGGCAGTGACATCTCATGATCTTTGGATATGGCATGCATATTTTGGTTTACCAGGCTCAATAACGATATCAATGTCTTGCATTCATCCAATTTATTCGCCAATATCACCCAAGGTATAGCTCCACCCGCTCATTATACTATCCAAGGCATAGAGTATATTACCGGTTATTACTTAGAAAATGGTATATATCCAAAATGGTTCACCCTTATACAGAGTATTGCTGATCCCCAAGATCCCATGAAAAAAACACTGTGCAACAATGCAAGAAGCACATAAAAAAGAAGTTGAACGAGCATTTGGAGCACTTCAAGCACAATTTGCAATTGTCAAAGGACTAGCTTGTTTTTGGGATAAGCATGTCTTACACGATATAATGTCTGCGTGTATCATTATGCAGAACTAGATTGTTGAGAATGAATGCGACGGATGCCCTGACAATGATGAATTCCCTCCAGCTCCCATCCTTGATCTTGATTCGGAGGGAGATGACACAGAACAATTCCAACAATTTCTTGCTCGGCGTAAAAGGTTAAAAGACAAAGACGCTCACTTTGCACTTAGAAATGCATTGGTTGAGCTTTTGTGGGAAAGACTTGGTAATGCCCCCTTCAATTCATGAGATGGTTATTAACAGAAAAAATAGACTACAGAGAAGAGCATATTAGTGTTGATTACCTACTCTTTATGGCTTTTTGCATTGAACTGTTTGTCATATTTGTTGGCTACTATTATCATTACCAGTACTTGTCCCTTTTTTAGCTGGTTAATTTATATGTAGTTGCTACTGGACAAAATACAATGTAACACCATTGAGTTATCTGGAAACAAACGAAATTGAAAGAAAAGGACAGAGCTAATCTAGTAACACGAGACTACTTAGTGGAAAATATTTTAAGCCGCCCCTTGTCTTTAATTCTGATACCTAGCCAAAGAAAAATAAAATAGGCAGAACTTCTAGCTCTAGTAATCCGGTAAGCCAGAATATTGTGTGAAATTGAAGGCAAAAGAGTTGGTTATTTAATAAATTCTCGCTAAAATTTCTTCTTTTTCCCTTCGAAAGTATTCGTGATCAGTTGGGTCTTCTATGGATTTCAAGTCCATTTCCATGATTTCTTTCTCTTGACATCTGAAAAGCGCATAAATGTTCACTTTGCTAGGGACTAGCAAAGTGTAAGTTGGGGGGTGTCCTTGATCCTTCGGCCTAGAATTTTCAAGGGAACCTAGGGGGGTGCTATGCATCCCCATGCACAACAACTTGTCTTTGTGCAGACCAGATCCTCAGGCGCCGGCATTTTTTTGACGATCGGAGACGTTCCCCATGTAGACCTCGTCGAATACTACAAGTGTGCCAAAAATCAACTTGATCGGATATCTTTTAGTGCCTCATCGGAACACAAATAACATGAAGAAGTGGTTTTCATCCAATGTGTCCATTTGTTTTCAAAGTATTTGTCTTCTGATAACCTACTTAAAGATATCGGATTAAGTTAATTTTTTGCATACTTGTAGTACTCAATGAGGTCTACGCATTGAACGTCTCCGATCGTTGAAAAAATGCCAGCATGGCGGCGCTACGGGGTTGCACAGCACGGTGTTGTGCATGGGATGCATAGCACCCCTCAGTTCATTTTCAAGGCTCTAAGTATAAACAAGTGACAAAGTAATCCCTCCCCCCAGTGCGATGTCTTCATTGAACGCCATACACTTAAATATAGGACAGAGAATGGAAAGTAATAAAAGAGATCACCTTGTGACAGAGAACTAAGCAAGACATAAAAAGGTGCAAGGGAAGAGACCCTCCAACTTGAATGAAAGCAACCTGCAATGTTAGATTGATGACACGAAATGCCAAAACAAAAAACACAAAAAAAGAAAAAGAAAGAAAGAAAAAACTAAATATGAAATAAAAGAAATAATAAAAATAAATAAAAACTAAAAGAAAAATAAAGACCCTATGCTTTTGTGGATTTCACACTTCCACTACACCACGAAGAGTTACTACCATATACATCTCCCCTCCCCCCCGATCGAGCTCTCTAGCAAGAATTGAACTCTACCATGCCACAAAATTAGATACTTATAGTACCGCAACAGCCATAGTTACATTAGAAATTTAAGCTCCACCAAGTGCATAATTCGAACAAAATAAATTTTCAAATTGTTGATGAGATTTACTAAACATGGAGGGAAATCAAGATCAAAATCATTAACACTAAGAAAATCAATTGGTTCGACTTTAATAAAATTTTGTAACGTTGGAGACTCAATAGGGCCGATATCATCTATGGTCAGGGATACTTGGTTGTCAAGATCAAGTGGGTGGAATCAAACTTTCAAGGAAAGGCGCCTTGGGGTAGAGATCGCGAATACTAAAAAGAGGGAATGCAATAGGCCCAACAAAAAAAGACACCATGCGATAGGACAAATAAAAGAAAGACATAGAGCAATAATTGGCCATGACTTTTCAAGAATCTTATCATGAAAAGGCATATCATGTGCACTAGAATGCTCTTGAGGAGAATATTGCACTTCAACCTCATCGCTTGAATCAATTATGTTTGCATCTCTTCCCATGTACAAATTGTTTCTTGACTTAAAGAATGAAACCAATTCTTGGCAACGTCCCTCAGAGATAATGGAAATGATCTAACCAGAGTCGCTTCATCACTAGCACAAATCTCCTCAAATTTTTCTAAATATATGTGTAGCTTTTCAGAGCATCTACTATGATCTTTTGGAAGTTTGTAATTCGGTACAGTTGGTTGCCAATAATTGGGTAATTAAAGTTGACACTGAACTATCAACTTGATTTCCATATCCTCCATAACAACTTGCAAAATAATCCATTTTTTTGTCGTTTTTTTTTCAAAGAGAAAGAAACAAGAAAAAAAAGTAAATAAAACAAATAACCTAGTTCAAATTTATCAATTTATTCAACCAAAAAAAAAAAACCTTACAGTGCTTTGCCAAATGGTAACAAATAGAACTTCCTCCAACACAAAACAATTGTCAGCTTCAATTTTGTTTCTCGGTAAAGTCAATACGCCTGCACTAGAAAAACTAATACAAAAAGAAAAGAAAAGTAATAACAAAGAAAAAAAAATCCTAAACTATGAATTATAATAAAAACTAATCAAAATTATGTAACCATGCAACTATCCTTGACAACGGCGAAAAAATTTGACAGTGTCGTGCTGAGTCAAAATTAAATTTATAAAAACAAGGAACTAACACTTATTCAAGGAACAATGGTTAAGTCCGAGGTAGATCCGCAAGGACAATTTGGCTAAATTACGTTAGTTTTGATTAACTTTTAATTTAATTAAGGAAAAAAGATTGGTATGATTGATGGTAAAGACCTGCGTTTTTAAATAATGTTGGAGAAGTGTGAGAAATGTTTTAAAGTGCAATATGGGGTCAATGTGAACTTGGTAATTGCATTTGGGTGAGAAAAACACATTAGAAACACTTGAGGGTGAGTGTGCAATTAGGAGGTATGTATAGAGGGGGTACATCAGATTTTTCAACACACACACACCCCTCTCTTCCTCAAACCCAACGACCCTCTCTCTCTCTACTCTTCTCCAACATCTCTCTCATTTCTCCACAAAATCTACAATCTCACACCTCTTTTCCTTAAGATTCGACCTCAAAATCGTCATCAACGCGTGATTTGGAGTCCGGGCATCTTTGGAATCATCTTGGAGGAGCTTGTTTCGGTTGCATTTCTAGGATGAGCTAGGTCTTTCTCAGCTCTCTTTATTGGAGCTCAATCCTTGAGGTAGGGAACAACATTCTACCTTCTCTAAGTATATGTTGAATGAATTAATGCATTACTCTTGTTATTGCTCCTCAAATTTCTATTAAACTTGATTATCACCATGGAAGTTGAGCTTGGATTTGATTGAGTTTAAGTTTCGCATGTTTGGTTAATAAATCCATGAATTGATTGTTGATATGTACCTCCCTCTTGATTAGTTGTGTTTTGGAACCTCATTTTGCCTTGGATTGAAGCCCACATTACTTGGAGCTAAGTTGCAAATTTTTTACCTGAAAACTCAGGTGGATCGATCCATACATAGGTTGGATCAATCCAGAACAATCTAATGGTGTTTTGAGCTTCTATGGATCGATCCACTAGTTGTCCAAATCGCTCCAAAACCTTATGTTTGCTCTCAAAACATTGTGGATCGGTCCACACCTTTCTTGGATTGATCCAAACCATGTGGATTGATCCACACACCCCTTGGATCGATCTAGATTCCTTCTATTCAGGAAGATTTTTTACCCAAGTTTGCGGGCACGCCCTGGCTTCTTCCAAACTCGGAATCAGGCGATTCTTGAACCATTGGAAAGCTCTATGAGTCTACTTTCAAACCCAATTGATCTCATATTCATAGTCTTTGTATTTTCAGAGAAATATGCTTTTTTCCTATTAGTGTGTCAGATTTTCTAGAGGCTCATAGTTCCATTTTCATGTTCCTTTGCTCCGGGCCTTTATTGGTCCTTCAGAGCTTCTCAAATCGACCTCTAAGCTTCGGTAACCTAACGTGGTACATTTTATGATTAGACTTGGTTTCACACACTCTTGGAAACGTGTTACCTTTACTACAATCGTTACACTACGAGTTTTTGAACCAAGTGAATTACATGGATGTTTTGGACACTTGATGGTTTAATAAAATTTTGAAAATGATGGTTACTTATTCTAGGGCCACTGTTTGGTGCATTCCTAGCCATGGGTGCGCAAAGCCCACGAAATCCGGCAGGGGTGTTCAAAGCCCACGAAATCTGGCAGAGGGATTTATTCCCTATTTAAAACAAGTGGTTAATTGTGAAGTAATGTGAACTGAAATGTTTTATGAAAATGATTGTGTTTTAAAAAGATTGAACCCATGACACGAAACGTAATGTTTATTGGGAAATTTATGGACACTTGGGTTTGGTTAGATTTTTGGGGCATCTCCTAGACATTCTATCATCTAGTTGATCTATCTTGGTCCATTTTAGCTTACTCATTCATGTGTATCATATTTTCATGTGCATCTTTCATTCTCTATACCCTTAACGTTAGTAGAAAGCTTTCTACTGGGCTAGTAAGCTCAACCTATCATTTTTAGGTACTCATCAAGGCACATGATTGGGATGCTTGGTGTGTGGATGCATAACATGAAGCTTACTTTGGCATGAAATTACTTTATCCTCTCCATAGTTTGCTATATTTTGGGAGATGATTTTGCAACTTCTATTTCTTTAATCTTTTGACAAATCAAATATATGTAATAACTTTATTTATTGTTGGAACTAAAGTATTTGGGTTCGGGTACCTGTGATTTGAGCTATGTAGACTTGTAAATTTAGAAATAGTGCTTTGACTTTGACTATTCTATGGAGATACGTTTTACTATGATCTATACTACGTGGATATTCTTTATATTTTGGTTATTAAAATTGAGGGTGTGACATTGATTTTGAGAATTAATAAACTAAAATGAGTAATTAAAATGATTTAAACTGATGGAGTATTATTAGCCACAGGAAATGAAATGCGACTTAATTTTTGAGGGAGAAGAAGTCGCGTACCACGTTTTCCCATCAGTTTTGTACCTCGAACTTCCTTCAATTTTCTTTGTACTTCAACTTGTCCAACAGATTCTTGGCATCATTGGTTACAACGTCGAGACACTTTAGCCACACTTTCATGGGTTTTGATGTTGGTGTCCATTTCTCAGCTTCAATAACAGCTGTTGGATCATTGTTAACCTGTCGTGGAGCTTTCTGCAGTTTTCCTCCAAACCCTATGGCTGAACTGCTATTCTGCTAGAGGAATCAACCCCTTTAGGATTGCTTGGGCAGAGGAGATGAGGACAGACTCAGCCATTGGGGAACAATGTGATTACCATAAAACAAAGAACTACTATAAGTATTACCACTAGGCGTTTGGTTAACTTTTGGTGCATTGACGATTGTATCTCATGTGTTGGAGATATGCCTTGAATTCAAGACGTTCGAAGAAAAGTGTAAAATTTGGTCCAAAAAGTCGTTTGTTGAACCTCTGGTCCGAACCAAGGGAAGTCTGCTCCGAACCAGTGGATCTGAGATGTTTTTTGGAGATTCTGCCTCCATGGTGCGGACCAGCGATTCTAGGTCCGGACCATTGATGTGTGATTTTGTGCGGCTAGGCTTTGACCTAATTTTTTGTATTTTCTTATAAATAGAGGCTTTTGGGCCTATTAGGGTTTGGGCTTCTTGAGTGAATCCTTTTGAAGGAGCCCCCATGGGGTTCCCCATAGTGTGTTAGAGTTTCTTTAATTGTTCTATTGGTGTAGTCTTGAGTTAGGATTCGAGATATCTAGGGTTTGTGTGTGTCTCTTTTGTGTATGTGAGACGTTTGATACTCTGTAGGTCACGCCTCAGAGATTTGTCCCTTGTTATGTGTGGTTGCTTCAAGTGAGAATTACGGGTACAGTCGGCTCTGTGTATTTCTCCCCATTTTTAGTGAATTATCTTATTCTTTCCCCATGTATGTACCACGTAAATCCTTGCCTCTTGTTTTCTTTTTGGCTTTGTTATATTTGCTACTTCAGGTTTCCGCACAACATCCTGCACCAAACCTTAAAAGATTATTATACCCTTATCTTCTTAAGTTATGTCACAAACATCCTAATGCTACAAAACCAACACGTGAATGAAACCCATGGCCATGCGGCCGCCGAAAAAGTGTGGGCTACATCTTACGCCAAAATTAAGTCAACCCATACTATTGGTTGGTCCATCGGCATCCAAAAATGTTTGCAGCTCTTTGTAAACAGAAAGAAACTCCATCATGGAAGCCTATATATTTGGCGTGTCTACCTTCTACATAAAATTACTGTCAAGTAGCTAGTCTTCTTCAGATAAAACCAAAAATTGGAATTCCAAACTTCTGGTATTACTGCGTTAAACTATAGAAATTTTTGATTACCATACAAAAGCGTTGGTGAATCTAGATACAGATGTAAAATGATTAGTGAGCAGTTGAGCATTAAAATGGAATTCTACTTGTACATTTGATTTCTTCCGTTTTCAATAAGAGGAGAGGCAACTTGTTGCAGGACGGTAATTCTGTAACAGCTATTTTCAGTTATCAATGAAGTTAAATACAAAGGCGATGCATTTAAACTCCCAAAAAAAAAAAAATACAAAGGCGATGCATTTAAACTCCCAAAAAAAAAAAACAGAAAAGAATCAAGTTTTTTGGTTGAGTTCTGTATTTTGTTTTTGTAGCTTTAAATTGAAAAGAACTCAATCAAATATATTTCATTTCTCTTGTGAATCTATCTACTCTTCCTTAAGCTTAATACAGAGGAAATAGGGCACCATTTGTTTACTCGTTTATCTGCCAAATTTTGTGAATCTATCTGTATGCATATCAAAATAGTAATACGAGAACAACCAATCTAACCCTGTAAACAGCAGATGTTCTATTGCGCACGCATGTTTCTTGAATTAAAGAGAAAAATACATCACAAAAGTGAGCAAAGGACCTTCTTTTTGTGAGATTTGAATGATTCTCTTTATAATTTTGTTTTGAATAATTTCTACCGAGTTTTTGACTAGAGTGAACACAAGAAAATGTAACTGTAGAATGTATGAAAAAATAAGACATTAGCCGTTACCCACGGATTTAAGTTTGGGTAGGTACAGAGTAGCTTTTCCTAGATTTGTAGGGTACATTAATTTACGATTCCAAATAGAAAAACAAGAATAAAAAACAGACAAGTCTTGTTCAACAGTCACGTTTCGTATTCAGATATGGAGTGAAAGTTTTAACTACCGACAAATTTCTTTTGTTATTGGTACGTATTTGAGGAAGTTAAAGGGTCGTACAGATTACAAATGTCTTGTTATAATGAAGATTATAGATGATATGTAATAGGTCTATTTATTTTCGTTTGGGAACTGAAATCCTGTTGATGTGTTTTTAAAATTTTATTTGGAAAAGTTTAATAAGGTTTTGGTATACCAAAGGGATTAGAGTACTACTTTCTTTTCTTATCAGTCGAAGAAACCGAGTATTGAGACTTCTAAAAGACATGATAAAATACTAATGTCGGGCCCGGAGTGCTTGCATGAATTTGGTTCAGGACCACTGAAGCCACTGCTTTGGGTCCCTCTAAATATGTAAAAAAAAAATAAAATTGGGGCCCCCAAATATATAGGCCTCTTGTATAATGCAAACGTAATTTGTATGTTGCAGCTAAAAGTGCGAGAAGAGTAATGTTCAAATGAATATTGTAATGGTTATTTATTTTTAGATAACTATATATTTAAATTTGGGCAATGATAAATAATTTGTAATGGTTTTTTATGAAGACTATGCTGAAAAATTTTATCATGCAAAATACATGGAGGGCCTCATTTAATGAATTTGTTTCAAGCCTCCAAAAGTAATGAGTCGGCACTGATTTGGTTATCAATGCCAACCGCCGTAAAAACAGACTTGCAGGTGCGATGTCAAATCCCATAAAAAAACTTAACTAAAACTCCTCCTAATGCCAATTGGTTTCAGGAAAGATTGTGGAAAAACGATCCACAAGTGGTTTCAAAGCCATGAGGTATTGGGTTCAAATCGTGGGAGCGTCATCGTGAGAGAGAGATTGTTAGGCCCAGAGTGTCTTTATGGATTTGGTTACATAATTTCACTCCTTGCAACTGCTCCAAAAACGGACTTGCGAGTTTGATGTCGAATGCCATAAAAGATTTAATTGAAACCTCCCTAACGCCAATTGATTTTAGAATTGATGTCGGTTTGGTTTGGACTGGATTCTCGGTTCATGTGTTTTTTTTTACAATCCTACTACCTACACTAATTTGGCTACGTCAGATACTCATGGCAAAGTGACTCAGTTAATAATTGAGCTAATGTATAGTTAACCATTGTTATCCATGGGTTCGCTACACCAATAAACACTTATACTAATATGTTAGAATAATCACCACATGCACACAATAATGAATACGAAAGCAATGAAGAATAACCACATGAATTTACATGATTCTCCAAGATCGGGTACCTCTACGGGAGCGAGAGCAAGAGCGAGTCTGTATTATTATGATAAAAAATCGGCTAGGATTTTTACAATAGAGAGTATATATAGCCCTACTCTATTCCAACCCTAATAATTCTGTACTGCGGGGGGCTACCCCCCTCCCGACACCCCCCAATTATTCGGCCCTATGGTCCACCAACGACAACAGTTGGACCTCCGCTCGGTGCGCTTCACTCCCCTCGCTCCGCTCCGTTCTACTCCGACATCTGGTCTTTCATTAGAAATCCTTGGTACCTCTCCATATGAGTCACGACTTTCAACACTATTGCACAAACTTTATGACACAAAGTTTGTGGGACCTACCCTCATATGTGGGTCCCACATATCAACAATCGCCTATTCATGTTTTATTCTCTATAGTGTAGGGCACAAGCAATTAGTGTGCAATTGATAAGGAAAAATCTGAAGTTAAACCGCCACTGTTTTGTATAGAACAATTCAATTGCGTAAAATTTAAGGCAAAGAATGCCAATATATATAGGGAACACTTCTAGTCCGGTCTTCCCATTTCCGGATCTCACGATCCAAATTTTTTGTTGACGATCCGATCCATCCAATGTGTTCAGAAGGTGTTTTCAAGGGTACTCGCGAGAAATCTTCAAAAAAATTATTGGGAAGGGCTTGATCCAAGCAGTTTTTGCAAAATTTTTATATTTACAGTTTTTGTGAAAATTGCTTGGATCAAGTCCTTCCCGGTATTTTTTTTTGAAGATTTCTCGCGTGAACCCTTGAAAACACCTTCTAAACACATTGGACGGCTCGGATTTTCCAAAAATAATTTGTAACACAAAAAAACTTAGTTTTTCTTATTTTCGGGAGGTGTGGACTAGAAGTTTTGGGTATATATATATACACTAGCTGGGAGACAACGTGCTACACACGTATGCTATAACTTGTTAATGTCAACTCGCTAACTATAAAAAGATGACTTTATACTGAGAACAAGAGCATTTTTATTCCTGAATACATTCATTTCAAGTAGCATTCTTCAATGCTGATTGGTTCGGCAAACCTAATCTAGGTTAAAAGCTAAACTATAAAATGCTAACAATGAGGCTTCTACAACCTCGATTATTGTTAAGATCATAGAGGAATTAATTTTACAGCATAAGAAACTAATAAACTTAGTAATTGTCTACTTGAGCTAGATAGAAAATAGCGGTGGGAATAGGATATGTAGCGTTTTTCAATGTTAAACTCGTTTCCATAATTCTAGTTTATGTAGCACGGACACGGATACGACAATTTTGAAAAAAGGGACACAGACACGGCGTGGGACACGCAATATATATATATAATTTAAAAAAATTACATATTTAAAGATTGATAATTATAGTTTTACCCCAACAATTTAAAAAATTACAATTTGACTCCCAAAAATTAAAAAATTATAGACTGACCCCAAATTTTTTTTAAAAAATTACAATTTGCCCTCTACCATGTCCCTAAGTAGTATCCCCCACGTGTCTCCACTGTGTCCCCGTCAAAAAAATTGGGGGGACATGCCACGTGGCGTGTCCCATATGTATTTAGGCGTGTCCCCGCCGTGTCCCATACGGCAATACGGCGCCTCCTAGGAGCGTCGGTGCATCATAGATTCTAGTGTTGCCATAAAACTAGTAATAAAAAACATGTTTTGGAAACAACTTGTTGAAGTTTGGTTTTGATATTGAACTCATACAACTCTTGAATTTGACAAAAGTGAATCCAATTAGAACGCATTTTGACAACAAAAATGCAGAAAGAGAGGACATATTTTTTTCAACAGGCATAGAGTACAGACATGAGGTGATCTTCAAAGTAGTTACTATGCCTTTCACTGGTCTCACTCCATTTCTTGTACACACAGAGAGCAAATTGGGCAGTGAATATTGCTGCAATTCAAACTATTTGATGGTACATAAATGTTCATAGCCAATAAAAGCCAACCAGGTAAATACAGCCAGTTTAACACACCAAAGACTCATACTGAACAGAGCAGCAACAAAGCAACAATATTTATAAAAAAACAATAATCACAACAATCACACCCATCTCATCCGAAATTCAACTAAACTTCGTGTATATATATTCAAAAGGCTCACGGAGCTGCCGGTTATCAAAGTTTTTGTTTACCCTTCTGCAAGAGCTCACTCCAGTTCCAATGTCATTTGCTATTCTGTCGATAGTCTCCTCGTGCGTTGATGCTTTCAGTTGAAAAATCATATAATTCAACTCTAGCCACATGTGATTACTTTAGTAGCAGTAGCTGAGCACAGTTTTATTCTTTTTCTTTGTTCTTCTTCTTCCATTAAAACATCATGCCTATTAGGATCTAAAAGGAACTATAATCATCCACACATATATGTACAAGGAAAGAAGAAATACTAAATACTAACAAGCGTTGCATCATTCGACTTTCCCATTTAGATACAGAGAAGTTGCATTATTCGACTTTCCCATTTAGATACAAAGAAGAATTACGAAACAAAATCACTTTTCATATTGCTCATACAAACATTTATGCATATAGGAAAAAGAACACTTAAAATGAACAAAGACAGATCTATGAGTCCTTTAACCAATCCACTAGATCTACCCAAACCACAAAACCTTAGCTTTTGAAGATAAGCTAGAAAACACCGTCTTTCAAACAATCCAGGGCAAGATATTGAAACTTGGAAGAACAATACTATAATCCATGGGCATTCCTCACCAAAAAGTCTGACCTCCTCAGCAATTCTCTAGGCTGAATTGAGCAGTCTATGATCCCTGTCTACTCGTCTCTTGCCTGCGAAAGCAAGATTTCTAACATAAGCAAACGGACACCCCCACATTTGGCATTTCTTACATAATCATCATTACCTTTTTTTAGTATTTCAAAAACAAATTTTCTAGGGATCAACATTTCTAACTCTAATAAAAGGAGGACTACTTGGTCAAGTTAGCGTCCTTAGGATAATCCAAGCCACATATCATTGTGAAACCGGCCATCTTCCCATGCAAATCAACGGGAAATCATGTTGTAAAATATCGACCTACGATACAGATATTAGTAGGAAACAATGGGAAAAAGAGAAGTGTGAACATTGTTTTTAGAGCAAGTATCCGAATACGTAGCTGCATCGAGTCATTTTGGCCAATCGCTGTTTTGTTTACTGCAAAATAAACTTAAGTCAATACATATGTCAATATCAATAAAGAGAGTACATTAAGAAAAGGATGACAGATTTACCAGCCTGAGTTAAAGAGAAGAGCCTACATTCCAAGAACGTAGTGGTTTGTCTTATTGTGCCGCCAAAAACACTATCTGTTACATTTACAAGAAAGACTAAATTTTGCATACTCCAAGGTCAGAAAATCTAAAAATGGTTCATAAAAGTGACTGTATGTTGATCCCTCCATTCTACACCAATATCAACCTTACGTTATCACTCAATTCCATAACAATATCAACCTAAAGCGACAACCAAATAAAATAAGGGAACTTGAAACCTAATGAATTATAAAATAAGGAAACTTATAGCCTTGAGCTCCTCATATTTGGCTGCCCATTACACTTGCACAAAAAACAAAAAGCGAGTTTAAAACTGTTATTTGGGGGTGGGTTTCTCACCTTCGAAGAGATGGTTTGGAAAATCTGGGAGAGTTCCAGAGGAAACCACAAAACTCTAGGTGCGAAGACGAACCGATAAATCTGGAATACACTAGTCGGGAACATATCATTGTGCATGCTCAGCACTTTTTCAAATAGATATGGAGTTAATCATTCTGTGTTTTGTCTTTGTGAATAATTAAATACATTAATTATGCCATAAGCTCCACGAATAAAAAAAATTATCATAAAGAATGAGTTAGATTCATTACTTATAGGAAGTTTGCTTATAAGTGATGTAGCTTCTCCCCTCTTTTTCTTTTTTTTATGCTCCTACTTCTAAGTCTTCTGAAAGTCTTGCGTAAGCACCCTGCATCTTCGCTGGTAGGTTTTTATTTTTTCCGTCAACCGAGATGGCACTTTTGATGGAAACTTTGGCTCTGTATTGTTTGCCACCATGGGTACTACCCGTTCCCTATTCAACTACTACTAAGACAAATGGTATATCTTAGTTACAAAGGCTGTGTTTGGTTAGATAATTTCATTTAGTTTTGATGATTTCATCAAGTGTAATGAGTGGAGAGAGATATGGAGAGAAATGAGGGAAATGATGATGTCATCAAAACTAAAACTAAAACTAAATTGAGAAATAAACAGGGCCAAAGTGACCATACATGCGTAGTTAGGAGTCAGAATTGCACTTGAGCTGTAAAGTAATACTGTCAACTCATCACCGTCTAGGAGAGACTCTTTTTATGAGAAAGCCCTCTTACAACGCTTTCCAAACACAAAGTTGCTTCCATATTCACTTTTAGGATGACACAGATACTCCATGCAGGCAGCTAAAAGGTTAGCTTTACTCACAATCTTGCAACAAATCTTAGATATCAAGTATTAGTGAAATATATTCACTATCTATCAGACCAAATGCTTTGTACAAGGACCCCATAGAGAAAGCATGCATGAACTCAGATTGAAATCTTATTGGGCGCTTTAATGTAGAACTGCCGAAAGTAGCATGCAATACCAAAGTAACATTTAAGCACGTAGAATGCATGGACTATTAATTTTCTCAACAATCTTGTATAGAAAATCAAAAGGCTATATGAAAATTAAAACAGGGCTCATCAATATACGAGGACTTGAAAAATAGTTTCAAAACCAACAACAATACAGTCCGTCAATAATTCAAAAAGGAAAATACAATAATCTTAAATTCCATTCCTAATGAAATGATACACTCACCTCAACCCCAGTGGTCAACCATGAGAATACTTGCTTTGTAGAGTTGCAGTATGTCTCTTTGCCTCTGAACCAAGTATTTTAGGACTCATAGAAGTGCACATTAACCATAATTTAGCTTTCAA
Organism: Vaccinium macrocarpon; assembly: GCA_022606695.1. NCBI lineage: Eukaryota > Viridiplantae > Streptophyta > Magnoliopsida > Ericales > Ericaceae > Vaccinium > Vaccinium macrocarpon. The sequence goes on along the minus strand of CM040170.1, from coordinate 15,125,571 downwards.
TGTATAGCTGCATCTATTTAAAGCCTCTACCACACAAGCGCTAGTATGGAGTTTTAAACTCTCATTTTCTACCATGATACTCAAACATTATTTTTGTTGACTCGTAGTTAGTAGTAGTTTTTTAACTTCCATTCCCAGATGTTGGGTGCGTATATAAAGAATTTATGCCTTGAGGCCTGGCAAAAAAGTACCAAGTACCAACACATGGTCATTTTTGCATTTATGGTAACTTGTCATCTTTTTTTAAGCAACAAAATGATAATGAAATTCAAGTAGCAATGAATCAACTAACAATATCATTCTAACTTAAATGTATCGTAGCAAGTAATCAAATGATAATATTATTCTTTAACTTAAATGTATCACTTCTTTCCCTTATCACATTTAACAAAAGAATTCTTATTTGAAGTACACTGTTAGTTCAGAACTAACTATTAGTTTGTAACTCAATGAGAGAAAGGAGTTCATATTTCAACATCCAATCACCAAGTTCAAGTACTTTAGTACATGTTTCCAATAAGCGTAACCTGATTCTAGCATGTTACACTTAGTCCGTGCACTATTACACAGTTTTAGCTCTGGGAAGTTATTTCCAGCATTCAAAATCCTAAATTTCTGAATTAAGATCACAATTACAGCAGGTTTCCAGTCTTAAAATGGCATTTCCAGCATCTAATCACAGTTTCAGCGCTCCAGAAACAATATTTTCAGCACCCGGAACCATATTTCCTGCACATAAATTACCAACACTATTCTCTTCCAATTTTTCTCTTCGAACTCGTGTGAATAGTAACATCAAATACTGAGACATGCTAACAAATTTAAGTTTTGTTATGATGGTTAAAGATTCTTACCATTCTTAAGGCATTTTATAGCCCCCCAAATGATATAACTATTTGAGTGATCAGATAAGCTTGTGGCAGATTGGAAGACATAGTAGATCTTGAGGGCCTTTGATTGCCGCATAAGTATAAAACTTGGTCTCCTGAAATTTGCCCATGGAAATGAAACGAAATCAAATCATAACATTGTAACAAGTATAGAGATTACAGAAACCCTGGAGCTTGATGTGTGTGAGGTCTCCTTCTTTGTCGTAAAAGTGGAATAAAATACCGATCAGAAAAGAGGAATAAAATAGAAATTAATCAACAATCCAATGGGAAGACAAAATACTGAACGCAAACTAAAAGATTGTTGTTGATTAATACACCGCCTAAAACACAAACCCCTAAGAATACATTGAACTCACCCACCCGCCTCCGTTTGATCACTTGATCCCATCATGCTCTCTCCATATAATGTTTTCCGAAATGGGATTAAGCGCCATACTCGCACTCAACAGCCAGATAACCTATCGCAAGAAAATCATATATAAGTGGAAAATAATACTGCCTCCGATCAGGTCCCATGGCATGATTAGCCCGCGAAAGGGTAAAGAAAAGTTTTCCTTACTCGAAGTAGCGTAGGAGAGCTGAATCGCCGGAAAGGGGAAGCGATAACAGACGTCTCTGGAGAGAGAGAGAGAGAGAGAGAGAGAGAGAGAGAGAGAATTCAAGAGCTTAGGGAAGATGAAACCATTGACAAGCAACCATCCCATTGAAAGTCACCAGAGACGAAAAATGTTCTCTCTCCTACCATGTTGTTAAACACGGGCGCGGGGTGCTGTCCCTTGTAAGGGACAGCAGCTGCTGTCCCCGGCAATTTTGGGCTGCTCCGGTCACGTTCCAATGATCAGAAACGTTCATTTTGTAGAACTCGTTGAGCAGAACAAGAGTACCAAAAATCAGCTCAATTGAATATCATTAAGTGCCTGATTGAAACATTTTTATCATGAAACGAATACATCCGAAACACTAGATTAAGCCCACTCAAACCCTTAATTGCCTGGTTATATGTGTACCGATCAAGCACTTAATGATATTTGATTGAACAGATTTTTGGTACACTAGTTCTACTCGACGAGCTCTACGAAGTGAACGTTTCCGATCATCGAAAAGTGACTGGAGCGGCCCGAAATTGCCAGGCATAGTAGGTGCAAGGGATAGCACAATCCCCGCTTCCGGTTAAACACCAACCAAGTTCAAAAAACAGGTAAAGTCCCTTCGAGGCATAGGTCTTTAATAGGAAGTCCAAAAGACACCGAACACAGCCCACAAGCAAACCAACACGTGCAAAACATGCGAGAAATGAAAAGACAATCTTGCCCCGACGATTTACACATGCAATTCCACCACTGAAGGGCTCAATTGGAAAAATTGCGCCAAAAGTCGGGGAACACTAAAATCAAACTTAAGCTTCTTTTCTTTTAAAGGTGTTTGGGGATATATATATATATATCCCCAAAAATAAAGTGTTTTTGTGTATTATTTTTTAAATTTTTTTACAGCAAATTAAAGTACTCATCATAGAGTTTAATTCGGTGCGAAAACATTTGAAAAACAATAAATGAAAGCATTTAATTTTTTTATTTGAATAAAGTCAAGAGAGAGAGTGTGGGACAAACAAATAGGAATGGAGGGAGTATAACAAAATGGACAATGCGTTACGCACAGGGACAGATCCAGAGATCCAACTCAGTGGGTGCATTTTATCAATTGTAATCGCGTAATTTTTTTCCTAGTCAACGATTTTGTTAGGGAAAAGAAATCGTATAAGATTGATTCTAAACCTAATATTAGACAAAAAATTATTGAAGGCTAGGGACCATTGTAAAATATCTATAAAATTAAAAAATATCTAAATTAAATAATTTTCTCATCATTCAGTATCATTTTCTTAAAAAACAAAAAGGGAGAAAATTAAAATTCAGAAAGAAAATGCTTGGGGAATAATTATTCCCATTATAGGTTCAAAATATATAATAAAACTACCAAATTGTTGAACAATGAATGTTGTTGGTCTAGTGGCGAGAGCGAAGGTATTGATTTTGGAACCAAAGGTCTAGGGTTCAAACCATAACAACCACTAATATTTAATAAACTTCCAATTTTGTGGCTTAAAAAAAAAGAGGCAAGGCTCAAACCCGCGACCTCTGTCGTAGAGTCCATGCGCCTTATCACCAGGCAACATGCATGTTCAGTTAACAAAGTCCGACAGAAATAATATATATACAAAACTTATTTTCCAAAATTAATTTGAAATTTTGTGGCTTAAAAATGAAGAGGTAAGGCTCGAACCTGAGACCACTTACTAAGAGTTGGTGAACCTTACCACCAGGCAACATGAGTGTTCTATTACTAGAATGCGACAAAAATAATATAGATACGAAACTTATTTCCAAAAATTAATTTTTTTTGGAAACATGTGCCCCCGCATGCCCCCATTGGATCCGTCCCTGGTTACGCAATTGTATTTTCATCATAACCTTCGAAAAATTCTGTCCGTTACAGTCCTATTAATGAAAGTATGGCCACAACGATCGAAGCAAATCTAAAAAAGTTTTGTTTAGCATTTACTAGTATTTATTCTAAGATTATAAGTATGTAGTTTGTAATAGTTCAATTGAAACTACAATGACTATACAACAACAAAAAAATAAAACAGAATGCCAGGAAAATATGACGACTCTAACAACTTCATTGACCGTGTGATCCTATGATGATTGCTAGGGTTGGCCATTTCATCCGCCCCGTCCGAATACAATCCGATCTCCGATCCGAATGGATCGGCAATATGGAGATCTGTTTGGAGATTGAATAGGATAAGAGAATTTATTTTGAAAATGTTTGGGGATTGGATAGGGGGTGGAGATAGGTATGTCCCCACCCCGAATCCGCCCCGAATCCGTTCCCCGCTCCACCTCATCTCCGATCTGCCCCGTCCCCGAATCCTTGAAATATAGGGGCCTAATTATGAATTATGAAACTTTGGGGTCTCACTAAATTTTCTTGAAATATATGGGGTTACACTAAAATTTCTCCAAACACCTGTGTCTCACTTGTTTCTTGGGTTCCTTCAATCTACACCAACATAAAATGAACGCTGAGTGGTAAAATTAGGCTAATGGATGTTGAATGTTCTATTAATATTTCGTGAGCTGGTGCTAGTTGTAAGTAACTTACCTTAGGAAAGGATAAAAGAACGGATTTTGTGAGTTTCATTGATTTTCAGCCAAACTAATGTCGGGCTGCAGGACTCTATGGAGTTGTGTGCAATTGTGTGGCTTTAGAAAGTGGAATGAGTTTTAGCATGACATGTTTTTCCCTATCATTAGAAACATGTTTTTCTAATGATTTATGGTTTTTTTCTTCGCTTAGGTATATATTTTCCTGTGATTGGAACTTAATTATCAAGTAAAAGCCAATTGAAACATGCCAAAGTACATATCAATAGATGTGGCCCATTTAGTTTCCATCTTCGCGAACATCTCATTTTAAAAAATTTGGAGGGTTTTGAGAATGTAAACATAATGGAAAACATGGCCTTCTAATGATGTTTTCCAACTAATGGGAGTTCGGAATTCACAATGTTATATGTTGGGCTGCCTCTTATTTTGTTTGGAATTCACACTTGATTTTAGGGAAAATGATTTGCAATTGGGTTTCTATAACTATTTACTTGTTACTTTAGGGAAAATGATTGGATCCCTGCAATTCCTGTGGGGATCCCCGTTCCCCATTTGGAGCGGGGATAGAGGATAAAAATAAATCCCCATCGGAGATTGGATAGGGGATGGATATGAGTAAGGGATTTGAGGATTGAGGGTGGAGATAGTAGTCTCCGGCCCCGATCTGGCCCCATGCCCATCCCTAATGACTGATGATGTTAACCGTTTGGACGTTTTAGGAGTGAAATCACCAAAATAGAGAAATATTAGTAACATGTTATTGGTAACTATTGGGGTTGATGCCAATTGGAGTGTTGAGGAACTGCAAAACAAAAAGCTTTTGTAAGGTCTAGTAATGCTACGTGCACACCATATTCGCGCACATCACATGCACACCAGCTCATCCGGACCGTTCAAATACTTTTTGGACGTTCTAGATTTGAAATGGATTATGATAGGTCATAATGCATTTCAAATCCAGAACGTCCAAAAAGTATTTGAACGATCCGGATGGAGTGCTGTGTAAATGGCATGCACACGTGGTGTACGCGTGGTTTTTTCCATGTAAGATCAGAAGAGTTGGTTGGGGTCATGCTACCGAAGCCTCCAAGTTGTTTTACATGGATAAGAATTTGTTCTTGGAATTGTGATATTTACTGCTTTCAATGCATTCGTGAAAGATTTATTCTAATACTATATTTTATGGTAAAAATGCTTTGACCATGATTCTTTGGTCTTTTTGTGTACTTTTTTGTGCCCGGTTGATGGAATTCAGAGGTTAAATCTTATGTTCTTTTTGTGGTTGTGGTTGCTGCTTTTTTGTTTTTTGGTTATATTATGTGTAGTCCCGAGTTTAAATTCTGCTAGGCTAATTATTACATAATTTGGATCGATTATATGTTGATGTCAGACTTCTTTTTAACCAACTCTCCTAAGCCTAATTGGCAATAGGGATAGTTTTAATTAAATCTTTTATGATATTCAATATCACAACTCGCAAGTTGTTTTTAGAGTTGTCTCGGGTAGTGGCATTGTATAACCAAATTTATAGGAGTAATCTAGGCCCAATAATCTCTCCGGCACGATGACACTTTTGGGATTCGATCCCATGACCTTCTGCCTTTAATATAACTTGTCGGACCACCTACATTGTTGTCTCTACCATATTTAATATGAAATGTTATGGAGAGTTTCAATTAGGAAGTTTTTTTTATAGCATTCGACATTTTACTTGCAAATTTGTTTTTGAAGCGTTCACAAAGAGTGACTTGTGTAACTAAATTTAGCCCAACAATTGGTCAATGCTTTCCTCCTTAATACCACCAACCTCCACTTTATGTGGTAATCACGTGCATAAGTGCTCTCAAGTTGTCAGTACTAATTAAGGTAATGTTTTTAAATATTTATCTCTTTCATACAACTATACATCACCTACTACGAAGTATGAGGACAATTTTTTTTTTTTTATTATCTATTTGTCACAAATAAATGGGTAAAAGTAGAAGATAATTTTGGAAAGTAGATGTAAAAGTTGATGTGAAAAATGTAAAATAGAGAAAAAAAAGTTGATGTGAAATGTGTAATAATGATGTTTCTTTAATAAATTAAATTTACGGAGTAACACACTTAAAAAGAGATGGAGAGAGTACATGAGGAGGAGGGAACAATACTTGATCCAAAGATATAGTGTGGGGCATTCAAAAATTTTACGGCATGAGTTAGCCACCACTTGTATAACATGTACTACTTCAAATGTTAAACAAATGATTCAAATTAATTAGGTTGGCATAACCACGAGTTTCTAGTACTACTAATAAGTAAAATAATTAGGTTGGCCAATCTAGTTTGTAATTACAAGCTTTATAAATCATTAACAAAGACTTTGAAAGAAGACCCATCTTCTTCGTCCTTGTAAGTTGTGTCCTGTAGCCTATTTGGATACTTTCAGTTATCTTTATCTTAAATTAATTCACCTTTCATTTTATTTTATTTTTTCCCTCAGCAATTCACCTTTTATTTTTCCATTGTTAGCAAGCAGTTTTTTCCTTTAATTGATACGAGGATGAGCCAGAGCTTTCTAGACAGTGCGAAGCAAATATGGAGCATATGGGAGATCCGCTCGTTGATTCTTCTCAGCCTCCTTTTGCAAATTGTTCTCAACCTCTTAGGAAACCGGCGAAAGTATAGTACCAATACCTGGGTTGGTTCTGTTATCTGGGCTGCCTACTTGTTATCAGATAAGGTAGCAACTTTTTCGCTCGGTGTCATCTCTACCACCCAAAGTTATTCTTCTCCATCAGCCGATAAATCTATTCAGGCAACGGAAGCGGTCATGGTTTTCTGGGCACCATTTCTACTTGTTCATCTCGGTGGCCCAGACACCATTACTGCTTACTCCTTGGAGGACAATGAGCTCTGGTTAAGGCAGCTGTTGTTTGGGTTTCTCGTCCAGGTCGGACTCGTGTGTTACCTACTCGTGCTTTCTTGGATCCGCAGCAGCAGTAACAATGATTCTCAACCGCTCACCTTCATAGCGATAGCGGTGTTGGTATCAGGTCTTATAAAGTACGGAGAGAAAACTTGGGTTCTTCGGGCTTCAAGTAGGGAGCGTCTCAGGAAAACTTTGCTCCCACCTCCACGAGCAGGGCTGGATGAGGTTGAACCTGGGGCGCAACCCCGTAGGAGAATGAACGAGGAGCCTTCCGGGTCCTATCAAATTCCAACCGATGTCACTCCAGAGGCCAAACTTCTTTTTATAGCCGATAGGTTGTTCAAAATTTTCAAGCCTCTTTACGCAAACCTCATCCTTGATTTGCAAGACCGCTCTGATGGCCTCCTCCTGTTGCCGCATGAATCACCTCAAGATGCCTTCAAGGTGATTGAGATTGAGCTCGGATTTATGTACGATGTGTTTTTCACCAAGGCATCGGTAGCTCATTCTCTTACCGGATTGGTTCTACGCTACATCAGCCTCATGTCCTTTTCAGTTGCATTCCTGGCCTTCTGCATAATTGTCGATAAGCACAATTTATCAACCAAGGACATTATCATTACATACGTGTTAGTTGTCGGAGCAATTTGTGCAGAGATCTACGCCATTGTTATGTTAATATTCTCGGAATGGACCTTGCTCCGCTTGAAAAAGCAGCAGCAAGGATTTGGCAATTTACTTTATCGGTTCATCTCTGCTTGTCCTTGTGCTTCAATGAACCGCAAGAGGTGGTCGGGTTCCCTTGCACAATACAACCTCATTGGTTTCTGCATTGACGACAAGCCGGCTATGTGTGGGGGACTTCAGAGATTCTTTCGGATTTACGAGGCCTTGGAAATTGGCCGCTACAAGACTCGGGAAAAAGTGGTGATTGAGTTGAAAGAAAAGATTATTGCAAGTGTCAAAGACAGATCTGCTTCCATTTACGGTAGTCAGGGGTTTAACGATGCACTCTCCAGTAAAGGTGCTTATGCGCTTCGACAGAGAGGGCTGGAGAATTGGATGGGTTCGAGCGTGGATCACGCAAAAGAACTCAATCACAGTATTCTTCTCTGGCACATTGCCACAGATCTCTGTTTCTACTCTGATCCTAGCCCCAGTTCGAAAGCTACAATAAGCAAATCATTGTCAGATTACATGTTGTACATCCTTGTCCTGTGCCCTTTTATGCTGCCTAAAGGAATCGGGGAAATCAGGTATAGAGACACGTGTGCTGAAGCCGAGAGATTTATTAGCAACAGAAGCAATGCAAAATCGAGTCGAGCACAGGCCAGCCGGTCATTACTTGACGAGTTTACTCGGCTTCCAAAAGAAGAAAACGGAAATGAAAGCGCGTCTGTTCTGTTTGATGTGTGCGAGCTCGCCCAAAAATTGCTATCATTGCAAGAGCTGCGAACAGACAACGACAAATGGGATGTGATGACAGCGGTGTGGATAGAGATGTTATGTTACGCAGCAAGTAAATGTGATTGGAAGTTTCACATCCAGGAGCTAAGTCAAGGAGGGGAATTTCTCACTCATGTTTCCCTCCTCATGGTACATCTTGGTTTTAGTGACCAATTTCGTCTATCAGTAGGCAACTTTTTGGGAAACTCCATTCCTGTATGAAAAATCCGTACATGATCTCCACGAAGTCCATCAAAGGAAAAACGAAGATGTTAAGATATAGGAAAAGTTTTCCTAAATGGCCAAGGAAAGAGTAATCGATCAACGGTTCAGATTCACATTGTATCCTACTCCTCAAGAGGAAAATCCACTTAATTTGTTGTTCAATCATTTTGGCCCTTCCACACTAGTACTTCACCTTTGTTTTGTCATTTTAGTTTGAAGTGCATGATATAGTTGTTGGAAAATATGTTTGCTTTTGTGATAAAAATAAAAAATATGAATGCAATAAAATTGAAACGCAAAATCTGAAAATCAATGAAATGAAATGATGATCAAGGCGAGTGTAAACACTCTCTACTTAAGATTCACCCCCGCTACAGTGCTTACGGTTTGCATAAATGTCTATCTCCCAGCACTACTTGATCTTCACCGAACGGAAGTAGCACTCCAATCTATTCGGTAAGCGAGCCAAACTTGTGTCTGTACTCGCTCCAATGAAAAGACTCCCAATGAAAGTGTGGAAAAATTAACAACACCGTTTGAAATGAATGAAAGACGTCATATATATATAGGCAAACTGGTGACTCTACGAATAGTCACCAGGGTAAAGAGACATATATGTTCATGAAAAAATGTGTCTGTCCACAATGAACAGGTGCCAACGAAAAGACACGACTCTAAATCAATTTAATTTCCATTCACACATAAAATAAATATTATAATCAAAATATTTTTTTCAACAATCCCACACATGAATGAAATTGACTCGATAACAAACGCAAAAACAATGCAAACAACAGAGAGAGTACGTGCGGAAATTTCCTGCATGAGGTTAGGTAGCTTTTGGCTTTGAACCTCGCCTTGTGAATAACTATCGGACTTACTAGCTAACCAGTGAATGCGATGTCTTGAACTGTTCAGTTGTTTGTGTAAGCCAAGACAATAGTCAACACACAGAATCTTTTCGAACACAATTGGTTCTTACGGTTGTGCCCATTTTGGCCCTGGAACATGCAACTGGTTTCAAAGAGTGTTTTTTAAAGAAATCAGCCTTAAAATTCTTATAGAAGCGGCCCACTTTACACTCACATAGGTGATCTCCTATTAAGAGTATCCTGCAATATACCCCACTTGAATTTACCAAGATATAAGAATCATTAAAAGTTAAAACTTAACCTAAATCGCTACAGGCATCACTGTTTTATTATAGGAATGAGTTGGAGAGATATATCTCCTCAGTGATACTCCTAAGTCTCATATAACTCGGTTGTCCCGTTGAACCTAGATCTTGGGATCTGCAGTCAGTTAGGTTGGGTTGCCGTTATAGAGCATTTTAATTGGTAGGCTTTAAACCCATTCCCCTCGATGATCATTTGTTCTCTTGTAAAAACCATTTGGTTAATGGACCCATATTTCATTATTGACCTTCAATGGTGCTAATTTCAATTGAGAACAAAGTATTGTGTTTGCAATTATCACGTCAGCACTTACCATACTATCCCATGCCTAACTTTGAGTGTCAAACTTATGAATACCAATCAAAGAATAATCTGCATTTTTTTTTTGCACAAAATTAAATTACTCATATGAGTAATTTTCAAAAAGCTAAGTATGAGTTACTTGCAAAAATCGATTTATTTGCAAAAAAACACCACTTCCCCCACAATTATGTGATAATCTAGAATATCCACATAATCACCTATAGTTTGACATGATTGTTTTAAGTCCGGACAAGTATCAATATCACAATTATTAACTCATACTTCTATTTTACTTAAACACACTTGTGACCACCAAAAAATGTCACTACATTTATTTTGTTAACTCGTTCTTTAATGAAATAAATGTTTAACGGTGCATGTCTACAATATCGAGACTTGTTGTTCCTCGTGGTCCTCTATACCTTTTCAACTGTTGATGGCCATCATATCATAACTCTTGGCACTGAATTGGACCACAATGGAACATCCTCTAAGAAATGGCTAAGCCACTCTACTTACTAGTTTTTGTCTAATATGAGTTGATCAAACTCCATTGTAGACCATGCTATACACGTGAGGATTTCCAAATCGCTGTTGCACTCCAATTATAAAATTAAATCCACTCTTAGATTTTAAATCTTTAAATTGGACTTTATCATAATACTTTATTTTCCAAGTATAATTGAAAAGCTCCAAGTGCAACAAACCATTTAACTATGTGAAAATTATACATATTGCTTCCCCCACAATTCTGAAATTAATTCAGAATACATCAAAATAATTTCCGTAATTTATGACATGTCACAGATTATGTCAAAACTCTCTCTTTCTCTCTTGTGTAATTTCTTGACACATTTGTAAGAAACAACCCCCACATTCCATATATTTTTCTATGCTCATTGGAACTCTCGTAAACATAAAAATCGGTTCCACTTTATTCTAAAAAAAAAATATCTTGTGGGTGTAGTTGTTTGACAACTACAAAATATCTGAGAAGATTATAAAGAAATAAATATTCTAAATCTGAGTTTCATATTACATCAAACATAGCAAGCCCATTTGCTAAGTTTATTGAAACATAAATTTGAATGTTTTATGTTTCTATTCGATTTGGCCCAAGAGACTAGCTATAATCCGTGAATCTTCCCATTAAAATAGGGCCAAGAAACCAATCTTATGGAAACCTTGTGCTCATTCTCCTAATGCTTTGTTTCTTTCCCATTGAAAGAAATCCAGAGATCCTAATATCTTGAGGTTCAACATGGCGTTAAACGAAGCCAATTCAATCAATATCTTACCATACTTGGCTATCTCTAAAAGGTGGATTTATTTCTCTCGCTTTAAAAATCATAATTGGGCCAAGCCAATATACAAGAAAACCGAATCTTTGCGACCACAAAAATAAAAGAGAAAATCAAATATCACATGATTATAACAGTTTTTTTTGATCCACATGATTATAACAGTTTGTCTCGGGCAATATCTAATGGTCATAAATGATAGAACCAACAATCACATCTATTCGTTAAAATAGTTTAAACCCAACAACCGACAATCGTATCCAGTGTAGACCAAACCAGTGAGTTAGACCCAACGGTCACACTTCTTGGTTTAAACTTAAGGGGCACATCCTTTAATTCAAATCTAAGGGTCACATCTCTTGATGTAAAATAAAAGGTCACACCTCTCCATTATTTAAAATCCAAAAGTAACACCTCTTCGTTTGAAACCAAATTAAGGTCACACCTCTTGGTTTAAAACTTAACGATCACATCCTTTAGTATAAGCAAAATGGTCACATTTTTTTACTTATTTATTTATTTTTTTAAAGTGTGTATGTAGATATATCTTCAAAGTTTTCCACAAAATCCGATAACATTAAGGTATTTGGATTTCCCCATGTACCAACCAAATCACTTGAACTCGAAGGAAAAATGACTTTGGAGGTTACCAATTCACCAAGGCATGCATGGAAATAAGCCGCCCAACTTAAATTATGGTCAGCCACTTACAAAAAATACAACATGTTCCAAGAACGTTGTCTTCTAGGCTTCCATGGCCGACACCGTAAACTAACGGGACCCCAATTACTCCCAATAATATGAAGATTACATATATTTGTCACCATCAAAAACTACCAGTCTATTCAAAGGAAACCCAATTGAATTCCAATCAAAACTTGAACAACCAAACATTTACATGGAAATAATATTGGGAATGTTAAATGAATCAACAGACAACACCATTTTGATCATTTGGACCCACTCCAAAGCATTATAAAGGAGTACCAAACTTTGGAGAATTCGATATTCAATTTGAGTCAATGTTGCCATGGAAAACAAAAACTATTCCACAGACCCATTAATATTCAAAACCAAAACTGCCATAGCAATGGAAAAATATATCTCATGCGTACAAAATAACACAAGGCGAAGAGTAACAGGTTCATTAGATTTAGATGCATGTTATACATGTCTTGTCAACCACAATTGCCTTGAAACATCGATTTACTATTCTGATCAATTTCTAATATTATATCTACGCATCAATTATCCCTACAATTATGCGTGTTCTCTAATTGCTTAAAATGCAGAATATGCAGAACAATAAATCGATCTACAAGAGAAATCCATTCGGTGGTTTCGGAACAGTTTGTACCCACGTAATCAAATCCCAAATCCCGATATATATCTGAATTGAACGATCAGAATGATTAATCATGCCATAGACATAATCACAAAAAGTAACATCCGAATCTGTCTTAAGATTGTTGGAAAATATGTTTACTTTTGTGATAAAAACTGAATATATGAATGCAATAAAATTGAAATGCAAGACTTGAAATGAAATTATGATTGTAGAGGAGGTCAGCGCGAGACCCCCCATTGACGAGAGTCAATGTTGACCCTGTTGGTCTCGAAAAAAACCATTGCGGAAAAATACGGTTTCAAAAATTATTTCGGATCTACTTCTTACATACGCGTAAAGTTTCATGAAAAAGGATTAGGGTTCTACCTTTGTAGTTCAAAGAACTGGAGCCTCCTACACACCAAAGATCTTCAACCCTCTGACCCAAGAGAACAATAGCCAAAGGGTTTGTGGGAACCCTAGATTTTTTCCTCCCTCTTTTCTTTCCCAACTTTTAAACAAAAGTTGCCTACACTTTTGTTGTGTTGTTTTTTTCATTTCCAAGAGAGAAAGAGACGAATATATAGAGGAGGAAAACTTGGCCAATAATTCAACTTAAAAATAAATTGAATATTATCTCTAATATTAGGGCTAGGGTTGGGACCAATGGGCTTCTTGAGCACTAGCTAAAATTGGGCTTACGCTCCCTCATCTCTATGAGTGGTGGCCCAATTAAACCACAATTAATTCCACTATATAATTATGGTTGGACCCAAGGTCTCAAGAATTAATATATTATAACCCGTTAAATGCTAATACCATAATATCGAACCCCTTCACTATGCAATGTCCATAAGCAGCAATTGGTCATAATAAATTACTGTCAAACCAAAACATACTTATATTTTAATTCTGTTGAATACTAGTTCACTCACTTTTAGTCTAGAAAAACATTCTAATGAACTTTTCATTAAAATGACTAGTACTAGATTCCAAAGACTAATCCAGTGAACTAACTCAAGGGGACATTATACTCTATAATAAAATAGAGAGTGAATTCCATCTTGAAAATAATGTTCTCACAGTCTTAACATAAATCACCCAACTCACTGAGGTGTTGATCAAGTAACACTACAAGAGAAAACACATTTGGCGACCAAAAAATTTGTCGTCAAAGGGTTGTTTTTAGTCGCCCTAATACTTTGGCGACCAATATTTTAGTCGCCCAGTTTTGTCGCCGAAACGTCGTCTGGGAAAGTATACGCCGACTAAAAATTTGGTTGGTCGCCAAAGGGGTGCCATACGGCGACCAAAATATTTTGTCGCCAAAGGGGAGCCATACGGCGACCAAACAATTTTGTCGCCAAAGAGGACGGCGACGAAACAATTTTGTCGCCAAAGGGGACGGCGACCAAACAATTTTGTCGCCAACGGGGACGGCGACCAAACAATTTTGTCGCCAAAGGGGACGGCGATTTAAAACAATTTTGTCGCCTAACGGACGGCGGCGAAAAACAATTTTGTCGCCAGCGGGGGCGGCGACCAAACAATTTTTATGCCGAAGGTTCATACGAAAAAAAAAATTCGCCCATGCGCGCGCCAAGAATTGAACCCCGACCTCCCACTTCTTAACCCAACACCTAACCATCAAGCGCTACCTATGCATTTCTGTTCCATTTATTAGAAACAATTTATATGTATTATCTTTTTGTATATTCCTTTTTACATTAACAAATGTATAACATTATTTATCATAAATTATATATTGCACTATATTTTATTATATATATTATTATAATATATTTTATTATATATATTTTTGGCACTAACCTTTGGACTACCTTTGCATTCAACGTACCACATGTGCCTCTGCCAAGAATTGAACACCCAACACCTAACCACTGGACTACCTTTGCACTTATGTTCCATTTGTTAGAAACAATTTATATGTATTATCTTTTCGTATATTCCTTTTTACATTGACAAATGTATAACATTATTTATCATAAATTATGTATTGCACTATATTTTATTATATATATTATCTTTTCACGTTGTATAGTTTTTGGTACTAAACATTCCACTGCACCAAAGGCTTATTTATGTTTGGTTGCCAAAGCTATCGCGATAGGCTTACAAAAAAAAAATTTGGTCGCCAAAGGGGAGCCCATACGGCGCACCAAAAAAAGAAGTTGGTCGCCAAAGCCATCGATAGGCTTACAAAAAATTTGGTCGCCAAAGTGGTGCCCATACAATTCACCAAAAAAGAAGTTGGTCGCCAAAGCCATCGCATAGGCGACAAAAAAATTTGGTCGCCAAAGGGGTGCCCATACGGCGACCAAAAAAAGAAGTTGGTCGCCAAAGCCATCGCATAGGCGACAAAAAAATTTGGTCGCCAAAGGGGTGCCATACGGCGACCAAAAAAGAAGTTGGTCGCCAAAGCCATCGCATAGGCGACAAAAAAAATCTGGTCGCCAAAGGGGAGCCTTACGGCGACCAAAAAAATTTGGTCGCCAAAGGGGTGCCATACGGCGACCAAAAAAATTTGGTCGCCAAATTTGGTCACCAAATGTGTTTTTTCTTGTAGTGTAAGACCTCACTCATTGGTGAATCAAAGTGACATACGATAGAAACTTGAGTTCATTAACTTTCTCAGGATTAAGGGCGAATTACAATTAGCAAATAAAATTCACCTAATATTGACAGTCGTTAAAATAGTGTGACTCTTATAGTGGTCCTTCAATGTATATCAAATACACCAACATATTAACTTGAAGTCTTTCACTTCAATGATTGAGATGAATCATTCTATCTTATAGAAGTTAATTATGTTGCAGTTGACCTAATAGATAGTCCTTTCTATTAGCAACTATGAATAATTTAAATTACAAGCAATTATGATTTATATCTCGTGTATGGAAATCACATTTACATACATAAATCATATTCAATATAATATAGGACTTTTATATTCATCTCATGAACCAATTATTCATCTCATGAACCAATTATTCATCTCATGAATTATATCCAAACGTATGAAATAAAATATTTTATAACAATAAAGTGAAGCTCTAATTAATAACCAAAAATAACAAATTAATTGGTTCTGAGGGCATTAATCCCAACAGACCCACCAATGGGATCATGACGAGTGTCACCCAGGTGGCGTGATGTCCGCGTGACACATGTCACCCTCTGCGCAAACCTCCGTGTAACGGGTGCACTGGCGCGGACACAAGTTTCAGCGCATAGGGGGGCCATTGAAGCGGGACCCTCTCACATGAGACGCCCTAGCGGTGCGCACCCCAAGCCTAGTACGGGCAGTGCTTGAGCAACCATGAGCCATCTGAACAGGAGAAAAGCTCATGGTCCTAAATGATTGGCGCTGCTCAGAACATGAGCGAGAATGCAAGAAGCTAGTCCTATTTAGCCCAGGTAATTATACATGTTACGGTCTGGAAGGCGGGACCCCGGGGCCACCTAAGGCTTGGCTCCGGTATAGGTGCGACCAAATAGGTCACGACTTTGACCTTACGGGAATAAGGGAGATTTAGTGGCTTGGTGGCTAAGAATAGGAGGATCACTACGCAGGGGAATGGCTCGTTACCACACGGGTCAGCTGCGATGTGATGACGTCACCTGTACAGACAGGTTGTACAGAAAGGACACGTGTTATCATATTATAGGATGACAGCCCGACACCTTATGATTGGTCCAATGTGCCTATAAATATGGGACATTCCCTTTCAGGCACAGAGGTTGGTGAAATCTTGGCAGAAACATATGTCATCCTAGAGAGAGAAAAGGGTAATCATTGAGTGAGAGAGGAACATTCTCTCTTGTGAGTCATCGCCCCATCTCCTAGGTCACAAAGGGTACCATGGATTAGACTGAGAGCAATCCACTGCCTTAGTTCTTTTTGTGCACATCTGCTCTGTTCTTCACCCTTTCGCTAGACCACCTTATTCTCTTCTTTTACTGTGCCTTTACTGTTGATTATTCACACCTCTCCCGCTCATCATATTAGGCTAAAGCAAGAACCATCACCTACATTAAGGCGACTTTGCCGGGGAGGTTGTTTAGTTGATGGTAAACACAATAAGTGGTCTACAAACTTCAGGCATGGCAGCACCAACAAATAACAACAATCTTGTCCTTGACAGTCCATTGTTGGTTGAAGATGCTACGTCTAGTCATGGGGGGAACGAAGTAGGAGGAAGCGAGGGAGCTCCAGCCATGGAGATAATCCAAGCCATGCAGGTTGGAATCACCCAAATGCAAACCACTCAAATGCAATTGCTTGCAGCTATAGCTGGCCTCACGGAGGTCAGCATAGTTGCTTTACCTAGGGCCCAACTAGTAACGGTGGCCCAGCAGATCCATGTTGGGGGGAGTCCAGCCACTTGTGCTTCCATAGGCTAAAAAGGCTCATGAGACTCAGGGGTGGCACCTCTAACTGGTGGCCCTGGCACTCAAGCCCTTATACAACCGCTGATTCCTGTTCACCCTGCTTTACCCGAAAACCTTGGCCACAAACCACAGGAACTAGTTCTGTACACCAAAGGGCTGCACTGGGAGAGAACGTCGGGCCACAAGCAGTGACCCTGGCAGAGGTACAGGCTCTCTTGCAAAGAGAGAAAACCAAAACAACTTTCCCCTCCCTCTCTAGCCTAGACATTCAACCACCATGCCCCATTGCTATCCTCCAGATGCCATATCCAAAGGGGTACACCCCACTGAAGTTCACTAAGTTTGATGGTAAAGAGGGCAACGCACAGGAACATGTAGTGTGGTTAATTGAAACCCTAGGGGCCTTATCTAGAGACACAAATCTAAGGTTAAGAGAGTTTTCCAAATCCCTAACCAATAGGGCATACACCTAGTACATCAACCTCACTCCATATTCAGTTTTGTCATGGGAAGACATGGTCAGCCGTTTTTATGCCAAATGCTTCCAAACACGTGAGAAAATAACCAGTCTATCCCTCATTAAAGAGACGCAAGGCCCTAGTGAAGATATCATTGATTACATCAAGCAGTTTCAGGACCGCGCGGTCGATTGCCTCGAGCCAGTAGAAAAAGAGTACTTGGTGGAAATTAGCACATCTGGACTCCTACGCAAATATCAACCATTTTTGGTTAATGTCAAGATTCAGACATTCGCGGCCTTGTTGGAGGCAGCATACAAGTTGTGCCATACTATACAACCACCCGCGCTGGACGGTTGGAAGTCTAGAAAATCACACTCCGTCGTCGCAGCTACAACTTCTGCTCCATCCTCACCCAAGCCACAGGGGGGAAGAGGCAGCGGCGGAAATGGCAGCGGACGTGGTGGATGGGGAGGACACAGTAACGGGCGCGACAATTGGAAGAAACAAAAGGTGTACAAAGAAAATACAAGGGCTCTAGACTACCCCTACAACATCGAGGAGGTAAAGGCATTGGTAAAAGTGTGGATAGCAGACGACGGCCTCACACTACCAAATATCGAGGTTGCACCCTCGTGCGCAGACAGAGAAAGCCCAAATTATTGCATGTTCCACAGACACACCAAGCATCTCACTAGCAATTGTTGGACTTTAAAACGGATCTTCAAGAGGAAGTTGGATAACAACGAGTTGAGGATCACCATTAAAGCTCAAGAGTGCGCACGCATCCCTACCCCGAGCATGGAACAGCCAATACGGCTGAGTGTTTCGAATTTGTACGCGAATGTGAGGAGGATAATTATGGTTGTGATTGTGATTATGATTATGATTATGATCATGACCATGATTACGACTATGCGGAAGTATATATGATGTCTTTCTACGATGAGCTTGATGATATTGCAAGGTATGACGCTCCAAAGGTGGGCACTCTCAATCCAAAGGGTGGAGTCAAAATTCTACAAACCAACATGAAGTTTAGACAATTCTATGATGGTTTGGGATTCACGCCTAATGTGAGATACCTAATGACAAAGGCTATTCTAGCCATCGCGCAAGAAAGCCAAGAGGCGTGTGCCGCACAAGCTGGATCCTTTCCTAGGACAATCAACGACAAGACAAATGTGATCTCATTCTTAGACTCCGATAGAAGGATTTTGCACCCACACAACAGGCCCCTATACGTCACAGCGTGAGTCAATGGTGTGGAGCTGAAGCGAGCCTTCATGGATGGAGGAGCATCCATCAACATCATGCCAATGTCTACCTTGTAGAAAGTGGGAATTCCAGAGGTCCGTATCGTGAAATCACTGATAGAAATCACTGGGTTCCAAGGGGATAAGAAGGAATCGTTGGGTTATGTTGTCGTCGATCTAGTAGTCGGGCCCATCTACACTGCTACAAAATTTCACATCATTGATGCGCAGATAAACTACCACATAATATTAGGCCGCAGTTGGATGCATCGCTTCGCGGTAATCCCATCTAGCTACTGGAGAGGGTAAAATCTGGTTACCCTACTATTAAGCATGGCACGTGTCTAATATGACCGCCACGAGAGGGTGATTAGCTCGGTACCACATAGGGAGCTCGTTAGTCCCTGTACCGAGCTTGGTTGACCATGAATAAGGTCAGGAATCAAATTAAATTGAATGCATCAGAATGCACTAGCTCGGCGTAAGGCATAAGGGGATGCCCCTGATGCGGCCGAGCTGTGGGAGCTACGGATAGAGCTTGACTAGCATTCTGGAATATATAGACTTAGCTCGGCGTAAGTAAGCTAAGTTATGTACGGGTCATGCCGAGCTACGTGGAAGCACGGCACCGCCACGAGAAGGGCGGTGAGACATTCCAGAATATTCTATAAGCGGTACCTTACGAGATGAGGAGCAATCCCGTGAAATAGGGGATTAATATGAACATTCCTAGTGTGGATGGGAGTAGACCCCATATAGGAATGAGTCCTATATGGAAGGAAACACTACTGCTAGACGAGATCTAGCAATATATGGAAGCTATCCCTTGATAGGAAAGTCCTATTGAGAGAAGGGCTCCTAAAGAAAGTAGGAAACGGTGGCACGAGATGCCTAATGTGAAGAACATCTATACCTATAAATAGAAGGCAATAACCATGACCAAAGGTACGCTGTGAATTACTTTCATACGCATTGTGTTTTAGGCTTTCAAGTACGTGATACTAACTTAGGCATCGGAGGACCTTTGCCAACAAGAAGCAAAGGTGCTCTAACCCTTTTTCTGTCTTGCAAATTCAGGGTTGATTCAAGGAAGCACGTGATCCAGAGTTACACAGATTTATCCCCGTACAATTGGCGCCGTCTGTGGGAAAACAGGCAGAAAAGCTTGATCCCTTCCAGCAAAGATCAATTATGGTACATTCGGAGCCCCTTCTTTGCACTCCACAACGAAAGGATGTAGAAGACAATGGTACCACGCTTGTGTATACTACGAGAAAGAGCATAAAGGTGGACAAAACTCCCTTGGTCCTCGGAGCACCCCTGAAAAAACCAACAACCAGGAGGTTTAACGTAGGGGAGATCCCAGAGATCCCAAAATTTAAGGACACGCGTTTAGAACTCCGCGATTCCCCAAGGAGAAGACGCTCAAAAATGCCACCAAGGAGTGGAGAGGCCCCTACCCGACGTGAACGGGGAAGGAGCCCTCCAAGGAGAGATGGTCACGGGCACGCAAGGAATCGCGAAAGGGAAGATAGCCTCGACAGAAAGGAGCAAGAGGCAGAAGAGCTGGCCCGTGAAGTCACTCGACGAGAACGAGAGATTCAGGACCTGAAAAAACAACTTCAGGAAAAAGAAAAAGACCTACGGTCACGGACGAGATTCGTGCACCACGAGCAAGAAAGGAAAAGTCGTCATCACGATAACACCCCCACTGCTCGAGCAGCCTCTCCACAAAAAAGAAGAGACAGGAGTGTTTCCGTTGAGAAGAGAGAAAGAAGGAGGCATGCTAGGGACAGATATGAGAGATATGGATCCAACGATCACATTCCCCAGCAGCTGACAAGAAGAGGGGACGCTAACCAAGCTGATCAAGGCCATAAAATCGCACGAGAAGCAGCTAAAGAGGCCCTAGGTCAGATCTCCAAGTCGCCTTTGGCCCACTGGATATGCCAGCGGGAGAAAACGCCGGCGGTGAAACACTCAAAGATTCATCCCTTACTTAAAACCAAAGACGGATCTTGTGGCCCACATCCAAAGACTACCAAAGAAGGGCTATGTTTATGCATGAGCAGGATGATGCGCTGTTATGCAAAATGTTCCCATCCAGTCTGGGGAAAGTGGCACTTAGTTGGTACCATAAGCTCCTAGAAGGATCCATCCTATGTTGGGCACAACTCGCAGAGGAGTTCACTGCTCGGTTTCTCACAAGCCAAGTAGCTCCAAAAACCTTTGATACGTTAACCTCTATGAGACAGAGAGACGATGAGACTCTGCGTCAATACTCGAAGCGCTACTGGGAAACTTTCAACGAAATTGAAAATTGTAGTGAAGAGTATGCTCTGGCAATGTTCAAAACAAGCTTGCCCGTGCACAGTAAGCTACGAGAATCGCTTACCATGCATCCAGCCAAGACTGTGGCCAAGTTGATGGAAAGAATTCAAGAGCACGCACGGGTAGAAGACGACATCCTGCAGGCTGGGGGAAAGATTGTGGCTGGACAACCTCAGTTCCCAGAAAAGAAGGCGATGGAGTCAAAGGTATACAAGAGGGACTTCACCACAGGACGGAAGGATTACGCTCAGCAAAAGAAAGATAAAGCCGAGCCAGACCCCAAGTCATACTTCAATATCATGGCTACTTTCAATATCCCAATATACAAGATGCTGTACAGGATCAAGAATGAACAGTGGTTCAGGAGGCCTCCAAAGATGACTGGGAACCCAGAGAAAAGGAGGGCCACTAATCAGCATTGCAGCTACCACAGGGATTGGGGGCATATGACTGAGGATTGTGTGGAGTACAAGAAGTTCCTATATGAGAAGGTGGCGGAGGGCCATCTAAAGGAATTCTTGGCAAACAGCAAGAATGATGCCGAGCTGGTAGAAGAGATAGACTACGAGAAAGTTCCAAAAGGGACGATCCATATGATACATGGATTGGTTGCTCCATACACGAACAACGAAATAAGGCACATCCAAAGGGTCAATAGGCAGGCAGAGCATGTCATGAAGCTCGGCATGAAGAGGCCGAGGGCAGAAGAGGTCTTGGAGACCCTGATCACCTTTACCGACGACGACCTGGAGGGGGTAACGGTACCCCATAATGACGCACTGGTTATCACCCTTCAAATAGGGGAATATGACGTGGAAAAAATCCTAGTGGACCAGGGGACCAGCACCGAAATCATGTACTACAACACCTTCAAGAAGATGGAACTTCCAACAAGCTCACTACAAAAGTGTCTTGTCCCCCTGGTCGGCTTCAGCGCACAGATGGTATGGCCAGTGGGGAAGGTCACACTTCCTGTTCGGGCAGGGTCAGTAGTATTGAAGACGGATTTCCTTGTGGTTGACATCCCTCCTTCCTATAACGTGATTATAGGGAGGACGTGGATGCACAAGATGAAGGCGGTCTCATCAACCTACCACCAGAAGGTCAAGTACCCCAAGGCAGATGGAATAGAATGCATCAAGGGTAACCAGAAGGTGTCTGATCAATGCTTCACCATGGTCCTGAGAAAATCCCCAAAGGCCGAGTTGGTGCAGACAGTTGAAGTTCTAGACCAACCAACTTTAGAGGACGTCGGAGGAGATCCCACCAAGAAGATGGTGGAAGGATTAAAGAAAATAAAAATTCAAGAGGATGACGCAGAGAGATATTTCCTGATCGATGAGACCCTCTCCGAACTGGAGGAACGAGATCTGGTCGCTTTTCTTAAAAGCCACATTGACGTGTTCGCTTGGACCCCCCAGGAGATGCCTGGGATAGATTCCGAAGTCATCTGCCACCACTTGAACGTGGACCCTCAACACAAGCCAGTTGTGCAGAAGGTAAGGAGGTCGGTACCACAACACGCAGACGCTGTAATCGAGGAGGTAGAACGGCTACTAGAAGCGGACGCCATACGAGAGGTAAGCTATCCAGATTGGTTGGCTAACACAGTCGTAGTCAAAAAGAAGAATGGAAAGTGGAGGGTCTGTGTGGATTTCACCAACCTCAACAAAGCATGCCCAAAGGACAGCTTTCCACTCCCCAGGATCGATCAGCTAGTAGACGCCACATCAGGCTATGAAAGGATGAGTTTCCTTGACGCATACCAAGGATACCATCAAATACCCATGCATGAGCAAGACCAGGAGAAAACATCCTTCATCTCACCAAGAGGACTCTACTGTTACAAAGTTATGCCATTTGGGCTACGGAATGCTGGAGCAACCTATCAAAGGCTGGTTACTAAGATGTTCAAAGATCAGCTCGGCAAGACTATGGAAGTCTATATCGACGACATGATAGTTAAGAGCAAGTTGAAGAATGATCACCTCGCTGACTTAAAGGTAACTTTCAACATTCTGAGAAAATACAAGCTAAAGTTAAACGCCTCAAAATGCGCCTTTGGAGTCAGCTCGGGGAAGTTTCTTGGGCACTTAGTGACTAAGAGGGGAATTGAAGCCAACCCAGACCAAATTACGGCTCTGCAAAGCCTTCAAAGCCCAAAGACCACGAAGGAGGTCCAAAGACTAACTGGAATGGCAGAAACTCTTAATCGTTTCATCAGCAAATCCTCAGGCCGCTGCAGACCTTTCTTTCAACTTCTGAAGAAGAGAGAAGGCTATGAGTGGGGAGCCGAGCAAGAACGAGCTTTCCAGGAGTTAAAAAGCTACCTATCATCGCCACCATTACTCTCTACTCCAGAAGTTGGGGAGTGGTTGATACTATACTTTGCAGTATCCGACCATGCGGTCAGCTCGGTCCTCCTACGAATAAAAGGGACAAAACAGGCTCCAGTTTATTTCGTGAGCAAAACATTGTTGGATGCTGAGACACGCTATCTACCACTAGAGAAGTTGCTATACGCCCTTGTTGTGGCATCAAGAAAGTTGCCCCATTACTTCCTACAACATCCCATCACCATATTCACTGAATATCCACTAAGGGCCTTGCTCAGAAAGGCAGACTTCTCTGGAAGAATCTCCAAGTAGTCAATAGAACTAAGTCAGTTTGACCTTGATTATCAGCCTAGAACAGCAATCAAAGGGCAGATTTTAGCGGATTTCGTTGCTGAGTTTTCTCCTACAGTGGCACCGCCACCACCTATGCTCCACGAGAAGGAGCAAGATGGTAATCCCGAGCGGACAACGGAGGCGACCGATCTGGAACCAGATGAATGGAGGCTTTATGTTGACGGGTCAGCCTGCAACAAAGGATCTGGAGCAGGAGTTGTGCTTTTCTCTCCAGAAGGATTGGTCCTGGAGCAGGCATTACGGCTAGGGTTTAGTGCTACCAACAATGTGGCAGAGTATGAAGCCCTGATAGCTGGATTGAAGAGTGCCCTAGAACTCAAAGTATACAAATTAAGAATATTTTGTGACTCACAGTTAGTTGTTAACCAGCTTTCAGGGGAGTATGCCACGAAGAGCTAAAGGATGGCCGCATATTCAGAGGTAGCCAAAGATTTGCTTGAAAAATTTGACCTGGTCCACATTCAGCAGATCAGCTCGGGCCAGAATGCACACGCGGACTCATTGGCTTGCCTAGGATCAGCAGTCCAAACAGAATATCGCCGGACGGTGACGGTGGATTATTTGAGTGAACCAAGCATTGGCCGAGCGGTGGAAGTCCTGATGGAAACAGAGCTTGGGCCGAGCTGGATGGAGCCGATAGTGGCATACCTACGAGATGGGACCTTGCTAGAAGACAAGAGGGAGGCACACAAAATCAAGACCAAATCAGTACGCTTTTGGCTCTCTCCAGAAGGAAAGCTTTATAGAAAGTCTTTCCTTGGTCCATACCTATTATGTGTACACCCAGCTCTGGTCCAGAAATTGCTTCATGAAATTCATGCTGGAACTTGTGGGGGACACACTGGTGGGAGGTCCATAGCCCACCAAGCAATATCCCAGGGATATTGGTGGCCATACATGCAGGAGGATGCAAAGGCCTTTGTGAAGACTTGTGAAAGTGTCAAAAGTTTTCCCCTCTGATCCGAGCACCAGCCGAGGATTTGCTACCTTTAACCAGTCCGTGGCCATTCGCCCAGTGGGGATTGGACATCGTGGGTCCTCTCCCTATGGCAACAGGGAAATGAAAATTCCTACTTATTGGCACTGACTACTTCACAAAATGGATAGAGGGGGAAGCTCTTGCCAAAATCACAGAGGCAATGGTGGAAAGATTTGTATGGAACAAAATAATCACAAGGTTTGGAGTACCTTACTCCATTGTCTCAGATAATGGGTCCCAGTTTGGCAAGAAGTTCAAAGCCTTCTGTTCCCAATATGGCATCAGAAACTACTATTCAAGTCCTGCGTACCCGCAGAGTAACGGACAGGCAGAGGCCTCAAATAAAATGATCTTGAAGAGTCTCAAGAAAAGGTTGGAAAAGAAGAAAGGAAGATGGCCCGACGAGCTTCCAGCCGTGCTTTGGGCATACAGGACTACCCCACGGCGATCTACGGGAGAGACGCCGTACTCCCTTGCTTATGGGACAGAAGCCGTGATTCCTTTGGAAGTTGGTTTACCAACCATTCGCACTACTCTCGTGGAATCAGGAGGCAACGATGAAGCCCTCGCCGAACAGCTCGACCTTGCTGAGAAAAGGAGGGAGCGTGCACTCATCACCTTAGCAGCTTATCAGGAACAGCTACGAAGGAGCTACAACAAGAAGGTGCAGCCGAGGGAATTCAAAGTGGGGGATCTAGTCCTAAGGAAAGTCTTGGCCAACACCAAGGTAACCACTGATGGGAAGCTCAGACCAAACTGGGAAGGCCCATACAAGATCGTCGACATTGCTGGTATTGGGGCATACCGTTTGGCCGACCTGGATGGAAACCCAGTTCCACGGCCATGGAACGTCCAGAACCTTAGGAAATTCTTCTAGTAAATTTTTTATGTGATTATGAGTATAGTCACATTTTTATTTTTTCTTCTGGTTCAATGAATAAAGTTTTGCTTTCCTATTGCAATGTTGTTTAAATATGAACCCAAATAATCCCCAATTTGGATTCCTATTGGGGAGCAGAGAATATGAGTACGAAGAAACTTAAAATTTGCGAATTTGCAACAAATAGTGCAAGAAATTCCTAATTCCTAAGTACGAAGAAACTTAGATGTGCAACAAATATTGCAAGACATTCCTAAGTATGAAAACACTTAGATGTGCAACGAATATTGCAAGACATTCCTAAGTATGAAAACACTTAGATGTGCAACGAATATTGCAAGAAATTCCTAAGTACGAAGTAACTTAGATATGCAACGAATATTGCAGGAAATTCCTAAGTATGAAAAAACTTAGATATGTAGCGAATATTACCAGTGATCTCAAAACATGCATAACACTTAGATCGTAAAACACAAAGTGCGACAGTATTCCAACAGAAAGCTAAAATATTCAGAAGGCCACATCCGGCCGAGCTTGGACCACGCAGGGTCAAAGATAAAGATTCAGGTAATAGAAAGACAAAAAGCGTCAAGTGTCTTTACCATGCTGGCCAGCATCAGTGGCAGGATTAGCAGCGGGGCTGTCATCTTGAAGACCGCCAGCAACGTCACCTCCCACAATGGTAAGATTAGTGATAGTTTCTTCCGCCGATCCTGCTCGCCAGAGATTGTGTTGGGCCTCGTGGATCGGCCGAGCTCCAAAGATCGTGAAGTTAGCGTGGGCAGTGGCCACCTCACTAGGAAGCTCCATCTCAGTCCAGTGTGGGGAAGACGGATCCACGCCGAGCTTGGTAAGGCACCTACGCCAGGCTGCGCCCCAAACAGCATCTTGAACAGCTAGCATCTGTGCTTTGTAGTTGTCCATAATCACGTCAATAGCACGATCATACTCAGCTTCAGCTTTGGCCTCTGCGTCAGCAAGTTGCTGCCGAAGTTCGCGCTCGACGTCTTCAGCCCTCGCCCTTAGCTCGGCATTAACCCCCCACAGTCCCTCGGCCTCTTCCCGAACAACTTTCAGCAGCTGAGCATGTTGGGCACTCTCTCTCTCTGCTTTTTCCACCCTTTTTTGTTCCTTTTTCAATTCCCTCTCAGCCTCCTTAGCTCTCTCCAGACCAACTGACGCCTTTTGCATGATCTGGCAAGTGAGAAACGACCAATAAATGGGTGAATAAGAATGCAAGGAAAAAATAAGATGAAACCCTTTTTTTACCTTAGCGCTGGATTGAAATATGGATTTCATGAGGCTGTCATAGGAGTTCCCCTTTTCTCTGTCCATGTCCAGGGGGTGTTTACATATAAAATTAACCAATCCAATAATTAATTGACACGTAATCAAAAGTGCCAAACGTTGGCAATTACTCGTCAATAAAGACACACTGGATTAATAAGATAAAATGCACCAAATACGATGTCGTATTTAGAAAGGTAGTTATTGGCACTTACAAGCCATTACTATAATAAAGATTGGCCCCGAAGCCATAGTTTCAACTGCTAAACGTACATGCTCCACGTGTAAACTTGAGAAACCAGGCGATTGGCAGTTAGAACACGTGGAATTCTTCTAGGAAGCAATTATTTCCCTTAATCGCATTATCATTTGAGTGGTTAAGTCGACGTGCAGATTTAAAGCTTCTGGGAGAAGGGAGAATTCAAATTCAGACGTGGAGGAAGGATAACTGCCAACCATCAGAGTGGAAGTTGGAGTTCGAAGCAAGCTAGGTTCAAATTCATGGAGCGGGAAGTTCAAACCACAAGCTGCGTCTATAAATAGGAGAAATTGAAGAGTACAAACCCCCGGACAAATCTTCAACAAACAGCTATCAAAAACTGATGCTTGGTTTGTTCATTGGCAAAGTAGTTTAGGATTTCGAACTCAGTTCGAAGTAGTTTAGGATCTCGAACACAGTTCGAAGTAGATTAGGAAGTAGATTAGGAATTAGACTAGGATTTATCTCGATTGTTCTTGTAACAATCACCCTTATCTCGATTGTTCTTGCAACAAATCACCATTCAAGTTACATTTACTCTGTATTTGAAGTTGGAGACAATTTCAAAGTAAGTTTATCTTTGATTTATTAATCGAAGTGTCTTGTTTCTTTATTGTTCTTTGATTTCCTAAGTTTATTGGTTTGCATTTCTTCACTTATTAAGAAAAATCCTCTTAATTGAGGTAATTGAACCAACAAAACACAATCGCCTGATTAGGTTTGGTTTTCCAAAGTTAATCTGAGGGAGGAGATTGAAACTCTCTCTGGCACGCTCGCACACAATTATTTTCCATTGCAAAGAAGTAAAAAGAACCAAACACATCTTTTTTGGCACGCCCGGTGGGACACCAGAAAGTGTTAAATGGCTCCAAAACTTAGGAAGCAAGTGGATGATTCTCAGGCTGGCCAAACGCCAGAAGATGAGAACAATGGTAATTCTAAAGAGAATGAACAAATCGAAGGCCTTCAAGTTGGACCAGAGATTTGTGCTGGTCAAGACTTAAGTATGGGAATTGGTCAGGCTTCTCGAATGAATACTAGGAAAAACAAAACTGTGCAAGGTGATGACCCAAAGAATCCAGAAATTGGAGGGAGTGTGTCATCCAACCACTTTATTGAAATGATTGCTACGTTTAAAGAATTGGCTCAGACCCAAAAGCTTATATTACAAAAATTGGAGGAGCAATCAGGGTTTAAAAGTGATCCTTTGCCTTCACTTGAGAAGGATAAAGGAGAGGATAGCACAAGCAAATTCAGGTCAAGACCTGGAAAAGAGCCTATAAATGTAGAAGACATACTAGAATCTTGGTATGAGCCTGCAAAAAATTATGATTATCAAATCCCTAAACCTAAGAAAGTGTTCAAGCAGAACACTAATGTCTCATTCGAACCTAACTATGATGGTGTACATGAGGAGAAAGGTTTCAGGAATTATGATTATGGGTTCAATGAGTATATGTATACTCCTAGAAATCATATTAATGAAAAGGATAGATTTAGTGCAAAAAGGCTTGATCCAGAGGTTGGAATTCCTAAGTATTCAGGGATACCAGAAATGGGAAGGATACATTCGAACTATCTTTACGAACCTTTTGTGAACCAGGAAGGAGGTTTCAAGCAACCTAGGCCTTTCGATGATCCTTATCAGAGGATTCCAGAAGACCACATGCCTAGAAATGTCACTTGAGAACCACCTGTTGGTTCAAGAGTACCTTTAGTGGAACATCCAACCCTTCGAGATGAAATATTGGGTCTTATGCAAGAAGTTTATGGACCTTTGAACCGGGGGGTACAAACTCAAATTTATAGAAAACCCTATCCAGAATGGATAGATAAACAGTTCGAAGTCCCTAGAGGGTTTAAAATCCCAGATTTTACTTTGTGCCATGGAGATGGAAAACAATCCACAACTGAGCACATTGCTAGATTCACTGCTCAATGTAAAGAATTAGGCAATAATGGGTTCATTAAGTTGAAATTGTTTTCTAATTCTTTAACAGGGACGGCCTTCGAATGGTATTCTAACTTGAAACCAGAGTCAGTCCCAAATTGGCAAAGGATGGAAGAATTATTGCATGCACAATTTTATCAAACTGAGCCTGAAGTTACTATGGCTGATTTAGCAAGATTAAAGCAAAGGCCTGATGAGAAGGCTGCTCAATTCATTGCTAGGTTTAAAAGGGCCAGAAATAAGTGTAAACTTCAATTGCCAGAGGTTGAGTTTGTAAGAATAGCACAAGATGGTTTAGGTAGAGAACTTAGGAAGAAGTTCGATTCTACTGAATTTAGAGATTTGGTTGATTTAACTTACAAAGCATCAAGATATGAGTCTTTGTTAGAAGAGGATGTTGATAGAAATAACTCTTCTTATTCAACCTATTATAAAGAACCCATTTATGAGATTGATGCCGCTGAAATTGTTGAGCATGAACCTTGTGTGTGTGACTGTCTAGTTCGAAAGGATTCTTCTATAGTACCAAGAACTAACAAGAAAGTAGTTAGTAAGGTTTATTCATTTGATATTTCAAAGGCAGATGAAATTTTCGATTACCTTTTGAAGAAAAAGTTTATCAAACTTCCTGAAAATGTTAAACTTCCAACTTTGGAAGAAACAAAAGTGAAAAGTTATTGCAAATGGCATGCTTCTTGGACTCATTCCACTAAAAATTGTAATGTTTTCCGTGATAGGATTCAGGAGCAGATCAAGAAAGGAAGGATCATGTTTCCACAAAAGGCTATGGGAATCGATACTGATCCATTTCCAAAAATTGAAGAAGTGACTGCCAACACTAATGTGCCAACATCTCTGGCTAAAACTGTCAAGGAAATGTGGCAGAACAAGCAGGTGCAAGTGGAAATGAACTCAGTGCAGTTTAGCAAAGGAAAGCCAAAAGTTGGCCAACCTCGAAATAGTGATGGGATGACCTACCGTAAAAATGTTTCACCAGGAAGTTCTTCTAGCAAGGGCTTTAAGCAATCCCATCATCCCATGCTCGAGGCATCCTTTTTGGAATGTTTGTGCATGGAATGCAGGGCCAACTATTTGATCTTCAAGGATTTGGATAGACAGGGGGTTGATTTCTTTCCAAAAAAGATAGAAAGAAAAGCCTTGGATCAAAACAATGAAAGAAAGCCTTGGATTAATCCAAATCAAGGAAGGAATGAGAGGCCCTGGTCTGTTTCAAAGAGAAATGTGCCTTCTAGTCGGTCCCACCGCCTTGGCGGGATTATCCTCCTTCGAAGAAGGTTAACACTGGGAAGGCCCCAATGGGCCAAAGAAATGAAGGAGAAGAGGAGCAATTTACTTTGGTGAAAGGGGTTCCTGATTGGTTTCTGAAAAGGGTTAAACCAGAACTCTTCCAAGAATGTAGAACCTTTGCTAAAATAGGGAGCAAAATGGTTAAACCTCCCAGTGCTCCTACTGGTCAATGGGTAGTTGTTAGAGATCCAAAGACCAAGGCACCTCAAATGATTCCTATGTTGACAAGAACACAGAAAAGGAAACTGCAAAGAAGGTATACTAGCTTCCAAATGGAAGAATATGCTTCCAAAGAGAAACCTAATGGGGGTGATAAGTTCAACCCAAGGTTTAATAGACTTCGAAGAGAAGATTCTGAGGAATCTCTTCAAAGGGGATTTTCTCAATCAGAAAGAGAAACTCTAGAAAACTTGGCTGCAAGAATGAACAGTGAAATTCCTCAAGATAATCCAACTTCTCCAAATTCCTTGGCAAGCTATCAATCTGGCTTGTTAGAAGCCATGATAGTGGAACAGGAAGAAGGAGGAGAGACAAATTCATCTCCTGTTAGATCATTCTCCCCTATGGAAACTTACTCAGAAAGTTCAGTTCTCGAAAAAGATGAATACACCGGGGAGTTGAGTCGAAATACCAATGCGGGGAAGAAAGTACCATTCAATTTGGGACTTTACCTGAAGTCCAGATTAATATGGTAACTCCTTCATTTATTAACTTTGGACCTTTTGGACCAGATTGTTCTCTAGTTCGAAGGGCATTACAACCATCAGTTGCTCCTATGGAGGTTATTGATGTATCAAGTGATGAGGAATACAATCTCACTTATGACAATGGTTGGAATGATAGTTGGGGAGCTTTGATTTCCAAGATTCAAAAGGAAGAGGAGGAGGAGGATTTCATGATTATGGTAAACACAACTGAAGAACCAGAAGTAACCTCCAAAGAGAAAGCAATCTTCATTCCAGAAACAGAAAATGACTCCAAGTATCCTTTGATTGTTGATCTGGATTGTGCTGATCTTTCTTATCCTTTCAAATCACCTTCGAATGATATGAGGCACCATTTAAAACCATTATACATATCTGCTTTGTTTGATGGCATTTTGTTAAACAGAATTTTGGTTGACAATGGTGCAGCAGTGAACATTTTACCTTCTAGGACTCTGAAGAAGTTGGGAAAAGAAAAGGTTCGACTGATCCCAACAAGCACATCCATTGCTGGGTTCACTGGTGAAAGTAAGAATCCCAAAGGAATTGTTTCTATATGCCTGAAAGTTGGCCAAGTAGAAACTGATACAACTTTCTTTGTGGTGGACACTTTTACAAGTAAGTATAATGCTTTACTTGGTAGGGATTGGATTCATGTCAATGGCTGCATTCCATCCTCAATGCACCAAGCCCTGATGATTGTGAAATATGAAAATGGGAAAGAAGTGGGGGTCGAAGAGGTGAAAGCAGACCCACACCCCTTTAGTACTTCAGCAAATTGTGCAGAGGCAGAGATGTATAAGCCTGAAATCATCCCTCTGAGTGAAATTGCACAAACTGCCACCCCTCCATCCAATGTATTGGAAATAGGAGAATTGGTAGAACTAAAATCCAAACTCAAACAAGCAGTTGATTATGAATCAGACAATCCACCAGATGAAGCTGCATGGATGTGAGTCCAAGACAGAGTTCGAAGAGGCCAACTCTTTGGCCTTAGTTAAGTTTATGGCTCTTGAAATAGAGCAGAGATTACAAGAAACAAATGATTGGGAGGAATTGTTGGCTGAGAAATCTGACTGGGGGTTGAAGCCAGTTGAGTTCAAAGAGGCCTTTATAGGTCATGTCGAATCTCAAGATCCTATGGAAGAAGTAGAATTGGGAGAAGGAATTGTTCCAAACACTGTGCAAATCAATAAGGGGCTTGATAAAGAATGCTTTGCTTGGAGTTATAAAGAACTAACAGGTTTGAGTAGAAACTTGGTTGAGCATAGATTACCTATCAAACCCAATTGCAAACCTTTCAAACAACTTCCAAGAAAAATGTCTCCTGAAACCATTTTGTTGGTTAAAAAGGATGTTCAAAATCTTTTAAATGCTGGTTTTATTAGAACAGCAAGATATGTAGAATGGCTATCAAATATTGTTCCTGTTGTCAAGAAAAATGGGAAAATTAGGGTGTAATCGATTTTAGAAACTTGAACACTTTGCAACCCCTAAAGATGAGTACCCAATGCACGTAGTAGACATGCTTGTGGATAGTTCCCAAGAGCCACAAAATCATGTCTATTATGGATGGACATTCAGTGGTACAATCAGATTTGCATAGCCGAGGAAGATGTTCATAAGACGGCATTTAGAGCCCCCGCAACCTTGGGACCTTTGAGTGGGTCAAGATGCCTTTTGGGCTTAAGAATGCTGGTGCTACTTATCAAAGAGCTATGAACACTATCTTTCATGAGATAATAGGGGGTTTTTTGGAATGCTACATAGATGACATAATTGTCAAGTCAGGATCTATTGATGATCATGTAGAACACCTAAAAATAGCTTTTTCAAAGATGAAGCATTATCAACTAAAGTTGAATCCTGCTAAATGTGCTTTTGGAGTAATGACAGGTAACTTTTTGGGATATCTAGTTCATAGCAAAGGTATTCAAGTTGATAAAAATAAAGCTAAAGCTATTATTGAAGCAAAACCTCCCTCAAACAAGAAAGAACTACAGAAATTTCTTGGTCAATTGAATTTTCTTCGAAGATTTATATCTAACACTGCAGGGAAAACTAAAGTCTTTTCTTCTTTATTGAAATTAAAGGATGGAGAGGACTTCGAATGGACAAAGGAGCATGATGATGCTTTCAAGGCCATCAAGGAGTACCTGATCAATCCACCAGTTCTTGTTCCACCCAGGAGGGGAGAGCCAGTTAAATTATATTTGGCAGCAAACCATGACTCAATAGGAGTTTTATTGGCTCAAGACAATGAGGAAGGGAAGGAGCAAGCTATCTATTATCTAAGTAGGTTTCTTAATGATTGTGAAATTAGATATTCTGCAGTAGAAAAGTTATGTTTAACTTTGTTCTTTGCTTCGAAGAAACTCAGGTACTATATGATGCCTAGAGTGACTTATGTAATTTCTCAGACTGATGTTATGAAGTATATGTTGTCTCAACCTGTACTTAGAGGCAGAATTGGGAAGTGGATTGTATCTTTAATTGAATTCAGTCTAGAATATATTCCTCAGAAATCAGTCAAAGGGCAAGCTCTGGCTAACTTTCTGGCTGATCACCCAAATGAAATTGAAACTCCTGAGATAGCAGATGTTAATGCAATAACAGTCAAACCATGGAAAATGTGGTTCGATGGTTCGAAAACGTCTCAAATGGCTGGAATAGGAGTTGTTTTGGAATCTCCTCAAGGTTCGAAAACCAAGTTTGGATTTCAAATAAATGAAGGGGAATGTACTAATAATCAAGCAAAATATGAAGCTCTAATTGCTGGTTTAGAACTCTTGCTTACTTTGAAAGTTGATATAGCAGAAGTGTTTGGAGATTCTCAGTTGATTATAAACCAAGTAAATGGGGAATTTGGGTGCCATAATGTTGGTTTAAAGGTGTACCATGAGCATGTGAAGTCGTTAATTCAGCCATTTCACATGATTTCTTTTACATATGTTCCAAGGTTCCTCAATGAAGAAGCTGATGCATTGGCTCAAAGAGCATCAGGATTCAAGTTTATTCCTGAGGACAGTAGAGAGTTTTGTCAATTAACTCTAAGAAAATCTT
Source organism: Vaccinium macrocarpon (assembly GCA_022606695.1). Taxonomy (NCBI): domain Eukaryota; kingdom Viridiplantae; phylum Streptophyta; class Magnoliopsida; order Ericales; family Ericaceae; genus Vaccinium; species Vaccinium macrocarpon. The sequence goes on along the minus strand of CM040170.1, from coordinate 15,091,238 downwards.
TGCCAATGCTTAAAGATAGAAACATGAACTTTGAAGTATATGAAATCACTTCTGCTCCTAGTTCGAACGACTGGAGACAGTCATTAATTGACTATTTAACAAAACCTGATGCCAAAACAGATAGAGCAACAAGGCTAAGATCTGTCAATTACATCATGTATAATGGGGAACTGTTTAAGAGAGGAGCAGATGGATTACTACTTAAGTGTTTAAACAAAGTTGATGCTTTTAGGATTATGGCAGAAGTTCATGAAGGTATCTGTGGAGCTCATCAAGCAGGAATCAAGATGAGATGGTTGATTCGAAGGTATGAATATTACTGGCCTACTATCCTAAAGGATTGCATTGACTATGCAAAAGGGTGCCAAGCTTGTCAGAAAACAGGGCCTCTTAAAAAATTACCAATTACTGAATTGCAGTATGTAATTAAACCCTGGCCATTTAGAGGGTAAATGGATATGATTGGTATGATTTACCCTCCATCTAGGAATGGGGACAAATTTATACTAGTTGCTACTGATTACTTTACTAAGTGGGTGGAGGCTCAAGCTTTTGAGAGTGTCTCTCAAGAACAAGTGATTGAGTTCATTAAGAATATCATCTATAGGTTTGGATCTCCAGAAACTATAACAGTAGATAATGGATCCATTTTCGAAGGTAGAGTAGTGAAGGCTTTTGCAGCCTCTGATGGAGTGTCCTTGATTAACTCTACACCCTATTATGCTCAATCAAATGGTCAGGATGAATCAACCAACAAGATTATCAAAAGAGGCATTCAAAGAATGGTTGATAGGAACCCAGAAGAATGGCCAAATTTATTGTTAAATGTGTTATGGGCATATCGAACCACTAAAAGAACCAGTACTGGAGCTACTCCTTTTGCTCTAACTTATGGGCATGATGCTGTGTTACCAATGGAGATTGTGGTGAAGTCACAAAGAGTTGCTTCTCAGAATGAATTGGATATTGGAGCATACCACCAAGCCATGCATATGGAGCTCGAAGGGATAGATGAAGAAAGAATTAAAGCTTTAAATCAGATCTTGGTACAAAAATTAAGAGTAGCCAGAAGTTACAATAAGAAAGTGGCTGTTCGAAGCTTTGACATAGGGGACCTAGTATGGAAAGTAGTGTTGCCTATCAAAGAAAGAAAACAAGGACTTGGGAAATGGGCTCCAAACTGGGAGGGACCTTTCCAGATTCATAGAGTCCTTAAAAGAGGGGCATATCATTTAAAGGATTTGAATGGTTATATCCATAGAAGAAAGATTAATGGGAGATATTTAAAGGCCTATGTAGATTAATGGGAGATATTTAAAGGCCTATGTCCCAACTATATGGGAGTCCTTTAACAGGAGATAAGAACTATAAAGTAGTTCATCTTTCATTGCTTGTGCTGGTCAAGGTAAGTATTAAGCACAAGCAGATTTGTATTGGTTGGAACTCATTAGTTCAAACAATGAAATTAACATTCCAAGCAAATGAACAATTATGAGATTAGAAAACAAAAGTATTTCATTGATTAATTCATGAGCTGTACAATTGTGTCTGTTAAGCTAACTAATACAGAAGCACCCTTGTTACACACAAACTCATATACGTCTCCTAGATCAATTGTTCTTTGCAGTTGGTTCTTAAGATCTCTTATAGTCCCAACTGTTGAAGAAGCCTTGTTCATGTAAGTTTGCATATGGGAAGTGGTTTGAGCAATCTCCCCTCTGACTGCAAACAAAGCTTCTTCAAGTCGAGCCCCTTCTTCCCTCAAGCTCGATGTAGCTTTAGCGAAAGATCTTGATCATAGGAGGCAATCACAGTTTGTGCTTCATCTTCTGCATTGGCTAAAGATGCCTTCCAACTCTATCTTTGAAGGTGTCTCTCTTGGATTTCACAGAGTTGAAGGGCTTTTACTTGGAATTCAGAAGCCTTGGTCAAAAGTTGTGCATGCAGCTCTTGAGAGGCAGGTTTCAAAACCCAAGCGGCTTGACAGCAAATGCTTAAATACATCTTCAAATCCCCTTCAGCAATGGTTTCAAAGTTTAATCTTGAGAATTGTTGAAGAATCTCCCTCAATTCCTGAATCTCTTCTGGTAAGAAAGTAGGCTTGACCAACTCAGATGCAGATGAGCCTTTTTCAACCTTGAGTTGGATGATAGGAGATTCTGGAGAAGGGATTGGAGCCTTGGGATTAGTGATTCTATTACAGAAATCACTTACTTTTTGCTTGAACTGCTCTAGTGGATGAGGATCACCAATAATGGTGCTAGCAGAAGCACCAGTTTCCTATCAAAGGAATGCATAAGCATAATTAGGCTTAAGTCTTCGAAGTAAGATATGATTAATGCAGGCATAAACATAATGAACACATAATGAACCAAATTACCTCAATTGGATGAGATGGTTCTGGTGGAATTTGTTCAGTAGGCATATTGGGTTCTGGAAGCTGATCAGGAACAGTTTGCCCAATTATGGCCTCAGCCTGCTCAGTAGTGACCTCTGCAATAGAGCTTGCCACTGTGGATATTTTGATAGATTCGCTTCGAATGCTTTCTGAAGCCAGAGCTCTAGCAACAATGTTGATGATAGGAGGAGACATATCCTGCACTAAAGCTTGTGCCATTTCAGCAGATGTTTTAACAACATCAAAAGCAGTTCTCCTTGTGATAACTGAAGTAGGCTTGGAAGCTTCAGTGACTTCAGTAGTAGAGGGACCAGCTGACTCTTGAGCTTCGATAGAAATGTCTTGAGCTGACTTTGAAAAAGCCTTCGAAGCTTTAACAGGATTTGTTGTGGGTGTTTTCTCTAAAAAGATATTACTCGAAGATAAGAACACATGAATTTGAGGATAGAAGAGGAATAATGAAGGTGATTTTATGAAATTTACCTTTTATAATCTGACTTATCTTGACATCTTCTCTCTCTTCTTCCTCTGGTTCCTCAGCCAAGACATATTTTCTTTTCTTTGAAACTTCATGAGTTTTGACAAGTTTTGCTCTTTTAGGAGTAACTTCTTGCTCTGAGATGTTTTTCCTTTTTCTACCTGTTCAAATAACAAAAGGAGGTAAAACACATAGCAAGAGGAGATTCGAAAGTCAGAATGGGTATTTGACAGATAAAGATCTACTTGGCTTCGAAATTGGAGGAACAGGAGCTGGAACAGATTCTTTCCTAGTCTTCTTTTTCAAGACAGATTCTGTGAATTGGATCATAAGGTAAGAAACAGGAAAGACTTCGAAGTCAGGATAGTCACACAAGTCATCAAAAGATTACCTGATGGAGAAGGAGAAATGTTAGCAGCACTTTGTTGTTGTGATCTAGTCACCATATATGGCACAGCCCTGAGGGGTTTGACATCCAAAGCAGCAGGAACTGAGGCAGAGGACTGTACTTCCGGTGTTTCTTCTTCTTCTTCTTGAGTTGATCGTGATGTGCTTACTGGGTCTACCCCAAAACCATCATCTGATATCGAATCAGAAAGAGTTACATCTTCAATGTCTATACCAATTTCTCTGGCAAAAGCTTTGACAGGAGCAGTCTTGAGATATAGCTCTATAGCATTGTGCCACCACCTAGAGAATTTTGGATGAGGGGGCTCATAAAATACTGAAAAACAATATGGCTGAAACTTCCTTCTTGATTCCATGAATTCAGCATTAAGACGTGCAATATGGTTTTTGTCAATCTTATTTCTTGCAGAAAGGGTAATGTTGAGTTCACCAGGGTAAGGGCAAGAGATGGCTTGTACCATTCCAAATTGCCTGGCAGATTGGGCAGGGCAGTAGATCTCAGCATGGGCTTGCCTACAACCACCCACATAGGCACCTATGATAATTTCCCTGGGTAGAAGAATACTTGCCCATGCTTCATGATAAGCAGAGCTACCGCGTTGTGTCATTAGCCTGTGTATCCACTTTGTCCCAACATCCCAGTTGTGAAAGGGCAAGAAATCATCTGCTTCTTTGTCTTCCTTCAGTTGATAAAAATATTGAAGATACCCTACTAGGGTAAGGGGAGTCGAAGTTAGTATGATGAACTTTTCCCCATGAACACTAACATGATACCTCTCTGCAACCTTATGGTCTGGAAAGTAAGCTAACAGCCATAATTGTAGGAACCAGAGGGGACCTCCTAAGTTTTGATAAAGCGGCTTGGCATGATTATCAGACCCTATTTTGTAAACATAGCCTAAGAAATAAGAAGCCAAATCAATGGTTTTCCCTTGTGAAAGAGCATAGGCCAGAGGTGCGAACTCAAGTACCATCTTCTTACCTCCATGACAGAAGACCATCTTGCATAAGGTATACCAGATATATGCAAACAACTCTTTGTTAGAAACCCATCCGAAAGTATTTCCTTTTCAAAGATCTAGAAATTTGCTATAAGAAGCATTTTTTCCAGCATATTCGATTTCACTCAGAAATGGAACTTCCGTGTGTGAGGCAATATCGAAGTAAGTGCCGTATGGAGGAAGTCCAATGAGGAAAGATACATCTAGAACTGTGGGAGCCATCATGCCATAGTTGAACCTAAAACAATTGTATGATGGGTCCTAAAAGGCTAAAGCAGCATGTATGAGTGAAGGGTTTTGCAAGATACCATTTCGAAGCAAAGATATCACATGTGACAACCCAGCAGTTTCTAACTCTCTACCTTTTGCTTTAACCATTCGGATGGACCATTCTTCCCATTCCTTATCATAGTTCGGCCAGCAGATGAAATTCTTCTTGGCCCAATTGGAGAAATCCAAGGGCCTATCTTTCACAAGGTCACTCCCTTCGAGAAAGGGATAACATGTTGTGAATGCCAAGGGGAGATCAAGAAATGCTAATCCAAGAATTTGGAGGTTGCTTGCAGCTGGATGCTCGACGTAAGTACGATTTTGTAGCTAACCGGAACCCGACCTAGATTTCAGAATTTCTTTGGTAACCAAACTCCTAAGCACGAAGGAGGGAGTACCTTTCGACAACTCACTTTCAGAAGCCATGAATGCAGAGGTGAGAGATAAAGAGAGGGAGAGCAAAGTGTTTGAAAGTTTGAACGCGTAATGAGAATGATTTCAAGCCCTAGATTTATACGTTACGAGGAAGCGGTGCAGCGTTTCGGGCCAAGTATCCGTTTTAAAATTATTGGGCCTATGATTCGTTTTGGCCCACGTTCAGTTTCAACTCTTGATTAATAAATATTTTCACATTAATAGATCATTTCATACTTCGAACCACTTTTTGGTTTATTTTCATGAAATGTATCTTATTCTAAAGAGTTCGAGTTGGTTTAAAGCATAATTAAGTGCTTCGAAAAGCATTTAGGAATGCATAACAAGCCATTGAAAGAACTAATATTTCATTGAAACCTAAGATATAAGAAAATTACATGCTACAAAATCCTATTGCACAAAGGAAACTAAGCATCTACTGGTGGTGAAGCAGCTGTTGGAGTAGGGATGATTTGGAAATAATGAGGAAAACTCCAAGTCACTAAGGCATGGAATCTTGCCCAAGTAAAACTGAAAAACTCTTTTTCCATCATCCTAGCTTTGTTTTCTTCATCAATTTTGAGCTTCTTCTCAATCAATGGCCTGATTTTCAAAACCAGAGTCTTGGCTTTGACTTCGAACTTGGCCAATTTGAGAGCATTTCTTTTCATGTGATTCTTAAACCGCCTTCGAAGCCTCTTAGAAACGTCGGTGGGCGTTTTGAAGGAACGCCTTTTCAGGTTTTCCACCTTTTTATGAAGTTTGGAGATCTGATCATGAAGCACTTCATAATCATGAAGGTCTTGATCAAACCCAAATGAAGCAATGTTATTCTTCATCCACATTCGAAGCAGAGGAAGCTGACTCAGAAAAGAATGAAGAAAAGGGCTAGCTTGAATATTATATTGGAGAGTTTCGCAAGCCCATAAAAAGTTCTTAAAAGGTATGTCCTCTTCAAGAATACCTACATCCAAAAAAGCAAAAGCAGCCAATAGCTCTTTGGCTTTGAGGGAATCAGAATGGGGATAAAGAGAATAAGAAAGGTTAGCATGATAAGGAGTAGGGTCGAACTTGATATTCTTTAGCTCTTCGAACCAATCCGTATTCCCAGGAAGGTCTCGAAGGGAAAGATTGGCAGGATCAATGAAGTCTCCTTCGAAATGAGGCTTTCGAACCTCATGCAAACCAAAGATATAAACCGAAAGTAATGGCCTTTCGCTTAAGCTCTCCATACCCAGCAAAGCCTGACCTTTCATCTTCATGGACTTTAAAGAAGCCAGGGGTTAAGCAAGTGGCTATGAGACTGTCAAGCAGCATTATGTTGGGATCTCGTCTGATGAAGGGAGACAAATATTTGCTCATAGCCAATGAGCGATAGTGGCTCCAACCTCTATAGCCAGCAGGATCATCCATTCTTACCACTACTATCTCAGATGGTAAACCCCATAGAAAGGGTTTATGAGCAGGGGGAGATGGAGGATTCCATGGGTCAATGGGCTCAGAAGTTTCAACTTGAGCCACTGTATAAGATCAATCTCTTCGAATCTCACCAACAATGGGCGTCATAATGTTGTTGGTGTCAGCAGAAATTGGGTCATTTAGAACCAAATTTTCGAAGGCATTTTGAGTGTTAGAAATATCAGCCATGGTTGAATTCAGACTAAGATCAGTTTGTAAAGAAAATTGGTAATGGATTTTTACCAGTGATTAAGTCTTTTTATAAGCAGAATTTTTAGTTTAAAACGATTCAAATTCTGACAAAATGGAGAACGTGGGTATTAACTGCCCACTATCCATGAATCTCTCATAAGAACGAAGAGATTTATTGATAATTGCATTGTGGGATGTGATTGAAACTGCCAATAACTTTTGCTTTGGAAGCTTATAGGAATTCGAAGCGGTAACAGACACATTAACAGTCATTCAAATCCTTTGAACAAGGATGTTAATGTGGGGGGTATGTTTACATATAAAATTAACCAATCCAATAATTAATTGACACGTAATCAAAAGTGCCAAACGTTGGCAATTACTCGTCAATAAAGACACACTGGATTAATAAGATAAAATGCACCAAATACGATGTCGTATTTAGAAAGGTAGTTATTGGCACTTACAAGCCATTACTATAATAAAGATTGGCCCCGAAGCCATAGTTTCAACTGCTAAACGTACATGCTCCACGTGTAAACTTGAGAAACCAGGCGATTGGCAGTTAGAACACGTGGAATTCTTCTAGGAAGCAATTATTTCCCTTAATCGCATTATCATTTGAGTGGTTAAGTCGACGTGCAGATTTAAAGCTTCTGGGAGAAGGGAGAATTCAAATTCAGACGTGGAGGAAGGATAACTGCCAACCATCAGAGTGGAAGTTGGAGTTCGAAGCAAGCTAGGTTCAAATTCATGGAGCGGGAAGTTCAAACCACAAGCTGCGTCTATAAATAGGAGAAATTGAAGAGTACAAACCCTCGGATAAATCTTCAACAAACAACTATCAAAAACTGATGCTTGGTTTGTTCATTGGCAAAGTAGTTTAGGATTTCGAACTCAGTTCGAAGTAGTTTAGGATCTCGAACACAGTTCGAAGTAGATTAGGAAGTAGATTAGGAATTAGACTAGGATTTATCTCGATTGTTCTTGTAACAATCACCCTTATCTCGATTGTTCTTGCAACAATCACCTGTTCGAAGTTCTGTTACTCTGTATTTGAAGTTGGAGACAATTTCAAAGTAAGTTTATCTTTGATTTATTAATCGAAGTGTCTTGTTTCTTTATTGTTCTTTGATTTCCTAAGTTTATTGGTTTGCATTTCTTCACTTATTAAGAAAAATCCTCTTAATTGAGGTAATTGAACCAACAAAACACAATCGCCTGATTAGGTTTGGTTTTCCAAAGTTAATCTGAGGGAGGAGATTGAAACTCTCTCTGGCACGCTCGCACACAATTATTTTCCATTGCAAAGAAGTAAAATGAACCAAACAGGGGGAGAAGAGCAGCTCGAGAAACGCCGTAAGCAACATCCATGGAGGCAATCTTGTCAATCACGTTTATTGAAGTACCATCAGGGCGAGCGAGCACTGGGGTCCAAGGTTGAACGAGAGGAGGAGAGCTGGAAAGGGGTTGGCTCGAGCTCGTGTCCCCCGTCCTTCTCCTTTGCAGGAGGGGTTGAGCATGCTGAGGACTCTCTAATGGCCTCTTGTCTCTCTGAGTATCTGGGCGAGGAGGGGACGGCGTTTGGGACGGAATTATGATGCAGGTTGCTGGTGGAGCACAGGAAGCTCCGCCGAGGTTCAGCTCATCTAGCAGGTTGATCGGCTGACGAGGCATCTCTCCACGATCTGGTGAAGGAGAATAACCTGGAGAGTCATCCGAATCGGCCAACAGGACGGATTGCTCGGCGAGGGAATGGATGATAGCACGATGGTCAGGGTCACCTCTTCCTTCCGTCTCTGTTTCAAGGCCTTCTTCTTCCTCTTCTTCAAAGATCCTTCCGGAAATGCTTGGCTCCTCGATAGCTCGATTAAGGATAGGGATGGCTGTCAGGATCTCGGGAACGTGGGCGAAAGTAACCTGCTGCTGAAGATCAGTTGGAGCTCGAGAGCGTTGGGATCCTCTCCTAGCTCGATCTCTTCTAGTTTGATTGGTCCTTTGCTCCCCAGAAGGGCGTGTAGCAACCAGGGGAGTGGCTGGTGGCCACGGATGTCTTGTTCTCCCCTCTCCTCTCTGTCTGATACCACCCCAATATGTGGGGGTATAGTCCAACAGCAAGTGAGCTGCACGACCGAGACCAACAGGGGTTGGTGGGAAGCCGTCAAAGTGTAGAGCCCGGGCAATATCTTCGCGATGAAGATTGCCGTGGATAAGGTTGTCCGCTGCAACAACAGAAAACAAACATAAAGAAAAGGCAGTCCGTTATAGTTTTTAAGGGAAAAGTAAAGAGTAAATACAGGTATAAAGGTACTAACGCAGTCTGCCAGGAGTTGTGGGGCATGCAAAGCCGATGGTCCTCCCCTCGGCATCTCTGGGCTCCCAGTTGCCAGTGACTACGAGGTAGTCATCTACCCCACCCTTGGAGGAATTTGGCAGGTCGGTGATAAGCTTCTGGTTGGGATTCCTGGCTTTGAAGTAGAAAGTATTATCGATTGAAGGAACTACGCTATAGAGGTAGTGTAAGTCCCACCAACCAAGATCAAGGCCGAGCAGCCTATTTAGGGCTACTGTGCCCATAACTACCCTAACGAAGTTGGGGCAAAGCTGGATAGGGTTTAATCGGCATCTACTGCAAACTTCCCTAAAGAAAGGGTGGAGGGGGAGCCTAAGGCCCCCCTCAACTATGAAAATCAGAGGGATGTGGATCTTGTTTTCATCTTGACCGTGTTCCTTCAAATCCCAACGGTTGTCTAGCCGGAATTGAACATCGGCGGGAATCTCGTACTTCCTATGAAACTCTAAAACTTTATCTGGTGTTTTTAGAAGGGCCCTATGTATACCCATTTTCACTAAGAAAATTAGGGTTTCGTAGTTGAAACCCAAAAAAACAGAAAGATAAACGAGCACAGAACAACCCACGAAGAAGACGAAACACAAGAATGGGAATGGAAATCTAGATGGTACACTTACGTGGAAGGGATAGATCTAATGGGACGGTCTCCGACGTGAACGGAGGGAAATTTTCCAAGTGACGGAACGGAGAAAAGGGGCTGCGGTTGCAGAGGGCTTGAGTGTCGTTAATGGCGGATGGAGTTTTTTCTCTTCTCTGCTCCAGTCGAAAACCAAATAAAGAGAGGAATGAGGAATTTTCAGCTTTGAAAGGGTTTTTGGGGGGAAGAATAATGATTATCCCGCCCGAAACCCCATAAAAGTGGGATGTGACGCACGAAACACGTCAGCAAAATCGTCCTTTGGGATTATCTGAGTTACCAGAGGGTCACTTCGCATTTAATGCGAAGGCTGCACTTCTACCCACGTGGAGGGAAGGCATGCAGAAGAAAGCATCCGAGCCGTTTGAGCTCTCGGGCACCGACGCAGTAAATGCCAGAAGAATGTGAGTCGGGGAGCAATTGGAGAGGGTAAAATCTGGTTACCCTACTATTAAGCATGGCACGTGTCTAATATGACCGCCACGAGAGGGCGATTAGCTCGGTACCACATAGGGAGCTCGTTAGTCCCTGTTCCGAGCTGGGTTGACCATGAATAAGGTCAGGAATCAAATTAAATTGAATGCATCAGAATGCACTAGCTCGGCGTAAGGCATAAGGGGATGCCCCTGATGCGGCCGAGCTGTGGGAGCTACGGATAGAGCTTGACTAGCATTCTGGAATACATAGACTTAGCTCGGCGTAAGTAAGCTAAGTTATGTACGGGTCATGCCGAGCTACGTGGCTACCCGCACCGCCCAAGAAGCGGCAAAGGAGACATTCCAGAATATTCTATAAGCGGTACCTTACGAGATGAGGAGCAATCCCGTGAAATAGGGTATTAATATGAACATTCCTAGTGTGGATGGGAGTAGACCCCATATAGGAATGAGTCCTATATGGAAGGAAACACTACTGCTAGACGAGATCTAGCAATATATGGAAGTTGTCCCTTGATAGGAAAGTCCTATTGAGAGAAGGGCTCCTAAAGAAAGTAGGAAACGGTGGCACGAGATGCCTAATGTGAAGAACATCTATACCTATAAATAGAAGGCAATAACCATGACCAAAGGTACGCTGTGAATTACTTTCATACGCATTGTGTTTTAGGCTTTCAAGTACGTGATACTAACTTAGGCATCGGAGGGCCTTTGCCAACGAGAGGCAAAGGTGCTCTAACCCTTTTTCTGTCTTGCAGATTCAGGGTTGATTCAAGGAAGCACGTGATCCAGAGTTACGCGGATTTATCCCCATACAGCTACCATCAGTGCCTAAAAGCAATTTGGGCCAGAAAGAAAATCACTGTCGCAGCATCCGAAAGGCCGTTCGAGGTGAATGAGGCTCACTTGTCAGACTAAGTGTATTTCACAGAGATGGAGGAAACACTGAACGCGACGGTCACAAGATCGATTGGCATAAAATTGCCCAAATGGGAGGATATCAAGGATGGGGGAGAGGTTTCCATGAGCAAGCGGGAACCAACTACAAAAGGCGCTTCAGGGCCAAGGAAAATTACCAAGCTCAAGGAGGGTGGGAAGACAGTGTACTGCTTGTGACAGGGCAGCGGGCCAGATGTTTCCATAGAGGCGTCTGACCCATGGTGCCTAAAGGCAGAAGGAGTGGAAATTGATGAGGTGGTTAAACCAGAACTGGCTTCGGAATGTATGTAGGATGGCCTTAAACCGCAGCTTGAAGCATTGGAAGAAGTCAATCTCAGAGAAGGAGAAGGCACTTTGAGGCCCGTTTTCGTAAGCGCGACACTCGAGAACGACATGAAAGAAAGACTCATTCAATTATTGTGGCGATACAATGATGTATTCGCTTAGCACTACAAAGAAATGTTAGGGCTAGACACTGAGTTAGGTGTGCACCACCTGAACGTCTTTCCGAATTTGAGGCCAATCAAGTAGGGCGCGCACAAGTATCAGCCGGAGTTGGAAGAGAAAATCAAAGAGGAAGTAGAGAAATTAAAGAAGGCTGGGTTCATTCAGCCTATACAATATCCACTATGGCTCGCCAACATCGTGCCTGTGAAAAAGAAGAACGACCAAATACGCACGTGTGTCGACTTCCGTGACCTTAACAAGGTCTACCCAAAGAACGAATTTCCTTTGCCGTATATTGATACTCTAGTTGACTCCATGTTGGGGCACCATATGTTCTCCTTCATGGATGGCTTCAGCGGCTATAACCAGATCAAAATGGGGGCATAAGACACGGAGAAGACAGCTTTCAGAATGCCAATGGGCAACTTCCACTACACCATCATGCCTTTCGGTTTTAAGAATGCAGGTGCGACATATCAGCGCGTGATGACGGCGATCTTTCATGATATGCTACATCACATTGTGGAAGACTATGTGGACGACCTAGTTGTGAAATCAAAGGAGAAGTTTGATCACTTGGATCACTTAGAAATGGTGTTTCAAGGTGTAGGAAGTTCAATATGGAGAGGGTAGAATCCAATTACATAGGAAAATACCAAAGCACGTGCGAGCCACGTGCTTAGCCTAGACACCACGTGAGGGTGGCTCAATTCGGGGGGACCACAAGAAGGTGCCCCAGGTTATGGTCGAGCAGGGTAGGCCAAATGTGCAACCATGATAGCACCATGAGATGGTGGCAGTACCATGAGAAGGTGCACAAGGCCAGTGCCGAGCTATGTATCTGGTCGGCAATAGTATATAAGAATAGACAAGTATATTGCCGAGCTAACAGCCAACGTGATAAGGTTGCGGATCATTCTAGAGGGATCTAGAAGAGCCTCTTATGTGATAAGGGTTAAATCCTGAGAGTTAATATAGATAGAATCCTTATGAGAAGGGAATTCTTATTGTATTGCCGTATGGGACGAATCCCATAAAAGAAAGGACTCCTAACTTGAAGAGGATTTCGATAATGGCAAGGATTCCTAATGTGGGGGAAATCCTTGTAGAATAAAGATTGTGTTTTTATATGGAATGAGTCCCGTATAGGAAAGGACTCCGAATGTGAATGGGATCTCTAGACAACAAGCACCACGCATCTATAAACAAGGAACAATACCCATGAAGAAATGTATGTGGTAATTCGTGTTTACATGCTATACGTGTTTTATGGTTTCCTCCTAGTACGTGATACTGACTTAAGCATCGGAGGGCCTTTGCCAACAAGAGGAAAAGGTGCTCTAACCGTTTATTGTCTTGCAGTGCTAGGGATTTGACGAAGAGTGCACATTGTTGCTCTCATAGAGTCGTGGAAATAGCATACCCAGATTTTCCCCCTCTACAATTAGTGCCGTCTGTGGGAAACAAGAAATTCAAAGAAGATCAACAATGTTGAGCCATAGCACACAAACGCGATGTGATGGTGATGACAAGAATAGCGCTAATAATAAGAGATCAAATATGGAGTCCATCATTGGAGGACAAGGTCCCAAAGACCATAAAAAAGGATTGAGAACTCCTTGCCGTGATCGAAGAGGGAGATCAAGAACTCCTCATCGTGATTGAGGAAGAAGGTCAATGATTCCTCGCTATGATGGAATAGTGTGATCAAGAACTTCCCCATGAAAGTGGATGGAGAAGTCTCCAAGAAACAGTAGGAGAAGGTTAAAATCTCCAAGAGAAAATAGGAATAAGTACTCAGATTCCTCTAAGATAAAGGAGGAGAGAATCGATTACAAAGAAAATCTCGAGTGAATGAAGCTGGAGTGGGTAAAATCTGGTTACCCTACTACTAGGCATAGCACGTGCCTATGGCAGTCACCACGAGAGGGTGGGTAGCTCAGCACCATGTAGGGAAGCCCTAGCTCTGTGCCGAGCTGTACTAACCATGAATAAGGTCAGAGTAATTAAATAAATTAAAACACCAGGATGTACCAGCTCGGTATAAATTGCAAGGGGGTGCCCTTGATATGGCCGAGTTGTAGAGGCTACGAATAAAGCTTAAATAGCATTCTGGAATGCATAATTCAGCTCACCGTAATGAGGTGAGTTATGTACAGGTTATACCAAGCTACGGGGAAGCATGAGACCACCACATATAAGGCAGTGAGACATTCTAGAATAGTCTATGGCGGTTCCTTACGAGATAAGGAGAAATCCTGTCATAAGAGGGATGAATATGAGTATTCCTAATGTGGTTGGGAACAGGCCCCACATAGGAAAGATTCTTATATGAAAAGAAAGACTACTACTGGATGAGATCCAATAAGATATGGGAACTGTCTCTTATTAGGAGAGTACTATTAAGAGAAGGATTCCTAAAGCTAATAGGAAACAAAAGGCACGAGATGCCTAAACTCATAAAGGATCCACACCTTTAAATTCAAGACAATACCCATGATGAAAGATTCAGGGTAGAAAACAAAGAAGCAAATGATCCAGGGTTACGTGGATTTTATCCCCATGCAGAAGGCAAAGTTGAAGAACTTGCTCGACAAGTAAACAAACATGTAAAGAAGATAAAAAAAAAATTATGATAGGGAAAAACCAGCCACTCCCTGTTGTGATGACGAGAAGAGTTATTGTAAATCCTTCAACGAAATTGCAGAAACAAGTATGCAATGGCAATAGGCCTATTAATGGTGGGAAACAAAATCTCCTACCAAATTATTCAAGAGGATGCAACAACATGCCATAAAAGAGGCCGAAGTTCTCAAAAAAGAAATAAAATTGCACCAAGAAACAACAAAACACGTGCTTCAAGTAGCCACCATGAGAAGGTGCTTAGCTCAGCATTATAATGAGAGGGTTTCTTAAACCCATGCCGAACAGATTTGACCACGAGTAGGGTCAAGGTGTTAGAAGGGACACTAAGTGGAGGTGAATTAGCTTGACATCAACTATGATGGGGTGTCTCAGGACACGACCGAGCTAGTCAGGCTACGAATATAGCCAGAGTTACATTATGGATTACATGTCCAGCTTGGTATAACTCGGTATGTGTGGAGCTAGCCTTGGAGTGACCTCGCCGAGCTATGTGGAAGCATGGCCAGGACCGCTTTGAGAGTATAGGGCGGTGGCAGTTCATATTGAGCACAAATCCTATGAAGAAAAGGATTTGAGCCAAATAAGAAAGAACATGAGGATTAGTTTCCTTGACGTAAAACAAGGATACCATCGAACGGCCACGAGAAGGTAGCAAATATGGACCACATGCAAAGATCGAAGGAAGGCGATACTGGCCGAAACTCAACGCTTCAAAGAGTGTGTTTGTTGTTAATCCAAGAGAATTCTTTGATCAATTGAAGGTTGAGATTGTTAGAGCAAAACAACGGCTTCACATTGATCGATTAAGGAGACCCATAAAGAGGGAAATAATGGGGAGCATAATTTCTCTTCGGTAGTGACACCACCACAACCTCAGAGGCATGCAAGAGCCAATTGTCCTGGTCTTCGAAAAGAGGAATTTGTTGTGCAGGATTTTGAAGAATAGAGGTTATACGTGGAAGGGTCTGCACAGAGCAAGGGGTCAGGAGTAGAGATCCAATTACCCATAGAAGGAACAAATCACATGACTCAAAATTACTACCATGAGAGGGTATGGAGCTTGGCCTTGCTCGGAAAGGGTTCCTTAACCCTATGCCGAGTTGTGTTGACCACGAGTAAGGTCAAGGCAATCATTTGGGCACCAAAGTGAAAGTGTAACATGGCTGAGCTGGTTGAGCTACGAATACAGCTGGGTTAGCATTATAGGACTACATGGATTCAGCTAGGAATAGCTTGGCATTTGTAGACTGGACCTTGTACGGTTCATGCCGAGCTATGTGGAAGGATGGCCAAGACCACCTTAAGAGTATAGGGTGGTGGAGCATTCCTGAGAAGGTACTGAGTTGGTCTCTTATGTGATAAGAGAAGATCCCTTGATTATAGGGATTAATGTAGAAATTTCTAAGGTAATTAGGAATAGACTGCATAAGCATGTAGGAAAGAAATCCATATGGAAAGGAGTTCTATCGGAAGAAAGGATCTTACACGTTATGGGAGCGAGTGGCTTGGCACGTATTTAGTGCTTAAAACAAACATAGCTGAGTATGAGACTCTACTCGCTAAGAGATTGAGGGTCTATTATGGCTCATAGTTGGTCGAAAACTAGCTATCTGACAAATGTGTTGCTCGGTATAGGCAACCAGACGCTAATTAGATAAATAGGAGGAAGTTTATGTGAAATAAAGTAGCTCGGGTAAAGTGTCTACATAAATTGAATGGACTTGGATTTAGGACCAAGCTAGATGGATTCAATCATGGAATCCCCACGAGAGGGTACACGTCCTAGTGGTAAAAAGGAAATGCACTAGATCATGACCAGCTTGTTTGTGCCCACCACGTGATGGAGCAAAAGTTTCTATATGAGATTCACGAAAGGACATGTGGAAGTAAAATTAGTGGAAGAACCATAAGCTCACCAAGCAACATTCGGGATAATTGATGACCCTGGTCGGATGCATCACATGAAGGTGCAAAGTGCTCGACCACACAAAAAATCCACGGAAAAAAGAAGTTCGCCCAAACAAGGAGGAGCCATACAAGGGATAATTGGAACCAGAGTTCATCCCCAAGCAAACTTGGATGGGAATCCAGTGCCATTCCCATGAAATACATAGATAAGTAGTCAAATTACTTATTACAGTTTATTTATTATTTAGCTACAAATTCCTGTGATTGAATTATGAACAGTATTCTGAATTGGGTAAAATCCAATTACCTTTAGAAAAGACAGAAAACATACTCTAAAGTAACCACCACGTGAGGGTAGTTAGCTCGGCGCTGTTGTATATGAGCTCTCTAACCCTATGCCGAGCAATGATGACCATGAGTAGGGTCAAGGTAGTAAATTAAGTACCAATTGAAGATATAACAGCTCGACAGTACCAAGAAAGGATGTCTTAAGACATGGCCGAACTAAGATAAGCTACAAATATAGCTACGACAGCATTCTGGGATACATGGTTTAGCCCGGTGTAAGCTCGACACGGATGGGCTGAGCCTTGTACGAGTCATGCTAAGCTAAGTGAAAGCACGACACTGCTTGAAGAGTCTAGGGTGGTGAGACATTCCAGAAGGTTCTAAATCTGCTTCTTATGTGATAAGGAAAAATCTTGTGTATAAAGGGATCAACATAAGCATTCCTAATGCAATTAGGAATACGCTGCATATAGAAAAGAGACCTACATGAAGAAAGAGGGAGGTTTCCAGTGAGGAATCACTTAATCAAGACTATACGTGGATTTGATCCTCGTACAGAATGTGAAAGTACTTAAAGCCGAAAGGCAGTGAGTGATGCCAAGTATGAATACTCTTTTTATTGAAAGAAGTGAACAATGTTGATGCTAAGTGCGAACAAATTTAGCAAATAGGAATATATATCACGAGTAACGCAAGAGAAATCTTTTGCCAAGCATGAAAACAGTTAGGCAAAGCTTGATCGCAATGGTAAGAGCTATGAATAAAGTTCTGTGTTTTATATGATTTCACATTTTAGTTTTTGATTTGATTGAAGGAAGTTACGAGAAATTTTTTTGTTACATGTTTGAAACACTTGATTGATTTGAATATGGAACCAAAAATGAGGAATTTTGATTCCATATTGGGGAGCAGTAAGTGTATGTATCCCAAGAAGCTTGAATACTTGGGCCTGAGCAACGAATTGCTTGAATTGGAAATATTCCTAAGTACGAATGTGCTTAGGCCATGGGCAACGAATATTGCTCAAATTTTTTCAAGTACGAAGAAACTTGGAGGCTAGCAAAGAATATTGCTTGAAACATTTCCAAGTACGACATTCCCAAGTACAAAGAAACTTGGAAGCAAGCATTGAATATTGCTTGAACATTCCCAAGTATGAAGAAATTTGCGAGCAAGCAACGAATATTGCTTGCAACATTCCTAAGTACGAAGAAACTTGGACAGCAAGTAACTAGTATTGCTTCAAAGTGGCTAAGTACGAATAAGCTTAGGCCATGGGGAATGAATATTGCTCAAATTTTTCCAAGTATGAAGAAACTTGGAGGCAAGCAACTAATATTGCTAAGCAACGGACATTGCTTGAACATTCCAAAGTACAAAGAAACTTGGATAGCAAGTAACGAATATTGCTTGAACATTGCTAAGTACGTGGGAACTTGGGACGATCATTACTTGTGGTCTGCTAAGTACGAAAATACTTAGGATGTCTATTAACTGCAAAAATACTTAGGATTTCTACTAAGTGCGAAAAAACTTAAGTGTACTAGAGATTATGAAGAAACACATGGCTTAGATGGAAAAACAATGAGTAATGGTTGGTGCTTTAGCTAAGTATGATGATACTTAAAGGCCAGAAGACAATGGATAGCGTCGAGTATGAAAACACTAGATTTTTCAACCCGACCAAAATCATGAAGGACTAGTCGAACAAGTGCAGTGCCATGTAGGGTCAGTTATTGAATAAAATTGACCAATTATCATAAGAGCTCTTGGAGGTTGCACCGGTGGGGACTTCACCAAACATGTGCACCACACTGGAGGATGCTCAGCATGATGCCATGTGCACAACAGTTAGTACAATTTGCAGTGCAAATGACACAAGTAGTAACGCCAAATACGTACTCTGGCCGGCAACACTATGTAAGAGTGCACTGAACCCACTGAAGTGTGTATTTGGCATAGCATCAGGGGAGTTCCTGGGATTCTTGGTCCATAGACATGGGATAGAAGCGGATGATGCGAAGATAAGGTCCATTACGGAAATGCCTCCCCCGCACTCTCAGCGGACTCTTAAGAAATTCCTAGGAAAGGTTTCGTATCTACACAGGTTCATCCCTGCGCTTGCGGAAATCTCAGCACCCTTTACTGACCTGCTGAAGGGAAAGGCAAGATTCGAATGACGCTCGAAACACCAGCATGCATTTGAAAGAATCAAGGCTGTCTTAACTTCTCTGCAAACCATGATTGTGCCACAGAAGGGACAACCACTCATCTTGTACTTGACGTCCACTGTGAGATCCATTGGGGCCCTGCTCATGCAGGAAATCAATGGCGCAAAGAGGACAATATACTATATCCGCAGGAAAGTACAGGGAGCAGAGGAGCGGTACTCGCCAGTGGAGCGGCATTGCTTGGTGTTGGTCTTTACAACACAAAAGCTACGCCACTACTTCTTATCATTCAAAATCCACCTCATCATGAAAAGTGATCCAATACACTATCTGTTGTCGCGGGAAGGGTGGCCCATTGGCTTTTAACTCTGGCTGAATTTGAATTATCATGTATCACTCTTAAGGCGATTAAATGTCAGGCACTCGCGGATCTGCTCTGCAATTCCCTAGTGGACAGTGCGAACCAGTCTAGGAGGAGTTGCCAAGTGATGGTTTCGAAGCGTTAGCGACCACGTTTATCGCTTGGACGCTAAGCTTCGATGGGACCACAGGAGGTTGCGTGGGCGATTCCAGAATAGTCCTCACTAGCACGAATGGTCAGCGTGAGTACCTCACATACAAGATATCTTTCCAATGCTCAAACAACGAAGCAGAATATGAGGCCTTGATCCTGGGACTCCTAGCAGCCATCGCAAAGGGTATAAAGACCCTTAAAATTGTGGGGGATTCAAAACTTGTAATTTTACAAACTGAAGGTGTTTAGGCACTTAAAGAACCTACTCTTGCTCCATACAGGGCAACGGTACAGAGACTAATGCAACATTTGGAGAAAGTGGAAATTATTCACAAGCCTAGATCGGATAACAGGTTCTCTGATGCGCTCACCACACTTGGTGTGAAAGTTGAATTCAATAAAGAAAAGATAGCCATATAAATTCTTAAGAAGATAGAGCCATCAATCGCTAAAGAAGTGAGCGAAGAACAAGCTGAGGAGTGGCAAAAAAAGTTGATGACGCAGCTAGCCACCGCATCGGGGGATGTCCCCTTGGCAGAATTGGCACAATTTACCATAATCGGGAAGAAATTATACTTCTGCGGCCCTTAGGGGTGGCTCGCACGATGCATCGGGCTCTAAGAAGCCAAGAGTAGGTTGTGTCAAATCCACGATGCAACTTGTGGAGAAATGACATCTCTCTTTACCGGAGGATTCAGAGACAAGGCTACTATTGGCCTAACATGAAAGCGGATGCCTCAAACGTGTTGAAGAATTGCGTGAAATGCTCCTTAGCCATCCCAGAGCTAGAGTGTTGTTTCTCTATGGAACAGGAGTGGAGGCAGAAATACATCGATTTCCTGCAAGAGGGCGCGTTACCTGTGGAGAGGGAATATTGATGGCAAGTCAAGATGTCCGCTGGGTGGTTCTTCATAAAAAACAAAAGTCTGTACAGAAGAGCTTTGGATAGCATCCCATTACGATGTTTATCCAATGAAGAGGCTGAGGAAGTTTTGTACAAGGCTCACAAGCTAGAGCATCTGGGTGGACGGAAACTAAATGAGCATATTATCCACTTAGGATATTACTGGCCACATATGGAGTCTGATGCTAAAGCGCACGTACGCCGATGTCACACATGCCAAAAGTTTGGAAATCTGATTCATGCACCGGCGGTAGAGCTTCACTTAATCCGTGCGCCATACCCTTTCCATACATGGGCGATGGACCATGTTGGACCTGTCTCACCATACTCACGCAAACACCAGTGGATTCTGGTAGCCACGGAACTCAGCACCAAGTGGGTGGAGGCAGTGCCGTAGAAAAACGCGACTGGCGTGGCGATCGCCCAGTTTATCAAAGAGAACATTATATGCAAGTTTGGCATACCAAAGGTGATCCTGTCAAATAATGGGACCTCATTTATCAACAAGAATGTGGGTGAGCTACTCCAATCTTATTCTATGGAGCACCAAGCTTCAACACTATATTACCCTCAAGGGAATGGTCAAGCTGAGGCCATGAACAAGTCTTTGATGCAGATTTTGAGCAAGCTGATGGACGAGAAAGGTGGAATCTTGTCAGATCACCTGATCATCGCGCTCTGGGCATACCGCACAGCGAAAAGAAAGGCAACATGAACCAGCCCCTTCAACTTGGTCTACAGAGCAAAGACAATACTCCCCGTTGAGCTGAGCATTCCCTCCGCACGATTGGCTCTGTGAATAGAGGTCACCGCCGTGGAGTGGTGTGCGGATCTAGAAGCTTTGGAAGAAATGCGAGAGCTCGCCGCAGAGCATCAGGCCAAGTATTAGGAGTCAGTATCAAGATTCTACAAAAAGAGTGTGGTCCCGCGAGAATTTGAAGTTGGGGATCTAGTCTGGAAGTCAACCACAGACGTAATGAGGAATGTCAAGCTCCCCAAATTCCCCCCAAGATGGGAAGGAGCGTACCAAGTCATCAACGCTAGGACTAGCGGTCACTACAAGCTTTCCAGAGTCTCCGATGGTTTTTTAACAGGCCCCATTAATATTAAGTTTATGAAAAAATACTACCCTTGAATGAAAGATATTTCATTGGGGGCACTTATCCAGTTTCTTCTTTGTAAATTCTTTTCTAATGTCACTGTTAAGTTAATGAAGTATTCAGTTTCATACAAGTTGTTATGACCATGCAAAACGACCAGAAAAATCGAAACATAAACCAAAAAGAAAAAAGAAGAAAAGAAAACTCTTTGTTCATAAAAATCTTGATGCAAAAACTTCCATTACATAAAAAATAAAAAATGTGGTCATGACGAAGGGGTAGGGAACAAGCCCTTAGTAACCAGGTCATTCTTCCCATATATGGCCCCACACACGGCTTCATGAACAACGTTGAACAAACCCTTATTGAAGGCATGCATGAACCAAGCCACCACAACAAGTTTCAATTCCAAAAACTCACAAGGCTAATCGCTCAATCAACAAAGAATAACACTCAAGTGAGGTGAAACATATCCCATGACAAGCTCGAAATGAAAATGCGATAACCAAAGACAAAAACAAGTTACGCATGCTAAAGAGACTAAGCTTGGAGTGCAATATACAAATTTTATTCACAAGTGAAAAGCAAGTTATACTAAAGTGCATAAATTATCTAAGATGCATCATGAAGGATCACAACCGTGCATAAGATCAACAGGGAATTAAATTGCTTGTAATGACCGTGGTTAGAAAAGAAAAGGGGTACAAAAAGCAATGGTGGCCATATAGTAGCTTGGCAGTTTACCCGAGTGACCACCGTTTCAACCATACTTCAACCCACCAAAATGTAACTACTAAACACCACAATAAAAGGGTTGAAGTTCTAAACCAATTAACCTAGAACAAAAAGCAATTAAAACTAACTTCCACCAACTTGACTAACCAACTACTAAATACTAAATAGTACTAAGAACTACCTCATGTCACCATACCACAGTCACTCGTCTAAACGGAACATGCCCGGATCGATGTCTTCCTCATTCATCTCCCCATTGCTATCACTGTCTTTCTCCTCAATCTCTGGAGGGGCCTTATAATGTTGCCCATTAGTGCTCTCAAGTACTTTCGTCTGCCACTCCACTTGGTGCCTCAATTCTCTTGTTTCCTTGCCCATTTCTGATTTGCCTTCCATTTAAGCAATTCTTTGATGATCCAAGCACTCTTTGATAAAACTGTTTCTGATACCATGCCTCAGGTTTGGCCTTGTCATCGGGCGTGGTACACAATTCCTCCACTTTCGTGGAAGTCTCGAAGTTGAGTGGGGTTTGGACTTGGAGATATGTGATGGTGGTTTGAACTGTAGAGTCAGGGAGAGTGAGAGGCTTGGTTCGGCTTAGAGGAGATGGCGGAGAAAAGAGAGAGAGAGAGAGAGAGTGAAGGTTTTTTTTTTTTTTTTAGAAGGGTTGGAGGTATCAATACCAAAAATAGAGTATCAATACCTAGAACTTTTGATCCCCAACTTGATTTCCATATTTTCCATTGGCATGCCACCTGTAGAACCAACCCGAGCATGTTTTGAACTTCGTTTGCAACTCCCACATTGACATTTTTACCCTTATCACTCCTCATCACCCCCTCCAAACATCCGGCTTCCTTGGTTTAGCAATGAAAATAGACACGGACTTGGCACAAAATATGGTGCAATGTGACACTTATGTGGTATAATCAACAAAAAAAATTCCTCGAATCATATCTAAACCATGGTATAGATTCCGACATGATGCACAAAAATAAGTAAACGACTTTATTATAAACACGAGATGAAGTGACCGAACTAAAGGGTATGAGATAAACAAAAAGCATGGGATACAACAAAAATTGAACTTACACTCGAAGTGGTGACTCACTCACAAGTACTTAGCAAAATTTGCTCATCAAAGTTCATGCACATGTCCGTGAGATGAGTTTAACACACAAAGTACGCATTCAAACAAACTCTTGCCATTTAAGAAAACCTCTGATCATTTAAAACGCATCTACAAGTTAACATTCTAAGTGAGGGAGAATCACACAAAAAATTTGAATGGAAAGTGAAATGTGTATGAAATATGTGCAAAGTATACTAAAATAACCTAATCCACTCCCCCCAACTTGAAATGTGTAGTGTCCTCAGTGCATGGGAAACAAAAGTAATGAGAGAGAAGGATAAAAAATGTACCGACGGGGTGGAATGTCAACCACCCAATACCTCGACCGAGTTTGAGGATTTTTCATCCCTTTGCTTCTTTCGTCATTGGCAAAGCTTCCAAGGTTTCCTCCTTCAGCCCCATGTGGGACCACAGCTAGTTGCACTGGGCCATCCCCAACAACTTTGTAGGCCTTACAACCGTGAGATTTCATCGCACCCCTGCTTAGGGTTCCTGAATGCCGCAATCGTCGCCAAGTTAGACCCAAACTACCAAGGCTAGTACGGTAGCATTGTCACCTTGCAAAAGACTGAATCGTCAACTACCTACTAAGAGGAAATTATTAGTACCGACTCGCTCCATGATAGCCGAGTCCCTAATAGACAAATATTCACGCAATTAACAGGTACTACTTTTCTCCCCACCCCCAACTCAAAGTGTGGTAGAACAAGTCACACAACACTTTAAGCTAGAGACGGGTGGCTATACTGGACCATTAATAGCCATTCAAAAATGGCTAACATTAGAGCTCACACGAATTAGATGGATGGGTTGTCCGGAGGATCATATTTCAAAGAATAAGGATCATCAACAAAAACTTTTTTCATCTCAACTAGAAATTTCCTCCTCTCTTTGGGAGTCCAATCTTGTGGGAGTTGCCCCATGACACAATAATTATCAAAGTTGGTTGACCATGGGCAACTCGATACATCAAACACCTCCTCACCCGAAAAAGTACCAAAAATCGAGAGGTTTGAAGGTAAAACTTTGTTTTCTATGGGTGATAACTTCTTAAGAGTAGTAAATATATACCTAGGCCCACACTTGTCTTGTCTCTTAGGTAAAGAGTACAAGTAATCCACCTTTGCGTCCATCTCTTTAGCGGTGAGAGATTTTTCAAAGGCTTCCTTGCACAAAGGAGGATACACAGGTTCTTGAATCAGCATGTCTATCACACTCACCTCTCAAATATCACACGCGCCACCCATTTGATTATTGACATTAAAAATATTAAGCTCCATTTTCATGTTCCCAAATGTCATGTTCAACAACCCATTTCGGCAATGAATAATAGCATCAGACGTCGCTAAGAAAGGACGTCTGAGAATTATAGGTGTTTGTGTTGAAGGGTTGGCCACCGGACAAATGTCCAACACTACAAAGTCCACTGGGTAGACAAAGTTATCTATTTGGACTAAAACATCATCCACCTGCCCTCTTGGTATTTGGACACTACGATCAACTAATTGGAGAGTGACCGGGGTCAATTGCATCTCTCCTAGCCCTAATTGTTGGTACACGGAGTATGGAAGCAAATTCACACTCACCCCCAAATCTAGCATGGCTTTCTCTACTTTATTGCCGCCAATCACGACAGAAATCGTGGGACACCCGGGGTCCTTATATTTAGGGGCAACATTGGTTAGAATTATGGAACTCACCTGCTCGGTCAAGAAAACTTTCTTTTGGACATTCAACTTGCGTTTAACAGTGCATAAGGCCTTAAGAAACTTGGCATATGAGGGAATTTGCTTGAGGGCATCCAAAAGAGGGATGTTGATCTTTACATGCTTAAAAAGCTCATAAATCTCATCATTCGTGGTTGGTTTAGGATGTGCCCTCAATCTTTGGGGGTAAGGAGCAGGAAAGGGACAAGTAGGCATACATGGCTCCCCAACTATGGGTGGTTGAACAGTGACGTCACTCGTAAAGGGTTCCAAAACAATGGGAGTGGGAAGGACAAACGGAGTGGTAGGTTTTGGAGGTACGGTTTTGTCAACCTCTTTGCCACTCCTCAAAGTGATGATAGACTTAACCTGTTTCACATTAAGACCCTTACCCGAAGTGCCATTTGCAAGACCCTGGGGGTTCGCTTGTGGTTGTGAGGGAATATTTCTCTTTTCTTGTTGAAGGACCCCCACGGCTGCGGTCAACTTCGAGACTTGATTTTGGATCTCCCTCAAAGAATGTGCATTTTTCTTATTAACAACCGATTGACCTTGAATAAACATTTGGAGGGTTTCCTCCAATGAACGCTTATGAGGGGGTTGGTAGGTATTCAGATCTTGTGCTTTTGGGTTATTAGGATACTTGGGTTGCTCTTGGTTTTGACCTTGGGGTGGTCAAAAACCTTGATTTTGGTTGAGGGAGTTAACTCCCACTTGGTTGGTCCCTTGTAAGGCCTCTTTGAAAGCATCTAAAGTGGGGCACTACTTCGCGATATGCCCACTAAGATCTCACAAACTACACATTTCCTCCACATGGGCCACCACGGCCAACTCAACTATATTGTTCAATTCCAAATTTTCCATTTTTTTAACAAGCAAGTCGACTCTACGGTGTAGGTCGGTTTGCTCGTCGAATGTGTACTTACCAGGAGCACTTGGGCCAGCAGTATTTGATCTTTGGCCCGGTTGGGACCTCTCGAAAGGGTTCGAGTAGTCCCAGGCCCGATTGTTCTCAGCCAATTGGTCCAAATACTCCCAAGCCCCATCGAGATATTTATCAAGAAATTCTCCATTGCACATCATGTCAATCAATTTTTGGCTCTTTTGAGAAAGCTCGGGATAAAAAGAGATCACTTGGTCTTGTTCTTCCAAACCATGATGTGGCATTGATATCAACAGGTCTTTGAAATGCTCCCAACATGCATTGAAAACTCGTCATTTTTTTGTTGAAAACCTTGAATTTGTTGCATTATATGACGAGTTCTATGCTCTGCGAAGTATTTCTTGAAAAACTCCCTTTGTAAGTCAAGCCAGGCCCACGCAGATTGAGGTTTTAAAGCATTGAACCAATCTTTGGACTTTCCTTTCAGAGAAAATGGAAAAAATTTTGAGTCATGCGGACTCCATTTGACCGGGTTGACTTACAATGGTATTCACAATTTCATCAAAGTCCCTCATGTGAGAGTATGGACTCTCATGATCATGCCCATAAAAATTAGGAATCAAGTTTATGTGATAAGTTTTTATGGTGAATGTGTTTACGGGTGTAGTGTTGGGGAGGACTATGCATGAAGTATGCAAAGTGCGATCGGGATTAAAATAATCCCGCATAGTCCTCTAACGTGGTTGTGGTGGTGGATCATGTCATGGAACCCCATCATCATCAACCATTACTTCGACTAGAGGAGTGTCAATGCTAACTAAGCGGCGATTATGAGGGGCTCGAAAGTAATTGCGTTGTCCGTGCATAAACTACCAACCAGCAGACTGGAAGGGTTATTCAACCGCCACTCCACAAATAGTTACGAGGGGCTATGCCGCCGCCTCGTTAAATCCAACAAGTTGTAGACACCTCAATTTTGAACCCAGGATGCGCTCGAGTATTCCCAATGATGAAAACGGACCAATCTTGGCTACCCAAAACTTGTGAAAACAACTTGAACTTGATCAAAATCAACCAAACATCACCCAAATAATCTAAACCAACCCAAGAATTGTTGAACCAAGTTAAACCAGCAGTTTGCCACCAAGAGCCTTGAGCGCTCAATCTGTGAGGAGCACCTTGAGCGCTCAAGCCCACGGCTTTGAGCGCTCAACTCTGAACCAGTCAGGAATCTGCAGAGTATCTCATCATGAGATTTCATGCAGAGTGGAGCGTCTAACTACTTCTATACGTCTTATACATGTATAATACCCCCCACATTGTCCTAAACTACACCTAAACTACATCTAAACTACACCTAATATACAAACCCACTTCCTCTCTCTCTCCTGCCTTCCCTCCACTCACTCTATATAAACCATCCACCACCTCCCTATTCAGGGTTCACAAACTCAACACTCCAGTTAGAAAAATCATCCAGTAATCGTCCTCTCTCTCTCTCTACAAACCCACTCACCCTCCATCAAAGCCATTTGCAAAAAAAAAAATCTGCCTAAGACCAAAATTAAGTCTTGGATCATCAATTAACCTGATACTTTACACCATCCACCCAGATACTATAACCAGAACAACCACAATCGTCCATCCCTAAGCCAAAAATCAGGTTCAAGTCTTCAATCCAGTGAAAAGGTAGTTAAACAAGTGAATTCAACTGTTTTGGTTCATCTGAGGGTGACCAGTGAGTTTAATCAAGTTCATCATACTTGCATTGAACTCACAAAGGTTTGAAAACTGTTTAAAATCACTGTAAAAATCTGCAGTTGTAACAGGGGTTGAGCGCTCAAGCCTTAAGCCTTGAGCGCTCAAGTCCAATTCTGGGCAATTTCTGTTTTGCTGAGCTTTGAGCTTTATCTGGGATTTTGATCATCATTTAACAGTTAAATTATGCTCATATAATCTTTAAAACATCTTGTTTTTACTTTAAAATCTTTTGCATGAGCATAGATTAACCATTTTATGATGATCAAGCTTTAAAACCTTTGAAAACTTTGTATTTGAATGTAAATTAGTGACTCTCTAGTTTCATAAACCTTCATCTCATGTTTTATGGTCATGAAAATTATTCAGAATCTATTTTCTTAACAAAAATCAGAAAGTCATATAATGGCTTGAGCGCTCAATGCCATCTACTTGAGCGCTCAAGCTGTTCTTGAGCAGTTTGGTGATTTCTGAATGTTTTGATGATAGATCATGGTTTACTAGAATTCAAGTGTGTGGGGGGTTTTGCTACTGTGTATATCATATGGATTTTCTTCTTTCTTTCATTCTCAAGCATTTCTTTTGTTAAAACTTGATGATTTTCTTCTTTTTATCATTACTTATGAGATCAATCTGTCTGTTTTCATTTGTTTCTTCATTAAAAACATTTTATTGATGTTTGATCTTGTAAATAAAGAGTAAAAGAGTGATGAAAGTGCTAAAAATCGCAGAAGTCAGAAACTGGCTTGAGCGCTCAATCCATAAGGTTTGATTGCTCAAACTGGTTCAGAGGGTTTGAGCGCTCAAGTCCTCATCTTTGAGCGCTCAATTGCTATTTTGAAATCCATATTGTAAATCAGTTTGTTAAGTATTAAGTCTATAATTTCTTGAATTGTTTGTTTAATTTCTGTTGTTGTTCTCTTTTGTAAATACTTTTCATAATAATTCTTTAGTATTATTATCTCCATGTAAATCATGTGCACAAGCATCCACGTTAAATTTGCATCTTTCATTATTCTCTTATGGTTTACATGGTTCCCATCCCCAATTCCCCATTTTCGTGATTAAATTGAATTTCAAACATTTTCAGAATCCCACAAAATATTGAGTAGAGACCGGTTCTTGGACCGGGCGAGAGGGGTGCCGTAAAACCCTTCCCCTCTCGTAACCAAGCCCCCGAATCCGAGAAATTTCTGGTTTCGCAATGATCAGTAAAAAATCTTTTTCAATGGGCAAACGAGTCATATTTTTCGGTTTCTCGGATTCGAACCTCAAATCTGGGTGGCGACTCTAACAAAACACAATCCTTTTTATGCGCGACACCGCATGATCTCCGTGGGCCGTCCATAAGCTGGCGACTCCGCTGGGGACTTTGGTTAATACATATTTTTTATTTAATTACACTCGTGCAATTTTTATTACACTTGTGTAATTTTATTGAAATATGTGTTAATCAAAAGTGGGTTTAATTCGAAAAATATTTTGTGGGATTTTGAAAATGTTTGAAGTTTGATTCTTGCATTGCACTTGCATGGTTCTTAGCCCCGCTGGCGTGTTTTGGCAATCCTACCCGGCTTGCCGGTGACAGGGAATCCTAAAATTCCCAGCAGCCCTCGATCGTGATAAATCACATCGTCACTATCGTTTTTGACGGTAGGAGGCAGTTTTGATTTTGAGTCCAGGGTACCCTCGGTGACCAAAACCAGCCTTTTGCATATAGATAATCATAGAACCCCACGTTTAGCAACCCACCCGTGTGTTAAGTTTACGTGCTCCACCATGTTAATGTGCTATGTGTTACCGCTTTCCTTGCCATGCCATGTTGCATTCATGCATTTGCATTGTATATAGCCGTCGCGAGTGTCAAAATTCTACATAAATGTCCCGTTTGGTTTTCATGCTTTTGCGGTTAGTAGAAGGTTGCTTCTGCCCGATGATGAGTCGTGCATCTCATATGCGCATTGTTCTTACAAGTTAGCCCTTAGGACGGCCGGACGTGGGAAAATCTGAATCATCAAATTCCTAAACACTGATCTAAACGGGTTTAAGGGACCTTGGCCCGAGAAGGATCAATCGCCCTTAGGCATCTGATCTTAGATCATTGTCGAAATTTGTGTGGACTGGGATTTCCCAAATCCAGCCATCCGATATCAAGGACTTATCACTTAAAAGAAAACTTGAGGACTAAAGCAATTTGCCAAAGCTGTCTAATTCAGTCTAGGAGACTTAAAATCCATGGAGTTTGAGATACCTCCGGTGTTGGTCGTGCTCGAACGGCCACCCGTGGTTCAAACTAGCCTTGGGATAATTTGTATCTGGATTGCAACATCCAAATTGCTCTGTCTCGGATGACCAAGAAAAGTGCTACGGCGTCAACATTTAGGCTTTAGGTTGAAATGCCGTATCCATCGAGTAATGGTTTACCCAGGGTGTTGATAATCATCTATGCAATGATCTTAAGTGAGATTTGGATCCGGTAGACTAACCCTAAGTCATACATGAAGTCTAGGAGACTTAAAATCTACGGATTTTGAGATACCTTCGGTGTTGGTCGTGCCCAAACGGCCGCCCGTGTTTCGGACTAGCCTTGGAACCAATTGTATCTGGATGACGACACCTCATTGCTTTGCCTCGGATGGTTAAGAAAAGTTAAAGGTTACAGTCCCAACATTTTAGGCTTTAGGTTGGTAAACTGTACCTACTGAGTAAATGGCCTACCCGTGGTGTTGTTACATTTTCTGTGCAAACGATTCCAAGTGAGAACCGAAACCGGTAGCTTAATTCTTAGGATAGGAGTAGGACTAACTCCATACATCGAGTCATGACGAGACGATAGTGAGCGTTTTTTTTTTGTAAATCATTCATTCTTGTACATAGTAAGCACAATGAGTACACATCTGAGTCCGGCTCTTGCTTTATGCTTAGCTCTTGAATCATTGGGCCTGCAAAGAAGAAGAAGACCTTACCAGTTTGGACTCGACCTCCCGGACAGAGACTGTCTAGATCTTTATCACCAAAGGCTGAGACCAGTATGGCGGCTGAACAGGAACAGGGCCCCCCAAATGAGTTTGAGCAATTGAGGAAAGAAATGCATGATGAGAGGGTCCGAAATGATGCCCGAATCGCCCAACTCATGGCAATCATGGTGAATATCCAGAGCCGACTCCCCCCACCTCAGCAGCGACACCCCGAGGGAGAACCTCGAGATTAGGAAATTCCTAATGATGAACAAATTTTGAACAACCCCCCAAAACCCTCGCTAGGTTCGAAATGCTAGCCAAGCTACTCAAACTAGAAGAGTCTGTGGCCAAGAGTGAGAAACGAGCCATTACTAGTTTTGATATGGATAAACTGTGCATCTTCCCAGGCGCTAAGCTCCTTAAGAAGTTCAAACATGTGGACTTTGAAAAATTTGATGGGACTGAGATCCGAGAGGACATATTCAGGCATATGTAAGCTCCCTCTCGCTACAAGAAGTTGATGAGCCTGCTATGGCACAAATGTTCCATGAAACTCTCACAGGGCCTGCTCTCCAATGGCTTTTGTCTCTCGACATCTCGAAAAGACAAACTTGGGAAGAAATGGTGGCCGCTTTCATTAAACAGTATGAGTACAATGTCCAGCTTAAAGTCACTACTCGTGAACTTGAAAGCATCAAAATGAAGGAAAAGGAATCATTCGCAGAATTTGTGAAGAGGTGGAGAGCAAAGGCCGTGCAAATGACTGACCGTCCTAGTGATAAGGATCAGATGCGCATCATAACCAAGAACCTTTAGCCAGATTTGGCTCAGTACATGGTAATGGCCCAAACACATGACTTCGCGACTTACTTTGAGACGGGCTTGTCAATCGAAGAAGCCTTGCAAAGTGGGGTGTTGAAGAAAGGAGATTCGATCCCCAGGCCCAAGCGCAATTACATTGGGAACACCTCGTCCTTGTATGCAAACCCCAGCTACGTAGCCGGTTCCTCATCCAACACCATGAATCATCAACCCCATAAAACTGAACCAATAAATGCCATCTTGTCCCAACCAGCTCAACCAAGTCAACCTCCACAAAACCAAAGAACCCGGCGTATCTTCACTCCTCTCCCCTTACCTCTACTTGTTATCTCTGAACGGCTTGTACAACAGGGGAATATTAAGCCCCTTCAGCCAACCCCGCCTCCACAAAATCCCTCACCATCATATAACCCTAACACCTTCTGTATTTTCCACCAAACACCCGGTCATCCTACCGAAAGGTGCTAGCGACTACGTCATGAGATTCAAGATCTCATTGACAGTAAACAGATCTGTGATCCCACCGAGAAGCCCAATGTTGTCACTAACCCTTTGCCAACTCACAAAAGAAATGTCAATATAGGCCAGATTACCTTCAGCTCCACTCAAAAAGACCAAAATTCCACCTCCTTCAATCCAAGCCAGTTCATTGTACCAGAAACAGACCTTAAACCCATTGTGCCCATACCAGATGAATGCGAAACATGCTTTCTTGACATACATTTGGATCCTATTATATGACAAGAATGGGGTGATTTTATCATGGCTATGGAAGCCCGAGAATGCGAACAAATGGTGGCCAATAATGTGATAAATGAAGAAGCTTGGCCTCAAAATGAACATCTTAATGATGAACCCCCACTTGGTGCCTTGATTAATCTGTTTTGGGATCCAATGTTTGAAGATCCACTTGATGGAGCCACACTCCCTAATCTTTTTGAACCTTTGCCAGTGGTACAAAATCAACAGCTTATGGAAGAAGGACAGGGACAGAATTGGCAAGAAGAGAATGAGGTGCCAAATGGTGCACAGAAGAATGAATGGGATCCTGCACCCAATGAATGGCAGCTCATGGATCCTAATGATCATTTGGATGGATCCACACTCCCTTTGTTCTTTGACGAAACATATTTCCCAGCGCCACCATTGTGGGAAGGTCGCCCTGATTTCTCCCTAATGAGTGAACATGCCATAAACCGAATGACAGAGGGAATAGAGTTCACACCTTATGATTACATAGTTGATGAAAATCTTCCAGTACCTCAAGTGCAAATTCCAGAAAACTGCAATATCATGGTGTTGAACGGAGACCTACCCGTTGTTTGGGGACAGCCGATGAAAGAGAATGGCATGACTAATTTGTGGGCCAATCAGAATGAAGATGCAATACTTGCACCACTTTGGGTTGGAAATAATGAAGTTTGGGCAGTTAACGAGGCTGCAATGGAAAATGGAGATGTATGGAGCGAAGCAACTGTAGAAGGAATTACCAAAGGCATGGAAGAAGCCAGCATCACAAAAGGAAACAGAAAGGCAGAAGGGGATCTTGTTGATTTTTACACAGATTACACCGACTTGTGGGGAGATGACATAGACTCTGTTCTTCATTTGCTTCGAAGTGGACGGTTTTATCAGCCACCCCAAATGTACACCGGAGATACTTCTAACCCACCTCCAAAATCCGTAAACCAGCCACCCTATAACCTAGCTCCACAAAATAACTCAGCTACACCAAATAATCCAAACAACCCCAAAGACCCAATTGCCAATCCTACCGATTTCCAAAACCTTTTTAACCCTCCAACCAACCAACCCCATTCTACCTCCACAACCAACAATCATCTGCCTCGTCCAAAACCCCCACCAGCAGCCGAAGAGAATCCTATCCAGAAACAGCTCGAGAAAACCCCAGCCGCTTTAACCATTTGGGGGCTACTCATGAGCTCCAGCGAGAACCGACAGAAACTCGCTCAAGCACTATCTTGCATGGAGATTGCTCCCGATATCACTCCAGAAGCCATGATGGCTGCCATTATTACCAAACCAACCATCACTACCAAACCTGTCAAGCATGTGGTGACCTTTACCGAAGCCGATTTACCACTTGAAGGAACCGATCACAACAAGCCTTTACATGTCACCATGAAGTGCATGGGAAAATGGATCCTAGTCGTGTTGATAGATAACAGGTTTGCACTCAATGTTTGTCCTCTCCGAACAGCTTTGTGCTTGGGGCTCAAACCTAAGGATTTCACACCATCCGATCTCATTGTTCGAGCCTATGATAATACCCACCGTAATGTGCTTGGAACTGTCGAAATGGAGATTGCTGCGGAAGGATTTAAATCGACAGTTGAGTTTCATGTGCTTGAAATCCCAGCTTCGTTCAACTTGTTGTTGGGATGTCCTTGGATGCATCAACCTGACATCATGGCAGTTCCATCCACTTTGCATCAGAAGGTTCTGCTTGGATTGGAAAATGGGACTGTTACCCTTTATGGAGACACGGGCATTCGTCCTCATACTGAAGATAATGCTCCATTGTTAGAAATTATGCACGATGAGAATGATGTTCAACTCGGGGGATTTGCTTTCGATACATCCGGTGGTGTGTTCACGCTTCGTGTTGACGATGATTTTTCAATCAGTACCACTGTCCTCGAGATGATGAGGAGGATGTTATATCTGCCAGGCACTGGTTTAGGATGAACTCACCAGGGGGTGGCTCAGTTTCCAGAATTCCCTTCTCAGCGAGGCCGTTTTGGGTTGGGATATGAACCTACACTGAAAGAAATGCAAAAGGGAAGAACCAATAAGGCAGAAAGCAGTGCTAATTGTCAGGTTCGCTTTGTCAAGGTAGGGTCAAAGGCACCTTACCACGGCCAACCAGAGCCGTTTGTAAATGAAATAAGTGGAGAAGTGCACCCTGGATTTGAAATCTTTGCTAATGATGCTTGGGATAGCGAAGATGAACACGAAAAGGTCGAGAAATTGGTGAAAGACCTTAAAGCGGATTGGACAGAAGCTTTGGATGGTAGGATCTTAATGTCAATGTTTGATGAGGTCAGTCTAACAGGCAAGGATAAAGAAGAGCCAGCAGTGATGATGCTTAGGCAGGAGGCCCTCGAAGATCCCAGCATGCTGATAGTGGATGCAGTTGGAGAATACAAGAATTGCACTTTCACTCCTGTTGTGAAATTTACTAATGCATTCACTAAGTTAGAGTCCGAGTCTGAATCAGGGTTTGGATTTGACTGTGAGTCGGAGTTTGTGCCTCATGGCCCTCCACGTCGTCATTTCTATTTCGAATTCGAGTCTAATGCCATGTATTGCGCCCCGGAGGGCTTTGTTAATGAAATAAATTCCGAGTTCGCTTACTTTGCTGTCTCCGAAATAAATTGTGTTGATCCAAATGATGACGAAACGGAGTACGAGGAAGAAATTCCCAAAGAACTCAAAGCACTAATTGAGAAAGAAAACGAAAGACACGCTCAGCCAATAAAAGAAGAAGTTATTTCGATAAAATTGAGGGATGAGGAAAATCCTCGCATGGTTCAAATCGGTTCTGGGCTATCTTCAGAGGAACAAGAATTACTCACCAATTTGCTCAAAGAATTCGAAGATGTTTTCGCTTGGTCCCATGCAGATATGCCCGGAATCGATCCTGAAATTGTGCAACACCGAATTCCCTTGTATCCCAGTGCAAAACCAGTGAAGCAAAAGTTGAGGAAAATCAGACCAGATTGGGTGGAAAAGGTCAAGGAGGAAGTTACCAAGTAATTCAATGTCGGCTTTTTGATGGTAACTGAATATCCGCAGTGGGTGGCAAATATTGTGCCAATGCCTAAGAAGGACGGAAGGATCAGGGTGTGCGTAGATTTCAGAGATTTGAACAAAGCTAGCCCGAAGGATGACTTTCCTTTGCCACACATTGATGTATTGGTGGATAATACGGCAGGGCATGCACTTCTGTCATTTATGGATGGGTTCTCGGGGTATAACCAGATTCTGATGGCGCCTGAAGATCGAGAGAAAACAACCTTCACTACTGAATGGGGGACGTTCTGTTATCGAGTCATGCCATTTGGACTAAAGAACGCTGGGTCAACTTACCAACAGGCCGCTACAACCTTGTTGCATGACATGATGCACAAGGAAGTTGAAGTGTATGTGGATGATATGATTGTGAAAGCAAAAGAAAGAGAAGAACATCTCCCAGCGTTGCGCAAATTCTTTGAAAGGATTCATAAATACCGAATGCGTCTCAATCCACAGAAGTGCACGTTTGGAGTCACCGCTGGAAAGATGTTGGGGTTCATGATCACCACGAGAGGAATCGAGGTGGATCCGTCAAAAATCAAAGCCATTCTCGACATGGAGCCTCCCCGAACGAAAAAGGAGGTGCGAAGCTTTCTCGGGAAAATCCAATTCATCAGTAGATTCATCGCAAAGTTAACATCAACTTGCGAGCCGATGTTTCATCTGCTCAAGAAAGGAGTACCATTCAAATGGGATAGCAAGTGTCAAAAAGCTTTCGAGACAATCCGACAATATCTTCAAAACCCCCAAAGATAATGCCACCGACACCGTGAAAGCCTCGATTCTCAGTATTTGTCAAGAATACGATGCCCGCCATGGGTTGCATGTTGGCACAAGAAGGTGAAGCAGGTGTTGAGAAGGCAGTATATTATTTAAGTAAGAAGATGGTCGGAGCCGAAGAAAGATATACACCTTTGGAGAAAACCTGTTGGGCTCTTGTGTGGGCCTCCAAAAAGTTAAGGCATTACATGTTAGCATATTCGGTAGTGTTGATTTTGCGAATGGACCCTCTCAAATATCTGTTCGAAAAACCGGCACTCACTGGGAAGCTAGCGCGATGGTTGCTCTTGTTAGCCGAATTCGAACTCAAATATGTAACGCGAAAATCAGTAAAAGGTAGGGCTGTAGCATAATTCTTGGCAGACCACCCAATTGAGGGACCAGAAGATACGGAGTTCCAGTTTCCCGATGAACATGTCATGGCAATATCAGAAGGTGTTTGGAAGTTGTACTTTGATGGAGCTGCGAATCAGAGAGGATTTGGAATCGGCATACTGTTGGTTTCCCCAGAGGGACCACACATTCCCCTCTCTTTCAAGTTAAATTTCGAAGTTACCAATAACCAAGCAGAATATGAGGCATGTATTGTTGGAATGGAAGCTGCCCTCGAAATCAGAGTAAAGAAGTTGGAAGTGGTCAGGGATTCGAATTTGGTGGTCTCTCAAGCTAATGGCGATTGGAAGGTGCGAGAAGAAAAGTTGAAGCCATACCACAAAGATCTCGACGACCTAATTCATCAATTTGAGCAAGTAACCTTCACTCATATACCGAGAATGAAAAATCAGTTCGCTGACGCACTCGCCACTTTGGCATCCATGGTAGAATTGCCAGTAGGGGTGAGGATGAGACCGATTATGATTGAGCAAAGGAATAGGCCTGCCTATGAGTATGTGATGAATGTTGAAGGAATAGATGATGGACTACCTTGGTATTACGATATCTGGAATTTAGTTGAGAAGGGAGTGTATCCGGAAGGGACAACCAAGAAGGATCGGACAGCATTGCAAAGGTTAGCAGCACAATACATCATCTGTGGTGGAAGATTGTATAAAAGGTCATATTGTGGCATGCATAAGTTGTGCATCCACGGTGATGACACGAAAAGGGTAATGGAGGAGATCCATGAAGGAATCTGTGGTCCCCACATGAGCGGATTGATGATGGCAAAGAAGATTTTGAGGCAAGGGTATTTCTGGTTAACCATGGAAACAGATTGCGTTCAGTATGTTCGAAGGTGTCATAAGTGCCAAGTTCACGCCAACCTCATGTATGTTCTACCGTCTGAACTTCATACGATGGCAACGCCTTGGCCTTTCTCAGTATGGGGAATAGATGTGATTGGGAAAATCACGCCACCAGCATCGAATGGGCACAAGTTTATATTGGTGGCAATTGATTATTTCACAAAATGGGTAGAGTCAGCTTCTTATGCTACATTGACTGCAGTGCAAGTGGCGCATTTTATCAAGCAAAACATCATTTATCGATATGGGGTCCCCAATGCTTTTGTGTCAGACAATGGTGTGCATTTCAAAGGAAGGGTGACAGAGGTACTCGAAGAATTCAAGGTACAAGTGCATAAATCAACGGTGTACAGGCCTCAAACGAATGGAGCAGTGGAAGCAGCAAACAAGTCAATCAAGAATATCCTGGAGAAAACCATCGAGTCGTCTAGGGATTGGCATGAAAAACTGCCCTTAGCATTGTGGGGATACTGTACTTCTATCCGAACTCCAACAGGGGCAACACCTTATTCATTAGTTTATGGGATGGAAGCAGTACTTCCCATTGAGCTTGAGGTAACATCCCTAAGGGTGAGGATAGAGAATGAGATTGATGAAGCTGACTGGTTGAGCGACAGGTTTGCAGAGCTAATGCTGTTTGATGAAAGGCGTTTGCGGGCATTATATCACATCCAAGGATATCAGAGAAGAATTACTCGTGCATTCAACAAGAAAGTGAAATCCAAGGATCTGATTGAAGGAGATATGGTGGTGAAGGAGATTCGGGCACCGATATTTGATCCACGGGGAAAATTCAGGCCGAAATGGGTAGGACCATATATCATCAAGACTATTCTCGACGGTGGAGCAGCAGTGATTATCGATTTGGATGGTAATGGGTTCAGCAATCTTGTCAATTTAGATAAACTCAAGCGATATTACCCCTGAGAGATGCTCGTTGGGCGGAAAATCGCAAGGGCAAGCCGATCCAAGCAAAATTAAGAGCAAGCCTGCTAGACTGAAAACCCGCGTTGGGCGGTCTAGGCAAAATTTAAGGCAAAATATTCAAAAGAGCTCGCTGGACTGAAAACCTGAAAAGGCGGTGCTAGGCAAAATTTAGAGCGCAAAAGGAGAGTGTCAATACCCGAGCGAACCCTTGCCTGAACTACGCCATGACCTGATTCCTTGAAAAAGGATATGTAGGCCACCCTATCCTAGGGTTTGGTCTAAATTTCATGAGTTGGTCCATATATTCGCAATACCTGAAGGAGATAGCATATGGAATCAAATGAACCAAGAGGGGGAAACCCTTCATCGTTCAATCTTATTCAAATTACTTCTTCGATTACAAGTGCTGAGCTACCAAAAAAAAAAAGACACCAATGACACAGACACAACAACATGACACGAATGCAACACAACCAAATGTCAAAACATCACTCATGGATCAACTATTTATTTCGGAAATAGCCTAGCGGATAGAAAGGAAGTTGGTGCTAATTTCTGCGACGTCGTGCCTTCATCTGCTCCCTCATCCAATTTCTGTAATGTCCATTCAAGTGAATAGATGGGTAGGGATCAGGAGCCCAAACAACTCTGTGCCCCCAAGAAGTACGATAATGCTCAAGGACGGAATGCTTGAACATAGGAAGGCTGAAAGTGGCGGGCACCATCTACTCCACTTCTTGACGAATGCGATATTGGCGAAGAATGCGCTGTGGAAAATAGTATGCATACCCTTGCAACCCTGCTAAGATTACCCATGTGTCTCCCATATGATTGGCCGTCATGTCTGGCAAAGGCAGCTAGTGGCATCTCCAAGTAATGTGATCCTCCTCCAAAGATCTGAAGAAATCAGTCCAATCATCCTCGTCAGCTTCATCATGCACAAATGGCCTATCCGTCCAAGTCCGAGGATCATAAACCCAATCACCTGCCGGCTCCCTCAAAAGCCCAGCCTTACCACATAGCCACATCTGCAATCCCAAATATCCAAACCAAAGTCAAAACCCAGCCAACAACCAAATTTCCCAAAAAAAAAAAAAAAAAGAAAAGCCAAACCTGAAGTAAAAGTGGGCTCCCAGCAAATATGTCCGCTCTCCCAGCCTTAACCGCGTCCAAACCCATGATCGTTTCAGCCAAAATCAAAGGAACCACGTCCCTCCGTTGTTCAATCTGAGCAGCAACACCGACAATGGCAGAACTGGGGTGGCCGTCATGTGGGGTCAACAAGTACAATGCAAGAAGACACATGCAAAGTGCAAACATGCGCCGGTTTTGGACGGTAAAATCCAAAAGATCACCTGTAGGGCTGTAATCTACGAAGAGTCGAAGGATGTCGAGGGTCTCATTGTGAATCAAGAAATGGGCGGCGCCATTCCCAAGACCGAGCTTCTTACTGAGAATGTTGGCATAATTCACGCGGATAGGCGGAATGAGGGGATCCGCAAAAGCATTACCACCAAAGTATGCTTGAAATTCTTCAACGGTTAGGCAAAGCTCTTGCATGCCAAATCGGAACACATGGAACTTTGAGTCCCAACAACGAACGGCGGCACGCAAGATGTCTTGGCAGATAGGAAAAGTGTGAAGGTGGCGAAGTGCATTAAGCCCGAGACCTCGAAAGTTGAACCAATCGATGTTTTCAAGGCTAGCAACCCAAGTATTGATAACGGAAGGGTCGAGGGCAGCCATGAGGAAGTGATGAAAAGTTGGATGAAGGAGATATGTGAAGAAGAAATAGAAGTTGATATGAAAATGGTGTGTGAAAAAAAAAATGCTTGATTATGCTTGGTATTTATAGGGAACTTGGGAGCAACATTACAAATTTGCCATGCAACATTGGAAATCAAAGATCATATTTTCAAGGTGGTCAAATGCATATTTCCAAGATGTTTTGTTGGAAAATTTGAAAATACATTGGAAATTCATGGCATTTGTGGGGAAAGAGTGAAAAAGCCTTGGGAAGGTGATGTTCAAAGTTTGGGAGATGTTATAACAGAGCAACAAGACGTTTGGGGCAGAGGGGAACATGCAAAAGGGTCCAAAAATGCTTTGGGAAACAAAACCATAAGTCTGCCCAGCACAGACTTTGAGTGCTCAAAGCCAGTGAGTTGAGCGCTCAAACCCTCCCAGACCACCTTGAGCACTCAAGGTAGTGAGCTTGAGCGCTCAAACCACATTGAGCGCTCAAGGCCTGTAGAAACAGCAGCAGCAGCAGCAGTTGCAACATGGCCCGTTTAGGGTCCAAAACCTATTCTAAGCCTTTCTACCCTCTACCAACAGCCAAATCAAGTCTTAACAAGCATTTGTGACTTCACGGAGCGTCCCATTGCCCGAGCTATCAAGCCGATACGTGTATGGATATGGGATACGTGAATATGGAGTTTCAAAGTTCAAAAATGGCCATTGGATGTTCAAATTCATTTCGGAGCATTGCAAGCCACATCCAATCGTCAAGACGCATGACGCAGAGCATTTGCGACTTGGTGGGATGGTTCCCGGGGCAGTTCTTCAAGTATACATGGGGTTGGGATCCCGATGGCCCGCTTAAGCTATGAAATAGCGGCCATCACCATATCAAAAATAATTCTATGAGATTTCTTGTCATATTGAGACGGTCGCAGGGGCATTTATGTCATTT
Organism: Vaccinium macrocarpon; assembly: GCA_022606695.1. Lineage (NCBI taxonomy): Eukaryota > Viridiplantae > Streptophyta > Magnoliopsida > Ericales > Ericaceae > Vaccinium > Vaccinium macrocarpon. Next base: position 15,050,814 of record CM040170.1, on the reverse strand, counting down.
ATGACTTGGTCAAGGCAATGGCATGGCAGTTCAAGAGGTTTAAACGGGCTCACGGAGCATTTCATTTTTTAAACAAGCCTTATGAACATTAAATTCCGTTCTGAGGTCATTTTGCATGAGTGATTATCAATTGTACATATACATGGATAGTGTCAAGTTGTATGGAAAGTAAATATGTCTTTCGGTCGTACATAAATTCAAATAATCATGTTTCGTTCAAATCCTCGAACATGTGAGCTTTTCTTTGAAGTCAAGTTTTAAACCTTACCTTTAATGCTTGGATTCAAGTTTTTGTGAATGAATAGATTATCTTTTACAACAAGTTTGTTCATTTGTACATAAAAACAGAAAATAATGCAATGAACAACGAAAGTGCAAGTCATGTATATAATCTGACAAAATCCACGAAAAGTCAAAGCATCACAACCAAGTATCATCTACAACTACCAGGGCATACAACGCCCAATAAGAAAATCATCCAGTGGGGCACGCAGGCCCAATCCACCTATCTACCAAGGCACGCAGGCCCAATCAAAAGAAAAAGACTAAAAGCAAAAAGCAAAACTCTAACTACTCTGTGCCTACTATGTACTAATCCTCCTCATCCATCGTCTCGTCTGAGCTCTTGGTCTCATCTCCAAGGCGCTCCCCGCCAGCTTCTAGCCGGGTAGAGGGTAGTTGGCATCATCGAGCACCGTCGCCGCCGAGCTCATCTCAACTACCCCCGGGGAACTACCTCTACCCCTCTAGCTGAATTAGGCCTCCAAGGTCTCTCCACCTCAAGTCCTCGCCGCGCCCGACTTTTGAACGTCCTAACGCATCGGCCATGTCTCCGTGACCGGCCGGCTCCATCATGAGGTCTCTTCCTGACCATAGGTGGCTGCATTAACAAGCAAACAGGAAACGAAGTCAGTATACAGTATAGTCGAGGAATTGAATGCAAGTAACATAAATCGCATACCGGTGCAACTCTCGGAAGAGAAGGTCCAGGAGCAGCAGGAGGTGCTGGCTCGTCCTCTGGACGGATGGAGACCTCTCGCCCAAAGAATGAGGCGCGATCGGGACACGTAGTCCTCGTTTCGCTCATATAGCTTTGTGCCGCCGCCCCTGTGAAACTGTAAACAAGTCAAAGTTTATATCAAAGATTCATAACGTAAGCATGCAAAGTTAATAGGTGAAGTAATTCTCTACTGGAATTACTTTTTCAGGGAAAAGCCGATCCCGGTGACCTCGGGATATACATATCTCCGTCTCTCCTCCGATTGGTAAGTACAGCGATACCCACCACTGGCTGCCCACCTGGTCTCACGAGAGTGAGGGGCGGCGTCCTCACCACCACCTCTGACTCCTCTGGCGGAAACACGAGCTTTCTCAGCCTTCTCCATCTCCATCTTCTCTCTCCACTCTGCAGCTCTCAGTGGACCCGGCCAGTACTTCTTCGATACTCTTACTTGGCTCAAAAGGGCGGCGTAAGTGCTGATTGAGATCGGTCGAGCGTCGTAAAGCCTTCGATCTCCGCCCGTGATATGAGGCGTCATCAACACCGCGAGAGGAAGGCACCACGGCACTGTAATTAAAGTCGGCCCGTATCGGTAGCCTTGTTACCCTATCACCAAGGTACCAGAACCAGCCGTACTGGCACTCATGTAGGACCCTCCCCCTCGTGATCTCTCTACTCCGAGCCAAGTAGGGCTCGTCGACGCCGTCCCATACATACCAGCGGACCTGCAAGAATGTTCAAGTGATTGTAATCACGTGCATGACAGTAAATGAATTGAGAGCAAGTTGAATACATGTAAGAGTTTGGTACTTACTAGAGAGGCTGGAAGTCTGTCAAGTGAAACGCGAAAAACCTGGAGGTTCCCACGCGCATCACCACCATAACGGGAGCCCTCCCCCCAGCACAGCGCTCGAGGGATAACGTTCGGATCTGGATGGCGTGTCTCAAGGGGATGCAACCCCAATACCTCGTATGCCCAGAGCTACACGGTAAACAACAAATCAGTCAGTCAAAGCAAATATTTGATAATCAAGTGCAATCAAGTTCAAATAATGAAGTGTGTGCGAAGGAATTTAAAGCAAAGTGTTAAATTTTACCTCCCAAACGCTCCTTAATCGACGACATGCCGGCCCCTTCTTCATACCGAGGCGGCATTCATGAACGCCAGAAGAGTGTGCCGAGAGTTGCACCACCCCGGTCGATCTCACCGCGAATGGCTAAATCTCTCGTGCCTCCTGGCAGGAAAGGTGCACCCGCTATACCGCTTGGGCACAGTGAAGCCAAAAACAAGTACAACAGTAGCACTCGCCTCCTCACACAGATCCTCCTCATCCGGCCGGGCTCACCCAACCCTCGCCTTGAACCCGACCATACGCGGGTCGCCTCCCTCTCCTGGGGCACGAAGCCCAAGAACAACCTCAGTGCAGCCTCGCCATATATCCTCGAAGTCTAACGATCGGGTCTCCTCCTACCCTCAACCCCGCGGATCGCCAAGAAGTCCAACGCCGCCGCCTCCTCGGAGGTGAAAAAGAACTCGTAGAAGTCTCTCCACCTTCTTCGCCAAAGGCTGCCACCACGGCATGGTCATGCCGCTGCGCTTGTAAGGGCCGGGATGAACATCCCAAACCCTGCCTAGTCCACCGTGAGTTCTCACGGAGGCGCGGTACCACGATAGATCTCCCAACCTGAGCCCATACCTCAAAATTGAGCCTTCAAGCACCAAGTTTTCTGCATATGATCAACAAACAGGCAAATAGTCAAAATGTTAGTCCCATCAGTCAGTCAATCAGCAGTACAGTTAATAATCAAGCAGTAATTCAATTATTCAATGCAAGTTAGGGTTTCTAACTACTGAAAGTGAACAAGCAAGCATACCGTCAGGCAATCGGTCGAAAGGTGGACCTCGGGGTCCAGTAGCACCTCCTCTCCAAAATATAACTCGGTTTGGGGTGTAGTCCCCTCTGAACGGATGGCACGAAGAGGTGCTTGGTGGAGCGCCATAGTATTTGCATCAAAAGGCGGCCTCGTCCTCCTCGGCCCATCTGTCTGCCATGACTGGACCCACCGTCCGTCCTGTGACGGTACCCCTCTCCTCCTCCTCAACTTGTGCTCTGGCCTCCTCCGCTGCCTCCTCAGTCTCAAATTCCTCCCAGAAAGCCCTCGCCACTGCGTCCTCGTCCGCCGCCCCTCGTAGCAATGCTGCCTCCCTCTCCCTACTCTCAACTATGGCCTCCCTCGCAAAATCTAAAATCCCCGAGGCGTCCACCGCAGCCGCCATCACTACCTCTTGGGGTGCGTGCTCAAGGTAATCCTCCCGAGAAATCCCTGTCGGCCCCTGAGCCAACGACCCATCACCCAAACCCTGAGTCGTTGACTCACCACCAATCACCACTACCTTCCCCTTGTCTCCCCTACCATGCTGCTGGCTAGACCTCGCCTCAATCCTCCAGCGAGGTGCCCTAGCCCTAGCCCCTCCGCTCGTACCCTTCATCCTATCTCCGCCACTACCACCGTCAGTCTCTCTCTCCTCGACCGTCTCCTCACTATCACTACTGCTATCACTATCTATATCGTGGACCTCTGTCATCTCCGCATCCCTCTCCTCACCTCTTTCCCTATCTCTCTCTCCTACCTTCTCCGACACCGTCGTGTCATCACCACCACCTAAACCACTACCCCCGCTGCAATCTCTCACGCCAGCCCCACCAACATCACCACTAGCCACCACCCTCTTGGCGGTTGGATCACCACCACTACCCAAAACCGTCGGATCATCACCATCACCACCCCTAACCACCTCTGGCCTATCACCGTCGGCACCCACCACTTCCTTCTCCTTCTCCTCCACACCACTGCCACTTTCAACTGCCGTGTGCCCTTCTAGTGCCCCCTCAACCACTGCCTCACCACCTTGAGCGCTCAAGCTCGGTAGTGGTGAAGCCACAGCACTGCCGTTGCCACCCTCCACCGTCGGTAAGCCCACCGGAGGCTGTAAGTTGCTGGTATCTTCCATGGAAGCCGATTTAACACTCTCTATCGAGCCCTAATCGAACCAAAACCGTACAAACAAACCCTAGAATTTGGGGATTTTTTATTTTGCAAGAAATTTGAGAGAGGAATGATAGGGTTTTGATCAAAATCGCAAGAGAGGTGTGAGAATTTGCTTTCGAGAAATGTTAGAACGTTATGAAGTATGAATCGGAGTAATTGGAATTAAAATCGAACGTTGGGGTTCTGAACCGTCGTCCCCGTTCAGGAGTTCAAGCGCTCCAGTTGGCCCTTTTGAGCGCTGAAGGGTTGTGGTTTGGATTGAGCGCTCAAGGCCTTGGAGTTGAGCGCTCAATGTGGATTGAGCACTCAAAGGGTGTGCTTTGAGCGCTCAACCCTTGTCCTGGCATAACTCTCAGGCTTCTTCTGCAAGTTTTTCAGGGGCATTTTAGGCATTTCTAACAATATTTTAAGTGTGTCTTGGACTCCCTAGTCCGTTTATTTGAATGAATGTGGATCTGAGGATCAAATCTCAATGGTTGGTCGTGCTAGACCATGTTTAACAATCAAGGTGTGTTATGGAATCATGATTTGTGTTGGCGTATACGTGAAGTATTTTGACCATCAATCGGAGAGCCGCATGCTCATCGTTTATCACTTTTGTTTAAAATCACCATTTTGAGAGCCTTGAGCTCATTTAAATCATCATTTTGAAAGCCTTGAGCTCATTTAAATCATCGTTTTGAGAGCCTTGAGCTCATTTAAATCACCATTTTGAAAGCCTTGAGCTCATTTAAATCATCATTTTGAGAGCTTTGAGCTCATTTAAATCATCGTTTTGAGAGCCTTGAGCTCATTTAAATCACCGTTTTGAGAGCCTTGAGCTCATTTAAATCATCATTTTGAGAGCCTTGAGCTCATTTAAATCATCATTTTGAGGGCCTTGAGCTGATTTAAATCATCATTTTGAGGGCTTTGAGCTTGTTTAAATCATCATTTTTAACGACCCTGTGTCCGTTTATGTTGGCTGATTAAAGTATTTTCAAAGTGCCCCGAAGAACTACACCGGTCTGATCCCTGCAATAGGGTACGTAGGCAGCTCGTGGAGCACGACCGATTGTTATTTAAAAAGGTTTTCTTTTGTAACTTGAGATGTATCACGGGGAACGAGTCGGATCGTCTATGTCTTAGACGTCACTCATGTCAAATCAATGGCATTGAGTCCCGTCCAAGAAGGGCAACTGTAGACACCCCGATTTTGAACCCGGGATGCGCTCGAGTATTCCCAATGATGAAAACGGACCAATCTTGGCTACCCAAAACTTGTGAAAACAACTTGAACTTGATCAAAATCAACCAAACATCACCCAAATAATCTAAACCAACCCAAGAATTGTTGAACCAAGTTAAACCAGCAGTTTGCCACCAAGAGCCTTGAGCGCTCAATCTATGAGGAGCACCTTGAGCGCTCAAGCCCACGGCTTTGAGCGCTCAACTCTGAACCAGTCAGGAATCTGCAGAGTATCTCATCATGAGATTTCATGCAGAGTGGAGCGTCTAACCACTTCTATACGTGTTATACACGTATAATACCCCCCACATTGTCCTAAACTACACCTAAACTACATCTAAACTACACCTAATATACAAACCCACTTCCTCTCTCTCTCCCGCCTTCCCTCCACTCACTCTATATAAACCATCCACCACCTCCCTATTCAGGGTTCACAAACTCAGCACTCCAATTAGAAAAATCATCCAGTAATCGTCCTCTCTCTCTCTACAAACCCACTCACCCTCCATCAAAGCCATTTGCAAAAAAAAAATCCTCCTAAGACCAAAATTAAGTCTTGGATCATCAATTAACCTGATACTTTACACCATCCACCTAGATACTAACCAGAACAACCACAATCGTCCATCCCTAAGCCAAAAATCAGGTTCAAGTCTTCAATCCAGTGAAAAAGGTAGTTAAACAAGTGAATTCAACTGTTTTGGTTCATCTGAGGGTGACCAGTGAGTTTAATCAAGTTCATCATACTTGCATTGAACTCACAAAGGTCGAAAAACCATTTAAAAATCTTTGTAAAAATCTGCGGTTATAGCGAGGGGGTTGGGCTCAAGCCTCAAGCCTTGGAGCCAAGTCCAACCTCGAGGCGTTTACGTTTTGCTGAACTTTGAGCTTTATCTGGGATTTTGATCATCATTTAACAGTTAAATTATGCTCATATAATCTTTAAAACAGCTTGTTTTTACTTTAAAATCTTTTGCATGAGCATAGATTAACCATTTTATGATGATCAAGCTTTAAAACCTTTGAAAACTTTGTATTTGAATGTAAATTAGTGACTCTCTAGTTTCATAAACCTTCATCTCATGTTTTATGGTCATGAAAATTATTCATAATCTATTTTCTTAACAAAAATCAGAAAGTCATATAATGGCTTGAGCGCTCAATGCCATCTACTTGAGCGCTCAAGCTATTCTTGAGCAGTTTGGTGATTTCTGGATGTTTTGATGATAGATCATGGTTTACTAGAATTCAAGTGTGTGTGGGGTTTTGCTACTGTGTATATGATTTGGATTTTCTTCTTTCTTTCATTCTCAAGCATTTCTTTTGTTAAAATTTGATGATTTTCTTCTTTTTATCATTACTTATGAGATCAATCTGTCTGTTTTCATTTGTTTCTTCATTAAAAACATTTTATTGATGTTTGATCTTGTAAATAAAGAGTAAAAGAGGGATGAAAGTGCTAAAAATCGCAGAAGTCAGAAACTGGCTTGAGCGCTCAATCCATAAGGTTTGAGCGCTCAAACTGGTTCAAAGGGTTTGAGCGCTCAAGTCCTCATCTTTGAGCGCTCAATTGCTATTTTGAAATCCATATTGTAAATCAGTTTGTTAAGTATTAAGTCTATAATTTCTTGAATTGTTTGTTTAATTTCTGCTGTTGTTCTCTTTTGTAAATACTTGTCATAATAATTCTTTAGTATTATTATCTCCATGTAAATCATGTGCACAAGCATCCACGTTAAATTTGCATCTTTCATTATTCTCTTATGGTTTACATGGTTCCCATCCCCAATTCCCCATTTTCGTGATTAAATTGAATTTCAAACATTTTCAGAATCCCACAAAATATTGAGTAGAGACCGGTTCTTGGACCGGGCGAGAGGGGTGCCGTAAAACCCTTCCCCTCTCGTAACCAAGCCCCCGAATTCGAGAAATTTCTGGTTTCGCAATGATCAGTAAAAAATCTTTTTCAATGGGCAAACGAGTCATATTTTTCGGTTTCTCGGATTCGAACCTCAAATCTGGGTGGCAACTCTAACAAAACACAATCCTTTTTATGCGCGACACCGCATGATCTCCGTGGGCCGTCCACACATGTAAATTACACAAATAAACTAAACTAAACTAAGTTATACTAAGAGAAGGAAATAATTACAACGGGCAAGTGAAGCTCACGCTTAGTGGACCATTGGGTCCCCGGCAACGACGCCAAAAATGCTTGCGACCTAGCTTTGTTGTAGGTAGCGTCGTCCCAAGCGTAGGGCTAGGTTGTCGAAAGCATAGTAACCCAGCAAGACCCGGGTCGATTTCCACAGGGACCAAATGCAACCGGAACGAGAGTGACTTGCGTTGAGAATTTTTGGCGTTAAGACGGCCAACTTTTCGGTTTGGTTTGGTTTGGTTGTGAGATTCTCTCTTTATCTCCTAATTTATTGAAAACGGGATTTGACTAAAAAATTAAACAAGGGCTCGGTTAGGGGTTCAAACTACCCATGACTTAGCTTCTTTGATGTTTCTCGAAGGTAACTCAAATGAGAGTCGATTTACTCGCTCACACTCGAGATATTTAACAGTGAAAGTAAAGTTTAACAAAAGATGGGGTTTGGTACTAGAAAGCAATCTCAGTGAGGCATTTTATCAAACACCTAGTGTGCCATGGTTCTAAGCATTGTGTGTGCCAATATTTTATCTACATCCAATCAAAGAGATAAACAACACCAAGTTTTGATCATAAATAAGAGAGAGCTATCCATTCACAAACCCGTACTTAGCCCAAAATGTTGAGAAATCATGAAATCTCCTAAGCCATGGGGTAGAAATCACTCCATGCCAAGCCTAATAAACTACTCACTCATGATTAAGCTAGACGTTGAAGAAAAAAGTAGAGAAATGAAAATCATGATGAAAATGAAAATAAAATACGAATTTATATAGGTTAGAGAGAGTACTACAACATTAATAAAGACCTAATAACTTGAATCTGAGTAGAATACCGTGAATCCTAGAGAGAAGTTGGAGCAAAACCCAAAAGAAAATGAAAGGGAGGTAGAGAGAGAAAGTGTTTGAGTCCGAATATGCCCTAAAAAAAGGTGCAAAAGGGGTGTAAATAGGTCCCCCAAAAAGTTACACAAGTGGTCCAAAAAGGCTGTCAAAATCGGCCTGAATGAGGCTGGTATCGATACCCCTCCAATCTCGTTTCGATACCAGATGGTTTTGTTTTTTCACTAACTGATTGGTATCAATACCCCATTTCTGGGTATCAATACTAGTAGACTCTGATGACTTGGGCTTGATTTTGAGTCTTTTTTCGGCCTTCGAGTATCTCGGGTCATCTTCCAAAGGCTTGATCACTTCGAATATGACTTGGGGAGGATTCCTCTTGAACTTGAACATACTCGGCTACCTCCGGGTACGTCCAGGGATTATTGAGAGTGTCCGACTACTCCATTTTCCTATAACTCAACAAAAACACCCTTTGCGCTAAATCGAGATAAAACAAAGATTATATGCGTGCGAGTGTGCTAAAACAAAGGGAGTTACGTACCCAAATATGCAATGTTGTGTGCCTATCATCTACCAATTGAGTGGGCACAACTAAACCACCATGGGAAAACCTATTCTAACTGTTAAGAATTCAAATTAAATCTTAACCGGTTTAAATATACAGATTTTTCTTGTCCAGTAAAATAAATGAGATGTAATTCTCATTAAGAAGAGTTGCCCATTTCAATTACCTGTAGGTCTAGGTGGGTAGATTATTCTATTGTTTTGTCCTTGACTTGTACACCAGTTAAATACGTGAACCAATGTTTTGAAACACGGACTAGAGGATGAACCGGAGAAGAGACTAGGCGGACGGGTCACCGGTTGAACCGCTATTGAACTGTGACCTCATTATTACGTCATAAATACATATATTTTAATATGAAAAAACGAAATATGAGTTAAAAAAATACAAAAAAAATCCTAAAAAATTGTTAAATACCCTACAAATATTAATTCCCCATGAATGGGGCAACAATACACGTATTTATAATATTAACCTTTATTTGTATTGGCAAAACGTACAGAACATTAATTATGATATTTGACAAACTAGATAATATATAAAACATTAAATATGATAGGTGCATGCTAAAGTGGTATGGCATACAATACACTATCATCTCCCTAAAGCCTGCGAAGTGTGTGCACTACCCAATGCACTGATACAGCAGTCCAACTCCCACCATTTCTCTTTGAATTGGTAAAGAAGAAAATGCTAGAAACCAGCAGTGAAGAGGAGGTAAAGAAGAAAATGCCATGAACCCATTTTGAAGGGGTGTGATCGTGAAGACGGGAGTTCTCGAAAATTCAGTCTGAAGCATAAGCTACTTCTCTAGAATCTCACTAAAATGCCCAGATTTATAGCATCCCATTCCCTCTGTTCACAATACGACGGAAAAGGTTGATTTTTCCCTTCACTTTCTTCTTTTTGCTTCGCTGGCCGGTCCAATTCGACAAAGGAATCAGATGCAGCGAGAGGGAAAAAAATTCGGCTGGGTCGAGTGACTCGTGAACGGTTCTATCGGTTCACCGATTCAACCGCTGGGTTGCTCCGATTATTGTTTTTTAGAACGGTTTTGAAATAAGAGCGGTTTTGTTGGCCAACTGGACCGGTTCCCAGTTTAACCGTTCAACCGGCTAGTCCGGTTTGGGTAAACACTGACGTGAACCATTATTGTTGGGAAACGAATCCCAGAACCTAGTAATTACGCATACAGATTAAACAACAAAAATAAACACAAATCCTACAAGGTGGAATTAGGGTTTACCTCTCATCCGTAGACACGAACGTAGGTTGACTTGTTCATTTTAGAACTTGACAGAACCGATTCCTGTATGCAACAAGTTTTGCTCGACATTACCTCATGATCTTCTGCCATATTCCCTTTATATCTCAAGCATGTAGCCAAGTGTGGACTTCTATGTGATCTCTTTGTTCTCTTTCTCACAGCCTCTATTTGAATTTTCTGGATGATTGTTATGAGACTCGAGAACATAACGATATATTTATAGGGCTAGAGAAGGGACCTAAGGAGAAATAAATCTGGGCTCCTTGTGTAAATAAGAAAACCTAATCCCACCCGGATTCTATTCTTATTTCACAAATTACAATTCACACCACTAAAGAATTATAATTGCACTTTCATCTTTATCTCGATTATATTTCGAGCTCCATGTTAGTAAATACTTATTAATCTCCCCACGTTAAGATTATTGATACCCGTTGATTAAATGTCGATTACTAACAATCTCCCACTAATCAACAGCTTATAAAACACCTTGAGACTAACCACTTAACTTATTCGATATGTCAGGTACAAATATCAACCTGCAGGGTTTGACATAACCGAAACTTATAAGTTTACTCAAGCGGGTATCATCAATCTCTAACGAGACATGGATTCTATCAATAATTAATATCCATATATTTCATGCATATAATGTCGTGACCCAACTCACCAAGACTATTGACCGTGAAAAAAGATCTCACTTTATAATGAATCAAAGTCAACGACATTAAATATATATATATATATATATATATATATATATATATATATATATATATATATATATATGTATATATGTATTAGTTATATCCGGATTAAGAGCATAAGTATTCTTAATAACTATAAGATTCTAATTATCTTAAAATGTCAGTATTAAGACAATTACCTTAAAGCGGTCATGTTCAATACACAAGAAATGTACTAGCACAATGAGTTAGAACTAGAACCGTTCCCTATAGTCAAGACAAACCTACTAAAACATTGTACTACAATCGTACTAATGGTGTGTCAAATTCCATCCAAGATTGTGAACCAAAACATATATTCCACAAGAACCGATGATGCAATCTTTTGTGTGTAAGCCGTACTCTACACACTGGATATAGTCAAGACAAACCTACTAAAACATTGTACTACAATCGTACTAATGGTGTGTCGAATTCCATCCAAGATTGTGAACCAAAACTTATATTCCACAAGAACCGGTGATGCAATCTTTTGTGTGTAAGCCGTACTCTACACACTGGATCATCTACTATGTAGAATAAAAAACACATGCACAACATATAATTATATCATGCAAACATTGCCCATAATAGATTCTCATAAAAAAGGGATAAACTGATTAATAATTAACTAATCAAATATTAATCCATTACATTAAAGCATGGCTTTTAGTATTAGTTTCAAACAATCTCCTATTTAGACTCAAAACCATGTTGCCACGCATCTCACTTCCATACCCTTTACGTGACTATCAAAAGTCTTGGCATGTAAGCCATTTGTAAAAGGATTTTCTAGGTTGTTTGCTGATGCAACCTTGGTCACAGTTACATTACCTTTCTATACGATTGCTCGAATCAGGTGATACTTACACTCGATGTGTTTTCCCTTCTTATGAATCTTTGGCTCCTTCGAGTTGGCAACTGCACTACTATTGTCCCAATAGATTGAAATTGCTGAGTGAATCGAAAGTAACACTTCTAGATCCATCAAGAAGTTCTAGAGCCAAACGGCTTCTTGGCTGCTTCAAAAACTACCACATACTCGGCCTCCATGGTGGATTCCACAATACACGATTACTAGATACTCCACCAACTCATGGCTCTACCTCCTAGGGAAAACTCATATCTCGATGTTAACTATCTGGAACTTTTATATAACATAAAGTCTTAATCTGTGTACCCACAAGGCACTAGATTGTCTAACTGGTACACAAACATATAATCCTTAGTTCTTTTCAAATACTTAAGTATCCATTTTATATTAGTCCAATTTTCTTGTCCAGGGTTAGACTGAAATCTGTTAACCAAGCCGACAACAAAGCAAATATCAAGTCTAGTTCACAGCATAGCATACATGGGGCTTCCTATTGCTGAAGTATTAGGAACTCTTTTCATTTTCTCCATCTCCTTAGATGTCTTAAGACACTGATCCTTAGATAGATTGACTCCATGTCTGAAAGGAAGCAATCCTTTCTTGGAATCCTCCATGCTAAAACGGGTAACAATCGCATCGATATAGGAAGCTTGAGAAGCCCAACATCCTTTACTTGATCTCACAAAAATTTAATCCCAAGGATGTGACCCGCTACTCCTAAATCCTTCATATCAAACTGGCTAGATAACCACAACTATATCGAAGATAACACTCCGACATCATTTCTGATGAACAAGATATCATCCACATATAGCAATACAAACACCACCACATTTTCATTGCGCTTCCTGTACACACACGACTTATCCATACATTGATCAAAACCAAAAGATTTGATCACTTGATCAAAACAGATGTTCCAAGACCTAGAGGCCTATTTAAGTTCACAAATGGACTTCTTAAGCTAGCACAACATGTGTTCTTGATCTTTTGTCAAAGTTTTGCATCTTTATCTTGTAGTGCCTCTTTGTAATTTTAGGGTTTGGCATGTTGTTTTTCAAGTATCATATCACAAGATTCACCCAACAACATATACCGATTGGGTGAAACAATAACCCTCCCACTACGACAAGGTATTGGTTTGTTAACAACAATTTCATGTGATGTAGCCTCTTGTACTATTGGTATTGAAGAAGTCTATGCCAAACTATTTTGTCTCAATTCTTCTAGAACAATCTAAGTATTGGGCTTGTGATCTATGACATAGTCTTCTTCTAAGTATCAAGCATTGGTGCTAATAATGACCTTACGATCCTAAGGACTATAAAATAGAGTAACTTTCTTTCCTCTAGGGTACCCTATGTCATGCCCTCAATTTTAATAACCAAAATACAATTAACATCAACATAGGATAAGTCAAAAGTCATTTACATCTTCATTGAAAAGTCAAAGTCAATTATACAATTCCAAGGCCAAAGTTTAAATGAGATTCTAGCAAAGGATACCCCTACCCACATACATGAATATCAAAGGTTTCAAAGTTATTACCTAAGTAGAAATAATCAAAAGATTGAGGGATTTTAAAGTTACAAAAATACATCTCCCAAAATATGCTAAGTATAAAGATGAGAAAATAATTTCATGATCAAATAATCTCCATGACACACTTCCACACTTCAAGCATCCATCTCATGTGCCTTCCTGAGTACCTGAAAATGATAGGTTGAGATCACAAGCCTAGTAGGAAACCATTTTACTAATGCTAGGTGTATAAAGATGATAAGTACACCGGAATATGAAAATGACATGAAAGAAATGAGAATTGTATGATTTAGGAAGCTAAAACATGTGTTAAATGACCTCAAGGTTTTCAAGTATCCAAGAATATCCCAAAGTATCCCAATATGTCCAAAAACGTATGAAAGTGTCCAAAAAATATATCAAAGTGTTCAAGTTTCGCCAAAACACCAAGGTAGTAATAAACAACTCATTTTCCAACATTTCATAGAAAAATATCCATTTGCTTTCAATAGGTAATGAATCCCTCTGCCGGATTTCATGGGCTCTGTGCACCCCTGTCGGATTTCGTGGGCTCCGAACACACCTGTCAGATTTCGTGGGCTCCGAACACCCATAGTCAGGGATACGCCGAAAGGTGGCCCTAGTATTCATAATCATCATACTCAATACATTTACTTTTATCACATTTCATTCAAAATGTCACCCTTTTTGGTAAAATGTTGTCAATCAACTCAAATGGTGCGTATCCAATCAATATCATGAAGTAATCAACGAAACCACGTGTCAAAATAATGGTGTGGAGGTTTTAAAGTGAATTCGAGAGTTATCAAGGTGCCATAGGTCGAATCTAAGGAGATATACACAATTGGGGACCAAACAGACATCAAAGGGTGGCCAAAAACCATTCCAAAGACAAGGGTGGCTGCTGGAAATTTTTGGGGCTGCAACAAAATGAACAATAACTGTGCAGATTTTCACCTTTAAGGTGTGAAATTTCAACCCAAGTGCATACAAGAAGTTTTGAGCTAAAAATTGATGTTGATGTTGCAATACATTCGACATAGAAGCTAAAATGTAACACCGCGCCATCTCATAAGTTGTAGCCCAATCCTTATATACCGGATTTCAGGTTCTGTTGCAACTTCAATGGGTTTGATAGAGCACACCTCAAAGAACACAAATTTGGTATCCTAGGCAGTCGACACAATATCTAGATCCTTTTCTAGTCAATATAATTAAAACAAGTAAATTTGTTTGACAATGTCATCAAGTGGATTGAAAGAGTCCAATTTTTTTGCATCTGAGAATCACATAACAACACTTATGAAGGGTAGAACTTTTTTATTTTTGTTAAATTGGTTCCCTCAACCAGTCTATTGAAAGAAAAACATTAAAAACCCTACACATCATGAAGAGTATGCCTTGATGGGTAGGTCCACTACTCTTCATCATTCGTGTAGATAGACACAATCTTTTAATTTCACTATCAAGAAACTAAACCGTGCCCAATAAAATTAAATAGCTAATTTGCTTCGGTCCTATAAATAAAAGCAGTGACTCAGATGGAGAGGATACTTGTTATTTATAGCCAAGTGTATTACATTACCTAACCTCAAGATCCATTGTTCCGTAATGAACTACCCCAGATGGAGGATTAGTGCACACAACAATTATCTTGAAACTATCCTCTAAGGAAGTAAGTACCGATGATGCCATAATTAATTTTGTCCAATGGGGAGGAAGGTACTAAAACCAACACACAAAACTTAATTATATCATCTAAATACTAGTAATGGAGACCATGGGATTTATACAAAATAAACTCCCTCTCCCACTTAGTAATTTAAAAAAATTGTGAGGGTTATAAAAAAATAACATGTTTACAAAACCCGTGATCTAGGTCAAAAGCCAAATATTACCATGTTGTCCAAATATGGAAACTATCACACATGTAAACAAGATGAATATACAAATATTCATAAAAAGGAAACATAAATAATATGTATCCCAATTATTATGGTCAAAGATGCAATCATTGAGTAATGAGGAATCCTTCCAATCTTGAAATCCTTAAGCAATTAGGAATCCTTCGAGTCTTGAAATCCTTAAGCAGTAAGGAATCTTTTCCAAACTTGAAATCCTTGAGCAATAAATATGTTGAAGACTTAGATACTTTGAATCAATCAAGGAAACCAAAATCCAACCATACTTAGGAAAGAAAAATCGGATCTGAAATATTTCCCGGGTAAACTGCATAGCCTTCAATATTTTGGACTTTTCTCCCTTATCCAAACTCCGATTGAACTGGTTCCAATTGGGTTGGATTTGAAATTCAATTGTCTACAACTTTTGTGAAGAATAGAATTTCCAATTCCAATGTTTAATGGGTCAAAAAAGCCTTGCAATCTGACCCTAAAAATCTGAAAAAATTCTTCTGCGAGCCGAACATTCTTTTTTCTTGAAAAAACTTATCTTCTTGTGAAAAAAGATTGTTTTCTCCGTATCGTATGCCCATTACAGAATCTGTAATCTTACAACAGATCTATATATCTAAAATGATACAACTGAAGAAACAAGGATTACATCAAAAACTTATGCCTCCTACATACTACTATTACAAATTACAAAACTAAACTTGTAATAAAAAACAGTAATAGTAACCATGCATAAAAAAATTACAAAGCGTGGGATCCAATCACACAATCAAAAATATGCATGACCATCATAGTAGGGTAATCGATTCTGCAAAAGAGACGTTAGAACAAACTAGAACTCTGAAAAACAACGGTTAGCACAGTTCTATATCTATATTCTACGAACAACATGGCTTGTTTAATCCATACGCATGATTACAGCCCGCTCTGATACCACTATTGGGAAACAAATCCCAAAACCCAGTAATTACGCGTACAAATTAAACAACAAAAATTAACATAAACCCTACAAGGCGGAATTAGGGTTTACCTCTCATCCATAGACATGAACGCTTGTTGACTTGTTTATTTTAGAACTTCACAGACCCGATTACTGTATGCAACAAGTTTTTCTTGACAGTACCTCATGATCTTCTGCCAATTTCCCTTGTATCTCGATCATGTAGCCAAGTGTGGACTTCGACGTGATCTCTTTGTTCTCTCTCTCACAGCCTCTATTCTAATTTTTTGAATGACTGTTATGAGACCAAGAGAACATAACGATATATTTATAGGGCTAGAGCAGGGACCTGAGGAGAAATAAATCTGCGCTCCTTGTGTAAATAAGAAAACCTAATCCCACCCGGATTCTAGTCTTATTTCACAATTTATAATTCACACCACAAAAGAAGTATAATTGCACTCCCATCTTTATTTCGAGTTCCACGTTATAATATACTCATTAATCTCACCACGTTAAGATTACAGATACCCGTTGATTAAATGTCGATTACTAACAATTCTCTCTCTTCTCTCTAACCTGAAATAGCAACACCGCACACCCCTTTCTCTAACCATTGCCAGCCTCCAGCAACCACCACCCCACCTTGCTGACCACCAGTTTCTGGTGAAAAAAGATATAGAGAAAACCAGTCAAAACATATCCCAATTTGAGACAATACAAAGAAACCCGAGATAAACAGATCCCAATCAATAGATCGTCAATCGAGAAATGCGAGAATGATCGACTTCACACCCTGAATACTAACACTCTTCATAAACTAATGCGAAATTCCAGAAGATTGAAAAAAATTGCCAAAATTCACACCCTACGAGTTTTTTCAAAATACATTAACACCGCTTAGTTCTGCCCTGATACGTGTAAGATCAAGCATTCAAAAGCAATGGCAACTCATATTAAGAAGGGAAAAGAAAAAGCAAATAGCCCAGAAATTCTAAACTAGTTTACTCATCATATTAAATACTCCATAGTTAACCATAGTAATACACTAACAGTAAATAGAAATCCCAATCAATAGATTGTCAGCCGAGAGATGCGAAAATGATCAACTTCACACCCCGAAAACTAACGCTCTTCGTAAACTAACGCGTAATTTCAGAAGATTAAAAAAAATTGCAAGGATCGCACCCTGCGAATTTTTGCAAAATACACTTTTAATTATTCCTTCAACTTAAGTTTGAAAATTTGTAACGATATAATTCCCAACATATACCTTGTTTGGAGAAATTCACAATGACAATCTGAGAAATTTGGAGAAATCGCACCTAAAAAATTGCACCAAAAAATTCAAAGAGAATAGAAAAATAGCAAGTGATCAATTTGAAATTGAAACCGACAAAATGCTCCTATGGATTTGAACACTGCAAATTTGTATTTGTAGTTTTGCAAATTTATGTTTGTGGTTCATGCTTCTTCTTCTTCATCTTCGCTGACGGCGGCTGAACTTGGAACCACTCAACCTCAGGTGCCCTTTGAAACTAAATCAAGAGATCACCTGAGAAAAATATACTGATTTACTTGATTTTCTCTGTATTTTGCAAGTAAATTATTTTTTTACGTTTGTGGACGGTCGATTTCCACCGGTCGGGGTTTTCGAAACGATTCAAAAAATAAAATAGAGTCGCCAACCGGGTTTTGAAGAAATGATTTGGGACCCGAGAAACCAGTTTGAAAGCAATTGAGAGAATGACTCATAAAACCAATTGAAAACCAGAGATTCGTTTCGGATTCGGGAGTCAGGTTACGAACGGGTAAGGGTTTTAATGCACCTCGTTCGCTCGATTAAAAATCGGTCTTTACTAAACATTTGTGGGATTTTTGGAAAATAATTTTGTTGCTGAACGTCGACAAGTAAACATTTAAATTAAGCAAAGCGGACGATAATAATGAGAAAAACAAATAATTACTATGTGATTGACGAGAATCAAACGAAAATCCAATGTTCTCAACTGCTCATACAGGGGACTGTTTAAAAATCACATTTTACCGGAAAAGTGTGTCGTGCGGCACACTGGATGTACCATACAGTATAAAGAATGAGCCGTGTGGCACTGTTCATCAATTTAACGGTCAAATTTTCAAATAAGTACCGTACAACACTCAAAATGTACCGTGCGGCACAGTAAGAGTGTCGTGCGGCACAACTGGCTGCAAAAACAGTTAGAAACTTTGGCTTTTCGAAATGATTGATCAGAGGCACATACAAGGTATGAAATGTGATTAAAATGAACTACTTTGAAAGAGAAAACAGTGTATGTAAGTATGGGGATGTCCCTCCTCATAGAATCACTCCGTACAAGGCGATGTTTTCACCGTACGACGCGACCGGGAGGTATGAAATCAAACTGATTTTACTGTAACAGGGGTGTACCAAGCCTGGAAATGATACAAGGAATCATCCCACACTTGGCATCCCTCCCCTCAGGGTGCCAAACTCAAGGAATTTGGCGAAACGGGTTTATACCTTCGGTTTCGAACTCTTGGATTGAACTTGTTTTCTGAACCTTTGAATGTTGCTCGAACCTTCTCTAGACTTCAATTTCACTCTGGTATGGTGGTAAGAAGATTTGAGGGTTTGATTTGGGCAATCTAAAAAAAGGCTACCCCACGGTTTGGAAACCTGAAAACAAGGGGTTGGTTTTTTGAATGAGGTTTGCTTTGGAGAAGACAATTGGATTGCTCTCTGGAGATTAGAGGTAGTGATGAAGGTGATTGACAGTAGAAAGAGTGTTTAAGAGGGAGGTTTCATGGCTTCTCTTACACAGAAATTTTTCGGTCTCTTTTTCGTTGGATTTGATCGATTTATATAGGGAGTGAATGAACGTAATCCCCAAGTCTTCTTGGTCTTTACTCATAGTGATGATGGCTAAGAGGTAGCTTCTTCTGTCCGCACGCAACCATCAGAGCAGAGGGAGACAATTTCGTCAACATTTTCTGCTGCTGGGAACTTGCAAAAGCTGTGACAAGTGACAGTGCCGTACGGCACACAAACCATGCCGTGCGGCACAACTTATGTACCGTGCGGCACAACTGGCCACCAAAATTCAAAAAACCTGCATGCGAGACTCGTTGTGTCGCCGCGGCGTTAAGAGATGAGTACCGCGGCGGCTTGTTGGATCGAAGTTGACTTGGAGAATTTCAATCCGAGAGTTCCTCCAGGCGTTTCCTTTCATCATTGGGGATTAAAATGTATGCGAACATTTCATTTTGGGGTGTCTACAGTTGCCCCTCTTTGACGAGGCTTACAATCATTGTGATGAAAGTCGCGTCAAAGATAGAAGACACCCCTCGATGTGGACGTCCTCGTATGAAAACAAATAGCTAGACGGGATGCATGTGGTCGCGCTCGTGAGAGCTGCCTACGTACCCCGTTGTAGGGATTAGACCGGCGTAGTTCATCGAGGCTTTCGAACATGAAATACAAGAGTTTGATAGAAAACATACCTTGGTTGGTTTGCGGGAATTGTCACCCTGTTTTTCAACGAGGGAAAAACGAATGATGTGCTTTTGTTGTTGAATGCCTTTGTTAATGCCGTCGAGGACTTACGAAACCGTCGGTGGAAACCACTTGATGTTGAGGTGTTTGCTGTTAATGCCGGGGAGGACTTACGAAACCGTACTTGTGCTGAGATAACTGTTGTTAAGGCCTGAGAGGACTTACGAAACCACTGGAATGTTTGAGAAAACCCTTGTTAATGCCGGAGAGGACTTACGAAACCATTTGAGTGCTGAGAATATCGTTCGTTAATGCCGGAGAGGACTTACGAAACCCGTCTGAGTGCTTGAGAAAACCTCGATGTTAGTGCCGGAGAGGACTTAAAAACCATTCAACCATTTGAGTGCTTGAGAAAACTTTGATGTCAATGTCGGAGAGGATTTACGAAACCAAGGAACCCTTCGTATGCTGAGATGACTACTTGTTAATGCCGGAGAGGACTTAAGAAACCATTTGACTGCCAAGATAACTGTCGTTAATGCCGGAGAGGACTTACGAAACCATTTGACTGCTTGAGAAAACTTTGATGTTAATGCCGGAGGGGACTTACAAAACCATTCTGATGCCGAGATAACTTTCATGTTAATGCCGGAGAGGACTTACGAAACCATTCGAGTGCTTTGAGAAAACTTTGATGTCAATGCCGTAGAGGACTTACGAAACCATTTGAGTGCTTGAGAAAACTTTGATGTCAATGCCGGAGGGGACTTACGAAACCATTCTGATGCCGAGATAACTTTGATGTTAATGTCGGAGAGGACTTACGAAACCATTCGAGTGCTTTGATAACTTTGATGTTAATGCTGGAGAGGACTTACAAAACCAATTGTTGCTTGAATAATTTATGATGGAACCGATGAGCGTGTGTGCGAGGCTGTCGCGGGGCAAAATCGATGTTTAGCCCGAGTGAGAATGCTGGTAATCTTGGTTTAGAAACCCCCGGGAAGGTTGTACCTAGTGCAAAACCTTTAAGAACACCGTGGTGTACCGTGTGGCATTAGTACTGTGTCGTGCACTGAAGTAGGAGCACCGTGCGGCAAAACTGGCAAAAGGGTGTATCGTGCGTCACTCAAGGTATACCGTACGGTAGAGTAGCTGTGCCGTACGGCACAAGCGGTTTAAAACCGCCCGAAATCGTTTTGTTTTCTCCCACGTTCGAACACATTCATTCTCCCATTTCTCCTCCTTCTCTCTCCCCTCAAAGTCTCTCTGATATTTCGGTTTTAATCTCACCCAAAATCAAACTTTCCTTCCGAGATACTATTACCATGGCCAATTTTGGAGAGGAACCGAATGGTTCGACCATGCCTGCCGCCGGTACGACATCGCCGGCGTCTGAGGAGACCGGTACACTATCTGGCTCAACTGAGAGAGACTCATCCATGGGTGTTCCGAGTGCTGTGGATCCGGTTCACGAGGCCTCTCATTCGGCACCGATTGAGGCCGAGACAGCATCATCCATGCCGGCAATGGCTCTGACGGGATTTGGTAGGGCTCACATGGGTGAGGCCCCAACTTCGGCAGTGGTACGGGGGGCCATAAGCACTGGTGATGCTGCGGTGGTGGGTAGCAACGATGTTGGTGACGATTCGGGTATTGCACGGCACACTGGGAGTGCCGTGGGTGATGCCATGGGTGCTGTGACTGCGGATTTGGGTACCGCCGGTGGTGAGGATGCTGTTGGTGATGATCAGAGCATTGTACGGCATATTAAGAGTACCGTGCGGGATACTGAGAGTGCTGGGGCTAGCCATGGAGGTCTGGAGGCTATGGAGGTTGATCCCACAAGTATGGGTGCTTCCCCTTCTGATATTGCCATGAGTCTTAGTGGGATAGACGTTGTTATAGAGAGAGCCCGTACTCAGGAGAGTGGGTCTCAGGCTGAGGGTATCTCGAGGGACATTGTGGAGGCTACCCTTGCGATCGATACACCAGTGACTCAGGGAGGTACGGGTGATAGGGATGTTCTGGTTGAGGATGTGGCGGGAGGTAGTAGTACTGAGAGTGAGGAAGTACCCTTGGTGAGGCGTATAGCTCCAGGCCCGGCTGTTGCTATTGGTACTGCTAGAGTGCCAGAGGAGAGTGCTGAGAGAGAGACAGAGGCTTCAGGGCCTTTATTGTTCATACCCGTAGTTGGTTCTTCCTGCAGACCGGGTTTGACTTTGGCAGACACCTTGGAGGGAGCGAGAGATGAGGATATAGCAGCGACTTTGCAGGAGTTTTCCCGGTTTGAGAATGTCCTTGTTCAGGAGGGCATGGCATCCATTGTTAGGGATGTTAAGCAGGAGGAGAGAGATAGAGAGACTGAGGCAGCCGCCGAGGAGGTGCGTGTGACCATTGTCCGGGAGGTTGAGTTGGCTTTGGATCACAGAGCTCCGTTTACGCTAGCCACTTATGTGCCATGGGTGCACTTCTTTGTTCCGCAGGGATGCGACACATATACCCCTTTGTTGCCTTCATACCCGGATATGAGTGTGATTCATGACTGTTCGACCCACATTGCTTATAGGAATCCCTTGGTATGTATCTTCTGTTTATTCTTGTTTGCGCTTGTTCGCTTATTTGCTTGTACATTCCTGTTGAGATTATGCCATGCCTTTGTTAACAGACTCAGAGATCTTTGGGTGGTTATGGAGGTCCTGCGAGCTCCCTGGCTTTTTACCATGCATTGCCATCGCGAGTAAGAGCTCTGGTTGATGCTTCTGGGTTCACCATTTTCATCCGGCTCTTGACAGTGACTAGGACGGATCGCAAGCTGATACGAGCCTTGGTTGAGAGGTGGTGAGATACCACCAACACCTTCCACTTTAGATTCGGGGAGATGACCATCACTCCCCTTGACTTTGCTGCGATTACTGGCCTGAGGGTTGGAGGCGAGCCTATCCCGTTTGATTCAAAGCTATACTTGGACACCGCTACTATTGAGCACTACTTGGGGAGGAGGCCTGGAGGCATTGAGCCGGGGGTGAGATATACCATTTTACCAGGCTACTGGGATCATGAGCCAGGATCAGAGGAGGAGGCTAGGCATATGGCTAGGGCTTACTTGCTGTATCTTTTTGGTGCCTCACTGTTTCCGAACAGGCAGGGCATGGTGCACCTGGGCTGGCTGCCAGCGCTGGAGAGCTTGGAGAAGGCTGGTAGGTTTGACTGGGGTGGTGCAGGCCTGTGTATCGTGTACTGCTTCCTTGGTTGCGTGTGCCGTGGGGTAGGCACGAGCCTTGGTGGCTATTAGAGGGTGCTGGAGGTAAAACTCAGCTTGCATTCCTCTTCTGAAATTATTATAATGCTTGATCCATGCTTCTTGACTTGATTCATTTCTGAACATGCAGGAATGGGCTTACGAGGTGCTGGGTGTATTTGCCCCGGCCAATTCTCATAGCAACGAGGATATGCTCCCATGTGCTGAGAAGTGGGGATCAGAGTATACAGGAGCTGGTGATCACAAGGGAGACTTGAAGACCTTCAGACTCTTTCTTGATACTACCACGGGGGATAGGGTAAGCCTAATTG
The DNA here is from genome assembly GCA_022606695.1 of Vaccinium macrocarpon. NCBI lineage: Eukaryota > Viridiplantae > Streptophyta > Magnoliopsida > Ericales > Ericaceae > Vaccinium > Vaccinium macrocarpon. The sequence continues at coordinate 15,027,637 of CM040170.1, read as the reverse complement.
AGATCAATCTCTTCATGTTCTCTTGTTTTCCTTTATCCTTGGAACTGACAAACCTTTCTCTCTTTGCAGGTGAGGTGGAATGTCTGGCACAGGTCGCGGAAGGATTATCTGGTTAGGAGTAGGGAGTTGATTTCGAGCCGAAGTGTTCTTTGGAGTGCCCTTATGGTCGGGCAATGGTACTTAGGTGACAGAGTTTTCGCCGATCCCTCGGGATTGACCATTTGTGAAAGTGCCTTCGCCCGCCCCTCCTCATCTGAGGCAGGACTGAGGAGTATACCCGAGCTGAGATAGAGAGATATATAGTGCCAACGGCGGTGATCTTCAGTCCTTTGATAGATTATGAGGGCTACTTGAGTACACACTTGGCATATGATTTGGACATGGAGAATCGTTTGAGGGTCGGCCCTGCTTTACCTGATTTGAGGAGAGAGATTGAGGTGGTGACCGTTGATGGAGCGCTGGGAGTGGTGACGGTGCCTCTCATTACTCCCACAGTTACTCTTGCCACGACAAAGGTGATTTTCTGTTTATTATGCTTGCTTCAATTACTTGTTCATATTAATATCTCATGCATTTCTAATGCCTCTTTGTATTTCAGATTCCTATTGAGTGGGTGGCGGCGTCGTACTAGTTGGTGCAGGACTTGCAGGCCATGGTCCGTCAGTTTGTGATGGGCATGGCTCCAGAAGTGCGCCCGCGAGCCGAGCCAGGAGTTGTACTTGGTCGTGGGCAGAGAGCTACTAGAGAGAGGACACCGGCTCGTGGTGTTGGTAGAGGTACAGGCCGAGGCGCTGGAGAGACTAGCAGAGGCAGAGAGGCTAACCGTGGTACTCGCAGGAGGAGAGAGAGTACCGGTAGTGAGAGAGGAGCTAGCCGAGGGGCTACCCCAAGTGCTAGAGCTTCTGAGCTATACACATAGACTTGCCTTTCTTTTCCGTCGATCATATATGCTTCTCATTTGACAGACCTTGTTGCTTGTGCAGGGAGCATCAGGTTCCCGAAGTGCTAGGCGCTCTACGCCTCGAGCCATTTTAGTGACTCCACCTTCAAGCCGAGTGCTGTGTTCTTCTGAGAAACGGAGAGAGAGTGTACCGCAGAGGGAGGAGTCTGCGGAGAGTAGCAGTACTGAGGATGATCCTGCTACACCAGAGGAGTACAGACCTCGGGGACATGCTTCGTCAAAACGTCCTCGTACCTGAGACATTTGTTAGTAGTAGCATTTTATTAGGTGGGGCCTGCGTGCCTCGTTTTGGTTTGGGCGCTTGTTTAGCCCTCTGTATAGATGGCCTGTGAGCCGTAGTAGTTGATATTGCATTGGGCCTGTTTGCCCCTGTATATAGTTATGCTCATGATGTGGATATTTTGATTTTGGTTTTATAAAAACTTCACACCTTGTCATGCTTTTTATGCACATTGGCAATGAATTTTGAAAAATCAATGTTTGCACGTGAGTACTTAATTAAAACAACTGAATTGCGACCACCAAACTTGTATACGGAAAGCTTGTCTCTCATTCATGGTTGTGACTCACAGGACTCAATGAAATTGGAGAGGGTAAAATCTAATTACCCTATTATAAGGCATGGCACGTGTCTAAAATGACCGCCACGAGAGGGCAATTAGCTCGGCACCACATAGGGAGTTCGTTAATCCTTATGCCGATCTGGATTGACCATGAATAGGGTTAGGAATCGAATTGAAGTAAATGCATCAGAATGCACTAGCTCGGCATAAGGCACAAGGGGATGCCCCTGATATGGTCGAGCAGAGGGAGCTACGGATATAATTTGGCAAGCATTCTGGAATACATAGCCCAGCTCGGCGTGATGAATTGAACTATGTGTGAGTTACTCCGAGCTACGTGTAAGCTCGGCACTGCCACGAGAAGAGCGGTGAGACATTCCAGAAACATTCTATAAGCGGTACCTTACGAGATGAGGAGCGATCCCGTAAAATAAGGGATTGACATGAGCATTCCTAATGTGGATGGGAATAGACCCCATATAGGAATGAGTCCTATATGGAAAGAAAGACTGCTGCTAGACGAGATCTAGCAATATAAGGAAGCTGTCCCTTGATAGGAAAGTCCTATTGAGAAAAGGACTCCTAGAGAGAATAAGAAACAGTGGTACGAGATGCCTAAAGTGAAGGACATATACACTTATAAATACAAGGCAATAACCATGACAAAAGGTACGCTGTGAAAACCTACTTTCATACGCATTATAATTTAAGCTCTCAAGTACGTGATACTAACTTAGGCATCGGAGGGCCTTTGCCAACGAGAGGCAAAGGTGCTCTAACCCTTTTTTTGTCTCGCAGATCCAGGGTTGATTCAAGGAAGCACGTGATCCAGGGTTACGCGGATTTATCCCCGTACAATTGGCGCCGTCTATGGGAAACCGGGCGTAAAAGCTTGATCCCCTACAAAGAAAAATCAATCATGGTACATTCGAGCCCCTTCAGGCACTCCACAACAAAAGGATGTAGAAGACGATGGTACCACGCCAGGTATACTACAAGAAAGAGCACAAAGGTGGACAAAGCTCCCTTGGTTCTCGAGCCAAATGGCTGAAAAAACCATCAACCAAGAGGTTTAACCTAGGGAGATCCCAGAGATTCTAAAATTTAAGGACACACGTTTAGAACTCCGCGGTACCCCAAGGAGAAGACGCTCAAAAACACCACCGGAGAGTGGGGAAGCCCCTACCCGACGTGAGCGAGGAAGGAGCCCTCCAAGGAGAGGTGGTCATGGACACGCAAAGGGATCGGCGGAAGGGAAGATAGCCTCTCATGTAAAGGAGCAAGAGGCGGAGGAACCGCCCGTGAGGTCACCGGACGAGAACCAGAGATTCGACCTAAAAAGCAACCTGTGAAAAGAAAAAGACCTACGCCTCGGACGCAGATCCGCATTTACATACGACCAGAAAAGAAAAGTCACCATCACGCACAACACCTCCATCGACCGAAAGCGCTTCTCCACGAAAAAAAGGAGAGATAGGAGCGCTTCGTGAAAAAAAAAAGAGAAGGAGGAAGACGCCAGTGAGGGACAGATATGAAAGATCCGGGTTCCAACGAAGCTAATCCCTCGCGGCAAGATGAGAAAAGAGGGACGCTGGCCGAGCCGATCGAATCGAGGGGAGGCCACGAATCGCACGAGAAGCAGCGCTAAAGAGGCCCTAGGTCGATCTCAAAGTCACCCCCGCCCATCGGATAATAAACCAAGACGGATCCCCGTGGGCCCACATCCAAAGACTACCAAAGAAGCTATGTTTATGCATGAACAGGATGATGCTACCGTTATGCAAAATGTTCCCGCCCGGGCCCGGGGAAAGTGGCACTTAGTTGGTACCATAAGCTCCCGTAAGGATCCATCCTATGTGGGTACAACCGGCAGAGGGAATTCACCGCTTCGGTTTTCTCACAAGCTTTAGCAGCCCCAAAACCTTTGATACGTTAACCTCTATGAGACAGAGGGACGATGAGACTCTGCGTCAGTACTCAAAGCGCTACTGGGAAACTTTCAACGAAATTGAAAATTGTAGTGAGGAGTACGCTCTGGCAACGTTCAAAACAAGCCTGCCCGTGCATAGTAAGCTACGAGAATCGCTTACCATGCATCCAGTTAAATCTGTGGCCAAATTGATGGAAAGGATACAGGAACACGCACGGGTAGAAGACGACATCTTGCAGGCTGGAGGAAAGATCGTGGCTGGACAACCACAGTTCCCAGAGAAAAGGACGATGGAATCAAAGGTATACAAGAAGGACTTCACGACGGGAAGGAAGGATTATGCTCAGCAAAAGAAAGATAAGGCCGAGCCAGACCCCAAGTCATACTTCAGCATCATGACTACTTTCAATATCCCAATATACAAAATGCTGTACAGGATCAAGAACGAGCAATGGTTCAGGAGACCCCCAAAGATGACGGGGAACCCAGAGAAAAGGAGGGCCACCAATCAAAGATTGCAGCCTACCAGTGGATTGGGGGCACATGACCGAGGATTGCGTGGAATACAAGAAGTTCTTGGACGAGAAAGTATCGAGGGCCATCCAAGGAGTTCTTGGTCGACAAAGAAGAATGATGCTGATTTAGTAGAAGAGATAGACTACGAGAAAGGGCCAAAGGGGACAATCCATATGATACATGGATTGGTTGCTCCGTATACGAACAACGAGATAAGACATGTCCAAAGGATTGATGGGCAGGTAAAGCAAGTCATGAAGCGAGGCCGAGGGTAGGGGAAGCCCTGCAAACCCCGATCACCTTCACTGACGATGACCTGGATGGAGTAACGATACCCCATAATGACGCGTTAGTTATCACCCTACGAATAGGGGACTATGACGTGGAGAAAATACTAGTGGACCAGGGGGCCAGCACCGAAATCATGTACTATAACACCTTCAAGAGGATGGAACTGCCAATAGGTTCACTACAAAAGTGCCTTGTCCCCTTGGTTGGTTTTAGCTCACAAACGGTGTGGCCAGTAGGAAAGGTCACACTACCTGTCCGAGCAGGATCAGTAGTACTGAAGACAGATTTTCTTGTGGTGGACATCCCTTCATCCTATAACGTGATTATAGGAAGGACATGGATGCATAAAATGAGGGCGGTGTCTTCCACTTACCACCAGAAGATCAAATACCCCGGAGTAGACGGAATCGAGTGCATTAGAGGCAACCAGAAAATGGCTGATCAATGCTTTACCATGGTCTTGAAAAAATCCCCAAATGCCGAGCTGGTAAAGACGGTAGAAGTTCCAGACCAACCAACTTTAGAAGACGTCGGTGGCGATCCCACCAAGAAGATGGTAGAAGGATTGAAGAAAGTACAGGTTCAGGAAGACGATGCAGAGAGGTATTTTTTGATCGGCGAAACCCTCTCCGAGCTGGAGGAAAGAGATCTGGTCGCTTTTCTTAAAAGCCACATTGATGTGTTTGCATGGACCCCCCAGGACCAGGAGATGCCCGGGATCGATCCTGAAGTCATCTGCCACCATCTGAACGTGGACCCACAACACAAGCCAGTTGTGCAGAAGGCGAGGAGGGCGGCACCACAGCACGCAGACGCTGTAATCGAGGAGGTAGAACGGCTACTAGAAGCAGATGCCATTCGAGAGGTAAGCTATCCAGATTGGTTGGCTAACACTGTCGTAGTCAAAAAGAAGAATGGAAAGTGGAGGGTCTGCGTGGACTTCACCAGCCTCAACAAGGCATGCCCAAAGGACAGCTTTCCACTCCCCAGAATCGACCAGCTAGTAGACGCCACATCAGGCTATGAAAGGATGAGTTTCCTTGACGCATACCGAGGATACCATCAAATAGCCATGTACGAGCGGTCGGGGAGAAAACATCTTTCATATCACCGGTAGGCTCTCTATCGCTACAAAGTTATGCCTTTTGGGCTACGGAATGTGGGGGCAACCTATCGAGGCTAGTTACTAAGATGTTCAAAGACCAAATTTCGGCAAGACTATGGAAGTCTACATCGGCGACATGGTAGTCAAGAGCAAGTTGAAGCCCTGATCACCTCAACCGACTTAAAGGTAACTTTCAACCTTTTTGAGAGAATACAAGTTAAAATTAAACGCTCAAAATGTGCCTTCTGAGTCGGCTCGGGGAAGTTTCTTGGGCACTTAGTGACTAAGAGGGGGAATGAAGCCAACCCGGATCAAATTTCGGCTCTGCGCAAAGCCTTTGAGCCCAAAGACCATTTAAGGAGGTCCAAAGATTGACGGGAATGGCAGCAGCTCTTAATCGTTTCATCAGTAAATCTTCAGACCGCTGCAGACCATTCTTTCAACTTTTGAAGAAGAGAGAAGGTTACGAATGGAGAGCCGAGCAGGAACAAGCTTTCCAAGAGTTAAAAACTATCTATCGTCACCACCATTACTCTACCCGTAAGTCGGGAGCGGGTTGGTACTATACTTAGCCGTGTCGACCATGCCATTTCGGTCCTCCCTCCTAATTTAATAAAGGGGACGGAGCAGGCTCCGCTTACTTGTGAGCAAAACGTTGTTAGATCTTTGACGCCTTTACCGCCACGGGAGAGTTTTTGGTATACGCCCTTGTTGTGGCATCAAGGAAGTTACCACATTACTTCTTGCAACATCCCATCACCATACTCACTTTGAATATCCACAAGAGCCTTGCTCGAAAAGGCGTGACTTCTCCGGAAGAATCTCCAAGTGGTTAATAGAATCGAAGTCGGCTTTGACCTTGATTATCGGCCCCCGTAACAAAGAATCAAAGGGCAGATTTTAGCAGACTTCGTTGCTGAGTTTTCTCCGACAGTGGCACCCCCACCGCCTATTCTCCACGAGAAGGAGCAAGTTGGAAATCCCGAGCAAACAAGGGAAGTGGCCGATCCGAATCGCAATTTTAATGGAAGCTTTACGCTGACGGGTCACCGCAACAAAGGATCCGGAGCGTGAGTTGTGCTTTTCTCACCGGAAGGGTTGGTTTCTAGAGCAAGCGCCACGGCTAGGATTTAGTGCCACCAACAATGTGGCGTATCACTAAGCCCCGATCGCTAGACTAAAAAAGTGCCCTAGAACTCAAGGTAAGCAAATTGAGAATATTTTGTGACTCACGCTTAGTTGTTAACCAACTTTCGTGAGAATACGCTACAAAAGTTTTTAGAAGATGGCCACAGACTGCGAGGCAGTACCAAGGATTTGCTCGATAAATTCCATACGATCCACATCCGCCAGACACTCGGGTCAAAATGCACATGCAGACTCACCGCTTGCTCGGCTCACCACAAAAAATGTAATATCGGCCGCATGGTGACAAGTGGACTATCTCGGGCGAACCAAGCATTGGTCGATATGTGGAGGTCGTGGATGGAAACCGAGATGGGACCGAAGCCGGATGGACCCAATAGTGGCATACCTACGAGAGATGGGACCTTGCCGTGAGGACAAAAGGGAGAGGCACACAAAATCAAGACCAAATCAGTACGCTTTTGGCTCTCTCCAGAAGGTAAGCTTTACAGAAAGTCTTTCCTTGGTCCATACCCATTGTGTGTACACCCAGCCCTGGTCCAGAAGTTTCTTTACGAAATTCATGCTGGAACTTGTGGAGGGCACACTGGTGGGAGGTCTATAGCCCACCGAGCAATATCCCAGGGGTATTGGTGGCCATACATGCAGGAGGATGCGAAGGCCTTTGTCAAAACTTGTGAAAAATGTCAGAAGTTCTCCCCTTTGATTCGAGCACCAGCTGAGGATTTGCTACCTTTAACTAGTCCGTGGCCATTCGCCCAGTGGGGATTGGACATCGTAGGTCCCCTCCCTATGGCAACAGGAAAACGAAAATTCCTACTTATTGGTACCGACTATTTCACAAAATGGATAGAGGGGGAAGCTCTTGCAAAAATCACAGAAGCAATGGTGGAAAGATTTGTGTGGAACAAGATAATCACAAGGTTTGGAGTACCCTACTCCATTATCTCAGATAACGGATCCCAGTTCGGCAATAAATTCAAGGCCTTCTGTGCCCAGTACGGTATCAGGAATTACTACTCGACCCCTGCGTACCCACAAAGTAACGGACAGGCCGAGGCCTCAAATAAAACGGTATTAAAAAGCCTCAAGAAGAGATTGGAGAAAAAGAAGGGAAGGTGGCCTGATGAACTCCCCAACCGTGCTTTGGGCATACAGACCACCCCCACGGGCGATCTACGGGGAGACGTCAGATTCCCTTGCATATGGGGGAAGCAAGCGGTGATTCCTTTGAAATTGGTTTGCCAACCATTCGCATTTCACGCCATCGGAATCGGGGGCAATGATAAAGCCCCTCGGGCCGGCGGCTTCGACCTTGCTGAGGAGAGGAGGGAGCGTGCACTCATCACCTTGGCAGCTTATCAGGAACGCCACCGAAGGAGCTACAACAAGAAGGTCCAGCCAAGGGAATTCAGAGTGGGAGATCTAGTCCTAAGGAAAGTTTTGGCCAACACCAAGGTAGCCACTGATGGGAAGCTTGGACCAAATTGGGAAGGCCCATACAAGATCGTGGGAATTGCTGGCATTGGGGCCTACCGCTTTGGCGACCGATGGAAACCTAGTTCCACGTCGTGGAACATCCAAAATCTTAGAAGATTTTTCAAGAACATGTGGGCCCGACACTTAATACAATCAGACCTTTCTTTGGTGAATCTGAATAAATTCACACTTGTTTTTAGTGCATAGTTGGGATTACTTAATAAAATCACCAATCCATTACTTGATTTCTTTTTATAAATTCACACTTGTTTTTAGCTCTTTTTATAATGAAATTTTACTTTTTCCTAGCATGATTAATATGAACCGAAATTTCTACTTCGCAATTTGGATTCCTATTGGGGAGCAGAGGATATACACACAATTTCTAAGTATGAAAACACTTAGATATGCAACGAATATTGCAAGAAATTTCTAAGTATGAAAACTCTTAGATATGCAACGAATATTGCAAGAAATTTCTAAGTATGAAAACACTTAGATATGCAACTAATATTGCGGTGAGATTTCTAAGTACCTAAAAATACTTAGATATACAACTAATATTGTAAGACATTCCTAAGTATGAAGAAACTTAGACATGCAACGAACATTGCAAAAGAACAAAGAACTTAGACACGCAGCAGTGCAAAAACTAAGATGTGCAACGAAAACCATACACTTAGCAATGTAAACGACTATTGCAAATGATCTCAAAACGAAACTTAGAAAAACAAAGTATTCAGAAGGCCACATCTGGCCAAGTCAAAGACCACGCAGGGTCAGAAGAAGGAATTACAGAAACCAGGCATCAGGCCTCTTCACCGAGCCGACAAAGATCGCTGGCAATATTGGGGTTGGAACCACTTCCTCCAGAAGAGCGCTCAACATTTTCTCCTTCTGCAGCAGTGAGGTCAAAGGAGGGATCTTCTGGCCCGAGTCGGCCGGGAGGGGAGCACGTTTTGATCCGGGCCGGGTTTGAGTATCGTCAAGGCCAAGATCGCCATTTCATTTCGGTAGCTCCATGTTGATCCAATGAGGAGAAGACTCATCCACGCCGAAGCCTTTTCAAAGGCCAGCCAAGCCGCTCCGTGCATAGCATCCTCGCACGCCGCATCCAGGCCTTGTAGTTTTCCTCGCGTGACCTCCGTGATGGCTCGGTCATACTCCGCCTCTGCCTTGGCTTCTACGATGGATAGTTGATTTCGCAGGCTGAGCTCAACCTCCTGCGATCTCCCCGTGTCAGTCGCATTCTCCCCCCGAGGGCCTCCACTTCAAAGACGAGCCTCCTTGAGTGGACCGAGCATACCGGGCCTTCTCTTGGCCCTTGGCCCTTTTTGCTCCCCTTTTTGCTCCTTCCTCGCCTTCTTTTGCCCTCTCGAAGCCTACAGAGGCCTTCTGCATGATCTCAAGATAAAAAGCAAGGTAAGGTGTAGATTCAAACAGTAAATTCGGATAATGTGAAAAGGGAAGCAAGAGAGATCAATGTACCTTAGCACTGGGACCGAAGATAGACTTCATCGGGACGCCATATGAGTTACCTTTCTCCCTCTCCATGTCATTGGGAAGGAGGGCAGCTACCGAGATGCCAAAGGCCACGCCTCAGAGGAAATCTTGTCAATTGCATTGACAGAGTGCCGCCGTATGAAGCAAGTACAGGGGGGACCAAGGTTGAACCAATGGTGGGGAGTCAGTCATTGGTAAACTAACGCCCCCGCCCCTCCCTCCTCCCGAGGAAGCGGGTTGGACCGGCTGCGGACTCCCAGCTGGTCTCTTCTCTCTCTGATGATCACCAGGAGCAGGGGAAGAAGGTTGAAGAGCTCGGCTTGAATGGGCTGTCAGGGGAGCACGGGAGGCTCCACCAAGGTTCAGGTGGTCCAGAAGGTTAACTGGTTGAAGAGGCATCTTCGTATGATCTGGGGAGGGGGAGTAGCCCTAAGTGAGTCGCCCAAATCTACTAGTGGGAAGATTGCTCGGCAATCTCACCGGATAAGAGCGCCGCAATCGATGCCCTTGACCTCCTTCCTCTTCCCTCTTTCTTCTCCTACTACATCCTAACGCGTTTCGGCTCACTCCGCCACCGCGAACAAGAATTGGAATAGGCGAGGGATCTCCGAATGTGGGCTTAAAGTGACCAGCCACGAAGATCAGTTGGAGCTTGAGAACGTAGGGATCTTCTCCTAGCTCGGCCTGTTCTGGTTCGATTGGTCCTTCGTTCCCCGGGAGGATGTATGGCAACCAAGGGAGTGGCTGGTGGCCACGGACGTCTTGTTCTCCCCTCTCCTCTTTGTCTGACACCACCCCAATATGTGGGGGTATAATCCAACAGCAAATGAGCTGCACGTCCTAGTCCAACAGGGGTTGGTGGGAAGCCGTCAAAGTAAAGGGCCCGAGCAATATCCTCACGGTGGAGATTGCCGTGGACAAGACGACCACCGTGGTTAAGGTTGTCTGTTGCAACAACAGAAAAACAACATAAAAGGAAGAAACAATCAGTTATAGTTTCTAAAGGGAAAAAAAAATAATAAAGAGTAAATACAGGTACGAAGGTACTAACGCAATCTGCCAGGAGTTGTGGGGCATGCAAAGCCGATGGTCATCCCCTCGGCATCTCTGGGCTCCCAGTTGCCAGTGACTACGAGATAGTCATCTGCCCCACCCTTGGAAGAATTTGGCAGGTCGGTGATAAGCTTCTGGTTGGGGTCCCTTGCTTTGAAGTAATAGGTATTATCGGCCATTGGAACTACGCTGTAGAGGTAGTGTAAGTCCCACCAACCAAGTTCAAGGCCCAGTAGCCTATTTAGGGCTATTGTGCCCATAACTACCCTAACTAAAATTAGGGGCACAAAACAAGCATAGGGTTTAGGTGGCATCTAGAGCACACCTCACGGAAGAAGGGGTGTAGGGGGAGCCTAAGGCCCCCCTCGACTATGAATATCAGGGGGATATGAATCTTGGTTTCATCCTGACCATGTTCTTTCAGATCCCAACGGTTGTCTAGCCGGAATTGAACGTCGGCGGGGATCTCGTACTTCCTACGAAACTCTAAAATTTTTTCTGGGGTACTTAGTAGAGCCCTGTGTTTTCCCATTTTCGCTAAGAAACCTAGGGTTTCGAAAGTTGAAACCCAGAAAATAGAACAGGAAGAAACACAAGAATGGAAGAGGAAGTCCAGATGATACACTTACGTGGAAGGGATAGGATTAGTGGGACGGTCTCCGACGTGAACTTAAGGGAATTTTCCAAGTGACGGAACGGAGAAAAGGTGTTCATGATTCTGCGCAGAAGGCTTGAAGCGCCGTTAATGGCGGAAGGGGTTTCTTCTCTCTTCTCTGCTCCAGTCGAAAACAAAGTAAACAGAGGAATAAGAAATTTTCGGCTTTAAAAGGGTTTTGGGGGGAAGAATAATGATTACCCCGCCCAAAACCCCATGAAAGTGGGATGTGACACGCCAGAAAACGCCAAAGAAAATCGCCCTTTTTGGGATTATCCGAGCCACTGTGAGGGTCGCCGCGATTTATTTAAGGTCGCACCACTACCCGCGGAAGGGGAAGCGCGCGTAAGAAAGCATCCGAGCCGTTGGAGCTCGCGGCACCGGCCGACGAGTAAATAAACAGTGAATGTAGAGTCGGGGAGCAATTGGAGAGGGTAAAATCTAATTACCCTATTATAAGGCATGGCACGCGGTCTAAAATGACCGCCACGTAGAGGGCAATTAGCCCGGCACCACATAGGAGTTCGTTAATCCTTATGCCGATCTCGATTGACCATGAATAGGGTCAGGAATCGAATTGAAGTAAATGCATCAGAATGCACTAGCTCGGCATAAGGCACAAGGGGATGCCCCTGATATGGTCGAGCAGAGGGAGCTACGGATATAATTTGGCAAGCATTCTGGAATACATAGCCCAGCTCGGCGTGATGAATTGAACTATGTGTGAGTTACTCCGAGCTACGTGTAAGCTTCGGCCGACCGCCAGAAGAAGAAGGTGTGAGACATTCGAAACATTCTATAAGCGGTACCTTACGAGATGAGGAGCGATCCCGTAAAATAAGGGATTGACATGAGCATTCCTAATGTGGATGGGAATAGACCCCATATAGGAATGAGTCCTATATGGAAAGAAAGACTGCTGCTAGACGAGATCTAGCAATATAAGGAAGCTGTCCCTTGATAGGAAAGTCCTATTGAGAAAAGGACTCCTAGAGAGAATAAGAAACAGTGGTACGAGATGCCTAAAGTGAAGGACATATACACCTATAAATACAAGGCAATAACCATGACAAAAGGTACGCTGTGAAAACCTACTTTCATACGCATTATAATTTAAGCTCTCAAGTACGTGATACTAACTTAGGCATCGGAGGGCCTTTGCCAACGAGAGGCAAAGGTGCTCTAACCCTTTTTCTGTCTCGCAGATCCAGGGTTGATTCAAGGAAGCACGTGATCCAGGGTTACGCGGATTTATCCCCGTACAGAAATAGAACTAACTTTGGACTCATGTGTACAATGCATGGATTAATGATAAGAGAATGACGCTTGTTGAGTGCATGTGACGGCATTGCCGTTGACAAATGAATGGAATGGCTCATGGACATGACACACATGAATTGACTATACTCGTGAGATGACATTATCGTGAAATGTAGCTCGCCGGTACTTCCATTCTTGATGTTCAAGTCTTCGAGGCACTCTTGATTATTGAATTTTTGGTTGGGGTTGCCAATCGATTCTTCCACTATGCCACATGCGTGCGTCATGGCTTGTATGCACAGGCTACGTGCCCAAAAGAAGCATGGAATGAGCCCCGACGCCAAAGCTTCGGTTTTTTGCTGAAATGCGGCCATTGTGCCATGCGGCACCAAAATCGTCGCCGTCGGCACGGGCCCGACAAAGGCAAAAAATTTGCAACTTGCAGCCGATTTCTGGTCCTCTCTTTTGGCCTTCTATCATTTCAATGCACGTCATAGGGTCTTGAAGGGCCATTGTGAGGCATCCCTTGAGAAGCCTTGCCATTTTTAGCATGATTCCTTGCGATTTTCAAGTTGGCATGTTTTTCAAGACGGCCGTTCTTTGGAACTTCGAACTTCGTAACGTTCTTCATGCATGGTAGCTATAAAAAGCTGCTCATTCCACTTCTCATTTGCACCTCAAATCTACAAACTTCTTCCTTGTTCCCCCTTCTCACAATGGCTGTGAGTTTGTCAGCCTTGATGCGCTCTTAGCTTAATGACCTCGATGGCTTGGACTGGCTCCACTTTCGGGGTCACAGGCTGACTTCCCTTCGTTACATTCGAGACGTGTCCGTACATCCAGAGTTGTTGCGAGCTGCAACACAATTCTGGGACCCTGAGGTGCATGTTTTCCGCTTTGGTCTCCACGAGTTATGCCCCATGGTGGAAGAATTCTATGCATTGATCGGAGGTTTTGACTTGGTGGAGCCCATCATTCCTCTCCATGGAGTTAGTTTTGCCCCAGTGTTGTCTTCCAAACTTGAAATAAGCAATAACACGGCCAAGTCCTTGATTCGTGGAGGTTTTCTGAACGTTCCACGTCTGATTGAAGGGTTCCACTCCAATGATTTTGCTCTGTGCTTGTGCTTATTGGCTGCATTCTTGTTTGTGCAATCCGACGGTCAGGCAAGCTCTTCCCTGGTTCGTGTGGCTATGCAAATTGGGGGGGTGCAAGGATGTAGCTCCCATGGTTCTGGCTGAAACTTTGATGGGTTTGGATGGGGTTCATGCAGGTAGGACCGACGTCTTTGAAGGTAGTCCGCTGATCCTACAGGTAGGCTTCTCACTCAGCTCTCCTTTTTCTGGCTTTTCACTCGTTCTCTTTTTACCTCGACTCTCAGTTTAAGGCTTTCTAAGGTTTCTTACTTGTTTTCTCTCTTTCACACAGCTGTGGTTATGTGACAAGGCTAATCTGTTGGAGCCTGTGCCGAGAAACCGAGTTCATGAAACGCAAGGGTTTGTTATCAGGAATTTCAGGGAGGTTTTTGATGATGTGGGAGGTTGGATCCAGGTTCTTTCTCGGCTCACAGAAGAGGTGATCTCCTGGCGCTTGACTTGGATTGACCTTCCTGACATGGCTATCAGCAACATGGGGCGCCAGCGAATAGTTCTGGCAGGTTTGACCCAATGGACCTTCTATATTCCAAACTGCATCCTCCGTCAGCTTGGAGCTCGTCAGGTACCGCCGCCTGCCGGTCCTGAGAACTTTGTCATACCAAATTTCAATGTTGCCACATTCAGAGCTTATCAGAACAATTGGAGGGAGTGCATGACCATTCCAAGAGACCCATATCCTAGCGTTCTTCTTTCGGCACGCTACCAGAGATGGTTGACAAGAGATATTGAAGCAAGAGACAATGGAAATTAAGACAGACTTTAGACTCGATCTTAATGTGCCTGAAATAAGTTGTGCATCCAATGCTATGGATGTTTGTCGTTTTTTTTTTTTTGAAAGTTTCATGCTCAGCCATGTAATTGAAAAAGACTTGTTTGAATAAAACTTGAGTTTTGAGAACTTTCCACTCTTGATTTTTACTGGTTCTGCCTGTGAAATCTGAAATGCGCACAAGGACTTGGAATCAACTTAGAATATTGTGACCGAACCTCGGGATGAGGCTGCCTACGTATCCCTTGTAGAAAGGAATCAGGTCATGACGTAGTTCAGAACCACAATTGTTTGGTTAGGGTTCACTCGGGTATTTATACTCTCCTTTTGCGCTCTGAATTTTGCCTAGTACCGCCCTTTCGGGTTTTCGGTCTAGCGAGCTTTGATTGATTTAGCCTTATCTTTTGCCTAGGCCACCCTTTCGGGTTTTCAACCTAGCAGGCTTTTGCTCTAATTTTTGCCTGGAACTGTCCGCCCTTGCGGTTTTTAGTCCAGCGAGCTTCTCTCAGGAGTAATATCTCTTAAGTTGATCCAAGTTAACCAAAGTAGAAAATTCGTTGCCATCGAGATCGATGAGTTGCGCTGCACCCCCGGACAAGATTTTCTTGATAATGTAGGGCCCGGCCCATTTCGGTCAGAATTTCCCACGCGGATCAAAAACTGGAGCCCGAATCTCCTTCAAAACCATGTCGCCTTCTTGTAAATCCCTGGACTTCACTTTCTTGTTAAAAGCGCGGGCTATTCGGCGCTGATACCCCTGAACATGATATAAGGCTTTAAGCCGCCTTTCATCGAACAACATGAGCTCTTCGAATCTTGCGTTTTGCCATTCTGCTTCATCTATTCCCGACTCTGCCATGATTCTCAAAGATGGAATTTCAAGTTCGATGGGAAGAACATCCTCCATATTGTAAACCAAAGAGTAGGGTGTTGCTCCAGTTGGAGTCCGGATAGATGTCCGGTACCCCCACAATGCTAAAGGCAGTTGCTCGTGCCAATTTCACATGGACTCAGTGATCTTCTCCAGTATAGTCTTGATGGTTTTGTTGGCTGCTTCCACAGCTCCATTGGTTTGCGGTCGATAGACAGTTGATTTATGAACCTGGACCCCAAATTCTTCTAGAGTTTTTACCGCTCTTCCTTTGAAATGAACTCCGTTGTCTGATACGAAGGCTTGAGGGACCCCATATCTGTAGATGAAGTTCTGCTTGATAAAATGAGCAACCCGGACGCCGTGTGAGGGCGGGTGTAGGAAGCAGCTTCGACCCACTTGGTGAAGTAATCAATTGCAACCAGGATGAACTTGTGCCCGTTTGACGCTGCTGGAGTGATTCTACCGATAACATCTATGCCCCATACGGAAAAAAGGCCAAGGAGAAGTCATGGAGTGCAATTCCGACGGTGGGACATGCATGAGATTGGCATGGATCTGACACTTGTGACATAGCCTCACGTATTCAACACATTGAGTCTCCATGGTTGACCAATAATAACCTTGCCTCAAGACTTTCTTGGCGAGCATCATGCCATTCATATGAGGGCCGCAAACTCCTTTATGAACTTCTTCTATAATCCGATTAGCTTCTTATCCAGGCACACATAGTTTGTGCGTTCCACAATAAGATCTCCGATATAGTTGTTCTCCGCAAATGATGTACTGAGATGCTAACCTCCGAAGAGCAACTTGGTCTTTCTTGTCAGTTCCTTCTGGATACTCGCCTCTTTCAATGAAGTTCCAAATGTCGTGAAACCATGGCAAGCCATCGTTTGGCTCATCAATGGCCATGACGTATTCATAGACAGGCTTGTCTCTCTGTTCGATCACAATTGGCCTGAGCCTGACTCTGTTTGGTATTTCAACCATGGATGCTAGCGTTGCGAGGGCATCGGCGAACCGATTCTTCAATCTTGGCACATGCGTGAAAGTGACCATCTGAAACTGTGGGATCAAGTCATCCAAATCTTGATGATAGGGTTTCAGCTTGTCTTCCTTGACCTTCCAGTCGCCATTTGCTTGTGATACCACTAGGTTTGAGTCTTCGACAACTTCTAGTCTTTTGACTCCAATTTCCAAGGCGGCTTCCATTCCCACTATGCAGGCTTCGTACTCCGATTGGTTGTTGGTAACCTCAAAATTCAACTTGAAAGCAAGGGGGATATGTGATCCTTATGGGGAAATTAGTAGTACCCCGATTCCGAACCCTTTCTGATTGGCTGCCCCATCGAAATATAACATCCAGACATCATTGGTGGTTGTCATCACGCGTTTTCATTAAAGAATTCAAACTCTACGCCCCTCCGTCCTTCCCTTCGGGTGATTGGCAAGAAACTTGGCGACAGCTCTTTCTTTTACTGACTTCCTAGTAACATACTTGATGTCGAATTCTACGAGCAAAAGCAACCATCGTGCTAACTTTCCTGTAAGTGCAGGTTTCTCAAATAGATATTTGAGAGGGTCCATTCGAGAAATCAACACTACAGAGTAAGCCAACATGTAATGTCTTAACTTCTTGGAAGCCCAGACCCAATCCCAACAAGTCTTTTCCAGAGAAGTGTATCGTTCTTCGCACCCAACCATCTTCTTGCTTAGGTAATACATGCTTTCTTTCGATCTGCCTTCTCCTTCTTATGCTAGCATGCATCCCATGGCTGAGGGAGTGGTAGATGATATAGAATGGGGGTTGCCCGATCTTTGGTGGCATCGCATTTTAGAGGATTTCCCGCAAGTATTTCTTGACCTTCAAAGGTTTTTCGCATCCGGCCGCCCCATTTGAATGGCACGCCTTTCTTGAGGAGATGAAACATCATTTCGCAAGTTGTGGTTAACTTGGCGATGAATCTGGCCGGGATGAACCTAATTTTACCGGTGAAACTTCGTACTTCTTTCTCTATTTGCGGTGGTTCTATTTCAAGGATGGCCTTGATTTTGGATGGATCCACTTCAATTCCTCGGGTTGTGATCATAAAACCCAACATTTTTCCTGTTGTAACTCCAAATGTGCATTTCTCGAGATTGAGATGCAATCTGTACCTAGGAATCCTTTCAAAGAACTTTCTGAGGGCGTGCAGGTGCCCTTCTCTCTCCCTGGATTTGACGATCATGTCGTCTACATATACTTCGATTTCTTTGTGAATCATATCATGCAACAGAGTTGTAGCAGCCCTCTGGTAAGTGGACCCGGCATTCTTTAACCCAAATGGCATAACCCTGTAACAATAGGTGCCCCACTCTGTAGTGAAAGTAGTCTTCTCTCGGTCCTCGGGGGCCATGAGAATCTGATTGTAGCCTGAAAAGCCATCCTTGAAAGACCGCACGCGCGGCCCCCGCATGATGTTGTCCACAAGTACATCTATATCTCGCCCGGAAGTAAATCTTTAGGGCTGGCCTTGTTTAAATCTCTGAAATCCACGCAAACTCTGATCTTCCCGTTCTTCTTGGGAATTGGCACGATGTTGGCGACCCACTGAGGGTATTCCGTCACCATTAAAAACCCTGCATCAATCTGTTTCTGAATCTCCTTCTTGATTTCCAACACCCAGTCTGGCCTCAACTTCTGCTTGACAGGTTTTGCATCTGGATACAGCGGGATTCGATGCTCCACGATTTCCGGGTCAATTCCTCGCATGTCTGCGTGAGTCCATGCAAAAACATCTTGAAATTCCTTGAGAAGATCTGAGTGAGCTTTAAATTCCTCCGGAGACAACCCAGAACCAATTTGAACCATTCGTGGATCACTCTCATTTCTCAGATTTATTAAAATTACTTCTTCTTTTAGAGGCTGAGCATGCCTTTCATTTTCTCGTTCGATTAGGGATCGGAGTTCTTTTGGAATTTCTTCCTCAGACTCAATCTTATCATCGTCCGGGTTAACACAATTTATTTCAGACACGGCAAGATAAGCAAAGTCAATTTCATTCATTGCAAAAGAGGGGGCCCTAGGGGCGTGATACATGAGAGTGGACTCAAATTCAAAAGAGAAATGACGACGCGGAGGACCGACAGACATATGCATTGACTCAGAAGTGGGCTCAAACTTAGTGCTAAACTCAGACTCAGTGCTAGATCCTGACTTAGACTCAAATTCAGTGCCAGTGTAAATAACTTTAGGTAGAAAAGTGCAGTTTTTATAAATTCCATTGGCATCCACAATGAGCGAGGTAACATCTCCAAGGGCTTCTTGGCTTAGCATCATCAGCTCCATTTCTCCAATAGGTTCCAAACCAATCGTTCTTGCAGTAGGCCCGTCCTCGACCATACCTATTGGACTTTCATTCCCAAACAACGATATCAGATTCCCTGAATCAAAAACTTCAATCCAGTCAGATTTGCATTGCTTGACCAACTCTTCCAACTTTGCTGACTCATCATCACTGTCCCACGTGTTATGGGCGAAGATTTTGAACCCTGGTAGCTTGGTTTTCTTCTCCACATCCCAAAATGGTTCTGGCTCTCCCTGGTAGATAGCCTCTTTTCCTTTGATAAAACGAATGGGACCTTTCTCTGGCTGTGCACGGGCTCGAGCTTTCCATCCACTTTCTTTCTCATCTCCGTAGGGTTGATACCCAAGGCCGAAGCGGTGATTGTTCATTGGGAACTTGGGGAATTCAGCCATTCCTTGATTGTTGCGGCCTAATCCCAATCCTGGCATGTAAGCCATCTTTCTCATCATCTCAATAACCGTAGAACTAACCGAGAAATCCTCATCCATCTTGATAGTGAGAACTGCCCCAGCGGTGTCAAAAGAGAATCCTCCAAGAGTGGCATCTTCTTCTCCATGTGTAATCTCGAGCAGAGGGGCGTTATCAGAGATATGGGGACGAATCCCAGATTCCCCATAAATAGTTAGAGTTCCCGTGGCTAAACCAAGCTGAACTTTCTGATGCAGAGAAGATGGTACTGCCATAATGTCCGGGTAGTAAAGCCATGGTCTGCCCAACAGCAAGTTGAAGGACGAGGGAATGTCGAGCACATGAAACTCGATACTAGACTTGAAATCCTCAACTGATATTTCCAATTGAACAACTCCGACTACATCCCTGCATGTATTATCAAAAGCACGTACTCCGAGGCTCGACGGTTGGAAATCCTTAGTTGTAAATCGCACAATGAAGTCGTGGCGCTAAATGGGCGCATATCTCATTGAGCGGATCCATTGTCTAGGAGGATAACGGGGACCCATTTTCCCATACATTTCATGGTGATATGTAACGGCTTGTTGTGATCGGCCCCTTCCGGCGGTAAATCTTTCTCGGTGAAAGTCACGACATGTTTTGCCCGGTTTGGCGCAAGCAAAGCCACCAGTGCTTCGGGAGGAGTGTCGGGTGGCACTTCCATGTTAGAGAGAGTCTTGATCAACTTCTGACGGTGTTCCCTGGATGAGGAAAGCAGCCCCCAGATGGATATTGATGCTGGAGTTCTTTCAAGTTGCTTCCGGATGGGATCTTCTGCTGGCATGGGGTTCCTTTGCGGTGATTGAATGACAACTTCTGGTGTCTGAGCGACACCTTCGGGGTTACTCAGGATTGAATCATCTTGGACGGGATCGTCGCAAACAAATGCCCCAGCTTGAGCGTGGTTAGAGGTGTTGCCTTTCTGTAGGTTAGGAGGTTGATAAATCCGTCCGCTCCGTGTTACTCGGTTGACTGACGGTGGCTCTTCTTCCCAAAAGCCTGAAAACTCATCGACCTTTCGCTTCCCAGCCTGGATGGATTCCAACTTCCGCTGAGTATCAGAATACTCGGTCCAAAATCCTGCGAGATTGCTCTCAACTTTCTACTTCTCGATCTTAATTTCCTCCATCTTTCTGCCTAGATTTTCCACTGCTTGATCATGCCAAAATGAATTGTCCAACATGGTCTTGTCGACAGCCCACATTTCACCGTTAACAAACTGGATATCGATCACATCTTCTTCATTCCAAAACGAGTCCACAGAATCCTTAGTTAGAGCTGAAACATTTGGCTAAGGATGAAACGGCACAGATGGCCAGGGCAGAGATTCGCCGATAATGTAGGCTTGAGGAAACCAATCGCAATCTCCAAAGACGGTTTCTATGGCAGAATGTTCTTCGATTCCGAGAAGCGGAGGTGGCAGCAAATTATCTGGAGGGTTGCTGCTAGGGACCCAGTGATAAACTTCTCCAAGTGTCCGGTTCCATATGTCTCCGGGCTCTTCAAACAATGTCAGGAGTGAAACTGCATCGAGTGGATCGGCGCAAATTGCCTCCCACCTTTCTCGCCAATCTTCTTGTTCACTTGGTTCAACGTATTCAAGAGTATGCACCATGCCGGCAATGCATATGACTTTGTCAATCCTACAGATACTCGAATCTGTTGGTATAGAGACAACGGGCTTGTCACAAGAATCTGAGATAATAAACTGGCTTGGGTCCCACTCCTGGCGAAGTTCCTCCCAATCTTGATCGTTCATAGCCCATTCTTCGTTTTCCGTGATGTCTGCCCATCTCGATTTCTGCCCTGATTTGATGCTTGTGAGGGAGGAAACTCCCAAATCCTCGGGTACTGGAGCGATTGGCTTAGGCTCGGTGGCCGGTATGATGTAGAGGCTCAGGTTGAATTTAGTGGAGCTCGGTTTATTTGAAGTTTAGCTGAGGGAGATTTGGTTGATTTGGGTATTGGGTTGGTGTTCAGGCATGGGGTTCGAGATAGTGTTTGGCTTTTTGAGGGGGAGTGGAATCGTTCTGTCTTCGATGAGATCTTGGATCTTGTGCTTAAGACGGATACAATTGTTGGTGTGATGACCGGGCATCTGGTAGTAGGAACAGAAGGCGTTTGGGTTATGGTTTGGAGGAAGCAATTTGGGTGACTCGCGGGGCTCAAGTGGCTTGATAGCGTCCTTTTCGAGGAGCTTCTGGTAGACTGTTGTCAAGGGAAAAGGGAATTGGTAGAAATTTCTTGCTTGCCGAGTTGGCTGGGTTGCTATCTGGTTAATAGGCTCAGTTTTGGTTGGTTTGGAGTTTGAGGAGCTGGCTTGGGTATGGTTATACTGGTTGGTTCCAAACAGAGTATTGTTGTTGCCAGAGTAAACTCGCCTGGGCTTGGCAGTTTCTCCTTTCTCAAATATACCAGCTTTGAGTGCATATTCTACTGCAAGGCCGGCCTCGTAGAAGGTTTTGAAGTTGGCGATGGTTTGGAAAACTACCAAGTGCTTTGCAAAATCGGGTGCCAGATTCTTCGTGATTATTCTCATTTGCTCCTTCTCCAAGGGTCGATCTATCATCTGAGATGCTTTCCCCCTCCATCTTCTGATAAAGTCTGCAAAGGACTCGTTGGCTCCCATTATGGTTACGTCCAATTCTCGAATGGTCATCTCCAGCTGGATATTGTAATTGTATTGAGCTATGAAGGCTGCCCCAATATCTTCCCAACTTCCTTTCTTCGAAATGTCAAGATTCAAAAACCATCGTAGTGCTGGCCCTGCCAATGTCTACTGAAACATCTGACCCATGGCATTTTTTTCAATGTTATACATGGACAGAGTGCCCACGTATGCTTGCAGATGAGCTCTTAGATCTCCACTTCCATCAAATTTTTCCTAGGTTATAGGTTTGAATCCTTCCGGGAGTTTGGCGCCGGGAAATAGGCATAACTTGTCCATGTCAACACCCGTGGTGGCTATCTTTTCCTGTTTCTGGACCGATTCTTCGAGTTTGGCGACTTTTGCCATCACTGCTTCCAAATTCAAATTCTCTCATAGAGGTGAGTTTGGTGGCGGCTGCTCCCCCGGTGGCTTGTTCTGAAGGGTCAAACCTTGAATTAAGAGTAGTAATTCAGCCATCTGACTATCACTGTGCTCCCACTGTTCTTCCAAGGCTATCTTGAGAGCCTCGATCTCACTTTTTGCGATATTTCGCGAGAATCTAATGAATCAGACGCTTTTGACTCAATTTGAATTAATCGCTGTTTGGGAGTTCTAGTCCAACTAGGTACAGTGTTCTTCTTGCTCTTACCAATGATTGAAACTGATAGTGGAAGCAAAATGCATTTAGTGACTAGTGCGGAAAAAGAGTACTGTGTAGAAATTTATGTACAGATGAGAGAATGATGCATGATGTGCAATGCAACCACAACTTTTGGAAAGAATTGCCCCAATTTTCAGTGCTCTGTCTGAATTTTTGATTTTTGCAAAACAAATGCCGAACCTTTAGGGGTTGCCTACGTATCCCCATTTCGGAGGAATCAAGTCGTGACGTAGTTCGGGACTACAATTGGCTCTCCCCTCGACCAACGAGAATTTCAAATAAAGAGGAAAGTACAAACTGACTCAATTGACATAAAGCAAAGTATAGATTGACTTATAAGGAAAAGTAAAAACTGACTCAATAAGCAAAATACAGACTCGATAAGCAAAACTCAGACTTGATAATGCTCAAACTGACTTGAGCTACAAAAGATAGACTCGGCAATCTCAAAAAGGGCCCTGTAGGCTGGATTCACTGATAACTGGCTCGCTGCTGATTTTCAGTCCAACTCAGTTGTTGGATTTGTTCGGGGAACATTCTTGATTTGGTTTTTCTGGCTTTTTCGGTGAATTTTCCAAAGCGTATATCTCCTTGAGCAATTTGGGAGGCAGATCATCATTCAGAAGGAGACAATCTTCATAACAACCTTCGCAATTGCACTCATCCCAGTATTTGTGTCCTGTCACTAGGTCTTGAAAGTAGTAGACTGGTGTGTCGTCTGGTTGGAAGTATTTGACTGGCGGCATGATGTCTACATGTAGACACCCCGATTTTGAACCCGGGATGCGCTCGAGTATTCCCAACGATGAAACGGACCAATCTTGGCTACCTGAAACTTGTGAAAACAACTTGAACTTGATCAAAATCAATCAAACATCACCAAATAACCTAAACCAACCCAAGAATTGTTGAACCAAGTTAAACTAGCAGTCTGCCACCAAGAGCCTTGAGCGCTCAAGCTTCAGGCCTTGAACGCTCAATCTGTGAGGAGCACCTTGAGCACGCAAGCCCATGGCTTTGAGCGCTCAACTCTGAACCAGTCAGGAATCTGCAGAGTATCTCATCATGAGATTTCATGCAGAGTGGAGCGTCTAACCACTTCTATACGTCTTATACACGTATAATACCCCCCACATTGTACTAAACTACACCTAATATACAAACCCATTTCCTCTCTCTCTTATCCCTTCTCTCCACTCACTCTATATAAACCATCCACCACCTCCCTATTGAGTGTTCACAAACTTAGCACTCCAGTTAAAAAAATCATCCAGCAATCGTGCCTTCTCTCTCTCTCTCTACAAACCCACTCACCCTCCATCAAAGCCATTTACAAAAAAAATCTGCCTAATTTCAAAATTAAGCCTTGGATCATCAATTAACCTGATACTTTACACCATCCACCCAGATACTAACCAGAACAACCACAATCGTCCATCCCTAAGCCAAAAATCAGGTTCAAGTCTTCAATCCAGTGAAAAGGTAGTTAAACAAGTGAATTCAACTGTTTTGGTCCATCTGAGGGTGACCAGTGAGTTTAATCAAGTTCTTCGTACTTGCATTGAACTCACAAAGGTCTGAAAGCTATTTAAAATCACTGTAAAAATCTGCAGTTGTAACAGGGGTTGAGCGCTCAAGCCTCAAGCCTTGAGCGCTCAAGTCCAGTTCTGGGCAATTTCTGTTTTGCTGAGCTTTGAGCTCTATCTGGGATTTTGATCATCATCTAACAGTTAAATTATGCTCATATAATCTTTAAAACAGCTTGTTTTTACTTTAAAACCATTTGCATGAGCATAGACTAACCATTTTATGATAATCAAGCCTCAAGACCTTTGAAAATCTAGTATTTAAAAGCAAAGAAGTGACTTTCTAGTTTCATAAACCTTCATCTCATGTTTTATGTTCATCAAAATTATCCAGAATCTGTTTTCTTAACAAAAATCAGAAAGTCATGTAATGGCTTGAGCGCTCAATGCCATCTACTTAAGCGCTCAAGCTGTTCTTGAGCAGTTTGTTGATTTTTGGATGTTTTGATGATAGATCATGGTTTACTAGAATTCAAGCGTGTGTGGGGTTTTGTTACTGTGCATATGATCTGGATTTTCTTCTTTCTTCCATTCCCAAGCATTTCTTTTGTTAAAACTTGATGATTTTCTTCTTTTTATCATTATTTATGAGATCAATCTGTCTATTTTCATTTGATTCTTCATTAAAAACATTTTATTGATGTTTGATCTTGTAAATAAAAAGTAAAAGAGGGATGAAAGTGTTAAAAATCACAGAAGCCAGAAACTGGTTTGAGCGCTCAATCCATAAGGTTTGAGCGCTCAAACTGGTTTGAAGGGTTTGAGCGCTCAAGTCCTAATCTTTGAGCGCTCAACTCCTATTTTGAAATCCAGATTGTAAATCAGTTTGTTAAGCATTAAGTCTTTAATTTCTTGAGTTGCTTGTTTAATTTCTGTTATTGTTGTCTTCTGTAGACATTCGTCACAATAATTCTTCAATATTATTATTCCCGTGTAAATCATGTGCACAAGCATCCACGTCAAATTTGCATTTTTCATTATTCTCTTATTGTTTACATGATTCCCATCCCCAATTCCCCATTTTCGTGATTAAATCAAATTTCAAACATTTTCAGAATCCCACAAAATATTGAGTAGAGACTGGTTCCCGGACCGGGCAAGAGGGGTGCCGTAAAACCCTTCCCCTCTTGTAACCAAACCTCCGAATCCAAGAAATTTCTGGTTTCGCAGTGATCAGTAAAATCTTTTTTTTCAATGGGCAAACGAGTCATTTTTTTTTTATCGGTTTCTCGGATTCGAACCTCAAATTTGGGTGGCGACTCTAACAAAACACAATCCCTTTTTTTATGCGCGACACCGCATGATCTCCGTGGGCCGTCCACACTACTTCTTTATCATCACTTCCCTGCTCCATCTTGACAGTAATTTTGTCGGGGATTTTCTTGGCTCCATCGTCTGCGGGAGCGTGGAATTTCCAACCTTGATCATTGATGTTTTCAGAGTCGTGCCATTGAAGAGTTAATCTTGGTTGATCAGACACAGCTAGTTGGTGAAGCAATTCTTCAAGCTTGTCTTTCTCTGGCGTTTCATTCCCAATTTCTTCATTCCCAACTTCTTCGAGTATCCATACCGGTGCGCCGTGATGGATGGTAAAGGTGGACTTGAGCTTCTTGCTTCCGGATTGATTGTTCATTTTTGGTTACAGACTCTGATAAAAGAAGTACAACATTCTAATTACCGAGAGAAAGAGAGCCAATCGCAGATTTTTCTTCGAAAAGAGTTTGTTTATTTGACAGAGCATTTGATTATTGGGATAATCGTTCTTATTACTGTGGAAGTGAAGATGTGACAACCTAGGGTAAAAGCTATCATGTATGCGCATGCAAGACAAGTAAACAACAAGCAGTTAAACAATTAACAAGATATATCACATAATCTTAACCTATGGGTCCCTGTCCTAGGTTGGAAGGTTCTAGGTTAATTACATGCAAAGGCCGGTTTTGGTTTAGGGGGTTCCCCAGACTAAAGCCAATATTTGCCTCCCAGTGCCAAGTGTACTGCATGGCAAAGGTCGAGCGGCGGTGACCCATCATCACGGTCGGGGGTTTTTGAGCATCAGGGGATGTCCTAACACCGGCCGAAATTTGGGTAGGGTAACAAGACGCAAAGAACGGGTTTATTCCGACACCGATGCAAGTGATGCAATAGTTCAGCAACAAAATTGTTTTAAAAAATCCCACAAACATTTTTCAAGCTTGGCTCGCTAAATTAATTTTTATTTCGAAATTTTACACGAGTAAACAACCGGGAAAGCTCCAGTCCGGATTGGTCGGGCGTAGCCCCCATTTCGCACCATTCCTTTTCGATCACTTGGGCGTGTTCGTTTTTGTCAAGCTTTCGGGGGTTGTTTTACAAATGTAAAATATCAAAATAAGAATTAATTCAAAAATCCCCAGCGGAGTCGCCATTTTGTGGACGGTCGATTTCCACCGATCGGGGTTTTCGAAACGATTCGAAAAATAAAATAGAGTCACCACCTGGGTTTTGAAGAAATGATTTGGGACCCGAGAAACCAATTTGAAAGCGATTGAGAGAATGACTCATAAAACCAATTGAAAACCAGAGATTCGTTTCGGATTCGGGAGCCAGGTTACGAACGGGGAAGGGTTTTAATGCACCCCGTTCGCCCGATTAAAAATCGGTCTTTACTAAACATTTGTGGGATTTTTGGAAAACAATTTTGTTGCTGAACGTCTACAAGTAAACATTTAAATTAAGCAAAGCGGACGATAATAATGAGAAAAACAAATAATTACTATGTGATTGACGAGAATCAAACGAAAATCCAAAGTTCTCAACTGCTCATACAGGGGACTGTTTAAAAATCACATTTTACCGAAAAAGTGTGTCGTGTGGCACACTGGATGTACCATACAGTATAAAGAATGAGCCGTGTGGCACTGTTCATCAATTTAATGGTCAAATTTTCAAATAAGTACAGTACGGCACTCAAAATGTATCGCGATGCGGCGCGATGAAGAGTGTCGCGGCGGCATTAACCGGCTGCAAAACAGTTAGAAACTTTGGCTTTTCGAAATGATTGATCAGAGGCACATACAAGGTATGAAATGTGATTAAAATGAACTATTTTGAAAGGGAAAACAGTGTATGTAAGTATGGGGATGTCCCTCCTCGTAGAATCACTCCGTACAAGGCGATGTTTTCACCGCATGCGACACCTACAGGGAGGTATGAAATCGAGCCGATTTTATCAGAATGAGGGGGTGTACCGAGCTTGGAAATGATACAGGGAATCATCCCACACTTGGCATCCCTCCCCTCAGGGTGCCAAACTCAAGGAATTCGGCGAAACGGGTTTATACCTTCAGTTTCGAACTCTCGGATTGAACTTATTTTCTGAACCTTTGATTGTTGCTCGAACCTTCTCTAGACTTCAACTTCACTCTAGTATGGTGGTAAGAAGATTTGAGGGTTTGATTTGGGCAATCTAAAAAAAGGCTACCCCACGGTTTGGAAACCTGAAAATAGGGGGTTGGTTTTTTGAATGAGGTTTGCTTTGGAGAAGACAATTGGATTGCTCTCTGGAGATTAGAGGTAGTGATGAAGGTGATTGACAGTAGAAAGAGTGTTTAAGGGGGAGGTTTCATGGCTTCTCTTACACAGAAATTTTTCGGCCTCTTTTTTGTTGGATTTGATCGATTTATATAGGGAGTGAATGAACATAATCCCCAAGTCTTCTTGGTCTTTACTCATAGTGATGATGGCTTAGAGGTAGCTTCTTCTGTTCGCACGCAACCATCAGAGCAAAGGGAGCCAATTTCGTCAACATTTTCTGCTACTGGGAACTTGCAAAAGCTGTGACAAGTGACAGTGTCGTACGGCACAAAAACCATGCCGTGCGGCACAACTTATGTACCGTGCGGCACAACTAACCACCAAAATTCAAAAAAACTACTATACGAGACTCTGGTTGTGCCGTGCGTTAAGAGATGAGTACCGTGCAGTACTGTTGACTGAGTTGACTTGGAGAATTTCAATTCGAGAGTTCCTCCGGGCATTTCCTTTCATCATTGGGGATTAAAATGTACGCGAACGTTTCATTTTGGGGTGTCTACAACGTTGACATTTAAAATTGACTTTATATTTAGAAATTTTATATTATTTTAATTAGTTAATTAATTTGTCTTAAAATGAAATAATAAATAAATAAACTTCTAAAAGTGAATAATATTACAATCATGTTTAAAACTAAATAACTATTACAATCACTTAAAAAGTGAATAAATATTACAATCATGTTGACAATGTTTAGCCCTAATCAATATTGCCTCCAAATTGTCGTCCCAGCACGACTCCCAATATGTTGAACCACGAATCAAGACATGTGCTATAACTTAAAGCCCATCTTTTATCTACTTTCAAAATTAATAATGAATACGCATAAGAACAACAGAAATAACTAACCTAATCAGTGCCAAATTTGGGTGTATAATCGTGGCTGTTGTAGGAGATGCTCTCCTCATTGGGAACATCATTCTCACATGACCAACCATATGAATAGTAGTAGCCATCCATAATGTTGTTCGATAAATTACAAAAAAAGAAAGAAAAATAGTGGGAGATGTTTTGTGAATGTATGAAGTAGTGGGAGAATGAAGGTGTGCAGAAGTAGAAAAATGAAGTACTATAAATAGATAAGAAGGTAAGGAGATAAGAAAAAAATCTGAATGAGTGGTTGTAAATGAAGATAAAGAGATAAGAAGATAAGTTGAATGAGTGGTTGTGAATAAAGATAAATAACTGGTTATGAATGAAGATAAGAAGATAAAAAATAATCTAAGTATAAAAATTAAAGAAATAAGATTAAATAATTAAGAAAAAGAGGTAAATAAAAATATTAAATAAATAAAAGAGAAAATGAAAAAATATAAATAAATAATTAAATGAATGAATTAAAATATATAAACAAGAAATAAAGATATTAGAGCATATTAAAAAGATAAAAGAGAAAAAATATATTAATAAAATACATAAATAAATAATTAAATAAAAAACTAAAATAAATAAATAAATAAATAAACTGAGTTAAATAATTAAATGAATTAATTTTAAATAATTAAATGAATTTATATAAAGTAATGAATTAATGTAAATAACAAAAATAATATAAATAAAGTAATTAAAGCAGGGGAAGAGGGGTAAAATAGTAAATTGGTTTGTGTCAGGTGGGGGCGTGTAACAATTTTTGGAGAAGAAACACACTTTGTAGAGAGAGAGAGAGAGGGAGAGAGTAGGGAGAGAAAAGACTGATAGGTCTTCTATTCTGCTTATTTTCTCAGTTATAGTTCTATATTAATTGATGATGGAGTGCAGAATGAATGCTGTTATGAGTTCCAATGAAGGCAACTAAACAAATGGGAGGGTGACACATGTCCAGGCATAATACAATACGACTAGTGGTTTGGGTCAAGTGAATAATGGGGGCTGGGTTTTGATTGTCGTTACAAGTGGTGGTGTGTGGTTGTGGTAATTTTGGTAGAAACTCATGTACTTACCTTGGCGTGAAGTTTTATAACTAGGATAGACTAGAGGGAATTGATCAATTTTTTGTACCAACTTGTAAATCCCTCATTTTTTTGTTTTATGACATTATGGTCTTTGGCAAATGTACAATCTACAGAAAATGTAATCATAAGACAATTTGAAATCCACAAAATTTACATAACACAAATCCAACTGATCTATTGTAGAAATTAACCAACAAAAGAAAGGAATAAACCCAACAAAACAAATTATTTCTTCATAAGGAACGAAAAGAGTTAGTGCATTAGATTTCAACAATATATACATTCAGCATTTCAACATGTGCTTTTCAATAGTAACAATAAACTTCCAAAAACAACAGTCTAAACAAACCCCAAGTTCTGTGTCGCCACTGTGGACAAAAAACCAAAAACAAACTTCCAAAAGCTACATACTTTTTCCCAAAAACAACAGTTTAAAATATCTACATACCACACTTAATTTTTCCCTAAACTAGACAACCGAGCATAACTGTCAACATGTTTCTCATGCGAATCCTGCATTAAAGTCACACCAATCTTTGAACCTTGCGATATCCGTCTCCTGTTGAGCAACTTTCGCTTCAAGCTTTGCAATCCTCGCTTGATAACGCACATGTGACTCTCGGGGTGACACTAGGTTGTCTTCAAGCGTTGTCAACCTAATTTTGATTTGCAGGGCCTCACGCAATTTGCGTTCCATCTTCTCCAAATCCTTGCTCATTTCTCTCAGATGTCTTCGCAATGCTCCTACCTTCCACTCGAATCAACTTTAGTCTATCTGATCAAAGCCCTAACATGGTTTGGCTCCATCGTTGCCTGTAGCACGAAACAGAGAGACAGAGACAGAGAAAGTGAGAGAGAGAGAGAGAGAGAGAGAGAGAGAGGATGTCGTTTATATAGACCACACACAACGTTTCACTCTTTTCTAGAAGGTTTCGAATGGTGGTGACTGTAGAACGAAGCTCTTCGCTTGACATTTCATCCGTTTAAAAATAAGAATTGATAAAAACAAAAACAATGCAAACATGTTTGAGCAGCCTTTATGTTATTTTGGGTCATACATTTGTAATGTATACACTTTTGAAAGGTGTCTTTGGACTGTACATTAATTGAACAACAATAATAAATTTAATTTGAAATTTACCGGAAAACATTTTCACAAAATGAAATTTAGCAATTAGCAATTTCATAACCATTAATTTGGTAACCATTAATTTTAATTATATTAATTCTATGTTGTAGATGATAATTTTTTTTAAAATGTAGTGTACGGTCTAAAATACTAAATGTCTGGTCTACCTTGTAAATGGATATCTGAATTAAAATGTACAGTACAAACTCAAAAGTGACTGAATGTATGGTATAAATTCTAAATATATGCTCTGACTTCTAAGTGCATATTTAAATTTTAAAAGTGTACGGTCCACACACCAAAATGCATAAAAATTTAAATTGTTGAAGTGTACAATCTAAAATGTATGCTCCAAACACCAAAATGCCTAAATATACACTGTAAGGTTTAAAATTGTCTAACCAAAAAATGACTAAATGTACAATCCAAAATAGGCTAAAAATACAGTCTCAATTCTTAATGTATCATCTAAATTTAAATATACGGTCCAAACTCCAAAATGTCTAAAATATATGGTCCAAATGCTAAAGATCCTAAACGTATGGTGAAAATTGCCTAAAAGCACAGTCTAAATTCTAAATGTGCAATCTAACTTCTAAGGACATTTACATTTAAATATATGTTCCAAACTCCAAAGTGTCTAAAATGTATGATCCAAATTCCAAAATTAGTAGATGTACAGTCCAAAATTGGTTAAATGTACGGCCTAAATCCAGAAATAACTTACTAGTTGATTTTGGACTATGCATTAATTTAACAACAATAATAAATTTAAAAAGAAATTAACCAAAAAAAACATTTCCACAAAGTAAACCTTTAATACTTAGCAATTTCGTAACAATTACTTTGGTAACCATTAATTATAATTCTATTAATTCTAATATGACTATCTATGTTACAGATCATAATTTATTTTTAAAATCCAGTGTACGGTTTAAATTATAAATGTATGGTCTACCTTCTAAATGGATATTTGAATTTAAATTCTAAACATATATTGCTCTGACTTCTAAGTGCATCTTTAAATTTTAAAAGTTTTTACGGTCCAAACTCAAAGGTACGTCTAAAATGTATGCTTTGAATGCCTAAATGTATAGTGCAAACTTCCTAAAAAATGAGTAAATGTATAGTCTAAAAATGGCTAAATGTACAATCCAAAAGTGGCTAAAAATACGGTCTCAATTCTAAATGTATCATCTAACTTTTAAGGACATCTAAATTTAAATATATGGTCCAAACTCAAAAATATCTAAAATATATAGTCCAAACACCAAAGTTCCTAAATGTACGGTGCAAAGCCCCTAAAAATACGGTCTAAATTCTAAATGTGCGATCTAATTTCTAAGGGCATTTACATTTAAATATATAGTCCAAACTCAAAGTGTCTAAATTTTATGATCCAAACTCCAAAATTAATAAATGTACAGTCCAAAATTGGTTAAATGTACGGCGTAAATCCAGCATAACTTAGTTGTTGACTTTGGTTAATGGCTTTCAAAATCCAGTATCCTCAAAATGAATAAGATTCGGCAACAAGTAGAATCATCAACTATAGAACCTACAACACCAGTACAACAGTAATTACCACGGGTAGCAGGCCATGACCATTGCTTGGTGTGTGTTTCTGCCACACCTTGTTTTCAAAATGTCCATAATTGGTTGTCCACATTTCGCGATATACTCAACAAATAAGACTACTAACACCAAATACAGTCACAACAGCAAAAAAAGAAACAAGTGAAGAGAATGATACAACACCCACCTAGAGTGAAAATTTATAATTAACCTCTAATAAAATGTCAAAACTTCAATTACATTTTTTAATTTCAGACTATAAACCAGAAACAACAATTGAAAAGGAAAAAAAGAACAACTCCATCAAAATTGATGGCCTAGTTTACAAATAAAACTCCATCATAAACTGCTCAACAATATCCAGAAACAACAATTAAAAATTAAATCAATTTGTAATATCAAATCTCCAATGCCTCTGTACAAGTGTTTTGTTATGTGTACCAACTTTTCCACACCTGCTGCAAGTAATCTTCCTTGTCTTTACTCTTGTTGATGGTATTCTTTTTGTACGTGGTCGTCTCGGAGGTCTCTTGCACAATGGAGGAAGAAGAACATCTTTACAGGAATCAAGATCAACAATCTTCCAAATAGTAAAAACAGGATTGATACACTACGAGTATGCTTCCCGATAAGTTTCATTAAAGTAATATCTCTCCAAATAATCATTTAAGTTCCTTTTGCTTCTCTTCAATGCACACAGAGCATGAACACATGGAAAACTGTTAATCTGCCACTTTCCACAGGAACAAGTGCAGCAACCAATATGAACACTAACAGAGGGGTCAGAATGTACTTCATACAACTTATCATTTGACCTAACCACATTCCATGTATTTGACAAAGTAAACAACTCCCCAAGTTTCCGGTCCTTTTTAGGACAAATAACAGTTTTCCAATTCAATCTCAAATCTCTCCTATCAGACATTTGGTCCATCAACTTTACACTAATCCTATCAACAGAGCTATCGGGACTAACACTGTTTATCATTAAATTAGGATTGTTGACAACCGAACGGACTGCCGTGATTGCTCACTACAGGGGTGTAGTTAGTAAGCTCACTATAGGCACCCTGAATTGAAATGAATATGTATCTCTTTTGCATAGTCAAAGTTTTTTTTTTTGCATGCAACTTTCCATCATAGACACACTATATACTTTTGTCAGAGCTAGATGAAAATCCTTGAGCCGTCCCTGAGTAAGATGTGATAGTCGGTAGTACTATGTACCATATTGTACTTGGTTGTTGTAATCGCCTCTATATATATATATATATATTAAAATTACTATTTTGATAAGTTTTGTGTTGATACCTACAGATATATTCAATAGTTTGGCAAAATCTAGAACTAACTAAAGCGGCGCAACAAATTCTAACTCGTAGATGGTGACCACTCATAACGGACACCACAACAATGATTATAATGATAGACCAGCTAATGGATTGGCTAGAACTAACAACAGAGCTATCAGGACTAACACTGCTAGTGGAGTAGTGGATATTGCACAGTTGATGCAAGCTTTATAGCCGCAATCAATGCTAATAAACCCCCACCTGATACGCATGCACTTGGAAGAATTACTTGGTCGCAGGTGATGAATGAGTTTTGCAAGTGACGACCCCTTACTTTCCATGGTGAACCTAAGCCAACTGTGGTTGAAGTGTAGCTCAAGAAGATTAAGGTGATTCTTAGCACCTTGGGAATTGAGCAGGATGGAACTGTGTAGAGCTTATAGCTTATGAACTGCAAGGAGAAGTTCGGTTCTGGTGGGAACTGATAGAGACTATGCACCACGACATTTGTGGAGTCTGAGAATCTTTTCCGAGATAAGTATTTGTGAACACCCCGTGGAGCGCGTAATGTCCACGAAAAATTGAAGTTTGATTCGGGAAAACGGTTTTGATTGATCAGTTTGATTGATTGAATGGAGTCACCACCCGGATTTAAGGACCGTACCCGAGAAACCTTTTTGAAAAATGACTCTTTTGCCCATGAAATGGAAAATGCTTTACCGGCCTCTCAAAATGAGATTTCTCGGGTCCGGGAGCTAGGTTACACGAGGGAAAGGAATTTAAAGCACCCCTCGCACCCGGTGTGATCACCGGTCTCTACTAAATGTTCGAAAAGGTTTTGAAAATATTGCTTAAGTGGACTTTAAACACAGACTCATGCGAAAAACACGACAAATATATTAAGAAGATTAATGAAATATGAATGAATGCTTGTGCAAAATGTTATGAGTGGATGATTCATGTACAAAGGTGTTAAAATTTCACTAAATGCCCTCAAACTGCCTCAGGATGTCTCAGAAAATGATCGCAAATGCCCAACACATCACACCTGGATTGCCATCTAGGCACCTGGATGAGACTGATCCAGGCACCTGGATTGGATCCAGGCGCCTGGATTGCCTTCCAAACAGAAAACTTAGAACTACATTTTTTTACTGGAAGCACCAAATGCAATGCTTTTAACTAACTCATATGCACTCTAAAAGATGTATAACAACACAGTAGCAATCTTGAACCTTAAATTTAACTCAAATGCATGATATGAGCTTAAAAGAAACTTGATTTTGGATGATTTTTAGAAATATACACAACAAATGCTAATGAAAAACTTCCATTTTTGTGAACTTTGAAACCTTTCCAAACTCTTAACTAGTATGAAGAACTAGTAAGAGCTTGGATGGTATCCCCTCAGGGCCTTATTTGAGCAATATGGTAGAAAACTACCTTGACAAACTTGATTGATGAACTTTGATGAGTTATTTGGGATGATTTTTGAGAGTTGAGTGGACTGGATTTTGATTGTTGGAAGTGTATCTAACTGATTATAGGTGGTTTGATTGGGGTTTTAATGGTGGATGATGAAAAATGGGTAGAATCAAGTGAGTTTGTGGAGTTAGGATGGAGGAAAATTGAGTTTTGATGGATGGAATTGATAGGGATCAGTTGGGGATGAGTTTCTGGGGATATTTGGGCAGAATGCGAAGAGAGAGAGAGGGGAGAGCTGGTCCTCTTAAAAGGAGGAGGAGAGGTGGGTATATATAGGCAAAGGGGGGTAAAATGGGGTAGAAAAGATCACCTAAAGGGTCCACTAAGGGGTCTAATAGGATCATCAGCTCCCTTCCATTATTTTTCTGTAAAAAATCCCCAAAGAATCTCCCAAGACGCTCCTCCCCACTAACTTGACCTTGGGGGCCAAATATCTGGAGAGGGTCTAGGCGCCTATATTAAGGCAATCCAGGCGCCTGGATTGAGTCCGGGCGCCTGGAAAGGGTCAATCCAGGCGCCTGGATGGCAAGACAGCACAAAATTCCAAACTTCACGGGGCCATTCCGGGTGCTACCGAACTCCGTTTTGCACATGGTTTGAAGCGTTGGAAATCTTATCAAGTCTTCTTTCTAACCCAAGTGGTTTGAACCCAAGATGATTTGTACATCAAAATGTGTGACCATTTTACCCTCAGAAGGTCGGAAGAATGAATCGTTTTGGTAAAATGTGCATGTCTCCCTCATTTCAAGACGGATTGGGACATGTTATATATCGAAAAAGAGGGTTTTGAATGTACTAGAAGGTGGTGTAGGCTTGGATTTATTTTGAAGAGGTTTAGGAGGGGTTTCCAAGTTCATAATCAAGTCTCGCATGCTCTTATTAGGCATTTTCATCCTTGGGGATGCTTGATAAGTTTCTCGGGTCAAAATCGGGGTGTCTACAGTATTTCCATGCCCCAGTCAAGCAAGCCAAGATTCAAGAATTTCAGAATCTACAACAAGGATCTATGACTATAACATAGTATGGTACTAAGTTCGAGGAGCTGTCTTGCTATGCCTCCACCCTGATTCCAATAGAGGATGTGAAGGCTAGGAAGTTTGAGTGGGGACTGAGCTCGAATCGCAAGACTGTTGTGGGACTTAGACTTGGCACCTATGCTGAAGTGGTGAGTTGTGCACTGCGACTACAAAGAGAAGAAATGGATTTCCAAGCTAAGAAACAAGGAGGAGCTGGGGGACCAATTACGAAGAACCAAACCAACAACTCTTATAGCAACCCTTGACCATATCCTGCGTGAACAAACCAATCATAGCCAAACATCCAACCATGGAAGGGGAGTGATGTTACACAAAGACCAGTGCAATGATCGGGATGCGACTATGCGAGGGCATGATGCTTCAATTGCCATGCTTTGGACATATATAGCCGATCCTATCCGAACCGGAGGAAAGAGGAATCAAAGGGTTTAGGAACCTGCCCTCCTAGCAGAACCAGAATGTGGGGAAGTAGTCAATGCAGCAAAATGCTAAGTTGGCCCAACTAGGCAACTGGAATGGGAGACAGCTAGATAGGGCACAACAAAACAAAGGAGACGTGTTTTTGCTCTACAAACTGAGGAGCAATTTGGAGCCGAATAAGCTGTTGTGAACACCCCCGCGGAGTGATGTCCATGAAATTGAGGTTTGGTTTGGAAAAAGGTTTTGATTGGTTGAATGGAGTCGCCACCTAGGTTTATGGATCGTACCCGAGAAACCATTTGAAAAAAGGACTCTTTTGCCCTTTGAAATGGAAAATATTTCACCGGTATGCTTTTATTGAAATTTCTCGGGTCCGAGAGCTAGGTTATGTGAGGGGAAAGAATTTAAAGCACCCCTCACGCCCGGTATGATTACCGGTCTCTACTCAATACTGAAAGGATTTTGAAAATGTTGTTTAAATGGACTTTAATTACAAATTCATGTGAGAATACGTAGATGTATCAACATGATTGAGATGATATGTGTGGATACATGTGCTAAATGATATGAATGATTGATTTATAGACATATAAACATTTGAACTTCACCAAACCATGCTTAGACTACCTCAGAAAGCCCAAGAAACTGATCACAAACATTACCCCTGCCACACCTAGATGGTAATCTAGGCACCTGGATTAGACAATCCAGGCACCAGGATTGAATGCAGGCGCCTGGAATGAGACAATCCATGCACCTGGATGGAATGCAGGCGCCTAGAATGAGCCAATCCAGGCGCCTGGATGGTCTTCCAGACAGAAACTTCAGAACTCCATTTTTCACAATAAGTGCCAAGTGCAATGCTTTTAACCAATTCTCACACACCCTAAATGATGTTTGGAAATGCAGTAGCAAACATGAACCTCAAACTCAACTCAAACACATGATATGAACTTAAAAGAGGCTTGATTTTTGGATGATTTATGGAAATATACACAACAAATGCTAGTGAAGAACTTCCATTTTTTTTGTGAAATTTGAAACCTTTCCAAACTCTTAACTAGTATGAAGAACTAGTAAGGGCTTGGATGGTATACCCTCAGGGCCTTTTTGAACACTTTGGTAGATGAACTACCTTGCAAAACTTGATTGGTTGATTTGGGGGATTTTTGATGGTTGGATGAACTAGACTTTGGTTACTATAAGTGTTTTGAAATGATTGTAGATGTTATGGTTGGGTTTGATTGTAGGTGATGAAAAATGGGTAGAATCAACTGAGTATGTGGAGTTAGGATGGGGAAATTGGGTTTTATTGGATGAAACAAAGGGAGATAGTTTGGGATCAATTTTTTTGGGGATATTTGGGCATAATAACAGTAAGGGAGAGAGGGGAGACTGATATTCTAAAATGAAGAGAAGTAGGGGTATTTATAGGGAGAGACTGGGGTAGTTTTGGGTAAAAAAAGAGAGGGAAATGGAGATTTGAACTCAAATGTGGAGGGATAATTTGTTGGAGGGAGATTTGAGTACAGAAAAACTTGGGACAATGTAGGGGGGAGCCCATAGTTTCATAAAAAACCAGCAGTAAATTGTTTACTAGAAGTGATTCCAGGCACTTGGAATTGGGAAATCCAGGCGCCTGGACTGGGAGAGCCTTCAGAACAATCTAAACTTCATGGGGCCATTCTGGGTGTTACCGAACTTCGTTTTGTGCATGGTTTGAAGCGTTGGAAAGCTTGTCAAGTCTACTTTCTAATCCAAGTAGTTTGAACCCAAGATGATTTGTACATCAAAATATGTGACCATTTTACCCTCAGAAGGTTGGAAAAATAAGTCATTTTGGTAAATGTGCATATCTCCCTCATTTCAAAACAAATTGGGTCATATTATATATCAATAAAAGGGTTTTGAATGTACTAGAATGTGGTGTAGGATTGGGTTTATTTTGAAGAGGTTTAGGAGGGGTTTCCAAGTTCACAATCAAGCCTTGTGTGCTCTTATCAGGCATTTTCATCATCGGGGATTGCCAAGGATTTTCGTGTGTTCAAATTGGGGTGTCTACAGCTAGCAAAATGGGGAATGACCACACCGATGGCTAAGAGAAGCCATAGATCCCATCCTATTAGAACAATTGTATTTTGAAAGATATTAATATTCAGATGTATTCAGACATATGGTAATATTGCTGATGTTTCCAAGATTTGAGGCATTACACTATTGCTATTCAGTATTTGCATTCAAGCCTTATTTGGTTCCGATGCTACGCCCTCGTTTGTATCTCCTGCCTATGTATCTACTCTTGGATTAGAAACTGAACCTTTAAGGAATAACATGACAATAGCATCCCCTGAGGAAACAAGATACCTATTAGCCTAACTTATAAAAGATGCGAGATAGGAGTGACTAACACACGACTAACTTGTGGTGTGCATGTGAGTGAGATGACTAACTTCGACGTGATCAAGGGAAAGGGACTGCTTGTCAACTCACCAAGTAGTTATAGACTGCCATCAGAAGATCGTGACAGCTTTCGCTCCTAATGGATCCTGTTTCCAATTTAAGGGGGATAGACAAACCACAAATTCTACAACCTAATGCTCAAAAGATGGCTAGCAAGCCTCAAGTTGGAAGAATATGACCAAGTGGAGCTAGGACTATCAAGGATCGATGACCTGTTTGATCAATTGAGAGGAACAACCTATTTCTTGAAAATCGATCTAAGATCAAGGTATCATCAGTTGAGGGTACGAGATGAGCGACTTCCTAAGATAGCTATTTGTGTCTCATGAACAAGATAAATCAACCCTATCTTGATGGTTTTTTACGGTGATGTTTATTGATGACATTCTAATATACTTTGCCAATAAGAAAGAGCATACTGAGCACCTGAGAATCATGTTGCAAGTACTAAGGAACAACCAACTCTATGCAGAGGCAAGTAAATGCATGTTTTGACTATAAGAGGTTAAGTTCTTAGGGGCACGTGGTATAGAGGAAAAGTATATCGGTGGATAACAGCAAAGTAGAAGTTGTACCAAATTGGAAGCTGCCTACTCCAGTATTCGAAGTACGAAGTTTTTTTGGGCTCAGCCAAATATTACCAACGATTTATTCAAGATTCTCTATCCTTGCCAAGTCAAAGAAGCGTACGAGGAGCTAAAAAGGAGACTAACCAGCGCACCGATATTTAGCAAGGAGTAGGCTACGTGGTCCATTGTGACATTTCCACGGTAGGACTAGGCTGCATTTTGATGCAATTTAGAAAAGTTGTGGCATACGGATCTTGAAGAAATACTCTACGCCCGATCTAGAACTAGTAGCAGTAGTATTCGTTCTCGAATCATAGAATTACTATACGGCGAGCAATTCGAGGTTTTCACTGACCACAAAAGTCTTAAGTACTTATTCACTCAGAATGAAGGAGTTGAATAAGAGACGGAAAAGTGGATAGAATACCTTAGAAACTACAAGTCTGCCCTATCATACCACACCAACAAAGCGTAATGTCGTAGCCAATGCTCTAAGTCGGAAGGATATAGCGTAGAAGGCTAGAGTGGCTATGAAGGAATTGGAGTGACTTATGCTCTTAACGAGTTCAATCTACAACCCTCGATTGATGGAGGACAAGCTCATTTATATGCCCTAGTTGTGAAACCAGCACTTCCCTGGGAGATCTTGTTAGCGTAGGCTTTTAAACAAGACTGTGAATATCTATAGTCTCAACTTGGAAATGGGAACATAACTCGATGGACTTCGTGATGGAACTACCGAGGTCAACAAGTCAAGCACCGTTGATAGAATAAAAGCTAACCACCTCACTAAGTCAGCTCATGGAGACTTTAGGAGTTCCAGTACCTCTTGTATGGACTGAGACTTGAGGATCAAATCACAGTACTAGAAAGGAATGCCAAAGCTTTGGAAATAGACATTTGTCTTAGGACAACTTTTCACCCGAGGACCAATGACAAGCACTGGAAGACATACTAAGCTGAAAACTAATAGTCCATACCTGTCTCCATCTACGAGTGTTCCGAATTTGAAGGTCAAAATTTGTTAAGGGGGATAGATTGTAACGACCCTGATTTTTGGTAAATAAAAATTTTGTTTATTAAATTGATTTTTTCTTTTCTTTAATTATTTTCTTTGATAAATTACTTAAAGTTATTTAATAATTATTTTTGCATTAGTGTGTGTGTGTGTGTATAATTATAATTTACTTTCAGTCAGGGCTCCTAGATTTTTAAAAAAATTCACACCTCATAGATCCTGATCATATTTCGATGATCTGAACCGTCCAATGTGTTTACAAAATGTTTTTAAGGGTCCTAGCACAAAATCAACAAAAAAAATTTATCAAGAAGGGATTTATCCAATCAATTTTTCATAAAAACTGTATATGTTCATTTTTATGTAAAACTGCTTGGATTAAGCCCTTCCTGGTAATTTTTTTTGTTGATTTCTCGCAGGGACCCTAAAAAACACCTTTTAAACACATTGGACGGTTCAGATCATTGAAATTTGTTCGGGAAAGTGGAGGCCTGGATTTTTTTAAAAATTCAGGAGCCTTGACTGGAAGAGGACTATATATATATGTGTGTGTGTGTGTGTGTGTGTATGTGTGTGTGTGTTTATGTGTGTGTGTACTTGTATATTTATACTATATTAGTACTACTAGATTTCCCACTAGATTTCCTACCAAATTTTCTCCCATTAATTCCTTAGATTTTCCTAGGGGATATTAGCCATGCGTTTGCACATGAAGGTAGGAGGGAGGAAGCTTCTTGATTACTTAGTCACCAAGTATAGTGCACTATATCTTCATGCATGTGCAAAGAATCCCTTAAAGTGAAAACTATAGGATTCTCTCCATTAATTGAAAGATTGAGAGGCAATTTCCTTGGAAGCTTCCCAATTTGGCACATGTTATATACAACGTATTTACCAAGAATCCCAGATTTTTATTCTCCCATTAATGGGAAGATTTCCTAAAATATTTACCTAGATTTAATAGCCTATTAGACTTCTGCCTATTTAGTGTACACTTGTGTGTATAACTAGCACCAAAAACTCTAGTTAGTAAGATTTTCTCTCCTAATTATTGGAGGGAATATATTTGTCACGTCCCACCATCCCTAGACCCGTCATTAGGGATCACAGCACGTGACCAGCCAATAAGGTCTTCATGCATAACCAAATGGCCTCAAAAGTAAAGTGATTTAAATAACAAAATAAATAAACATTAACGAAAGCGATAAAAAAAAAACTTTGATTAAACTTATGGGGTCTCATAATAAAAGTAAGTACACCAAGATTAGGTGAAATTAGCACTGCCCGTTTGGTCCAGAGCATACATACACTAAACATCCATTACATGTCTCTAATATATAACTTAATACACCACTTGTCAAAATATATACATCCTTGTACATAAAAGAGACTATCGTGAAACATGTCAAACTACAAGTTTTTTTAGTACTTCTACTCCATATGCAAAACATTCCATGAAGCTCAACTTCATACAAAATACTTCACTTCAAGCATTCAACTATCAAACTTCATCGGCTGAAATTGATAAATAAATCATCAGGTGAAAGCTCAGTGAGTAAAGCTCATACTAAGATTTGGGTTTTGAAATAAATAACACCTATTAAGCAAGATCTTGTATATTTGACAAGTCATAACAAATTTCACATCAAAACTTGAACACATACTCATAGCCAATACTACATTGCTTACCTCATACATACATGACATATATCGGAATCCCGGCCGATTATTGTGGTACCCATCGACGAGGGCACGTACCTAGATATTATAGAACACTCTGGGAAGGCACATACATAATGCTGACTATTATAGAACCCTCTAGTGGGCACATAAGGTAAAGTAAGGGCATGGCATACATACATGTTTTGTAAAGATATCACATGTTAACAAATCACTTGAAACACGTAGACATATCACTTCATAAATCGCATTTTTCATAGAACAAGAGTTCATAAAAATTTCCCATTTAAAAGTATGAGGTTGCTTACATTCCTTTGCACTTCAAGTTAACTCAACTTGTATCCATTAACTACTTCACTTGTTCACAAAATCCTACATATTGTGTACGGACATGAATAATTTACACAAAAACTCATGAAAATGATGCATATGCATGACCCATAAAACGACAAGTTAACCGACACCCAAACAAAGAATTCTTGAGAACAAACCATAAATAAATAGGTCTTTCAAATATCACTACGTAAATAGAACTCACATAGATATGGTGTCAAAATTACCCAAGAATTCATGAGGTCAAGAACTATCTTTACAAAATAGAAGAACACAAACTATGAATGCAAAATTCTACATAATCTATAATAGAACGCAGTTTTCTATACGAATTATTAACAATTCATCTCTTGGAATTTTGCTCTGAATTTTGGACATGATCATTGTAGACACCCGATTTTGACCCGAGAAACTTATCAAGTATCCCCAATGACGAAAATGCCAAATAAGTACATTCAAAACCCCTCCTAAACCTCTCCAAAATAAACCCAAGCCTACACCACCTCCTAGCACATTCAAAACCATCTTTATTGATATATAATATGTCCCAATCCGTTTTGAAATGAGGGAGATGTGTCCATTTTACCAAAACAACTTATTTTTCCGACCTTCTGAGGGTAAAATGGTCATATATTTTGATGTACAAATCATATTGGGTT
Organism: Vaccinium macrocarpon; assembly: GCA_022606695.1. NCBI lineage: Eukaryota > Viridiplantae > Streptophyta > Magnoliopsida > Ericales > Ericaceae > Vaccinium > Vaccinium macrocarpon. The sequence continues at coordinate 14,984,496 of CM040170.1, read as the reverse complement.
CAAACCACTTCGGTTAGAAAGTAGACTTGACAAGCTTTCCAACGCTTCAAACCATGTGCAACACAGAGTTTGGTAGCACCCGGAGCGGGCCCGCAAATTTTAAAATGTTGTGCTGTCTCCTAATCTAGGCGCCTAGATTCCCCTATTCTAGGCACCCAGACTCAATCTAGGCGTCTGGATTCCCCAATTTCAGGCGCCTGGAATAACTTCCAGTAAGCATTTTGCAGCTGGTTTTTGATGAAACTATGGGCTCCCTTCTACATTGTCCCACGTTTTCTTCATTCCAAACTCCCTCCAACAGACTCTGGCTCCACATTTGAGAGTTTAATTTCATTTTCCCTCTCAAACTCACCCAAAACTCCTCATTCTCTCTCTCTATATACCCCCCTCCCACTACATTTCAAAGAGCTCAATCCCTCCCTCACTCCCTTACTGTTATGCTGTAGAAATGCACCTAGAAAATCCATCCCCAATCCATTCCCCTTGGTTGTACTCATTTCTAGCCTAAAAACCCAACTTCTAGACTAAAAACCCACCTTTTGATCATCAAAAACCCTCATATTTCAACCATCCATCATCAATCTCAACCAAAACCAATACAATTAGTTTGTCTCTGTCCCAGAAGACCTCTTTCAATTTACATAATCACCAAAAAACATCCAAACCTCTACCAAAAGTTCTCTAATCAAGCTTCTCAAGGTAGTTCATCTACCAAAATGCTGATAAAGGCCCTGAGGGAAACTCAACCAAGTTCTTACTTGTCTTCTATATCAGTGGAGGGCTTGTGAGAGATCTGAATCATGTCAAGAAAGAAATTTGTTTTGTGCATCAGTGCCTAATCCAAGCGCCTAGATCATCTCTTTCTAGGCACCTGCATTGAGTCTAGGTGCCTGGATTCACTCTATGTAGGTGCCTGGATCCCCTTCCCTTTTATTACCATATTTTCTGCTTTTCTTGCAGTTTAATTAGTTCATGGTACATCATTTGCATACATTGGTTTTAGGTTATTTATGTCTCATATTCTAATCCTCATTTTGATGAGCATTTGGAGTGTTTCAAGCTCATAATTTGTAAAGACCCGTATTTTTTTCATAATTTTTCCAGAATAATGTTGGGTAAATGTGAGGAATTAAATTTTGACTTTGGGGGTTGAAGAGAGAGCATTTAAATGCATTTGGGTCTTTTTAAAGTACATTTGGAAGTTTTGGGGTGAAAGTGTAATAGGTGAGAGTGTATAACACATTATACTTGCAATTTTTTTTTCAAAAAATCAGCCCCTCTCTCCCTCTCTCTGCCCGACTCTCTCTCTCTCTCCCTCCTCTCCTCCATTTCTTTGCTCCAAGCTCAAATCCACCAAAAACCTTCAAGTCTCCTTCATAAACCCCACCTAAAATCACCTCTTCTACGCATTTTGAAGCTTGGGTTGCTCTCATTTCGCACCAAGAGACCCCATTTCGGGTTGGAGCACATTGGGAGCTAGGGTTTTCATTTACCCACTTGTTCAAGCTCAAACCTTGAGGTAGGAAGACAAATTCTTCTCCCTCTAGTTGTATTTAGATGATGTATAGCATATACTTGCTCCTTGTTCTCAATTTCCATCTATTTCTTGAATTTCTTCCATAGTGAGTTTATTTGAACTTGATTTTGTGATCTATGGATTGAGCCCTTGATTGATGCTATTGTTGGTTGTTTAGCACTCCTTTGATGTCTATTAATCACTTTACATATTCAATTTTTGGCCTAACACTACACAATTGCATTTGGGTTGAAATTCCACACCCACAAGGGTGAAAATCTGATTGTTTCTGGACAGCAAGCTGCTGCCCCTGTTTTCCAGATTCTGTCCCCTGTTTTGGGGTGTTTTCGGGCCACCCTTCGACGCCCGTTTGGTCCCCAATCGTCCATATCTCCGTACATTGGCCCTACAACATCATTTTGAACACCGAATCCACATCGAACTCATAAAATTGACCCTTCGACACATGAATTAACAAAAATTATGTTTGACGTATCGGACACGTGCCGGTTGACACATTTTGGCGAAAATGGTGAACCTTTGAAAGAAATGGGATTTTTGGGACTTTATGAAAGACAAAGATTTTTAATATGAAATGGTTGGATAAAATGAACTCTAGGGATCAACCGTTTGGTGTCCCTGGCCATGGGTGCACGGAGCCCGCGAAATCCGGCAGGGGTGCACGGAGCCCATAAAATCCGGCAGGGGTGTACGGAGCCCACGAAATCCGGCAGGGGTGCACGGAGCCCATGAAATCCGGCAGAGGGATACTTCCCTATTAAAATCGAAGATGGTTTTCTTATGAAATATCGGTTGTGGTGAATTTTGACAAAATTGGCATTTTTGACAAAATTGACTTTCGGTTTGAGAAATGAGAATATTGGGAAAACTACTTGGGCTTGGTTAGATATTTGCAAGGTTTTGGGACACTTGGATACGCTTTGGACATTTGAAAACGTTTTGGACACTTGGATACGTTTAGGATACTTGGACACTCTTTGATTACCTTGTGGTCGAATCATAACCTTCCATCCATTCTAACTTGTACATTGGTCATGCTCACTCCACATTCATCTATTATGTATGTATCATGTTCATACACCTAGCATTAGTAGAATAGTTTTCCTACTGGGCTAGTGAGCTCAACATATCAATTTTTCAGGTACACGGCATGGAGCATGAGGTTGGATGCTTGTCGAGTGACATGTACATGGAGCTTGAACATGCATGAAGTTATTTTTCCCATCTTGTATTATATTTTTGGAAAGATGGTTTTGTAACTTCAATTTATCAAACTTTTGACTATATGGCAATGTAATAACCTTGAACTTGTATTTATGTGGATTTTATTTACTTTTGAGTTATTAAAATTGAGGGCGTGACATAATCATACTTGATAGAATAGTTACATGAGAAAGAAGCATATATGTGAGTTCATTTGTCATTTATAGGTTCTAATCACTCAGTTCTGAAAGTGTCAAGATAAGCTTTTGTGTTGCATAAGCATACCCCCATTGTAAATGTTCATTACAAGCATTTTTGTTGCATTCTTGGTATAGATTCTCCTCTATCTCATCTAGTTACAAGCATGATCCGATTAAACAGTATCCTACATGCATGAGCACAGCGTATCAGTTTTGAAATGTACCTTGCATATACTATCTCATCATCAAATCATCCAAAATCAAGCCTTTGTTAAGTTCATATCATGCATTTGAGTGGAGTTTGAGGTTCATGCCTGCTATTGTGTTGCCAAACATCATTTAGAGTGTGTGTGAATTGGTTAAAGGCATTGCATTTGGTGCTAACTGTGAAAAATAGAATTCTAAAGTTTCCATCTGGTAAGCCATCCAGGCACCTGGATTGGCCTATTCCAGGCGCCTGTATTCAATCCAGGTGCCTGGATCTGCCTAATCCAGGTGCCCAAGTTGCTATCTAGGTGTGATATGTTTGATGTTTGTGATCGGTTTCTGGGACACCTTGGAGTAATTTCAGCATGATTTGGTCAAGTTTCAATGTTCAATGCATATAAATCATTCACTCATGACATTTTGCACAAGCATCCACCCACATTTCATTGATCTTTTTGATACATTCTTCATGCTTTCACATGAATATGTTCTCAAAGTCCATTCAAACAACGTTTTCAAAATCCCTTAAACATTTAGTAGAGACTGGTGATTGCACCGGGCGAGAGGGGTGCTTTAAATTCCTTCCTATCTCGTAACCTAGCTTCCGAACCCGAGAAATCTCAATAAAAGCAAACTAGTGAAATGTTTTACATTCTATGGGCAAAAAGAGTCATTTTTCAATTGGTTTCTCGGGTACGGTCCACAAACCCGGGTGGCAACTCAATATCTAATCAATCAAACCATTTTCCAAACCACAATCGTTTTCGTGGACACAATCCGTGGGGTGTCCACAATCACGTAGACACATGTGGGTACCTCCTATAAAACATTTCAGAAAAATAATAAGATAGGGAACTCAATCGAATTCTTCAAAAATTGAAGACAAAAACACAAATTCAACATCTACGGCAAAAAAAAGTACAGTTTAGTTCGTGATTTTTCTAGGCTTCGTTTCATGGAATTTCAACCTGATAGATTTTCATCAAACTTCTCTAGGACATAACTAGGGTTTTTATCTTGTTCTTCACCTTATCACCATAGATTCAAATGCAATCCACATGTATATGAGTGCTCATACTTGAAAATTCAAATTAAAACTCAGAAACTTACCAATTCCAGGGTTAGACCAAGGCTTGGAGACTTCTAGATTTCTTGAGAGAGAGAGAGAGAGAGAGAGAGAGAACATTGGAATGAGTGTGAGAGATGAAGAGGCTGATTTTTCTCTCTTTTAAGTGTAAAATATCTCATAAGTTGTGGTGTAAAAATGTTCTATGTGGCCCAATATATGACTTTTGTGTAATTGCTATTTTTTCCCACTTCAAAATTCTTATTACTTAAAGGCACCTAGCACAAAATCATGCATATAACACGTAAATCATGCACATGACTCATAATGCAAGAATAACTTGGGTACGTCAGACGTCATCACACATAGGGAACATGAACTTAGTTAATCATAATTTATAATAATAAATCGTGATTATGCAAAATTAAACACCTTGGTCTATATATTCTCTAATTTAACGCCTAGATTTACTAGGATTTAGTAGCCCTAAATTAGGCATGTGACTACTAACTTCTAACTAGTACCCAAAACTCCCTAAAACATAGGTGGCCCTGCAAAATTATACACTACTTCGGACTTAGGAAATTTCTTAGAAAGTACCTCTAATTAAACCCTAAGATTTTCTATTAAAAACCTAGGATTCACCTAGAATTTCTTTGTACCTAAACCAAGGATTTTTTTCTTGAAATCCCTAGAATCCATGGATTTTGTTCTTTGTATTAAACTTGGAAGATTTTGTTCACATGGGAGAGAGAGGGGGAGGCCGGACATAGAGGGAGAGGGAGAGCCAACCCTTTGTCTATAAATAGAGAGCTCCACTCTCATTTGCTCTCACAACAAAACTCCTCTCTTCCTTTGTTAGTTCTTAAAGTAGCTCTCTAGTAGATGTTCTTGAGTTTTTCTTTGAAAACTCAACCTTGTTCTTCCATAATCAACCTACAACCACCACTCACCATCACCCAAAGCCACCTCTAGATCAAAAAAGAAGTAAGAAAGTTAGTAGTTTCTTGTTTGTAGGCTTACAGTAGTTTGGAGTTCCACCTCGCTTTTCGACTTCCGATTAACACTTGGAAATTAAGGTAGCTTTCCTAAACAAACTTTAAGTACCCTTTTCTCTTCCTACGCTTGATTAGTAAATTTTTATACCGTTATAACGCTCGGAAAGTTAGTTCCTAATTAGAAAGCTTATGGTAAAAAAATAACATTTTCTTAATCACACGTAGTCGTTATAATGCCTGAATGAAGATTGACTTATCAAAATACGCAGTTATAATGCCAGAGTGAAAATTGACTTTTTCAAAATTACGTCGTTATAATGCCCGACTGATTTTCGAAAAATAAGATCGACTAACTTTTCTTATATAAAGCAACTTCAAAATGTTTTGACTGTATTTGGACTATGAGGTAACCTAGGGCTAACATCTTTGAGGGTGTGTCAAAAAGACAAGCTTCGCACTGTCTAAGAAAGGAATGGTGATTCTAACTAGACTCGTCCGGTCATCTAGCCTGGGAGTCTACTGGTTATCTCATTTGTCTAGAGAAATTCACCAAATAAATTAGATTTTTATGAATGATGTAGGAAAGATGTTATTTTATGTGACATGTTTTTCAAGAAAATGATGCATTGACACGGAATGGTTTGATAAATCATGTTGCATGTTCACATCGATGTGTTATTGGCACGACATGGTTTACGAGAACAATGAATGAATAGCGTTAACAAGAAATAGAGACGAGAATGAAAATGAATTGATTGAAGGAATTGAAAACAGTAGTGTAGCTTTAGCGCCACTCATCATGATGGTGCGTCCAAGATGTGGCTAGGGCTAAGGAATATGGTAGTGCAGCGAGAGCGCCGCCCCAACTTCATGGAGTGAACTTGGTGGTTAGGGCTAAGCGTACACAACAACATAGTGGACGGACCTTGTATCACGGTAGTGTGTGCCATGATGATAAGATAGCCAGGACTATGTTAGTGTGAGTCGCGGGGTGGGTGGACCTTGTATCCTATTAGTGTGCGCCTGGATAGAATACAATTGGCACCTCGAGCGGAAAGGTTGGTGCCATCAGTTGAAAGGAGACAAAAATGAACCAATAACTTTCAAGGTGAATTGACTGTTGGCTCGATGATTGGAAGCAGTTCAAGTTGATAAATTTGAAGAAGAATGCTTACACTGAAAAGATATTATGAGACACTATTTTGTTGTGCATGTTACACTCTGATCCGCATTGATACTAACACATCTGCACTTATGAGATACACAGTTTTGATAAAAAAGCTTGCTTTACTTTACTTGTCATTATCATATTGTTCTATAATTGCTAGTTAAGATTTGGGTAGAACTATCTACTGGATGTTATCGCTCGCAGTGTTGCACTTGTGTAACCTTAGCATAATACCACAATATTGCTCTGCGACTCTGACGTATTATGATAGACTATAGAGATGAACATGAATAGTACTATAGCTTGAAGGTCTACAGAGCAGAGCAGAACATCGCTGGGATGGATGGTTATGCAATAGAGTAGAGAAACCCTAGTTATCCTTGTAGTAAATAATTGTAATTGGCAGGAGGATTTATGTAATTTCCTTTTGGGTTACTGTTGAAAGACCTTATTTATTATTAATGTAATTATTACAACGTACTCGATTTTTGGGGGCATTACAATAACTGCAGTGTTTAATGAAGTATAATATTTAATCATCTACCCACTTCATTAATTTTTTATATTTTTTTAAGAGACACGCCGTTGATTAATAGTTATGGATATCCCAAATTTCATTGTTTAATCAACTACTTAGCCTTTGTTTATTGTTTATATATTCTTTTTATTTTCCACATTATGCAGACATAAATTCGGAACATTTCACTATAAAAATGCATTATGGTGGGTCATTTGGGGGTCCTTCATATGTTGGAGGTAATTATAGATTCATTGATTATTGCAATGTTGATGAAGTCACTACGCCAAATATTGCTTTTACTGGCGGTAACAAAACCGCCGTTAAAGGGTGCTATTACCGGTGGTAAGCACAACCCGCCGCAAAAAAAAAAAATTCCAGCGGTGCTATTACCGGCGGTAATAAAACCGCCGGAAAGGGTAATTATAAACCGCCTGTAATGCTACTATCACCGGCGGGCATTACCGGCGGTACTAAAAAACCGCCGGTAAAAATTTAAATTTTAATATAAATATTTTTGTTTGCTCCTAAGTATAATCAAAAAGTTTGGGTGGTCGAGCAGTTATGTGTCGGGGCTCCACACAAAGGGTCGCGGGTTCGAAACTTTGCAGGAGAATTTTTTTTCCGGAAATAACCATTACCGGCAAAAGTCACTACTATTACCGGCGGTAGATTACCGCCGTTTATCTTTTACCGATGGCCGTTTTGTCGGCAGGCAGTTTTTTGCATTTTGACTGCTGGTAATACTTTTCCCGGCGGTTTTGGGACTTTTTCCGGCGGTTTTCTAATGCCGAGAATAGTCATTTTTCGTAAACATGCCAATTTCTATTGAGAGCTCCATTTTTATTCAAATAAACTCTTTTTCTTTTGTCTTGGTCTTTGCCAAATAACAAAATGATCATACATTATTTTCAATTTCCTCACGTGAAAACAATAATTTTAAACAAATAAAAAATAAAAAAGATGGTGTGTTTGGTTCAAAGGAGTGTGAAATCAATTCCCATGCGAAGTGCCACACGATATATTTGTTGGAAAAAGTATGGCAATAAGAGAATTGCAAAGAACAATTCCACTCCAATAACATAGACATAACATATTACAGAAACTGAATTGAAATAACAAAAATGATATACAATCATAATTGTAAAAACAAGCTGAGTCCTGTGTGATACCACAATCTCTGTAACGCCCCCAAAATTTGGGCACGTTATTATTTCAAATTATAAATAAGAGTCTAAATATGAAATTTAATACAATAAAGACTATCTCCATAAGCTATAAATATTACAATCTAGTCGAGTAGGGTTTTATCTACCCCTGCGCCTGGTCATCCCCCGAGCTGGCAGCTACATCGGCTCCATAAGCCTTCTGCCCGTAAAATACCTCTTGTTCATCCCGATACACTGGCATAATACATCAAAGTCGCACAACAACATTACGGTACTATGCCAGGGTTACACAAGTGCGACACTGTGAGCAACAGGACCTAATAGACTACACTACCCGACTGTTAACTACCAATTCTAGAACAATATGATCATGGAAAGTAATGCAGGCTTGTTACCGGAACATATAATGAGTGCAATATGTCAGTGTCCATGCATATCAAACTAAATCAAGCATGGTAGAACAGTGTCTTGTATTATCTTTGTAGTGTCAACATTCTTCTTCAAATTTCAATCATTCCAATATCTCACACCACTTAAAAGTTATTGGTCCGCTCTTGTCTCCTTTCAACTGGTAGCACCAATCTTTTCACTCGAGGCCCCGGCCGTCTTGCATCACCGAACTTAACAACCTGTTTGTAAGGTCTGTCCACCCCGCAATTCACACGACATGGTCCCGGTAATCTCATATCATTGAACTTAACTAGTCTGTTTATTAGGTCCGTTCACTGTGTGTTGTGCACGCTTACTCCAAACCACCATGTTCTACCCCGAAGTTAGGGTGGCACTCTCACTACACTACCGTATCCATTCCATTTAATTTTTTTTCAAAACACAATCTTTTCCTTTCAAAACACATTTTCATTCTCATCTCTATTTCTCGTCAACAGCTATTAAATTATTTCCTCGTAAATATTCATGTTGTGTCAATAACCGTATCGTGACGTGATCGTGTAGTATGCTCAATCATACTCAAAATGTGTCCATGCATTATTTTTCGATAATCTTGTCACATAAAATATCAGCTTTCTTATGTGAAAAGTGTCACATAAAATAACGGCTTTTCTTTGCACTATCCCTCCAACCAGTCTATTTTAACATCAAATCGTTATTGATTTTCATGAAGTCATTTCAAAACTATTAATTTTCTTTGGTGACTTTCTTTAGAAAAATGAGATAATCAGGAGAGTCCCAGACCGGATGGTCAGAAGAGTCCAATTAGAATCACCATTCCTTTCTTAGATAGCGCAAATCTTGTCTTTTTGACAAAACCTCAAGGGTGTTAGCCTTGGGTTATCTCATAGTCCAAATACCGGTCAAAATATTTACTTGTAATTTTAAGAAAAGTTAGTTGTTTTCTTTTTCTGAGAACTAGTCGGGCATTATAACGGCGTAATTTTGAAAAGTTGATTTTCACTCGGGCATTATAACTGTGTATTTTGTAATGTCTATCTCAATTTGGACAAAGCAACGACTACGCATGAGTATGAAAAAGTTACTTTTAGTCATACGAATCTTCTACTGTAAGCTTTCAAGAACACTACTAATTTTCTAAAAAAATGCTAAGTAAACAACTTAGAGGAACTTTTTAGTAGTAAATCATGATTAAACTTAGTATTATTAATCTAATAATTAAAAAGTAGAATAGCTACTTAAAGTTTAGGTAAGTAATCTACCTTGTTTTACGGTGATTAGCCAGAAGTCAAACAAGCTAGGTGGAATCTCCAGTGATCTACGAACACTAAAACTTCTAACTTTTCTACTACTTCTAAGATTGGTGGGTGGTTATTGGTGGAGGAGTGAGGCTGTTTTTGTGGTGGTGGAGGAAGAACAAGAAGAAAGCACAAGAACTTTGGAAAGTGAGAGCTCTTCGTTGGTGTGAAGAAAACCAATAAATGGGCTTGCTATTTATAGGCAAAGGAGTGAGCTCTCCCCCTCCCTAAATTGGATGGCCCCCTCTCTCTCCCCACATGCTCTTAAATTGCTCCATAAATGGCACATGCAAAATACAAGGTTTGGAGAATAAAATCCATAGTTTAGTACCTTAGAAATCCTAGGTTTACATAAGCATATCATAGGGTATTAAATGAGGAATATTGGCTTTTAATGAGAGGAAAATTCTAGGCAATTTCCTAAGTCCCAAGTGGTGTATAATTTTGCATGGCCACCTTTGTTTTGAGGAGTTTTGGTTACTAGACAAAGTTAGGAGGCATGTGCCTATTATGGCTACCTAAACTTTGGTTAAACTAGGTTATTAACTAAGGAACATGCAAATATTTTTCCTCATTAATGAGAGCACATGCTCTCTTTTACTTGGAGGGAAAGAAAACCTCCTAATAGGGTCTTAGGTGCTAATTATCCACACAATTGTGCACTAAATTAGGCAAAAGACTAGTTGGCTAGGGTACAACCTAAATCTAGTAAAATGTAGCTAGGTAGAAGTTCCTAGGAAAATCTTCTCCATAAATGGGAAGAGCAAGATCTAACCTAATTTGCACTAAACCTAGTATTTTAGTGTTTTCTACTTGCACATACAAGCACATGCAGGCTTACTTCACCACCTTCCCCACGTGCATGCTTGCATCACCTCCCTCTCCCTCGCTCTCTCACCCGACCTCTCTCTCTCTCTCTCTTGACAAAATCCCTCATTTTGTGGGGAGTAGGAGGATAGTTATTGCATGGGTAGGTTTTGACTTGGAGAGTGAAAGAAAGAAAGATTTTGTTAGAAGTAGGGGAGCAAATTTAGTATGGGGTGATTTGGGTAGGTTGTGATATGCAATGGGTGTGGTACTTGGCTTGTACTCTTGCATGCATGGCTTGATACATAAATTAAATAATTAAAAAGGAATTTATAATAATTTATAAAAGAAATATTCCAATTATTAGAAATTAAAAAGAATTTATTGAATTACTAAATCAAAATTTTATTTTTACAAAAGTAGGGTTGTTACAATCTTCTTAACAAAGATTTACCACCTACCGTGGCTATAGGCAATCTTTGTCCCAGGATAAAATGGTACAAACAAAAAATTGCTGGAGCACCTCCGTTGACTGCCTCGGCAAATTGACTCGCATTTGCCAATCTCTCTCAAAGAACAAATTTTGGAACTTGATGCAATACAAATTTTCCTTGCACTTACTCCAAAAACGTGGATCCATAATATAGACTTGTCAAGACTTTAGAGAGCTAGCTGAAACCGACATCATGAATACAAGGAGCGAATACAACTTTTAACTCCATATCATGAGGGTCTTAAACATGCGTAACCACACGACCATTAAGCTGCGCGTAGTCAATCTGTGGATGCTTTTCGGTCAACTTGAGAGACCCTCCGATTGTCCCGGTTTCATTCACAAATATTCCAAAAATATTTAATTACACATAATCTTTGTTGGAAAATTTTGATTTTAGCATTTTATAAGTTATGTTTCGAGTGGGTCTCACATGTCTATTTTGATGGACTCACATACCATTGTGTACGTCTCCATGAGGAGAGTAATATCGAACGCTTGCTTGGCTAAAATCAATTAAGGTTGAATAAGAAGTTGACTCCAAAAATAACTACATGAATATTGGTTCAATGTATGGGAGAAAACCTCAAGCCCACTTTGGTTGGGTCCAATATTAATTAATTTAGGATGGGCTTTCCCAAAAGGAATACATGTCGTTTGTGGAATAGATTTAAGAATTTATTATCAGCCTCTCCACTAATGTGCTTACCATTAAGGTTAAACATAAGATTTTATTACCACTAACTACATTTCGGTTGGCAAGTTAATACGCTTAATTATAGTTCACTCATGTTCCTCACTCTTTGGTTCGTTATTCTTTCTTCTCTGCAAAACACAAAATCAGAGATGACGAGCGTCTGAAACTCTACACCAATCATAGCGTTTGAATCTAGATTGAACTCGTTCCTCTCAAAACGCAACAGCAGCTGCAATTTCCCCACTGCCGAGTCTTCAATCAATATGATCTCTCTCTCTCTCTCACACACACACACACACACACACACACATAATCAATTTTAGTTGCTTTTCTTTCTCAACCAACTTATTTGACAAATTGATTTAGGTCGTTTTTGTTTCAGAATCACTCAATTTAGGTCAATTTAGGACATAAACCTAGGTCGTTTATGTTAGATTGAACCTACATTGCAAATCAATGTACTGTTAATTATGTTTTTCAATCCTTATAACTACATTCTGAGAAACACATACTGCATTTAATAGGTATATCAATGTACAACATAAATTTTTAGTAGGTATATCAACGTACAGTCTGTAGTCTAATAGTGTCTATGTACATTCTAACACTCAATGTACATTTTACCACTCAATGTGTATTATACCACTAATTTGCACTGATATGTACAGTCTATAGTCCAATGGTGTCAATTTGTACTGTTTAAAATCAACATATATTCTTAGACATCTACAATTCTTACAAGTTAGATCATACATTTTAAATTTTAGATTGTAAACTTAGAAATTAGACCATAGATTTTAGAATTTACAATTTACACACTTTCAAATGAGTGACTTTGGATTGAACATTAGACCATACATTGACACCAAGTATAGTACATTTGGATCGTATATTTAGGCACACTGGATTGTACATTTAGGTACTTTGGGAGTTTGGACCATATGTTTACAATTTAAATATCCACTTAGAAGTTAGACCATAGATTTAGATTTTAGATATGCACTTAGAAGTTATGTCCTACATTTTACACATGCACTTTGATTTTATTTAATAATGAGCTCAAAATGTACATTCTAAGTCCCAAAATGTACATTTTTAAAAAAAAAAATTCAGTTTAAATTGAAAACCTCATTTAGAAGTTTAAATGTAAATCCTAAATGTAAGGTTTAAAGTGCAACTAAAAATGTACAGTCTGCATTTATATTAGACATGAATTAAAAACCTCTTGCATGAGTTTTTGACTGAATGTTAACAACTGTAACATTTTTGAGTTTGTCTAAAGCTGTCTGTAAGCTCAGCTAAAAAGTGTTCTTCGGTTGCCTTGCTTCAGTTACAGTCTTATATATGGAGGGTTAGTATACGGTTGTCATTGATGATGTTGATCTCTATCCCTTCATTTAATGGTCTATCATTTCTTTTCTGCTGAATAGTTTTCTTCGAATTTACTGTTAGTTGCTTTGAATAATATTTAATTTAAAGATGCCTGATTATTGACGTGTTTTTTTCCCCATTTCTTTTGTGTTGTTAAGATCAATGGAGAATCCAGTTGTATTGTTGTTCAAGCGGGGTGATAGTAGTTTTGCTGTGGTATTATCTCACAGCTTGAGTTTTGATTGTTTGAAAGTAAGATGTTTGCTAAGTGGAAAAATTTAACACAAGGGTTCTTTTCCATATCTTACTCAATAGATGGTCATCCGAATTGTATTCGAGATTGTAATGAAGATTTAAGTGCTTTGTATGCACTAGCTGTCACTTCTAGAATTGGTCAGGTTGATTTTGTGACAGAGTCGATCAGATCTTGTCTTGGTGGTACAGTAGATGATGGATCGAGTAGTTCTATGGTTGTAGTAGCTGCAGAGCTGATATCTGATGTTGGCAACGGTGATTTGATATCGTTATTTTGTGAGCATGGAAGCAAAGAATTAAAGTAAGATGCTTGGCATAAAGACATTAATGGTGTCGATCAAGTTTTTGTTGGTGGGGCTGCTACTTTTTGTGATTCTCTATTTCATGGCTTTAAGTTCGTCTATATAAGGAATGACTCTGAGAGGGTTGATGCATGTTGCCAACCTATGAAATGCACGTGGTTTGTGAAGGCCAATATTGAGAAGCCAAGTGGTTTGTTTAGGATAAAGGAGTTCATAAATAAGCACTATTGGGGGGATAATGTGTTGTCTACTAGTAGTTCTCGTAGTAGTTTTGGGTTGATTGGGAGATTATTTTCTAAAACTATGCGGCTGACCCCGTCAAAACGTCTAGTTGATGTAAAGAAGGAGTTAAAGCTCGAATATGGGGTTGATGTGAGTTACCATAAAGCATGGTTGGGTGTTAAGAAGGCTAGAGGCTTTGTGTATGGGGATTATACGAAGTTGTTCAAAGATTTAACTTTGTTTGTGGAAACTTTTACGGGTTCTAATCCTGATAGTGCATGTGATTTAGAGCGTGACGAGTCTAATCATTTCAAGAGATTATTGGTTGGGTTTGCAGCTTGCAAGCATGGTTTAACTTCTACTTACCTCTTATATTTGTCGATGGTACATTTTTTAAGGGGACACACAAGGGATGTTTTCTTTCTGCTTGTGCTAAAGATGGTAACCAAGGTAAGATATCTAACTATTTAATTTTTATAAGTTATGTTGTTTTAAATTTTGTTCTGTTGCTGTTTTTTGGTTTTCTGGTTATAATGCCTGTCTAATCTAATCATCCATTGTGGAATTCCGTAACCTGGGCAGTGCTGTCATTTTCCTTATCCAGTTGGCTATCAATGTTCATTTGGCATGATTCCCCCAGTAATCCACTACGTATTATCTCCACTGGTAAAAGAAATATGTGGCTCAAATCACACACCTCACTGGGAAAAACACTCTATGGTAGGTCACACGCACTCAAAACATGAATTCCAGCAATGGTTTAGACCTGTTTAAATGTACCAGTAAATATATATATCAGTCCACTTCGAGTCAGGGTGCTCGGATTTAAAAAAAATTCAAACCTCCACTTTCCCGATCGAATTTCGACAATCCGAACCGTCCAATGTGTTTAAAAGGTGTTTTAAAGGGTCCCTGTGAAAAATCATAAAAAAAATACCAGGAAGGGCTTGATTCGAGCCATTTTTCACAAAACTGTACATATACAATTTTTATGAAAAACGGCTCGAATCAAGCCCTTCCCAGTATTTTTTTTTGATGATTTCTCACCGGGACCCTTGCAAACACCTTTTAAAAACATTGGACGGTTCAGATCATCGAAATTTGAACGGGATCAATGAGGTGTGGATTTTTTAAAAATCCAGGATCCTTGACTGGAAGTGTGCTGATACAATTTTTTAAAAACCCTGCATTCAATGATCCTAAATGGCAGGTTCGGATTAAAAGTGTTGTACTTAGATTCCTGGGCATGCATGAGGCCTACAACCACAAATGACCCAACTGGGTGGTTAGTTAATGACATGGAACACGACCTTTTGGTTTAGGACTTGTCAACAAGAATCAGACATTAGCATTAGCAATAAGGTATTATGTGTAACATGGAAAGCATGCCAAGTCTATTAAATGCCATAACTTATTATGCATTCTTTTTTGTTCTTATTCATTCTAGTTGAAGTAGTGAATTTTTTTCCAAATTAGTGAAATTTTATGTATTCTGCGTTTAAGTTTGAATTGTTTACAAGTTTTTGAACTAAGGCAACTTTGGGCATTTGCATTTTGGAATTCACTGGTGTATTTGGATTTATTGTTGGCCTATATCCACTTTGTCTTGCTGTGGTTGACTCTGAGAATTCAGAAAACTGGTTGTGGTTCATGAATAAATTGAGAGATTTCTTGAATTGGGATAGGGAAATTGTGTTTATTTCTGATCATCATGAAGGGTTGTTGAGGGCAGTTGAAAGTGTTTTCCCTGGTTCACCTCATTCTTATTGTCTTGTTCATCTTAAAGCAAATTTGAGGAAGCATATGGGGGGATTGGAAACTAAAAGGAAGAAACACATTATGGTGTTATTCCACAAATGTGCTTATGCACCTACTGTAGTAGAGTTCGATAAGCTTTTGAGTAAGCTCAAGGCAGATGGTGGGCCAAGAGTAATTGAATTTTTGTCTTATCTAGAAAATGAACATTGGTGTCATCCATATTTTGTAGGGAAAAGATATGGTGAGTTGACGTCCAATCTTGTGGAGAGTTTCAATTCTTGGATAAAGAAGGAGTGCCGCTTGACAATTACTCAACTTGTTTTTCTTTTTTTTTTTTGATAAGCAAAAAAATTATTAATCTTTGGAAACGAATTACAAAGATTAAAAGGATCCGAGACTAGAAACGCCAAGGACCCAAAAGGGGAGATAACAAGGAAAAACCAAGGATGGCAAGATACCAACCACAACAACAAAGAAGGACAGAAAACCAAGAACAAAACTCTTGAAAAGCCCCAAAACCAAACCCAAACCAAAACCAACCCAAGAACAAGCAAACCCCACAACACCGAAGACAAACAAAAAACCCCCAAAAAGCCGCACCTCGAGACACCACGACCATCCAAGGAAAATCAGAAATCTATTGAAATGGAGGTTCTTTCCTCCACTTCATCAATAGCTATAATATCTTGTTCAAAAATTTTAACTCCCTGCAATTCTATGAATTTCTTAATATTGTAGCTCTCCCTCCAAAGAATTTTACACCAAGAGAAGCATTAATCTCCATATTCTCATGGGCTTCCTTGATTAAAATTGCATACCTTTTACGAATGTTGCTACTAGAATCCGCTATAGATGAAAAGATGGGCCCATCAAATTTGCCTTTCTTCAAAGACTTCAATTTATCCTCTTTTTTATCCCGCTTAACCGTCTTGGAAAATAAGGCAGCTTTCAAAGGATTTTTTTTGTCCATAAAGGATTCCTTTGAAAAGGGGGTCAGAAGAAACAAGATCAGCAGATTGGGAATTGTTCGAGCCAAACTTGTTGCTGCCTTCTTAGCAACCGAAATCGAGTCATCAGAAGCTAAAAGGGGAGGACGATAGAGCAAAGGATCCACGTCAACATCTAGAATACCGATACAGCTTAGTGTCTCATCGCAAGCCGACACCACATCATTACCGAAAAAGGTAGGAAAAACAGTGCCTGCAACGTCCTTGAAAGTATTTCCCTTAGCTTGAGAAGCCTCCTTGTACTCCTCCACATGAATTGAACTATCTGAAATCTAATTAATGTCCAAAGGATTCAACAACTTAGCTTGGTCATCCTTATTAGCGATAGCAAAAGTGTCTTCTTAGCAATAGCAAAAGTGTCTTCCTTATTGCCACTTACATTAACATCTTCACCCTTCTCATGAGCACACTCATAATCTTCATAGTCTACAACAACAGAACTCCGAAAACCACGATCTTTGTTGACGCAATCAGCCTTCAAGAAAATATTGCCAACTCCTTGTTCCTCCAACACCCTAATGGGAAATGTGTTGCCATTATGAACCAAATTAACCACCTGATTGATTTCATAAAAAATATTTGTAAAAACCTTCACCTTTCTGACTGAAAAGGAATTCATATTAGAAGTATTGTCATCTAAAGAAGTACAATCACCCCATTTATTACCAATAGAAAAGAAAGTGTCAACATTCCAAAGATTCAAAGGAATCCCATAGCAACATAGCCAAACAACCCTTTTATTATCGAAGCTTCGATTAGGACTCCATCGTTTGGCATCCTCAAACCAATTCCTAAGCCAACACAATCCAACCTCTTCCAACATAGACGTCATATCCTCCACAGATGCAAAAGTCAATAAAACCAACTTACCCCCCATGTCTCTCAATTGAATGTTATAAATCCCTTCAGCAATGAAAGCATCCATCAAAGATTCCACACTCCTCAATGAAGGGAGCCAACCAACTGCACTCCTATCTAACCAACCTTTTCCATCTTCTTTAGCTTGAACAATTAAACTGTCAGGGTTGTTCTGGAATCTGTTAGCAACAACATTAGCGAAAGAAGGACTAGCAATTTTATGAGCCAACATATTCCTGTCAGTGCAAGACCTAGAAACTTTTCCAAAGCACCCAGAATCAATCGAAAAGGTTTTCTGAATAGAAGTAGAAGTAGATTTACATGCTTCTAGAGTTCTCTGGTGTATTTTGCCAAATTCACCGAAGCTTAAAATCCCTAATTATAATCCCATCAAGATCATTTATAGCTTTCAGCACCTCATCCCTATTCAAGAATCGAATAAACCCAAATTTAGAGTTGAATCTAGCGCTTCTCTTGAGATGAATAAAGATATCATCCACTTGACCATAATTCCTAAAGATTTGGTGCAACTAAATCCTATCCATCTCTTTGGGCAAATTATCGACAAAAATAGTAGACACATTCATCTTCCTTCTACCATGAAAACCACCATTATGCTTATCCATCATCCACACAGATCAGAAAGACCAGAGGAACATATGTAGACCCAACAGAGACACAGATAATGAAATAAGAGGTACCTCGAAGCAAGGAACACAACAGACAAACATTACCTTGCAAACTGATGAGGAAGCCCAGAAATTGCCCCAAATCCTTGAAACTAACTGACCTCAAACCCATAAATTTCAAAATCCTTGAGATGTTCACGAAAACCCTTACACTAGATTGAGATGGAAGCCACAAAAATAGAGTGAAATCCTTGTTGATAGGATTAGTGTAAAGTTGTTGATTATCCTAAAATAGAATGAAATCCCCAAAGGACACAGATAATGCACTAATCCTATCCTAAAGTTGATTATCTTAAAAAGGACTGAAAATGGAGTTCTGGGTGGATTGGCTATAACTGTTGATAGGATTAGTGTAAAGTTGATGATTAAATCGGGATTAATCCATCAATTGCTAAAGTTTCTCTCATTTACTAAAAAGAAATTAATTTATATCCAATTTTTTTTTTCATAGCGCATCTTTTGAACCTAGGGTGGTCCTTGACCTCACTGTTATAACCCTAGAGTCATCCGTTATTTTACTTACGGTCAACCTATCACAATTTCTACTACCACCACTTTTATTACAACTTCTTACTATTGACCTCACCACAAAACATTTCACTCCCTTTATTAAGTCAACCTAACTTCGATTAAGCCTATCAGCATCAATTCCTTTGATAGAACAAGTGCGGGTAATACACTGGCATGGTATTCTCCTTTTCCACTGGCACTTCTGGCAGGATTGGATCCTCACTTCTGGGGTTAGAATTAGCCTTGTGGTTCATCTCGGGTTCTTGCTCATTATCTATGCCTTCATAGACAATTAGCCTCTCTAAGCCTAGCGATACCTCATTGTCTTCTCCTTTAAACTTATTTTCTTCCAGATTTTCTTCTTCTTCCTCCTCAAATTCCAGATTAGACAGATAGCCTCATCATCACCACTCTCGGGTTCCTCTAGCACTCCTCACTATCAGTATCTTGCAAGTAGTACTCCGAGGTTAACTTTCCATAAAACTGAACATAGGCTACAAGGCAGGGAATGGTGCTCGAGTAGCTAAAGTTAGGCCCATAGTTAGCTAATGCATTCTGACACATCCTCTTAATCAGACAGATCTTTGCTAGTGTGGCTGTGGATTCAGGCTCCATCTACAAGGAAAATAACTTATAATTATCACTGGGCCATAGAGCTAAATATGTCATCAAGTCTATAAGTTTAAAGAACTTTACTCTAATTCCTACATGTAGGCTATCCAATTTACCAAAGGCCGAGTGTTTGAACCTAAGGCTCTGATACCAAGCTGTAACACCCCTAAAAATTGGGTACATTAATAATAAATAAGGTCTTACAATAGTAACCCAAAAGGAAATTACATAAATCCTCCTGCCAATTACAATTATTTACTACAAGGATAACTAGGGTTTCTCTGCACCATTACACAACCGTCCATCCCAACGATGTCCTGCTCTACTCCGAAGGCCTTCAAGCTATAGTACTCTTCTTGTTCATCTCTATAGTCTAGCATAAAATGTCAAAATCGAAGAGCAACATCGTGGTATTATGCCAGGATTATACAAGTGCAACACCGTTAGTGATAACGCCCAATAGACAGTTCTACCCAAACCTTAACTAGCAATTCTAGAATAATATGATAATGACAAGTAAAGTAAAGTAAAGCAGGCTTTTTAGAAAAACAATGTATCTCATGAGTGCAGATGTGATAGTGTCAATGCGGATTAGAGTGTAACATGCACAATAAAATAGTGTCTCGTAATATCTTTTCAGTGTCGGCATTCTTTTCAAATTCATCAATCTGGACTGCTTCCAATCACTGAGCCAACAATCAATTCAATCTAAAAGTTATTGGTCTATTTTCGTCTCCTTTCAACTAATGGCACCAACCTTTCCTATAAGGACCCGTATTTTTACATAATTTTTCCGGAATAATATTGGGTAAATGTGAGGAATTAAATTTTAACTAAGAGGGGTCAATGTGATAGTGGTAGAATGCGTTTGGGTGTGTTTAGCATACATTAGAAAGTCTAGGGGTGAAAGTGTGAGAGGATGAGAGTATTTAAGCACATGTTGTGTTTGCATTTTTTAACAAAAAACAGCCCCTCTCTTTCCCTCTCTCTGCCCGACTTCTCTCTCTCACTCCTCTCCACCATTTTTCTTGCTCCAAGCTCCAAAAATCCACAAAACCTCAAGTCCCCTTCAAGAACCCCTCCTAAAATCATCTCCTCTATGCGTATTGAAGCTTTGGATTGCACTTGTTTCGCACCAAGAACCCACATTTCAGGTTGAAGCTCATTGAAGGCTAGGGTTTTCATTTATCCACTCATTTCAAGCTCAAATCTTGAGGTAGGAAGACAAATTTTACTCCCTCTAGTTGTATTTTTGTGATGTATAGCATATAACTTGTTCTTGCTCCTCAAATCCATTGAATTTATGTTTTGCTCTTATTGTGGGTTTGCTTGACTTCAATTTTGTGATCTATGGATTTGCTAAGTGTTTGATGAAATTTTTGATTGAATTATCCTCTCATGATGTCCATTTGTTGCCCTACATACCTAATTTTTGGCCTAAGACTTCGCATTTGCATTTGGGTGGAAATTCCACACATTTGAGGGTGAAAATCTGTCAGTTTTCTGGGCAGTGTAGCTGTTGCCCCTATTTTCCAGAGGCTATCCCCTATTTTTGGAGTGGTTTTAGGCCACCCTTTAATGCCCGTTTGGTCCCCGATCGTCCATTTCTTCGTGTTTTTTTTATCCATACCACTATTTTGAACACCAAATCCACTTTGAATTCATAAAATTAACCCTTGGGCATGTGAATTAACAAAATTCCATGGTTTATGCATTGGACACGCGTTGGTTGACACATTTTTGGCTAAAATGGTGAACTTTTGGACTAAATGAGACTTTTGGGAACTTTTAAAAGACAAATTATTTTGAATTGACATTATTGGATAAAAGAACTCTAGGGATCACTCGTTTGGTGTCCCTAGCCATGAGTGCACGGAGCTCGCGAAATTCGGCAGGGGTGCACAGAGCCCACGAAATCCTGCAGGGGTGCATGGAGCCCATGAAATCTGGCAGAGGGATGATTCCCTATTAAAATTGATGAATGTTTTTCTTATGAAATGTCGGTTATGATGTTTTTGGACTAATTTGGTGTATTTGGTGAAAATTGGTTTTTGATATGGAAAAATGAGAATTTTGGTAACTACTTGGACTATGGTTGGATATTTAAAAACTTTTTTGGGACACTTGGACACACTTTGGTTACTTCATGGTCAAATTATAGCCTTTTGTTCATTCTAACCTTATGCATTGGTCGTATCCATCATCATACCCACTCATTATGCATGTATCATATTTATACACCTAGCATTGGTAGAATAGTTTTCCTGCTGGGCTAGTGAGCTCAACCTATCAATTTTCAGGTACTCGGCATGGAGCATGAGATGGATGCTTGAAGTGTGGTTGCATAGCATTGGAGTTTATCGAGCATGAAGTTATTTTTCCATCTTTGTTTCATATTTTTGAAAGATAGTTTCGTAACTTGTATTTGTTAATATTTTCACTATTTGGTTATTGTAATAACTCTTTAAACTTGAAACTTATGCATTTGGGTTACGGGTACTTGTAGTTAGAACTCGTTTATTATTAATGGTGAGAATGTATCTACTTGATTTTGACTATTCAAAGGGATAATGTAAGACTTTGACTTATCCCACATGGATATTTTTATGTTTGGATTATTGAATTTGAGGGCGTGACATTTCTGCTCAAGGTTTCAGTTGTCCTGTATCTAGGCACACACTAACAAGAAACAAGGTACGTCCACCCCACAACTCACACCAACATAGTCCCGGCTGTCTTGTCATCATGGCTCACACTAACCTGATACAAGGTCCGTCCACTATGTTGTTGTGCAAGCTTAGCTTTAACCACCAAGTTCACTCCACAAAGTTGGGGCAGCGCTCTTACTGCACTACCGTATTCCTTATCCCTAACCACATCATGGACGCACCATCATGATGGGCGGCTGTGGACGCTGGCTTTTCGTTTTGCGAAAAGTTGTTTATCCACGGAGCTTTGGTTGTGAAAAATGGCGATCTGGGAAATGAAGAAAATTTAGAGTCGCCACCCGGGGTTTAATTCTTGGAGAATGTTGGGTACCCGAGATACCGTTTTAGAAAATATTGACTCTTGTGCTTGTTGGAAAAGGGTTTGATTTCGAAAAAGAGAAATTTGGGTTAGGGAACCAGGTTACCTGCAGGGAAGGTTTTGTTAGAAAAATGCACCCCACGTGCCCAGAATTTTCTGGTCTTTACTAAATCTTTGTGGGATTTCCTTTGAAAATATTTTATTGAAAACTTTATTTCACATAAATAATATATCAAGTAATATCATGCTTTAAAAGAAATAAATAACGATAAGAAATCAAATAACATGCAATCAGGTAGATAAATGCAAGAGAATTAACTAAGAGGGGGTGTAAATGCAAGAACATGAAGTAAAAGGGGTCAAGTGCAATATACCCCACTGGTTTTCCCCAAAAACAGAGCGTTGAATTTTGGAAAACAGAGCATTTACCAGTAACACCATACGGTGTCGAAATGTACACTGCGCGGTGCCACTAGGATGTCGTACGGCGTCTCTGTGCAATGTATTTTCAAAAAAATTCTCATTTTTATCCGATTGAAACCAACTCTTGTTTTTGTGTAAAAACCAAGTTATTTATTTATAAAAGTGGGTTTGGAAAATGGTTTTGATGGAAGAATGTAGCTCGGTTTTTAGGATGGCTTTTCGAGACAATAGATCATGTCCCGAAATACCCACCCGAGAGGCTCGAGCTTTACTGGAATGTTTCCTTTTAGGGTCGAGGAGGAGCTACAGAGCTCTCCTCAAGCCCTGCGTATATCCCCCTCAGAAGATCGTTGTGATTCAAGTGCAGATTTTATACCTCGAAACAAATCGAATGGGTTGAAATGGAACTCGTAATTTTCTGGGTTTGCAGAGCAAAGTGCTTTGCAAGGTGAATATGAGTAGGGTGAAGGGGTTTTTGGATGAAAGATAATTGCTCTTGGAGATGGTTTTGACAGAGTAACGAGGAATGATGAATTTTGCTTTCTGAGAGAAATTTTTCTGGGAACTGATCAATCGATCTCCGGCCCTCCTTTCTCACGTCTTATACAGAGGAGATTTTGAGCAAGCTCATCATTCCGACGATTCCTGTACGCCAGTGAATGTTATGATTTGCGAATATCATCATTGCTTCTGAGCTGCTGGGCAAACCCGGGAATCCTGTTGATGGGACACGGTGCCGTATGGCATCAAGGATATGTCGTATGGTGCACATAGTGACACTGCACAGTGCAACTGGAATTTCAAGCCGTACAGTTCTGGATTTTGGGCTGTATGGTTTAGGTGGGTTTGGGTTTTTTTTTTTGGTTCTCTTGATCCGTTCAACTTGAGCAATTTGTTCCGAGGTATATTTCACGCATTCTTCTTGTCATCGGGGATGCACAAGTTACCATAAATTGGGGTGTCTATAGCGGTGCTAAAGTTGCACTACTGTTTTCAATTCCATCAATCAATCCATGTTCATTCTCATCTTTATTTCTCTTTAACACTATTCATTCATTTTTCTTGTAAACCATGTCGTGTGAATAACACATCGTGATGTGAACATGCATCATGATTTATCAAACCCATTCCGTGTCAACACATCATTTCTCGAAAAATGTGTCACATAAAATAACGTCTTTCCTACACGCTATCCTTTTCAAGCCAGTCTAGGTTTAATAGAAAATCGTTACTGATCAATTACTAAGTCATTCATAAAAATCTAATTTCTTTGGTGTTTCTCTAGACAAATAAGATAACAGCAAAGTCCCAAACCGGATGGCAGGACGAGTCTAGTTAGAATCACCATTCCTTTCTTAGACAGTGCGAAACTTGTCTTTTTTACAGACCCTCAAGGGTGTTAGCCTTGGGTTACCTCATAGTCCAAATACGGTAAAAAATTAGTCATTCAATATTGAACTAAAATTGGCAAGTGGTTGTGTATAACAATATTGAGCTTTCACTTCTTGTACTAAAATTAGTCATTCAATATAGAATATTGGATGGAAGCGGGGGCCCTGTAGTGACTACAGGGTGCAGTGGATGAATCACAACCGTTAAAAGTGTTTGGACAGTCCAAATTTTAAATCAACTATTTGGGTGAATAGTTTATTTAAACTTTGAACCGTCCAAAATAAGAATGGACTGCCGAGATTCTCACTTCTGCAGTGAGTTTCTCACTTCAGGCCCCCTTGTTTTCCATTGGATTGAAAAGAATTCAGGAAATTTTCAAGCAGGCACTTTTTGGAAATTTCTCCCATCCGAACATTTTATTGTATTTCTCTTTCACATAACCCCTACACGCGTGTGACTCACCCTCTTTAATGATCTTCTGACAAGCTTTCTCTCTCTCTCTCTCTCTCTCTCTCTCTCTCTCTTCTCTTTTTGGTCATATCTCTCTCTGTGTGTGTGTTGCCTTTTTAGTCCTCTTTCTCTCTCTCTCTCTCTCTCTCTCTCTCTCTCTCTCTCTCTCTCTCTCTCTCTCTCTCTCTCCTTTTTATCTTTTCAAAACTTTAAAAATTAATATCTTTCATTATATAAATTTGTTTTTCACAAAATTTATATTTTTAGAATCTAGTCAATGAGATCTATCAAATAAGATTGATATTGAATACAAAATTATGCGCCAAATCTTTTTTTAAGGTGTAAATTATGCATTTGAAAAGTCTGAATTCTTTTTTTTTTGGAGGGTGTGTGAATTCTTTTATTTTGGAAGGTATGAATTCTGCATTTGAGGGGTGTGAATTGTGTTTGGGGAGTAATTTGTGATATGTGAATTATTTTATTTTGGAGGGTGTGAATTCTATACTCGAGGGGTGTGAATTCTGTACTTTGGAGAGTGAGTTGTGAAGAGGATGTGTGAATTCCGCCAATTGAGAGGTGTGAATTCTTTCATTTTGAGGGTATGGATTTTGCATTTAAGAGGTGTGAATTATTTCATTTTGGGTTTTGAATTGTGTATTTTGGAGAGTGAGTTGTGATGTGTGAATTGTGCATCTGAGGGGTGCGAATTGTTTAAAAATGGTGTGAATTATAATTAATGGTATAAATAGCTTTTTTAAATTTACAAAATTTCATTTTTCAAAATGGATCTTGTTTGAAAGATCTCATCGAGTAGATTACAAAAATATATATATATATATTTTCAAAATGTGACATGCACAACAAAAGTCTTTTTAAAGATTTGACTATGGATTATATGTGTGTGTGTATGTGTAGACAAGTACATGTAGATGCAAACATGTGAAAATTTTAGAGCGAGAAAGTAAGATTGGCCCTGTTCGTTCCTAGTTTAGTTTTAGTTTTGATGACATTATCATTTTTCCCATTTCTATCTCTATCTCTCTCCACTCATTACACATTATGACATCATCAAAACAAAACAAAACAAAACAATCTAACCAAACACAGTCATTATGATTAGAAAATGTTATTTGGTGGTTTTCAAACAATGCTCCATTACCCATCAAACACCAAATGTCAATTTGTATCTCAAATCACTAAATAAAAAAATAATGGGTCCCATAATATTAACCAATGATACATGAGTTAGGAAATGCAATGTGATGTTCCATCCGCATTGGATTATTTTTCCTAATCTTATGGGTAAAGTGTGTTGCCTGCAAAGAAAAGAAGGCTTGGATGGAGTGATTGGGACGACGTGTTGGATCTTGGACGGGAAGTGGATAACAAAATTGGGCTGGCTAGTAAGAAGTCCAAGAGAATTGACCATTGGATTTATATTTTTGCCAACGCATTTTATTATTGAAAATTATATGGGTACAGAACCCAATACACAGATTGAGCTTGAGGATCCACTTTTGGGTCTCATACGAATAATTCGAAGTGTTCATTCATCTTAAAATTAACTATCGAAGGGCCCCGTGAAAATTCAGTTCAATGAAATGTATTCAAGTGTTTGATCTAAGAGACCCCGTTTCAGTCAAAATTTTAAGATGAATAAATGATTCAGATTATTCATGTGGGGCCCGAAAATGGGTCCCTGAACTCGATCTGTGCATTTTTTGTGTATTGGGTTCTATACCCATAGTTTGGTCCTTTTATTATTTCGTTGTGGAAGTTGGGTTGCAAATTTTAGCAAACACTAAATAAATAATTAAAAATTGACGTGGCAAGTTTTGGTTAATACTCCATCCGTTCCATAATATTGGTCCTTTACGAAATTACGTGTAATTTTTAAACTAAAAAATAACGTATCAAATAATTTTTGGATTTTTCTGCACCGTTTAAAAGTTTACAATAAGATCTATCAAACAAGATTCATATTGATGAACAAATTATGTTCATAAATACATTATTTTTTAATTTAAAAATTGTACGTAATTTCGTAAAAAACTAATATTACATAACGGAGGGAGTAATTTTTCTATGGTCTTTCCCCGACAAAAACATAGTATATGAGTTAATAAGTTAAATTGGACTAAATTTCTTTTAAAGTCTCAAACTTGACATTTTTGCCAATTTTATGTTCTTTTGTGCCGGTGGCCGCATTCGGGAAAGGTCCATTGACAGCATCCAATTCCTCTGTCATCAACTGACGTATAGCCCACAATTCGTGCTTACCTTGGGCCGGTTGCTTACTTTGCCACGCGAGATAGAGGGGAAGAGAGAGCGAGAGAGAGGGAGAGAGAGAGAGAGAGAGAGAAATCGAGATTTTCGAAACCCACAAGTCTTCCAAGATTAAACAACAAGCTGATTCTCATTAAAGCTTCTCGCTTCATCTGCGCTCCTTTACGTATTATACAGTTTATACCTTTCACAGAGGCACACACCACCGCCATTCTCTGACCTTTCACAGCTTCGCTCCTGGTTTCCTACAGAGAGAAAGGTAAAGTTTTTGTTAGCTCCATAGCTTGATGAGTTGTTGTTGTTGTTGATTGATTTTCTTTCCTTGGTTTATTGTGATCGGTGGTTTATTTGATTTAAATTGTGCGTCTCCCTATATCGTTTCTTTTTGTTAATATTCCATTTGTTAATCCTTTTTCTGGGAAATGGCCTAAGTTTCGTGTAATTTTGATCTTTCTAGTGGAAAGCAGTTTTGTTTGGAAGATTAGATGTATTATCAAAAAAGTTTAACTGATTTGACCGTTGTTCAAGTGAACTGTGGAGTCGGACAGCGCTTACCGGCGCATCCTATCAAACCTACCAAACATTGTAGACTTGTTCAGCGGAAAAAATGCATTGTAGACTTGTTTAGAGGAAATATTTCTTATCCGTGATTGGTGAATCTTTTTAGAGGCATGGTACTATGCGCACCCCTCTTTTGGGCATAAAAATGAGAGGTTGTGACACAAATATTAGTTTTTCTGGGTTAAATATGAGATTTTGTGGGTAAAAATATGAAAGGGCGTACTATATGCAACTTTGACTAGATTGACAGCCGAAATTGTGCCACATATGCAAAAAGTGACCCGTTATACCGTTCATCTTTTATCTCATATGGAGAGCCAAAAAAAATCATAAAACGTTGCGTGATCTCTCATATACGGTTTTGGGTTTCAAAAATCTCATATGTGAAGCCATGGATGCCCATAAAAAGAACCACAAAATTTCAATAGAGCCACAAAATGTCATATTGGAAAACGTCAACCTCTTAAAACATGCCACAAAATCTCATGTGATAGTTTCGGACTGTAGTGAAAATGTGATACATATTGTGTGTATATATATTGATGAGACATGTCTCATATAAGGTGTCACACAAATACATATTTGAGCCCACATTGAGTTATTACAAAATGTTCTCATATATGCTTCGAAGAACACTCATATAAAAAGTCATTTGATATGAAACTTTTTGGTTTTAAAAATGAGTATTTGTGTAAGAATATATGAGTGTTTTGTGGACCACTACAGTCCAAAAATATTGTTGTGACGTGTCTATTTATTCATATGTATTGATAGTGACATGTCTCATATACCTAGCCACACATTCTCATATGGAAATCCATATTTAGTCATATTCCTAAATTTCGTATTATATCAGTCCACAAAATCTCACATACTCAGCCACACATTCTGATATGGAAATCCATAAAATTTATTTGCGATTTTTGGACTGTAGTGGACCACAAAAGTTATATATTTTCTTTCACAAACACACATTCTCAAATGGTTTTTTTTTTTTAAAAAAAAAAAAAAAATTGCCAAGTGGTGAGTCGGTGACAACCGGTTGCCATTTTTTTTTTTTTTATATTCCTAATTTTTTTGATATCCATAAGAGATTTTGTGATCCTTTTTATTGCATTTTGATGTTTCAATATTTATTGTTGTGATGAATGATATGAGTGTTTACTTTACTAAATATGAAATTTTGTGAACATATATGAGACTTTGTGACTCTCCATATGAGATGCGCACCTTATGCCAAAAGGGCAAGTGCACACAGTAGCATTACTCATCTTTTTAGGGTTTTAAGGGAATAAAAATGACTTCTTCAAGTGGAAATATTTCTTTACCTGTGATTGGGTTCCCTATTGGCGGCCAGAGTCAGAAGAGGAATCCTGACAGAAATGCATAGGTCATTCAAAGGAGTTCCAATAAGCGGATTGGCGAGATTTTTTTAAGGGTTTTTATGGAATAATTGAAGATGTAAGTTGAATTGAGTTGGGTCCAATTTGATGCTATTTGATTAAGTTTGATTTGGGTGATCCAGAGGATGAGGGTCCCACTTAGAGTGGAGGGCTTGCCCAATTTCTGTAGGAGAAGCTGTTTCCATATCCGTTGAATTCGTATTCTTTGGAAATATTGTTTTGTTGAGAAAGAATTTTTTCTTGTGAAAGTGTCATTACAGAGTAAAAAACATCCATAACCGTTTGAGAAAATAAACAGCACAGGTGATTCACTTGATTTTTTTGCACTCAGTGTCAGTGGTTTTGGGAAGGAGTGAATGTGTGAGTTTGTGATCGCAGCAGCGATGTGTGAATGTATAGTGACCTTATTAATGACACCAGAGGCTTCCAGAGGTAAATTGGGACTTAGGCTTGTAGTTTAAGATCAATTAGTCAAGGGGACTGCTCTTCTCTCGTATATTTGTCTGACTCTCTAGAGAGACATGCATGGGGACATGGTTCAATTCTAGTTATTATGAACTTATTCTGGGGTTTAAATTTTGATAAACTAGTCACTTGTTTTATTTGTCTTTTTATATCGTTTTTAAGTCATGAAGAATTACAGTGGATTTTCCATTTTTTGCTAAATTGGTTTTCATTTGTCTTGGTTGGGTATAACATTCCTATTAACAACATCCAAAATTATATATATTTATATATCTGGGTGTATATATGTTTTTTTAGTTTTTTACTGTGTCTCCCATCATGTGCGTGTTCCCATTGTTTTGAAATTGCCATGCCGTGTCTGTGCTTCTTAGCATATCTTGAAGGTGTCTTGCTTTTTAAGCAGAGGCTTTGCTTTTTAGACAAAATGCTTCCGTGTTGCATTTTTTTTGCTCTTTGTAGTACTTTCTTTTGATTGTGTAAGCTGCAGTCATTCTTTCTGCTTCAGTTTAAAGGATTTGGGCTTAAATTTGAGGGTTCAGAGTTGATTTGGTTGCTTTCCTTCCCTGAAACTGATAGTATGATACACTTATTTTTGGAACAGGTGATTTTGATTTTTTATGGCTCACCCTGACAGTGAAAATGAGAAGGGATGGATAGAGAGAGTGAAGGAAGAAGGAGCTATTACACTTCTTCAAGCAGAAAATTGTCCAAATGGCTGGGCTTCTCCTCCGGAGACAATTTTTAGGGTTCGCGGTCCAAAGTACTTCTTGACCAAAGTCAAAATCCCCGGTGGGGAATATCTTTTGAAGCCACTCGGATTTGATTGGATCAAAGGTCCAACAAAGATTTATGAGGTCTTAAAAAATCCGAAAAACCGAGTTAGGAAGGCTCTTGACGATGAATTTCCAACAGGTAATAAGCCTTGTGTTTGGGCATTTAATCTACAAGTCCCAAGCAAGGATAACTATAGTGCCATTGCATATTTCGTAGCCACCGAGCCTATTCCAGATGGATCTTTGATGGACCAGTTCTTGAAAGGGGATGACGGGTTCAGGAAATCAAGGCTTAAATTGATTGCTAATATTGTCAAAGGACCTTGGATTGTGAAGAAAGCAGTAGGGGAGCAAGCTATATGTATAATTGGACGAGCACTCACTTGCCAGTACTATGTAGCAGACAATTTCATGGAAGTAGATATCGATATTGGATCTTCTATGGTTGGAAATGCGATTGCTCATCTGGCTTTTGGTTACCTAGCAACACTTACGGTGGATCTAGCTTTTCTAATAGAGAGCCAAACGGAGTGGGAGCTTCCGGAACAGATTTTAGGAGCTGTAAGATTTTCTGAGCTGAATGTTGACGCAGCTAGGCCAGTTGAGCTATCATCTGATGGAAGTACTGCTAATTTGCAGCCATCCCTGCCTACGCGGTTTTGGAATTCAATTGGGCAGGGCTTCTCCAACCTTCTTGTTTCAGGTGCTCAGGAGAGCAACTCTGTGTCTAGCTCATCACATGCCAATGGAGTAGTTGATCATGAAGAAAAGATACAAGAGTGGTACGTATTATGAATTTTGTACTCTTTTTTTTGTATAGGATTATTGACGATAATAAGGCGCCTCCAACCATCGGTTTTAGAACTCTTGCTTCTACCTGTTTTCTGTTTGATGAGATCCACACTACTGTCGAAAAATTAAAGTTGTACCAGGCTGCAACCTACGAGGATAAGGTGGTTGGAAATAAATACACACCACATAAAAGTATATTAACCCTTTTTTTGGGTAATTTAGCTTGAAATTAAAAGGGGTTAAGCAAATGTACATCCTACAAGGGGTATACCCCTTTGCATGTTGAGAAAGGTTGATATACAGCTACTATTGTTTCTATCTTTCATCAAAGTGGGCTTGTGCCCCCTATTTTGTGCATTATACACATGTATACACATAAATGTTAATTCCTCATGGCAGTATGGTCTACCACTTTTAGTTTAACAGTTCAGATTTTTAGTTTTCTACCTACTCTCCTACTTTTTTAATCCACTTCGAGTAACCTTTGTTATAACTTTCCATCTGTGATTCAAATATTTTCTGTGAGATAATTATCACAAAATCAATGTGATCACGATGAAAAGGCTAAAGGCTGATTTGTACCAAAGATAAGAAAGATGGGGTTATGAAAGGACTCCGTGAGATGGTCAAGGTAGCACTTCTTTGAGACAGAGATAGAATCATTAAAGTACTTTGGTCATGTACAAGGAAGACTAATTGGGCTTCACTAAGGAAAATCAACCCAGGGGAAGAGAGAAACTGGAACTAAAGTAGGCTCTGGCTCTTGCCCTAATAAGTTGGTGAAACATGATTCTTGTAGTCAACCTGCCTCAAGTACTGAGGGCTTTGTTTTAATTTTGTTATTGTCAACTATTCTCAATGACCCTACTCAATCGAGAAAAAATTAGGAGTAAAATATGTCGATGTACTTGTGTTCACACTTGCAGAAGTCCTTGATCGGAAGATTTTCTGAGAAAATTGGCAAGAGACCATTTTATACAGAGGTGGAAACACCTTAGTGCTGTCTATTTGTGTAGTAATCCAGCTTCTTATTGGTCTCTTTATGAGATTCCAGCTAGTGTTGCAAATCAAATTGTACAGTTGAGGGATTTGTTGTTGGAAGGTAGGCATGAAGGGAAAACGATGTTTTAAGGAAAAGGAACATCCCTATTCTTGAGAAGTAGTTATGGAGGTTTCCCTTTGAGCGTGGTTCTCCATGGCATATGATGTAACTTGCTTGGAGGTTCCAACAAGTACAACCGTAGATGGAACCAACTAATACGGACCAAGGCCGAAACTATGCACGAATCAGATTTTGGGACTGATTCTTGCAGAATTCAGCAACCAAGGCTTGAAATCCCCGAGCTATGAGGCTCAAAACCTAGCCCTGAAAGGCAGCACTCTAAGGCCATGACAAAACACTAAAAATCTAAAATTTCATTCATAAAAAATAAAAAATAAAAAAAAAAGGCTGCTCCTTAAACTCCACCCCTCCTAAGACTTAACTTGCAATCAAGGAAACTAAAAAATGCCAAAATAAGAGGTCCTAAGTTCAAAAAACAAGAAAATATCCTACCGGGACCTTAAAAAAAAAAGAAGCTCTTTTCCTATAGCTCGAGCATGTTCCCTTCATTCTCAAGAACTGGTCTTCCATCTTGATTGCATCATCATACCAGTGTTTAGAGGAAATATGAGGTTCAAAGGTTGGGGTCTTCTTGTTAAATTGGGTAATTTTTTATATCGATTTCTCCTAGATTTGCTCTTTTTCTTGCTACTTTTGTTTTGAACCGATTTTTCACGCTTCTTATATTTTAAGGAAATGTTGAGAGTGTTTGGTTTTACTAGGATGCTTTCTGGGGATTCTTTTCCTTTGATTCCTTCTAAGTTCATAATTTATCATCACTTCTATGTTACTTTCTTGTGGCTCCAGTCTCACAGAATTTCAATTTCTGTTCGAAAAATCAGTAAGTGTGAGTTGGTCTAATTAGCGTTCTTGTTGGCCATGCAAGTCCTTTTCTGATAGAAAATCATTGATGCTAAAAGCGCCCCTACATTTTTCGGTCATAAAAGGATTTCAAAAAGGGTTCTTCTCAAGGTTAGGTTTTTATGTGGTCTTTGGCCCATTGTAGTCTAATGAAGAATTTCACCTTTCCAAACAGGAGACGCAATCGCAATCATTGTCATCAGGTATACTGGGTAGGAGGAACCAAGGAAGTAGGACTTGATGAATCATTTATTTGCATTGTCCATTGGCTTCGTCTTTACGGCTCCAATTATTTCAGTTGATAGATATTTAGTAGGTTCCCTAGGCTTGGTGTACCCAAATGCTTTGGATCATTTTGAGGGTTTTGATTAAGCAAGAAAGCGTGAGTTTTGTGAATTTGTGGTATTTTGTAGCTATTGAGGCGTATGGGTTGAACGATTGCTAGGCTTTTTCTTTATAAGTTTGAGGATTCATTTCTTCGCAGGAGAAAGTGTGTTATTTGTCATCCTTTTGGGGTAAGGCTGTCCATCTTTTAAAGGGATTCCTGTATTTTTTATTTTTAGGGCTTGAAGACAGGTGTGATTTAGAGGTAAAGGATTAAGTTAGTTTGCCTTTTTTCTTTGGTACTTCCCTTTGAGGACTTCTCTTCCACTGTTTTGGTATGTTTTCCTTATCTCAGTAATACTGTTTCTGACATGGCGCTTAAAGTAAGCCTTTTTTTAAAAAGAAAAAATTCCATTATCCTCCAAGCATATTTTTTCCCAATGAATGTTAATTTGATTGCTTATTACTCCTGGTTTAATCAGTGTTTTGTAGTATCCTCCACCTTTCATTTAATGGCCAAGCTGGAATTCTGATGACTCTTATTGTTCAATAATTCTGAGTCGTAGTTGCTCATTAGATTTTTGTGGTCTAAAGTCTCTTGCCCCAAAAATTCAGCCGCAAGTGCAAGTACAACTAAAACTTCCAAGACACTATAGGGGACAGTGGAAACACAAAATTACCTCTTAGAAAGTGCACCTTAATTCCCATTAAGGATACATTCAGTTTTTAATTACCTCTAAGGATACTTGATTCTTCAAGTGATGTTATTTGAATATCTGCGTAATGGTAACCATTTCTATGTTTTCTATCACATATTGATGGAAACCATGTTTTTGTTTCTTATATAGATCCATGTATCCATGTTTCAAAAATAGATCCATGTAACCATGATCCATGCTTTTTGTCATTGCCCTAATTTTTCAATTGAAAATTCTAAAATCAGCCCATTTGACTGACATTAAGGCTTAAAAAGTGTATTGAGATGTGTAAAAAGTGTATAGGAATGTGTGAAAATGCATAGGAAAGTGAAAAAAGTACATTGAAACTTGTGTTTTTTTGTTTTCTTGTTACCTTATTGTCAGCCTGGGCTAACAATAGAAAAACCCTTCGACTGAGCAGATAAAGGCTAGGAGAGGTGATCAATAATTTCTATTCTCTACTCTAACTAGGCTAGGAAGCATGAATACATACATGGGTGATGGGACAAGCCAATGGCACAATATGGAGGCACTAATAAGCCATTAATTGAAAAACTAGACTTGCATGAACCTTTGGCTGTTATAAACTATAAAGCTTAGTTGTGTAATCCCAGAACATTGATCCAACACTTATTTTATTATTGTATACAATGTATAGATTGACATTTTCTCTGCTTGCCGTAATATGTGCAGATCAAGTAGGTGTCAATGGTGACGATTCATGTATCAACAGTCTGAAAAGTTGATCCAGCCATTGAAGATTTGTAAATTCTTGTTTTCCCAATATTGATCGAAGTGGGGCATCCAGTTTTACAGAAACAGATGTCAACTTCCAGATATGATTTCGCTTCTCTTACATTTATTTTTATCCGAGGGATCAATGCAGCCATGGATCTCCTCTTGTTCAGATTTGTGTTATTTCCGAAATGTTGTTTTATCTGAGGGTATCAGAATCAATGGCATTTGAAATCTTTGAAGGATTTCCATGTTCATATGTACATAGTATACACAAAATTGCTGTAAAGTTGTGGTGTTGAATATTCTAATTCAGATCCAACCGTCATTTGTTGATGTTAGACAGTTATTTGTGTTCTTTGTCCTTGACTAGTTTCTTGTGTTTTCTCATCCTGTCCCAATTTTTTTTGGGGCTTTCTTTGGCAGCCCAGATCACCCATACCAAAAACCTCTGTGTCTCTGTTCTCGAGTATTTTCAGCCATTGGATTGCACAATATTATCTTCACGTGAACATAGTGTTGTGCAGGCTATAGCAGGTGAAAATGCACAACAGAGGTACAGAAGCTTTTGCGGTAGAGAAGATATGACGTGTTTATCTAGATCCTAGCAGACAACTTCGGTGAAATAAACATCCAATTATTTTATGCCACTTCGTCGGGTTCTATCATAGGTTATGTCTTCGCTTGTGATTTAGATGTCAGTTTTCTCTTATATCGTACAACCCAACATTATCAACATAATCGATATCATATAAATGATGTGGACAGTGAGCTCCACAATCGAGAGATAATACCAAAAAGTGAAAATGCTAGTTGACATTGCTATCTCTTTCAGCAAAGTCATATCTCTTGTCATATTCTCATTATTAAGTGATGTACAAAATAATTAATCGGAGACGCCATCTAATATGTAATGACGAAACGAAAGAGCATTAATCGAAATGTATTACTTGATGGATTAATCCTTATTACAAAGGGAATATTTGCGAGTTTGTTATTTTAAAAATATGCCCAAACCAACCAGCTGTACTTATTTTCCATTTTAGTTAATAAACGAGGGGTGCATGATCTCATCACCAATTACTTAGTCTTCGTAAAGAACCTTTTTTACTTCCTCTATCCCTTTTTAAATGTGTTACTTCATAAATTTAATTTATTAAATAAACATCATCATTACACCTTTCACATCAACTTTTTCGTCTACTTTACACTTTTCACATCAACTTTTACCTATACTTTTCAAAATTATCCTCCACTTTGACCCATTAACTCTTTACCACTAATTTTTCAAAAGGGCAAAATGATAAATGTACAAACTTTTACTCATTAACTTTTGAAACCACACACTTATTATTTAGGCACAGTCAAAAATGAAAAATTAAACACTTAAAAAAGGATAGAGGGAGTATTTATTTGCAAGATTACCATTCCTAAAAAGGAGTCCAACATAGAGATGAAGTCGAAGGACACGGAATTAATGGTAGTACGGACAAGAGAGTGAAGTTTTTGAAGGGAAGTTTGGGTTTAGCACTTAATTTGAGATATACCTCAAATGAAAGTGATTAGCCAAACTATTTACTTATAGAGAATGGAGACCCATGGTGAGATAAAAATCATCTCCATTTCTAGTTCATATCCTGTTAGACGAGGAGTTGGGTACATGCACACTAGGGGTGCTAAGCGAGTCAATAGATTCGCTCAATCCGCTCAAACTGACCAAACAGAACAGTCCGTGAACTCACCCGAGATATGTTACCGAGGGCTACAAATCCCAATATTCACTATATTTTCCTGTATATATTTTATTTGTTTCATTGAAATGAGTACTTCATTGGAAAATGCATAACCGTAGCTACCAAAAAGAGAGCACATATTCCTTAACTTAAGAAACCATTGAAATTGTAATTTTCTTTCCATCTAGATTAATAGAATGACCCCCACCTAATTTAAGCAGACATTGTTCCATCAATCTATATAGATGACACATGATATCCACGCAACATTACTAACATTAGCTCGTCTAAATAATGAGAGATGACAAAAGGCAACCATCATAGTACTCATTTTATCACAGTATAGCAAGCAATGTTTAAAAAAACCGATGTGTTTCATTTGTCTAAATGATGGACAAATGTCGCCCCCCGAGTGAGTGGTGCTAAATAATTAGCTACACAAGAAGATACAAATAGATGAGTATCCGACATTGTTGGTGCACAAATCTGGGAGTCTTCGAGAAACTGAATGGCTTGATGATGGTACTTGCTTCAAGGCACGTTATTTAGTCGCTTTCCGAAAACAGTATTCGCCCCCATCATTTGGTGTGCACTGGGTTAATAGCGAATCTGTTCGAGGATACAACTAAGCTTGATCAATTCACTGATCTTCTGCATGGGTCCGCACAAACGAAGGATAGACAGAATACCAAGTCGAAAATAGGATCGAAAGAACCAAGGAATTGTTGGTACCGTTTCTACAGAGTAACGGTACAACAAAAACTATGCTTAGTAAGAAAATGGGCTTCTTGGACGGGTTTGGGAAATTAAAATTTTATTTGGGTTGGGCTTGGGCAAATTAAATGAAGCCCGATTGTAAATGGGCCGGGCTTCGGTATGCACTAAACTCGTTATTATCTAGTATAAGCCCGGCCCGAATCCGGCTTAGCCTGGTGTACGTGCACCCTTACCCGAAGCTATTGATACCCAATATCACTGGTATCAGTACCAATCCATTCCGACCCGTACGCAAAACCTAATATATTCACCAACTTTCTCCTACTCCCCACAATATGTGGGATTGCGTTTTAGAGAAAGAGAGGAGCCATGTGTGTGTGTGTGTGTGTGTGTGTGTGAGAGAGAGAGAGAGAGAGAGAGAGAGAGAGATACATGCATGTGTGTGTGTAAATTTGAAGCCCCGGAAAATCTCTAGGTTTAGTACCTTAGGTAGGATTTTATTCTTCCAATTTATGGGAAGATTTCCCTAGTGAATCTAACCTAGATTTCGCTAGATATAGTAGTACCCTAGCTAATTAGACTTGTGTCTAATTTAGTGCACATTTGTGTGTATAACTAGCACCCAAAACTCTATTAGTAGGGTTTTCCTCCTATTAATTAGAGAGAATATTTTCCCGCATTAATTAAGAAATATATTTTTATTCCCTTATTAATTAGAAGAATAGATTCTTATTCTTTTCCTAAGTAGCGTAGGTTAGTAGCCCTAGTTAGGCACATGTCTCCTAACTTGGTAAGTAGTAACCAAAACTCCCTCAAACAAAGGTGGTCATGCAAAATTATAAACTACTTGGGACTTTGGAAATTACTTGGAAATTTCTCCTCACTAAAACCCTTAGATTTTCATTAAAAACCTAGGATTTTCCCTAGGATTTCTTAGTACTAACCCTAAGATTTTGTTCTTCCAAATCCCTCCATATCTTGTACCAAAAATCTAGCCATTTAACGGGAAGATTTTGAGCACATGGGTGAGGGGAGGGGGCCGACCAACTTAAGGAAGGGAGGGGGTCTTCATTTGCCTATAAATACCCATACCCAGGCACTTGTTTTCTCACACCAAGAAAAGCTCTCACCTTTCCTTCTAAGGTCTTGAGTTTCTAGCCTTGTTTATCCTCCACCACTAGTAAAATCCACCACTCTCCTCCACCAACAACCACCCACCAATCCAAAAGTAGTTGGAAAGTTAGTAGTTTAGGTGTTCGAGGTCCAAACCCAGAGTTCAACCTAGTTATTTCAGCTTACAGGTTAACACCCGGAAAACAAGGTAGTTTTCCTACCTCAACTTTAAGTAGTCAATTCCTTTCCTACTTTTGATTAGTAAATTTTTATACCATTATAATGCTTTCATTACTTCTAAAATTTTCCTTAAAGCTGTTTTAAGTATAGTTTTCCAGAAAGTTAGTTTTTAATTAGAAAGCTTACGGTGAAAGTTAGTAACTCCTAAAGTGACTTTTCAATAATCATACGTAGTCGTTATAATGCTCAAATTGAGATGGATTTTTTTGAAAATACGCAGTTAAAATGCCCAAGTGAAAATCGACTTTTCTAAATTTCGTCGTTATAATGCCCGACTTATTTTTTGAAAATGAGATCGATTTATTTTTCTTAAAGCAACTTCAAAATGTTTTGACCGTATTTGGACTATGAGATAACCCAAGGCTAAAATCCTTGAGGTTCTATCAAAAGGACAAGCTTTGCGCTGTCTAAGAAAGGAATGGTGATTCTAATTGGACTCTTCCGACCATCCGGCTTGAGACTCTCCTGGTTATCTCATTTATGTAAAGAAAGTCACCAAAGAAAATTAAAAGTTTTGGAATGACTTCGTAAACAATAAGTAACAATTTTTCTGATGAACCTGGACTGTTTTGGAAACAATAGCGAGAAGAAAACCGTTATTTTGTGTGACACGTTTATCAAAGAATGTTGTATTGACACAATATGAGTTTAATAAATCATACGCATGATCACGTCACGATATGATTATTGACACAACATGTTTTATTAGAAAATGATAGCGATGGCGAGAAATAGAGATGAGATTGAAAATGTGTTTTAAAAATGAAAAGAAATGGATACTGTAGTGCAGCGAGAGCGCCACCCCAACTTCATAGGAGAACTTGATGGTTTGGGCTAAGCATGCACAACACACAGTGAATGGGCCTTATAAACAGACTGGTTAAGTTCAGTGATATAATACAACCGGGATCGTGTCATGTGAGACACGGGATGGACGGACCTTGCAAATAGGCTGTTAAGTTCAATGATGCAAGACGGCTAGGATCTCGAGCAGAAAGTTTGGTGCCGTCAATTGAAAGGAGTCAAAAATGGACCAATAACTTTCGAGTGATGGGAGATGTTGACATGAATGAAATTTGAAGAAGAATGCTGACATTGAAAATATAATATGAGACATTGTTTTACTGCGCATGAATTACTCCAATCTACATTGATACTGACACCTAGCTCCATTTTTGAAAATATTTGATATCTAGGTGTCACAAGGGGCTTGTTGGGTAATTCCTAGTCTTGTTAATTCTTGTAAACCTTTTGATTTATGGAATGCATGAGTAGGACTAGACCATGGTTTTATGCTTAGGATGTTTAGACCCTAAGTAGTTTCCACGTATATTGTGTGTTTTGTCTCATTAGTTTAATTACTCTATATTGAATTTGTTGAGTTGTTTGATTTCCCATGGTGAATGACTAAATTAGTTGAATTTGAAGCGGTTTATTTTTAAAAGTGGTCGTCCTATTCACCCCCCCTCTAGGACTTGTAGTGCTTTGCATAATTTCAAGCAGGTATCAGAGCCTGTGTGCTCTTTTTTGGTTTTACTACCTGAGTTGATCCTGTTTGCACTATGGTTATGGTTGTTCCTATGGAGGGTGGTTCGTATGCTCGACCCCCTTACTATGATGTAGTGACTATTCGCTTTGGAAATCCAAAATGAAAAATCACTTGATTGCCCTTGGTGTTAGGGTTTGGAGGTTTGTGCTTTATGGCTATGACGAACCCACGATTGAGGATCCTAGCTCTAAAGAGGTAAGAAAGAAAAACCGAATCGGGTGGAGTCCAGCGGATATTGAGAAATGTGAGATGAACTCACGTGCTTTGAGTGCTATCTTCAATGCCTTGTCTAGATCCGAGGTCAATCGCATTTCTTCATGTGTCATGGCAAAAGAGGCTTGGGAGATCCTTCGTACCTCCCATGAGGGAATTGAAACCGTGAGAGTCTCTAAACTCCAAATGTGCACCACTAAATTTGAAGAACTTAAAATGCATGAAGAAGAGACATTTTATTGTTTCATAACTAGGCTCATAGAAATCGTGAACACTTTTCATAGCTTAGGAGAGCCTCTTTCCAATATCAAGATTTGTCGTAAAATCCTTAGGTCTCTCCCGGCTAGGTTCTTGACCAAAGTGACTTCCATAGAAGAACGGTCAGGTGTTGATGACATAACTTTTGTTGAGTTGGTTGGTAAACTTCAAATCTTTGAACTTAACCACTTGTCGGACTTGAAACCTTCGAAGTCCGTATCCAAAGCCAGTAGGGATATTGCTTTTAGGATCGATAATGAGGAAAACATCGAGGCTAGCGACACCGATGAGAGTCTTGATGATGAGGAATTGACCTTGCTCATTAAAAATTATAAGAGATCTGCGACACCACAAAAACCTAGAGACCTAGGTGAGAGTCCCAAGCTTTTGAGTGGCTTTGGAACTAGTGGTAAGAAACTTTTGTTTCATAAGGGTAAAACTTCACAAGGTATCCAATGTCTTGAGCGCCACGGTTTCGGGCACATTCAATCCGAGTGTGCTAATACTCTTCAAAAGAAATTCAAGAAGGGTTTTAAAGTGCCTTGTGAAGATGATAGCGACAATGAGGGTAGTGAGTGTGGAGCATTTGAGCTTAGTGAGGGAAATCCTAATGTCAATGTGTTGGTTTCTACCATAGATCATCCTACCTCTCCTAAGTCTCCATCTGAATCTTCCTCTTCTAGTGTTGGGAGTGTTGTGAGCAAGATGTCTAGTGCCAAAGTTAAGTTAGCTCTTGAGGTTGAACAAAAAGAAGAAGTTTGTGAGTTTGAGAACATTCAAGAGGCCTATAATCAATTGTTCCTTGATCTTGAGAAGCTAGCCAAGAGTAAGTTGAGCTTAAAGTCAACCCTTAAAATTGTGGAGAAAGAGAAAATTTCCTTTGGTGAGGATCTTGTTGCTACCTCTCGTGAGTTAGAAGAGCTTAAAGCTTATAATGTCAAATTAACTGATAAGTTTGCCATCATAGAAAAAGAGAGGATTGAGGGTTTGAAAGAGATTGAGAAAGCTAAGTCTAGGATTAGTGAGCTTGAGAGAGATCTTGGTGAGGCTAGTGAAGCCATTAAGAGGAATGAGTGTGGGGCTACACGTTTAGTCAAAATGACTAGGTCTTTTAGAGACAAGAGTGGTCTAGGCTTTATAGATCCTCCCTCACTTCAATCGAAGTCTAGTGATGAGCCTACTAAGAAGATCTCTTTTGTGAGTGTTGGGACTACTTCTAGTCCTTCTTCCTCTAGAATGCCCATTCCCGTGGTGTTGGAATCCTCTAAGAAGAAAACTCCTACATGTCATCTTTGTGGTGTGGAGGGTCATGTTCAACCTCATTGCAATCGAATGGTTGTGAGTTCTAAGTCTAAGGTTGGTGATTCTCTCTCTAGCAAGACCAAGCCAATAGGGGGTGAGTCTCCTAAAAAGAAAGTCTTGACTTGTCACCATTGTAGGGTTGAAGGACACATTCGTCCTTTTTGTTATTGGTTGAAAAGAGAAGGTGTCAAGAAAGGTCAAACTCAAAGACCCATGAACCGTTTTGTTCCACGTAGTGTGGCTCTTGGTCAACCCAATGTGGGAAGACCTAGTGGTGTTACCTCTTTACCACCGAAGTCTCGGAACGATGATTTTCTTGCCAAGTTGTCTCATCTTGCTTCTCAATCATCTCATATTGTTCAAGAGATTAATAAATTGACTTTGCATGCTAAGAATTTGAATAATGCTTCTTATGTTCAAAACAAATCGAATCATGCTTGGAAGAAAGTTGATCATGCTTCACATGTCTCACAACCTCTAAATACTTTTAAGGAGTTTGG
Source organism: Vaccinium macrocarpon (assembly GCA_022606695.1). Classification (NCBI taxonomy): domain Eukaryota; kingdom Viridiplantae; phylum Streptophyta; class Magnoliopsida; order Ericales; family Ericaceae; genus Vaccinium; species Vaccinium macrocarpon. The sequence continues at coordinate 14,942,224 of CM040170.1, read as the reverse complement.
GGGTTCTTCTTCTCTTCTTTGAACTTGGTCGGGTTGCATGTCACTCTTGTGTGCTTCATGTCATATTTGAGTCTAGAGTTTTAGTTTTGCATTGTTCTTCATTTTATCTTTTGTTTTCATTGGTTGAATGCATTTAGGGTCATGTTTTGGTCTTTTTGTTTGTGTGCTTACTTGTCGAATGCTTGTGTGCTTGTCGTGTGGATCCTTCCTTCATGAAGCATGAGAATAAGTTTGATGCACTTGTTGGTTGGACATTGAGATTTCGGCACATCCATTGGGATCATTGAAGTGTGCATTCATGTTGATATCAGGTCATGTTCATTGTCTCAAGTGAATCTCATGCTCTCCTCTATTTGCACACACTCTTTTGGGGCTTGATCCTTTTGGTGTTTAAGGGTACTCATTCCTATCTTGGTTAGAGTCTACTTGATTGGACTTTTGATTGACCAAATGCTTGAGTTTACCTTTAGATGCTTTCCCCCATTGATTTTTCTCAAGAGCTACCATCTAGGGATTAGTGTGAAAGCTTCCTTGGTACATAAAAGAGTGAGATCCTTGTCTAAAAGAAATCATACTTGTTGAAAAGAATCCCAATCAAAAAAAAAGAAAAAAAAGAAGGGAGAATACTCATTGTGTAGCTTTTTAATTCTAGAATTGTGGTTGTTGCTCTACTGCACCCCCTCCTTATTGATCTTACACCTAGGCGAATGGCTACCCAATCATTGCACCATCCTAGATTTGTGTGTTCCTTTTGGGTCATGGAAATTGAAATGAGGTTTGTGCGTGAAGTCTTTAGGTCCAAGTGCCTTATGGTTTGACTTCACTTGTCTATCTTGTGTGAGTCTCTCTCGAGATTTTGTGGGTGTTTCTTGGAATTTTTAAGGTTCTTGCACCATCTTATAAGAGGTCACCCACTCACTTTGATAGTAGAGAGCATGAAATTCTCTTGTTGATCACTTGAACTCATGATATTTTCATGTCATGCATTGCTCTTGCTATCTTGGTTGTGTTTGAAAATCATGTCTCAAAGCAAGCTTGTTCATCTTCTTCTAGTTCATGATGAGTAGATGTACAAATTGGTTTTGAAGTGCTTGAATTTTTGGTGACATTGTGTGCTTGAGAGTGTTCATTCATGGGGAGATGCATTTGCTTAGGGGGAGTGTTGATTTTTAAGAAGTCTTGGTTCTCTAGGGACTTTTAGTGTTGAGTGGTTGAGTTCATTGTGTGTGCTTGAGTTCTTGAGTGAAGTGCATTGGTGAGGGGGAGTTTTTGAAAATGTGCAAGGTATTGATTTTGGAAGAGAGTTTCCTTATTTTCTTTATTTTTGAGGAGTTGTGTGATTTTTGTGTTTTGGATATTCACATTTTTGTAGTTTGTGTGGGAGAGTATTCTTGAGGGGGAGTGTCCACGAATTAAGAAAATTATGCTTGGAAATCAGTCATTTTTGTGCCTTAGAAATTTTTTCCGGAGTTTATCCCTTTGTGCTTTGAGGTTCCATACCTTAGAAATTATTTTTGAGGGGTTGAGTGTGGGCTTTTTGACTACAGGTGTAGTGTATTTTTGTGAAGGAATTTGTTCTTGACCTGTTTTGCATAAATTTCATGTGGTTTGTGTCGAGATTCAGAGACTTGGCATTTATGAGGCGTTTACACTCATCTATGGTGGCCTGACACGCACTAATCACGTGCCACTTTAATATCTTAGCCGTCCCTTGTATTTGCCCACGTGGCTTCGTCTTGCATCCTCCTGATGAGACTTGATCTAATCCTCACTACACATCATTAGGGCTACTCCCAGCTATTATCACTTCACTGAGTTCCCTTGGTTTGCCCCATTCACCGCCGACACACTCTCTCTCTCTACCCATGAACTCTCCTGTTGTGGCGATTTCACATTCCAGGGTTTTTCTTCCATCTTCCCATCTCGTAATCCCTCTCTTTCCTTCATTCAGTTTCGCAATGGGTTAAAGATTTTAGAGCAACAATGTTGAGTGCACTTCATAGCTTGTCGAACAAGCTTCGATTTGTGGGTTTTATGCTCCTATGTTCACAGATTTGAGCCGTTTGGAGCTCGTACCAGGCTTTTCACACCTGGTTTGCATCGAGCACAAGCTAACTACAACAATAGCAACCTCGAGCTTTGTTTTAGCATCTCGATTTATCTGTAAAGACCCGTGTTTTAAAATAATTTTTTTTTTCCGAAAATAATGTTGGGTAAATGTGAGAAAATGAAAATAGAGTGATGTGGGGTCAATGTGATGGTAGTATGTGCATTGGGGTGTCTTTGGAACACATTAGAAACACAAGGGGTGCTAGTGCAATTAGTGGTGGATATATATGTGTGTGTGGCTGATTTTTGGGCAAAAAATCAGCCATCTCTCCCTCTCTAAATCACCAACGCTCTCTCCCTCTCTTTCTCCTCTCAAGTTCTCCACAAACCCCACCCCAAATTCACCCTCCACACTTAATTCCTTCACCATCCAACCATAGATGCGTCATATACGCGTGTTTTGGAGTCCGAGACTCCGTGGTTTTTCTTGGAGCTAGCATGTTTTGGTTGGAGGTGGAAGCAAGAGCTAGGGTCTCATCTTCTTCTTGGTTTGCTTAAGGTAGGGAACAATTTTCTACCTCCTCTAAGTGTATATTGATTGAATGAGTGCATTGTTCTTCTCCTTATTCCTAAATCCCTTGTTGAATTTGATTATTACCATAGAATTGAATTTAACTCTTGAATAAGTTTGGGTTTGCATAATTGGTTGATAACTCTATGAATTGATTGTGAAAATGTCTACCTTCTTTGTTTAGTTGTGTTTTGAAACCCCAATTTGGAGTTGGAATGAAGCCCCCATCAATTTGAACAAGGTTGTTGTTTTTCCTCTCGAAACCCAGGTAGATCGATCCACTAGTGGATCGATCCAAAATGCTCTGTTGCACTTTTGGTACGTAGTGGATCAATCCACTCCTTGATTGGATCGATCCAGAATGGCTTGTTTTCGGATTTCACTAGAGTGGATCGATCCACTCCTTGCATGGATCGATCCAGATTCCTTTGTTCAGGCAGATTTTTTTTCCAACTTCGCGGGCACGTCCCGGCTTTGTCCGAACTCCGATTGAGGTGATTCTTGAACCGTTGGAAAGCTCTACGAGTCTACTTTCAAACCCAATTGGTTTCATATTTATAGCCTTTATATTTTGAGAGAAATGTGTTTTTTACTATCAGCGTGTCACATTTTCTTGAGATTTATAACTCCATTTTTATGTTCCATCGCTCCGAGCCCTCATTGGCCATTTCAAAACTTCTCGAATTGACCTCTAAGCTTCGGTAACCTATCATGGTGCATTTAATGTTATGTCTTGGTTGTCTTGGTTTCTCACGCACATTGGACACGTGTTAATTTGACCATCACCGACACATTTTGAGTTTTTGGACAAAGATGATTGTGTGAATGTTTTGGGCACTAATTTGAACTTATGAGTTGATAAATGGTAATATAAATGTGAAATATGTGACACGGAGCCCGAAAGGGTATGCCCGGAGTGACACGGGGCCTACATGGCATGCCCAGAAAATGATTAAATGTTTGGAAATGACAGAGATGGATATGGATATTGTGCAAAATATATGAGGCATGTTGTGTGAGTGTCAGACACGAATGACAGGAGTAAATGAAATCTAATTGAATATGTGCTTTCCTCGAGTGACACGGGGCCTTTGTGGCATGCCCGGAGAACAAATGAATGGTTAAAAGGAATAAGATGTATTTGATAAATGTAAAGGATGCTTGGGTTATTTTAGATGTTTTGGGTATTTGTGAAGTATTGTAAAATAAAATGTCTGTGTAAATGACTGTGTTTTGAGGGGAATGAATCCCACGATACGAAATGTAATGGTTATAAAGAAGCTTATGGATATTCTAGTTTCATTATATCTTTGAGGCATCTCCTAGACACTTTGTCATTGAGTTGATATATCTTGGTCCATCTTAGCCTACTCATTTATGTGTATCATACCTTCATGTGCATCTTTCATTCTCTATACCCTTAGTGTTGGTAGAAAAGTTTCCTACGAGCTAGTGAGCTCACCCTATCTTTCCTAGGTACACGACATGGAGCATGAGATCGGATGCTTGGAGTGTGAATGCATGTCATGAAGATTTTATGATCATGAAGTTATTTCCTCATCTTCATACTAAGTACATTTTTGGAAGATAATCTTGTAACTTTAATTTCTCTAAGCTTTGGCTATTTCTACTTATGTAATAACTTTAAAAGCTTTGTTATTTTTGTATGGGTATGGGTACCCTTGAGCAAGAGCTTATTGTATTTGACTTTGGCTTTCTGTGGGAAATTATTAGACTTTAATCGATCCTACGTGGATTTTATTTGTATTTTGGCTTATTAAAATTGAGGGCGTGACATTATCTGTGATTTCGAGCTTCTACAGTGCGGTAATTTTAATCTAGGGTTTCACCCAATTTGGGGATTTCTGAGTTTGAAGCTTCCCCAGATTTGTTCCAGCCGCTATTTGTAACAAGTAAACTTGTCGTTTTATTAGGTGATTAGGGTTTCTTTGCGTGTTATCCTCTCTCTCCCAGATCGCGTTGAGTGTTTCAGCCATGGAGTGTCCACGGCATGTGGTTATAGAGCTTCATTAATGGGGTTCACACCTGGTTCAGCCTTGCTTCTTGGTTTTACTTGTTTCAATTTGTCGTAGTTATGAAATTTGGGGCTTCTTCATTTTTTAGATTCAACCTGCGGCTGAAGTCACATTTTTGTATTTGGGTTTGCATTCATGGGTGATTTCACGCCAGTGCCTCAGGTGCCATCCACCACTTTAACTCTTTTATGCAATATTATCTTATTCACACTATTCGGTATGATTGTATCACTGGATTCTAAATTTTGAGGCTGTGATTTCCTGTTTTGCCTTATGTGCTTTACAGTGATTAGGGCTACTAACTGCTAAGGGTTTTTGCATGTTTTCATCTATTTTCTGGGTGGTTCAAGTTTCTTGATTATCTGAGGTTGTGATTTTCTTTTAGTTGCAAGGGTATCTAGGGCTATGTTGATATGTTTTGAAGCCTGTTAATCTGGGGGCTTTTGGGAGTTCTAATATAGTCATATATGGGTGTTTTTGGCTTTTGGCTTCTAATAATACTTATTCCTCTGTTGCACTATATTTGCTGCTTGCACTGATTCTTTTTATCCTCACATGCTTGGTTATTTATATCTCTGCCATGGTTATTTGGATTTCTTCGCTCTGTTTTTCTGGAGTATTTCACTGATTTGTGCTTGATTTCTATTATATTACTATTGGCACATCTATTGTTTATGGGTGTATTGGCTTATTGTTAATTTGCTCAGTGCTTGTCAGTTTATTTTTACACTTTGTCAATCTTTTCTGGTAGTTAGTCCACTGCCCCTGTTAAGCCCTAGGAGAATCCTCCACCCCGTTGTGATTGATAGTACTGGGTATTCTCTGCTGCTCATAACACTTGTGAGAATACACTGTCTATTTGTGGTGATTCTCCTATTGTGTTGTTTAGTTGATTGATAGCCTATTTTCTGACCACGTTGTCTCATTTAACTCTAAGGATTTTCATTTGGTGGGGCTTCTCTTTGCCTTCCCAAGACCAAAATGGGGAGATAGGGTAGTGGTATTCGTTTCTACTTCATGAGAGATATATTGCGAATTGCTAGCATTCCTTAGTCGTGCTCAACTTTCATGCATAAGCTTCCATTGGTTTCTGTGACAAAAAGGGGGAGAAGTTGTTATTGGCTTGTAGTGCGGCTATGTCACGCCCTCAATTTTATAACACCAAAAAAATATATATAATAAAGTAAACTCCACGTGGGATGAGACCATAGTCATACATAATAAGATTCCACCATTCCGAATAAATGAGTTTTGTCCACGAGCGTCCATAACCCGGATTCATGAATACAAAGTTAAAAGTTATTACATTGTCAAGTTGCCAAAAATATAAGCTATAGAAGTTACAAAACCATCGTTCCAAAAATATACACAAAGATGGAAAAATAACTTCATTCATGAATAAGCTCCATGCATGCATCACTTCACAAGCACCACATCTCATGCTCCATGCCGAGTACCTGAAAAATTGATAGGTTGAGCTCAGTAGCCCAGTAGGAAAACTTTTCTACTAGCACTAGGTGTATAAACATGGTACATGCATAATGGATGAGTATAATGATGGATAAGACCCTTGTATAAGATTAAAATGAACGATAGACTACAACTTGACCACGAAGTAACCGAAATGTGTCCAAGTGTCCAAATGTGTCTAAATGTTCTCAAAACCATTTTAAGTACCCCACCAAGTCTAAGTTATTGCCAAAATTCTCATTTTTCGCACACCGGAAGTCAAATCTTACCAAATACATCAAGTTAACCCAATCACATCAAAACTGACATTTCATAAGAAAACATTTATCCATTAAATAGGGAAAAATTCCTCTGCCGGATTTCATGGGCTCTGTGCACCCCTGCCGGATTTCATGGGCTCCATACACCCCTGCCGGATTTCGCAGGCTCTGTGCACCCATGGCTAGGGACACCAAACAGGTGATCCCTAGAGTTCATTTTATCCAATAAGGTCATATTAAAACCATTGTCTTTCTAAAAGTCCCAAAAATCCCATTTCTTTCCAAAAGTTCACCATTTTCGCCAAAATGTATCCACCAACGTGTGTCCGATACGTAAAACATCAAATTTGTTAATTCACGTGTCCAAGGGAAAATTTTATGAATTCAAAGTGGATTCGGTGTTCAAAATGGTGGTATGAGTCAACAACACGAAGATATGGACGATCGGGGACCAAACGGACATCAAAGGGTGGCCTAGAACCACCCCAAAACAGGGGACAGTTTTTGGAAAACAGGGGCAACAACTCACTGCCCAGAAAATAGACAGATTTTCACCATTTTAGGTGTGGAATTTCAACCCAAACATAAATGTGAAGCTTAGGGCCAAAAATTGGATATGTAGAGTGACTAATGGATCTCAAGGGAGTGTCAAACAACCATCAATTACAACAAACAAGTGCTCAAATCATAGATCACAAAATTTTGCTCAAACAACACAACCATGGGAGCAAAGCATAAAATTTAAGGATTGGAGAATCAAGAGCAAGTTATATGCTATATATCACCTAAACACAACTAGAGAGAGTAGAATTTGTCTTCCTACGTCAAGGTTTGAGCTTGAAATGAGTGGGTAAATGAAAACCCTAGCTTCCAATTTGCTTCAACTTGAAATGGGGTTTCTTGGTGTGAAATGAGAGCAATACGAGCTTCAAAACGCGTAGAGAAAATGATTTTAGGTGGGGTTTATGAAGGAGACTTGAGTTTTTGGTGAATCTTGAAGCTTTGAAGCAAGAAAATGGAGGAGAGGAGAGAGAGAGAGAGAGAGAGTCGGCAGAGGCAGAGAGAGAGAGGGCTGTTTTTTTGTTCAAAATGCTAGCACAAAAAATGTATTTATACTCTCATCCTCTTACACTTTCACCCCTAGACTTTCTAATGTATATTAAACACACCCAAATGCACTCTACCACTATCATATTGACCCCTCCTAATTAAAATTTAATTCCTCACATTTACCCAACATTATTCTGGAAAAGTTACGTAAAATTACAAGTCCTTATAGGCTAGGGCAGTTACTGCATGCCCATGCATGTTCATGCTTTTGCTTATGCTTATGCCCATGATTCATGCTTTAGTTGATTATGCGTATGCTTATGGTCATGGTTATTGCTTCCGTGTGCTCACTTCTTGGAGCTATCATATCTTGCCTATGCTTGTGGAATCTTTTGCATAATCTCACTTTGCAGGTGCCCATGTTTAGGTCAAACATGTTGAAGCTAATTGATCCATGATTCTTTATTCCCATGTTTGGGGCAAACATGGTTGGTGAGAATGTTTTCCGTTGTGCTTACAATGTTTCTATAGCTATCATTTGGATACTTTGGTTTTGTCTTGTGTTGAAGTTTCTTGGCAGGATCTTGATACTATCTTGGAAGCTTTTGTCTCTAGTTGACTCAAGTTTTTGGAAAGTTCTTTAGTTAGTTAGGATTTGTTTCCTTGTAATGTTTCTTGTTATGAAAGGTTTTGACTAGTAAAAGCCAAAGGGGGAGATTGTTAGGATTATTGGCATTTTCCCGGTTATGTCAAGCCTTTCGGAGTCTGTAATTTGGTTATTGGGGTTTGGGAGTTAGAGTGTTTGGGTGTTGAGTCTAGATGCTCCATTCGAGTTTTTCAAGCTTCATGATCAAGCCATGGCTTAGTCAAGTGCTCTGAAGCTCTATCTTATGAGTTATACCTTTGCATATCATTTGTGCATTGAGGCCATTGAAAATAACATGTTTTAATGTGCATTAGGTTAGCTTATTAATGCTTAATTCGGATCTTACATTTCAAATGAGTTAGACATTAAGTTTTAGTTTTGAGCTTATTGCATTGGTACGCGTCTACACGTGTCTGGCTTTGTCTGTTGAGATTGTGCCAAGTGTCTAAATCCTGACGATGCATCTACGCGCATCTACACGGGTCTGGTAGACTCTTTAAGTGGCCTAGTGTCTTGTTTTGATTGGTTGAATTGGGGAGCACGAAAATGTGAGCTATAAAAGACATTTTTCACTCATTTTCTCATAACCCTCTTGAGAGAAAATCAACCCTTTTTAGAGAGAGAAAGTCCCATCTCTTCTCCATCTCTTCTCTCTTTTGTGAACTTGATGTTCTTGATGATTTGAGCTTGCTCTTCTCATCTTTCTTCAATCTAGAGTCTTCCTCTCCATGGATCCACTCTAGATTGATTTTAGTTTGCAAAAACTTTCATAAAAATCAAATCTTTTTCATACATCATGTTGTGTTGCCTTGTTTCTACGTGAGCCGGTTGGACTGGTGCCGAGTTGACTCGGAGATCAAGACGGGTGTGCATGTGGAGTCCATGGAATCAAAGAGGAGTACGGGGTACTACATCAAGAATTGGAGCTAGGTGTCACAAGGGGCTTATTGGGTAATTCTTAGTCTTGCTAATTCTTGTAAACTTTTTGATTTATGGAATGCATGAGAAGGACTAGCCCGTGGTTTTATGCTTAGGGTGTTTAGACCCTAAGTAGTTTCCACGTATATTGTGTGTTTTGTCTCATTAGTTTAATTACTCTATATCGAATTTGTTGAGTTGTTTAATTTCCCATGGTGAATGATTAAATTAGTTGAATTTGAAGCGGTTTATTTTTAAAAGTGGTCGTCCTATTCACCCCCCCTCTAGGACTTGTAGTGCTTTGCATAATTTCAAGCAGGTTAACCTGTGCTAGATGTCTAAGATCTGTGGTGAGCCCATCTTCTTCTCCTTTAACTTCTCTTTGTCTCTCTCTCCCTGTCTTCGGTGGGATCTATTGCACTCTTATTTGTCCAAGAAATTGAGTTCTGTTGAGAATGCAAAAAAAAAAAAGTTTGGAAGGGAGTGGAGAAATTTGATTTGGGTAAGATTTGGGGCAGTTCTGTTCCGACTCTGGTGGGATTGTGTTCAATAAACATGACTGAGTTGATTCTTCGAGTGGAGAAGAGAAATGGCTTGAGTTATTCTGTTTTCGGCCGAATTAGTTTCTGGACATGGGGGAAGACAGGGCAAATTGTGGTATATACTGATTTGTTTAAAGTGGATGACAATTATTTTCGTGGTTTTGATTTCTAGGATGGAAGTTCGAATGGGGGAGATGGGTTTACTTTTGGAAGCAGTTGGGTGATACTTTTTTTTTTAAAATTTGAACGGCGAAAGAAAGATTATATTAATCTTTGGAAACAAATTACAAAGATTAAAGAGATCCCCGGAAAAAGGCATCACAAAGTGAGAGAGACATCCCAACAATGTTGGCACCCCTCTTAGCGACAATCATATGTCATCGAGAACCCAAGGGAAATAACAAAAGGTTAACAAGAGGTCAACCATCAAAGATCATACAGCTACATCCAAAAGGGGGATACAATTACCAAGTGGAAAAGATCATAACTCCCCCACTAGGAAACTTCATAGCAGCAACTGAAATTGTGCTCCATAATCTGATCTATATTAGCACAAAGGGAACACATCACGAAGTAATAAGTGTGATAGCTCCAAAATCTCAGCAGCATAAGATTCCAATGAGCATCTGACCACCTTGAGTTGAAACAGCATCTAGATTCTGTGATGTTCATTGTAGAAATATTGTAGCATAGCAGCAGCCTTCAAATGGTATACGAAGGAAGAAGCAACCAGGACACTTTATTAGGAAGAAGCAACCAGGACACTTTTAAGTCTATAAATGAAATCATTGACAGAGTAGTCTGCATGATTCCAAAAAGGTTTCACCCATAGGGCTACTCTTAGCTTGATCATATCCACCACCTCTTGCCAATCTAAGATCTTGGATTGAAAAATAGTTTCATTCCTGATTTTCCAGATGGACCACTGAATTGCAAAGGGAATGCATTCCCAAATCAAACGGATCCTGGGGTTGTACTTGAAGCTATGCCACCAGTGGAAGAGTGATGTTACAGTGAAAGGTGAAACCCATTGGATACCCCACCAATCCAGAATTTGGCACCAAACTTCCCATACAGGGGTACATATGAGAAGAGTATGATCCAATGATTCAATAACTTCACCACAAAATTTACATAAGGCCTGATTTTTTGGGTGATACTATACATATAAATATGCATATGTACATTTATGGTGCCTATTATTTGTGAAATATTTGTTAAATTAAAAAGAAAAAACAATATTTCAATAGTAGATTGGTAAGAGATATGGTATTGTTGGAGTATAAAAAAGATGTGGATAGATAAAGTAAAAACTATGCATTGTTCACTAGTATAAATGTGCCCAAAGTGGGCTCTGTTTTTTTTTTTTTTAATAATTTTTTTGTATGAGAAAAGTTACACTGATTATGTAAGATGGGCGGTGGGAGGAGCAATTTTTACTCCAAGAGGAGGGGGAGGATAGGTGGGGGTAAAATACCCGAAGTACCCTCATTTTTTATGGTTGAGGTGGACAGCATTAGGGTTGATCGAGGACCAAATTGATGCACATTTTAAAACATTGGGGATTAAATTGCACAACTTTATATATTGAGGACTAAATTGGCTACTTGCTAATACATTGGGAACTAAAAAGGTAAATAAGCCAGCGTCACATGTATTTTTTTAAATTTTTTTTGCTTGGCAAAAGAAATTTATTAATCCTTGAAAGAGATACAAAGATTAAAAGGATAAAGAGTAAAATGGCGAAACACCACACATCCGAGACCCAAGAGAAACAATGGAAGGCAAGAAGACATTAGTTAGTTTTTTATTTATTTATTTAGGGGGAGTTATTTAGGATTCATGTTCGAAAACTTAGTTATGTTTCCATCCTAGTTGATTTGAATAGTTATATTTCCATCCTCAGATTCAAATAAACTCCAAACTTCCATTTCTCTCTCCTTTTTGTCCTAATACTTCTCTCTCCTAATCTTTTCCTAATTTATCTCAATCACTCTCTCCTATCTTTTAAATATTTCTCTTTTCTATTCTTCTCTCTCCTACTCTTCTCACCTAAAATCTCAAAACAAGATTAAAAATAAAAAATCTTCCTTGTGACATTAAAATTTCTTATAACACGGAAAACATGATAAATTAATGAACCATCTTAGAGCATGTAAAAAACATGATAAATTAAAGAACCACCTTAGACTATGTGAAAAACATGATAAATTAAAAATGATAAATATAGAAAAATATGACAAAATAATGACCAATGTCCACTATACGAATCATCTAATATGGTAAAAAAAATTAACGATGACTCAGCAACTTGGCAACCTACAAACGTGGTAAAATTATTTCCCATGAATCTTTGTCTATAGGGTAAAGATTTTTTGGATGAAAACTTAAAGAATTTTGGATAAGAATTTGATGAAAAATCTTTGCCTAGGCAAAAAATTTTGGAATGAAAACATAAATGATTTTTGCTGTAGTTCTTTATGTTTTCATTTAAAGAATTGTGGCATAAACAAGTCATCTTTTTCCATTGCTCTATGGTCCCGTTTGTTATCATTTATAAGTTAGATTATCAAATTATTATTATTTTGGTTGTTCACTTAAAAACATAAAATAAGTTTGAGATTTGTTGGGTGCAACTTTTTGTAACCTATAATAAATGTTTATGCTATGTTAAATAAGTTGCAGAATAGCTCATTGTATAAAGACCCTATTTGTTAGATTAATGATTATTTTAAATGATAAGCTTCAATTTGAAGCTGTATTGCTTATTTAAAATTGTTAAAACATTGATGGACAAAAGAATCCTATATGACTAAATTATTATCCCTCAAGTTTTAAAGGCAATCTAGAAATTTAGTTTTGTAAATTGATAGCTCATTCAAGCAAATAGGTTAACATTAAACAATTTTTCCAACTTCTAGAAAGCTATTCAAACAGTTTTACTACCTATTTAGATTTTTTTAATCTAGTAGTCTAAAAAGCCGGCCAACTTTATAAGTTCTAGTGAACCGGGTATGTGTAGATTAAACTTAATTGTCATTCTAAAAAATCAGCCTTGAATTAAATGCATTTCCATAAAAACTTACTTTTTAGTTTTCAAATAAGCCAAAAAAATGGTATAAATTGAGCTTGAAATAATTTTATACTCCAATATTTTGTTCATAAAAGAAAGATAAGTGATTATTCATAATTGATATCAAATAGAGAAAATTAGTCATAAATGCACCATATTTTGCCCTTTTTAAAGGGAAGGATAAGGTACTTTTGCAATCAAACATAAAGACAAGTTACTTTTGCAATCAAATATAAAGACATGGTTGTTATTATTCATTTAACAAAAGGACTAAACACACACTATTTTCTTTTCTTTTTTTCCGAAACACACCCTTTATGGATTCAAATACGTCTAAAACTCTTCGTATCCAGTATCTCTTGAGGCTAACAATTATATGGGGTTGTAAGGGTCCTATTTTCATGTTTTCATTGTTGGAAAATTTAAAAGGCTTATTCGTTGTTGTTACTTTTCATAAAAAAAAAATGGCAACATTACTAATTTCTGTTGGCACGAATTTCACAAATTTTGCTTCATCATGCATATTGTCAAATCTGCATTGAAAAATGAGGTGAGTTAATAATGAATGATCATCATACCTTAAAAGCATGCCAAAATGACACCAAAATATATCAATGCAATAATATTACAGTTTTTTTCTTAAGAAAAAACATTGACAACATCAAAAAAAAATGTAAATTGCTTAGATCTATGGGTGTCAGTGACCAATGAATGAAAATCATGCAATAATATTACAATTTTTAAAAGGAACGAAATCATGCTCTTGAAATGATTATTCCAACTTTTGGTTTGCAATAATTTTCTTTTATATAACGCGGGATATCAGGGTAAGTTTACGTGCACCTTAACTAATCTTGTGAAGTCGATTTTTATTACGTGCACCTAACCTTTTGGATTGCAATAATTTATTTTATTTTATTTCGAGGTCTCAAAAGTCAATTTTGATTACGAGTTTGATGCTTCTCACTTCTATGATTTCACTCGGCTTGAATCATCTCTCGAGGCTCAGGACACCGAGAGCTGGTTTGAATCAGCCCCAAGTTATCTGTCTTCCCCTAAACATTCACAAATGCATTTGTGCAATTGAGAGAGACTAATAGGAAACATGATAATCAGGTTAATCCGTTAATGATTAACCAACAACTATTATACCAAATGGAATTTACTTGGCAAGTAAATGAGAAGTTAGCTGACACTGTTTTACTATTTTCTTTTTTTGAATTTTTGGTACAAAATTAGAATTTTAAAAAATTAGTAACATTTCACTAATTATTTTTTCGCCGAAAGTGGTCGGCCGGAGATAGGGTGGTGTTTGGTCAGGAGGCAGGAGTTGATTTTTTTGATTTTCTGTACGAAATTAAAACTTTTAAAAATTATTGACACTTTACTAATATTTTTGGTCTCCGAAAGTGCTCGGCCAGAGGTGGGGAGGGGTCGGCCGAAGGTGGGGCGTTGATGTTTTTGAATATTATGTTCAAAATTTGAATTTTAAAAAATTAGTGACACTTCACTAATCTTTTTGGTCGCCGAAAGTGGTCAGGCAAAGGTGGGGTGGTGGTCGGCCGGAGGTGGGGAGTTGATTTTTTTGAATTTTATGTTCAAAACTTGAATTTTTAAAAATTAGTGACATTTCACTAATTTTTTGGTTGCCAGAAGTGCTCGAGCAGATGTGGGGTGGTGGTGAGCAGGAGGTGGGGCATTGATTTTTTTGAATATTATGTTTGAAATTTGAATTTAAAAAAATTAGTGACACTTCACTAATCTTTTTGGTTGCCGAAAGTGGTCGGCCAAAGGTGGGGTGGTGGTAAATTTTGGAGGTGGGGATGTGGGGTGGTGGTCAGCCGAAGGTGGGGCATTGATTTTTTTTAATATTATGTTTAAATTTTGAAATTTAAAAAATTAGTGACACTTCACTAATCTTTTTGGTTGCCGAAAGTTGTCGGCCAAAGGTAGGGTGGTGGTCGGCCGGAGGTGGGGAGTTGATTTTTTAAAATTTTATGTTCGAAACTTGAATTTTTAAAAATTAGTGACACTTTACTAATTTTTTGTGTCGCTGAAAGTGCTTGGCTAGAGGTGGAGTAGTGGTCGGCCGGAGGTGGAGTGGTGATTTTTTTGAATTTTATGTTTGAAATATGAATTTTTAAAAATTAGTGACACTTCACTAATTTTTTTGGTCGCCGGAACTGCTCGGGCAGAGGTGGAGTGGTGATTTTTTTGAATTGTATGTTCAAAATTTGAATTTTTAAAAATTAGTGGCATGTTATTACTAAATTTTTTGGTTGCCAGAAGTGGTCAGCCAAAGGTGGTGTGGTGATTTTTTTTAATTTTATGTTCAAAATTTAAATTTTTAAAAATTAATAACACTTCACTAATTTTTTTTGTCTATATGTTCGATTGCAAAAGTTTCTTGTCCTTCCTTTTAAAAATGGCAAATGTTTTTTGTTTTTATGTTCATTTGCAAAAGTTCCTTGTCCTTCCCTTTAAAATTGCTAAATGTTTTGGATTTTTGGCTAAGTGGCCCTATCAAATATCATTCATCAATATTTTAAGTAAATAAACCCACTAAATTAGATTATAAGCATACAACGAAAGGAGGCAGCAGTTGCTCTATATAACCTCTTACAAAACATATGGACATTGTTACACTGAACGAAATGAGGCAGCAGTCACTCTTTATATACCCACTCAGAAAACTTTTGCGGACATAGTTACATAAAGCAAAGCTGCGTCCTTTATAGGGCTTTGTCTATCGCCACATCATGACATCAAATCACAATATAGAAAGAGATGAAGAAGAAGGCGAGGAAATTAAAGCCATAAACCATGCATTATGTTTTCAATTATTGTTTCAGTGATTTACCAAACTAAAGGTTTGCAAACTTCCTTCATCTTAGATTTAGATTCTTTAATATTAGTGTTTCAATGATGAGAAATGGAAAATCAGTAATTTTCACACGGTTACAGTAGAATTTTTTATTTATTTTTGTCATTTGTCATTAATTTTTTCACGAGACATTAAAAAACTAATCAAAACAAAATATAGGGGCCACACAAACAAGGCCAACCTGTCACTCCCTCAATTTATAACACAAAAATAAAATAAAATCCACGTGGGACAAGACCAAAGTCATACATTTAACCCTTTGAATAATCAAAGTCAACATAATATGATTCCACCATTCCAAATAAACAAATTCCATCCACTAGCTTCCATAAACAAATTTCATCCACTAGCGTCCATAACCCGAAATACATGAATTCAAAGTTTAAAAGTTATTAAATTGTCAAATTGTCAAAAAGATAAGCTATAGAAGTTACAAAACCATCTTTTCAAAAATATACACTAAGATGGGAAAACAACTTCATTCATGAGTAAGCTCCATGCATGCATCACTTCACAAGCACCACACCTCATACTCCATGCCGAGTACCTGAAAATTGATAAGTTGAGCTCACTAGTCCAGTAGGAAAACTATTGTATGGGAATGGACACGACCAATGTACAAGGTAAAAAATGAATGGAAGGCTATAATTTGACCAGGAAGTAACCAAAATATATCCAAGTGTTCAAAATACGTCTAAGTGTCCCAAAACAATGTTAAGTACCCAACCAAAGTCCAAGCAGTTACTAAAATCCGCATTTTCACATACCAAAAGCCAAATTTTCACCAAATACGCCAAGTTAACCCAAATACATCAAAACCGACATTTCATAAGAAAACATTCATCCATTTTAATAAGGAAGTGCACCCCTTCCGGATTTCGTGGGCTCTATGCACCCCTGCCAGATTTTGCGGGCTCTATGCACCCTTGCCAGATTTTGCGGGCTCTGTGCACCCATGGCTAGGGACACCAAACGGGTGATCCCTAGAGTTCATTTTATCCAATAACATCAATTCAAACCATTTGTCTTTCAAAAGTTCCCAAAAGTCCCATTTATTTCAAAAGTTCACAATTTTCGCAAAAAATGTGTCAACCGACGCGTGTCCGATACGTCAAACATAAAATTTGTTAATTCACATGCCGAAGTGTTAATTTTATGAATTTAAAGTGGATTCGGTGTTCAAAATAGTGGCATGGGTCAAAAACACGAAGATATGGACGATCGGAGACCAAACGAGTAAACCACCCCAAAATCAGGGGATAGGCTCTGGAAAACAAGTGCAGCAAGCAGATTTTCACCCTAGTGGTGTGAAATTTCAACTCAAACATAATTGTGAGGTTTTTGGCTAAAAATTGGATATGTAGAGAAACAATGGACATCATGGGAGGTTAATCCAACCAACAATTGCATCAAACACTCAATCAATCCATAGATCACAAAATGAAAGTCAAGCAAACTCATTATGAGAGCAAAACATGAATTCAATGGATTTGAGGAGCAAGAACAAACTATATGCTATATATCATATTAATACAACTAGAGGGAGTAGAATTTGTCTTCCTACCTCAAGATTTGAGCTTGAAATGAGTGGGTAAATTAAACCCTAGCCTCCAATGAGCTCCAACCCGAAATGTGGGTTCTTGGTGCGAAACAAGTGCAATCCAAGCTTCAATACGTGTAGAGGAGATTATTTTAGGTGAGGTTCTTGAATGGGACTTGAGGTTTTGTGGATTTTTGGAGCTTTGAGCAAGCAAATATGGAGGAGAAGAGAGAGAGAGACGTTGGCAGAGAGAGAGAGAGAGAGAGAGAGAGAGAGGGGCTGTTTTCCTTCTTCTTGTTTTAAAAAATGCAAGACTAAAATGTGTTATATACTCCCACCCTTTTACACTTTCACCCCTAAACTTTCAAATGTACATTAAACACACCCAATGCGTTCTACCACTATCACATTGACCCATCTAAGTCAAAATTCCATTCCTCACATTTACCCAATATTATTCCGCAAAAAAATATGTAAAACTACGGGTCATTACACAACCCTTTTTTTTAGTGCCCTAGAATTGTTCTAAAACTAATGCCCTTAAAACTTGATAGTTTTTATTGGGAGAAAAAGAAAAAGCAATCAGTTGTAATACAAGAAATGCGAAACAATATAAACCGAATTGGATCACTTGTTTGGGCTTCAAAAAAACCACTTGTTTGGGCTTCAAAAAAGACTCCTACTTGGCCTAATCCAAAAAAATTATTGGGGTGCCCCTTCTTTGGGATGGTTTTTGGTGTCCTAGGCCCGGGCCTCTTGGACCTTGCCCAAGGGCTGGCCCACACAAATGATTCCAGACATTGATTTTGTTACAATCAATGTAAACTGATTTTTTTCACTTCGTTCGGTTTTTTATTTAGATTTAGTTTATAATTCTCTTACCTCTAGATTTTGAACAAGAATGGATCAAGCATGCATTAACATTGAAATAGCTTACTGTATTTCTTAATATATAGAAACATAAGTAAAAATTATCAATTTTTTAGGATCCAAAATAGACTCCATGGGTGCACCAGTAACAAGCCTCAGTACACATGTTAGTTTTAGATCAATATAGAGAAACATGAAGCAACAATTTCCTTGTTTGTAACTGGGGAAATAACAACAATGTTTAACAAGGTTGAGAAGATAACGGCACGGAGAAATCTTGAGGAATGGAGGGGGGACACACACACACACAGAAGGGTATAATTTGAGTTACAAATTATAATAATTTTTTATTTATAAGAACATGTGGCAATGAGTTATATATGCTAATTAATACATTGGTACGTGTACCAGCTTTTTTCATGCTACTCCATATATGTTTAAAATAATTTGGAGCTAATTTTTTTAGAATTTGAATTTCAAATTAAGTGATACTATTTGAATAGAGTATTGATTATTGCACTCCTATTTTTCTATTTACATTCTTTTTTGTCATTGTTTTTGTCAACAAGGTTGAGAAGATTATGGCGCAGAGAAAGCTTGAGGAATGGAGGGGGGACCCACACACACACAAAGAGAGAGAGAGAGAGAGAGAGAGAGAGAGAGAGAGGGGTAGAGAGAGAGGTATATGTATTAGTAGATGAAATTCAAACCAAATCTGAGTTACAAATTACAGTAATCTCTTATTTATAAGAACAGGTGGCAATGAATGGGTTATATATACTATATAATTAATGCACTAGTACATGTACCAGTATTTTTTAAGCTACTCCATAATCTAAGATGGTCATCAATCCTATGGATGGCTTGTTGTTGCTAGAGATTCTTGTCAATGAAGGATGGGTTTGGCCACATGTGGGATCACCTCAGAAGCTCAGCTATAGTATGTGTTTTACGTAGTAGGGAGGATGAATCCAGTAACGATTTATTCCTCGAGTGTGGTTTCTCATTTGAGATTTGGGACTGTATGATATGGAAATGTGGGCACCAAGCTGTGGCGGATCCAAGTATTTGTTACAAGGGGGGTCATTCCTTCAGGACCAATCTTATACGTTTCACGCCTGTAAACGAACTCATGCGCGTCAATTATTGTTCTTAAATTTGAAATAGAGTGTACAGCATGTATTTTTCTTGTTAGTGTTAATTTCTAGCTTTTAGAAAAACTAAACAAAATTTAAGATAAAGAAACAATGAATTTATGTTTTTGGGAAAAATTCAAAAAAAACCTTGACCTTTGGACCGATTATTATAGAGACACCTGACCTTCAATAAACCTTAACTAAACCCCTGACCTTTGCACTCTGTTATCATTTAACACCCTCGTCCCATTTTCCGTCCAAATTCTAAAGGAAAAGCTGATGTGGCGTTTACTTGGATACTTTGAGACACCTAGACTAATATTTGGCAATGACATGGACATTCTAGCAAATTTTTGTGTGAAACCCAATCACAAACCACATGTGTCAGTGGCCCCCCCAAACTGAATCCCCTCTAAATCCCCTCTTCTCTCTCCCCCAAACTGAATCCCCTCTTCTCTCCACCACCTTCTCTAGCCACCACCTCCATAACCGCCGCTGTCGCCGCTTTCACGTCCACCACCACCACTTCCATGTCCACCACCACCAAGAAGCAACGGGTCAAATTTAGTTTTTTAGTTTTTTTAATCATTTTTTTTGTATTGATCAGATGTTGATTAATGCGAGCATTGAGCACCTCACTGAAGGGTTTCAATCCTTGAGGTAAATTTAGAATGGAAGTAACAAAAATTTTGGAGTAGGACCGTTCAGTTTAATGAAAAAACCGAAAGTATATATAAGCAATCCACCTCTGCCCAGTCTCCAAACCTGTTGCCGGATTCGGTCGACGACGCCGAGGTCCGACTCCAATGTTGTCAAACCTAAATCAAGACCACAAACTGCCAAACTATCAAGGCTGAACTGCAACATCAGAGTTCTAGAGTCCGAATCTAAAGAAGCCGAAAAAAGTAGGAGAGAACACTTTGCCACAGAAAATTGAGGGTTGTAGATCTAGAAAACCACGGCGGATGAACAGGTTTTGGATAGGGGGTCTCGTAAGAGTTGCCACAGGGGGTGGATATGGAGGCTAGGGATTGGGTTTAGGGGTGGATTTCCTGTGGTGGATAGGAAGAGAGAGAGAGATAGAGAGTACTGGGGGGCCTAGTGCTGAGTTGGCATGCCAAATATTATCCTCAAACTCAAGTTTTATGCTAGAAAAGTGCCACGTACGATTCTCCATTAGCATTTGGATGGAAAATGGGATGAGGGTGTTAATTGATAACAGAGTGCAAAGGTTAGGGGTTTAGTTAACGTTTATTGAAGGTCAAGGATCTCTATAATAATTGGTCCAAAGGTCAAGGGTTTTTTTGAATTTTTCCTTATTTTTTTTTTACGTGAAACTTGTAGCATAATAAGTCTATGTAGAAAATAGCATAATTATTATTTCCTTTGTGGTACAAATGCAACATAAGTCAGTCTTTTCAGTTTTAGTGTGGGTTTGAGACTTAAGACACTCAAAATTGTCAGAGCGTTTTTTTTAAACCATTTAGAAAAATGAAAAACGAGGGTGTAGGGGTTGGGAATCGAACCTGAGTCACTAAGATGGAAGGCCCCCTTTCCATTGGAACAGTGACCCCTAGTCTAGCTAGATTTTGGGCTACCTTTTGTATATGAAGTGATTTTTTATAACCATTTAAAGAACAAAACCCACATGTGTAGGCATCGAGAGCCGAACATGCATCTCTCAGGTGGTAGGGCATTGCCTTACCAATGGAACCTAATCACATTTGCCATATGTCATGCTATTATGTATATATCTATCTTCCTTTTCAGGGGGTTCAAGTGACTTTGTTGTGCCTATTCTGGATCCGCCCTTGGCACCAAGAATCTCCTAAAAAGTTTGCATGGGTCTTGGAGTGGGTTTCGACATGGGGGAAAGGTGAATCTTCTCAAAGCTCAGTGCAAAAACTTACTTTCTTAGTTTCTTGTTGTTTTGTTTTGTGTTCTAACCTTAGTACCTAACATGTCTAAGCATTCTTCATCTTGTTTTGTTTTGTGTTCTAGTCCTGTTACCTTAAATCTTCAGACTCATTCTTTAAATCCTTAAGATGAAGAACATGCAACTTGGCTTTTTATTTGGATGAACTATGAAAATATTACACAAGGAAAATCTTGTGGGTGATTTGTGCTTGGTTGGGCAGTAGAAATTCTTGGATGATTGATTCTTCAAGGAGCCCACACTGGGCCTAAAGCTTTTATAATCATGCCTAAAAAAAATTGTTGTTGCCGGTGACCCACTCTTCCACCCTTTGGCTTAGGACTAAAAAAAGAGAAGTCTCCTCCACTGCAGATATATTTTCATCTACTAGGCAAAAAAAATCTAATTATATCCTGACAAACCTTGACTAGTTTAATGAGGTAGCAAATAGGGCCATCTTCATGGTTGAGGGCACCACTCCCTTGATGATTTAGCTTATGTGGACACCATCACTGCATAATAATTTGGGCAAGTCATGTGACGCTTCAATACTTTTAACAACACTGCATGTTAATTTGGGCAATTCACATGACGCTTCAATACTTTTAATCATCATACCTGCAATTGTTAAAAGTTTGTGAGCTTAACAGAGGGCTCTACAACGTTTTGTGTTGGTTAAGAGCAACGGGGCACCACATACCCATGCCCAAGGAGCAACCAAAAATTTTCTTGCAGCATCACGTATAATGTGCTCAATCTTCTTGTTTTTTCCCCAAATTTGCCATGTCTTGAATAGTTTCCTTCCTTATGCCTCCGACCAAAATGGAAAGACTCAAAATGGAAACCGAGTGTTTCATATTTGTGAATATGAGGAAAATCGTAGTGAAGTCAATATTTAGCTTCGTGGTAAAATAAAAACAGAGAGCATTAACTAAGACAACCATGAAAGGAGATATATGGCAGAAGAAGCATGTTTCAATAACATGAGAGAGAGAGAAAGAGATACAATACATTGGATTTATCTGTGTCAAAGCACAAAACAAAGTTGGAGAAACAAATGCTCTTTCATGATTTCCAAATGCCCTTTCATGCAACATTTAGTGACATGTCTCATATATTGCCTCATCCTAATCCCAATAGTTTGATTGGTGGTCAAAATTGGAGAAGACCAGCTACTTACCTTTTCCTTTTGGACCGGCTAAACCATGCAAAAGTTTGTGGGTGAGTGGAGTCAGCCCATCTTTTACAAAGCAAACATTGCAAGAAGAGTTTATCAAATTTGAAAAAATTGAGGAGTTCAAGTTTAGTGGGGACCGTAAAACTGCATATATAGACTACTTTCGATTGGAAGATGCTTCTCAAGCGTTAAAAGTGATAAATGGCAACCAAATCAACAGTGGTCTCACACATCAAAAAGAGTAAGTCAATTAAGTAGATTTAAATTTGAAGTGCTCTCATTTACTTAATCTTTTTGATGTATGTGACCTAAGAAAATCAACACGTATCTAGTCATTGCTGATTTGCTTGCCATTTATCCCTTTTAACGCTTGATAAGTATATTCCAATCGAAAGTAATCTGCATATGCAGTTTTACGGTCCCAATAAACTTGAACTCCTCAATTTTCCCAAATTTGAGAAACTCCTCTTGCAATGTTTCCTTTGTAACAAATGGGCTGATTCCACTAACCCACAAACTTTTGCATGGTTTAGCCTATCCAAAAGGAAAGGTAAGCTAGCCGAGATTTCTCCCTAATAAAGAACTCACAGACACTCTCACACCCCGGGGAGGAGATGGTCTTCTCCACTTTTGACCGCCCATCAAACTACGGGATTAGGATTAGGCAGATATCACTAAATGCATGTGGTGGTTCATCAAAGAATATTTGGTGCAACCAACATTGGAGGTTGAATGCATGATCAATATCTTGGATCATTCAAAAGGCGACACTATAATCCTTCTTTCCCATGCCATGCACTGTCAACACTTCTAAATTCAACCCGTGAGTAATCATGTGAAGGGAAGCTCCTTATAATCTCAACCTCACCAAACATCATCATTGTATTATGCAACATTTGCTCCTCGGCACAAACTAAAGGAGGGTAACCTATCCACAATACATTGATAGGTTGCCCATTCAGTTTTGTTCTCCAGAGGATTGAGAGTGCTGTCACAAACACAAAAAGGAAGTTCAAAATATTAGCAAACCCACCAAACTCAAACAATAATCAACTTGTTACAACTGAAATAGCACAACTAATTTCAATTCCCAATTACTTCACACATAGTATCATGGTTTTTCACTTTTGCTTTACAACTTAATGAATTGTACATATGTGATGATAAGAATAAAAGAACTAATAGCCTAATATTACTTGTTGTCTGTTGACCTAGTCCATGTTGTGCCCGTGTCATGCTCATGCCATGTCGTGGCCATTTTACATGCCACGAAATGCCCACCCAACCAACTTATAGTGTCGTACTGTGCCAGCCTTACTTTGTTGTGCTCGTGCTAGTTCAAGCTTGGCCTAGTTGATTTATCTAGCTTTTGTTCTCAACACCTTTTCTATCAAAAAGTAGATTTCACATAAGGGTAAGGTATCTTATATAAAGGCATCTGACTATCGATTATGATCATGATTCTCCAAAACAATTTATTGTATGAATACTTCTACAATGTTTATATGTTGTTCACTTATTTATTACACATTCTCAAAACAAATACTCTAAGCATGGTTAAATTCTATCCAATGATCAACACTACATTCCTGTGGGTTGTTTATGTTGGCATGGGAGAGGAAATATAGTGGAATGATTAGAGTGACAGGTATGTTTTGAAACATAAACTAAAACCTATAGAAATGTTCCTGCAAGCTTGTTAATTAAATTATGGAACATAGTTGAGGTCACCACATCTCATTGCATTAGGGTTATGTTCAGTTTGATGGAATGAACATTTGAATGAAAGACTCGTTATAACAGAATACCTATTCCAATGTTTGGTTCGTCAATAATTGAAGGAATGCTCATTCAAAAATCCAGTATCAACGCAAAAGTCACTAGTCACAATTGCCACATTAATGATTTTATAAAAGAAAGGTAGATTAAGGATGAAATAGGAATGTAAATGGTTTAGTCCTTAGCACAACCAAAAATGAATATAGGAGGGGGTATTACAATCTTATCCATTCTAATACCCTTCCAATCTCAATTCCATTGAATCAAACCAAAGAAGCCTAAGGTTAAAGGCGTTTGTTATTTCTAAGTAAATTCAATGGGTCAGGAAAAAATGAAGGGTCAAAGTGCGTGTTATGTAGAACCAAATTCAATGTACATTTGGATGAAATCAATTAATGTCAAACAAATGATACAAGAACAAGTATCTACTTATTAAATGAGACAAGGTAGCAAATAGGTCAATCTATACGAAAAATACAATACCACATAAAAAGGTCAAAGGTTGATGATGGATTCTAGTTATTAACCATGAGAACCTTTAATTTTGAAAAAAGAAAAAGGGACAATTATAGTATCCACAAGAAAGATATCTACAAAACCACTTCATAGTGCAGGAAATAGTGAGAAAATAATTTCTACCCATAACTACTTTTTTGGGTATGGCACGACATTAGTGAACCTAACGCTACCTACAATAATCTCAAGGTGGGTACAGCGAGTGTAAGCGAACCTTCAAAATTCTAAACTCCAAAAGACAAAACAAATGTTCAAGAATTTCCAAAAACAACCGAGATTGACCTCATTTTCCGCCAACTACTTGTTGGATTTCAGAAATAAGTGGCCGGAGTCTAGGACCTATTTGGATATGACCGACCTTAAACTTTTAGGTTTGAATTCCAAAAGGCCACAATGGGACGTCGAGTGTTGAATTGCTAGCACAAGAAAATAAGTGTCTTAGGTGGTAGTGGTACCCCAAAAATCATGGATTTTCTAAGCTAGGATTCATCCCACATGACACATAATGGGTGAAAAGAATGCTTTACAATTTGTAAAGCCACATGCATTAAGTAAGATATCAAAATAAAGTACCCTTGACTTCTTAAGAGAAATTTTTAATGAAACCATAGCAGCAGAAGCAACTTACAGAAGAATCAAATGAGAGTACAAATGTATTCAAGAAACCATTACACTAAACGTCTAGAGATTTCCATTCAAGATTCATAAATATGCATAGCTACAGTACTAGAATGAGGAAACTAGTTCCCTATCACATAGGATGAGATCCATATCATGTTCATTTAATTTGCTTTGCCTAGAGTGTAACAAGGTAGAGGTCATTGTAGCTTAATACACAGAATATGCCTTTAGATGGAGAGAGGCAGCATCGAGGTTGAAAAACCCGATGACAGAAGTGGAAATGATGAATATTTTGCTTACCAAGCTCCCCCTTTTCAATTAGTTCACCACCAAAGTGAAAAGAAATATTTTGTTTCCTCAATTAGCTCACCTCCAAAGCGAACCTTCAAAATTTTGAACTCCAAAAGGTAAAACAAATGTTCAAGGATTTCCAAAAGCAACTTAGATTGACCTAATTTTCAACCAACCTGTTGCTGGATTTCATAAATAAGTGGTTGGAGTCCAAGGGCTATCTGGGTATGACCTACCTTAGACTTTTAGGTTTGAATTCCATAGGCCACAACAGAATGTCGAGTGTTGAATTGCTAGCACAACAAAATAAGGGTCTTAAGAGGCAGTGGTACCACAAAAATCAGGGCTTTGCTAACCTAGGATTAATCCCAGATCACACATGATGGGTGAAAAGAATGCTTTACAACTTCTAAAGCCACATCATTAAGGAAGATATCAAAATAAAGTACCATTGACTTCATAAGAGAAATTGTTATTGAAACCATACCAGCAGAAGTAACTTACTGAAGAATCAAGATGAGACTACAAACATATTCAAGAAACCATTACACTAAACATTTAGAGATTTCCATTCAAGATTCATAAATATGCATAGCTACAACACTGGAATGATGTAACTGGTTCGTTATCACATGGGATTAGAACCAGATCATGTTCATTTACTTTGCCCAGAGTGTAACTAGGCAAAGGTCTTTGTAGCTTAATAATGAAGTGAAAAGCAATATGCTAGATCTTAGTATTAGGATAGTTTTCTTCCATTAGTACTCATTTCCATCTTCTTTCCACTATCACGACGTTGGGTTTAATCCAAGCAACTGATTATGTTCATCCATCTCTCAGTGCAAAGTGGCGAGTGACAATTTGAATAGCTACCAGTGAAAACTAACATGGCATCTGGTTCTGAATAATTGAGATTTGTTTCTGATAGTCAATACATAGGTAACCAATACATAGAAGGATAAACAAAAGATGAACTAGGAATGTTCGGTGTGTTAAATGCAATGTTAGAAAATTCACATCGTGTTGTCGAGGTAGAAATATTATAAAGTACACGAAAGTAGGTGACATTATTATTTCTATATATCAACTCCATCAGGGTAATTTGAAGTTACATAGAGAATGTTATCAAGAACATGAAAAACTTACAAGTGCAGTTCCCAAAGTTTTTCCTATTAGAATCAAAGAAAATTGTACTAGCACAAGTACCATGGATCACAATCTATGTATAGCTCACAAACACACACACACACACACAAACACAGACACACACATACTGAACGAGAGACTAGGAAGAAAGTGGGAAAATACCAAAGATAGACCCTATGGAACCAAAACAAGTAAACAAAATTTTGTAGAAGCGTGAATCACCAAGTCTAGAAGAAGTATTTTTTCTTAATACATTATAGTTTCCAGTTATGACCCATTAGTTACCAGTAGCAGCTCTAATTTATATCTGATTGCTCTTAGTTAAAACATAATATTTAAAATTCTATAAAGTATTATGCCAGTTATAATTCAATAATTATTCCTATCTATGTTATTAGCAACATATTTATCATACCCATGGTTGTTAGTTGCCACATCAATTGGCATAATAGTCACGGTTGGGAGTAACAAATATTGGGAGTATCAGTTAATAGGTTACAGGAATCCTAAAACGCACTCATGGATCATTTTAACCACTAACAAAATGCTAAAAAAAGAAAATTGGCACATACAATCAAGCCCCTTTTTTTTTATTTATAGATTGAGTGTTTTTAGAGCTTTTTAGAGATGATTGGACTCTAACAAGTAGTTTTGTGAATATGATTGAATTAAAAGTGGTGTTTTAAGGTAATAAATATTGATATTTTCAATGGAAGGGGAATATCACTATCTAACAATCATCTCTAATTGATGCACATAAAGAAGGTGAATGGTAGAATAGATAATTTATGCAATAAAGAAGGTGAATGGTAATATATATTGCTAATTGATGCAAATACCCAAGTAAAAAAAAAGATCAATGCAAATACTATAAAAATAGCACAATAGTCAACAATAGACACACAAAAGAAAGTGATAGGTGGGTTTGAAAAAGGAAGAGAAAGGAAGAAAAGTTGTTTTGATAAATATGTCAACATAAAATGTACGTGTACCATTTAATATCACCTATTACGGTGCAATACTGTACTGTTACTCGACTTGATATGCAATAGACGTACATTATGATAGCCACGTGATTCTCTGTGACACCATTTTTCTACATTGCAACTGTAAGGACTCATAGTTTAAACTCCTAATTAAATTTCCATATTCCAATATGTGATTGAGCCTTTAACTGTGGAAAATGTTGGGGTCAAAGTGAAATTGCATATTAGTAGTGGGAATTGATGAATTGTCTTGGTGTTTGAGGGGTATAAGGTGTATTTAGGCCTTTAAATATCAAATACCAGGAGATAAGAATTTCATTTTACCTTTTCTTTCTTATTCTTCTTCTACATTCTTCTCCCTCTCTCATTGCCTTCTCTCTCTCTGCTCTCTCTCTCTCTCTCTCTCTCTCTCTCTTGGATCCTTGTCAAATACTTCAAACCCTTGGGAACCCACACGTATTTTATCATATTCTAGCATCCTAGATTCCTTGATCGCGTGCCAAAGCTTGGAGGAGTAATTTGGTGAGTTTCAAGGAAATCAACTTAGGGCTTGCTTGGAGCTTTTGGGGTTTTGCTCAAAATCCATGAAGTAGGGATTTCTCCACTTTCTTTACATGCTTATGTGTTTGACCCTTGTATTACTCATGTTTTTAAATATCGGTTTAAACCTAGACTTGATATGGGTATACATGGCGTGGTGAGTTTTGTAACAAGAGCAATAGTTTATTTATTTTTTTAATGATGAAGTTTAGTAGAAATGAGTAAGTAATGGAACGGGGTTCCTTTGAGTTGGCCTAAAATGTACAATAGCTGGACATTGCGTTTTCTGAAAAGAAAAGAAAAAATAGTTACTGCCAGTACTACGTTTTTCTCCCATCGATAGCTCTGGTAGGCTTTTTTTATTTTTTTTATTTGTAAAAAATACCTTTGCGTGGTCTTATGTATATTCATGGGATTCAGATCACTAATGTGGGTTTGACACAATACGGTGCAGTGAGTTGATTTACTTGACGAAGTGGTTGATGAAATGAGAACTAGTGAGTGGTTGAGCATGCAATTCCTTTGCTTGAAATACTCTCAAATCTATCTGACCTTAACAAACTATTGTTCGCTACGGTCCAATAAATAGTATTGTGATTTGTCAACCTTCGATTGAACTTGTAACTTGTCTCCTAATGAAATATTGTGTTTCCTTGTTCTCTTTGACATTGTGGTTACAAATTGTGGAGATTTGTGGTCGTGGTGTGGATTTTTCTATAAATTCTGGGGTTTTACTATTATTTCTCTTGGATTAGAGATCATGCTTACATGCTTGGCTTATTGAGTGCAACAAATAAAATGTATGATGAGTTAGTGGTGAAAAGAGATTATATTATTTAAAATGATAGTTTTTACGACAATGAAACTTGAAAAATTTCGTTACACAAGGCATGGAAACACAGGTTGGGATGCAAGTGAGTGTTTGGATTTCAAGTTTGTGGCGGAGTTATGTTTGTGAAATTTCAAGTCGATATCCTCGCTTATGGTAAAAATCATATAAGTTTATTTAGTTGACACGTACGTTTATGATTGAGAAAATTGAAAATGGTTAAAATAAAGGAATTGTGACACTAAGTTCACTAATCGGCATGATGCTAGGCAGATGATACGAGGTCCTAAATGCTTGGCAAGGGAAACGAGGTCCCAAGAAGACGTCCCAAATGCTTAGCAGGGGATACGAGATCCCATAATATTCAAAATGGTCCACGAAGTCCTACAATGTTCGAAAGGGTTCACGAGGACCTACAATGCTCGGCATGGGATACGACATCCCAAATGTTTGCATTAAACTCATCTTGACATAGTGAGTTGAAAATGTAAGTTTTGGGGAGATGAATTGTTGAGATAATATAAAAAAACTTATTAAAATTGAGGATCTGAGACTTTGCAATGAATGAAGTAATCTAAAATTGTGGAAGCATTCGTGCTTTAAATCATTATATAGATACTTATTTTTATATATTCTATGTGACATTTGTTTAGATACACCGAATGGACTTTTTTTCCCCTAGTCGATTACTAATTTCCTAATCTATAGTTTCATTCCACCACCCTATCCATTCACTTCCAAGATTAAACCCTTAAATTTCTATATACGGTAACTCATTCCTATGACTTTAAGACACTAAACATGCATGGCTTGGACTTAGTCAATTGATTTCCTTTTTTTTTTTCTCTCATTAACTAATTCCCGCATCTGATACTTTATTCCATGGACCTATTTCTTCACTGATTACTAGTATTCGACTTTTTTTTGCCGGTTAATTTTAGTGCATTTTGGTGATTTTAACTGAACTTATTTCAATATAGTTATGGGTTAACTTTTCTATGTAACTTTTAAGTACTTTAAATTGTTAATGAACATGATATCTCAATTTCAAGAGAATTATGGTTCTAAATCGAAACTGAAGTGTATTGTAATGGTTTGGATTCATTTGGTTCTATGACTTTTATGGGTTGGTTTAGTTCCCCAAATTCATAATCTGTAGGTAATGGTTTGGTTCTTGGTTTATGATATAATTGGACCAATCTGGTCCATGCTCACCCCAATTTCCTAATCATAAATATATGTGAATAATGGTGAGCCTAGAGGAAAAATGGGTAACGTCCTATGAGCGGTTGGAGTCTGAGGGTTAGGTCAAAGGGAAGCGTATTGGAAAACTAGTAATTTTATATCTCATTTCGATTGGGACTCATTATTATCATCATGGCATTCCTATAATAATTGGTGGATTAAGACACTAATGTGTGCACGCTAGAGTATTACAAGATAAAAGAGACATAGAGAGGAACACGGTTTGGAAGAAACTTTATGGGTATGTATGTGCACTAGTCATTCTAACTTCAAGGAAGGTATGCCATTTATTTAAATTCTGTTTCAAGGTTTTACCTAAAAAGAGGAAAATTATCATTGGGGCTTGTCTCACATTATATGCATGAAGCTTCAGTTAGGGATTTTCCTACTATGCTAGTGTATGTTCATCCTTTTCATTTCAGGTACCCACCATGGTGTGTCACATGTAGAGCCCAGGTGCATTGTCAGACGTCAAGATTGTATGTATTGAAGAGCGATAGGTAGGACGTACTTTTTTATATTTCAAGAAAAATATTGTATTATTAATATGTTAAAAAATCTAGGGCGTGGACAACAACTAAGATTGTGAAATTCCTTCTAGAGAGTTCCACATTGAATGGGAGTCGCAGGCCATTATGGGATATAAGTGACTCACCTGGGCTATGTTAACCTTTTGAGGCCTACTGGGGTGTGGGTGGTTACCGGTTGAATAGGAGTCTACGTCAACCAAAAGTGTGAGGTTGGTCCCAAAAAGAGACATGCTTGGGTGAGCCTAACAAGTGATGAGCTTGAGATGCTTCGGCAATCCCACATAAGACAAGCTTGAAGAGTCTACGGTGCTTGACGTGCTTAAGCTTGTATATATCGCGCATCGTTTTGTCGGTGAAAGTTGTTGGACCATGAGGCATAACAAGGACATTGCGATCTTAATTGGGGAAGGTTGAGAAATCCTATCTAGAAAGCCCGACATTGGATGGGAGTCCTTGACCAATAAGGGATATAAGTGACTCCCCTAGGCTACTTGTCAACCTCTTTTTGAAGCCGAGTGGTTCAAGGTCTTCCACTTTTGCCCAGGTTAATTTGATTTTCGATTTTTTTTCCTATTACAAGGACAACCACCATTATCGAGACAATGTTGGCTGGACCAAAAACAAACATTCCTTAAATGAATGGTTGAGACAAGCATACTTAGATGTGTGGTGAGACTAAGAAAGATAGCATTAGAAAAGTCGGTGGGCGCCATTATTTGGCTTTCCTTTTAAAGAGAGGAACTTCAGTTAAAACGAGGAGTTTTACGGTTGCAAATTCCTACGGAGCAAATTCCATCAAAATAGACAATCTACGTTGGGAAATACGATCAAATGATTGGGATATTATGGTTAGTTTTGTTGGTTTCACTCAATTATATTTGTTTCCTCAAATACCAACATGTTACAAATAGGAAAATTCTACTAGCTGTTTCATCATAAAGTTAGTTTATCTACTGCTATCACGTTTTTCAAATACACTCCTTCATCTTTAAAAGGGAACAAGGAGACCCCCTCATCTATTTGAAGGTATCACTAAACCGCCTTACCTCCACTTCTGTCCAACTTCGTTAATAGAAGGGGGTGCCATTACCTAATTACCCCATTTTATATTAGGGCAACTGATGAGCCAAATAATCAGTCGATCCTCCCTATTCCCTTTATCTCCCCATCTCTCTCTAAAAACCTCTCCGTCTATTACTCATTTCTATGATCATTCTCAAATCTCCAACCATGCGCTCAAGTTGTTTGAAAGTTTCATCGTCGAGGCAGTGAGTACATCGAAGGAGTGGGATTAAATAAGAAATAGGTAACAATCCAATCTCTATCCAACTATTCTTTTGGGAAATCTATAGTTTTTATAGTAGTAGGAAGACGTAAAGGCTGTTGGGGTTTCGTGAAAGTTGGAGTACAAAAGCCATGGCTGAGTTTGGATTTGGGAAAGGGCAGGAGAGAAGAGAAAGAAATGGAGAAAGGAAAAGGGGAGAGAGAGAGAGAGAGAGAGAGAGAGAGAGGGGAGATGTTTGACCTCGATTATTAGGAGAGAGATAGGAGCAAAATTTTAACATTTAAAAGATGTGTCATGTGAAAATAGAATGCGTCTCTTTCAAAAGCTATTGTGCGACCAACATTGCTTTGGTGCTTGCACTTTTTGGCAGAAATGTGACAGAACTTGCAGCTGAACCAACATTGTTAAGCTACTCGTACTTTATGGTATAAATGTGACAATAGCTGTTGGGGCTCAAAACATGGACAATATTCAACATACAAAATTAACTCAAAACACGTGCAAGAATTTTGTCTATTTAAAAAATATATAATTGTAGTCAAATCTCAGGATACAACCCTTTATTTTCAAATTTAATGATTCAGAAATGGGTTGGTTCATCTTACAAATAGGATTTATGTTATTCCCACATTCGTTGTCTAGGATATGTCAAATCCTTGTTTTTAATTCCTTCAGCCAATCTTTGTTGTGGTGCATTGTTATCGCGTCAATCAACTGAGATTTCAGAATTGGTATGAGCAATGTGTGGACGGAAGGCATAGATTGTAGTGTATTGATAGCACATTAAATCAGACTATACTATAAAGTAACTGGCGCATCACTTAATTACAAGTGGAAAAAAAAGAAAGTATAAACTCAATTTCATGTACATCAATTAGGGAATTTGACACGGCTTCACAATGGAAACGTCAATTCACACAACAAGGAGAGATCTGCACCCCTAGGTTGGCAAATTACGTGACTAAAAACATGGCCTCAATAAGTACTTACGCATTGGAAGATAAATTCCACGCAAAATAGTGAAACATGTTATGAAAGCATCAGTACTGGGGAAAGTTAGGGTGCATGTCTTTAGCTTGCACATAGCAGGTGGTGCTGAGCTGCTTATGGGAGGGTATGAAGCAAAAGTTCACATATACGAAAGAAATATGCAATATATAAAGCATATTCTAACCTTAATAACTAGGGTTTGGAATTTTGTTTCACCAAACATGTAAGATACTAAATAAATCAATCACTTCCTCATGCACGATGCAGTAATTAGTGAGATATGATCATTAATTCTAAGATTCTTTTAAGATATGGTGGGTGGTCCTCAGGAATGCAGTATCTTGTTTCTAGACATGAAGCTATATAAGCAAGGAGAAATAAAAAGACCTGATTTCTGGTCCCATGGCTTTAGATCTATTTGGGAAAAAAAAACTCAGTTGCTCAAGTCCAGTAGAGTGAAGAGCGCCAAATCAGTGATCTTAGTGGGTTCAACTCCATGCTACATGCATGGGCTGTATGTCACCTCCAACTATGGTTGCTAGAAGTTGGACACCTCAAAATTTTCAATTGAGCAGAAGAAGGGAAGTACTAATTTTGTATTTTCGAAGTGTTCAAGCAGTGCGTGTTATCCATAACAAATACAACTTCCAAAATTTCCAAGCTACTCTAGTATGACTGGAAAGAATTACTACACAGATTTTAGTTCATTAAGAGTCTCATAATCCTATGATTCATAACTAGACAATGAGAATGGAACTTTATTGACAATACAAGAAAATTAGGAAGATCAAATTAATAAAAGCTTGCACCGAAAAAATTAATTTGGTTCATGCACGTTGCGGAAGTTGACTCTTTTAGAAATGAATCTATATGTGAATTAACTATGTGTATTCCATTTCTTTGTAACTCCTATATTTTTGTTGAATGCATGTAGAGTTTCGACAAAGCTACTTACACTATAAATACAGTGCACAAAAAATCACAAATAGGCTATCCTATCACTAAAGACCACATGTGAGAGTTGTACTGACGGAGATTGCATAAGGCCCAGAATCACCCACACATGCATGAGGCATGGAAAAGAGAATTAATTTCTATAGGTTTATGATCTATTTTTATTTTAGGAATCAAATCTATTAATTTAGGAAGCAATTGTTTATTATTTCAAGTTTGGAAACATTGGGGTTAGCCTAGAAATACTAGGCTTGTTACCTTCATTAGGTACTCTTATATGGAGAATAAAGATTTAATTGAGTTAAGGATTTTTTTTTTTCTTTTCAACTTCTTTTTGTAGTAGGTTCAAACAAGCCGGCTGGTCGGCCATCAAGTGGTATAAGAGGCAATGGTTAACTATCTACGGGTGGACTCTCCTAGAAGCATCGATGGTTATAGGCTTGCACAGAGACTCTCGAGGAGCAAGGAAAATCCATTGTAACTCTTGATGGAGGAGGAAAATTATGGTCGTGCGGCAAGTGGCCGGCATGAAGGAGGCTCACATGGAGTATGGTGGCTCTCAATGGAGTGTATGTAGTAAATAAGCCCGGGTTTAAACACAGTGTTGGAGAGATAGATCAAGAATTAAGGGGGAGTCAAGTGGATCAGATCAAGGGGGAGCTAGGCCCAATGTATGGTTCAAACATAAGGGTAGATTGTTGCCAACATGAATGAATGATTGAGTCCGATATTAGATAAATAGAAAGAGACTTGGACCTTAATATATGTTAAAGGATTGAACTCAAAACCAATCGGCAATGATGCAGAGGTCACCCAGGCTTATATACTAGCTTTGGAGGTTATAATTAACCAATGTAGGACAAGCTCTAACACTCTCCCTCACGTGCGACCCCTACTCTAACACTCTCCCTCACATGCGACCCCTGACTCGCACATGGAGAGTTAAACAAATGATTCAACACATACGACAACTATCGACCCTCAACAACAAACAAATGGGGAACCAAACATCAACGATATGGAGTCTTGTCCAAAAGCCTTCAACAACCCAACTCTAATACCATGTCAAAGTATCCAACTTAAAACCAATTGACAATGAGTGGGGAGGTCGCCAAGGCTCATATTATACCATTGGAGGTCATAATTAACTAATGCGAGACGCTCTAATAATATACAATTGGGAGAGGATCATACGGTTCATTCAATGTATTGGGCCCAAATAATGTGGTGGACTCTATGGATACTCCCCAACGGATTGGGCCTATATGCACACAGGAAAAACCCAAGGAATCAGACTCTGAACAAGAAAAATCTTGGCCTTTGTGTGTTCATCCAAAGCATTACGCAAAAAGATATTTTAAGAAATCGCACGCCAAACCATTGGACCCCATCATGTTATTCGTAGACCTCGCCCTAATACATATTTAATTGAGTTGCTAGATTGTTTTGCTAACCGAGGCGCTTTCCAACCACCTGTAGTGAATGTAAGTGTTTTTGCAAAGCAAATTCCTACATCATCTATCCTCGTACCTCCCCGCTCTTTGCCAAGAGGTTGACCAAGTGAAGGAGTCCTTGAGGATGAGATCAAAACCTCACATGATCTCGTCCCAATGGCTTCCGAAGGTATCTAATAAAGTGTAGAGATTGTGTGGTCTCCAATGCTACTTTGGCTCTAGAAGAGGAGTTACGTTGAATTGCCCCAGATATCCTAGAGCAAATGATGGAGATCACATAAGGCATAAAATCACCCGCACATACATGTGGCGTGGAAAATAGAATTAGTATCTATTGGTTTATGATCTATTTTTAACTTAGGAATCAAATCTGTAAATTTAGAAACAGATTTAATTGTTTAATTAATTTAATCTGTTATATTTTATTGTTTATTTTATTTGGAAACATGTTTATTTCAAGTTTGGAACCATTGTTGTGAGGCTATAAATACTAGGCTTGTTACCTTCATTACGTACTTTTGATACTGAGAATAAAGATTTAATTGAGTTTAGGGTTGTTTTTTTTTCATCTTCTTATTTTCTTTTGTGGGTTCAAACATGCTGGCCGTCCAACATCATGGGCCCATGAGTGCTCTTCCAACCAACCAAGCTACATAAAAATACACTTGCTTGTATACAAACTTTAAGACTTGTATAGGCTGCAGGTACTTGTCTAATCATGGAAATAGATAGGGCCTTCCTTTAAGCTATAGATCTAGAGCCGGCTTTGGGCTAAAACCCGTAAAGCCACTGCTATAGGCCCTCAAACTTGACTAATTTTTTAGGTCTCCAATTTCATAGGACAGTGTAGTAGTTATACTTTCAAATGACTTATTTATGATTTTTTTTTTGTTTTTTTAAGTTGTTTTAAGTTTTAACTACGATATATTAAGAGTTAAGGGCCCAATTTGAAAAAAAAATCGCTCAGGTCCCCTAAATCTCAGAGCCAGCCCTGTACAAACCTGTAGTTTTCAAGCTAGGATGTTTTGGTCACTTGACTTCAATTTTTTCTTTTAACGGTGAACTTGCCAACCAATCCATTGCACTAGGTGACCAAACTTGACTAGTTGATTGAAACTCGCGAAAAGGCTATTGATGCACTTTAGCTCGCCGGTTAAATCAAGGTCAACTCTAGATTATCTTGAAAAAGGGTTGATATCTAATCATAAGAAAGAGTAAGAGTTGCAAACTTGCAGACCACCACGAGCCCATAACACGGTCACAAGATAACAAAGACTGGAGGTACAACAACCCATTTTCTCCCACCAGACGCAAATCTATATTACATTAACGGTTTTGTAAAATGTCCCTCTCACAACTGTCCTCCGTGGCACATTGAAGGGTTGTGATTAAATTTCAAAGTTTCTTCTCAACTAATCAAAGGGCTAAAATTACTTTCATTTAAAAATTCAAAACCCTAAATTCAAGGAATCTATATTATAAAACAAAGTGATTTTTGTTGACACATACAAACCCAACACTATCTACAACTATCTGATCAACATTTTATGTTAATTGTAGCCGTCTGATCAAGAGAATACTTCCTTATCTAAACCACTATAACCTGATGACAAAATTATTTTCACTGGTTGCTTTTACATTGTTCCCTTAAAAAAGGATTGACTATCCTTTTGAATTCAAATCAACTAAACAAATGATTTTCTTATTTAATTTCCGTATATTCAACTCAATAATTGGTTTTAAGTTGTTTCTTTTTAGGTTAATTTTCCTACAAAAAAAAGGAAACAAACACCTTCTGGATTTTATTTGCGGAAAGGAAATAACCATTTTTTAAAAAGTTGATAATTATATTTTTCTTTACTAATTAGCATTCACATACGTTTTCCTTGAAAAATGAGTCTACGTTTTCCTTAATAATCCATGCTGAACTTAGGTTTTCCTTTTATAAGCACACACACAATTCTTCTAATTCATAAGCTTCTCCAAGAAGAGGAGAAATTAGCTTCCTTCATACCTTGATTGGAGAAAGAGAGGTTCATTACCTCTGCTTTGTCAAGAGAATAGGTAGTCAAATATTTTTAATTTTTTTTTATTCTACACGTTCTCTCCCCCCCTCCCAAGGTTAGATGTTTTGAGGCCTATCGAGCCGTGTTGTGTGGAGTGGTACACTGTTTATATCCGTGGATGTTTTTTCTTTTGTATGAAAAGAAATGAGATGTGTTAAGGTAATATACATGTATAGGTTATGATCCTACCGCGATAGTGTTGGGACGAATAGATGAGATACATGGTTAAGGTAACTTATTTCGTAAGCATTTTATTTTGAAAGAGGGAATTTTAGCATACTCATTTAATTATTTTTTTATTGTTTTATATTGTTGTTCATGTTCTTAATTTTTCTCTTTGGACGAAGTAGGTATTCAAGAGTGATGAAGACAGTTGACGACATTTAGAAAATTGATGATGAGAAAGTTCAAACATTCATGGTAAAAATTGACGAAGAAAAAGATCGGGAAGAACATGTCTGGAGAAGTTTATGAGGAAGATAGTACTCTCTTTACACTTCTCTTTAGGTATTCATTTTTTTTTTGTTAGCTGTTAATAATTCAATGTGAGATTTATTTATATTTTAGGTATTTCTAAAGTGTTACAACAATTCTATTTTTTGACATACTTTTTGGATGCATTGAATTGATGTATGCCATAATTATTTAATGTAGTTAATTAGATGAAATATATTTAAAGCTTATTTGAAAACATTATTTTTAGGAGAAGTTAGCTTGGTTGGCGGGGTGGTCAACAATAGAAAGTGATAATTCATTTAAATTGTGTTTAAAACGAATTGCTTTGTGCCTTTAGGCACAGACAATTCCTAGTGAGGGATATGCAAGCATAATAACTCATATTTTGTTCTTTATCTCCAAGAATCTCGGTTTCAATATTTTGGCCCTCAATGAATGAATAGAGATACATGATTTGATGCTCAAAAAGGTCGCAATTACTTTTTGCTCCCTTATTAAAACACCACTAATCCTATTTTTTACTAGAAGAGGATTATTTCCAAGTTTTGATGTTGTTTCTCATATGAATCCAATAATTTACCATTGAGAAAGCATAAAGCTCAACCACATAAAGGGAACACGAACCATATACACATATCCTTTGACTTCTAACAATAATAAAATACATATGAAATAAGTTCAATAGTATCCCAATTGTAAATTTTGGAGCCACCAACCTTAACACTCAAACAAGAAATTGAGACACAACACCCAATTTAAGTACAAATAACCCAGAGAAAGACACTAACTTCCCAATATTGTACTATATGAAGACAATTTAACAAGCCATCTTGGCAATCACCACACTGATTCAAGAGATCAAGTAGATCCCACTAAATTGCATTGGGTCGATAACTCTGAAGCATGTTCATACAAAGAGTAGCATACTGTGCAATAAAACAATGCGACTATTCCATCCTAACAGCGATGGACACGGATACAGGATAGGGATACGATACAACATGGACACGGGGACACGCAATTTTTTCAAAAATTAGGATACAGACATGTTGGGACACGTCAAATATAAAATGTATTTTTATTATAGAGGTATGTTATGAATTAATATAAAAGAAGAAAACTCTATTTCTATGAAATTTACGAACCACACAATTAAGATAAATTAGTAGTCCGCATATAGTAGACATAACCTATACATCAGTGGAATTTTCAACTCATGGCCAAGTTTTAAAAATTAGATTTCGACCTTTTATGTGTCCATAACATGTTCTAAGAGTTTTACCAACGTATTAGAGTATCTACAATGTGTCAGAGTAAAATAAACATAATGAAGAAATGAGATAAGTATTTAAGCATGTCTTACACGTGTTCGGAGAGTGTCGTGTCGTGTCCATCACTGATATGTATCGGACATGCAAACCTAAGGCTTATAGACGTGTCCGTTCTTCATAGATTGCATTGAAAAGTTTTCTTTTAGTTCAAAATACAAATGTGAAAAGTGAACCAAAACCTCAAAACTATTGTTAGGAAAACCAGCAAGGCCAACTCCAACATTGTATTTTTTAAAAGGGAGAATTCAAAACACACACACCAAAAAATCATATTGACTTAAAAAAGGCCAATCAATCTACGTATTCCCAAACAAAATGAAATGCTTCAATCATCCATACAAATACTACTTCCATAGAGAACCTTATTTTCATGCAATTTGGACAAGGTCTCAGTTTTTGTACAAACCATAGTAGCTGGCTCGTCTCATCAGTTGTAGAACCACATAGACAAGTCAATCCAACACTTAAAGAGACCATTTCTTCCAAACTGAGCACCTTATACAGTAATCCTCCTAAAAACCACAATCTAATTTTCATGCCATTTGGACAAGGTCTCGGTTATGTCCAAACCATAGTAGCTAGCTCGTCTCGTCAGTTGAAAAACCACATAGATAAGTCAATCCAAACGAGGGGAGAATAGTGCATAGTTCCGTCATTAAACCACATTTTAGCAGAAAGCATGAATGTTTCGATGCAAAATGAATACTGAAAACTGAGAAGAAAGAAGCCATGGATAAATTAATTACTTAGTTGATGGAGACCTTGTTTAGGAGTAGCAGAACCCTGCCCTGCTGGACTGCTTGATTGCTGCTGCTGCTGCTTCTGCTGTCTGTATTGCTGATTCTTGTCATCCTTAACCTTTGATTTTCCTTCATTTTCTCCATTACCAGCTGAATGAGGCTTCTGATCCTAATTCCAAAACGCAGAAAATTAGAAAATCAGATGTGAAAAAAAATATTTTAAAAGGTGCCAGTTGTAAATCCAAAAAAAAAAGAAAAAGAAAAATTGATTATTGATCATTTCAACTGCTAGAAGATGGTTCTGAAAAGCAGTGACTTTGTATGCTTCAGACTAATCAACCAACTTCTACCTAATCCATTTAACAGCATGTAGCATAAGAAAGATTCTAGAGCACTCAAGAGGCTCATAATGAAAGATACCCACCACATGTAGGTCCCAGTAACTCGGCCCACCAACCAAATTCTAGGAGATCAAGGGCTGAGCAATTGACTACTGCTTCTTAACCAATTTGTGAGTACAGGAAAGCGACAACCTCATTCGGATCGATTTCCACTTCTGGCAATTAAGGTAAAAAAACAACACTAAATTGAAAAATCAAATGCCAAAAATCAAAATTTCTTTTCAATGCTCACTGTCGCAAAAAAAAAAATCAATTTCAGTAAAGATTCTTGAGTTACTGAGTGGAAACCCATCATATATTTTCTGAAGAAGTTTAGTCTAACGATGAATCTAATTCACGCAAATGAAACAGAAGGATGAAGCAATGTCCTTAACGCAGTGGATGGTTTTTCGGATTTCATCAGACTCAGAGATTTCAATGTCTCTAATTTCTTCTCTTTCATTCAGTCGGTTTGGGTTTCTGATACCTTTGGCCTTGTGGTCCAGTGTACAACAGGGAGAGTGTTAACAATATATGATGTCAACGTGGCAGCATTTCACTGTTCACTGCAACAAAATCATGCTATGGCAAGGAACAAAATTCGTCGCTAGAGTATCATTTTTCCTCGCCTAAGGTATTTGCGAGGAAATATTTCCTCGCCTATACCGCATCGCAAAAGGCTTTTGCGAGGAAAAATCATTTTCCTCGCCTATTGTAGGCAATTAGCGACGAATTATTGCCTCGCCTATTGTAGTTAATTAGCGACGAATTATTGCCTCGCCTATTGTAGTTAATTAGCGACGAATTATTTCCTCGCCATTTACAGGAATCGGCGAGGATTTATTTCCTCGCCAATTACATTTTAGGCGACGAATACATGAATTTGCGAGAAAATATTTCCTCGCCAATTACATTTTAGGCGACGAATTTTTTTGTCGCTAATTGTAGCGCGAAAACAAAAATGTAATATTCTCTACCCAGCTTTCTTTTTTGCTTGCGCGAGAATTCGAACTCAAAACCTCCTCCATGGCACGCCCAACACCTATCCATCTCACCAACATTGCAATTTGTTCCATTATTTGACTATTTAATATATATAGTAGTTTTTATATGTTTTTCGCTATATAGGTTATATTCTTAATCATTATTAGTGTCCAAGCTTTTGAGATTTTTGGCACTGCAACATGTTTTTCATTTTTTTGGCTAAACATGTTTGATGGCTTATGGGTTTCTGACAATAACTTTTGTTGGACTAATATTTTTTTTTATTGTTCTAGTTTTTTCTTAGATAGGAATACGTAATTGTTGCAGAGTGAATAATATTAATTTTTTTGCTAATATTTTGATCTATTTTCATTTAATTACTCCCTCCGTCCCTTTTTAAATGTGTTACTTGGGATTCTGTCCCATTTTCAACGGCTTATAACTTTTAATTTATAATAGCTTTTATGATTTTGAAAATTTTGTATAATAGAAATAATTAAGATCTATCAAACAAGATCCATAATGCATATGTTTTGAGGTTCACATTAAAAGTTATAAGTCGTTGAAAATGGCACAGAATCCCAAGTAACACATTTTAAAAGGGACGGAGGGAGTATTTGTATTGAAGAGAGAAATTTAAAAAAAAAGTGCATAAATTCTGCATCGAAGTTTAAAAAAATTAATGTAATGCATAATTTCAAGAGTTTTTCCATTTTTAGTGATTTTCTTTTGCTTCTTTTCATAATTTTTTTTTCTTTTTAAATTCAGTTCATCAACACCACTAATTAATTAAAAATTCCGTATCTAACAAAAAGAAAAAAGAAAAAAAAGAGATAAGAGTGTCGTAAAGAGAAGGACAAAAATATTTAAGAAGTTGGGCTAAACTAGTACTAGCTTAATCATATTTATACACTATGTGTAATATGATAATAGATATAGTTGT
Source organism: Vaccinium macrocarpon (assembly GCA_022606695.1). Classification (NCBI taxonomy): domain Eukaryota; kingdom Viridiplantae; phylum Streptophyta; class Magnoliopsida; order Ericales; family Ericaceae; genus Vaccinium; species Vaccinium macrocarpon. The sequence continues at coordinate 14,900,021 of CM040170.1, read as the reverse complement.
ATACTTTATTTTAAAATATGATTTTCCTTGCAAAAAGTTACTTTTTTGCGACAATTTTTTTTCCCTCGCTAAATCTTACCTTTTGGCGAGGAAAATTCATCTTCCTCACTTAAGGTTAACCATTTGGTGAGGAAATTTAATTTTCTCGCTAAAGGATACCGATTTGGCGAGGAAACACAAATTTCCTTACTAAAGGGTACCCATTTGGCGAGGAAATTAGGATTTCCTCGCCAAAAACACCCATTTGCCGAGGAAATCAGATTTCCTCGCTAAAGGGCACCGATTTGGCGAGAAAACTCAAATTTCCTCGCTAAAGGGTACTAATTTGGCAAGGAAACTTGGATTTCCTTGCCAAAACACCCATTTGCCGAGGAAATTAGATTTCCTCGCTAAAGGGCACCGATTTGGCGAGAAAACTCAAATTTCCTCGCTAAAGGGTACCCATTTGGCGAGAAAACTTGGATTTCCTCGCTAAAGGGCACCAATTTGGCGAGGAAACTCAAATTTCCTCGCTAAAGGGTACTCATTTGGCGAGGAAATCCAATTTCCTCGCCAAAAATATCCATTTCGCGAGGAATCCAATTTCCTCGCCATAAAGACCCATTTGGCGAGGAAATTTGTGTTTTCTCGCTAGATTTCCTCACCATAGGTAGCTTTTGTTGTAGTGGTTACTGTCCGAGTCATCAAACCCCGTTAGGGAGTCAATGGGTTGAGACGGTAAGAGTAATTTTGAATAACCGAAGCAAAGTTCAGAAGTAAAATTGATTTTTTTGAAAGTTTGGTAGGCTTTCAAACATTGACGTCAAAGTTTGGGGGATATTTTGAAAATTTTCCAGTATTAGATGGAGCCACAGCGGACATGAGGAGAAGAGCACATGCTTCGCTAATGGCATGTTTCATCAGCTAACATGTAATTTTCTTACAAGGTATTGATTCAGTTACGACGCAGTGTCGTAGACTTGTAGCAAAAAGAATGACTAAGACAAAAGCCATTTGAGGGCATCTAACTTAGAATGGTACCATCATAGGAAACAATGGACACAGCCATTCAATATTTTGCAAGTCACCAGTAAAATTTCAAGTCATGTAACAAAATTAGAAATCATTAGTAAAATTTCAAGTCATGTAATAAAATTAGAAATCACCCGTAAAATTTCAAGTCATGTAACAAAATTAACTTTAATCATAAGCTTGGTCACTGGTCAGTAACAAAATTTCAAGTCATGTCTACCAACTTCATTATCTTTAACCTATGAATTTCACAGTTCAACGTGTATAGTTTCTGCATGAATTCAGCTCATGCAATCTCACTACAAGCATTCTTTAAGTTAATCACTTAATCACCAATGATAAAACCCAAAAGTGAATATTCCTTTGCTTTTCAAACAGATCAAAACAACTAAACACCATCCAACGTCTAAGATTTTGATAACATGCAAATTCAATAACCGTAACTCTTAAATTTCATAGACACTATGGTTTTGTGCGATGAAGAACAGATGTGACTTGAAATGTTTAACAGAACAATAGTAACACCAAACAAAAGGCAATTTCAAGGAAAAAGAAGGTGACCTAACAAGACCACTTACGACATCAGATCGATAGAGAGATAAATTTTAATTTGCATACATGTATTGTTCTTTATTTCAACAAGAAAAACACAAATAAAGAGTAAGGAATCATTTCCGCATTCTTCATATAAAAAAAAGAGAAAAAATAAGTGTGAATAAGAAATCCTATATATCTATCTTTATTTCATGACTATTCTCAAAAACAAATCAAAAGTTGTGGGATTCTGTTACGAGTGAAGAGCCACTTGGAGACTAGTGAGGGCACTGGCCCTTACTGGATTTTTTTGGTTTACATTTTTTTTTTTTTGCATTTGTAAAAAATACTTATATTAGAAGTTTCATTAGTATATCACCTTTTTTTTAATAGAAAATTTTCTTTGGAGAATAGTGTTAAGGCATCACATGGTGATGCCACAGGACCAATGAATAATTAAATATCCACTAGCAAGACTCAATACATTCACTAAATTTTTGCATCGAAACTATTAGTACGTGTTTATGAAATTATAATTACTTTTTTACCATAAAATTAAGTCAAGCGAGACTTCTTTTACATTCTCTCTTATTAACACCTCTCTCCTTTGTGTTGAATATAATGTGATACAGTAAAACACTATTCAAATAAGAATAAATCTTGAAGAGAAGTTCAAATGAAAATCAAGACATTTTTGTATTGTGTCCTCACTCGTATAATTTTTTGGCCACACTCGTATAATTTTTTGGCCACGCCACTGTCAATTATTAACACAAAGTCTATAGGAGGAATAATTCCATGTCTAATAAAACACTCCTATTCTTTTATCCTAACACTTTTACCACTCTATTACCTCTAGTAACCCTTTGGTTGAGACACCTTAGCTTTGAAATTAACTCCCTCTCTTCCTCGCACACTAGAACAAACTTCACCGGAGCTGAATAAGTAAAAAGATCATTATTTTGTTTTACCACAAGATCTCAAGGTTTTTGTTTCTTTCCAACAAACACGCATACTGTGTATCATGGTGAACAACCAATGGACAAGCATCACATCATAAAGGACGCGTATCCATCTTATTCTTTTTCAACTTTTATCAGAAACATAACTGATGGATCCTCTTCAAACTTAATGCACCCATAAATCCATAATAGTATGAGAAGCCTTGGGCCTTTCTCTAGTTCTCTTCTAGATTTGTTTGCTGGAAAATAGAGGAGACTGTTCATGGATTTTAAAGGAGAAAAACAGAACACTTCGGTAAAAAAAATTTATTCTTCTTTTGCATGATTTGGTCCACTACATGTCCACTTCAGCTTTATATAAGATCAAAATTTGTCATTTGACCGTTATTATAACAGTTGGGATCTAGCTTAGCTACACATATTGCACCGCAACTGAGCTCCCATGTTAGTCTTTTGTAGCGCTAACTAGGCTCACAAATATGATCGAAATGGCTTAATTTTTAGTTACCGTTGATAAATGAATCTCCCTCCACAGATTGATCTGGGTTTTTGGTTTTCTCCTCTATGCTTATAACTATGTGTAATTTCCTGCCCACAATTCTGTGGGACTTCAACTCCGCACTGCTGTTGCGCTATAACTCTGTTGGTTAAGTTTTATATATTTCCGAAGTTACCAAAAAAAAAAAGATAAATGAATCATTTAGAAATTATTTTGATGGAGTATCCACAGAAATGATTTCAGAACTCTATCTTGCCAAAAATGAATTTTGATCTACTCTGTGTCTGTCTGTGTCAATAAGGAATTAAAGTTCGCCCCTATCATTTGTTAAGGCAAATGAATATTTTGATTAATGATGGAAGTGTCATAAGAAATTACCATTTTCATACGAAAATAAAATTTCGTTCTTGTTTTCGCAAGAAAGTGAAAGCTATATGACTGTGCTTACATGGGTTGATATTTTACTTTCTAACAATTTCTATTGTTTTCATGCTAATTAAATAACAAAAATTATCATTTTTAAATTTCTTTCATTTTTAGCATTTTTACTCTGACCAAACAAATCTTGTGGTAGTTACAACCGAAGGTCTCATATCAGAAATCTTAACTACAAGAGTTTGACAATGTGTTTCAGATTTTGCACAATGACATCATAGCTTGTGGGTCTGCCTCAATGTGTTCCAGATTTTGCATAATGACATCATGATACAGTGAACTAAAATCAAAGATTTAATCAAATGACTTGCCCATTTGCTAAAATCAACAGTTGGTTTTAACAAATGTTTATTTTAGCTAATCTTATCATTTGGAAAACTCCCCTAACTTCATATTACATAGAGATTATCCAGTAACCCTCGAGCACTATCATGTGAGGTGCCACACCCCACTTTCACTACACTTATATGGGACCTACATACTTGTCTTGAACCCCACACAAAAATATGGTGTGGAAAAGAGGTCTGGTACATCATGCGGTGTGCTAGGTACATTAAATAACTTTTCTATACTACGAATGAAAAGTATATTACTCGTTAATACAAATAATGGGTTAAAGTAATGTGGCTAGAAAATCTGTGGTTTTTATCCCGAAAGTTTATGAATTTTCCATAATGCCTGTGATATTTATCTATTCTATAGGTTGATTTAATCTTTCTAAAAGTATATTTTCTCATGAATTTATGAAGGGCGCAGTTTAAAAAATTCACATCGCATCCCAACTATTGCTACCCAAAAACTGAAAAGTACTATTGGTACCGACCCATAGTGTAGAGTGCACAAATGGGTCTCTGAGACCCATTTTGAGATCCAAATAATGATCCAAACTGTTAATTAGTTTTAAAATAAATTTTCATATAGTTTCGAGGGAAAATTATTTGAATCAAATAATTGTAAGTGCTTGATCTAAAACTTATGTTCAAATTTAATCTAGAATTCATTGAAAATTATCTATTTAACCAAAAGATTCAGTCTTTAGAGCAACTTGGAAAATTAGTTTAAAATTAAGATCACAGCTTGGATCATTTGTGAAACCCCAAACTCACACATATATGCAGTACAACATGCGGTAAACTCGCCTAGAAATGCTAGGGGTACCGGTAAGGTACACACTGTGAGTGGGTCCCACACAAATAATCGGTACCTTAACAAAAATAAGCTTTATTTACTTTTTTGATCAGTAAAAATAAGTTTTATTGGATCAACCACTTATAAGGCCACTTGAAAAATTACGTTAACAATTTTAAGATTAATGAACCAATTGAATGTGAGACCAAAAATAAGCCCACTGCCATCTACACTATCGGTACTGCCAACACCGGTACCCATACTCGATGGCAGAAAAACACGTGCAAAAATAAACTTCAACTAAATACTAATCCTCCATAAAAAAACATCAGCAAATTAAACCAAATGCAGAAAGATCAATAAACCCATTATAAACCCATAAAACAAAATGCAGAAAGATGAGAACAAACCGGTTTAGCAAAATCGATCTGAATCTCCTTCCCATGAAGAACACTCCCTCGAGGACCCTTCACGGCCGGCATGGCGTCCTCAATTCGATTGAAGTGAACGAACGCATAATTACTTGACGGATTCGGCGTTGTAACGCGGCGAACATTGCCGTATTTTGAGAACAGATTCTTCAAATCAGAATCTGTCAACACATTTGATTGGTTTCCTACCCTTAGATTGTTTGACGGGGTTGATTCTTTTGCAATTGAATTGAAGCCTAAAAACGAAAGAAGAACACAGATTCGTGTTAAGGCAGCAGATCCATTCCACCCAACCACTATTTTTAGCGCATTCTCCTACGTGGGTGGGTCCCACACATCTCCGTGTCGTCATCAGTGTGTTGTCAGTATTCTCATGTGTGGTGGGTCCCACAGGTCCCGCATTACAATAACAATTAATTCATGGGGTACCCAACCTTTGTACCGACAAAGGAAGTGGGTCTTACACGAGTGATCCAATACATTATTTATTTAAAAATATTTTTTCGAGGGGCCCCACTAAAAATCAGTTCAATCTGTTGTGCATAAGTGGTTAATCCAAAACCTCATCGTTTCATTCAAAATCGTTTTAAGATGAATGAATGGTAGAATTGAGATGATCCCGCAAGGTCCATCAAAAAAATATTTTAAGATGGATGAGCGGTTTGGATCACTTGTGTGAGACCCATAAGTGAATCCTCGAGCACAATCAGTAAATTATCGGTCGCTCCCATCTGTATCCGTAGATGCATTGATAGTAAAATAACTATATACTGTTTTCGATCACTAATAATAAAACCACAAATCAAATTGCAAAAAAAGAACGCACGCAACAATAAAGTTCTCAGCAACACACAGACAGAGATAGAGAGATAACTCTTTACTTCGTTCAATTTTTTATTTATATTTACTTTAGAATTCTCTCACCACAAAAATTTGAACAAAAATAGATCAGGCATCTATTAACATTGTAATAACTTATTGTATATCTTAATAGGAAAACAATAAAAAGTTATCATTTACGTAGGATCCAAATAGACTCTATGGGTGCACTAGTAACCACCCCTCGGTACACATGGTATTTTTAGATTGATATAAAAAAAACATGAAGCACAATTTCTTACCTGTAATGGGGGAAATGATAACAAGGTTTTGAAGATTACGGCGCATAGAAAGCTTGAGGAATGGAGGGGGGGAGTGAGAGAAAGCTTGAGGAATGGAGGGGGACAGATAGAGAAGAGGGAGAGGGAGAGGGAGAGGGAGAAAGCTTGAGAAAGGAGGAGGACAAATAGAGAAGAGGGATAGAGAGAGAAAGCGAAAGAGCACTTGAGGAATTTGGGTTACAGATTAGTAGATGGATTTCAAAAGGAATCTGAGTTACAGATTACCATAATCTCTTATTTTTAAGAACAAGTGGCAATGGGTTACAAATGCTAATTAATGCACTGGTACATGTACCGGCTTTTTTCGAGCTACTCCATATATGTTAAAAAAAAAATTGAAGCTCATGTTTTTAAATTTGAATTTCAAATTAAGTGATACTATTTGCATAGAATTGATTATTGCATTCCTATTTTTCTATTTACGTTCTTTTTTGTCATTATTCAGGTAAAGTTACCCATATACCCATTCGTTTGTGAAAAAATAAATCAATATAAGGTACATGAATAAGGAAAAGAAAGAGTGTGAATAAACATAGAAAATGCAAAAATAACTACAATTTTCAGTAATAGGTTGTTATAACAAACCTGACAAAGTAAATCATTTTTGACTTTTCAAACTTCAATGCCAAGACAGAGCATCTATTACAAATGACTATAAATGACACTTTTACAGGTAGAACTCATTGAATGAGTTAGTCATCTTCAAGAATCAAAATAGTTAATAGTAAAAAACAATTGTTGTGCATGGCAGCATGAGTCGCATGTGAACTGTTTTCAAAAAATTTGAATGCAATCACTATTTATTTTTCAAAAGGTATATTTTTTATTCCAAAAACTGTTATTTTGAACAACAAAAACTTTTGTTTTTGCAAAAAAAAAAAATTCTGAAACTTTTTTTATATAATTTTTACAGTTTGAAAAGGTGATATAACACCCAATTTTGATTCTATCATTTTGGACATTTACATTGTTAACTTTAGTACAATATAGAGCAGGTTTTGCCAGAGTCATCATATTACATTTTATCCCTCTTTCTGCTAACTCATTCTCTCTCTCCTTCCCTTCTCTCCACCGGCCCACCACACCCAAAATTTCAAACCACATTCTCTCTCTCTCACCTTCTCCTCCACCGACTTACCACACCAAAAATTCCAAACCAAATTCTCTTTCTCTCCCATTTTCAAAATTCAGACCACATTCCCTCTCCCTACCTCCTCTCCTTCCCCCTCCCTAAAATTCAAAGAACCATAATGATATTAATGGGCATGAACATAGGCACATGAGTCAATTCCTCAAGTCGTGCCTACAAACACATGCATGGGCATGCACTATCCTTTAAATGGATAATCAAAAGGTGATGTGGCAACTTTTGATTATTTAACCTTTTGATTATTTAATTTTGAGTATACGATTGGTGATACCCTAAGTTATTTAGTCCTACTAGCATTGCTCGTAAAGTTATTATTTTCTGTCTTTTTCCAATGCAATTCCTATAAATGGGTGAATTAGAAATTTGAGGTGTTTTGAAATTTAATGAATGAGGTGAAAAAAATGAAACATAGTAATCGTTTCATTTATATATCATTTCTAGTATATGACAATTAAATAAAATCTAAAAGGAATAGGTAAAATAGTTATTATGCACATTAATTACCTGACTTCTACTATATTTGATTTCCTTTTTTCATGTTTTGGTTACCTTTAAACTTTTCACTTCATTAGAAAATTCAACGAGGATTTACTTCAAAGGAGTTAATGTGATTGACTAGCATTCAAAATTGCAAGAATATGGGAGAGATTTCATTTTATAGGTCAATCCATACCTGTTTCTTATACTTTGGTATTTCATTTTTCATTTTCCTTATTTATGTAAAATTAAGGGAAACAATTATGCTTTCCAAATTTCTTTCCTTTCTAGTTAATTAATGTAAAACTCAATGACAACTAGCATTTGTAACATATTTATAGAGCATATTTAAAGAGCAATGCTACAGACATTAAAATATATACATGTCACTGTCACTTCAATGCCTGGTGGAATATATGGGAGGAGCTTATACATTAAAAGAGCGTCCCATGTATTTGTAGTACATTAGTTATTTTCTATTTAAGGATCCTATTTGAAAAACTTAGCTATGTTTCCATCCTAGTTGATTTGAATAGTTATGTTCTCATCCTCAAATTCAAATAAACCCCAAACTACCCTTTTTCTCTCCTTTTTTCAAAATATTTCTCTCTCCTAATCTTTTCCTAATTTATCTCAATCACTCTCTCCTATCATTTAAATATTTCTCTTTTCTAATCTTCTCTCTCCTACTATTCTCTCACCTACAATCTCAAAATAAAATAAAAAATCTTTCTTGTGACATGCAAATTTCTTGTAACAACGCACAGAAAACATGATAAATTAATGAACTATACTTTTTTTGCACGGCGAAAAGGGAATTTCATTAAAACTAAAGAAAACAGGATACAATGGCAGCAGCCAAACATGAGCCACATGGCTCCCAAAAAGAGGCAAGGATGGCAAGAGATCAACCGGCCTCACCAAAACCATCCTAAACCTTTGATAACCAAAGCCAAAAGACCAGCCCAGACACAAACAAGAGGGACTAGACCTATCACACCAAAATGCAAAGACAAAAAAACATCCAATCAAGTAATGTTACCACACACATATAGTAATGAACCAGACTACCCTACCACAAAATGACCAAAAGAGCCCAAATCCTCAACCTTTAGATTCTGCCCCTCTCCTCTAAAATACTCCAGCCCCTAACAATCCATGACAAGACTTTCAAAGCTTGCAAGAGATATGGCCTAGGAAAGGTACGAACACATCATTGATTATCAACCACCCTTGCTTTGTTAAGGGCTTCCATCTCGGATATTTTGCTTACGACCTCATCTTCATCCCCTTGATAGCTAATTCCAAAGAGTTTGTCTATTGCCCAAATGGCTTGAGCTTTATCTAGAAAAATCCTGTTCATGTTGTTAATTTCTCTAGATGAAATTGATGCGAGAGAGCAGCTGATGCTATTGCTGACCTTAACACCACACACTTCATTTTTATTCCTCCTTCCATTTGTATTGCCTACATTTACTTTAGTGTATCCCAGAATTTCATTTATGTTTTTCCTATTTCCTTTTCCTTTAATTCCTTTGATTGCTACTTGAATAGGAATCTGGTTTGCTTCAAAATGATCAAGGTTCTGATCTCCTTCATTGGTTACACTGGCATTATGTTCTTCCATAGGGAATTCCACCTCCTTGTCATCATTATCATTTGGATTTTCCTTACCTGAACAATCAGCCACCAGCGGGTTAATCAACGTCATTTTAGAATCTTGATATACAAACTGGCTATTATTCTTGAGATGAGATTGGCTTTCCTTTGAACAATCCTCAAGGCTATCGGGAACTTTATCACTTCCCACTGAGGAATTTTTAGTCCTCAAGGAGGAATTCATAGAGTCCCAAGCAATAGCCGCCTTGTTACTGGAAATTGGCACACTTACTTTGCTGTTGGAAATTGCCTTTTCATCAGTGTTTAAGTCAACCTGTGCCCCATATTTTGACTCCACATCAGCTTGTGCATCCTTCTTTATTTCCTCTTCCTCATCTTCTACAGATGCATTTTTCTTTTCCACGGGTACATCAGAGGAAATATCGAAGAAACTTTGCTTGATAAATCTGAATGAATCATCTTCCATAACTCTTGACAAAATAAATTGCTTCATCAATGATCAGATCAATATAACCTTCTAATTTGTGGTTACCAAAATCTTGGCTTGAACATAAGAGGATTCCTTCATCGTGGCTTCATCTACTTGTAAATATTGTCTCCATTTATCACCAATTTCTTTGAAAATTTAATTGGACCATGCATTGATTGGCATCCTGTAGCATGATAGCCACACAAACCTTTCTTCCTTTGCTTGTTCTCTTCTCCACGGCTTTATTTCCTCGAACCAATTAGATACCCATCTTTCGTTGATAATTGAACCTCTGGATTCCATATTGATAAAAGTGACTATGGCAAATCTTCCTCCTAGAGCTTTAACTTGAACCATAATGTCCCCATCTCTTCTGAATATATATTCCATATCTTTGGTGGATACTAGTCTTCTCAATTTTGTGATAGCGCTCCAACACAACAAACCATTTCCTGAAGATTGAACTTTGATTTTTCCCATGTACACTTCTATTGGAATTTCATTGATATTTGCCCTTACTACCCATGCTTGCTTGTTTCTTCTATCCCTTTGTCTCCAAATTTCCTTACCTTCTTAAATCATCTAACATGGTAAAAAAAATTAATGAACTATGTTTAGACAACGTAAAAAAAAATGATAAATTAATGAACTCTCCCCATTGTATGAATCATCTAACATGGTAAAAATAATTAACCATGACTTGGCAATTTGGCAACCCACAAACATAATAAAATTATTTACCATGAATCTTTACCCTCTAGGCAAAGATTTTTCATTAAGTTCTCATCCAAAATTCTTTATTTTTCATACCAAAATTCTTTGCTTGGGTAAAGATTTTAGGGATGAAAACATAAATGATTTTTTTCCATAGTTCTTTATGTTTTCATTTAAATAATTGAGACATAAAAAGTCATCTTTTACCGTCACTCTATGGACCTGTTTGTTTTCATTTATAAGTTGGATTATCAAATTACGATTATTTTGGTTAGTCACTTCAAAACATAAAAATAAGTTTGAGATCTGTTTAGTGCATCTTTTTGTAACCTATAATAAAAGTTTAGGCTATGTTAAATAAGTTGTGGAATAGCTCATTGTATAAAGGCCCTATTTCTTAGATTATTGATTATTTTAAATGATAAGCTTCAATTTGAAGCCATATTGCTTATTTTAAAAGGAAAATTATAGAAATAGTCCCTGTAGTTTCACCCGAGTCTCAATTTAGTCCCTCTAGTTTCAATTGCACTCCAACGACCCATGTAGTTTCAATTTTGGTCGATTTTGGTCCAACTAATAACTTCCGTTTGCAAAGTAGATGGAAAATTTAATTTGGGGCTTTTATTAGGGGTAAACATGACTTTTTGTCCACCCTTCTTCTGCCCCAATTTGTTGTGTATTTCCTTCGAGAAAAACTACACCAGAGGCAAAAAAATCCACCTAGCTCGGATTCTTGATTCCGACTCTAATTTGAAAGAACATGGCATCTCAGATTCTTGATTCCGACTCCAATTTTGCTTCCTCGTACTTGGATATAACCTGGCTCCAGCAAATTCACATCGCAAAACTACGGGCAATCCGACCTGCTATAACCCGAATCGATGAACATGAGTAAGCCTTGAGCAATTAATAAACAATCAATCAGTATAGATTTTTACTCTATCAAAACCCACACTCTTGGCCCATTTCATTCTTTTTTTTTTCAGACTCTATACATATATCTTATCCATTCTTCACCGAAAATGCACTTCAAGAGTCAAAAAATTTGATTTTAATGTTTGGGCTCTTCAATGAACAACAATCAACCATCAATCGCCGACAAGCATCGTCGGAGACCAATTGACTTCCGGTGACCACCAAAATGCCTTCTTAAAACCGTGAATCTTACTAACTGTTTCGAAGTCTAGTGACCCAGTCAAATTCTGACAGTTTAGGAACAACCAGAGTGGTTGAATCAACCGTTCTGTTGCTACCAGCAACAATGGTTTCAATGGGGGCTGAATCACAAATATGGCAAGAGAGAGAGAGAGCGAGAGAAGACATCTATCCAAATTGTTGTAGAGTTAGGGTTACAAATTGGGGAAGAAGGGTGGGTGAAAAGTCTTGTTTACCCCTAAAAAAGCCTCAAATTGAATTTTCCGTTAACTTTGCAAACGGAAGTTATCAATGGACCAAAAATCAGCCAAAATTGAAACTATAGGGTTTGTTGGAGTGCAATTGAAATTAGAGAGACTAAATCGAGACTTGGGTGAAACTACAAGGACCATTTCAATTATTTTCACTATTTTAAATTGTTAAAACATTAATGGACGAAAGAATCCTGAATGAATAAATTATTCTCCCTCAAGTTTTAAAGGCAATGTAGACATTTAGTTAATAAATTGATAGCTTATTCAAGCAAAAAAGTTAAATATTTTTTCCAACTCATAAAAAGCTATAACAAACAGTTTTACAACTTATTTACATTTTTTAATCCAGGTAATCTAAAAACCCGGCCAACTTTATAAGTGACAGTTTTTAGAAAAACAGCCTTGAATTAAATGCTTTTCCATAAAATTTACTTTTACATTTTCAAATAAGCCCAAAAAAGGTATAAATTTGAACTTCAAATAATTTTATACTCCAATATTTTGGTCAAATAAGAAAGATAAGTGATTATTCATAATTGATACCAAATATCATTCATCAATATTTTAAGTAAACTAGTTGGGTTGCACGTTATTTGTTTGCCCAAATATAATCCATGTTCTTGGTCTATGTTTTGTTTCTATCAGTGGTAATGGGCATATTTCCGATTGGGTTGAATTTAGTGCAATTTTTAGTATATTTGTACATGAATAAAGTGGTAATGGTGTAAGATTAGGAATTGGTTCTTCATCCCATTTTTTTTGTTTAATATAGTTGTATCGTTATTGACAATGAAATAAATCCAACAAATATTACATTGCGAAAGCAATTGTTATTAGCAGATGAAATCAAAATTACATGAATGTAGAATGACAAACAAAATGTGTAAAATTGTTGTTCCAAATGTTCCGAGAGAGAAGAAAAAGATATGTGTAGAAGCATAGAAGGCCATCAAACATGCAACAAAAATATGAAAGAATGAGCAGTTTTACTGCCATAATTAATCATTACCATTATACTCCTAATTGCATATCTTCCCCCCTTTTTCATTTCCCGGTAAGATATCCATTTGTTGTGGTGTCATTCTCTATTTTGGTGCTTCTGTATTAACATACGTACTTTGAGTTTAGTGAATCCTCATTTAAGCTCCTGTTTAGCTTACCGATGCTTGAGGCAGTTTCGTGGCCACACTGGAAAAGAATTACCAAGACAAATTTCTCAGCATTGATCAAACACACACTATTTTCTAGGAATTCTCAATAAAAAAGCAAAAGTGTGGGGGTACTAACTATTTTTGCTTGTAGTTGTAATTTTCAAAATTTGCAAACTTAAAATAGACATGTATTAATGTAAAAATCCCCAATTGATAATGCTCATTGTTACCTCAAACTCACTACCAGTTCCCAAGTTTTTGTGTTTGAACCCGCTTGCATATACTATTGAATAATTGTTGAATTACGATAAGAATTATGGGTTATCTTTAATTCTGGTAACCAACATACCAAAGTGACATACTGACTTGTCTTTGTACATCAGACAAAGAATGCTCTAGTTAGGGCCAGAAGAAATTCGAGTAAAGCATTGCCTCATTCATCGTCTTTTCCAAGTTAATGACAATTTTGGTTAGTTGAGTAGGAAATGCTTTAATTTAAAGAGCCATAGATATCTCCTATTGAGTTTTGGGGGTAATTTACAAGGAGCTACATAGGGTTTTGAAGGGACATTGCAAAAGTGTTTGCAAAAGCTAGATATTGTTAACTCCTAGTAATGATAGGTTCGGCAGTAAAAAGTAGACAAGCAGTTCCAATTTTTGATAGCTAGCTAGATAGATATGCTTGCTCAAATGTTTATAGGACAAGTTACACTTTATGTCTTAGAATATTATCTTCAAACTTGGTTGCGAATTTCTAATTCCACTCTCTTTGTCGTCCTAAACCAAATTTGACGCCATTTGTTGAACGTCACACCTCTTCCTCACACTCCAACCATCACGCAGGCAGCCAATGACACACACAGAGGCCATTCACACTTCAACCACTGCACCAATTGCACTTTCTCGGCCATAAATCCTAAACAACTACACTAAGACTTTTAAAAACCTTCACCTGATGAGATGCCACCTACACCAACTGTTTGAATAAAATTGTTTGGCTATTATTTGTAGCCTTACCCATCTTCCCACAAAAAGAGGAAAAATAACTGATACAAATATTGAACCCAATGCTAGAATGGGCATGACTGTTCCAATTACAATCCAAAAGGCATAGAACTTTAGAGGGCTGAAAAAAACATCACTTAACGGGAAAACCGCCCCCCTCAAATCGAACACCCAAGAGTGGTGAGGGATTATTCTGAAGAATTGGTGAGCATGTATGTAAGTGATTTGAACTTATTATGCAAATTGTAATGGAGCGGAAGGTAATGGCTGTGGATTTGTGGAATTTGGGCAGCCCACAGACCCAACTCGAAATTTTCCATTCGAGAGTCGTAAATAAGCCTTACCATCTTCCAACGAAAAGAGGAAAAACCACCGATACAAAACATCAAACCCAATGCTAAAACAGGCACGACTGTTCCAATTACAATCCAAAAGGCATAGAAACTTTGAGGGCTGAAAAAAACATCACCCAACGATAAAAACACTCATCACCCAAGAGGAAAACACCCCTCAAATCGAACACCCAACAGTGGTGAGGGATTCCTTCGAAGAATTGTGAGCATGAATATTAGTGTTTTGAACTTATTATGCGAATGATAATGGCAGCGGAATTTGGGCTGTGCATGAACTTACTATGCGAAACCATGCATTAATTGCGGTGGAGTTTGGGCAGTCCACAGACCCAACTACGAATTTTCCATTCGAAAGAGACATAAATTTAAACTCCCGTCAAATTAGTTACAAATATGAAATCAAGATAAACAAGGAGATGAGTGAAAAGAAAGCCCTTAATCCCAACTCCCAGAAATATTAAGTAATTCAATTGAACAATTGGTGTGCATGACATTCAATAATTCCATCGAACAGTAGGTGTGCATAACATCAACAATTCAATTCAAGCTATGTTAAGGGATACAATCGATGAAGATGGGAGAATGGAGGATGGAAAAGATTGTACTTACTATGCAGATATTGTACGTAGCAGAAACCCGCCTCTTGTTGATGAATGTTGAGGGGACAGGTGCTTAGTAACAGCCCGAAATTGAATTAAAGGTTGGAGACAAAATGGAGGAAGAGCCAGAGGAGGACTGGTTGTTGGAAGAGATTGAGGGAGCCATTTGTTTTCTTTAATTTGGATACGTCGGTTTGGACATGAAGGGAGCTTCGGTTTGGGCATGAAGGATTCGTAGGCACACAAGCCACTACAAAACCGTGCATTGCAAAAGAAGGCAAGAGGCACGCGAATGTCATAATTTGATTTAGTGGTCTCCCAGTGCTTTACAGCCGTATTTTGGAAGGGAAAATTGTGGTAAAAGTGCTTCACATTTTTTTAAATTAGTAGTAGTAGATATAAGTGTACAACGAAAGGAGGCATCAGTCGCCCTAGATATAACCACTCACAAAACATATGTGGACATTGTAACATTCAACGAAAAGAGGTAGCAATCGCTCTATATATACACCTACTCAGAAAACATTTGCAGACATTGTTACATAAAGCAAAACCGCCTTCTTTATAGGGTTTTGTCTAAAGCCACATCATGACATCAAATAACAACAAGATGAAGAAGAAGGCGACGAAATCAAAACAGAAACCATGCATTCTGTTTTCAATTATTTTTTCAATGATTCACCATTTTCTCAGTGATTTGCCAGATTAAAGGTTTGTGACTTCTTTCATCTTAGATTTAGATTCTTTAATTTTTGTGTTTCAATGATGAGAAACAGACAATTAGTAATTTTAACATGTTTACAATAGATTGTTTGAAAATAAATTTATTCTCGTCTACAAAAAAGATAGGTTTTCGCTTTTTCGATATGTTTGAGAATATGATACTGTTATGGTACTCTACACCACTATAGGGCCCGTGAAGGCAATTTTGCAGATTTGCCATAAATTATGAGCATATGTTTATAAAGTGATACTAGGTCTCTTATGTACGCTCAATAGAAAAAAAATGGTACGTATGGTAACTTGTATCATGGACAATGTATGAGACAAATGTACTACGTTTTTTGAGTTAGGAGTTAAGAAGCTTCATGACGAGTCATGCCTCTACCAAGAAGAGTTCATTATTAACCCCAACTATAGACAACCATTACCAATGGCGGAGTTAACGATTTAGAATTGTGACATCTTTTAATTGGTGGTAATATAGCTACATTAATGAATAGTAAACTTGTGCATAGTACGGTATGCCATCAATAGAATTAATTAAGAGAGATTATTATCACCAGTGCAACACTTGAGGTAGCCAGGGCTGGCCCAACACTTTTGAGTGCCCAAGGCAAGTTCTAAATTTTGTGCTCTTTAAACTTAACAATTTTTACATGAAAAAAAAAAAACTCCATCCTTGTTTGAGGGCGTCTATACAAGCAACTGAGGTTAATTAAAAAAAGTGTATGACCATTTTCATCCTCAAAAACCAAAATTACAATTCCTCAAAGTAAACCCAGGTGGAGATGAAATAGATATAACAATAAATATTTGTATCAGACAGTCCTGTTATCTGGATTCATTTTAACCAAAAAGAGAGTAGGACAACAATAAGACAAATAAAAGCAAAATGCACATTGAAAGGGTTGGTGTAGGTGGCTCTTTTCAGTAGCATTAAGATCTGGAGTAGCCAAATACTAAGGAGTAGGATTAAGAAGGAAGGTCTGATCAAAGGGTCTGTTTTATCTTTGTCCCACATCGGAAACAAAAGAAGGAGAAAGGTTAAGAGAATGGATATAAAAAGAAATGAAGGAGAGACTTAATTATTAGTGGCCTGTTCTGGTAAATTTGTACTTCAAACCAAATGGGCTTTCTTTTATAAGAAATCTATTGGCAGATCCTATTATTTGGAATTTTGGCCCACTGGGTCCTGGGCTAATATTTATTGCTGGAGAGGTCCTGGGCACAAATATGGTTGGAGATTTTACTTTTTTGCCCATCCTTATCGTCGTTACTCTTTGTTTTTACTAACCATTTAGGCACTTTCATAGAGTACCCTAGAATTTTAAATACTTTCATAGGGCACCCTACAATTTAGGGTACCCTATAGTTTAGGGTACCTTGAATTTAGAATGTATATTTTAAAATTTAGACCGTACATTTAAGAATTTAAGGCACTCTATAGTTTAGGGTACCCTAAACTTAGAATGTATATTATAGAATTTAGACCGTACATTTTTTAATTTAAACCGTACATTTAAGAATTTAGACCGTATATTTAGAATTTAGGGTACCCAACAGTTTAGGGCACCCTACAGTTTAAGGTACCCTAAATTTAGAATGTACATTTTAGAATTTAGACTGTATATTTTAGAATTTAGACTGTATATTTAGAATTTAGAGTACCCTACAGTTTAGGGTACCCTAAATTTAGACCGTATATTTTAGAATTTAGAACGTATATTTAGAATTTAGAACGTACATTTTAGAATTTAGACTGTATATTTAGAATTTAGGATATCCTACAGTTTAGGGTACCCTAAATTTAGAATGTACATTATAGAATTTAGAATGTACATTTTAGAATTTAGACCGTAAATTTTAGAATTTAGACTGTATATTTAAAATTTAGGGTACCCTAAATTTAGAATGTACATTTTAGAATTTAGACCGTATATTTAGAATTTAGAATGTACATTTTAACACTCAAAATGTACATTCTAATTTTCAAAATGTACATTCTAATTTTCAAAATGGGGGTAATTTTGGAAAAAAAGTGTAAAAGTTATGTCCAGGACCTAGTGAACTATGCGCATTATTTGTTCCGGACCTTACAAGCTATAAGACTTGTTTATAGGACCCGCCCACAAAAAACCCTTCTTTTATTTTCCATTTTGGGCTTTTTTTAATATTGGGCTATTGTTGGGCTCTTTTGTAACTTATAATAGATAATTTTCGTTATTTGGATCAAAAAAGTGTTCTACTCAAGCACATTTCTATAAAATGTTGGGGTGCCCCAAACAGTACCCATTTTTGAGGTGCCCTAGGCCTAGGCCTTGTGGGCCTTGGGCCTGGGCCAGCCCTGGAGGTAGCTACTCAGGTCCCACAAAAAGTAACTTATCATATAATGTGATTTGATCTCAAAAAACTATTGGTAATGTAAGATTTACTAATGTAAGTTTTAATAGAAATGAAAGAAGAACACAGATTTGTGTAAGGCAGCAAATCTACTCCACCCGAATGTGGACAAAACATTGAATGCAACAACTATTTCTAGAGCATTCTCGAGCATGCGTCACGTATGGGACTGATCTAAGTGTCGCCAATATTATCATGTGTGGTGGGGTCCATAGGTCCTGTGTTACAATAACTGCATATTAATTTTGCTACCAACTACGTGTATAGATTGTGCACCGACAATCCCCCATAAATGATTGGAAACGTTAATTTTGTTTTGATTTTTTTTTATGTGTCATGTCAAGCACCAATGTATTTGGATGATGATAAGGATTTTTCAAGTTTTTTTGGAGATTTGGTTCAGAATTCTTACCTATAAATTTTGAATTTTTTTTTTACAAATTTATCTAGCACTTAATATTATCGGAATAAATTAATTTTTTCACAAGACACATTAATAAACTAATCAAAACAAAATAAAGGGGCCACACAAACAGGGCCAGCCCTTGGGTTTTTAGTGCCCTAGGCTTGTCCTAAAAACGATGCCCTTAAAAATTCATAGTTTTTGTATGGAAAGAAAAAAAAGCAATCAGTTGCAATACGACAAAGGTGAAACGATATAAACCAAATTGGACCAGTTGTTTGGGCTTCAAAAAGACTCCTACTAGGCCTAATGCTAAATATTATTAGGGTGCCTCCCTTTTTTTCTATTTATGTTTTTGGGTGTTGGGCCTCTTGGGCCTTGCACATTGGCCGGCACACATGAATGATTCGAGACATTAATTTTGTTACAATCAATGTAAACTAATATTTTCACTTCGTTCAATATTATTTAGATTTACTTTATAATTCTCTTACCTCTACATTTTGAACAAGAATGGATCAAGCATGCATTAACATTAGAAATAGCTTACTGTATTTCTTAATAGAAACATAATAAAAATTATCATTCGTGTGTAGGATCTAAAATAGACTCCTTGCGTGTACCAGTAACCACCCTGTAAAGACCAGTATTTTCAAATTATTTTTCGGAAATAAAGTTCGAGAAATATGAGAAACTAATGTGTTGGATTATTAAGTGTTGTGAATGAGATTGGATCTATTTGCATTACACAAACCACATTTGGGCTTAGAGTGTAATTACTTGAAATATATGTGTGTGTGTGTGGTGGGAGAGGAGAGGAAAAAAAATCATCTTCCTCCCCAAAAAAAAAATCAGCCGTCCCTCTCCCTCTCTCTCCTCCATGGTTTCACCCACTTCTCTCTTCACAAATCTAACCGAAATTCGAGCTCCAAACTTAGTCCCTTCACAAAAGCTTCTCCAAATTTCATGCTCTACGCGTTGATATACCTATTTCACCCCGGTGTTTGAAGAAACTTTCTTGCATCTTGAAGCTTGAGTGTGGGTTTTGCTTCTTAGAGGTTTTTCAAGCTAAATCATTGAGGTAGGAAACAATATTCTACCTTCTCTAAGTGTATGTTGAATTAATTAATGCACCACTCTTATTATTGCTCCTAAAATTTTAATTACACTTGTTTATCACCATGGAAGTTGAGTTTGGAGTTGAATAAGTTTGGGTTTGCATATTTGGTTGATAACTCTATGAATTGGTTGTGAATATGTCTACCTCCTTTGCTTAGTTGTGTTTTGAAATCCCAATTTGGACTTGGAATGAAGCCCCCATCAATTTGAACAAGGTTGTTGTTTTTCCTCTCGAAACCCAGGTTGATCGATCCACTCTTGAGAGTGGATCGATCCAAAATGCTCTGTTGCACTCTTGGTACATAGTGGATCGATCCACTCCTCGCTTGGATCGATCCAGAATGGTCTGTTCTCGGATTTCACTAGAGTGGATCGATCCACTCCTTGCATGGATCGATCCAGATTCCTTTGTTCAGACAGATTTTTTTTCAACTTCGCGGGCACGTCCCGGCTTCGTCCGAACTCCGATTGAGGCGATTCTTGAACTGTTGGAAAGCTCTATGAGTCTACTTTCAAACCCAATTTGTCTCATATTCATAGCCTTTTTATTTTGAGAGAAATGTGCTTTTTACTATCAGCGTGTCTCATTTTCTTGAGATTTATAACTCCATTTTTATGTTCCATCACTCCGGGCCCTCATTGGCAATTTCAAAACTTCTCGAATTGATCTCTAAGCTTCAGCAACTTATCATGGTGCATTTTATGTTTTTTCTTGGTCGTATTGGTTTCTCACGCACATTGGACACGTGTTAATTTGACCATCACCGACACATTTTGATTTTTTGGACAAAGATGATTGTGTGAATGTTTTGGGCACTAAGTTGAACTTATGAGTTGATAAATGGTAATATAAATGTGAAATATGTGACACGGGGCCCGAAAGGGTATGCCCGGAGGGACACGGGGCCCGAAAGGGTATGCTCGGAGTGACACGGGGCCTTTATGGTATGCCCGGAGTGACACGGGGCCTATATGGCATGCCCGGAAAATGATTAAATGTTTGGAAATGACAGAGATGGATATGGATATTGTGAAAAATATATGAGGCATGTTGTGTGAGTGTCAGACACGAATGACGGGAGTAAATAAAATCTAATTGAATATGTGCTTTCCTCGAGTGACACAGGGCCTTTGTGGCATGCCCGGAGAACAAGTGAATGATTAAAAAAGAATAAGATGTATTTGATAAATGTAAAGGATGCTTGGGTTATTTTAGATGTTTTTGGGTATTTGTGAAGTATTGTGAAATGAAATGTTTGTGTTTTGAGGGGAATGAACCCACGACACGAAATGTAATGGTTATAAAGAAGCTTATGGATATTCTAGTTTCATTATATCTTCGAGGCATCTCCTAGACACTTTGTCATTGAGTTGATTTATCTTGGTCCATCTTAGCCTACTCATTATGTGTATCATACCTTCATGTGCATCTTTCATTCTCTATACCCTTAGTGTTGGTAGAAAAGTTTCCTACGAGCTAGTGAGCTCACCCTATCTTTCCCAGGTACACGACATGGAGCATGAGATCGGATGCTTGGAGTGTGAATACATGTCATGAAGATTTTATGATCATGAAGTTATTTCCTCATCTTCATACTAAGTACATTTTTGGAAGATAATCTTGTAACTTTAATTTCTCCAAACTTTGGCTATTTCTACTTATGTAATAACTTTAAAAGATTTGTTATTTTGTATGGGTATGGGTACCCTTGAGCAAGAGCTTATTGTATTTGACTTTGGTTTTCTATGGAAAATTGTTTGACTTTAATCGATCCTATGTGGATTTTATTTGTATTTTGGCTTATTAAAATTGAGGGCGTGACACACCCCTTGGTACACATGTTAGTTTTAGAATCACGACGTAACAATTCCATTACCTGTAATAGGGGAAATGACGACAATGTTTAACAAGGTTCAAAAGAATACGGCGCAGAGAAAGCTCGAAGAATGGAGTGGGGGACACACACACACACCCAAGGGTAATCTGAGTTACGGATTATGGTAATCTCTTATTTATCAGAACAGATGGCGATGAGTTATATATGCTAATTAATGCAATTGTACATGTACCAACTTTTTCTGAGCTACTTGATCCATATGAATTTTAAATTAAGTGATACTATTGGCAAAGAAACTTGGTGGTAATATAGCTAAATTAATGACTAGTAAACTTGTGCATAGTACGGTATGCCATCAATAGAGTTAGGTGAGATTATTATCACCAATGCAACACTTTGAGCTAGCTACTTAGGTCCCACAAAAAGTAACTTATCATATAATGTGATTTGATCTCGGAAAACTATTGGTAATGTAAAATTTACTAATGTAAGTTTTAATAGAAATGAAGAACACAGATTTGTGCAAGGCAGCAAATCTATTCCACCCGAATGTGGACAAAAGTTTGAATGCAACAACTATTTCTTGAGCGTTCTCGTGCGTGCGTGTGTCACATATGGGACGTATCTAAGCGTTTTCAATATTCTCATTTGTGGTGGATCCCACAGGTCCCGCGTTACAATAGCTGTATATTTATTTTCTACCAATTAGTATAGATTGTGCACAGACAATCCCCATAAATGATCGGAAATGTTAATTTTGTTTGGATTTTGTTTTCACGTGTCATGTAAGGCATCAATTTATTTGGATATTGCTAAGGATTTTTCAAGTTTTTTTTCGAAGATTTGGTTCAGTATTCTTACCGATAAATTTTTCAGTTAAGTAAATAATCATCCCTTTTTTTATGTACCACGTATGTTTTCATCCTGTCCATTTTTCGAACTTATGTTTTCATCCTCTTTATATGTGATTTTCCAATTTTACCCTTATTATGAAATCAATACACTAAAATATAATCATTCCTGATTTGTAGGGATTGTATCATTTACTAGTGCCAAAATTTAAGGAAATTCAAAATAGATGGGAAGATAATGGAATTCAAAAGGATTTTTTTGAGTAGAAATAATCTTATCCCCTTAAATAACAGATACACTATTTATACATAGATATTGTAATCTATTTTGATTGAATGTAATTGAACCTAATCACGCAAATTTTAGGAGATTTCAAATAATTGGTAAGATGTAATTCTGTAACCAAAAAAATGAAGGTGAAGTTGATACAGTACGAGAATTCAAAGAAAATTCTTGCCAGAATATATGGCTGGAAACATGCGTTTGCCTATTTTTCCGATTATGGTAAATTTTATTTACCGATTATGGTATATTTTACCATATGGAAATAGAAAACCTTACAGTGCTACAAGTTTATCTTGAATACTGTTGTGCACTTATTTTTTTACCATAATCTCTGGGTACATTTAAATCCAACTCAAGTCAGGATAGTAAAATTTGAATTGGTACATACAAACCTAATTATTGTTATATAAGTTACAAACATTTCATAGTCATCCAATTTACAATTGTTGCACTGGTACATATACTAATTAGGTCTAGTTCACATAGTAAAAATTTGTCCACAACATATTCCATTCATTGCGGTAAAAATTGATTTTCAACATGATAATATTTGTTGATTTAACAACTTGTATTATGATGAAAAATATGACTACAATATCTTCCAATAATCATGGCAAAAATTAGTCTCACATGCAATAATAAATAGGGTCACTTAGCCAAAAATTCAAAACATTTGACATTTTTAAAGGGAAGGACAAAGAACTTTTGAAATCGAACATAAAAACAAAAAACATTTGACACTTTTAAATGGAAGGACAATGAACTTTTGCAATCGAACATAAAGACAAAAAAAAATTAGTAAAATGTTAATAATTTTTAAAATTTATAATTTTGAACATAAAATTAAAAAAATCACCACCCAATCTCTGGCCAACCACCATCCCACCTCCGGCCAACCACTTCTGGCGACCAAAAAAATTAGTAAGATGTAACTAAATTTTAAAATTCTAATTTCAAACATTAAATTAGAAATATCACCACCCAACTTCTGGCCGACCACCACCCCACATCTTGGCCGACCACTTCCGATGACCAAAAAATTTAGTGAGATGTTACTAATTTTAAAAAATTCTAATTTGGAACATATAATTCAAAAAAATCACCATCCCACATCCGGCTGACCACAACCCCACCTCTGGCCAACCACTTCCGATGACCAAAAAAATTAGTAAGATGCCACTAATTTTTTTAAAATTAAAATTTCAAACATAAAATTCAGAAAAATACCACCTACCCTTCGGCTGGCCACCACCCCACCTCTTGACCGACCGCTTATGGAAACTAAAAAAATTAGTGAGATCTCACTAATTTTAAAAAGTTCTAATTTCAAACATATAATTCAAAAAAATCATCACTCCACATCCGGCTGACCACCACCCCACCTCTGGTCGTCCATTTCCAGTGACCAAAAAAATTAGTGAGATGTCACTAATTTTTATTTTTAAAAACTCTAATTTCGAACATAAAATTCAAAAAAATCACCACCCAACCTCCGGCCAACCACCACCCCACCTCTTGGTTGATTGGCCAACAACTTCTGCCAACCTAAAAAAATTAGTGAGATCTCACTAATTTTTAAAAATTCTAATTTCAAACATAAAATTCAAAAAAATAACCACTCCACATTTGGCGGACCACCACCCCCCTCTTGGCCAACCACTTCTGGCAACCAAAAAAAATTAGTTAGATGTTGCTAATTTTTAAAAATTCTATTCTTGAACATATAATTCAAAAAAATCATCATCCCACATCTGACCGACCATCACCCCACCTCCCGCCGACCACTTCCCGTTACCCAAATAATTAGTAACATCTCACAAACGATAACAATAGTAATAATGGGATACTACTGTTGCAGGAAACTAGTGAGAGTTGCTACAAAACAATACGAAAATCATGGTCCGAAATTGATAGAGTCGCTTCCGAGCCCAACAGTCTCTCAATCCTGAACCAAAATTCCTGACTTGCTCGTAAATTGCACATTCCTGATTTGAATTTATGGTGTTTTTTTTAATTGATTTGAAAAGCTTTATTTTTTGAAAAGATTTGAAAAGGTTTATAAGTACTTAACAAATTATTGTCCATATTTTTCAGCACACTGAATAATTCCAATGAACTCACGGATTACTTAATCAGATTATATTCCGAGGCAGCTCAATATGATCATCCACCATCGTATCCTGTTACACAAATCTGTGGGGGAATTGATGGAGCAAAGCAGGGAACTATTGATCAAAAAGTATAGTATAGGTACATGATAACCCTTTTGATCGTATTTTGCAATTTATAATGGCATAATTAATAGGGCCACTTATTGTGTCTTTGTGTTTGATTGCAAATGTTCTTTGTCTTTATGTTTGATGACAAATGTTCTTTGTTCTTCCCTTTAAATAGGCAAAATATTGTGTCTTTAGGTTTGATTGCAAATGTTCCTTGTCTTTATGTTTGATTCCAAATGTTCCTTGTCATTCTCCTTAAATAGGCAAAATATTGTGTATTTATGACTAATTATTCCTAATAAATATGGTAAATTTGAAACCTGTTTACATATATAATTAACCAATCCAATAATTAATTGACACGATATCAAAAGTGCCAAACATTGGCAATTATCTGTCAATGAAGATACACTGGATTAATAAGGTAAAATTGAGTAAATACGATGTCGTATCATTTCTCAAACTGGAAGAGCAGTTATTGACAGTTACAAGCCATTGTTAAAATATAGATTCGCTTCGAAGCCGTAATATTAACTGCTGAACACACAAGTTCCACGTGTAAACTTGCGAAACAAGGCAATTGGCAGTTAGAACACATGGAATACTTCTGGAAGGCAGTTATTCCCTTAATATGTTATCATTTGAGTTGGTAAACAAACGTGCAGATTTAAAGCTTCTGAAAGAAGAAAGAATTCAAATTCATACGTGGAGGAAGAATAACTGCCGACTCCTAGAGTGGAAGTTAGAGTTTGAAGCAATCCAGATTCAAATTCACGGAGTGGGAAGTTCAAATTACAAGCAACGTCTATAAATAGAAGAAATTGAAGAGTGAAAAACCCCCCGGACAAATCTTCAACAAACAGCTATCAAAAAAAGTAATGCTTGGTTTGTTCATTGGCAAAGTAGTTGTAGACACCCCGATTTTGAACCCAAGATGCGCTCGAGCACACCCAATGATGAAACGGACCAATCATGGCTACCCGGAACTTGTGAAAATGACTTGAATTTGATCAAAATCAACCAAATAACCTAAACCAGCCCAAGCATTGTTGAACCAAGTTAAGCCAAGCAGTCTGCCACCAAGCACCTTGAGCGCTAAATCTGTGAGGAGCACCTTGAGCGCTCAAACCCACGGCTTTGAGCGCTCAACTCTGAACCAGTCAGGAATTTGTAGAGTATCTCATCATGAGATTTCATGCAGAGTGGAGCGTCTAACCACCTCTATACGTATTTTACACGTATAATACCCTCCACTACACCTAAACTACAAACCCACTTCCTCTCTCTCTCCTGCCTTCCATCCACTCACTCTATATAAACCCTCCACTATCTCCTTATGGGGGGTTCATGAATTCTGCTCCATAGCTCCCAATTCTCTGAGAAAATCGTCCTCTCACTCTCTCTCTACAAACCCACTCTCCTTCCATGAAAATCCACCTGCAAAATCACCTGTAAAACACAAATTCAGCCTTTTCTTGACAATCAACCTCATACTATACATAATTCAGTCTATAAACTGAACCAAAATCCCAACAATCTCTCATCTTCAAACCCACAATCCAGTTCAAGCAGCCAATCAAGTAAAAAGGTAGCTTGATATGTGAATCCAACTGTTTTGGTCCATCTGAGGGTGACCAGTGAGTTTAATCAAGTTCTTCATACTTGCATTGAACTCACAAAGGTCTGAAAGTTGTTTAAAATCACTGCAAAAATCTACAGTTGTAACAGGGGTTGAGCGCTCAAGCCTCCAACCTTGAGCGCTCAAGTCCAGTTCTGGGCAGTTTCTGTTTTGCTGAGTTTTAAGTTTTATCTGGGATTTTGATCATCATTTAATAGTTAAATTATGCTCATATAATCTTTAAAACAGCTTGATTTTATTTTAAAATGATTTGCATGAGTATAGACTAACCATTTTATGAAAATCAAGCCTCAAAATCCTTGAAAATCAAGTATTCGAAAGAAAAGCAGTGACTTACTAGCTTCATAAACCTTCATCTCACGTTTTATGGTCCTGAAAATCATCCAGAATCTGTTTTCTTAATAAAAATCAGAAAGCCATGTAATGGATTGAGCGCTCAATGCTACCTACTTGAGCAGATTGTTGATTTTTGGATGTTTTGATGATGGATCATGATTTTCTGAAACTCAAGCGTGTGTGGGGTTTTGTTATTATGCATGTGATCTGAACTCTCTTCTTTCTTCCATTTCCAAGCATTTCTTTTGTTTAAACTTGATGATTTTCTTCTTTTCATCATTATTATGAGAGCAATCTGTCTATTTTCATTTGATTCTTCAGTAAAAATATTTTATTGATGTTAGATCTTGTAAATAAAGAGTAAAGAAGGGATAAAAGTGCAAAGAATCATAGAAGCCAAAAACTGGCTTGAGCGCTCAATCGATAAGGTTTGAGCGCTCAAACTGGTTTGAAGAGTTTGAGCGCTCAGGCCCTCATCTTTGAGCGCTCAATCTCCTTGCTGAAATCCAGATTATAAGTCAAATTAAGTTTCATGTTCATGATTTCTGGAGTTGTGATACAGTTTCTGTTGTGGTTAATTTCTATAAATATTTGTTGTAATTTTTCTTTATTGTTAATCTCCCATTTTCATGTAGATCATCACGCACAAGCATCCACGTTAAATTTGCATTATTCATTATGTTTTTATTGTTTACATGGTTCCCATCCCTAATTCCCCATTTTCGTGATTAAATTGAATTTCAAACATTTTCAGAATCCCATGAAATATTGAGTAGAGACGGTTCACGGACCGGGCGAGAGGGGTGCCGTAAAACCCTTCCCCTCTCGTAACCAAACCCCTGAATCCGAGAAATTTCTGGTTTCGCAGTGATCAGTAAAATCTTTTCAATGGGCAAACGAGTCATATTTTTATCGGTTTCTCGGATTCGGACCTCAAATCTGGGTGGCGACTCTAACAATCACAATCTTTTCAAACACAAACTTAAACTAAATTCAGTGGGCCGTCCACAGTAGTTTAGGATTTCGAACTCAGTTCAAAGTAGATTAGGAAGTAGATTAGGATTTATTTCGATTGTTCTTGTGACAATCACCCCTATCTCGGTTGTTCTTGTAACAATCACCTGTTCGAAGTTCTGTTACTCTGTATTTGAAGTTGGAGACAATTTCGAAGTAAGTTTATCTTTGATTCATCAATTGAAATGTCTTGTTTCTTTATTGTTCTTTTATTTCCTAAGTTTATTGGTTTGCATTTCTTCACTTATTAAGAAAAATCCTCTTAATTGAGGTAATTGAACCAACAAAACACAATCACCTGATTAGATTTGGTTTTTCCAAAGTTAATCTGAGAGAGGAGATTGAAACTCTCTCTGGCACGCTCGCATATAATCATTTTCCATTGCAAAGAAGTAAAAAGAACCAAAGACATCTTTTTGACACGCCCAGTGGGACACCAGAAAGTGTTAAATGGTTCCAAAGCTTAGGAAGCAAGTGGATGATTCTCAGGTTGGCCAAACGCCAGAAGATGAGAACAATATTAATTCAAAAGAGAATGAACAAGTCGAAGGCCTTCAAATAGGACCAGAGACTCGTACTGGTCAAGACTTAAATATGGGAATTGGCCAGACTTCTCGAATGAATAATAGGAATAATAAAACTGTGCAAGTTGATAACCCAAAGAATCCAGAAGTTGGAGGGAATATGTCATCTAGCCAGTTTATTGAGATGATTGCTACATTTAAAGAATTAGCTCAGACCCAAAAGCTTATATTACAAAAATTGGAAGAGCAATCAGGGCTTAGAAGTGATCCTTTGCCTTCATTTGGGAAGGATAAAGGAAAGGCTAGCACAAGCAAATACAAGTCAAGGCCTGGAAAAGAGCCTATAAAGGTAGAGGATATACCAGAATCTTGGTATGAACTTGCAAAAAATCATGATTATCAAACCCCTAAACCTAAGAAAGTATTCAAGCAAAACCCTAATATCCTATTCGAACCAAACCTTGATGGTGTAAATGAGGATAAAGGCTTCAGGAATTATGGTTACGGGTTTGATGAGTATATGTATACTCCTAGAAATTATTTTAATGAAAAGGATAGGACTAGTGTGAAAAGGCCTAATCCAGAGATTGGGATTCCTAAGTATTTAGGGATACCAGAGATGGGAAGGGTACATTCGAACCACCTTTACGAACCTTTTGCAAAACAGGAAGGAGGTTTCAAGCAACCTAGGCCCTTTGATGATCCTTATCAGAGGATTCCAGAAAATCACATGCCTAGAAATGTCACTTGGGAACCACCTGTTAATTCAAGGGTACCTTTAGGGGAACACCCAGCCCTTCGAGATGAAATATTAGGTCTTATGCAAGAAGTTTATGGACCTTTGAACCGGAGGGTACAAACTCAAATTTATAGAAAACCTTATCCAGAATGGATAGATAGACAGTTCGATGTCCCTAGGAGGTTTAAAATCCCAGATTTCACTTTATTCCATGGAGATGGAAAACAATCCACAACCGAACACATTGCTAGATTTACTGCTCAGTGTAGGAAATTAGACAACAATGGGTTCATTAAGTTGAAATTGTTTTCTAATTCCTTAATTGGGACGGCCTTCGAATGGTATTCTAACTTGACACCAGAGTCAGTTCCAAATTGGCCAAGGATGGAAGAGTTATTCCATGCACAATTTTATCAAACTGAACCTAAAGTCACTATGGCTGACTTAGCAAGATTAAAGCAGAAGCCTGATGAGAAGGCTGCTCAATTTATTGCTAGATTTAAAAGGGCCAGAAATAAGTGTAAACTTCAATTACCAGAGGTTGAATTTGTAAAAATAGCACAAGATGGCTTAAGTAGAGAACTTAGGAAGAAGTTCGATTCTACTGAACTTAGGGATTTGGTTGATTTAACTTACAAAGCATCAAGATATGAGTCTTTCTTAGAAGAGGATGTTGATAGAAATAACTCTTCTTATTCAACTTATTATAAAGAAGCCACTTATGAAATTGATGTTGCTGAAATTGTTGAAAATGAGCCTTGTGTGTGTGAATGTCTAGTTCGAAAGGACTCTTCTGTAGCGCCAAGGACCTACAAGAAAGCAGTCAGTAAAGTATATTCATTCGATGTTTCAAAGGCAGATGAAATTTGTGATTATCTTTTGAAGAAAAAGTTCATCAAACTCCCTGAAAATATTAAACTTCCAACTTTGGAAGAAACAAAAGGAAAAAGTTATTGTAAATGGCATGCTTCATGGACTCATTCCACTAAGAATTGTAATGTTTTCTGTGATAGGATTCAGGAGCAGATAAAGAAAGGAAGAATCATGTTTCCAGAAAAGGCTATGGGAATTGATACTGATCCATTTCCAAAAATTGAAGAAGTGACTGCCAACACTAATGTGCCAACATCTCTGGCTAAAACTGTCAAGGAAATGGGGCAAAACAAGCAAGTGCAAGTGGAAATGAATTCAGTGCAGTTTAGTAGAGGAAAGCCAAAAATTGGCCAACTTTGAAATGATGATGGGAAAACCTACCATCAAAACACTGCATCAGGAAGTTCTTTTAGAAGTGGTTTTAAGCAATCTCATCTTCCCATGCTCGAGGCGTCCTTTTTGGAATGTTTATGCATGGAATGCAGGGCCAACTATTTGATCTTCAAAGATTTGGGTAGACAGGGGGTTGATTTCTTTCCAAAGAGAATGGAAAGAAAAGCTTTGGATCAAAATAATGAAAGAAAGCCTTGGATCAGTCCAAATCATGAAAAAAATGAGAGGCCTTGGTCAGTGACAAAGAGAAATGTACCTTCTAGTCCAGTTCCACCAGCTTCGAAGAGGGATTATCCTTCTTCGAAGAAGGTTAACACTAGAAAGGCCCCAATGGGCCAAAGAAGTGAAGGAAAACAAGAACAGTTTACCTTGGTAAAAGGAGTTCCTAATTGGTTTCTAAAAAATGTCAAACCAGAACTCTTCTAAGAATACAAAACTTCTTCTAAAATTGGGAACAAAATGGTTAAACCTCCAAGTGCTCCTACTGGTCAATGGGTAGTGGTCAGAGATCCAAAGACCAAAGCACCCTAAATGATTCCTATGTTGACAAGAACACAGAAAAGGAAATTACAAAGGAGGTATACTAGTTTCCAAATGGAAGAATATGCCTCTAAGGGAAATCCTAATGGGGGTGATAAGTTCAACCCAAGGTTTAACAGACTTCGAAGAGAAGATTCTGAAGAATCTCTTCGAAGGGGATTTTCTCAATCAAAAAGAGAAACTCTGGAAAGCTTGGCTGCAAGAATGGACAGTGAAGTACCTCAAGATAATCCAACTTCACCAAATTTCTTGGCAAGCTATCAATCTGGCTTATTAGAAGCCATGATAGTGGAACAGGAAGAAGGTGGAGGGACAAATTCGTCTCCTGTTGAAACATTCTCCCCTATGGAAACTTCTGTAGCAGAGTTCTCTGAAAAAATGAACATATCAGAAGTTGGATCAGAGCTACCAATGCAGGAAAAAAGTACCATTCAGTTTGGGACTTTACCTGACGTCCAAATTAACATGGTAACTCCTTCATTTGTTAACTTTGGACCTTTTGGACTAGAATGCTCACCAGTTCGAAGGGCATTACAATCAACAATTGCTCCTATGGAGGTCATCGATATATCAAGCGATGAGGAATATAATCTGACATATGATAATGGTTGGAATGATAGTTGGGGAGCTTTAATTTCCAAGATTCAAAAGGAGGAAGAGGAGGAGATTTCATGATTATGGTAAATGCAACAGAAGAACCAGAAGTAACCTCCAAAGAGAAAGCAATTTTCATTCCAGAGACAAAAAATGATTCTAAGTATGCTTTGATTGTTGATTTGGATTGTGCTGATTTTTCTTATCCTTTCAAATCACCTTCGAATGATATGAGGTACCATTTGGAACCATTATACATATCTGCACTGTTTGTTGGAATTTTGTTAAACAGAGTTTTGGTTGATAATGGTGCAGTAGTGAACATTTTGCCTTCTAGGACTTTGAAGAAGTTGGGAAAAGAAAAAGTTCAATTTATCCCAATAAGCACATCCATCGCTGGATTCACTAGTGAAAGTAAAAACCCCAAAGGAATTGTTTCTATACGCCTGAAAGTTGGCCAAGTAGAAACTGATACAGCCTTCTTTGTGGTAGATACTTTTACAAGTAAGTATAATGCTTTACTTGGTAGGGATTGGATTCATGTCAATGGTTGTATTCCATCTTCAATGCATCAAGCCCTGATGATTGTGAAGTATGAAAATGGGAAAGAAGTGGGGGTCGAAGAAGTGAAAGCAGACCCACATACCTTTAGCACTTCAGCAAATTGTGCAAAGGCAGAAATGTATAAGCCTGAAGTCATCCCTTTGAGTGAAATTGCACAAACTGCCACCCCTCCATCCAATGTATTGGAAATGGGAGAATTGGCAGAGCTGAAATCTAAACTCAAACAAGCAGTTGATTATGAATCAGACAATCCACCAGATGAGGCTGCATGGATGTGAATCCAAGACAGAGTTCGAAGAGGCCAACTCTTTGGCTTTAGTTAAATTTATGGCTCTAGAAATAGAGCAGAAGTTATAGGAAACAAATGATTGGGAGGAATTATTGACTGAGAAATCTGACTAGGGGTTGAAGCCATTCGACTTTGAAGAAGCCTTTATAGGCCATGTCGAATCCCAAGATCCTTTAGAAGAAGTAGAATTGGGAGAAGGAATTGTTCCAAACACTGTTCAAATCAACAAGGAGCTTGATGCTGCTTCTAAGGCCAAGTTGATCGCAGTGCTTAAAAAGAACAAAGAATGCTTTGCTTGGAGTTATAAAGAATTAACAGGTTTGAGTAGAAATTTGGTTGAGCATAGATTACCTATCAAGCCTAATTACAAACCTTTCAAACAACTTCCAAGAAAAATGTCTTCTGAAACCATTTCATTGGTTAAAAAGGAAGTTCAAAATCTTTTAAATGCTGGTTTTATCAGAAGAGCAAGATATGTAGAGTGGCTATCAAATATTGTTACTGTTGTCAAGAAAAATGGGAAAATTAGGGTGTGCATTGATTTTAGAAACTTAAACACTGCAACCCCTAAAGATGAGTACCCAATGCATGTAGTAGACATGCTTGTGGATAGTTCTGCAGGCCACAAAATCATGTCTATTATGGATGGACATTCAGGATATAATCAAATTTGTATAGCTGAGGAAGATGTTCATAAAATTGCATTTAGAGCCCCTTGTAGCCTTGGGACCTTTAAGTGGGTCAAAATGCCTTTTGGGCTTAAGAATGCTGGTGCTACTTATCAAAGAGCTATGAACACTATCTTTCATGAAATAGTAGGAAATTTTCTAGAATGATACATAGATGACATAATTGTCAAATCAGGATCTATTGATGATCATGTAGAGCATTTGAAAATAGGTTTTTCAAAGATGAAGCACTATCAACTGAAGTTGAATCCTACTAAATGTGCCTTTGGAGTAATGGCAGGGAACTTTTTGGGATATCTAGTCCATAGCAAAGGTATTCAAGTTGATAAAAATAAAGTAAAGCTATTATTGAAGCAAAGCCTCCCTCAAACAAGAAAGAATTACAAAAATTTCTTGGTCAATTGAATTTTCTTCGAAGATTTATATCTAATACTGCAGGGAAAACTAAAGTCTTTTCTTCTTTGTTGAAATTGGAGGATGGAGAGGACTTCAAATGGACAAAGGAGCACGATGATGCTTTCAAGGCCATCAAGAAGTACTTGATCAATCCACCAGTTCTTGTTCCACCCAGAAGGGGAGAGCCTGTCAAACTATATTTGGCAGCAAACAATGACTTAATAGGAGTTTTATTGGCTCAAGACAATGAAGAAGAGAAGGAACAAGCTATCTATTATCTAAGTAGGTTTCTTAATGATTGTGAAAGTAGGTATTCTGCAGTAGAGAAGTTATGTTTAACCTTGTTCTTTGCTTCGAAGAAACTCAGGTACTATATGATGCCTAGAGTAACCTATGTAATTTCTCAGACTGATGTTATGAAGTATATGTTGTCTCAACCTGTACTCAGTGGCAGAATTGGGAAATGGATTGTATCTTTAATTGAATTCAGTTTAGAGTATGTTCCTCAGAAATCAGTTAAAGGGCAAGCTTTGGCTAATTTTTTGGCTGATCATCCAAATGAAATTGAAACTCCTGAAATAGCGGATGTTAATACAGTAACAGTCAAACCATGGAAAATGTGGTTCGATGGTTCAAAAACATCTCAAATGGCTGGAATTGGAGTTATTTTGGAATCTCCTTAAAGTCTGAAAACCAAATTTGGTTTTCGAATAAATGAAGGGGAATGTACCAATAATCAAGAAGATTATGAAGCCTTAATTATGGGTCTAGAACTCTTACTTATTATGAAGGTTGACATAGTTGAGGTTTTTGGAGATTCTCAGTTGGTTATAAACCAGGTGAATGGAGAATTTGATTTCCACAATGTTGGTTTAAAACCTTATTATGAACATGTGAGGTTATTGATTAAGCAATTTCACATGATTTCTTTTACATATGTTCCAAGGTTCTTCAATGAAGAAGCTGATGCAGTGGCTCAAAGAGCATCAGGATTCAAGTTTATTCCTGATGACAGTAGAGAGTTTTGTCAATTAACTCTAAGAAAGTCTTTGCCAATGCTTAAAGATAGGAACATGGATTTCGAAGTATGTGAAATCACTACTTCTCCTAGTTTGAATGACTGGAGACAATCATTAATTGATTATTTAATAAGACGTGATGTCAAAACAGATAGAGCAACAAGGCTAAGATCTGTCAATTATATCATGTATAATGGAGAATTGTTTAAGAGAGGAGCAGATGGGTTATTGCTTAAGTGCTTAAACAAAGTCGATGCTTTTTAAGGTTATGGCGAAGTTCATGAAGGTAATTGTGGGGCCCATCATTCCGCAGTTAAATCGAAAATAATTAAATGACGAATCCCAAAAAGCTAGGGCAACGTGTATGAGTGCAGGGTTTTGTGGAATACCATTTCGAAGTAGTGAGATAATGTGTCAGACTCCACTCTCTTCTAAATCAGCCCTCTTATATTTCAAAATATGCTCAGTCCATTTGCCCCAATCATTATCTTGAACTGGCCAGCATATGAAGTTTTTTGTAGGCCAATCTGCAAAGTTCAACTCCTGATCTTTTATAAGTTTAGCTTCTTCTAAGATAGGATAGGATGACGTAAACTTGAGAGGAAGATCAAAGAATGCATGCCCAAGGATGTGGGTATCAATTCTGTCAGGATTCGTAATAAAGATCTGGTTATGTAAATCACCGCTTGAGTTTGACATTTCCTCTTCAACATATCTTCTGAGAACAAGCGAAGAGGTGCCCATTTGAATATTACTTTCAGAAGCCATGGGTACAGAGGTATGAGAGAAAGAGAGGGAGAGCAAAGCGTTTTGAAAGTTGAAAGTGAAATGAACACTTTACAAGCCCTAGATTTATACGTTACGAGGAAACGATACAGCAGTTCGGGTCAAATATCCGTTTAAAAGTTATTGGGCCTATAATTATTTTGGCCGAAGTCTAGGTTTTAACTTTTGTTTGATGATTATTTCCAAATCTTAAATTATTTCATGCTTCAAACCATTTTTTTTTTGTTTATTTTCATGAAATATACTTTATCAATTTAATCTTAAGAGTTCGAACTGGTTTAAAGCATAATTAAGTGCTTCGAAAAGCATTTGAAAGGACAAAACAAGCCATAGAAAGAACTAATACTTCATTAAAAGTAAGGAAATTACATGCTACAAAATCCTATTACATATAGGAGAAACTAAGCATCTACTGATGGTGGAACAGCTATTGGAGTAGGAATGACTTGGAAATAGTGAGGAAAGCTCCAAGTCACTAAGGCATGGAATCTTGCCCAAGTGAAACTGAAAAATTCCTTTTCCATTACTCTAACCATGTTTTCTTCATCAATTTTGAGCTTCTTCTGAATCAATGGCCTGATTTTCAGAACCAGGGTCTTGGCTTTGACTTCGAACTTGGCCAACTTAAGAGCATTCCTTTTCATACGACTTTTAAACCTCCTTCAAAGCCTCTTAGAAGCACCAGCAGGCATTTCGAAGGAGTTCCCTTCCAGGTTTTCCATCTTTTTATGAAGCTTGGAGATTTGATCATGAAGTACTTCATAATCATGGAGGTCTTGATTAAACCTAAAGGCAGCAGTGTTGTTCTTCATCCACATTCGAAGTAGGGGAAGCTAACTCAGAAAAGAATGAAGATTGCATTTAGAGTGGATGTAACATTGCAGAGTCTCACAAGCCCATAGAAAATTCTTGTAAGGTACATCCTCCTCAAGAATTCCTATGTCCAAAAAGGCAAAAGCAGCCAATAGTTCTTTGGCTTTAAAAGAGTCAGATTGTGGGTAAAGAGAGTAAGAAAAGTCAACATGAAAAAGAATGGGATTGAACTTGATACTCTTTAACTCTTGAAACCAATCTGTGTTCTCGGGAAGGTCTCAAAGAGAAAGATTGGCAGGATCAATGAAATTTCCTTCGAAATGAGGCCTTCAAACCTCATGCAATTAGTATATAAATTGAATACTGGCCTTCTGCTTAAGTTCTCCATAGCCAGCAAAGCCTGACCTTTCATCTTCATGGAATTTTAAGAAGGCAGGAGTAAGACAAGTGGCAATGAGACTATCGAGCAACATTATGTTAGGATCTCGTCTGATGAAAGGGGATAAATATCTGCTCATAGCTAATGAGCAATAGTGGCTCCAACCTTTATAGCCAGCAGGATCATCCATTTTTACCACCACTATTTCAGATGGTAAACCCCATAGAAAGGGCTTGTGAGTAGGGGAAGTTGGAGGATTCCATGGATCAATAGGCTTAGAAGTTTCTAATTGAGCCACTATGTAAGATCGATCCCTTCGAATCTCACCAACAATTGGTGTGACAACGTCTCTAGTATCAACAGAGATTGGGTCATTAAGAACCAGATTTTTGAAGGCATTTTGGGTGCTAGAAATATCAGTCATGGGTGAATCGAGATGAGAATCAGTTTGCAAAAAAAATTGGTGATTAATTTTACCAGTGATTAAGCCTTTTTATAAGCAGAATTTTAAGCCTGAAACGATTCAAATTCTGGTGAAATGGAGAACGTGGATGTTAACTGCCCACTATCCATGAATCCCTCGTAAGAACGTAGAGATTTAATGATAACTGTATTATTGAAAGTGACGAGAACTGCCAATAACTTCTGTTTTGAAAGTTTACGAGAATTCAAAACGACAAAAGGCACATTAACACTTATTCAAATCCCTTGAACAATGATGTTAATGTCGGGGGTATGTTTACATATAAAATTAACCAATCCAATAATTAATTGACACGTAATCAAAAGTGCCAAACGTTGGCAATTATCTGTTAATGAAAATACACTGGATTAATAAGACAAAATTGAGTAAATACGGTGTCGTGTTATTTCTCAAATTGGAAAAGCAGTTATTGGTAGTTACGAGCCATTGCTAAAATAAAGATTGGCTTCGAAGCCACAATATTAACTGCTAAACACACAAGCTCCATGTGTAAACTTGCGAAACAAGGCAATTGGCAATTAGAACACATGGAATACTTCTGAGAGTCAGTTATTTCCTTAACATGTTATCATTTGAGTTTGTTTAAACAAATGTGCAGATTCAAAGCTTCTAGAAGAAGAAAGAATTCAAATTCAGACGTAGAGGAAGAATAACTGCCAACTCCAAGAGTGGAAGTTAGATTTCGAAGCAAGCCAGATTCAAATTCATGGAGCGGGAAGTTCAAACTACAAGCAACGTCTATAAATAGAAGAAATTGAAGAGTGAAAAACCCCTGGACAAATCTTCAACAAACAACTATCAAAAAACTAATGCTTGGTTTGTTCATTGGCAAAGTAGCTTAGGATTTCGAACTCAGTTCGAAGTAGATTAGGAATTAGATTAGGATTTATCTCGATTGTTCTTGTGACAATCACCCCTATCTCGGTTGTTCTTGTAACAATCACCTGTTCGAAGTTCTGTTACTCTGTATTTGAAGTTGGAGACAATTTCGAAGTTCATCTTTGATTCATCAATCGAAGTGTCATGTTTCTTTATTGTTCTTTGATTTCCTAAGTTTATTGGTTTGCATTTCTTCACTTATTAAGAAAAATCCTCTTAATTGAGGTAATTGAACCAACAAAACACAATCGCCAGATTAGATTTGGTTTTTCCAAAGTTAATCTGAGGGAGGAGATTGAAACTCTCTCTGGCACGCTCGCACACAATCATTTTCCATTGCAAAGAAGTAAAAAGAACCAAGCAGTAGGACGTGGGGTGATAATTTTTTAAAATTTTATGTTTGAAATTTGAATTTTTAAAAATTAGTGACACTTCACTTAATTTTTTTGGTTGCCGGAAGTGGTAACAAGAGGTGGGATGGTTATTTTTTTGAAATTTATGTTAGAAATTAGAATTTTTAAAAATTAGTGACACTTCACTAATTTTTTTTGTTGCCGGAAGTGGTCAGATAGAGGTGGGTTGGAGGTCAGCTAGAGGTGGGATGATTTTTTTTTTGAATTTTAAGTAAGAAATTTAAAATTTTAAAAATTAGTGACACATCACTAATTTTTTTCGTCGGTGGAACTGCTCGGCTAAAAGTGGGGTAATGGTCGGCCAGAGGTGGTGTGGTGATTTTTTTGAATTTTATGTTCAAAATTTGAATTTTTAAAAATTAGTGACACTTCACTAATTTTTTTGGTTGCCGGAAGTGGTCGGCTAAATGTGGGTTAGTTGTCGGCCGGAGGTGGAGTGGTGATTTTTTTGAATTTTATGTTCGAAATTTGATTTTTAAAAAAATTAATGACACTTCACTAATTTTTTTGGGTCACCAGAAGTGGTCAGCCAGAGGTGGGGTGGTGGTCAGTCGGAGGTGGGGTAGTATTTTTTTGAATTTTATGTATGAAATTTGAATTTTTAAAAATTAGTGACACTTTACTAAATTTTTTAGTCGCTGGAAGTGGTTAGCTAGTGGGGTGGTGGTCGGCTGGAGGTGGGGTAGTGATTTTTGTTAATTTTTATGTTGGAAATTTGAACTTTTAAAAATTAGTGACACTTCACTAATTTTTTTGTCTTTATGTTCAATTACAAAAGTTCTTTGTCCTTCCTTTTAAAAATGAAAAATGTTTTTTTGTTTTTATATCCGATTGCAAAAATTTCTTGTCCTTTCTTTTGAAAATGCCAAATATTTTGGATTTTTGGCTAAGTGGCCATTTTAAATACTGAGCTGTAAATTCTTTTATTTCATGATGTCTTGTAAAATTATATTTCTTACGTAAAAATGACATTCGCAGTTCATCCCAATTGACCCGGTGGTTGAACCGATGACCCATTTACCCGGTCTTATTTTCGGTTCGCTCAATGGTTCAATTTTCAAAATATTTTTCAATGACAATCTAATTGTATGTACAAAGATAAAAAAATTTAGTGCATTTTTACCCCTGCTTCGCACCTTCTTTTTTTTTTTGGCAATGTAAGATGTTCGGGCCAACTTGCACGCACCTTAGACTAATTTCTATAACCCCTTTCACGTTTACAATTTAGGTGAGATTGCCCCTAGAGTTGCTTCGACTCTGTTTCAAGTGGGTTTTTGTACTTGAAGATAGGTTAGGACAAAAAAACTGGAGATATAATATCTATGATTAAACCCCAGAAGCTCAAAAAGCTGGCTTTATCTTAAATATTTCCCACAATTTACCTCCCGCAAAGGCAGGAAAAGGGCCGTGGGAGGTAGGGTTGGCAAAATGCCCCGCCCTGCCCCTAACCCGCCTCACCCCGCCCCGATTAGGGCGGGTTTTTTTATCAACATTTCGGGTACCGGGGCGGGTAAGGGGGGATATTAGAAAAAACCCGGCCGGGTTCGGGTCGGGGTCGGGTTTATATTACCCCGCCCCGTTACCCGCCCCGCCCCGAAATATATTTATATATAAAATTATACTTTTATTTTATTCTAATTATCATTATACTAAAGATATTATATATTTATCCTAATTTTATTATCATTCTACTAAAAAAACTTTCATTCTTACCTTAATATTTTAACCATTACACTAAAATATCACTTTATTTATAGGTATTTATTTTTACTTTTCTTTTAGATTAATTTTTTTTTTAAATTTCTTATGAAGCGGGGCGGGGCGGGTAAACCCGTTCCCCGATCGGGGCGGGAACGGGGGTACCAAAAAAATACCCGGTCGGGGTCGGGTCCATGTAGTAATTTTCGGGTCAGGATCGGGTGTGCCAAAAACCCGCCCCGCCCTGCCCCATTGCCATCCCTAGTGGGAGGGGCTGGAAAGATAAGTTTGGTTTATCGAGGTCAACTAAGGACTCCCTCATGGATCTCCTCTGTGAGGACCATCCCTTTTTTTATTTTCACGTTTACAAGTTATTGTGAAAAATTGCTCGGATGAAGCCTTTTTGGGTATTGTTTTTGGGCGATTCCTCATGTTGCCCTTGGAAAAAAAGTTCGGATCGTTGAAATGAAAAGTCCAAATGTGAAGCTTATATATATATATATATATATATATATATATATATATATATATATATATATATATATATATATATATATATAGGATCCCCTTCCAATAAGGGTCCCTTGTTGAAAACTACCATGCGGACCTGCCTGTTTTTGTGTTTCCGGACCAAATTTCGACGATCCGAACGGATCCGATGAAGCCCTTCTGGGTATTTTTTTTTGACGAATCTTCGCGGGGGCCCTTGAAAATGCATTTTAAAGACATTGGACAGATCGGATTTTTCAAAAATAATTTGCAACACAAAAAAATTCATTTTTTTCTTATTTCCGAGAATGTGGATAAGAAGATTTCCGTGTATATATATATATATATATATATATATATATATATATATATATATATATATATATATATATATATATATATATATATATATATATATATATATACAGTTTTTCGCAAAAACTGTATATTTACAGTTTTTGCGAAAAACTGTTTGGATCAAGCACTTTCCGTTTTTTTTTTTTTTTTTTGAAGATTTTTCGTTTTAGACCCTTGAAAACACTTTTGAACACATCGGACGGTTCGGATTTCCCAAAAACAATTTTTAAAGTGAAATTTTTTTTTCCTTTTTCCGGGAGGTCCAGATATGAAATTTTCCGTGTATATATATAACACTTAACGAGCTCAACTCTTTTAGCAAGCAAACAAGCCGAGATGAATCATCAAAGAGCTGAGCCTCAAACTGCTTGGAAACATCTCAATTCAGTTGCAGTTGTGATGCAATCTATCAGCTAATGACTTGGGTTCGTGGGGTCACCACTCACCACGACCGCAATGCTGAGGTTTCCTTAATTTTTGTTGACAATTAACAAAGTCGAATAATGACTAGTTTACCATTGGCTCCAACACTAAAAACAAAATTTTAAAAACTAAACGGTGTCTCAATTTTGGTACATCACTTAATTTGGTTATTTTCAAATTTCGAGCTAAATTTCATTCTGTATAGAGCCGAATTTGACTTCGAAATTTTAATGCACGTTAAAAATGTCTTTTAGCATGACCTTTAAAATAAACAAGAATAGAACTTAAGCAACGATGCTAACACACAGACATTACAAATCTATTATTGGAATCGTTCAATGCATCCATGCATTTATTGTGAACTCTTCATTGTTTCGACACTTCAGATATAATAGAAAACCTCAAAAGAAGAAAAGCACAATGCAGATATAATAGAAGGCCGGAGGACCCAACATCGACACAAAAGCAATAGTATTTCAGTACGTAGTGAGAGCTAAAGCAGCTTCATGCTGTTTATAACATAGCAAAAAAGCATAACAAAATGCAGATAAAAACTCGTTAACATATCCAGTTTTTAAGATTACTCCAACAGACGAATTTCAAAAAACCCATGGTCTCTGCTTCTTCCAAATCCTCCAGCAGTTTGATCCTCCATGCCATTCAAAAACAAGCCAAAAAGCATTTACCTGACATAAATCAAAGTCTCAGTCAGCAAATTAAAGAATAAAGCAAGCAAGAGGAAGCAAAGCAAAGCAAAGGAACAATCACCACAAAGTATGAGAATGTTGAAAACTAGAGAGATTTCACACCCTTTTAAATTCTTTCACGGCCATGCGTACCAGCTTTTGGTACACATCAAGGCGTTCATCATCTTCGGCCCTGAGCCAATTATCCTTTCATCAGCTTCCCTTGGTTCTGTATAAAAAGCATCATATGAAGTAGTAACTGATAAAGGGATTCCCAAAAGATTTCGAGCCATTTTTGATAAAACAAGATACTTTGCACTTGCGCTTCTCCAACAACTCAACGCACTAAAATAATGACTCCATGGTAAAACAGGTTCCTCCAAATACCAATCAAGCTCTGACTTTGGGGGACGGGAAGTAGATTCGACGAACTCAAAGTAATCCAGCAGCAATTTATAAACATCATCCAAGTTACGGGGTTCTTCCTCACATGGTTCCTCTTCGCCTTCTTCTTCTGACACGGATGCTGATTCAGAAGAAGTTGAATCATTGGAAATGAAGTCTTTTTCACGAAATTGGGTGACATAATCGTTGAAAAGATTGCGAACGGCTTCCAAACAGTTGCATAACCCGGGATGCCATCACTATCATCAAATTCAGAAGAAGTGAACTCTACGTTTTTCATCTTAAATCGAGGATCCATCACCATTGTCACGCCCTCAAAATTTAAAATGATAATTCATTAAAATAATCCACGTGGACGGTCAACAAGTCCACGTACCACGTCAAAATCCAAATAGAATAGTCAAAAGTCAACGTTTACATCAAAATATACAAGGGTCGATGGGTATCCGTACCCCATAATGAGGGAAGGAAAATGTAATTATTACTACAACCCCAATGTCAAAAATCGAAAAGTTTAATTAAGTGACAAAATCATCTTAACAAAGTACAGATTCTAAGATGATAATATAACTCCTCTATTGGCTTTCAAAACGATGCATGCATGCACTCCAAGCACTCTATATCATGCTCCTTGGTGAGAAATACCTGAAATTTGTAAGGTTGAGCTCACTAGCCCAGTAGAGAAATTTCTAAAAATTCTAAATGAAATGAAATATACGTGGGTGATAGACAAGATAGCATAAGTCATGTAACAAGTATTTAAAGGGAGTTCGAATAGTCCAAGAACTTGAAAGAAAGCAATTAATCGATTAGATTTTATTTATTCCCGTCACTCTTGTCCAACTAGTACCTGACACTCACACAACATGTCTCATACGTTTTACACAATATCCATATCCATCTCATTCATTTACAAACATTTGATCATTTTCCGGGCATGCCATATAGGCCCCGTGCCACTCCGAGCATACCCTCTCAGGCCCCGTGCCACATATGTTTCCCAAAATATTTATATCATATTTCTTATTCATTCTTTTTATTCGTTATACTTCGGGCATGCCATAAAGGCTCCGTGCCACTCCGGGCATACCTTTTCGGGCCCCGTGCCATTCCGGACATACCCTCTCGGGCTCCGTGCCATTCCGGGCATACCCTTTCGGGCCCCGTGCCATTCCGGACATACCCTCTCGGGCCCCGTGCCATTCATATCACATTCATACTTCATTTCATGCTCGGTAATATCATTTCAATATCCACATGTTCCATCACCTTAGTTTCAAGTGTTAGTTTCACGTCACCGTAGTGTTTCGTATTACCCGAACGTGCCAATAAGGAAATTTCAACCCGAGTATCAAAAGTAGTCTTCATGAACCTTCCAAATAACGTTATACAACCAACAACTTCGAATGAACAAGACTTGATAAGTGAAATA
This sequence comes from Vaccinium macrocarpon, assembly GCA_022606695.1. Classification (NCBI taxonomy): domain Eukaryota; kingdom Viridiplantae; phylum Streptophyta; class Magnoliopsida; order Ericales; family Ericaceae; genus Vaccinium; species Vaccinium macrocarpon. The sequence goes on along the minus strand of CM040170.1, from coordinate 14,856,222 downwards.
AGGTCCAAACTCTTTTTCATGAACTAAAGGGGTCCTATGGATAGGACCATGATCAGATTGGCCACCCTTTGAAACAACACAAGCTCCATGGATAGGAGAAAAGTCCTATGGATAGGGCGTCAGAGGCTCCTATGGATAGGAGAAAGCGTTCTATGGATAGGAGGGCCATCAGATTGGCCAAAACAAAACCAGACACGCTCCTATGGATAGGAGAAAGCGTTCTATGGATAGGAGAGCCATCAGATTGGCCAAAACAAAAATAGACACGCTCCTATGAATAGGACGTGGAGTCCTATCCATAGGACAGCAACAGATCCAAAAATTTCAAGCAATGAAATGATCGATGGGGCTTCTTTGGGGCATTCTCTTGGTTCCAAATTAACACATTAAGATGCAAGAAGGATTCAAACAACATTACAACACCACATATCACCAAGATGCAAGAGGAGATGATTTATTCTCATGAAAATCAACAAGATAAGTAGAAACTATGCAATCAATTGTCTCTACACACATATATACAACATTTACACTTAAAAGAGTAAGAAATCTCCCTACCTCAAGTGTGGAAGCTTGAAACCCAACTCAAAATCAAAACCCTAGTCTTCACACTAAGTTTCAAGCCAAAAACCCACCTCCTTGAACGAATTGAGCACCACCCGAGCTTCCTAACGCGTAGAGGAGATGATTTTGTGAAGGGGTTATGAAGGAACTTCGAGGATTGAATGGGATTTTGAGGTGTAAGGAGAAGAAAATGGAGAAGGAGAGGGAGAGGGAGAGAGTCGGGCTGGGGAAGAGGAGAAAGAGGGAGTGAAATCCTCTCTCCTCTCACATACCACACATTTAAAGACATAACAACTAATTGCACTTCAAGTCCAAGGTTTACTTGTGTAATGCAATTGTATCTCAACTAATTTCAAACACAAATTCACACAACACTTAAACATTTTAAACATTTCCTCACATTTAGTTACGGGTCCTTATACAATGTGCCAACAGGGCATATTTCAGCACAATACTTATTTTCAAAAACCAAACTTAAGTAAAGACTTTTCTTTACTTTAATTTATTTATGAAAATAAGGAAGTAGCCCCCATTTAGAAACAATGACATTTCCAGAATTTTAAAATTCAGTTCACATCAAAATCTCATCCCCCCACTTTTAGTACAAAATCGAAAAACAACACATTTTTCTCCGAAGAAAAGGGGCGAAAGATGACTTTTCCTTACTCAAAAATAACTTTCGATTATACTATTGTTATTAGAAAAATTCAAGGAACAATTACCGGGACTTTTTATCGGCCAAAATGAAACTTTTCTAAAAAGTGATTTTTTTTTCATACGAGTCCTTACAACCATGGCAACAGCCAACACTAAGTAGCAATTGGCAAATATGGTTTTTTACCTTCCTTTTCAACATTTGCCTGAATGACACGCACAAAATGAATCTTAAATGAGAGAAATTAAAAACACAAGTGTTTCTCCAACATGCACCAAAAGCATTTTAGAAAGTTTGGTGCCAATAAGGATCCATTGTAGGATTCAGAGGGCCTCTATCAAGTATCGCAGCTAAGAAGACAATAGTATGAAAGATTGAAATATAAAGAACATTAAACACTCCAACCTTTGATTGGCTTGGCCCATAAGTACTCATTGCTTGTTCAATTGAGGAATAAACCTCGAAAGCCTGATTGGACTCCCGGTTGCATTTTATGACACGAATTAGTTCCTTTGACTCTGTCGATCTAGTCTGTCAATAAAGAACAAGCCTTGAAGGTGGGGAATTCTTTTGGTCTTTCTTTTCATGAGTCAATTCCATTGTCACCAGGTCATCTCACAGCACATTCCACAATACAGAACAGGGATCTCTGGCTGGGTTGAACTTCTTCTGAGCAATAATGTTGGAGGTTTGCTGAAAATAAAAAAAATAAAAGAACCATATCAACTAGGATATGTTTGGTGGAAGAAAGGACGGGAGAATTAGAGTCTTGAAGTCAAACTGAGTTGACTCACTTGCAACAGTATGACTCTTCGATGAGTGACAACAAGGACTTTGCCTTTTGGGAGTGAAAAATGATCTTCATAAGCACCTGATAAGGCAAACTTTGCACGGACTTTAAATAGATCAACCTGGCCAAAAAATGATCTTGATTCTGCCAGCTACAGTATTACCTTCATAATAGCAATGCAGTCAGTAGGTTAACATTGCAGTTGCCTTCTCATTATTGACTGAAATAAGCTGGTGACAAAAAAATTGCAGCTCACAACTAAGGGTTATGGACTCCCACATACTTGGAATTGCATAGGGAAATATAAACACACAAACACTCTTAGTGCAGAGAATGCTCAAGTAAAATAGTGTCTTTTCATATAGATTATGCTATACCATTGTGTTTCTTCCTACTGTCACGTCCTCGGGGTTCCTTGAAACAAAACATCATGCTATTTTTTTGGTTACTTGTACTTAAAAAAAGAAAATCCAAGCAGTAGAATTAACAAATTTGTTTAGCATTTTTCCGTGTCAATACTTTCCATTTTCTGCTACATTTGAATTTTTTTGAAAGAACTTTGGGGGATCACTTTGGATTCTCAATTTCGCTAGGATCTTAGCTTTTTCTAGTAACACACAGTGTGACTTTGAGTAATCATGAACCAGCTTCACTCCAAAAAGGTGGAATCCCAGACTAAAGAGGAGAAGTACCATTTTTTTCAATTGAATCTTCAATTTGGAATAACAAGAAAATAAGGCCACACTGAAGCCTCAGTGATAAGTGCTAGATATTGCAGAAATCATCCTTGATATCTCTCTCCCTCCTTCGCTCTCCCTATCCCTCTCTTGTTAATTTAACAACTATCCCAAAAGCTTAAGCTATTAGGAAATGGGTCCAACAATATATATATAGGTTAAGCTTCACATCCGGACTTTTCATTTCCGGACCTCATGATCCAAACATTTGTTTTGACTATCCTATCTGTCCAATGTGTTCAGAAGGTGTTTTCAAGGGTCCTCGCGGAAAATCTTCAAAAAAAATACCGGGAAGGGCTTGATCCAAGCAGCTTTCGCAAAAAATATATATTTACATTTTTTGCGAAAACTGCTTGGATCAAGCCCATCCCGGTATTTTTTTTTTTTTGAAGATTTCCCGCATGAACCCTTGAAAATACCTTCTAAACACATTGGACGGATCAAATTTTCCAAAAATAATTTGCAACACAAAAAACCTATTTTTTTCTTATTTCCGGGAGTGTGGATAAGAAGATTTCTGTTTATATATATACACCACACTTCCTATCAAGGATCCCAGATTTGAAAAAAATCCACACCTCATTGATCATGATCGAATTTCGATGATCTGGAACCGTCAAAGTGTTTAAAAGGTATTTTTTAAGGCCCTAGTGAAAAATCAACAAAAAGAAATACCGCGAAGGGCTTGATCTGAGCAGTTTTTCACAAAACTACTATATGTACAGTTTTTTGAAAAACTGCTCGGATCAAGCCCTTCCTGGTATTTGGTTTTGTTGATTTCTTGAGGGGGCCCTAAAAAATATCTTTTAAACACATTGGACGGTTCGGATCATCGAAATTTGATCGGGATCAATGAGGTCCAGATTTTTTTAAAATCCGGAATCCCTGACCGGAAGTGGACTATACGTGTATATATATATATATATGTATATATATATATATATAACATCAAGAAAGAGAATGAAAATGGGAGACAAATGCAAACAGAGACTTGAACCCAAGACTCTCTCTTTCTCTGATATGCTATTTCTGTCCTTAATATTCTTTTTCTTTATATACCTTCAATTGCTAAACTCAATTGATCCATGCCGTTTAATCTCAATAGGAAACAGAACCTCTGGGATAGTTTAGTAAATGCAACCACAGCTCATTTACAAGTCCAATGCCGTCACCAAAGAAACAGTAGTAACAAGTCAAACCATGAGTACCTGTCCTTCGGCCTTGTCCTCATTATATGGTCGAAGCAAATTATCACCCCCAATTGCTCTAGGCAACCTCCTGCGGAGAAGTTGATCTTCTGAAGCAATAGCAGATGCTATCTTCATTTTCATAGCATTGGCAACTCCCGTAGTTTTTGACAAAAGATCCAACACACCACTCACGGGTTGTGCAACTACACCTATTATCCCTTTGCCCATAGTTGTCAAAGGCGCGCCTAGGCGAGAGGCGCAGCGAGGCACACCTTTAGCACCTGGGCACACCCAGGCGAGGCGACTTCAAAGAGGCGACGCAAAGGCGAGAGGCGCAAAAAAAGCGCCCTTCTTTCAAGTTTAATAACAGCCCTAGATTTTTGTGACTTAGGTTAAAAATCTAATCTTAGCCGCTGATTTTTGGATGTCAGAAAATAAAATTCCTCAGCCGACATCTCTACATCTCTGGATCGAAGAAGAAGAAAAAGAAGAAGAGAGAGAGAGAGAGAGAGAGAGAGAGAGAGAGAGAGAGAGAGCTGTAATCGTCGAAGACCTCGATTTGTTGCGGGGAGAGAGAGAGAGAGAGTCAAAAAATTGAACCAGAAGCTTGAATACAATTTTTCAATTTGCTGCTGATAAGTACATTTCTTTGTATTGATGATGAAATGCTAGCGATGAAGTATAGCTGTATTCCAACGAAAGTTGCTCAACTACTAGTCCAACTTACAGTCAACCTCCTCCAATTTACAATATCTTCATTTGAGTCCTCAGTTTCTGATCTAATCAATTTAGCCCCTAAAAGTTTCTGCTCTTTTCATTTATACCCCCTCCAGAACCAACAAAATAAAAATTTAAATAATTAATGATATATATATATATATATATATATATATACACTTTTGTATGTTTAGTTTGCTTTTTAATCACCAAAATATGTTTTGGATGGTATGCTTTGAGCCCCAAAATATGTTTAGTTTGCTTTTCAATGTATTAATTCTACTCTATGTGAGAACCGTAAACTATGTGCGATTTGGTAGATGTTTTTATATATCTTTTGGATGGTATGCTATCTAAAACTCATTGGCTTAGTGTTATTAGTTAAAGTATTGCTATATGCTATTTTTTCTAAATTTTTTTACATAGGTGCGCCTCGCTTCAAAAAGGCGTGCGCCTTGCCTCTCGCCTTAGTCCCCACAGGATTTTGCGCCTTGGTGCGCCTTTCGCCTTTGACAACTATGGTTCAAATGGATATTGCTGGTTAAAACTGGTATTGTAAGCCAATAGAATCTGCTTATATGCTCAAGCAAGTGCAGTGAATCACATAGAGTTGCCCCTACCTACCCCTTTATATAGTGAATCACAAGGGGATCGATGTCAGAATAGTTGAAAGTGTCAGTTGTGAGAGTTAAATATTTGCCATTATTAACTTTTACTGTTCAGATATTACAGTTTAAACTTGGGTTTTATAAAGTTGAAAGTTTTCACCACACAACAATAGTTGAGGGTATTAAAATCCCATTGTTTGCTGCTTGTGGTTCCTTGGTTATTGCTTTGTCAAATACATGACCATTGCCAAATGTAATTTTTTGCAGGTGGTTCATTTTCAGCCTCATACCTTGTTCCTTAATAAGGTGGGCTGCCATTTGTATCTGCAACAACATGATACTCAGACACTGGAGTGGATTCATCCCACTGATCCTCCAAAACATTTTCAATGGAAGTCTTCAACAAAAGTTGAATTGTTGGTTGGTGGCATTCCATGTTTCTTACTGGCAGTAACAATTCCATGTAAAGTAGACATTTGTAAATTTTTCTACAGTATATTGCTGTTTCTAGGTGAGGTTGGATGGGTATGAATGGAGTACACCTTTTAGTATCGAGACAGAAGGCATAATGTGTGTTTGCTTGAAGAATGAAACCAGAATCAAACAAATACATTTGAGGGTGGAAGTAAGAGGTGGAACAAAGAACTCCAACTATGAAGTTATTTTCCTTCCTAACTCACTGTCAAGTCCTTACAGGTTTGATTGTGGTCCCCAATTTTCTTTGGTATAATTCTAATTATTGTTCCTTTATCTTGATCCCTGCAATCTTTAAGGAGATAGAGAATATGTGCTAAAACCTTATTGTGTCATGGATTGAAAATTTGTAACCTGCCTTGAATCTCTATGTGGTGGTTGGGTTAGAAGTGCAGACTTCAAGTTATGGTTGTGTACAGAACTTATTGTCAGATGAAAAAGTACAGAATTTCCTCTCCTTCCACTTTTCTAGATGGCATTGGCAAAATATTTAATAAATATAAAGAAGATATGGAATTTGTAATATGGTGCACTAAATGCTATCATTTTTTGTGTCCCTTCATTTGTCTTCTATACTGATTTCTCCAGTGAGTTCTTTTACAAAATGTGTGGTGATGATGTCTCAATAGGATTGAAAATTGTTCAATATCAAACACCACAAATTGTGAATTCCATATTATTATGGAGCTTGCTGAGCTTGGGTTGTCTATCATTGATCATACACCTGAAGAGATCTTATATCTATCTGTTCAGAACCTTCTGGTAGCATCTTCAACGGGATTGGACTCAAGAATCAGTAGGTAATTTTGTCCCCCAAATGATCACGGTCATGGTTTGTGATACAACTTCTAGGATGAATAAGTAAATCTGCATATGAGCATATATTGTAAGGTAGTTATTTAATAATGCAGTTGCTTACCATTTCTTTTTTTGTGATGATGTCTAAAGTTGATGATTATGCATTGTTATTGATTCAAGGAACTTATTTCGTGTTACAGGTTAAAAGGCAATATGTGTGGGATCCAAGTTGATAATCAGTTGCCATTAACTCCAACGCCAGTTCTCTTTAGGCCACAAAAAGTTGTAGGGGCTACTGATTATATCTTGAAATTTTCCGTGACACAGCAATCAAATGGATCACTAGGTTTATATGTCTATCCATATATTGGATTCCAAGTGAGTACTAGTTTCAAATAAACCCCAAAACTTCGTGGCTTATTCTATGCTAATTAACTTTTTGTTTGGATTGCTTCTCATTCAAGGACCAGAAAACTCTGCCTTTTTTATAAATGTTCATGAACCGATAATTTGGCGGCTTCATGGGATGATGCAGCACATAAACCTTAATAGGTTATATGATACTCAGTCTAATGCTGTTTCAGTTTATCTGTTCTTACAAATCCAGTAACTACTCGAAGTGTAACTTTGCTTTTTATTATAACTTGTTTCCGGTTCTTTTTCTGTTGCCTATTTTAATTGCTATTTGATTGACTGGCAGCGTCCTAAACAGCTCTGAAGTTCGTTGTAAAGTCTCAATGGCTATGTCACCAACTCAACGACCTGTAGGTGTACTGGGGTTTTGGCCATCCTTGATGACTGCATTGGGTAACATTGAAAATATGCAAGTAAGCCATTAGCGATCTCACTAGTGTAAATATTAAGATTAATCTGTTGCAACGAGAATCAACATTTTCTTCTTAAGCAAAAAGGAGCATCACCTGGTATAAATTATAATGGAAATAGAGGCAGGGCACTTATTCTATTGTTTGATAATTCCTGCTGAGATATCACCATCCCAAAAGCTTATCCTGGTCTTGATTCATTATGTCCCTATTTTTTATAGCTTTGAGTTAATGGCTTTTGGGTCTTGAAATTACCAAATATGGCCTTTTTATATTGCTTATGACATCAATCTGCTAGGTCTTTCTGTCGTATAGTTTTTCGATGCATGCAATGTAGAACTGCACTCATTGTCCTACTATGGTTCCTGGCCCTGCATAGAATCACTTTAATTGCTGTACCCTTTGGTTCAGCCCTCTGCTTGAGTCCTCCGTTTGAGTCCTAACTGGAATTACCAGCTTCACTAACTGTTAGTGCTGTAAAGTGCATGAAACATTAGTTGTGGTGTATGATGTATTTGAGCCATAAGTCAAAGGTCAAGTAACTCTTCTTTCGTTTTAACTTGTCTTCTTAGGTAACCATGTTTAAAGATAGAAAGTATTTATGTCAGAATGAGTACTCATTACAGTTTTCTGTTTAGGTGCGAATAAATCCAAGATTTCTGGAGAACGTGTGCATGAGGCAAAGTGTTCTTATAAGTAATGCTATCGTGAATATTAAGAAGGATATTCTCAGCCAACCCCTTCAGCTGCTTTGTGGTGTTGACATATTGGGCAATGCAAGTAGTGTGCTTGGACATATGAGTAAAGGTGCTGCAGCGTTATCAATGGATAAGAAATTCATTCAAAGCCGACACAGACAGGTTTGTATAAAACTGAACTCTTTTGGAAGTAGGCATTAATTTTTGCGAATTGGTGACTTTTTGTGGCGCTACAGATCTTCAGCCTCGTAGTGCAGACCATTAACTACTTGTATTACATGATCCTCAACATGTGAATTTCATTACTCTCCTGTGAGCATTATGCAACCTTTACCAACTATCGCTGTTGTTATTTCAAAATACTTCTTACCATTTCCCTATTTAGTTTGTTTACTGCTTGACAAGAAAGTATCTCAGCATTTTAAAGTAAACCAGCAAAAACCTGGTCATGGCTGTGAACCAACTTGGAATAAGGTTTTTCATGATACCACATGGGAAATTTGGTACTCAGTACTACATGTTGGGCTCTTTGAAGTTACTTGGAACAAGCTTTCGCTTTTTATGAGTAGAATGGGGTGTCCATCCAAGTATCTAACTTCACAAGCTTTACATAGAAAGATTATAAACTCACCAGCTAAGCAATGGAAATGGAACAGTAAACCCAAACCATTTCTCTGTTTTATTGATTACAGCTGATTAACAGCCAAGAAAAATTACAATAGAATAACCAAAATTATGGGAAATCTTATTCTAGACACAACCAATTAAAAATCCTTCATGCATCAGGCTTCCGATAATTTTTCGACCCCAATGCTTTTTGGTAGATGTGGCTCACGCCGCTCACCCTTTATATGAAATTGTATATAGAGTTCCTTCTATAATTATTCAGTTTACTACACTTGAAAGATTAGCATAATAGTCCTAGGTTTATTGGGTGTTTTTTTTTTTTTTGAAAAGGAGTTTATTGGTTGAAGCACATATATCTGTGCTGGGATGTGGTGTTTTCTTTTACATATTCTTTCTCATGCTGGAAAGTAAAGGTGTTGAGGACTTTGGCGATGTTATCAGAGAGGGAGAAGGAGCATTAGCAAAAGGCCTATTCAGAGGAGTCATGGGCATTTTGACAAAGCCTCTTGAAGGTGCAAAAGCTTCTGGTGTCGAGGGTTTCGTTCAAGGTGTTGGCAAAGGCATAGTTGTCAAAGGTGAAAGGCGCACCAAGGCGCAAAATCCTGTGGGGACTAAGGCGAGAGGCGAGAGGCAAGGCGCATGCCTTTTTGAAGCGAGGCGCACCTATGTAAAAAAATTTAGAAAAAATAGCATATAGCAATACTTTAACTAATAACACTAAGCCAATGAGTTTTAAATAGCATACCATCCAAAAGATATATAAAAACATCTACCAAATCACACATAGTTTACGGTTCTCACATAGAGTAGAATTAATACATTGAAAAGCAAACTAAACATATTTTGGGGCTCAAAGCATACCATCCAAAACATATTTTGGTGATTAAAAAGCAAACTAAACATACAAAAGTGTATATATATATATATATATATATATATATATATATATAAGTATCATTAATTATTTAAATTTTTATTTTGTTGGTTCTGGAAGGGGTATAAATGAATGAGCAGAAACTTTCAGGGGCTAAATTGATTAGATCAGAAACTGAGGACTCAAATGAAGATATTGTAAATTGGAGGAGGTTGACCGTAAGTTGGACTAGTAGTTGAGCAACTTTCGTTGGAATACAGCTGTACTTCATCAACAGTTCTTCATCATCAATACAGCAGCAGTACTTCATCAGCAACAAATCGAAAAATTGTATTCAAGCTTCTGGTTCAATTTTTTGACTCTCTCTCTCTCTCACCGCAACAAATCGAGGTCTCCGACGATTACAACTCTCTCTCTCTCTCTCTCTCTCTCTCTCTCTCTCTCTCTCTCTCTCTCTCTCTCTCTCTCTCTCTCTCTTCTTCTTCTTCTTCTTCTTCTTCTTCGATCCAGAGATGTAGAGATGTCGGCTGAGGAATTTTATTTTCTAACATCCAAAAATTAGCGGCTAAGATTAGATTTTTAACCTAAGTCACAAAAATCTAGGGCTGTTATTAAACTTTAAAGAAGCGCGCTTTTTTTGCGCCTCTCGCCTTTGCGCCTTTGCGTCGCCTCTTTGAAGTCGCCTCGCCTGGGTGTGCCCCAGGCGCTAAAGGTGTGCCTCGCTGTGCCTCTCGCCTAGGCGAGCGCCTAGGCACGCCTTTGACAACTATGATTTGAAAACCAACTATAACATACAATGATGATTTCTTTTCCTGTGACCCCTGCCATGTTTGTGTCCCCAATTTTTTGAAAATTTAGTGTTCCATGTCCTGTGTCCCCGCCCGTATCGTTTTATTGGCTTCTTAGATGATATCTGATGTAGATGCTGAATATAAAAACTTTTGCCACATTAAATTAAGATCCTTTGTGGTATTACTAATTCTAGGTGACAAGATCGGCTGCTCTTGTACTCTTCCAATTTTGTAGTCAGAAGGGTCACTGAATTAGCGACTTTGATAACCAGAAAAAAGAAAGGTTGAGCGTAGACAGTGATAAAAACCGTCTACAGAAGGAAGATGTTTTCCGCATAAATCATGTCATGGAAGCATAATGTTATAGAATGGGAGAAAGCAATTAACTAATCAAGGATACAAATCTTGGGACATAATAATTGAGAAGGTAACATTCTAGGTGAGAAGTTTTTGTTAGTCGCATTGCTATAGATGAAAAGTATTTACTATTGTCAGCAATTGTGGAATTCAATGAAAATAAATAGAGAAATAGTAACATTTTACCTTAGTCCTGTCTTCAGTCATGTTTAGCATGGCGGAAAGCTTATAGTATGATCCATCAGAACTAAAGGCCTTGACATCAACCCGTTGCTGAAAGAAAGATTAATGCAGCATAATCATGAAGGGGTTCAATGACTGATAATGAAATTTTCTTTGCCAATCAAAAAAATGAAAGGGTTCAATGATTGTCTACTATTTCACCTTTTTTTCCAGCTTAAGAAGAGATATTCCAAGACTGTAATTGTCAGAATTTCGAATTGCGACGGCAATGCCTACACATGGGGACAAATAAGCATCATTTCGAGATGAAAATAGCATAACTCCGCCACAGCCAACATAATCTTGTGGAGATAGCATACTGGGCATTGGAGTTGTGTCCTCGATTGCTTCAAGCACTTGTATATTTTTTCGTGGCCCAACATGTCTCCTATCCACTAAAATTGTACAGCTTCTCAATGCTGTTTTTGCAGATTTAACAGCTTTTGAGAGTAGAAGGGAATCTGCATCCGCACTCTCTAGCGGTTCAATCTCCACCACTCTTTATGCCAAAGACAGAAAGGAGTCATTATTGATCCAATAAGGAACAAAGAACCTTATGGTTTTCGGAGCAGCAGTGGTTCCGCCCATATCACGTTCCATGCTTACACGCAATCTCCTGCATACACGTATCATGCAGATAGTGAACAAAGAGAACAAACTAATTTTCCAAAGATAGACAATGAAAGTCAAGCAAGAAGTTTGTTATCCACTGGAAAATGGCGCTAAAAGAGGAACAACAAGGTGTATAATTCTTGCAACTAGTACTATGAAAAATTAGCTGCCGAAAACAGTCTTCTGGTGTCTATATTAAAGGATTTACAGGCAACTACCACCAAGAGTGCAATAAAATAATTCTCAAGATTGAAATGATGCTTCATTGTAAATATGGAATTTGGGATCAGCTAGAAAAACTGATTAATATATTTGTGCAAGCATTTTCAAAATAAATAAAAGCACCTAACACAAAAATACACCTTAAATGATTAGTTCCTTTGGAGCCTGACATTCCCGGTTACCAATAAAGCATTCAACTGGCTCTCAAATTACAAATCTCACATGTTTGATATTTCTGACTTAAGTCCACTGAAGAACGAACCACGCATGATTTCAAACGAAAGAATCTTGTAGGTATTTAAGTGATCACACAATATGCCAGAAGCACCCCTCCACCAGAACTAACCTGCTTTCATTCTATGAAGTACATCATCACCTTTTTGTCTATCTTTCTTAGAAATCGAACCTAGATAGCAACAGTGTTGACTCTTTGGTATATCCTGGCATCCGAGATTCAATTCTTTAATATCTCTACCATCGTTACTGAATGTACTGCATTTATAGATTATGCAACTAGAATATACAATTTTATATGGATCCTTCCTTCAGATGTTGTCCCGTTAAAGAATTGTACATACAATGCAAGAGCAAAATACAACATAATAGCAGAATATCCAAAACCGCAGACCTTTTCTTCTGCGGGTGAATCATCCAGAACGATGAGGCAGGGTTACTCGATGCAAGATTCAAAACAAGAACAGAATCCTGATAAGGAAGAGGAAAACAATTTTATTAATAAAAAATGCTTCATTAGTCAAAAACTGATAGTGGGTGCTTTATCTTTGAAGAATCAGTTCATGCACATTAGGATTGAAATTCTTACCTTCTCCAAAACCCAACCACCTTGAACAAATAATGTGAGATATATGGGTTTCCAAACATCATCAGAATATAAGTTTACACTCCCGCGTGATAATATAATGCCATGCTGCCACTCAACGCTACTTCCTTCTTTGTGTTTCTCCCATATTATGAATTCTGCAGCACATGGAAGTCGGTTTTCCAACTTCAAAGGAGAGTTCATTGATATTCTCCAATCATAGACGAGGGCATTAAGCTCTGTCTGAAGAACCGAGGCATCCGTGCTGATACTAAGCCAAAATAGCATACCTTCGGAACTCGGACAACAAATTAGTACGTCCTTCTTCTCAAGCTGATTTAACTTTAATGATGAGGTGGGTATTTTGTTTTCTTGCTTCAAAGTGTGTTGCCTCGCAATGAAACCTTGATCTAAGGAAGTTAGGTCCTTTCCATAGCCATAACTAGAACCTACAGCAACTGCATTCCCCCAGGTGTATGGGGATTGAGGATAATCACCACTAGGGCTTAACACGTAGCTTGGTGGTCGAGGAATCCTTGAACATACTTCTCCAGGGTAATACAGCAGAAGAACCAGGACCAATGGTGCTGATAATATTAGTCATGCCAGTTATCTGTTCCTTTCTAGCTGCAGAAAGATTATAACTAGTAACCGTAGACATAGGGGAGACTGATATGTCAAGTTTAACATCTGAATCATTTACAACAGTTGCAAGACTCCGGCAAATTGCATGCTTCTTTCCATTCCTCATTACAACTTCAACAGCAATAAATTCATCTCTTAAGTGTTTTGGGGATAACTGATAGAGGAAGGAATGAACGAAAAACAATCCCATTCGCCCTCCGGGCCAAGCCCCACCCAGAAACCTACATCTCTATCAACATCATTTCCATGTTGTGTATTACTTTGGAAGTTTGCGATTGTTATCCTCTCAAAGTATGATGTGGAAACAAGAAGGCATCCATTCGAAGTTATGTCATCACTATTAGGCTGACCCTGAAAGAAAGAACAAAGAACATGCACCATGCCAGAATGCATAGATCATCAGTCAAAAAGAATAAATGCAATTAATAGCACGAATGGATACCTACATGTTTCCCAGTGTCACACTAACCTTTCTTCTTAGAGGATACGACATGATATGTTGGCCATCAGGTGAATGGTGAAACATTCTCAGTGAAGCTACCTTTTTCAAGGTATTTACTCCATGCCCAACAGAAAATGAAGATGCACCCACAACTTCACCTATATCGACCAGCACCAGAGGAGATAAACGTAACATAACTACTTCAGTTGAAATAAATCCCACTTTAGCACTTAATACAAAACATTAAAAGCTGTGCAATTGACACACATGATAAGCATGAGATCATAAAATAACACAGAATTACCTGTATGTTGAATATCAGACTCCAACTAAACAAACTAAGTTCTCAAAAACAAAATAACCTCTATGTTGACTATCAGAATTATCTCTAGGTTCAGGGAAAGCACACAGAGAACAGTTCTCTATAACAAACTAAGCACAATCACATTCACAGAGGAGTCTGAAACTAGCATAAGCTCAAATGATGGTTCGGTTGAGTTGAGTCTGCAGCGTAAGAAGACTCTGGGGTTGTTTAATGCGTGAAGTTTGAAAATGTGTTGTTAGCCTACTACATACATTTTTGTTAGAGACATGCATCAGCAGCTTAAAAGGCAGAGACAGAAAGAAATACATTTCATCAATCTTTTTCTTTCCTTTTTTATTTGTTGCTATATACATACATATGTAGTTTTTCTAGTCCGCCAAGCAGAGTACCTTTTCCTGCTTTTGCTGCCAGATTTGTAACCTCCACTTCCAATTTGGCCACCCCCTGCATAATTCATAAACAAAAAGTCACTGGTAATGAAACTGGTATTGCAGGGTAAAAAGATAAAAGAACTTGTGGTATAACAAGTTAAAAAGATACAGAAATCAACTGTTAAGTGCCATATAAGAGAAGGAAAATAATGTGCTATTAGAAGTTCAATGGCATAAGATAAACACACCACCAATTACAATCAATAATGAAATCACTGTAAGGCTAACTACTGTCAAAATGGGTGTGAACGTGACGCCTTTCATGGTCATATACAAGTTTGTCAAACATTTTATTTGTAGTTGGGGGATGTCAATGGGGGTTATACTAACACTGGTCCTCATTCCCATTGATAGTGCTCAATCAAAACTGGAGTAGATGATGTCTTCAACATGAGGAACTACTTCGTTCAATACCAAGAAAAAGTATTACTAGAATTTTTGTTCGTAGGGATCTAAGTCAGGACTTAATTATTCGGCATCGATCAATGAACATATCTCAAGATAGACTAAAATGCATTCCGTCCACAAAATCATCCTTTATAGGAAAGTAAAAAACAAAACGGGTCCAACTCAAGAATGTGTGCAAGGAAGCTCTAAGACCACTAGCAATGGGCACTCGAGAATAGGGTTGACCTGCCAGCAGGTGCCTGGGATAGGGAATGGAATTTCAGGCTGATTACGAAGCGGTCCACCCAATGAACCAACAAAATACAACCCTAAAGAAAGAGTCAGTAAATAGATCCAAAACGCCAGTCATGGGTGCAAGGCAACAAATAATTAGAATTTAGAAGTGAGAAGGCCTACAAGAGACAGTAAAAAGGGTTTTTCAAAACATGGGCACATCTTCAAACAATACAACAATAACACCAATACCAAAACCCATCTAGTCCCCAATCACTAGGGGTATGAGGGGATGACTGGAGACAGACCTAACCTTCGACAATATGCACAAAGTGGCTAATCACAGGATACCACTGAAATAGTGGCCTCCAAGAACCGAGGAGCTACGAGAACATTTTGCTACAGAACCATGCCCCCAAATCAAAGCCGAAAGCCATTAGGGAGGGCAGGCCTAGAGTCCCAAACCAATTTATGTGCTCATTACCATGCTTGTTATAAAATAAAAAATAAAAAAAAATAAAAAAAAAAAAACCATGCTTCCTTCATTCATGGTCCAGAGCAAAACAGTGTCTTTGCAAAAAAAGTAAAAAAGGTAATGGTAAAAATGGACAAATAAAAGAGAAACATATTGTAAGAACCTGTATTTTTATATCTTTTTCTGAAATAATGTTGGGTTAATGTGAGGAAATGTGATATATGCATAAGTGATGAGGTGAAGTGTAATATAAGTGGAATGGGGTTAAATTGGTTTACACAAGCCACTTTTGGGCTTGGGGTGTAATTATTCCTATGTATTTATGTGTGTGTGTATAGAGATGGTCATATTATCTCCTTCTTCTCCAAAAAAAACAGCCATCCCCCTCCTCTCCTCCATTTTTGCTCCCTTGAGCTCAAATTACTCCATCATCATCAAACTTCTTCACAAATTGACCAAAGATTCATAATCTACGCGTGTTTGGGAGCCCGGAGTACCATCTTTTCGCACCGGGAGGGCCAAAAACGGGATTGCTCAATTTGGGGATCTAAAATTTCGTTTTGGGTTGATCTAGAGCAATTCTTCACTTGAGGTAGGGGAATATCCAACTATTTTAAGTGTGAATGTTGTGTGTGTGTGTATATAGACACTTGATTGATCCATAGACTTGTTTCTTGTGTATTTCATGGAGAGGATCTTGTTTCTTACCCAAATTGAGCTATTGTATGCTAACCCTTGGTTGATATGTAATTCCTCACTCAATTTGATTGCTACTTGGTCTAAATCTTGCACCAATTCCATGTATTGGCTTGTAAATTGAAGAAACCCACTTGGGACCCCATTTTTCATCCAAATCTTTGAGTAAATGCTTGATTTTTTGTTGATTGATGTTTCCTTGATCAAATTGATTGTTAAATTGTCATTCTCCATCCAATTCCATTGATTTTTGGCTTTGGAATCATCCAATTTGGAGTTGTGTAGCAAAATCCCCAAAAATCTCATTTTTTGCACTTTTTCGGCATGCTCTCTGGAAAACCCGCCCGGGCGGGATTTTTTGGCCACCTGGGCGGTTTTGACAGGTTCATGGGTGGTTTTGATTTTTGTTGTTTTGGCCCACCCCCATGCACTTGTTTGGTTCCTAAACATGTTTTTCACTCATATTAGGACTTTTTCCACCTTGGTAACACCTTGGTACCTATTGACAATGGGTAATAAATGATGACACTTGTTATGTGATTAAAGAGAAACTTAGAGAAGACTTGGTTTACACACGGGTGTTTTGCACGCACTAGGGATGAGTGGAGTGTTCGGGACACTTGGAAAGGGGTTGAGTGTCATGTGAGTCATAGGGAATATCTTGATTATATGTTTTGATATGTGATAATGTGAATGTGATGATTGGCACGGGGCCCGAACAGGGTATGCCCGGAGTGGCACGGGACCCGAAAAGGGTATGCCCGGAATGGCACGGGGCCCAAAGAGGGTATGCCCGGAATAGCACGGGGCCTATATGGCATGCCCGGAAAAATAATGAAATGATCAAGAGGAATTAGATACATATGACAAACCTGTAGGATACTTGTGGTGTGTCGGGTACGAGTCGGGCATGAGTTGAGCACGAGAGACGATAGTTGATGGAATCAATTAGCCTATGTGTTGTTTTCAGGTCTTTAACCTTAACTCTCTCTCTCTCTCTCTCTCTCTCTCTCTCTCTCTCTCTATCTCCCTCAATTCTTGTTTCATGATTCAAGTATCCTTGTCTATTATTCATGTACATTTCATTTCGCTTAGAATTTTTAGATATTTCTCTACTGGGCTAGTGTAGCTCAACCTATAATATTTTCAGGTACCCATCAAGGACCATGATCATGGAATGCTTGAAGTGCTTGCATGCATTATTTTGAAAGGCTCATGGGAAAGTTATATCATCATCTTTGAAGTAGTGTTTTTGCCAAGATGATTTTGTAACTTATTTATGTTTTCTCTTTTGACAATGGGTTGTAAACTCACTTAAGACCTATGTATGTGTACATTTGGGGTTTGGGTGCCCGTAGACTCAAATGTAATATGTTGTTGACTTGACTTTTCTATTTGGACTTCAACGTGGCCGTGGACGTGTTGACCGTCCACGTGGATTTCATTAACGGATATTCTTTTATAATTTGGAGGGCGTGACACATATAAAGTGCTAGTGTCCTACTCAAGAATCATGATTCTACATTCACCAAGTAAAATGTAAAATCTTTATCACACTAGACGCCAGAAACAGGTTAGGCCACAAATGGAGAAAAATTAATTAAATCCTGAAACAAGGGCCAAATTAGAACAAAATTATGGACCGCAAATCTAGACCATAGGGCCAAATAGAGGAAATGGTACATTTAGAATCATGATAACAATCACACCCTAATAAATTCCCAAAGTAATTCAGCTGAAAATTGAAATGTTGTAAAATAGGATAATGAAACAGTAATCTGAATGCCCTAGCTAGCTATCAGACGCAACCAGTCTAGATAGACTTCTGAACTGAAAGTAAACTGGAGACTAGCCAAACATGGGTTTCAATATGAAACGACTCAGGAAAAATCGCAGGGAGGAAATGGGTGATAAGAAAATCCCAAATTGTTACATACACCTAGAATAAAAACCATATGACGCTGAGAGGCCTGCATTTCTCCCAAATGATAACACAGTAGGAGTGGCCAATAAATGTTTGAAAATGAAGGTGCCCGTTTATCCCAACTGAAAGAAACTTTTAGTGTGATTTTCAATTACTCCGTACATCTTAAGAATTGCAATTACAGAACCACATTCTTCTTTGGAACTAATACATATAATGCGGTCTGCCGGTCTCCAGCTTTAAATAAAGTACGTAGGAGGATAATAAATACAAAAGAAACTATGTACAACTACTATTATAAGTACCTTTCGAGGAACTTCGAATATAAAGAGTTCATTCCATCTTGCAAAGCCTTCATCGAGATTATTTCTTCTCGAAGTTAATGGCTTAACACATTTGGTCCTTGCGCTTTGACAAAAAAGCTTTTGCTGATTGATCTCCCGACTATCAACACTTAGGCGCAAAGCACAGAAGAAATTATGACTATTTCCATCATCAATAATAGGTAAACCTTGCCCAAATTCAAAAGTCATCTCTCTTAGTCATTGTGAAATAGCAAAAATGATACTTGATCTGAGATGAACTTAACAAAAACCTTGGCTTCAAGTATCTGAACAGCAACATATCTCTGTGCTTCCCTAGATTCATCCACGACATTTAACCTGTCAGAATACCTTGGAGGTGGAACCCAGACAGAAGCACATTCATCACGACATAGCAATTCAACAGCATCTGAATTTTGCTCGACTTTCTTCAGATAAATATCACATCCAAGTCTACTTTCTACTATCACGGATGGAAAATCATCTTCATCTAAAGTAGCATAAGTTGAATTATTCCCATGGCCATCATCAGTAGCATCATCCTGCAAAAAGAATGCACCTCGAACCCAACGGCATCAGCATATACGCTGGACTAACACCATAAATTGCCAAACATAGAACATGTTCAAATTCTAAATGACCTCAGTCAGTTTCAATGCCTTCTGTTCAAAGTCTCTCTGTCTTCTCCAACGAACCATAGTTTCTGTAAGTGTATCGAGATTGGCCGCGCTAAGATTTATATTTACTATACTGGTAGCAGCAATACGTGCTCCTTTTCCGAGTCTTGATGGTTGTTGAAGATTAGTATCATATGTTTCGAACCTACAGAAGCAATAATATGTTATTGCAAAAATGCATAGAACCATACTGACAAAGAGTGTTTTGACATTACTAGACCAATGGAACCAGAAACAGCACTCATAATATTCTGCAACAACAACAATAACAAAACCCATTAAGTCTCCAATAATTGGGGGTATGGGCGGGGGATGGATAGGAGACAGACCTAACCTTTGGCAATAAATGCACAAAGTGGCTGCTCCCAGAATACCACTGAAACAGATGGATTGGAAAAAAAGAGAGATATAGTTAAATATCCCATCAAACGGCTCCACCAGTGGCTCCCACGCTTCTAGTTGTGTATTGAACATTGATGCAGCTATCAAAGATATCAGAATAGCGTTCATTGCCTCCAATCGACAATGAGTCGCAAGCTTGATATTAGTGATTGTGGCATCAAAAACCGGTGTCATCTTAAAGGATCCGAATTACAAAAATTAACGAAAGGAGGGTAATCTCATAAGTAATTCGAGGAATGTTTCTACATTTCATTTTATCTTCTGAAACATACCATTCCACATAAGCTGTCCAAAACAGTCACAGATAAGCATCTTAATTTCATCTCGGCAGTAACATTCTCCCTTGTCATTGGTTTCACAAAATCGCCAATAGAAAATGCCAATCGGCTTGAAGGCTTTTTCAAATCAGAGCGTGCAAGGAAAGTGCAGGCCTACAGAAAGAATTTTTAGCGAGGTTGAGAGACCTTAAGTAAATGAGAGGATAATGAATGTATGCTTTTACAAATAAAAATTGAAGTGAAAAAAACAGTAGCCAATATTCATGATATATCCTAAATATGGACACTGGACATCATAAGGTCACTTCTTTTGTTTTACTCATAAAGAAGGATATTGACCTGACCTGATTTTCAACTTTCCAAATACTCCAGCACTGAGATCCCTTTGAACTCGAAGACCTTGAAATAGGCACCTCAAGAATATTAGCTTGGTGAACAAGATCCATTCTTGGACAACAAAAATTGTCCAGGGGTGGTGCGGATGTTTCGAGGAGACTATGCAACCCAGAGAAGCATAACCAGGAGGAACAATTGGGTACCAAAAGAAAACTTCATCGAGGCTTTTTCTCACAATATGAGCAACTTTATTGAACTGCACAGGCTTCGCAGAGATTTCAGGATCATCAGCCCTAAAAATTATGCCCAGAGTAGGTGGTTCTGACCTGACAAAGAAAAGTAATACCATACTTTTGTTGAATAAGAAATAATAATGACATTCACAAAAGGAAAGAAAGGTAAGACACTTAAAACAATATGAAATAAGGGAAGTCAGCATAACAGCGCAGAGGCAAGGAACGACATTGAATAATAATGGTGAAAATTATCAGAAAGAAAGAATTAAATTCAATGGTCTAACCCTTCAGTAACGCAGTCACCGAGTATACCATAACTAGGCCGTGGTATAGGTCACCATATAGAGATGTTACTACCCTTATCCCACCAGATTATCTCGAAGTTTGGAGTTGACATATAGTAGTTGGTTTCTTTAGAAATAGAATGGAGAACATCCCATCAGGATGAACTTGCACTCCGGTTACTTGACTGTTGACTTGCATTCTCAAGTTGACCAGTTTTAGTTGATGTAGGTTCTTTTGATGAAAAATAAGGCCAACTTGAGTTCCAAAGAGGAAGATGATTCAGGTCATAACAACCGTCTTTCGAGGGATATTCAGAAGTAGGATGGGCATAAAATGACCCCAGAATATTGTCCAACTACCATATGCTAAATCCATTCGTAAAGCAAGGATTAGGGGACGTACTCAAAACACATTCTGAATATGTTGTGGACGTCACAAGATCAGAACGTATACAGTGAACAATGTGATTAGGGGGTGGTTGGCTGCCCTTGTGTGCCACACATCCCAATGCCAAGTATCCTGGTGGTGCGACCGGCATCCAAAGAGAACAATCAACATCACCAGCGGATCGACCTTCAACCAACTCCAATCCCTGAATGCTAGAGAACGAGCCAATAAGTTTGAAACCAAGGGGCTTTCTTGCACGTCCATAGGTATTACTCACGGCCATTACAGCCTGTGAAGGAGGAATTGGCCTGAAGACTCATCACAGGTAAACATAATTAAGAAAAGAATCAAACAGAAAATCTGACTAACTGTATCAAATACTTTTTCTGGGTAATTAATCATTTCATTAGAAACCAAAGACAAGAATCCTCAAGAGGTACAAGAAACTAAGGCAAAAGCCTATACAAAGAATAACCATTTCATTCCAAATATTACTGCTTAAACCAGGAATTCAAGCCAAGAAAAACTAAAGCATGTTGCATGGATGAGTGAAAAATTAATTATGGATTGAGCAAAACCAAATCAATGAAAATGGAATCCAAGTAACCCAATGTAATGCAACACTGCTTGATTTGCTTCAACATTTGACACAAACTCAACTCCTATTTAAGTCACAATAAACTTTATCTAAATTCCAACAGCAGATTATGCCACTCTGTCCTGGCAACAAATACGAAATCAGACAAAACAGCCAATTGACGAGAAAATAAATAACGTGTGATATGCATGCCCAACCGAGCCTTATGTCACAATTAATTGGAATCGGCTAAATGAATCCGTTTTCTGTTAAGGGCATCTTGTTCCGTGATAGCCAACGAAGGTAGGTCCACAAACATTGTTTACCTTGATGTCACACAATCTCCTACTATCACATAATTTGAAGGGGCTCTTGGTCTCCAAAATGTCAGGTTGTTACACTGGCCATTTTCTGCAAAACGATAATATAGCGAATACAGGTAAGACCCAAACCCAAGAAAGATATAGCAACCAACCTTTAAAAATATTTAAATAGAAAACACTAAATATCATATACAAGTATGGAAAAATGAATAATGTTGAGTGCCACTATGAGTGACAAACCAAATCAAAAAATTTATCATTTATCAAGAATCACAATTTGCTTTACACAAGTAAGAAACACCTTTTGGGGATACCCAGAGACGGTCAAAGTTGGTACATGGAGCCAGGGGATCGATGTTCCCAAATTGTAATGCTTCAGCAGCTTGAGTTTGCAGGTTCAGTAAAAGAGAAATTACACTAAGAGAAAGATGGATGTATACGTCAGTTGATACCAAAGACACATTTGTTTTATCCTTAACAGATGTATATCCCCCTGAAATATCCACTGGATCAAGAACAGTAAGACCAGAACCAGTCTCAAAGGTTAAATCCTTTATAAGAGCCCGAATCCAAGTACCATTCTCCTTTGATGCAGACCTGTACAAAAAAAAGAAAAGAAAAGAAATGGTGACAAACTTCAGTAAGATTGCTCTCAGAGGATACAACAATGCCACTAAACATTGAAAAACAGAAGAATGAACTCTGACAAATATCAATTCAATGTTAGTGCTTACGTTATAGGAATTCTAATCAACACGAGCAACTTCGATGAAAAGAACTGATATAATTGCCAAATGTGGGCTATTACAAAATAAATTGGAAGAGAAAGTAATGCATTATTGTTTGAGGATAATCGTCTAATCTTACATGAAACTAAAATCCAATTTTGCAAGGAGAAGCTTTTCCCCATGGGAAGAATCATCAAGGGATGATTTGGAACTGTCATAGAAAGTGAACTCAGGAGAAACCACCTGTGTAGGGAAGCAAGTACATAAGCATAAGACCACAAGTAGAATTAGATCACAGAAATTTTAGAATACGGAATTATCGTGCATAAAGCAAAATAGTACACAAACTGAGAAATTATCACCAGTACCTGGTCATCATAACCACATTTATAGCCCACCTTAAAGTTTTGAACCAAGCAAGGTGTAAAACACATAACAACCGCTTTAGCATGGGCGCATGGCCATAGAAGTAAGACTTGGACACAAAATTGGAAGAATACAACAGAGCGTAAATCCAAGAATATGAGGACCCAAAATCACAGAATGTATTTTTCCATCTAGATGGATTTCAGAAGAGATATATCGTAACAACGATATATTTTACATTGCTATAGATAAAACATTACACAGAACCACCAGTCTCTTGCATATCTCCGGAACAATTATCACTTTACATATGTTAAATTGTCATATATTATGCCAGCTTGTGAACAGAAGAAGGGGTTTAATGCTTCAGGGTGTACTCATCATATTTTAAAGCACATAAAACACAGTCCACCTTGAGAAGTGTGTTAGATAGGTTGAGTGTGATATCTAGCAAGAAAGGTGTCGGGCAAGATTGTGAACTTAAGAATTCAATTTCACACTGTTTGACTTCTGTAAGAAATGTCAGACGTGCCTCTCGAGATGTCCAAAAACAGTTCATTCGCATCCGACATTGTTTCACCAGTAAATGTTTAAGGACATGTTTGTTAATGAGCAGCTTTCTTTCGTTTATGACAAAGATTTCTGTATAAACATGCACATTCACCCATGTGCATGCTTGCACACATACACATACACACACACATAGACAGAGAGAATAGAGAGAACAAGAAAAAACAAAAGAAATAAAACAAAGGGGGGAAGGGGATTAAGCACCACTACAACCCGCCACATCAGGTAAAAGGATACAGGTAGTGCCAAAAGTGACAGACCAAGACTCTGGTGAGTCTGTAAGTAAGATATACATAAGCCAAAACTTGTGAATCCATCTCCCGCTAGTTCCTATTAAAAGATTCCTAAACAATGCATATTCTAAAAGAAAAGACATATCCGTACTCAAAATAGTGCAGCATTTGACTTTCTGACTCCTTCGAAAGCTGAAAAGGAAATGAACTTCCAATACCTTTCTTCCAGGCCCAAAGCCTCAGTAGTCGGGTAAATAGAAGGTCCCCACTTATTGAAGGACAACTACCATTCAAGCATGATGTACAAGAGAAAAAACAAAACCTTGCAAGCAACAATGCAAACCACAATCAGTGACAACTTTTTAGGTAATTGCTCTGGGAAAAAACAGATGAAGAACGCTGCATATTATGCTTGTCCACAACTGGTATTCCTTCAAGTATAGAGACCCAAACTACCACGCAAAACAACGAACATCAAGTGAAACATGACAGCCTCAGGCCTTGTCTATTATGGAAAACTAGATTTAGAGTAAAGCAAACCAAACCAAACCAAGCCTTATGTCCCAATCAATTGGGGTCGGCTACATGAATCCTTTTCCTCCATTAAGCTCTGTCAAGTGTTGTTTCATCACTTAAACCTAGTATACTCAGATCTTTCCGTACTACCGCATCTAATGTCAATTTGGGTCTTCCCCTCCCTTGTGCGTTTCTACCTAAAGCTATCATATCCACTCTCTTAACTACTGCATCCGCTGGCCTACGATAGACATGCTCGAACCACCTTAGCCTATTTTCCCTTAACTTCTCCTCTATAGGTGCTACACCTACCACCTCGCGAATTGTTTCATTTCTAATCCTATCTCGTCTAGTCTCACCACACATCCACCTCAACATTCTCATTTTCGCTACACTTATCTTGTTCACTTGCTGCTTCTTAATAGGCCAGCATTTTGTCCCGTAAAGCATCGCTGGTCTAATGGCAGTTCTATAAAATTTTCCTTTCAATTTTGTTGGTACCCTCTTATCACACAGTACACCAGTAGCGCTTCTCCACTTGAGTCACCCCACTTGGATCCTTTGAGTCACATCATCTGCAATTTCTCCATCTTGACTAATAATAGAGCCTAAATACCTAAAATGGTCCCTCTTTGGTATCTCCTGATCTTGGATCACCACTCTTTCCTCATACGCACTTCTGGTATCACTAAACATGTAGACCATATACTCAGTTTTACTCCTACTTATCCGAAAGCCCTTAGACTCTAATGTTTTCCTCTAAATTTCTAATTTAGTATTAACACCACTAGCCGTTTCATCTACAAGGACAATATCATCTGCAAACAACATACACCATGGGATATCTGCCTAGTCAATTCATCCATAACTAACGCGAAAAGGTACGGGCTCAACGCTGACCCTTGGTGCAATCCTACTGTGATCTAATGGGAAATTCACTTGGTTCTCCTGTTGGTGATCTAATGGCAGTGACTGCACTTTCATACATGTCTCTGACCACTGTGGACGGCCCACGGAGATTGCTCGAAAAAGATTGTGATTTGTTAGAGTCGCCACCCGGATTTGAGGTCCGAACCCGAGAAACCGATGAAAATATGACTCGTTGCCCAAAAAAAAAGATTTCACTAGTCCTGACGGAATCAAAGATTTCTCGGATTCAGGGGTTTGGTTACGAGAGGGGAAGGGTTTTACGGCACCCCTCTCGCCCGGTCCGTGAACCGGTCTCTACTCAACATTTTGTGGGATTTTGGAAATGTTTAAAATTTGATTTATTCACATAAATAGGAATCGGGGACGGGAATCACATAATAAGAAAACATACAAGAGATGCGATTTTACTGTGGATGCTTGTGCGCGCGATCTACATGGCTGATGAACATGAAACTACAAATGTTCACAGAAATAAATTACAACAGAAATCGTACAATAACTCAAGAAATTATGACATGAGACTTATTAGACTGTTTGCAATCTGGATTCCAGAATGGGGATTGAGCGCTCAAGGGTGGTGACTTGAGCGCTCAACCCTCATTCCACCCGAACATTTTTCTTGCTGGTTTTTAATATTTGATGCTGCTTTAAGGCTTAAATCCACCACGGAAACATCACACAAGCATCACCTCTCTTCAGACATCACCAGAAAATGCTTAAAACAGGCTTGCTTTAGAACCAGTTTGAGTGCTCAAGGCTCATGGATTGAGCGCTCAAACCAATTCTGCAAGGGAGAGTGGTTCAGATCAAAAATGTTATATTGACGACACCAGTAAGGAATTAAATCATGAGTCATCATCAGAATTACTGGAAAACTGCAAATAGGCCCCAGCTTGAGTGCTTAAAGATCTGACCTTGAGCGCTCAAGCCATAACATGGCTTTCCACTGTTTAACCTTTAAACTGATTTCCATACTTCCTCAGGACCACCAAAGACAGAAAATAAAGTTTCAAAAGGTTTGACAACCACTGTTTTGCAATCAAATATAAGAAATTTGAAGTTTTTGATGTTTAATCACTATAAAATGGTTAATTTGCATTCATGCATGTAGTTTTGGTGTAGAAATAAGCTGTTTTGAGAGCTACTTGAACGCAATTAACTCTTAAATAGTGATCAAAATCAAAAGGAAGCTCAGAAGTTAGCAAAGCAAAGGGGCTGTTCAGGTAATGGGCTTGGCGCCAAGGCGGGAGCTTGGCTCAAGGCGGGGAGCTTGGCTTCAAGGCCGAGTTTGAGGCCAAACCTGGCTATGAATCGCAAATTTGAAAAAGGTTTTTAAGCAGCTTTCAGGCCTTTGTGAGTTCAATGCAAGTATAGAGAACTTGCTTAAACTCACTAGCCTTCCTCAGAAGAATCAAAACAGTGAGTTCATCACGTGTTTTCACTACCTTTTAGAAGATGTTTGTAATTTGAGCTTGATTCTGGGCTTTCAAAGGTTGATTGTGGATGTTTTGGCTTGTATTCTGGAATAATTGAACAATGTGGGTGGTTGATCGATGATCAAAGGTCAAATTTCTGGGTTTGATCAATGGTATTCTAGGTGGTTTTTATGATAAATGAATGGTTTTTGTAGAGAGAGAGAGAGAGAGAGAGAGAGGAGTGGTTTTCTGGTAGAGACTGAAGGTGAGGAGTAGTAGAATCCTCACTTGAAACCAGGGGGCAATGGGTGGTTTTATAGAGTGAGTGGGAGGGAAGAAAGGAGAGAGAGAGAAGTGGGTTTATGTATTTGGGAGCATTTTAGGCGTATTTTAGGACTTAGTGGGGTGTATTATACGTATAGGGATCGTATAAGATCAACCACAGACGCTCCCATGCAGGAAATCTCATGATGAGATACTCTGCAAGTTGCTGACTGGACGGGAATTGAGCGCTCAAAGCCGTGGACTTGAGCGCTCAAGGTGCTCCTCAGGCTTGAGCGCTCAAGGCCTCAAGCTTGAGCGCTCAAGGTTCTTGGTGGCAGATTGATGGCTTGGCTTGGTTCAACAATGCTTGGGTTGGTTTGGCACATTTTGATTGCTTGGGTAGTGTTTGGTTGGTTTTGGTCAAACTCAAATCATTTTCACCAGTTCCAGGTAATTGTGATTGATCCATTTCATCATCAAGAGATGCACGGCGTATCTCGGGTTCAAAAATTGGGGTGTCTACAACCACGTAAGTATAGCCTCTGGTCACTCCCTTTCTCTCCAGAACCCACCATATAATGTCTCTAGGCACTCTTTCATAAGTCTTTTCTAGGTCTATGAAAATCATATGGAGATTCTTCTTCGTTGACCTGTGTCTTTCTACCAATCTCCTTAGTAGGTAAATAGTTTCCATAGTTGATCTCCCAGGCATAAACCCAAACTGTTTCTCCGACACCATAGTCACCATCCTTAATCAATGCTCAATAACTCTTTCCCACAACTTCATCGTATGACTCCTCAACTTAATACCTCTATAGTTGTTGCAATTTTGAATATCCCCTTTATTCTTGTAGATAGGTACTAAGGTACTCCTTCTCCATTCGTCGGGCATCCTCATAGATAAAATAATCTTGTTGAACAATTTTGTCAACCAAGTCACTCCCAAGTTACCTATGTCACACCCTGAATTTCATAAAAAACATAATAATAGAGAATATCCACATGGATTGCTCAAAAGGTAAATCTCCTTCCATGGTCAACTAATTCTAAGAAGAGACACCCGTACCCTTACACAGTGCCAACTACATCATAGTTATTACATCTCTTAAACAAGATCGAATGAAAGGAGTAAACTAGAAGTTACAATTTCATCTTCCCAAAAAAAAATATACTAAGTAACGGAGATGAGAAAATAACTCCTTTCATGCAATGCAATGCCACTCCAAGCTTCCAAGTCATGCACCTTGATGAGTACCTGAAAAATGGTAGGTTGAGCTCACTAGCCCAGTAGGAAACTTATCTACCAACGCTAAGGGTATAGAAGGTGAAACATGCACATGGAGATGAGATACACTTGAATGAATAAGCTAAAATGGACCATAGTTCATGTATGGATGAATAACTCAAGTGTTAAATGTCCGTGAAGTTCTCAAGTGTCCCACTGGTCCATAGATCAACCCCTAGATTATCACACACGCATCAAGTATCCACATTCAATTTCTTTCTTGGCACTTAACTCTCATTGGTTCGTCTTTTTAGGCTTTAAAGTATTAAATTTTCCTTCTGAGTCTTGTGGGCCTCGTGGAACCCATGTCCGAGTCTTTCGGGCCTCGTGGAACCCATATCCGAGTCTTTTGGGCCTCGTGGAACCCATATCCAAGTGAACCCAAATAATTCTCTAGTCATCATGTCCATTTCAACAAACTCGTGTCCCTCAAGCGTGTCCAAAACATTCACATAATTCATTTTGTTCGAAAACTCGTAGTGTGTCGGTTGGAGCAAAGTTAACTTGGGTCCATGAAAGTGAGAGATCAAGACAAAACCTAATTCATACCATGATAGACTACCAAAGCTTAGAAGTCACTTCGAGAAGTTTAGGAAAGACCAATGAAGGCCCGGAGTAAAGGAACATGAAAATGGAGTTGTGAACCTCGAGAAAATCGGACACCTTCATAGGAAAAATAACATTTCTTTCCAAATACAAAGGAAATGAATATGAGACCAATTGGGTTTGAAAGTAGACTCATAGAGCTTTCCAACGGTTCAAGAATCACCTCAATCGGAGTTCTGACGGGAGGCGTGCCAGCCGGTTAGGTCAAAATCTGCCTTATAAACAGACGGGTATCGATACTAAGGAAAGCTAGTATCGATACCGGAACACTTAAAACCGAACAGAACGAATGCGTATCGATACAAAAGAAAGGGGTATCGATACAAAACCCGTTACGAGCAAAATTTGCAGATTTCTCCAAAATGGAGGGGGTCTCAACCCAAGCCAAAAATGAGATTTCAAACAACAATTAACCATAGAAGAGGGATATATCAACAACTAATTCATGAATTTATCAACCCAATACACAAAATCCAAACTCATTCATGATCCAAACTCAATTCCATGCAATAATCAACTTAAACAAGAAATTGGGAACAAGAACACTAACATTGCAATTATTCAACAAATATACACTTAGAGGAGGTAGAAGATTGTTCCCTACCTCAAAGGTTGAGCTTCAAACTTGAGAAAATTGAATTTTTAGATCCCCAAATTGAAAAATCCCATTTTTGAGCTTCAAGGTGCAAGAAGAGTGAGTTCCGGACTTCAAATCACGCGTAGAACAATATTCCAAGGTCAATTTGTGAAGAGGTTTGATGGAGAAGGAGATTGGTGAGCTTGGAGTGGTGTTAATGGAGGAGAGAGGAGGAGGGGCTGATTTTTGGGAGAAGAAGAGAGTGAGTTTTGGCTCAAAAAATCAACCACACACACTTATATGCACACATCACTAATTGCACTAGCACCCCTAACATTCCAATGTGTTCCAAAGACACCCCAAATGCAATCACCAACTCATATTGACCCCATATCACACTATTTTCATTTTCTCACATTTCCCCAATGATATTTCCGGAAATTTTTTTTTTTTTTTAAAAAAACACGGGTCCTTACAACCTAGGCTTCTCCACACTTCAATAGGGATACCATCGGGTCCTAAGGCCTTACCCGGTTTCATCCTCTTCAAAGCCTTGGCCACTTCAAACTTTTGTATCCTCCAATAGAACTCGTATTCTATTTTCTCGCTAGGGACATCAACTTCCTCCTCACCAAAGCTTCCTTCATGTTTCTCATTTAACAACTTCTCAAAATACATCTTCCATCTATCATTGATCTCCTCATCTTTCACCAACACCTCCGAATCACTACCTTTTATACACTTAACTTGAGAGAAGTCTTTAGCTTTCCTTTCTCTTAGCTTGGCGAGTTTATATATATTCTTTTCTCCATCCTTACTATCAAGCCTAGCATAAAAATCATCGTAAGCTCTCAACTTAGCCTCACTAACGGCCTTCTTAGCTTCCCTATTAGCCTGCTTGTACCTCTTAAAATTTTTCACATTCCGGTCCTTTTGCCACTTTTTAAAGCAATCCTTCTTGGCTTTTACCATGGTTTGAACCTCGTTCCACCACCATGTCTCTTTAGAGCTTGGACCTTTCCCCTTTGACTCCCCAAGAACTTCTTTTGATATTCTTCTAATCTCATCATCCATTGTATTCCACATACTATCACTATCACCTTCTCCTCCCCACTCCATCTCTTGGCCCATACACTCCTTGAACACCTCTAGTTTCTCTCCTCGTTAGAACCACCATCTAGTTTGTGGGCTTCTAGTTTCTTTTCTCAGTCTATTATTCCCCTTGAGACCAATACATAACATCAAAAGTCTATGTTGTGCCACTAGACACTCTCCGGGAATGACCTTACAATCCTTGCATAACAAGCAATCTGCGTCTCTAGCAAGGAAGTAGTCGATCTGGCTTCTATTGGCTCCACTCTTAAAGGTAATTAAATGTTCCTCACGCTTCCTATAAAGAGTATTCCCAACTATTAGGTCGCTAGCTATCGCAAAATCTGAAATCCTCCTACCACCTTCATTTAGGTCACCAAATCCAAATCCACCATCTAACTTCTCATACCCTTGCCTCTGCACTCCCACATGACCATTGAAATCTCCTCCTTTAAAAAGCTTTTCTCCACAAGGTATCTCTTGAACCACATCATCCATCTGTTCCCAAAATTACTCTTTAGTGAGATCATCTGAGCCTACTTGGGGCGCGTAAGCACTAATAATATTCATTATGCTCTCTCTAATCACAAGTTTAACTAAAATAATCCGATCTCCTTTGCTCATGACTGTGACTACGGAGTCCTTAAGGTGCTTATCTACTATGATGCCTACCACATTTCTATGCCTATCCTTACCCGTATAATAAAGTTTATACCCAGTGTCTTCTATCTCTCTAGCCTTCTCCCCTACCCACTTAGTCTCCTAAAGGCAAGCTATACTAATTCTTCTCCTAATCATGGTATCAACTAGCTCCCTAATCTTACCCGTTAAAATCCCCATATTCCAAGTTGATAAGTGGATCCTATAATCCTGGGCTAGCTTATTTACCCGCGCTCGTCCAGGCACACGCGGGAACCCTTGCTCACTTATCACCACACCCGGGCACTGATGTGGTGCCCCTTGCCCATTTTTCAAAGCACCTGAAGGTAGGCACAATGCGTCGCTTAAAAGGAACGCCCTAGCATGTCTCGTTGTATGGTTAAGGTTCATGTCATAAGGTTCTAACAGGTCTTTTTATGTGCTGGCTGTCAGCTACCTAACGCACAACCCTCCTCCTTTATCCTGGCTTGGGACCGGCTGAGATCCAAAGATAAGGCTTTAAGAACATCACAGGCGGAGTTATTTAGAGTAAAGCAAAGAAGGGGAAAATAAAGGTGCCTCCAACAACCATTTCAGAAGCAAACACTACCAACACCAACATTCCTCATTACCCTTCATCGATACTCCCTGCACCCCAGCCGAGTAATACAGTCTACCACTAATATGGTTAAATGGATGTTTTCTAAAGAAGATGTTCCATAACACCCTTAGTTCCAGTTTGCATTGCTATTTTGGATATAGGAATCGAACTTTCGATAGGAAATCCTAGAAAAAGGTACCATTGAAAAACAATGATTGTTATTGCCATTTCAAATAAACAATAAGTGTGATAAACCACAAATGGATAGCTAGAGCCAGGATATGGGATGGAAAGGGTACTAAAAAAGTGGATGCTAGCTTCTATGTTTGGAAGGAACCAACAATTGACTCAAAAAGGCTCTCTCCCATTTATTGAAACTTGAAGCCACTTAAAGTTTGTGCCTTCAGTAAGCAACATAATATGGCGTTATCATAGTGACAGTAATACACAAGAAAGTCCGAAATTGGCTAGTCCTAACTCCTAGATGATTTTATACTCTTGAAGAAATATCAAAACCAAAAGGAAAAAGAATCAAACATTACGAGGACCAAGATCTGTTTCACCAGAAAAGCTGTCAAAAAAGACCTTCTAGATGTCCATTTTTAATTCCAAAAACCAAAGACAAAGAAATGGTCTAGCTTGGTTATCATATAAGGGAAACAAAGACTGGAAGCCACCAATATGGAGGGTCAGGGTGATTGTCGTCATACAAAAGAACAATAAAACTCAATGAAAGAAGAGTTCTAGTACAGTAAAGAACATCCATTGATGAAAGCAAAAGAGAGTAGACAGAACATATATCAATGGCAACAAAATTAAGTTCCAAACAAGAATTCAACATGCACAGATCAAAACTACCTGTGCTTCAAAAGTGAAACTCTGCATCTTAAACGAGTCATTTTCAGCAGTGGAAATAAGTGAGCTATGTGATAATTCTTCAATGCAATCTGGGCTCTCTTCGGCGCTCTCAGAAGGAAAATTGTCCAGCAACAAAATTTTCACACCATCTTCAGGTGACACTGTATAGCTGCTATTGTTACTCAAGAATGCATATTTCCTCAATAGAAAACCGTTCTGAAAAACAAGTGGCAAGAAAATCAAAACGTAAACTACAGTAAAAGCAAATAGCTAAAAAGCACAATGATACATAGATATGTATTTCAATATTTTAGTCTGCAAAAGCATGACGTCTCATATTTTATTTGTTTGCTTGCAAAGGAGCATATGATACCCTTTATAAATTTTGCAATATGGAAAATGGGGACAAAGATGAAAACTTTTTCTTTGTACCTCTTGCCGTTTCTTATAAACACATTCTATGACATCCTGAAACAATTACAAGTATCAACGATGGATACTATACGGAGAGAAAAGAGTGTTTGCAGGAGGCAGTTTATTACACCTGATCGGTCATCTGCAAACACGATTATTACTTGGTTTGAACCATTGTTGAATGTTGTTCCAGGAACCACAAGAGACTTTTTAACTTTTCCTCATAGAGTTCGAGATTTTGTGGAAACAAATACAATACCAATTTCACAAGCCTATTTGGAAAGAAAGTGGCGTTGCCATAGCATGACAGGAAGTATGTAAGCATTCCTAGGTTATAATAATCAACAAAAAATATTTAACAGGTCCTTATATGCCACAGATGTACTAAGCAAGATTGGATATTCTTCCTTTGGTTTGATAGCCAAGGGTATGAAGAAGTTGAGGAAAAAACTATGCAGTAGAAATTTTGAAATGAAGTTTGTACTAAAGCATGCAGGTTTGCTTACGCTGTAGAGACTAAAGCATGTGGTCCTTACCATATCATTGTTAAGATATTGTGCAAAAGGTGGAGAAAAATTGGCGAAAAGATCAAGAGCTTTATCAGTAAATGTGCTTGGGTAGTCAGTTCACAAAACTGTAAATATACAGTTTTTGCGAAAAACTACTTGGATCAAGCCCTTCCTTGCATTTTTTTTTGAAGATTTCCCGCCTCCTTGGAAAACACCTTTTGAACACATTGGATGGCTCGGATTTTCCCAAAACAATTTGCAACACAAAAAAAAAACACCCATTTTCTTCCAATCAGGGATCCCTGACTAGAACCGTGAGGTATATATATATATAAATGCTACTACTCAACCAATGATATGCCTCTAAGTGGATTGGACGTGATTGTGAATTTAAGAATGCTTTAAAAGAGCTGTTAATTTTATAATGTGTTTAAAAACCCAGAAGGAACTTCCAGCGAATTTGGAAAAAATAATGAATGTGCAAGTACCTTTTGTTAGGATTTTGCAAGAACCATAAGGGTCAGTATCTTTCATGGGGCTCTACTACTCTTTGCAACTTCTTCTCGATGCCCAAAAAAAGAGGAGTGATGCACCAAAAATCATTAATGGGCCTAGTTTCTCCTTGTTAACTATTAAGTACTCAGTACCTGGTGTCAAGACGTTACATTGGCACGCTATTGACTTAAATGATAACTCCAATAAGTCAGAACTACCCACAATACAAAACAAAAAAGCAGAGTAGGTACACTTAAGTTTCCAACTCTCCCAAAAGTTGAGTTGTTAAGAAATGGGCCCAACAATGTGTATCAAGCTATCAAACATGCTCCCTCACGTGCAACTCCATCTTACATGTGGAAATGCAAATATTTAGAGATAAAGTGGAACAAAATACGAATGGGAGAAACAAAATGCAAATGGAGAACAATGCAAACAGAGAGACTTGAACCCAAGACCTCTTGCAACTAGAGCTCTGATACTATGTCATGTTAAGTCATCAGCTCTCCCAAAAGCTTAAGCTATTGGGAAATGTGTCCAACAATGTATATCAAGCTATCTAACAGGTACCTCAATTGTGACATTTATACATCGCAACTTCTTTCCACATCCAAGGATTATAATAGGTTGAAATCTTGATGGATTAACTCCTTTCAAATCTGTTTCTACACTCAAGCGAATAGTCTTCCCACAACCATCATATGTATACTCGTCAATCCCTACAGCATCCACCATTAACTGCCTACTCGGGGACAGGAGAACTATATCTTCAGTCTGTTGGTAGACAGGAGCAGATAGTATGACGCTGTTGTTTCTTCTTATGGGATCATTTTTTGGATCTATCAGCTCCTCCCTCCCAGTTAAAGCTCCTAAGGCAGGCACAAAAAACTCTACAACAGCAAGAAGAAAATCTGGAACAAGAAGAACCCAAGGCTGCTGAAGCCAGACCACAAATGATTGTGATGCCATTCACCATCTACACTCCATCAAAAACATAGTAGAAGTTGGACCATCTGTGCTTGGTGCAGTAGCGGAGTGCGAGTAAGCTACCCACAAGTAGGTTGGTCATGTAGCGAAGTGCTTTGAGAGAGTTGTGCAACCATAGAGATACCCACAAAGTTTAAGGGAAAGGTCTACCGTGTTGCTGTAAGACAAGCCATGTTATATGCCCCCAAGTGTTGGGCTACTAAGGAATAATATGCGAGTAAGATGTGTGTAGCCGAAATGTTAATGTTGAGATGGATGTGTGATAAGACTTTGCAAGATCAAATTAGAAACGAAAACCTCCATAGGATGTTTCTTGGCCTCTTTTTGGGCATCAGTTACTCCCTTTTGTAATTGATTTCAGAATTTTTTGGTTTCTAGCAACTGTGAATACTGCTTTGTGCATTGTGGCTTTTCATATTTCTCTTTTCCTATGTTTCACAATGTTCCGTGTTGGCGGATTCAAGCAAAAAAAATAAAATAACAGGCACCAATGTTATAAATCCCTTCACAATTTGAGATGCATACCTTATAGGTAAATCAAAAAGTTGGCAACTAAAAGATACCTATCACAAAATTATGTAAAAACTAAAAACAAACCTGTTCAAGGGAACCTTCGGGAGAAGACAATCCATAGAACCTGAGTGTCAAATCACAATGAGTGCTCCGATTTTTAAATTTGGTGGAAACATGAAGTTGCTCAAATCTACCACAAACAATCTCTATCTGACTGATGTCAATCATTCTGGCAGCAGCCTGACCAATAGATACATCCACTAGAAAGTGTACCATACTCTGTGAGTCCTCATCTGGCTAATAGCTTAATAGTTTATTGATTGCCTGCCATTCTTCTTTGGTCAATCTTTCCTGGACAAGACTCGACTTCTCAGAAGCATCTCTGGTAAGCCTAAAAACAAAGGAAACTACTATAAGGAGCCAAAGGAAAATGGATAACAAGCAAAAAAAATATCCTTCTAAGCAAGATAAGAAGAATTTAAGCACAAAGGGGGAAGGAAAAAAAAAAGAAACAATAACAAAAGAAAATCGTTCAATTGGAAGAAAATGATTTGAGACTACATTCCTACAGACCATTGGAAAGAGAACCAGCTTCTCCTTCTAAGCATCCTCGTTCAGCGGCTTCCTTAGATTTTACAGAGTCAACCTTAGCATGTTCAAGAAACCTGAAAGATACCCATGCCATAAACCAAATGTCAAAAATTGGCAGAAGTTAAGTCGATGGTTTGAATATAATCATATCACCAAAACACCATAATATTTAAATTATTACAAATAGAAAATAGAGGACCATTTAAGGTTATATGAGGAAGAAGGGAAGAGAAAGTGTTGGACAATGGTCTTTTTAGGTAAGAGTTGGACGAGGTCTTATTGCTTGGTCCATAAAATATCTGGTAAAAGCCCTTTCGGATTGAAGGTTCATGGTTGAAGCATGATGGAAGTATGCATGAAGTCAGAGCATGGAAAAGCACAGATACAATTCAACACCCTGAAGATAAGCTCTGTAAAACCAGTTCCAAAGTCCTCAACCCCCTTTCGCTGAAATTCGGGGGATTATAGAGTATTTGAATATCCAATACACATGTTATCGTGTATCTGTTACTAATCAAAAGAACGGGTATGTATCCACATATATAGCACGCTTTTCCTGCTCCATTCTTAGTGATTCGGTAGTCCACATTAAGAGAGCATTTGAAAGCGTGAGTACGAATGAAAATGAATAAAAAGTAGGGAGAATGACCAATACATGGTGTTAAGAGCAAATAATGACCAAAAGGTGGTTATGGTTTGGGAAATTCCAAAGACATGGGAAGGAGAAAAAAAATGACGGATACATGGCAATTTATACCTGGAATGCCCACAATACCCTCAATGTAATAATCTCAGCTTCTCAAACCTAACCCATGATTTTCTATTGGCCTCTCTTCTTCAACATCCCATTCTCTCTCTCTCTCTCTCTCTCTCTCTCTCTCTCTCTCTCTCTCTCTCTCTCGAGCAGCCACACCTCGGAGCACAAAAACAGACGAAAAGCTCTCTGCGTCAATTAACTCAGGCGTCGACGGAGCCCCCATCAATTCGTCGCCGATTGATCGCCTTAATCATTTTTTGTACATATCAGCTCCAAATGCACCTAATTTATTTGTTTCTTTCTCTCTGGTAAGAATCTCTCTCTCTCTCTCTCTCTTTCTCTCTCTCTCTCTCCCCTCTTCGATTCACTCAATTTCCCACACCTAGATGGCTAGACGCTAACGATCTTATACGGGATTCGTGGTTCAGCTTCAATTCGTTGGCTAGGGTTTCCCAAATTTGTTTTTTTTTTTTTTAAGTTCTTCATATATACACAGTTTAGTTGTTGGATACTAGATTGTATAGGGTTTCTGTACAAAATGTCCGAATCTTGATAAGAAGCTTTGGCCTTTTGATTGTTTTATTGAAAAAATTTCAATAAATTAATTCTTAGGCTTGGATTTGTTTGAGTAGTGAGAGTGTCGTCGGCCGGTGTCGCGATTTGTCCGTTGCCAATTGAGAATGCAGTTTCCGTTGGTAACATTCATGACTAGTAGTCGGACGAATTGATTGTGATATATGTCGCTGTGTCTGGTCCTGGATTATTGAGTCTGATGTGTGTTTTGGAGTGATTCAATCGAGTCTGTGAAGCTTCAGATTCAAAATCATTGTATTAAAACTGAATTGGATTTTCTATAACCAATTAAGAAACCAGCATCTTTACATCTTTACACTGTAATACAATTTTGTATTTGTGTTTTTCAAGTACTTCTCTTGCTTTCAGATTTAATGGAGACACTTTCACTCTTTATGAAACAACCACATGATGGATTTCTAGCATTACTCTCCCCCTGCTGATGGTACGTCCCTGCACATTGTTTGGTGAAACTGAAAACCAAATCCTAGCTTGCATGACAGTATGATTTAGAAACCAACTGACCAGTTTATTCCTTTGAATAGAGAAGTAGGTTGCACTGCTATAGCTTTCTTGCTAAATCTATGGGAATTTGAGCCTAGATCATTAATCTCTAGCTAATGAGAAAGCTTTTGTCTAGACTTTAGAATGATCAACTTTACTGATATTTGCTTTACTGAAAGGAACTTAATTTGACGATAATGACATACATGGCCATCATGGTCAAGAAGGATGTTGCTATTCGAGAAAAGAACATGGAACTAGATGAGAGGAGAAGAGCCTTTGCTGAGCGAGACATGGCAATGCTGCAGCGAGAGCGGCACTAGCTGAGCGGAATTTTAAGTCCTGAGTCTGTGATTTTAAG
The DNA here is from genome assembly GCA_022606695.1 of Vaccinium macrocarpon. Taxonomy (NCBI): domain Eukaryota; kingdom Viridiplantae; phylum Streptophyta; class Magnoliopsida; order Ericales; family Ericaceae; genus Vaccinium; species Vaccinium macrocarpon. The sequence goes on along the minus strand of CM040170.1, from coordinate 14,817,875 downwards.
AGTTGAAAACCATATTCTCAGTGCAGCCATCAGTTTTTGTAGGCTAAAATTGTGTTTTGGAAGCTGAAAATGCAATCGTTAGGGTGCTTTGAAACTATCTTGAAAACTACTAATCGCTAGGTGCTGAAATTGTCCTGTTTGGTGCAGAAACTGAGTTGTTTCATGCTGATTTTGCATAATTGGAAGCTAAAACTGCATTTTTTAAGTGCTGAAACTGCCCAATTAGGTGCTGAAACTCTACTTGTACATGCTGAAAATTATGTATTTTTTGTATTGAAATATCTTGCACGCTGAACCGTCTAGGCTTATAGCATGTAATTTGGTTGTGTTTTTCATGTATTTTTTTTTACATAGCTTTCAATCATCTGAGTTCAATGATGTTTGGTTTCAGGAATTGGACGCAAAAGAGGCAGTCATAGGTCATGAAAAAGACTGGTGACACGGCCAACTTGGCTTCAGGGAATATGGGTGATGCAAAAAGCTATGCTACTGAGAAGGCAGATCGAGCCAAGACCATGACTGGTATACCAAGCAAAGACTATGGATACGGACACGGGATACACTGAGCGAAACAATTTTCCCATGGAAAGCTGCTTAGTTATTAGACTAGATTGGACAAGGCTACCAATGAACCCGTACTATATGATTTTCATTTGTAATTTTTGGGCTTATGACTTTTTTATTATTATTTCGTGGTGAAATTAGTAGGAAAAAACATTGTAATTATCCAGTTATCAAGATTTCCTTTTGGGATCAATGGATGAACAACTCGTTTAATCTATTCCTATTTGAGTTCAAAATTATAATGGATAATTGATTTGATATGACCATGACTCTGCATGAGTCCAAATTATATGAACTGCGTTTCTTGTTGTTGTACACTGTCTGATGAGACGCTGAGACGTCGGGATGAACGGTGATTGCTGCTGTTGTTGATTGTCTAGTGCAATTGTTTTGAGACAGGGTGCAATTATTTTAACAAATGGTGCAGTTATGTGGAAGACAGAGTGCAATATGCAAAATCTCTAGGAAAAAATGGATTTAGACATCATGCGAGCAACTCAATGTTTCTCATTGGGTGCAATGGTATTCTCAAATAGTTAATTCACTCAAAATAAACGAAAGACAAATTACACTTCAAAAACTAAGCTACCCTAGTGCTTGTTTTCTGACATACTGTGCAACTGAGATTCATACAAGGAGCAACATCATATAATGCAAAGAGCCTACCTCTCTTTCAATGACAAAAACATAAATAAGACAATCTGAAATGGTTAATTCACTGAAGATAAAAGAAAGGCAAATTGCACTTCAAAAACTAAGCTACGCTGGTGCTTGTTTTCTGACATACTGTGCAACTAAGATTCATACAAGGAGCAACATCATATAATGCAAAGAGCCCAACTCTCTTTCAATGACAAAAACATAAATAAGACAATCTCAAATGGTTAATTCACTCAAGATAAATAAAGGCAAATTGCACTTTAAAAACTAAGCTACGTTGGTGCTTGTTTTCTGACATACTGTGCAACTGAGATTCATACAAGGAGCAACATCATATAATGCAAAGAGCCCAACTCTCTTTCAATGACAAAAACATAAGTAAGACAATCTCAAATGGTTAATTCACTGAAGATAAAAGAAAGGCAAATTACACTTCAAAACCTAAGCCACCCTGGTGCTTGTTTTCTGACATACTGTGCAACTGAGATTCATACAATGAGCAACATCATATAATGCAAAGAGCCCAACTCTCTTTCAATGACAAAAACATAAGTAAGACAATCTCAAATGGTTAATTCACTGAAGATAAAAGAAAGGCAAATTGCACTTCAAAAACTAAGCTACGCTGGTGCTTGTTTTCTGACATACTGTGCAACTGAGATTCATACAAGGAGCAATATCATATAATGCAAAGAGCTCAACTCTCTTTCAATGACAAAAACATAAATAAGACAATCTCAAATGGTTAATTCACTCAAGATAAAAGAAAGGCAAATTACACTTCAAAACCTAAGCCACCCTGGTGCTTGTTTTCTGACATACTGTGCAACTGAGATTCATACAAGGAGCAACATCATATAATGCAAAGAGCCCAACTCTCTTTCAATGACAAAAACATAAGTAAGACAATCTCAAATGGTTAATTCACTGAAGATAAAAGAAAGGCAAATTACACTTCAAAACCTAAGCCACCCTGGTGCTTGTTTTCTGACATACTGTGCAACTGAGATTCATACAAGGAGCAACATCATATAATGCAAAGAGCCCAACTCTCTTTCAATGACAAAAACATAAGTAAGACAATCTCAAATGGTTAATTCACCGAAGATAAAAGAAAGGCAAATTGCACTTCAAAAACTAAGCTACGCTGGTCCTTGTTTTCTAACATACTGTGCAACTGAGATTCATACAAGGAGCAATATCATATAATGCAAAGAGCTCAACTCTCTTTCAATGACAAAAACATAAATAAGACAATCTCAAATGGTTAATTCACTCAAGATAAAAGAAAGGCAAATTACACTTCAAAACCTAAGCCACCCTGGTTGTCACGCCCTCAATTTTGATAAGCCAAAATACAAAGAAAATCCACATAGGATCGATTAAAGTCAACAATTTTCCCATAGAAAGCCAAAGTCAAATACAATAAGTTCCTGCTCAAGGGTACCCATACCCATAAAAAAAAATAACAATGCCTTTAATGTTATTACATAAGTTGAAATAGTCAAAGCTTAGAGGAATTAAAGTTACAAGAATTTCTTTCAAAAAAACGTACTTAGTATACGGATGAGAAAATAGCTTCATGATCATACAATCTTCATGTCATGCATTCACACTCCAAGCATTCGATCTCATGCTCCATGCCGTGTACCTGGGAAAGATAGGGTGAGCTCACTAGCTCGTAGGAAATGTCTATCAAATCTAAATATGATGAAATGCTAATGGAGTGCATGCAACAAAAAGGAGATTTCACAATATACTCACGGAAGCCCCAATTTTAGATGTAAACAATTAGAATCCCATATGCTCGACCAAGATTAACCGGTGTGCGGTGTCCGATCGTGCGATACTCGTAGGTGTCCAACTCACTCACACACCCCTTGTTTCATTTAATTTCATCATTTACTAAGATTAGGGCATGTCATATAGGCCCCGTGTCATTCCGGGCATACCCTTACATAGGGCCCCGTGTCATTCCGGGCATATCCTTCCGCAGGACCCCGTGTCATTCCGGGCATACCCTTACATAGGGCCCCGTGTCATTCCGGGCATACCCCTACATAGGGCCCCGTGTCATTCGGGCATACCCCTTGTGAGGGCCCCCGTGTCATTCGGGCATATCCTTCCTTAGTAGGACCCCGTGGTCACATCTTTCATTCTTTCATTTACACCTCACGCGTTCATTCCATGTGATTCACTTAGTTCGAAAGCACGTGGCGTGCCGGTTATGACAAAGTTAATATGTGTCCAAAAACGTGGGAAAATGGTGATAAAATATCATTCATACCACGATAGATTACCAAAGCTTAAAATTCACGTTGAGAAGCTTAGAAAAGACCAACAAAGGTCCGGAGCATAGGAACATAAGAATGGAGTTACGAACCTCGAGAAAACCTAACACCTTGATAGGAAAAAGCACATTTCTCTCAGAATACAAAGGCTATGAATATGATATCAATTGGGTTTGAAAGTAGACTCATAGAGCTTTCCAACGGTTCAAGAATCACCTCAATCGGAGTTCGGACGGAAGCGGGGCGTGCCCGCGAAGTTGGGTCAAAAATCTGCCTTACAGACAGCTGGGTATTGATACCCATGAAAGTTGTATCAATACCAGATCACCAAAGAAATAGATGAGAACGCCGGGTATTGATACCCATGGAAGGGTATTGATACTGAGCACCAAACAATGGACGTAACATTTGGGTATTGATACCCATGGAAGGGGTATTGATACTGAGCACCAAACAATGGACGAACGGCCGGGTATTGATACCCATGAAAGGGGTATTGATACAAAGCACCAAACAATGGATTTAACGGCCGGGTATTGATACCCATGGAAGGGTATTGATACAGAGCACCAAACAATGGATTTAACGGCTGGGTATTGATACCCATGAAAGGGGTATTGATACAAAGCACCAAACAATGGACGTAACTACTGGGTATTGATACCCATGGAAGGGGTATTGATACTGAGCACCAAACAATGGATGAAGCGGCGGGTATTGATACCCATGGAAGGGGTATTGATACTGAGCACCAAACAATGGATGAGTATTTGGGTATTGATACCCATGAAAGGGTATTGATACAAAGCACCAAACAATGGACGTAACGGCGGGTATTGATACCCATGAAAGGGGTATTGATACCGAAAGTGTTACTGGCGTAATTCAAACCTGTTTTTCTCACTTAGATCACAATGGGGCTCAACCCAATCACTTCCAAGGCAAAAATTTGACTCAAAGGCATTCAAGGTAATGAAACAACAACACAATTAACTTAGCACAACATCAAAAACGTGAATCAAACCCAACCAAAACAAGAAACATGAAAAATGGGTTTTTCTTGCAAGAATTGAAGAAAATGATCAAATGTGGTTACACCACTCACATTAAACATCTCAAAACACTTAGAGAAGATAGAAATCCCCTACCTCCACAATGATTTAGCTCCAAAAATGAGATCCCAAAACCGAATTCCTAGATCCCCAATTTGAGCAATCCCGAATTTGGCCCTCTCGGTGCGAAAAGATGGTACTCCGGGCTCCCAAACACGCGTAGATGATGAATATGCGGTTGAATCTTGAGTTTGAGAAGTGTGGGAGGTGGATTTGTGGTGGAATTTGAAGAGAAAATGGGGAGGAAGAAGAGGGAGGGGCTGCTGCCCTTAGAGAGAGAGAGAGGTGTGTTATTTTTGCCCCAAAAATCAGATCCAATGGTCCATATATACACCCACACACTTGCACTTAAGCCCCTCATGTTTCTAATGTGTTATAAAGACACCCTCAAGCATATATGCATCTCATATTGACCTCGTTTTGCATTTTAAAATATTTCTCACATTTTCCAACATTATTTTCAAAAAAAAAATGATTAAAAATCATGGGTCCTTACACTGGTGCTTGTTTTCTGACATACTGTGCAACTGAGATTCATACAAGGAGCAACATCATATAATGCAAAGAGCCCAACTCTCTTTCAATGACTAAAACATAAATAAGACAATCTCAAATGGTTAATTCACTCAAGATAAAAGAAAGGCAAATTGCACTTGAAAAACTTAGCTACACTGGTGCTTGTTTTCTGACATACTGTGCAACTGAGATTCATACAAGGAGCAACATCATATAATGCAAAGAGCCCAACTCTCTTTCAATGACAAAAACATAAATAAGACAATCTCAAATGGTTAATTCACTCAAGATAAAAGAAAGGCAAATTACACTTCAAAACCTAAGCCACCCTGGTGCTTGTTTTCTGACATACTGTGCAACTGAGATTCATACAAGGAGCAACATCATATAATGCAAAGAGCCCAACTCTCTTTCAACATCATATAATGCAAAGAGCCCAACTCTCTTTCAATGACAAAAACATAAATAAGACAATCTCAAATGGTTAATTCACTCAAGATAAAAGAAAGGCAAATTACACTTCAAACCCTAAGCCACCCTGGTGCTTGTTTTCTGACATACTGTGCAACTGAGATTCATACATGGAGCAACATCATATAATGCAAAGAGCCCAACTCTCTTTCAATGACAAAAACATAAATAAGACAATCTCAAATGGTTAATTCACTCAAGATAAAAGAAAGGCAAATTACACTTCAAAACCTAAGCCACCCTGGTGCTTGTTTTCTGACATACTGTGCAACTGAGATTCATACAAGGAGCAACATCATATAATGCAAAGAGCCCAACTCTCTTTCAATGACAAAAACATAAATAAGACAATCTCAAATGGTTAATTCACTCGAGATAAAAGAAAGGCAAATTACACTTCAAAACCTAAGCCACCCTGGTGCTTGTTTTCTGACATACTGTGCAACTAAGATTCATACAAGGAGCAACATCATATAATGCAAAGAGCTCAAAATTACACTTCAAAAATTAAGCCACCCCAAGTGTCGGTAGCATCACTTTTTCCTTTCTTGGCCTTCTTGGTTGGACGCTCCATAGTCATATCCTCCTCCATCACCTCTGCCTCTTCCTCCTAAGCGTAATTTTCTCACTTCTTCTCTTTTAGCCTTTGAAATAGAGCTTGTGCTTCTTCGAGTTCTTGCTCTTCTATCTTCTTGATGATCCTTTGATTCTTTCTTAGCAGGGTTTCCTGTGGGGGACAAAATAGATTAGAAATGATATGCATGGCACAAATGCAAACATAGGTGCAATTGGACATTCTAAACAAAGGTGAGTAAGTGCATACAAATAATGCTTGTATGCAAGATTCATTGCCATCTAAAAACCCAAGAAAAATAGAAGTTAAAATTAAGGGAAAAACAGTCTAGTGCTAGTAGTCTCATACACAGTGCATGTAATTGTTATACAAAGAGCAAGGTATTGTGTTGCAAAAAGCAAGGATTTTAGTCTTAGTCACATTACAAAATAGATTAAGGTCACTTCATCGAGGCAATTGATTGTCCATGTATTTAGGTGTACAAAAAATCCATTCCCACCTACAGTTAAAAAGGAGGGCAGTACAGTCCGGTGCATGTTCTGTGAGATACAGTGCATATAACCTTCATACAACGAGCAACATTGTATAAGGCAAGGAGCAATCATAGTCTCAATGACAAAAAATACAGATTGTGCTTCAACTATCATGCATCATGTTTCATCTCCAACACCTCAATAGAGACAAAAAGAAAATTTTGATGAGGGAGTAAATGACTAAGACAAATTACACTTAGGGTGAGTTTCCGAATGGATTTTATCAAAATCTAATCTAATCAAGCCTTTGATTTTATTCATTAGGAAACTGAGTTGATAAAATCTTAGATTTTTGGATAAAATCTTCAAATCTTGATAAAATCTAGATAAAATCCATTCGAAAACTCACCCTTAAAAAGATAAGGTAGGACAAAATAGTTAGGTGCTGGTTTTGTGACATACAGTGCAACTGAACTTCATATAACGAGCAACATTGTATAACACAAGGAGCAAGAATTATAGTCAAAGTGACAAAATACATATTATGCTTCAACTATCATAGATGTCTTAGAAACTTTGAACAAAGGTCAAGTCTGATGAACCACAATAGGTAGATATCTTGCCAATAAACAAGGTTAAAGAAAAGAGACCAATAATAGAACTCACCGAGTAGATATTCTTGTCCAAATGGCGAAATCGGTATTCTAACAACTCACCCTCAAATTCCTTCCATGAGGGAAGAAGACCCAATGAAAAAACACCAAATTTTTGTGTTAACAAAATTGGGAGAATTCAAAGACCCGAAACACAGACTGTGGGAAATGAGAGTAATCAAAGACCCAAAACAAAATCTTGGTGGGAAATTGGAGAAATTAAAGACCCAAAAACACAATCTTCTTATGTGGGAAATGGGAGAAAGCAAAGACCCAAAACACAATTTCTGTGGGAAATGGGAAAAATTGAAGACCCAAAAATCTGAAGAACTCAGGACACCTAATCCCTTCCCATATGATGCTGTCAGCAATCTGATACTACCGTTTCCTCACTTGCGTGTGTGTGTGTGTGAGAGAGAGAGAGAGAGAGAGAAAGAGAGAGAGAGAGAGAGAGAGAGAGAAACCTTGGTAGTGGTGGTCGCAGGTTGTGGCGGTCGTTGTGGCAGAGGTCGGCAGCAATGGTCGTCGTGACCCAGTTCTCAACCTCTCCTCCTCTGTATCGAGTTGATTTGGGGGAGAAGGGGAAATAATCGTAGGAAGTTTAGTCATCTGTTTTTTCTCTTTCTTTCTCTTTCCCTTGTTTTGAAAGAAGGGAGTTGGGTGTGGCTGAAAAGTCAAGAGAAGGAAATATTAGGGCTGAGGCTATTTTGGACATTTTAGGTAGGGCTTACCACTTATGTGGCATTTTTTTTCACCTTCTCATGAATCTGGTCGTTTCCAATAACTCTTCCATGAAATTGGCATTATTTTTTCTAAGCATTATTTTTTGGTCATTTTCCCTAAAAAGTAAAAGCAGCATATGGAAGAGGTGAAAAAACAAGAAAGATAATAGATTCAGCTGTGTTTGAGGGAGCTGTCCACGACAGTATAGCAGAAACAATACAGGTCACAATAAGCCATAATAGCAACAAAATCTTTCAGAAAAGCAGAGAACCCCATGATGAAATATAACAATACCTCCATAAAAGAATTACTTTGGGATCAAGATCCTTTTCAATATCTCTAATTTCAGAGTTGTTAAAGTTTGATAATTGTTGCAATGAACCAGCATACAATTGGACGTAATGTCGACGAAGCTGACACATGTGCTGTATTCGATACCACGAAAACCTATAGCTGAAAACGTAAGCATGAAAATTGGTAGTCAGAAACAACTGAGAAGTAAACAAAATGCATACAATAAATGAACTGTTACATAGTACCAGACCAAATCAACTGATTCATATTACCACACTTTTTTCTGTTGCAGAGTGGCTTGAGCAGCATAACGCCACCACAAATATGGAGCCTTCAAAACTGAAATCACGGGTCTTAATTCTTAAATGGGAAACCTTGACATATATCTTGTATCTTGAATTAGCCTCCAAAAGTCGTATCCAATCATGGTATTGAGCCTACGCACAGAATAGAAGTGAGAACTTGCATTTGATTCCCAATGAAGGTAAGATAAAATGAACAGCCAACTAAAATCCTCCAATACGTTTTCTTGTGTTTGCTCAACTAAGGGGAGGCACAGGAACACCAGGGGGACACACTAGTGGACCATGGCAACGACAGAAAATGCATGGGTGTTATAATGTTCAACAAAATTTATAGATTATTTATTTCTACTCTTGCTTCCCCACCCAACAAATACTGTAAAAAGAAAACCAGAAGGTTGAAAAAACAGAAGATTTAGGACCTCTGTGATGGTCAAAGAAACATCAGCGAGAACAAGAGATGCCTTCTCGAATGGAATTTCAGGATCATTTCTTTCTTGACTTCCAAAACGGTGATATTTAAGTACTCCGTTGATTGGCGAAACTAAATAGTTGCGATTTTAAGCCCGTGTAGACACCAGTGGATCATCACTTCTAGGCTCATTACTACCATCCTCAAAAATCTGCAAAACCATGAAGGTAAACCGAACAATGATCCCATTAAAAATAAAAAATACCCATCTCTGTCATATTTCCATTGGCAAATGCAAGAAATTACCCAACAGTAGCGAACTCTTAATAGTAAGAAATCATACCACATTCCATTCCTTGGGAGTAAGATCTTCCCACTTCTTATCCAACTTCCATGGAAGACAGTCAGAGTCATGGTAGATAGCAAGCCGCTCAAGTTGCAATGACTACAAAAAAAACAAACGAACAATTTCAGTCCAAAGTTGCTGGAATGTCATGCTACCCTAATTAACTGCAGACAGTAAGATGCTATACTTTGAAAACCTCCGCCCCCAGAACAAATAACACAAAGGGAAAACAAAAATTAAGAAGAAAATCATGAGTTTTTGATATGCAAGACGAAAATGTGAAATGTGCTTCTGGACAAGGCACATCGCTTCAATTCAAACGCTTATGCATTTCCGATAAGTAACTCAGTAAGAACATTAAGTTCAAAGTTGAATGTTCCATTTAACTTCTTCTATCTATTGCATGCGCTCATGCCTTGCTGGACCTCCATCATATAATTAATTTGTACATAAGCCCCACAAGTAAAAAGATGCAAAAAATAGAATTTTATCGAGTGCTTGTCTGTTTTTGTGCAATCTTACTCCCAAGTAGATGTAGCTAACCTTTCACAATCCCAAAGCACCACTGGCATCAGAACTTTCATTACCCAGTTCATCCATTTTAACAGCTGCAAGCTTTGCCAGAGTAACACCACAAGAAAATGGATGTCCTGGATTGCTAAACAACAAATATTTCCCCTCAAAATTAGGTGAAGTAAAACAGCAGGCATGATGAAGAAGTATGACCAAACAAGTTTTCTTGCACTTAGAGAACAGAAAGCAGCTGTAAACAAGTCAAGAAGCATATCGAAGACGACTTGTAAATAGTGGGAAAACATGTCATAGATATACCAAGAGCTCCATTGGAAAATAAATTGACCAACCTGATAGAATCCTCATATCTGATATGAACATTGCTAATGGAGATCTTAAATTTCCCAAGTTTTTCAATTAATGAATGCCAAGAATTTCCAGCTGGTGCCTGCAAAAGACCAAAAAAAAAAAAAAATCAACCAATAAATAAAGGTGATATTAGAGACTTTTCCCACTAGACTATTACAGTACAAGAGAGCAAAACTCAACGTAGCACATTTGCTTCCAAAAAGAGAACCCTAAAGAAATAACAGATTCTGTAGCCAAAAATACCTACTAAGGTTAGAAGGTTAATAAACACAGAAAGTGGAGTAAAAAGTTGTAAAATGAAGCTTTTTTGTAGCCTTCATCAAAGAAGAGAAAAATAACAACCTTAACAGGCAACAACATGACGTGAGAAGGCTAAAATCTAGTGTACAGAAATAACCGCTCAGCAACAACCCATAACTGCCATGAACGGTTCCAAGATCAACGACAAGATGCAAATAATGAAAGACAAATTAACTACAAAAAACACCAGATTCTATGTAATTTATCACCGCATGATGCATGTACAAAAACAAAGTAAAACAAAGTCAATACCTAAATTCCATAATTCCAAGCAATCTCAAGAAAATTAAAGGACAAGACAACAACTTCCATAATGCCATGGCAAAAAAAAAAAAAAAAAACAGAGAGCTCCGAAGTAACTTACCAAGGAGCATAGTATAAATTACACCGCCAGAATAAATAGCGATGATTGATTGCAAAAAATGTACGTTTCCAATGAGCACTAAATGGCAAACTTATTGTGTCCACAGTACACTACATAAATTCAGAGCCATACACTTCCCAGCTTTGATCACCGCACCTACAAAAACAAAGTCAATACCTAAATTCCATAATTGCAAGTAATCCCCAGAAAATCAAAGGATAGGGCAACAACTTCCATAATGCCAAGGCAAAAAACAACAACAGAAAGCTCTGGGCAAACTTACCATGGAGCATGGTACAAATTAAAAACACCGCCAGCATAAATTAGCAATGATTGATTACAAAAAATATATGTTTCCAGAGAAAATGAGCACTAAATGGCATGATTATTTTTATTCAAAAAGAAAAGTGGCATGATTATTGTGTACACAGTGCACTACATAAATTCAGAGCCATACACTTCCCAGCTCTGATCTTGATATTGCTTTAAGTGTGGCCGCTTCTGCTTTCTGCAGGCAGTAGACAAGTGAGAACTGAGAAGTCTTTGAAAACAAATATTTTCAAGGTACAATACGGAAGGCTAAACATGTGAAGGCATCTCTTCGTGTGAAATCCACCAGTAAAACCTTAAGAGTTAGTAGTTACAATAATGTGCTACAATCGTCAAGAAAAAATCAGAAGATGATTGAAACAACCAAAAGCAATCATTTGTGCAAGCTAGGAAATTACATGTGCTGTCCCATGCACACACACACAGGGAACCCATCTGAGTGTCTAGTTTTTCAATTACTCGACTCCAGCAATAATTACAGTGCTTAAATTGAATGGGGTCTCTTTCTTAATACGTTGTAGTTTCCATAACAGTACATAACAGAACTAACTTTTTATTTTAGTGTTTCACATTCAGCATTTTGCGTAACATCTATAGTTATAGCCACAGATACCAACCAATGTTTATATGTTGAAAATTTTTCCACAGATCGCTTTAATCATCAAATCCGTAAATCTTTCAACACTTTAGCTTATTTGGTAATCTAAAGGGGTTCTTATGCACCAACATGAAATGGTTCTTCCTCTGCAACATAATTCCACCCCACAATGAACAAGAGCACAAATTCTAACTTGATAATGTAACAAGAATCAGAAACGAGTGTAATAAATCGCACCTCAATCTGTTGAAGTTTGGCTTCAAAAAGTTTTTGCCAGTCCTCCTATGACGACAAATACATACGAACAAGGATAATAAGTTGCTTTCAGAGCCCAAGGATAATAAAAGTCAAACATAACTTAATCAAGCAACCCTTCCCACGAAACTGAATAAATTTACTTCCTACCTTAAGACACCTTCCATCAGCAGCAGGGTGAGCAAGAATAAAAACATGATCAATAAGCATGATCCCAGGTTTTTTGCCCCAACTTTTCATGGATCCTACTGTTTAGAATCAGAACAGGAAGATCAAACAACCAGCATATCGGTATACATACTGTGATTGACAGCAATTGAGAAACCAGGCTATACAAGTCATACTGTTTTGTAATTTCTAGATTCAAACCAGTTAAGACCCAAAATCTAGAGCACATGAGTAATCTATTGGATTGTCTTAAACAGGGCAAAGTTCCACAAATAGTTCAAACTTCCCTGTCGATAGAATTCTACCACCAAAAAAAAAAAAAAATACAAACTATCGTCAGGGGGGGAAAAAAAGGTGGAAACAGTGACCAATAATTTCTACACTGCAGCATGATATGTCAGCAGCAAACATAACGAATAGAACTAAAATGATGTACATAAATCTTCCAGGAAACACGTAGACAACTCCAAGGAAATGGCAGATTTTAGCACCCAATATGCTTCCTTGATAAGCGTGCTCAGAATCACATCATTTGTTTTGCACTTTACCATGAATAACCTACACCCTGTTACTTAATTCCTGATCGTGTAATCGATAATTCTTTAGTTACCGAAAAAACAAAAAAGAAATAGCAAACAGTTTACTAATGAAAAATAGGAAGGAAATAAGAATCGTTGTGCTTCACCCAAGTCGGATGATTTTCCTCAATGATTTGGATTATTTACTCACGTGATATTGGGAAGTTAGCAAGGAATTTTAATTGGCGTGAAAATCCACCCTGGGTGGTGTTTGATTTGGAAATGGTTTCCATTAAGAAGAAATTTTGGTCAAGCTTGGAGACCAAGTCCACTTTGGAAAGGAGAATTACAGAAGATAGCAAATTGTGTTGCCAATATCTTTTGGTTTCCTTCTCAACGTCTCTCACTGTTTGTGTGTAAATATACATTGGTTTGGTACGAGAATATATACAGTATCGTGGAGGAAAAATAGTGCTTGGTGATTCATAGCATTATAGTGAGAACAAGAGAGAAAAAAAAACATTGCGAGTTAGGAAGAGATAAAAAGATTTTAGAGAGCGTGGGTTGGAGATTAATATTTTTCAATCCTATTGTACTTTATCAATACAGTGGAATTCTCTTTTGTAGTGGAGTAGGTATTGAGACCGAACTACGTCAAATTATGTTTTCTTTACTATTGTACTCGATCAATATAGTGGAATTCTCATTTGTAATGGAGTAGGTATTGAGGCCAAACCACCTCAAATTATTTGTTCTTTAGTTTTGTTTGTGCTTGTTTGATTTTATAGCGTGGACTGCTTCCATTGTGGTGGGGGACTAAAAATCCCAACAAGTGGTATCAGATTAGAATTAACATGCACAAGGAAGAGGCGGGATGGCTTGGAAAAGCGCAGGGTTTGCGAACGGCAACAACAATTTCACTCTATGGCAGTAGAGGGTGAAAAATATCTTAACAAGGGAAGGCTTGGTGAAAGCTCTAAAAAAGAAGTCCGAAAAATGGGAAGGGGTTGTCTAATAGCGAGTGGACCAATATGAGGGAATTGGCAAATAGCCCTATTCAGTTATATTTTGGGAACACACCACTGCAGGAAGTTATCAACCAAACAGATTCGGCAGTCTTTGGGACAAATTGAAAAGTGGGTACAGATCTAAATAATTGATGAACCGGTTATCATTGAAGAAGCAATTGTATACACTTCAGATGTCTAAGAGATCAAACTTGATGGATCATCTTGACAAGTTCAACACGACTGTGGGGGCGCGCTTCTCCTGCTGGACCCCTGGGACGCCTGGTGATGAGAGCGTGGGGGTATGAGCTCTGACTGATCTTGCCGTGACCCCTGGTGGTGCGTCGGAGGTGTACCTGCACAAGGGGAACAACCACGTTAGTGCCTGGCCCGGACCGTGGTTGTCCGGGGAGGCACTCCGATGGCTAAGTAAGCGTCGGGAAGAGTTACAAGATGGAGATATAGAGAGAGAAAGTGCGGCTTGGGATCTAAACGTAGAGAGAGAGAGAGGGGATTAGAGTTTACTTGTTGCTGCCCCTTTTTACGAGGCTTAGGGGGCGATTTATAGGTAAGGGTGCGTGCCCCTTGCATCTCGAGGGAGGACTCCACAGCGCCCGTCCCGCTATCCTCGCACTTTCGAGTCGTGTGGATATCCGCTTTGCGGACTAGTGGCGCTCATTGACCTTTGTTCCATTCCGTGGTGACCACCGCCGATATCCCTGCCAAAGCTAGCCCTCCCCGCAGCGTGTCTGTGGAGTTGGTGGCACCGCCACTTCTTGCTTTGCGCAGGTGGGGGTGAGCGTGGGTTGGTCAAGACCATTAATGGGCCACCTACATCGAGGTGTCTCAATGAGCCCACGATGCGGAATACGCCGTCCTCGGGGCTGGCGAGGAGTTCCGCGAGCCATGCCTGCGTTGGTGTTGAAACCCACGGGAGCGTCCTAAGCCGAGCCCTTTGCTGCAGTACATCGATTGGTTATGCGGTACTTCGTCGGTCGGCCGAGGCGTACCAATTCGCCGAGTCCCCCCAGGAGCCCGCGATAAGTGGCGGGGGCCTCCGGTTTACTCGGCCCCTGGCTACAATAGCCCTACTGCCGTCAATGTCGGTTTCAATGATTGGGAAGAAGGCAGAGGAACCGAGTGGCCCATGTGGATCCCATATGGCTTGTAGAGGCATTCACCAGAAGCGCCTTCTCCCAGAAAGGAGTCTCACAAAATCTTGAGGGACGGGACATCATCCTGAGAATTTGAAAGGGCGCCGCGGCATAGCGAGGAATCCGGAGGTGGCGTTTGGGTCATCGGTGTCAGAGGTGGTGGCGTGGCGTGGCGTCACATGACGTGTTGTCTCGGTATTAGTTTCTTATTTGTCACACAGGACTCGGCCCGAAAATATTTGAATCAGCGTGGGAATGGTGTCTTCCTCCGGTTAGTTCACTTAGAGCCTCCCATGTCTCCGGCCAGAGCCGGCGTATGCATTATCCGCGTCATCACGGCCGATTTGACATCCCCCTCATATATAGGGCCGGGAAAGGAGGTAAGCACTTTTCGTCACTACTGCCTCTCTCGCTGTAGGAAAATTTTCGCCCGTCTTAAAGAATCAACCGTTTTAAGCCCGGATCTCGTAATACCGACCCACTTCCTACACGAAACTCAAGGTAAATCCCCCTTCTCTTTCCCTTTTCTTGCCTTTCAATACTTTTTTCGTGCATTTTGGGCCAATTTGGCCCGTTTTTAACGTTTGAAGCTCAAGTTTTTTTTGGGTTGGGTTTTCGGCCCGGAATCTTCTTGGCGTCTGACGTAGGAATCTGAAACGTTGAAACTCAACCTGTTCTTCCGAGCCTTGATTTGAGTGTTCAACGTGTTCTTAGTGTACCACGTTGGTTCTCACCAGGGCCCCCGGGGATTTTTCCCGAACGCACACACCACGTCCTAGCTCCCAGCCGAGAGTGGTCCGAGGGGTAGGCCCCCCTCAGCTAACCTTGTGTCCTTGTAATTTATTTCTCGCATATCACCCCTAGCATATAGCCGCGGGTTTCTTTGTGCACCTTTCTAGGTTCTACCGATGAAAATAGCCCATCACATATATCCGATAAGGAGGAATCCGGACGCCAAATTTTAAGCATCCGGAAAGCATATCAGGGAACTTGGGAACGGGTACAGAACCGCCCCCGAAGGCATCTAAATATTCTCCAAACCGCTACCCCCGTGGAGTATCGCAGGATGGAGGGAAGAGAGGACAAACCTTGATATTTGGGGTTTCAACGCCCGGAAAGCAACAAATTATCGTGACGGACCCACCGGCCGATAACTGAAGCCCGGCCACGGGATGCAAAGAATCGGGACGTAAGAATTTCTGTGTACAGAACGAGCCCCCATCCCACCGAGGAGGATGAGGGCGAAGCCAAACACAAAGAAGTGGCCGAGGGCACCAACCCCTCGCCTCGGGAGGATTGGGAGGGAGGTCCCCTCCCCAAGTTCGGGATGAACAATGCCCCCTACGCCAAGGATTTTGATCCCGAGCGCCCGGGCGGCCTTCGCGGAAAGATACCGGGATCCCCCGAGGACGGAGGTTGAATCGCCGTGGACAGGATTCAGATGGGAGGACCACATCACGGCATCCCTCATGGCCATCACCGAGGGCGGCTCCCTTTCTTCTAGAAGATGGTCCGGAGTGTTCTTCTACTACTACGACCTCGGCCCACACCAAGTAGTCAACATGTCACCCTGATTACCGCTTTTCTGATGCGAAGTTGGCCGGTAGATTTCGGCCCCGACCCCGCGATTCTACGGCGCCCCGTATCTATCGACCGCACTTCGGTCCTCTGGCTCCATGGTATTACTTTTCCGTTAACGAGCACCATCACTGTTGGGGACCTTTATGACTGGTGAACACCAAAGATAATTACGCAGGTGGTGAGGGAACTATTCCTGGGCCCCGGTGAGCTCCCACGTGGCCCCTAAACCACAGCGAGGGAGAACCCATGTTAGGGCCATCTTACTCTTCTTCGTTTTCCTTTCTTGGCGCTTGATTCTCGACGTAAATTTTGGCGTTTTATGCCGTGCGAGGCACACCCGTTGTCAATAGGAGGTCGCTTCGGTTTCTCCGGACGGCGGCATAATCAAACCACTACACTCGGGGGCAGCGAGCGCACCTCGCCACCAGTACCGGTAGGAGCCACCGCAGTTTCCTCTGGCGGGGAATCTGAGCCTGGGCGATGTCGTGAGAGCGGGGCCGAGGATTGCTCTCTCACGAGCGAGGGATCTGGAGCGACTCACGAGGCGGGAGGCGGCCTGGGATGCGTCATGGCTGGGAGGCTCAAAAACGCCCCTCCACTGCAACTTAGACAGCGGCCAGCAGTGAAGACTGCGGTGAGCCTCAAAAAGCCGGGAAGGGCATCAGGACGAGAGGAGGGAGGGAGGGAAGGCTAGCAGGGGAGAGGATAATACTGCTCAAAAAGCATACATCACGAAAGAAGTCCTCATCGAGCATCCCTGCTGAGACCAACTTGCGGAGGGAAATTTTGGCCCAGGCCGAGGTTCCATCCATCGAAGGCCAACCAATGGCCGCCGAGCTCAGAGTCGCCGGGCCACCAACGGCGGGCCGAGGTGGGGCTTCCTCGCCGGTGACCACGCCCCCCCGAATTCCCCGGCCCCCCGCCTTCACAGCCGCGAGGAGAGTGGTCCTCACCGGGGCGGATCAGTTGCCGGGAAGATCTAACGGGCTAACGCCCCACGGGCGGGCTCGCCTCCCGGTGGATATGTCCGCTGTGTCGACGCGGCTCCATCGTGACAACTTCTCGAACTCCACCCGTGAGCTCGGGTGAAGGTAGATTCTTCCAACTCTATGAGCCCCGTTTTTTCGTGATTCGGGCTCTGGGTGATCGACTGCGGTTTTGTTCTTTGTTTCAGCGCCTCCATTGCCACTCACAAGAAGGTCGTGGGCGGGCCGCCAAGGCCTCCAAGGCATCCGGCGACCAAGCCGAAAGACGCAGCACCGTGCATCGCTCGCTTTTGGCAAGACCCTGAGAGTTCGAGGAAGCGAGATGGAGGACTGAGCCTTGCAAGGACGGCATGGGAGGGTCCGCGCTTAATTGGCCGAAGAGTTAAAGATGCGCAGGCGGAAGGGACCTTTGATCATGGGTGTGCGGGCCAAAGGTGCCAAGGCAAACGAAAACTACAGAGGACAGGCTGTTGAACTCGAGCCCCTCCGGCGGAGCATCGCCGGGCGGGCGGCCGAGGCTAACTGGCCAGGAGGGGAAGAGAGTGGGGCCAGCACTCCGGGCCGAGGCCGAGGACATGGAGGCCTCGTAGTCTTGACAGGTGGGTACCGCCAGCCATACAAGGATCGCCCCACCCCTATACTGTGGGGCAGACGTCAGTAACGCTTCCTCCGCATGATGCCGGGAGGCCGATCGCCCCACCGACCCGAGCCCCCGCGCCCTCGTGATGCCCATGGACGCATTCCCCGAGGATGGGTCAAGGAGACGAAGGCAATAGCCCGCCCGAGATCGTGGACGCTAAGTCCGACCCGATCTTCCTTCTTCTTTTTTTTTTTTAAGGGCAAAGTGCCATGACACGTAATGTAAACTGGTAGCTCTGGGGTCGGTATTGATTTGCTGTAGCCGAGCCCCCAGTTTTGATGTACTTGAATTGAAAATTGAAATGTTAATGCGTTTTTGTTTGTCTCGTTTGTTTGTCTTGCTCGTCACTTCGTATTTTCCTTGCAAAAAGAAAACCAATTTAAGCCGAGCGTACGAACGCCAGTGATTTTGCTAAGACTTTATACCCACAGTGTCAATAGCCCCTCTTCGGGAGTAAGTGAACGAGTTTCGCTTGCCATCGAAGATTGCAAAGACCTTAGGCTTGGTAGTTCGACCCAAGGCACTAAGTGGTGCAAAGTAGCCGAGACCAACCGGCCTGCCCACGTACTCAACCGAGCAGGGGGATCCCGAACGGGATGGCGGTTTACCGAACGTAAGGTGGCATTCCATTGCGATGGACGCGATTGTCGGCTAAGGTTATCGGGACTGCCCAAGATCCCCTAACTTAGCCGATCACGCAGGAGTTTGATAAATGTTCTACCGAACACGAACATTTTCCCAACGGGTCGTTCAACCGAACGTAAAGATAATATTCATAATACAGGACGAGGGTGGTGATAGAATTAAGAATAGAGTTATCAAAAAGAACACCCGGTATACATTGGTTTCACCTCGGATGGGGCGGAGAAAGGGAGACTATCCGTAGTACTTCCGGAGCTTAGAGGCGTTCCACGGGTTGCCCACGGCGGTGCCATCCATCTCGGCCAACTGGTAAGTTCCGTAACCAGCCTTGGCCGTGATCCGGAACGGGCCCTCCCAATTGGGCATGAACTTTTTCTTATTTTTCTTTTGGACCACCTCGCGGAGGACAAGGTCGTCAACTTGGAAGGGACGTATTCGGACGTGCTTATAATACCCACGTGCAACCTCTTGCTGGTACGCTGTGTAGCGGATATTTGCTTCGTCGCGAAGGTCCGGATATAGTTGAGCTTCCGGAGGCAACATGCTCGTTGGTAGCCGGGTGGAAACCCGCAGCATCTGCGTCTGTTGGGGCGGTGGCGGGCGGGGAGCACCGCTTCTATCCCAGAGCTGCGGGTAGCGGCGCTCTCGCCCGTTCCGTCCGCCGGTGGCAAGGCGATAGCCCCGCAGGACCTGGGAAGTTCCTCCACCCATTTCCCGTTGTCGGGTCAACGCCTCTTTTAAGGCGGCCGAGGAGATGGACTTGATAGAGGCTTCGGCCCGCCATTCCCACGGGGTAAGCCACCGCCGAAAGTGATAGACCCGATATTCTTCTTCTTGCAAAGAGTCTTGATGGCTTCGCCACTAACTGGGTGCCGCTTGTCCAAATGATAGCATAAGTGAACACCAAACCGGAAATTATGTTTTTCAGAGGAAGTGCTCCACTCGTTAAGCGGTGATGTGAATGAGGGGCTCCAGCCACCCACTTGGTGAAATAGTCCAGAGCTGCGGGATGAGGTGTTTAATCCTCGTGGGCGGTTGGGAGCACGCCCTTCGATATCAAGCCCCCTTTGGGCAAAAGGCCACGGGCTGGTGACTGGGTTAAGGGAGAGGGTAGGTTGATGTAAGAAGGGAGAGTGCCTCTGACAGGACCCGCAGTTTCTCACGTAGTCCAAGGCACATTTCCGCATTTTGGGCCACCAATATCCCCACGGGACCTGGCGCTCATAATGGCCCGATCCTCTGAGTGGCGGCCCTTGCTTCGCCGTGGAGCTCGGTAAAAGTACCCTTGGGACCTCGCCGTGGAATACTAGCGTAAATCCGGACATAATACTCATATTGCGTCTGTAGAAGTTATCGATCACCGAGGAAAGTCTGAGACGACAGCTTAGCCTTGGCCAGGTGGCCGCCTTTTGTCCCTCGGGAAATCAGAGTAGGTAGCCAGTAGGTCCATCATCAGAACTTCTACGGTAGCCAGTACTTTACATGACATCCTGCTGTCGAGGCTCCAAAATTTGAGGCAGGGTGGATGTCGCCAAGGATTATCGCCGGGATCCCGACTCGGCTATCTTGGCCGAGGCCGAGCGACAGGCATCGGGCGTGGCGTTAAGTCACTTTCGCCAATATGCCAAAACTCAATCTTTTTGAAGTCCTTTTGTAAGGTCAACACATGGTGAGATTTCAAACGCATTCGGCTCTCCACCGAGGACGTAGTCATCTGTGGCCGGGTTCACCACCAACAGAATCACCGAAGACTTGAAGAAGTTCTTCTATGCGAGGTCCGAAGTGACGTAACCATGAATGGGGCGCCATACCGCTTAAGCTATTGGTGGCGGGAAGCCAATGCTCATGGCGACTCGTGGAGCCTGCCGGGGAAACGGTACTCACGCCCTGACCCCGCCTGCCGAAAGTTAGAGGTCTCCGACGATGCATACGCCACGCAGTCGCCGGTGTAGATTGTCGCCGCTCTTCGGTGGAGATCTCCCGAGGGAGCTCCGCGGTCAGCAGCGGAGGCGGGATCATCTAGGATACCGCCTCTTTCTCCTTATTTGCCCGGCGTTGAAGCTCGGGGTAAGCTCAACAACGGTCACCCACGCTTGCCCCTTTGATTGCCGATTCGTGGCACCATGGCGGGATGTCGAAGTTCGCTGACTCCATTGGCCATCTGATTACTACATGCGGCGGCAGGCCTCACGAATCACGGCTTTGAGGGTATAAAGTGGCGATGATAATCGTGTGACGCGGAAATGCGGGGCGGCTTTGGCTTTCGCGCGTGACAGGGCTGCGCCCTTCTCCGGTGGCAAATACCTCGTCACCGGCGGGCATGGTCTTCTTCCGGAATGGTAGGCGGTGCTTGATTCAGGGCCGGCTTGCGGACTTCTTAAAGCATCTCGAGGAGGCTACTTGAGTATAGAGTCTCAGTCGTCCTCTCATTGCGCCCAAAGTGACAGGGAGGGTGCTCACGGCCATGCTGCTTGAGCTTCGGCAAGGGCCACTGTCTGCTGAGGAGGCTCCATTGGAACATACTACGCTTGTCTTGATTGATTTCGAAGAGCGGTGAGGATTTGCCGATAATTTCGTCGCGGTTGAGGCGGCCGCCATTCAATGAGTCAGCCATACCTCCACGATGCGTGGTTGGGGCTCCTGAGCCTCGGATGGCGGTGACTTGATTTAGTGGCGCCTCGATCCCCGCCGAGTGACGAGGTGCCCCGTGAACCTCCCCGAGCCTATCCCCGGCACACTTTTTTCGCTCAAACCGTAATTTGTGCATCTTCAATATGGCGGAACCTTACACAGGTGACCGAGGTGGTCCTCCGCGAATTTGCTTTTTACCACCATGTGTCATCATGTATGCGCCTCCATGATGTCCCCCGAGCTCGCTTTTCGAACATCTTGGGGAGACCATCCGCCGATAGGTGGTTCAGGCATTTTTAAGCCAAATGGCATTACTTGATAGTAAATAAATACGGGCGTAATGAAGGCGATTTTCTCCACATCCACGCCGTCCATGGCTATCCGGTGATACCACCTCAGCGCGCCCATAAAGCTTAGCCTGGCATGGCCGGCCGTGGTATCCACCAACTGATCAATCCGAGGGAGGGGGAAACAATCTTTCGGGCAAGCATCATTCAAGTTTGTATAGTCCATGCATACCCGCCATTTGCCCGTCTTTTTTTTTACCACCACGGTATTGGCCAGCCAGGTTGGGTATTGTACTTCCCGAATGGCCTCGGCCTCAACGAGCTTTTGGACCTCTTCTATCACGGCGTCCGGAAAGTGAACCGAGGATCGCCTGGCCGCCTACACTACGTGTTTGAGGAGCCGGGTCAACGTTGAGTTTACGCGTGATGAAACCCGCTTACACCCGCATTTCGTAGGGGTCCAGCGTAAGACCTCGATGTTGTCCTTGAGAAAACAAATTAGTTCATCCCGCTCAGGTTCGGGAAGCTCGGAGCCGACCATGAAATATCTACTGCCGTCCTCGTTGATCGGGACTTTGAGGAGGTCCTCCGACGCCTTCCTGGTAGCAGAGCCTACGTACGTTGAGGGGACGGGGCCGAGTCCGCATCTCAACCCACTAAACTTGCCTCGGCAATCGACTCTCCTTTTCGCCCTTCCTGACAGCCGCGTTCACAAAACACTTTCGAGGCCATCCGTTGCCTCTCAGATGGTTCCCCCGCCGCCGGACGCGACTGGCGAAGGCGGACGCGACCGATGGAGAGAGAGGCTATTGCCTTCATGGAAGGGGGAGCCATCCCCCGCCAAGTATAGCATTATGCGGCTTGGGGAATCCACAACCGTGAAGTCGACTTCTAGACGCGACCACCCCCCCAAAACCGGAGGGTGATGCTCCGGCGGGGTACATTGTGGTGTCCCGAGAACCCACCGTGGGTGTATCCGGAGGGGTTTAGTTGGTCACGCTGTGGCCCAATTGCCTTGAAGGCTAAAAATAGAGGGATGTCGCGAGCCCCTCGACGACTAGTATTCTTCGTGACGCCCATGCGGTCGATCTCAACCGCAATTACGAGGGCATCTTCATGGGGAGTTGTAGTCCTTCCGCGTCCGACTCAAGTAAAGGGAGATCGTGTGAGGGGTCTACGGCTCCTGGAACTTTGATTTGAGGGTTGTGCCAATGAGAGCACCTGACCCCCGGCCATCTACACTAGCTCGGTCATTGCTCTCGGCCAAGTCCCTGTGGCCGACCGGCCATGGATAGTTCTTTCTGACCCGCCATGCCCTTCCGCCTCCCTGCTGGGGTTTCATCCCGTGGGCTTTAGGTAATAAGCGGTCCCTAACGGGTGGCGCCCAGACTGATCTATCCATTCATCGCTCGCCCGGCGTCACCAAACGCTCCAAATGCTCCTTTAAAATGGTTCACAACGGTGCGGGTAATGCCCCCACTTCATTTATGGTAGGTGCACTTTCCCGCTGCGTGGTCCGACCCCATCTTTTCACCGGGCGGGAAGGAACCAACGCTCTTCCGGGATCTCGGTTAGTAATTTATATATTGGCATGATAAAGACGTTTTTCCTACGATGAAATCATTGTCGTTAACGGGGGCCTTTCCCATCCCTCCTCTCACATCGCCTCGAGGCCTCTCGGCTTCCTTATCACGGTAGCCTGCGGCTCACTGCGCCGCCTTCCGTGCTCTCATTCGCCCGTTTCCATTAACCTTTGTTGATTTGTTTCTTTCCTTCTCTCGGGAGCCGGTATTAACCCCCCGGGAGGCTTTATTGACAAGGAATTCTTCAATTCTAGTATCATCCACCACACACATGAGCCGGGTCATGTCCTTTGGGGATGCAACATGAGCCCGCGAAGAGGTCCGGGAATCCTCGAGCGTTTTTGAGCGAGGTGGCCGCCACGCCACTCGTCGCGCATTTTGGCCCAGCCGCACCTTTCCCCAATAGAGGCGATGTACTCGCAGGTTTCTTCCGCCCCTCTTCATGTTTACAAAAGTGCGCTGAAAGTGTCTTGATTGAGTGTTCCGGGTCACCTAGGCCGAGGGCGTGAAACGCCCGGGCCCAACTCGTTGAAGTCGGGTAAACCGCCCCAGAGCCACCGGCCGTATTCACATTAGCGCCGCGGGCCCCATCATCGAAAAGGTTTTGCACACGGTGGCATCGCCCGTGCTGTGATAGCTTCGGAACCAAGAATGCTGCTTGCATGTGCATGCATGATGGCATCCGTGGTTGGCTCGTGTTGTGAACTTAGAATTTTGGGGGAAGCCGCGGAGGGACAACCTCAGCGACCTGAAGCCACAGGCTGCGGACTACGGCCGAGTCGGTTTACAGTTGTTCGGTGGTGATAGTCCTAACATCGATAGATCATGAAGCTACTCTTGGGGGACATCTGCTCATGCCGCCCTCCCGCGATCATCGAATTGGCGTTACTTAGCTCAAATTCGGCGTTTCTTTGTCGCGTTCCTCTTGATTTATACAGATGCGTCATCCTCAGCGTCATTCTGACTTTTGAGTCTCGTTAGGGATATGGTAAACGCTTCAACATCCCCTACGATCCGGAAGCGTTCTGAAACACCATCCACCCACGGTAAACACTTGATTAAATACTTCACAGGTAAAATAGCATTACAGCAGTCTCACGCGCGCCTCTCTATCAGCAGCGGCTCACTATCGCCGGCGGTTAAGCCTCGGGAGTGAACCCACGTGACCTGCGTCTCACGACCGCGCCACGGTTTGTCGCCAGAAACGATAAACCAGCTGGTCACGATAGCACCTCTACTCTCGGAAATCGATCGTGGATTGCCCGAGGAGAACTTCCTTAAGCTCGGTGGTGTTCACAATGCTTAAATGCGACCTACATTAATCTTCACTGGCCCTGCCCGGCGTGATTATTAACTCGCGGGCGCTTCGGAGTTCTTTGCGCTAAGCGGTGGCAGCACATCTCGGCGTGCTGCTGGCGGCGACGTTAGTCTCTACAGTGCATGGGTCCTTGAAGATGATGCGTCCCAATAGATTATAGCCGAAGGCGTTTCCCCATTTACATACGACCTCTGATATTGCGGTAGAAGCGACTAACCGCAGGGGCCTAGTCACTCACTCCAGCATTCTCGAAGGGCCTTCTCACCGTCGCTTGTCAGGCCTCCGGACTTTGAGGGTGGTGAAATTTAAATCCTCTTTGGCAGGCCCAGCGCCTCCGTCTGATGCGATACCTGCCGCGCAAACCCGGTGGCGGAGGGAAAGCGGCAAAGCACTCATGCGGCGGGAGTAGTGGGATTGTTAGGAAGAGACAGCGTCTCGCTCATAATAGGCGAGGATGTTCCACGCTTTGTATTCTTTGAGGGCGGCGTCGAATCTCTGGCGGTCCATCAGGTTAGCGGTGAGGACAGATAAGCAATTGTCTGTGGTAATTTTTATCGCCGCGGTCAATGCTATTCTTAGCTTTCTCGGTGTTATCGAATGAAACCGACATGAAATTCGCTCGACCATCTTTTGCGAGAGGTAAAATGTTCGGCGATGGAGAAAGAACCTGAAAGAATCTTGCGAGAGGTGTGGCCTGAACCCGCGTCCCCGTGATGCGCCAATTTGTGAGGCGGCTTTTATCTTTCAATGCAGACCACGCACCAGGACGCGGTGATGAGGAAGCGTGGGGGTATGAGCTGCATTGCGTCTTAAACAACCCACGGTAGTAAATTAGGAGGAATTATTACACCTGAGAGCATTACGTTAGTGCACGGCGACGCTGGATTTGTAGGGGAAGAACTTTACTTCGATGGCTAAGTAAAGCGTGGGAGAGTTGCGAGATGGAGATATAGAGAGGAAAGTCGCGGCTTAGGATCTAAGCGTAGAGAGGATTAAAGTTACTTGTTTAACGCTTTTTGCGAAGGGGGCGTATTGCTGGAAGTAAATTAGCATGCGTGCCCGCATGCCAGCGGGAAGGACTCCACGCGCCGTCGCTATCCATACACTGAAAGTGCGTGAATGTCACATTCGCCGGACTGGTGGCACTCCCATATCTTTGTTCCATTCCGTGGTAACCTGCATACATTATCCACCGGGCTAAGCCCTCCCTGCCGGTGGTCTGTGGGGTTGGTGGCTTTGCCAACTTGCTTGAAGCGGTGGGGTGAGCACGTGGGTTGGTCAAGACCATTAATGGGCCACCTAAGAACATGGGAGGTGTCTCAGCCAGGAGCCCACGATGCCGGTCTTGCCGCCCCTCGGGGAGGCGCTCGCGAGGGTTCCCCGAGCCATGCCCGTTGGTGTTGCGGAGCCCACAGGAGCGTCTAAGCGCGAGCCACTGCTCGTACATCGGTTATGCGATTACTGCGTCGGTCCGGCCAGAGCGATGCCAATTCGCCGAGTCCCCCGCAGGAGCCCACGATAAGTGTGGCAGGGGACCCTCCCAGGCCCCGGTTTACTCGGTATTTACAGCGACATTGGAATCCATTGGAGCGAAGATCGAGGAGGATAGTAAGGCTATCCTTTTATTGGTCTCCTTGCCTTTGCCATATGAACATCTCAGAACTACTCTAATACACATGAAGGATATGATTGCCTTTGATGTGGTGGTGGCTACCCTTATTTTGCACGAGGCTATGCAGAAAAGGGATAGCGAGACAGCCATCGATGAAGGTGCTATGGTTGCAGCCGATCCAATGATGGTCATGAGAGAGGTAGGGCAGCTGAAAGATGGCATGGACCAAGCGACTGGGACGTTTGAAGTCAACTAGTGACAATAGAAAGTGCTACTACAGTGACAAACAGGGTCGTATAGTTAAAGATTTTCAAAAGCTCAAAGTAAACAAGGGAAAGGAAAAATCAACTGCAGCACCTGCTGAGGACTCCTAGGATAGAGGAGATGATATGCTCACAGTCACTTCAGGTAATGGACAATGAGATTGGGTCTTGGATTCTGGGTGTTAATTTCATAAAAGTGCAAATCGAAGATCTCATATAGAGCATGTGGCAGAGATACTAAGGACAGCTAATGCCACAATAAATAAAGTTGGTGGTGTGGGGAAGTACAGCTTTGTATGGTTGACGAGAGACCGAGGTACAACACGTACCAGGTATCAAGACAAATTTGATTTCGTTTATGACTTTCGAGAGGTTGCAGGTTTTCATCAAGTGGTGGACTACTAGAAATTTTCAAGGGAGAAAAGGTGATGCTCCATTGGAATTTGATTGGTAGCCTCTACACACTTGCAGAAGATGTTATGATTAGGGGAGCAAAAATCAAACAAGTAGTATGGGCGGTATGTATATGCATATGCAGCATGGGGGTGAACAAGGTGACGAAAAGTTGCAAAGAGGCATACATGGGCTTGTGGGTGAGCGATGTGAAAGTCATGCGAAATTCTGCTGGAAAGAGGTGCAAAAGGTTGGTGTTCACATGGAAGCCCCAAGCAAAGAGAAAAAATTGGTTCACGAGGTCAAAGGCGGGCCTAGTAAAAATAGGATCTATTTCGCTTTAAAATTGGTTAATGGTACCAAACTACCGATCTCTCTGAATGTGCAAGAGGGAGGAGAGAAGGGGCTACGTCAATTCACAAGTGAGCATTGTGGGGGCCTCGATGAAGGGGTTCAATACAGCTTGGCGAGGGAGTGTGTAAAATCATCCCACATGAGTGAGGGGGTGATTGTTGAGCTTTCACCCACGCTGGATAATTTTCCCCAATGATTTGGAACATTTATTCACGTGATATTGGGATGAAAATCCAAGGTGGGTGGTGTTTGATTTGGAATTGGTTTCCATTAAGAAGGAATTTCGGTCAAGCTCGGAGACCAAGTCAAATTTGAAAAGGAGAACCACAGAAGATATCTAACTATGTGGCCAATATCTTTTGGTTTCCTTCTCAACGGCCCTCGTAGTTTGTGTGCATATTAGCATATATACTCCACCTTGGTTTGGTACGAGAATATATACAGTACAGTGGAGTGAAAACAGTGCTTGGTTATTAATGGAATTGTAGTGAGAGCAAGAGAGAAAAAATATACTGTGAGAAGATAAAAAAAATTAGTAAGGGTGGGCTTGGGGACTGATATTTTCCTATCTTATTGTAATCAATCAACACAGTGGAATTCTCTTTTGTAGTGGAGTAAGTATTGAGACTGAACCATGTTAAATTCTGTGTTCTTTATTTTTCTTTGTCCTTGTTTAACTTTGTGGTGTGCTACTGTTCTGGTGGGTTACTAAAAATCCTAACAAGAATTCGTACTTATTGCACATTAAAGCTCTAATGGACAACAAACCTCATATAACTGGATTTCTATTCACACATAACAAACATAAATACCTGTTTAGTACTGGTAAAGCATCAAATGGATGCAAACAAAAGATTCCAGAAATACTTTAATGGTAGAGTCTTATTTCGACAAGGACATGGTGTAAGAGTTAATCATGGGAATAGGATACAAACTAATTCTTTAATGCCAAGAGGACAAATCATTTATACATTCCAAAAATACCCCCGCTAGCCCATGAAAGTGCCTAAACCTCCCAAACCTTATGAAAATGCCTAAACCTCACAAACCTTATGAAAGTGCCTAAACTCTCAAACCTAATGAAAGTGCCTAAACTTAAACCCTAGGATATCCTATGAAAGTGCCTAAAATCCTAGGGCACCCTATGAAAGTATCTACACCACTAAAAATCTATAATTGGAAAGTGCACCCTAAGGGTCTAAACCCAAAATGCCTAAACCCACTATACCCTACTTCAAAGACCATAAACCTCCTAAAATTGAACCATAAAATTAAAACCCAAAATTGAACCTATTCCCAAAATTGAAGAGTGAGAAAATGATTTTATCCCACACCAATTAATTACTACCCGCCAAGAGAGAGAGAGAGAGAGAGAGACGGGTGGGTAGCAAATTTCAAAGGTTATTGTCAGCAAATTTCAAAGGTTACGGTGGGTAGCAAATTTCAAAGGTTACAAAAAGTGACGGGCTGAGCAACAAACGGAACTGACGGGCTGACACACTGCTTTCCCATTGTAAATTTTTTATTTATTTATCATTAAGGATATTTTTGTCTACTATTGTCTTTAAACTCTCAAAAAAATCACATTAATGTATTGGAAGCCTTAAAATAAGTTAAGCTAGACTAAACACCATTTAAAGCCCCAAACTTGGCCTTTAAACCAATTTTCTATTAATGTTATGGTACCAACAAATCCAGCCTTGACCGTCACAGGAAAATTTAGCAAGTTTAGTGCCTCTGCCTTCAATTTCAAATCTTTGAGAACTACATCGCCTATAACAAGAGGAGCACTTCTTGAATCATCTTACCAATGAAATGTTTTCTGAATATATTTTATAAATACAAGAAATATAAGTGCTACACCTCAAGTCATTATTGGACTATGTCAAAATGCATTGTCTGCTTGAAAGGGAATGAAAATAGCACTTTTGTAAGGCCACTTAGTAAAATCTCAGCATAAACTACATTTAATGATGAAAACAATCCCCATCTTCTAAGGTGATCACTTGTACTTTAGTATTATCAAACCTACGCATCTTCTAAAACCGCGCTAATAGAAAGGAAGTGAGGTATATCATAAATTGATCTGCTCCTAGAGAATCAGATTAATGGTCGTTTGGGAACTCGCATCCTGAAAACCAGTCAATTAACTATCTGCAATAGAGGCATAAAAAGTTCTTACCGCTCTACGCATATTTAATAGAGGGTAGTGATCAGAAGGTACTACTTTATCATAGGGGAAGATTCCACTGTATTGTTATTGGGGATGAACCAGAGCACTTTCACTTCATAGCACTTCGCTAACTAAGGAGATCAGCTTACTTAACAGAGGGAAATTAGATGGTCCCTAGGTAATGCAATGAAGGCCTCTTCTTGGTCAAAAGAGAGTTGTTTCGGCTGATTTCTCATGCTTCTACAAACTCATTCATTTTGACTGATTTTTTTTTTTTTTTGGGGGGGTAAACCAAGCTTGAAAATAAAAGGGGCTAAACGAATTTACAGCCTACAAGGGGCATACCCTTGGGAGGACAAAGAAAAAACAAGCGAAGTAAAGAAAAAAGATAAAATTGTTGGGGAAGCCCAAAGGCTACAGGAGGTGGGGAAGCCCAAAAACTAACTAAATAACCGAAGGTTGCACAAAACTTCCTATAAGCAGCAGTTCATGGCCTTCCTTATCATCAAGGAAAAGAAAACAGATCTCAGAGATATGACTATGGGATATCAATGATTAGTGGATGTCTTAAATTGCTTGAACAGAGTAATGTTTAATCAAGCGCTTTAGCAGAAAACATATAATCATCCTTGCATGCTATTAGATGAAAGATTATTACCAGATTTCAATCCACATGACATCTCTATACAAAACAAGTGCAACTTTCTGATAAGTCGGACCAAATAACCACATACACCAAAGTTAAAAAAATTAAGGTGGGCATAGCTTTGGAGGTCCCATTCCTCACGTTTACCACTGTCCCTAGACTTCACTCTTTCAACACTTGTATACTCGCATGGCATAGTTCTAGAGCTAAGTGTTAATTATGGAGCAAATGTTCCAGATAGGGTAACTATGCTTTCTGGTTTACACAGTGTACCGTAATGTCATAACATTTGATAGGACTCCAAAAATTAAACCAAATTTCAACTTTATAGAGACAACTACACAAAATACATTTAAGCAAGTCAAATAGGAAACATCTTTTACCCAATAAATCCACATTTTTGTTATGGTTGAATACAAATCGCAGGCCATCTCTATAGATAATAATTCTATAATGTCACTATGTACGTTTTATGTTGCAAGGGTAGAACTTCATGAGCTGGTAATAAGCATCAAATAAACAAACCTGTACTTATTCTTAAAGCCTATGCTGAAAGTCCATGGATATATTCATCCAAATAACTTCGAAAAAAAAAACAATGACTACAATAATGTGAATCTCAAAAATTGATTGATATCGTGTTACATAAGCTATTCAAAATAAGCACTGCATACTATTGGATGAGAGAGAGAGAGAGATTTATACAGAAACCTTCAAATGAAAATAAGTGCATATGTTACCACAGTTATGAAGAGATGCCAATGTTATTTGTGACGACAATAGTTTACTTTTAAACTTTAAAAAATTAAAATAAAATAAAATAAATAAAGGAGGAATCTCGCATCACTATATCAGCTTCTGTTCCCTGTACCTGAGAAGTACATTTGCATCCTGGGTTCAACCCTGTGAATAACCAACCCAAATAAGCAAAAAACTGCGACTAGCACACATCATGGTTGCTTGTCCCTCTTCAAATTGCTACCAACAAGAGACTTCACAAGTTTTCACCTTACACCCACCCAATGTTCCCATGTCATTTCAGCAATTTATCAAGATCAAAAAATACTTCCAATGTGAATCACCACCCTCCAATATTATGTATTAGGAGAAGAGCAGTATCTCAGTTCTCCTCAACTTTACTTTGGTCAAAAATGTGAAAAATCTCAACCGGCAATCCACTTTCAATTACGTAATCCATAAGAACTATGCCATCTTTCAATCAAAATCGATCATAATCTTCTCGTGATAAGGCACATTAAACATTGCTAAATTCTTCGTTCCCCCCAAAGAAAACCAAACAAATCTAGTCTCGTGTCCCTATCATAAATGATTGGCTTCATGAATCTTTTTTCTCCATTTGCTCAGTCAACAGCTATGTCAATCAATTCTTGGGCCTTTCCCATTGCAGCATCCCAGTACAATTGAAGAGTTCCCTTCCCCCTAATGGTTCCATCAACCATAATCTTATCACTCTACCACTTCTGCATATACTGGACTTTGGTGTGTGTATTCCCCTCCCCTTAAATTCTCATCTCAACTACACGCACATTATTTGTGTTACAACCAAGTAACCAAACATTCTACTGCATATAAACACACACTTCAGTGTACTTTTTACATCTTTTAATACACTTTAACACACTTTTATACACTTTTCACATATTTCAATACACTTTTATACACTTTTTCACATATTTCAATGAGCTCTAGTTGAGCTTGGTTTTCACGCCAAATACAGTGCCCAGATGTATAGAAATTTACCAGAGTATTTGCTTTTAATAGTTTGGCTTCAGTCATGTAGTGTGGCAAAGACAACTTGTGAGGCTGTACTTGATCCTTATCTTTACTCTTTATATTCCAAAAAAAAACAGAAGAAATCGATGAAGACTGAGTTTGTGCAGGAAATCGAGAAAGAGTCATTTTGCCCAGGAAATCGAGAAAGAGTTTAGGTAAGTATTTTGCCTTCTTCTTTATGTTGTGGGAAATTCTCGATTTCCAGGTGCTGATTTTTGTTTGGTTATTGGATTTGTTTATGTATTTGTGTTCGAATATGTCTACGATTTGCATGCAGGTAAATTGCTTGTAGTTAATCTTTTATATCATTTGTCTTTTGAATAAATTTTCAGATAAATTTCGCAGTTGGACTGCTCGGCTTTGTTTGAGTATTCAACTTATTTGTTCACTATTATTTGGGAAAATCATAAAATCCATGATTGGTAGTTTTCATATGTAATAATTTACTTGCAAATCTGTTATTTTTCGCTTTCGATTCTGCTTGTTGTGTTGATTTATTTTTGTGAGTTACCAACTACTAATCGCTAAGGAAAAATAAGATCAAAAAAAAAAAAAAACCCTCACAACCAAACTTAAAGTATCTTTGCACAATCAATAAAAAAAATGGCAGTACCATTTTAGTACTCCAACACACTAAACACAGAAAATGCAATGAATCTCTTAGTTTACTACAGAACTCAGGCACTTTTTCAGTCACTAAACACAGAAAATGCAACCTTGAACATAAAAGGGCATCTCAGAAGCCATGCCACACTTTTAAAAGTTTCAGTTTATGTCGATATTAAGCTTATGTCTGGACAAAAGTGGCAGATACAGAAAGCATGCTTCCTATAACTCAATTAACACATAAATGAAGCTCCTTTGTCCAGTAAACTACTAGGACTCTGGTGGTGACTTTGGAAGCCCCAAGGTTGATGATTCACACTATTTTCATATCACGATGACATTCAGACATGAGCTGATGACTTTCTTCAATATGCTTGGAACTATAAGGAGAAAAATCCATCACATTCCCTGATGCAATCCTGAACTTCACCACCATTTATCCTAGGGTTAAAAAACACTTCCATTTGCAACTATTGTTGCCTAACTGTCCTAGTAATCCTTGTTACCCTCCCCAAAGTAAATAATCAAGTAAATAATCAGTTCATTAAATACATTAACGCAAGTGCCTCCCCAAAGTTTTTGAAATGAGGCTTTAAAATGCCTTAGTAAGTAAGATTATACAAACAAGCAAGGACATACCCCATGAGACAGCATAAGGACATACTCTTCTTTAACTGAATTTAATCACTTCGCATTTACAATTTCAAACTGGAAACCCTAAAAATCCAGTTCAATAACGAAGAACCACGGAGAGAGAGAGAGATACCTTCGACTTCGTCAATCACGTTTGGGATTGGTTTGTCGATCGATCGATCGGTGAAGGTTCCTTCAAATCGCCTTTCTCTCTCTTCTCTCTTTGTCAAACCAGCGTGAATGAGGGGGAATGGATCCGGTTGGGGTTTAAAGCCGGATCTTTCCATTTCGACCCGGCCAATTGACCGGCGGGTGTTTTTAATTTGGCTTCTAATCTGATCCGTTGGATGCGATCCAACGGCTGAAAAACTCCCGCACATTTCCAATATGAGAGCTCCCTTACTAGATATATATATATATATATATATATATATATATATAGAGTCCACTTCCCATCCGGGCATCCGGATGGGAAGTAAAATCCGGACCATATGTTTTTCTCTACTTTTCACACCAAATCTGGAAGATCCGAACCGTTAGATGTGTTCAAAACATGTTTTTTAGGTCCAACGCGAGGATTTGTGAAAAAATACCCGAAGGGCTTGACGGGCGGTTTTTGCAAAAACGCTATAGTAGCGTTTTTTTGCAAAACCGCCCGATCGCTCTTCTCGGTTTTTTTTTCACAAATCCTCGCGTTGGACCTAAAAAACATGTTTTGAACACATCTAACGGTTCGGATTTTCAAAAAAAACATGGGAAGGTGGAGGTCCGGATTTTAAAAAAATCCGGGAGCCCGGATAGGAAGCCCGGTGTATATATATATATATACGTATTATTTTATTTTTCAGTTACCAGATATTCAGGAGTTCTCTACATATGATAACGGCTCTATAATCATTAGCCCTTGATTGCCACCCTCTGTCTTTCTAGGGTTTGAGTCGTTTCAAATCTCTCTCAATTCAAGGCTCCATTTCTTGGCAAATATACCACCCGGATTTCATTTTTGAAGTCTTGTATTCTTTTACTCAATCCAGTTTTCAGGTGCTACGAAAATGCAGAACCAAAACCCAAGAAACCAAAACCGAAGACAAAACCAACCTCAAGATCCTCTTCCTAATCCAAACCCACCTCAAGATTTCCATCTGAAGGAGACATCACCAAATCTTGATGGGGTAACGTTAACAAGTGGTGGCGAAAGACTTTCGACAACTTTTGATCTTGTTGAGCAAATGGAGTATCTCTATGTGAGGGTGGTTAAGGCCAAAGAGTTGCCTCCAAAGGATGCTGATGGCTCATGTGACCCTTACGTTGAAGTGAAACTGGGGAACTATAAGGGTGTCACAAAGCATTTTGAAAACAAGTCCAACCCAGAATGGAACCAGGTGTATGCATTCTTAAAAGATTGAATTCAGTCCTCCACGGTTGATATTACTGTGAAAGATAAGGATATGGGCAGGGACGATTTCATTGGGAAAGTTGTGTTCGAAGTCAGTGATATACCGAAAAGGGTTCCTCCGGATAGCCCTTTGGCACCACAATGGTATTC
Organism: Vaccinium macrocarpon; assembly: GCA_022606695.1. NCBI lineage: Eukaryota > Viridiplantae > Streptophyta > Magnoliopsida > Ericales > Ericaceae > Vaccinium > Vaccinium macrocarpon. Next base: position 14,783,220 of record CM040170.1, on the reverse strand, counting down.
GTTAGACCATAGAGGAGGGCAAAGGGCGAGAGGAGAGTTGCTGGTGGCTGTTTGGATGGGGACGCAAACTGATGAGGCCTTAACCGATGCTTGGCATTTGGATGCCATTGGAGTCGGTGGTGATGGCATTGCGGATATTCGATCAAAGGTATATCTATCACCTAAACTTTGGTATCTCAGAATGAATGTGATTGAGGCTCACGACTTGCAGCTTAATGACAAGACTAGGCCACCTAAAGTTTTCGTTAGGGTTTTGACGGATAATGTGGTTATGAAGACCAAAATCTCTCAAATCAGGAGTGTGAATCCAATGTGGAATGAGGATTTGATGGTTGTGGTTTCAGAGCCTTTTGAAGACCATTTGATTTTGAGCGTGGAGGATAAAGTGGGGCCCAACAAGGATGAAGTTCTGGGCATGTGTAGGGTTCCTTTAAAGAATGTGGAGAAACGGTTAGAATGTACAGGGGTGATTTCTAGTTGGTACAATCTTGAGAGGAACCCTACACATGCCCAGAACTAGAAATCACCCCTGTGATTTCTAGTTGGTACAATCTTGAGAGGAACCCTACCCTGCCTCTGTCCACCCTCCACTGTCACTTGCCTCTCAAGATTGTACCAACTTAAATCACCCCTGTACATTCTAACCGTTTCTCCACATTCTTTAAAGGAACCCTACACATGCCCAGAACTTCATCCTTGTTGGGCCCTACTTTATCCTCCACACTCAAAATCAAATGGTCTTCAAAAGGCTCTGAAACCACAACCATCAAATCCTCATTCCACATTGGATTCACACTCCTGATTTGAGAGATTTTGGTCTTCATAACCACATTATCCGTCAAAACCCTAACGAAAACTTTAGGTGGCCTAGTCTTGTCATTAAGCTGCAAGTCGTGAGCCTCAATCACATTCATTCTGAGATACCAAAGTTTAGGTGATAGATATACCTTTGATCGAATATCCGCAATGCCATCACCACCGACTCCAATGGCATCCAAATGCCAAGCATCGGTTAAGGCCTCATCAGTTTGCGTCCCCATCCAAACAGCCACCAGCAACTCTCCTCTCGCCCTTTGCCCTCCTCTATGGTCTAACGAATACCATTGTGGTGCCAAAGGGCTATCCGGAGGAACCCTTTTCGGTATATCACTAACTTCGAACACAACTTTCCCAATGAAATCGTCCCTGCCCATATCCTTATCTTTCACAGTAATATCAACCGTGGAGGACTGAATTCAATCTTTTAAGAATGCATACACTTGGTTCCATTCTGGGTTGGACTTGTTTTCAAAATGCTTTGTGACACCCTTGTAGTTCCCCAGTTTCACTTCAACGTAAGGGTCACATGAGCTATTAATATGTTGCTCAAGCTCCATCACCCCAGCTTGATACCTCTCATTCGTTATTCTTTTGTGAACAAATTGGTCAGTTAAAGCCACACAAGCAAGCCACAGCAGATCATTTGTGTTCTTTCTAAGTGAATGACAGAGATCGTACATCAAACACCCAGAGGGCTTCCCATGGAAAGTACCCATATGGTAATACTCTTTCTTCAATTTCCTAAAAAGCGTAACTGGGTCTTTCTCACTTTCCTCCGAAACCCTTCTCCTTTTCTGAGACCCTTCACCACCATCTTCCCCCTCACTTTTGCTCTCACTCTGGTCTTCACTATCCGAGTCATCTTCACCCTCATCATCACTATTCAAATCACTAGCATTTGCTAGGGCTGAAACCGGAACCCTCAAATTGTATGCTAAATCTGCCTGGTCCTCATCATCCCGAGTATACAACACAACCACCCTATCATTCTGGTCACTAAGGTTATGCAAGTGAATCGGGCGGAGACTATCCACCACAAAAACTTTTGCAGAAGAACCCAAATTTAAGACCTTTCCGAGATCTCTATGACACCCCCAATTGATGAGAAGAATCGTGGATGAGGCTCATCGGAAGACGAAACACAAGTTGGGGCCCGCGTACTTGTGGATTTCCTTAAATGTGGAAACTGGGTAACACGCGTATCTAACCAAATCAGATTCAAGAACGTGGCCTATAATCTTCAGAGCACAAAGGGAGTCAACATCAGACGTGGATGGAATATGAGGAGTGGAGTGGAGGAAGAAGAAGCCAAAGCCAATTCACGCAACCGAGCATAAAACGATTCAATGCTTTGCTCTCTCACCATAGTTTACTCAGTTGGGTTTTTTCCTAATAACGGAGATACCAAATCTTTTTCAAGACAAAATTCACTCACAAAATTGACAGGGATGAGTAACACATACATACTTGAGAACCAAAGAGAATAATGCAACCCGATTCCCAGATTAGGTCGATCTAGATTCAAGCAAAATGAAAAGGGAAAAAAAAACATGTACTTTCGGTTTTTGCTTAATTAAAGTTTATGTGCTGCAAAGGAAGAGAGAGATTTGAAGATGGAGATTAGGAATTAGGAGTACCTTCAATTGAGTGGACAGAACAGTAGATAAAAGCAACCAAAAAGAGAGTAATCGCAAATTGAATGTTCAGATTAGGTCGATCTAGCTAAAGCAAAATGGAAAGAGGGGGCCGGAAATCATGTACTTCGATTTGTCGTCAATTTAAGTTTATTACAGCAGAGGAGAGAGATTTGAAAATTTCGGAGTGATTTTTCATTACGAATTTAAATTTTGGGGCCGACCGCGAAATTTTTTTGGCGGTAGGATCAGATTAGGGTGGGGGGTGGGATATGAAGAGGGCGGTCTCAGGATAAGCTTCATCTTGTAGCCGTGTGATTAGTGTGAATATTTTGGGATGTGTAATCCAACGGTAGTTGGGCTTTTGTCTTTGGATCTGGATTCTGGATGCCTACAATCGGCCAGGTATGGATGAGGTCCATTTCGGACCAAGATCCTCTCTGACACTAATTTTTTTTTAAGGTACATTATTCAACATAAAAAAGATAGACAACATGTTCAATAATTAAGAGCGACCGGGTTTTCAGGAAGCTCTAGTCTCTACTACTAAGAGAAATTTATCAAGGAGTATTATTGTGGAATAGGACTCCGACTAAATTGTCCAAGTGTTTACTTAGGAGGGGAACAACTTTTCTGATTGTTGCCCTATTATCTTTGATTATTTAGAGCTTGTGCCTTTCTTTTCTTCTTGTACTTTTCTTCATACTAAACGTTTCTGAAAAAAAAAAAAAAAAATTTAGCTCATTCGTTGGCTAAGCAATCCCTATTTAGTGTTTGATTGGAAGGTTGGGAAAGGTCTTGTTCCTTAATGGCTCACCAGTCTTGCCCTTGATGAGGTCCGGTCTTTGAACCTTGATCCTACTTAAATAAAATCTATCTTCTTTCCGTGAAAAAAAAACACTATATATATATATAAGAACAACTTCTAATAAGGGTCCCTTATATAAGATTTCCATACGGACCTAGCCTTTTTTAGTGTTTCCGGACCAAATTTCGACGATCCTATATACATTTTTTATCAAAAACTATTCAGATCAAGCCCTTCTGGGTTTTTTTTTTGTGGAGATTTCCCCTGCAACCCCTTAAAAACACTTTTTAAAAACATTGAGCGGTTTAGATCGTCAAAATTTGGTCCGAAAAGTAGAGGTCCGCATTTTAACTTAGATTAGGGTCCCTTATTAGAAATTTTTCCTATATATATATATATAGATAACATGTTCTGCCATATGTGTAGGCTATATATATATATATATAGATAGATAGATAGATAGATAGATAACATGTTCTGCCATATGTGTAGGCCTTCTGCATCCATTTTTATGATCGAGACATTTCATCTATGTTCGTTTGAGGTTTCAAAAGATAAAGGGGGTGATTTTCAAAAATCGGTTTCGAAAACCACCAAATGAACAAAGTCATGTTTTAGATCTGTCAAGAATATCAACCATACAAAATATCATTTGATCGGGTACAATGTACTATTTTTAGGAACACATTGAGAAAAACTAACTTGGGGGAGTGCCAATATTAACAATTGGGATAATTAGATTGCCAATAACAATTCCCTAAATTGTACATATTCATTTGGTATATCGGCAATTTTTATGTTTATGTTCTTGCAAATCGTGCGGGGTTCATTTTTGGCGGTGGTTAATTTTAATTTTAATTTTTTGTATTTCTTTTTTTCCGTTCACGATAACAACATCTATAATTTTGGGGCAAACATGTCTAAAAATAAATAGGATTGTGTATGTTATTTGGAACTCAACACGATCACTTCACCTCAATTGCCATGCCATGGCTCTGCCCTACCTAGTGTCAATCTCATCCGTGTTGAACTTCCCTCATCCTCGGTTGTTGTTTGTTCAAGGTCCAAATAAGACGACAGTAAAGATACTAAAGACAATGAAAAAAATGTCTCTTTTTAAACATTTCCCCTTTATTGTGAATTTTTTTAAAAAACATTTTAGAACAAAAAGTCAGAAAATAATGAGAAAAAAATAGAGACAACAGTGTAGAATAAAATTTTCCAAATCCAACCTTTGTGTGAGCTTTGTCCTTCGGGCTCCAATGTTGTTATGGTCCATCATATTCATAATTGTTCTAAAGAATGTTCAAAACAATTTCCATTGAATTTTCAAACGTGGCTTTGTCCAACGAGTCAAGGCATGCAACTAAGAAAATTACAGCATGATCTGGAAACTAATTTAAGTCAAGGGCTTATGTTGAATTTTTGAGTTGATGAATTGTAATAGAGTGACCAGTCTCACAAATCACAAGGCCTTTGTTGCATGTTCCTTGTATGCACAATTTTGAGTTTCCTTCACAGCACCAAAATCCAATACTTCTTTGCTTTCATACTTCTCCCATGGCAATTAGCATTTCAGCCTTAATTTGCCCATGGCTCGACGATCTTGACGGGATGGGTTGGTTAAACTTTTGGGATCACAAGCTTCATTCATTGCGCTATGTTCGGGATATAATGATTCGTCCGGAATTGTTGCATGTGGCCGTTCGATTTTGGGATCCCGAAGTGCACGTGTTCCGCTTCGGCTTTCATGAATTCTGCCCGATAGTGGAAGAATTTCATGCATACCTGCGGATTCGACTTGGAAATTCCCGTAGCTCCTGCCTACGGGATGAGTTATGCTGGAATTTTGTCCAAAAAACTTGGTTTGAGCAACAATGCTGCGTTGTCTATGATGGACTGAGGCATGCTAAATATCCCACGTCTTATCAACCAATTTCATCTCGAGGGTTTTGCACTGTGCCTTAGCATTCTTGTAGCTTTCTTGTTTGTTCGAACAGATTGTTAGGCTAACTCTGCACTTGTTGGGGTGGCCATGCAAATTGAAGAATGTAAAGACGTGGCTCCCATGGTTCTTGCTGAAACTTTGATTGGTTTAGATAGAGTTCATGCCGGTCAGACAAACGTTTTCGAAGGAAGTGCTTTGCTCTTACAGGTAGGCTTCTCACTCAGCTCTCCTTTTTCTGGTTTATCACTCGTTCTCGTTTTACCTCAATGCTCAGGTCAGGTTTTCTATGGTTGCTGACTTGTTTTCTCTCTTTTGCAAACATGGATTTGTGACAAGGCTAATTTGTTGGAAGCAGTGCCGAGAAATAGTGTCCATGAGACACAGGGCTTTGTTTAAAGGGATTTTCAGGAGTTTCATGGAAATGTCCAAGGTTGGGTTCAAGTGTTTTCCCGGCTCACTGAGGAGATGATTTCTTGGCGTTTATCCTGGCTCGACTGCCCAGTCATGTCTTTGAGCAATATGGGATGCCAGTGAAAGGTTCTGGTTGGTCTGACTGGTTGGACCTTTTACATTCCCTACCGCATTCTCCGCCAACTCGGTGTCCGTCAGGTAATTCCGTCAGCCAATTTTGGAAACTTCATCATACCAAACTTCAATCATGCAACTATTCGAGCTTATCAAAACACTTAGAGGGAGCGAGTGACCATTCTAAAAGATGACTACCCCACTGTTCTGCTCACGAGGCGATATATAAAATGGCTGCTGAAAGATATTGAAGAAAGAGAAAATGGACACCAGAATTGACTTTGACTCAACATTAATGTACCTAAAATAAATTGTGGAACCGCAGGGGCCAATATTTGTGTTTTTTTTTAATTTTTTATGAAAGCTTCATGCTCAGCCTTGTAATAAAAAAAAGTTCAATAAACTGAATTATGAGTGTTCTTCCGCTTTGATTCTCAATAATTGTGCATGCTAATGATAGCTTTGGGTCAACTCACGAATTTTTCGGAAAATTGCGACCGGTCCTCAAGGTGAGGATGCCTACTTATCCTTGAAAAAGGAATCAGGTCATGATGTAGTTCAGGAGAACATATTTGGCTAGGGTTCACTCGTGTATTAACATTCTCCTTTTAATGCTCTTAGTTTTGCCTAGTACCGCCCTTTCGGGTTTTCGGTCTAGCGAGCTCTTTTGAATATTTCTGCCTTTACAATGTGGGTTTTCGATCTAGCAGGCTTGCTCTAAATTTTGCCTGGTACTGCCCGCCCTTGCAGTTTTCAGTCCAGCGAGCTTCTCTCATGGGTAATATCTCTTGAGCTGGTCCATGTTGACCAAAGTGGAAAATTCGTTGCCATCAAGATCGATAAGCTGAGTTGCGCCTCCAGATAGAACTTTCTTGATGATATATGGCCCTGCCCACTTCAGTCGGAATTTCCCTTGAGGATTGAAAATTGGAGCTCGGATCTCCTTCAAAACCATGTCTCCTTCTTATAAGTTCCTAGATTTGACCTTTATATTGAACGCTCGTGCAATTCGGCGCTGATACCCCTGAACATGGTATAAAGCTTTAAGCCGCCTTTCGTCGAACAACATGAGCTCTTCAAACCTTGCGTTTTGCCATTCTGCTTCATTGATCTCTGATTCGATCATGACCCTTAGAGATGGTACCTCAAGCTCGATCGGGTGGACGACCTCCATCCCATAAACCAAAGAGTATGGTGTTGCCCCTGTCGAAGTACGGATAGATGTCCGATACCCCCACAAGGCCAATGGCAACTGTTCGTGCCAATTTCTTGCAGATTGAGTGGTTCTTTCAAGTATCGTTTTGAGGGTCTTGTTCAATGCTTCAACAGCTCCATTAGTCTGTGGCCGGTAGACAGTTGATTTATGGACCTGAATTCCGAACTCTTCAAGTACTTCAGTTGCTCTTCCCTTGAAATGAACCTCGTTGTCTAATACAAAAGCTTGAGGGATACCGTACCGGTAAATGATGTTCTGTTTGATGAAGTGAGCAACCTGGACTGCTGTGAGAATTGTGTATGAGGCAGCCTCGACCCATTTTGTAAAATAGTCGATAGCAACCAAGATGAATTTGTTCCCGTTTGACACAGCCGGTGTAATCTTGCCGATAACATCAATTCCCCAGGTGGAGAAAGGCCAAGGTGAGGTCATGGAGTGTAGCTCGGATGGTGGCGCGTGCATGAGATTGGCGTGAATTTGGCATTTATGGCACCGTCGCACGTATTCGACACATTCAGTTTCCATAGTGGACCAATAGTATCCTTGACGAAGAATCTTCTTAGCAAGCATCATACCGTTCATATGAGGACCACAGACACCCTCGTGATTTCTTCCATAATCGTGGTGGCTCCTGCACCGTGCACACAAAGTTTATGTACTCCACAATGCGATCGCCGATACAACTTCCCTCCACAGATGATGTACTGAGAGGCCAATCTCTGAAGAGCGACTTGATCCTTGTTATTTGTTTCTGCTGGATATTCACCTTTTTCGACAAAATTCCAAATGTCATGATACCACGACATACCGTCATCTGGTTCATCAACCACCATGACGTATTCAAAGACAGGCTTATCCCTTTGCTTGATCGTGATTGGCCTCAATTTAACCCCATCTGGTATCTCCACCATTGAGGCTAGGGTAGCTAGAGCATCTGCAAACCGATTCTTCAACCTCGGCACATGAGTGAATGTGACCGTCTGAAATTGTGGAATTAGATCCTCGAGATCTTTATGATAAGGTTTGAGCTTGTCCTCTTTTACCTTCCACTCTCCGTTGGCTTGAGATACAACCAAATTAGAATCACAGATTACCTCCAGTCTCTTGACTCTAGGAATTAGATCCTCGAGATTTTCATGCTTCTTATTTTGCCTGATTGTTAGTGAGTTCAAAATTTAATTTGAAGGGAAGAGGGATGTGTGACCCTTCTGGTGAGACTAGTAATACTCCGATTCCGAATCCTTTCTGATTGGCAGCTCCGTCAAAGTACAAAACCCAGACGTCGTTGGTCGCTGTCATTACATTCTCATCTGGGAATTCGAATTCCACATCTTTAAGACCTTCCACGGGACGGTTTGCTAAAAATTCTGCCACAAATTTTCCCTTTACCGACTTCCGAGTGACATACTTAATGTCGAATTCGGTTAACATGAGTAACCAGCGTGACAGTTTGCCAGTCAGTGCTGGTTTTTCGAACAAGTACTTGAGAGGATCCATCTGGGAGATCAATTTTACAGAATAAGCTAGCATGTAATGTCTAAGTTTCTTGGAAGCCCACACCAGTGCCCAACAAACTTTTTCCAACGAAGTGTAGCGCTCTTCGTATCCCATCATCTTCTTGCTGATGTAGTACACGGCTTTTTCACTTCCTCCTTCTCCTTCTTGTGCCAGCATACACGTAGACACCTCGATTTTGAACCCGAGATGCGATCAAGTATTCCCAATGATGAAACAGACCAATCATAGCTACCCGAAACTTGTGAAAATGACTTGAACTTGATCAAAATCAACCAAACATCACCAAATAACCTAAACCAACCCAAGCATTGTTGAACCAAGTTAAACCGGTGATAGCCTCACATTAAGAGCTTGGGCGCTCAAGCCCACGGCTTTGGCTCAACCAACTCAACTAGTCGAGGGAATCAAGTAGAGTATCTCATCATGAGATTTCATGCAGGGTGGAGCGTCTAACCACTTCTATACGTATTATACACGTATAATACCCCCTACATTGTCCTAAACTACACCTAAATTACACCTAGCATACAAACCCACTATCTCTCTCTTCTCTCTCTCCCTCCACTCACTCTATTTAAACCACTCACCTCCCCCTGGTTTGGGGGTTCACCGAATTCTGCTCCACAGCTCCTAATTCTCTTAGTAATCATCCTCTCTCTCTCTCTCTACAAACCCACTTTCCTTCCATAAAATCCATCTGTAAAACCACCTGGAAAAGACCAAATTCAGCCTTTATTTGACAATCAACCTCATACTCTACACAATTCAGTCCATAAACTGACCAAAATTCCAACAATCTTTCACTTTCAAAACTACAATCCAGTTCAAGCATCAAATCAAGTAAAAAAAAGGGTAGTTTGATATGTGAATCCAACTGTTTTGGTCCATCTGAGGGTGACCAGTGAGTTTAATCAAGTTCTTCATACTTGCATTGAACTCACAGAGGTCTGAAAGTTGTTTAAAATCACTGTAAAAATTTTGCGATTTACAGCGGGGGTTGGCCAAACCTCGGGCCTTGCCAAGTCAAGTCGATTCAGGCGATTTACTTTTTCTTTGAAGTTTTGAGCTTTATTCGGGATTTTGATCATCATTTAACAGTTAAATTATGCTCATATAATCTTTAAAACAACTTATTTTTGCTTTAAAACCTTTTTGCATGAGTATAGATTAATCATTTTATGGTGATCAAGCTTTAAAACCTTTGAAAACTTTGTATTTGAATGCAAATCAGTGATTTTCTAGTTTCATAAACCCTCATTTTATGTATTTATGGTCCTGAGAATCACTCAAAACCTATTCTCAAGTCAAAAATCAGAAAGCCATGTTACGGATTGAACACTCAAGGACTCATCTTTGAGCGCTCAAGATGTTCTTGCACAGTTTGCTGATTTTTGGTTGTTTCGATGATGGATCATGATGGATTGTTATCTATTCGATTTCTGGTGTGAGTATGTTGTTATATTTACACTGATGGAGTTCATTTGGTTGAATTGAGAAGGTTTTCTCTTTTGTATCATTCTTTGGAGGATTAATGCCTTATTTTCTTAAATTGTTTCTTCATTAAAAAGGTTTATGAGTAGTTGATCTTGCAAAGAATGAACAAAAAAGTGATGTAGAGGCTAGAAAATCTCGAAGCGGGGGAATTGGTTTGAAAGGCCAATCCTTGACATTTGGCTCAAACTCGGTTGGAAAGGGTTTGGCCTTTCAATCCTCATCTTTGGCCTTTCAACTCCCATTTTGGAATCCAGGTTATAAGTCAGTTTATTAAACTTTAGATCACTGTTTTCTTGAGTTATTTGTTCATTTTTGTTCTTGTTCACTTTTGTGAATATTCGTTACAATAGTCCCTTGTTATTGTCATTTTCATGTAATCCATACGCACAAGTATCCACATTAAATTTGCATTTTTGTATTTCCTTACTGTTACGTGATTCCCATTCCCAATTCCCGTTTTTATGTTTAGAATGAAATTTTAAATATTTCCAAAATCCCATAAAATGTTGAGTAGAGACCGGTTCACGGACCGGGCGAGAGAGGTGCCGTAAAACCCTTACCCTCTCATAACCAAACCCCCGAATCCAAGAAATCTTTGGTTCTGCCATGATCAGTGAAATCTTTTTTTTTAAATGGGCAAACGAGTCATTTTTTATCATTTTCTCGGATTCGGACCTCAAATCCGGGTGGCGACTCTAACAAACACAATCTTTTTCAAACGCGAAATCGAACTGTTTTCCATGGGCTGTCCACAATACATCCAATGGCAGATGAAGTGACGGATAGGTATAGGATGAGAGGCTGCCCCGGAATGGGTGGCATCAATACTGGAGGGTTCTGAAGGTACCTTTTGATGGCATCGAAAGCTTTCTGGCACTTATCATCCCATTTGAATGGTACACCTTTCTTTAACAGGCGAAACATCGACTCGCAAGTTGAGGTTAACTTGGCGATGAATCTGCTAATGAACTGAATTTTTCCCAGGAAGCTGCGTATTTTCTTCTCTGTTCGAGGTGGTTCCATTTCCAAGATGGCTTTGATTTTCAATGGATCCACTTCGATTCCTCATGTGGTGACCATAAATCCAAGCATTTTCCCGGCGGTGACCCCAAATGTACACTTCTCGGGGTTGAGATGCAATCTGTACCTGCGGATCCTTTCAAAGAATTTCCGGAGATTAGGTAGATGCTCTTCCCTTTCCTTGGCTTTGACGATCATGTCATCTACGTATACCTCCACTTCCTTATGAATCATGTCATATAACAATGTTGTGGCTGCCCTTTGGTAGGTAGACCCTGCATTTTTCAAACCAAATGGCATGACCCTGTAACAGTAAGTGCCCCATTCTGTGGTGAAGGTGGTTTTCTCACAATCTTCTGTAGCCATGAGAATCTGGTTGTAACCCGAAAACCCATCCATGAAGGAAAGTAGTGCGTGCCCCCGCAGTGTTATCCACCAAAACATCGATGTGTGGTAAAGGAAAGTCATCTTTTGGACTGGCTTTGTTCAAGTCCCTAAAATCCACACAGACTCTGATCTTCCCATTCTTTTTAGGGACAGGAACAATATTTGCAACCCACTGAGGATATTCTGTCACCATAAGAAAGCCTACATCTATCTGCCGCTGAATCTCTTTCTTGATTTCCAACACCCAATCTGGCCTCATCTTCCTCAACTTCTGCTTGACAGGCTTTGCATCAGGGTATAATGGGATTCGATGCTCCACTATCTCAGGATCAATGTCGGGCATATCTACGTGTGACCATGCGAAGACATCTTCGAATTCTTTCAAGAGATCTGAGTGGGCCTTAAATTCTCCTGGAGTCAATCCGGAGCCGATTTGAACCATGCGCGGATTATTCTCATTTTTCAAGTTTATTGAAATTACTTCTTCTTTTATAGGCTAAGCATGCCTTTCGTTTTCCCTTTTGATTAGGGATCGGAGTTCTCTTGGAATCTCTTCCTCAAACTCAATCTCTTCATCGTCAGGGTAAACACAATTTATTTTAGATATAGCAAGGTAAGCAAAGTTGATTTCATTTATTGCCAAGAAGGGGGCCCAGGGGCATGATACATGAGTGTAGACTCAAACTCGAAAGAGAAGTGATGACGCGGAATGATGACAAACTCATTTTCCGATTCAATGCTGGACTTAGACTCAGTGCCGGACTCAGACTCAAACTCAGAATTAGTGCCAATGTAAATGACCTTAGGTACAAATGTGCAATTTTTATAAGTTCCATATGCATCAATGATGAGTGTAGTGACATCTTCTAGAGCTTCCTGACCCAGCATCATTAGCTCCATATCCTCAACAAGCTTTAAACCAACGAACGTTGCAGCAGGTTCTTCCTCTCTCATACCTAGTGGATTCTCCTCCCCAAACAATGATAATAGATTCTATGAGTCAAAAACCTCAATCCAGTCAACCTGGGGTATCTTAGCCGACGTTTTCCATCCTTCTGTCTCATCATCACTCTCCCAGGTGTTGTCAACAAAGATTTCGAATCCTGGCAGCTTGGTTTTTGCTCCCATGTCCCAGAATGGCTATAGGTCCCCCTGATAAACAGCCTCTGGAGCTTTTACGAATTGGATAGGCCCTTTCTTGGCACGAGCCCGTGCTTTCTTATCATGATCAGATCCATAACTGAGATCGAAACGGTGATTGTTCGTTAGAAACTTAGGGAACTCTGCTACCCATTGATTATTGCGACCAAGCCCCAAGCCGGGCAAATACTCCATTTTCAGCATCATGTCTAAAGTTGTTGATCTTATAGAGAAATCCTCATCCATCTTGATAGTAAGCACACCGTCAGAGGTATCAAAGGAAAACCCTCCAAGGGTGACGTCTTCCTCTCCATGAGCAATCTCGAGTAAGGGAGCATTGTCAGGGACATGCGGGCGGATTCTAGAATCCACGTAGATGGTTAAGGTTCCTGTGACCAGTCTGAGTTGGACTTTTTGATGTAGAGAGGAAGGTACAGCCATGATGTCTGATCAGTGAAGACATGGCCTTCCTAACAGCAGGTTGAATGATGAGGGAATGTCGAGCACATGAAACTCAATATTAGTCTCAAAATCTTCGATTATTATTTCCATCTGAATTGTCCTAATCACCTCTCGTCGGGTGCTGTCATAGGCGCGCACTCCAAGATTAGACGGCTGGAAATCCTTATTCTTAAAACCCAGACAATAAGCCGTACGTAGGGGACAAACATTCAAAGCAGATCCATTATCCTGTAACACGACCAAGACACATTTTCCTATGCATTTCAAAGTGATGTGCAATGGTTTATTCTGACCAGCCCCTTCTGGCGGCAGATCTTTTTCAGTAAAAACCACAACATGTTTCACATGGGTTGGCGTGAGCAGGGCTATCATTGCTTCGGGGGGGAGTGTCTGGTGGTACCTCCATGTTTGATAGGGCTTTAATTAGTTTTTGACGGTGTTCTCGAGACGAAGAGAGTAAGCCCCAAATGGACACTGAGGTCAGTGTTCTTTCGAGCTATTTCTGAACAGGATCGCTTGTTGCCGGGGAATTATTTGGGATTGGCCTACCAGCCGAGTCCTGTTGGATAATAACCTCTGGATGGCTAGTCACCGTATCCTCGAGGATGGGATCATCCCAAGTGAAATCTCCCGTTGTGGCATGGTTGGAGGGGTTCTTATTTTGAAGATGGGCTGGCTGGTAGATTCGACCACTCCTGGTTATTCGGTTGACTGTTTCTTCCTAAAACTCCTGATTTTCTTCCCAAAAATTTGTATATTCATCATTAACCTTCCGTTTGCCAGCCCTAATGGCTTCCCTTTTCTGCATGGTCTCTTGATCTTCAGTCCAGAAATTCATCAGATCACTTCTGGCTCACTGTTCCTTGATTTCAAACTGCTTCCATTTTTGCCTTGAGGTTGTCCACTTCGGAGTCTTGCCAAAAAGATGGATCTAGCATGGCTCGGTTGATAGTCCATACTTCATCATTGCTAACTCGGATATCGACTACCGCTTCTTCATCCCATAGGGTAGCCATGGAGTCGGTGACTAGTACTCACACATTGAGTGACTGCAGGAACAATACTGATGGCTGAGGTGAAGATCCATTGCTGATGTATGCTTGTGGGTACCAGTCTTGGTTCCCGAAGGCAACTTTTATGACGGAATGGCCTTCTTCTCTGAAATGCACGAATGGCGAGACATGATCCACGGGATGCCCGTCTGGGGTCAGTACTCCTTCTAGGGGTTTTGGATTCCCTTCTTCTGTTACGTTGGTATGGGAATTTTCTGCAATAGGCTCATCAAGGAATTTGGGGATGACGAATTGGCCTGAGTCTCCAGGGATTAGCAAAGAACCGAACAATGCTTGTCGGGATTCCTCCTAATCTTGATTGTTCATGGACCATTCTTCTTCCTCCACAACGTTACTCCATCGAGGACTTTCCCCCGTACCGGTATATGAGAGAAACTGAATTCCAAAATCTTCTGGCAGGGGGACAACGGGTTTTGGTTGGGTAACTGTGATGATATAAAGGCTGGGGACGAATTTAGTGGAGATAAGGTCTTTTGCAGCGGAGGCGAGGGATATCTGGCTGACTTGGGTGTTTTGCTTGTGGTTAGGTAATGGATTGGAAATGGTGTTAGGTTTTTGATTAGGAAGCGGAAGGGTTCCGTCGTCCACAAGATCTTGGACTTTATATTTGAGACGGATGCAGTTGTTGGTATGATGGCCAGGCATTTAGTGGTAGGCGCAATAGGTGTTTGGGTTATGGTTAGGAGGAAGCTCTTTAGGTAGCTCTTGAGGTTCGAGTGGCTGGATGAGGTTTTTGTCAAGGAGTTTTTTGTACACCATGACAAAGGGAAAGGGGAGTGGATGAAATTCCCTTCTTGGTGGGGGAGTTGTTTGTGGGAACCGTGACTAGGTTGCGATCTGGTTTACAGGTTCGGTTTTGGCTGGTTTGAGATTGGAGGAGCTGGCTTGGTTTTGATTGTAGTTGTTGGGTCCAAACAAGGCGTTGTTGTTGCTAGAGTAAACTCGTCTTGGTTTAGGGATAGGTTCACCTTTCTCAAATATGCTACTTTGGAGGGCATCTTCAATTGCTAGGTCGGCTTCGTAGAAGGTTTTGAAGTCAGCGGTGGTTTGAACGACTACCAAGTGCTTGGCAAAATCCGGTTCCAGGTTCCTCGTGATAATTCTCATCTGCTCCTTTTCTGAAGGCCGTTCCATCAGGCTTTCCCTCTCCATCTCTTAACAAAGTCAGCAAAGGGCTCATTCTTCCCTATCTTGGTTGATTCCAGTTCTCGGATAGTCATCTCCAGTTGAATGTTGTAATTGTATTGGGCGACAAAGGCTGACCCAAAATCTTCCCATGTCCATTTCTTGGAGATGTCCAGATTTAGAAACCAGCGGAGTGCAGGCCCCGTCAGAGTTTGCTGAAACATTTGACCCATTGCATCCTTTCTGATGTCATACATGGATAGAGTGGCCACATATGTTTGCAGATGAGCTTTCGGGTCGCCGCTGCCATCAAACTTGTCCCAATCCATTGGTTTGAACTTGTCGGGGAGCTTTACATCTGGGAAAAGGCACAACTTTTCCATATCAACCCCTATAGCCGATATCTTCTGCTGTTTCTGAACAGACTCCTCGAGATTGGCTAATTTGGTCAATACCGACTCCATGTTCTGACTGTTTGAGCTCCCTACCGGTGGAGGGAGTTGAGCAGTTAATTTCTGAATCATGATCATCATCTGGGCCATCTGCTTGGCGTTGTTGGTTTTTGACCAGAGGGGCATTCTAGAGTTTTGTCATTTGGAGGCGTGTGGCGTCATTTTTCCGCCAAGAAAAACCACCGCCAAGGTCTTACAGTGCGGCTTCTTTTGGCCAAATCTTTTTAAGGATGCTTATGTGTTCTGTAAGTCGTGTGACCGGTGTCAGAAGTTAGGTAAGGTCGGCCCATGAAATATGATGCCCCTCCACAATATTTATGTGTTGGAGGTCTTTGATTGTTGGGGCATTGATTTCATGGGCCCGTTTCCGATGTCACATGGTTTTGAGTACATCCTCCTGGCGGTGGATTATGTGTCGAAGTGGGTAGAGGCGATTCCCACTAGGACCAGTGATTCAAAGGTGGTGCTTGAGTTTTTAAAGAGCAACGTGTTATCTCGATTTGGCATGCCACGTGCCATTATTTCTGATCAAGGCACCCACTTTTGTAATCGGTCCTTTGAGGCATTGATGAGGAAATATGGCATCACTCATAAGGTGTCTACAGCCTATCACCCTCAGAGCAATGGCAAGGTTGAGCTGGCCAATAGAGAGATTAAGGGAATCCTAGAGAAAACGGTGAACTCGAGTAGGAAGGATTGGTCCTTGCGACTAATCGATGCATTGTGGGCCTACTGCACTGCCTACAAGACCGTATTGGGTGCCTCGCCCTATCGGCTTGTTTACGGTAAGGCCTGCCACCTGCCCGTTGAGATGGAGCATAAGGCCCATTGGGCTATTCAGACAGTGAACGCAAGTTTGCTAGAGGCAGGTGCCCATAGGAAGCTCCAATTGTGTGAGCTTGAGGAGATTAGGAATGATGCGTATGAGAACACTAGCATTTACAAAGCTAAGGTTAAGGCGTACCACGATAGGAATATCCAGCGTAAAACCTTTAGTGTTGGGCAGAAAGTTTTACTATATAATTCGTGTATTCACTTATTTCCAGGGAAGTTGAGGTCTCGTTGGGATGGGCTGTATGTCGTCCACAAGGTTTACCCCGAATGGTTCAATAGATGTCTGCGATCCTAAGGATAATCATATTTTTAAAGTTAATGAGCAGCGTCTTAAACCATTTTTAGAATTAATAGATGTAGGCGAACCTGAGGAGGATTTAGTTGATCTAGTTTACTCGGATGATCTCGTTGCCTAGCCGTTGGGCTATGTTTGTACGGGTAGCTCATGCGTACCATGCTCTTAATTGAGTGTGGACCCGACCCCTAGCAATAGGGGTACCCATCATTGACTTGGGTATTGGTAGCTTCGCACGCCACTATTAAAATAAGGATCGTGTGCCCAGCTCCGGTTAGTAAGGGAAAATTGTGTATTCTCGTCATTATTTAAAAAGAAAAGAAAAAAATCTAGTCCGGTATAACCACCTAATCTCTAGCCTTGCATTTGTGTATCTGGGTTTCTAACAATCTTATTGCTGTGTCTCGGATAGTAGGGGTACCCGGGATTGTTATGATGACCTTCTCTACACAAATGTAAGTGAGACATTAGGGCGAAAAGTAGTACCCGTCCCTTTCATGTGACGAAAGTGGTGGTTTGCGTGTGAGTTTCTTTCATGATTGTTATTTCTTGTTGTGGCCCGGCTTCTACTAGCGGGCGGTACTGATGTCATTTGTTGCCTAGTAGGTAGTTGGTTCTTAAGTCTTTTGCAGGACGAGCATGCTACCACACTAGCCTTGGTAGTTTGGGCCTCACCGCCGGAGTGAGTGCGGCATTCAGGAGCCTCAAGCAAGGGTGCCACGAAATGTGGCGGTTGCAAGTCCTATAAAGTTTTGGCGCGGCTCTGTGTGACTAGTTGTGGACCTCGTTAGGTCCGAAGGAGCAGATCCTGGGAGCAGTTCTGATGACGAACCGCAACGGTGACAGCAAATTCCCCATACATCGGCCGGGGTCATGATGGTTGGCTGCCATCCGACAGTCCATTTTCTCCCCTTTTTTTCTATACATTTATTGTCTTCATGCTCTGAGGACATAGCATGCTTTTAGTTGGGGGGAGGCTGTACTTTGTACATGTTCTATTTGCATTGCTAGGTAGATTTTTGGGGATACAGTTGTTATGCATCTTGTAGATATCATTGAGCAAAAGAGATTTAGCTAATTAGTGTGCCTGTTTAACTTGGATGCATGCATATATTTGGCTATCTAATTGAGCATGATGCATTGTTAAGTAAGTGAATGAGTGTCCCCATATTGATAATAGCATATTTCTGATAGCATTCCCATATTTTTATTGGTATTCTCTTCTGCAATCGCATAAAATAGTAGGCTTTTGTTCTGCAATAGAAACTAGATTTGTCTTTTATGTTTTTGTGAGAGTGAATAACGTGCATAGGAGATGACACAAGGCATTCGTTGCATGATTAAGCCACATATGAGTCCCCTTGACCTATCTTAAACCAGTCCGAGTCAGTTCCTGTGTCTAACTTAGGAAACCGGTGTTTGGATGGATTGAAGTTGGGGGAAGTCAAGCTCCGTGTGTCATGAGTGCCTGCTTGAGACCTTGGATTGTGTCGTAGAAAGTGTTGCCCCAAGCGTAGGGCTAGGTCGGCGGTAGCATAATAACCGGTAAGACCGGGTCGAATCCACAGGAACCGAACGCACTCGGCGTGAGAGTTGTCTTGCAAGTGTAGGTTTTAACCTTAAAGCGGCAAACTTGGCTTCGGTGATTTGTGGGTGGAATTAACTTAACTACGTGAAAGATTCGGAAGATTAAAAGACTAATTAAAAACGAGGCTAAGTCAAGGGGTTCAAAACACCCATGCCTTAGGCCAAATCATAGCCCTCTAAAATAACCAGCTCGGGGTGTCGTTAGACGACCCCGAACGGAAGATTTGGTACTTAAACTCATTTAACTAGAAATGGTGTTTCTCAAAGAATAGGATTCTTGCCCATTTATACAAACATTTTGATTGCCATAGCCCGAAGCATCACACGTGCCAAGCGGTCACGCCCCTGGCTACGCGTGATCAACGGGATTAACTAACCCAAATTTTGATACATAAAATTAATTCTAACTCTTTGATTAACATGCAAAGTTTGCAATATTAGCGAGGAGAGTGAATTTACCTAAGTCACGGGGTGCTAATCACCCCATGACCGAGCCTATGACGACTACTCGATCATAACTACATAAACTATGACTATTTCTATGAAGGAAATAAAGAACATAACATATAACATTAAAAACTGATTTTTATGGAAGATTAAAGGTCTACCTACAACATTAAACTTTGAGAAATTAACAAACAACTCCAAGAACCAAGTGTTTTCGAAGGATTAAGCTAGAAAGACAAGGAAATAAATTAACCGATGAAACCGGAAATAAACTTGATTTATATGAAGGTCTCGACAAGCACTACAATATTAAAGAAGAGGAAATACCTTGAATCTAAGTGCAAAACATGTAAATCTAGAGAGAAGGTGGAGCTTTGGCTACTAGCAAATTAATGGAGGTAGAGAGAGAGAGTGAAGAACCAAACTTACCCTAGAAATCTGAGGTTGGAGACCTTATAAAGGCCCCAAAAGTTGCCAAAAGTTATTACAAAATTGCCACTAGATATTTCTTGATCGGGCTAAAAAGTTGCAAAAAAGTGCAGCTTGTACCGGTAGAAACAAAAGTGGTCTACCGGTTCAAGAACCTTCTGTTCGCGTTGTACCGATAGAAGCAAAAGTGGTCTACCGGTTCAAAAACTCACTGTATTTTTACTGACTCTTTCTACCGGTAGAAACAAAAGTGCTCTACCAGTACAAGGTGCAAAAACTGAGAAATTTCTTGTCTTGATCTCTTGGCCTCTCGGCTTCGTCCGAACTCGGAATGAGGCAATTCTTGAACCGTTGGAAAGCTATATGAGTCTACTTTCAAACCCAATTGACCTCATCTTCATAGCCTTTGTATCTTGAGAGAAATGAGCCTTTTTCTATCGGTTGGTCAGATTTTCTCGAGGCTCATAACTACAAATGTCTTGTTCTTTTGTTCCGGGCCTTCCTTGAACCTTCCAAAGCTTCTTGAATCGACTTCTAAGCTTCGACGATTGTCCTCCACGGCATTGCGGGACCTTGGGTACCTCCGGGTACAACCGAGGATATATGGAGCTTTGGACACGCCTTTTTAACTCCGATTTTCTGAAACTTATCAAAAACACAACTCGCGCAAAATCAATCATATAAAGGCACAAAATGCACGTGTGTGTGATCACAACGAGCGAGATAAGCCCGGATATATACAACATTTGGGGCTTATCAGTGCCAAACTGTTGTGGGAAAAATTTGCAGAGCAATGTGTTGTGAGGAAGTAACATTTTTGAGGAAGTTTGATGGGGTGTCATGTTTTGGAACCAAAATCCATAAACCTCAACCTTAGACTTATTCCGGAAAAAAAAAAAGATTATAAGCCACTCGGTATCGATACTAGCAAAGTGCTGTATCGATACCGTTTACCACATACCGGAATAGAACCTACGGGTATCGATATAGGCTTTTACCTGTATCGATACCGAAGCCCTTTAACACAAATTAAAAAGGGTTTGACCGGTCATTCTCACCCTCTCATCTTCTTCTTCAACCTTTTCTCTTCTCCCTCTCTAACCCTAACCCACGAAAATTCTCCATAACCACCACCTTCAAACCTTCAAAACTCACCCAAATCTTACCCAAATTCCACCAAACTTCACCAAAACACTCCTTTTCTCCTTCTCTACCACATATATCCTTCTAACCTCTTCCAAAACCCATATTTCTCCAGATCTAAAACCCTAAATTTCCAACCCAAGTTCCAAACATGGCACCCAGGAGAACTAGTGCTAAGGGAAAGGAAGCAGCATCCTCTAGTGCGGCCCCAGAGCACGAAGAGGGTGGGAGCCCAGTTGAGGCCCAGGGTAGGAGGAGGACTCGGGATCAGATTTCCCGGGATGAACAGGAGGCATGGGAGGGTTCTATCCATGAGAGGGGTGTCAAGAATGAGCGCCACATCATCCGGGACGGGTTTCCGGTGAATGACAGCACCATGCGTGCCATTGTGACGCAAGGTTTGTCTTTCTGGTTTGAGCCAAATCCTGGGTACAATCTAGAACTTGTTAGAGAATTTTATAAAAATGTTCAAGTGCCAGAGTCCGAGACAACATTTAGTCCTGGGACTCAGATTACCTCCCGAGTGGCTAGGTTACCCATTGTGATCACTCCCGATATTATTGCTGCAAAGCTGATCGATCTGGGAGGCCGTTTGGGTCTACTAACTACTACCCGCCCCACTCTGATTTTTGATTCAAATGCGGTGAATGAAATTTTATATGTGAACCGTAGAGATGCTCGTATCCCTCACCGGCCTGGTAAGTTTAGGCCAGCATTTCGGTTCTTGAACCAAGTGGTGTGTTATAACCTGGACCCGAGAGCGATAGAGAACAAACCTTCTGAAAGTACTGGGAATTTGATGGCAGCATTTACGGAGTCAGACAGTGTTTGTGACTGGGCGCTGTTTATATATGCTAAGATTATCGATTTTCGTGATGCCCCTACACAGACAAGGCTGCCATTTCCGTGTTTGATTACATCTATTGCTAGACAGTCGGGGTTGACAGGAGCTAAGTGGTTTAAGAACGATGTCCTAAGTCCTGGGCCGATCGATAGTACTATTCTTACTAAAAGCATAGCCCAGTCTCGTGGTGTGAGGAGTGGAGTCTTCTTGACTACCGAGCCTCCCCCCAGTGCACCCACCACTTCTTGGCTTCGGAAGATCTTACGTAGGGGGTTGCCTTATCCGTCAGTCGTGAAAATTAAGAGGGAGGTCGTCAGGACAAGGGCTGTGTGAGATAGATCATAGGCAAGAGTGGCTGGCAGGTCGGGTTGAGGGTTCGATTTCGGCCCCATACGTTCCTCTGCAGTTGCTTGAGTTAGAGGTCAGCGATGACTTCGCTGATGATGCCGGCGGAGATGAGTCGGATTGAGTTGAGGTACCCGTGGTGCATGGAGCTGACTTCTGGGTAGGTCGTAGTGATAGTTGAAGGTGTTATTTCATGTTGGTAGTTGTTATTTTATGTGAAACTTGTTTCTGTTTTCATTTGGGGTTTGTAATATAACTGCAGGGATTATGTTCTCCTTCTTTTGTGGACTTGGTTTTGATGGCGCCGATGGGCGTATTGACAGGTGCGGCCAGTGGGTAGTTAACCTTGAGCTTCGATAGGCCGGCACCTGCTCTTTGCAGTTCCCTTTTCTTGTTCTACCATGGTCATTACAATCCAAAAAGTCCTTAGTAGATCTTGTGCACGTGTTTTATTCTCACTTATGCATGATTGATAATGATGTTTCTTATTTTGTGGAATCATATTTAGATATTCGTTTATTCTTGCTGAGCGTTGACCTTGATTGGCATGTGGCGACCAGTTGTTCGGTTCCACGCAGTTTGCCAAGCGCTCATATGGGATGTTGAGTGTTCTAGTGAGTGAGTGTAATGCGATTATGATGTGGGGGTGTTCATTGTCACGTGTGAAATAATGCTATCTGTGTTTACTTTTCGGTCAAAGCATGCATGCATGTGAGTTACAGGCATATTGAGAGGTGAATACCTCTTGTTGTGATTAACTGCTTCTACAGGTGGCATAACCATTGTACCCCCGTTGGTGTTTTCTGTTTTGTTTTACCTTTGGTTTTATTTCGTTCGTTCCTAGGGACTAGCAACGCTCAAGTTGGGGGGTGTGATAGGCGCGCAATGTCGTAGATATAAGCGCCTAAGTAAGGCGAATTAGCGCGTTAGAGGCGCGATTTATTTCATTTTCCACTTGATGTGGTGTTGTCCTGGTTTTTCTTGTTTTTGAGTTGTTTTGTAGGAAACAGGTAGAGAAAGGCGCATGAGATGGACACATGACGGTCGGGCATGTTGAGAACTAGTGGGACCCAAGCCAGGACGACCAAACAAGCTGAGGAAGCATCTTAGAGGGTTCGGTATCGATACAGGGATTCTCTTGTATCGATACAAAGTGGCACATACGGGAACAGAAAGCACGAGTATCGATACAGAGATTCTCCTGTATCAATACCGAGGGCACTAAAGGTAGCCGTTTGACTTGCCACGTGGTTTGACTTCGGGAAGGGATAAATAGTCCGATTTTAGGTCGAATTAGGGTTCGAACTTAGCATAAATTTTCTTCTAGTTTTGCAGCCGTTTTTCCTTTGAAGTTATTACTTTCCAGAGCTTGTTCCATTGAGTTTTTGGAAGTTTTGTTTGTTGATTCACGCTTGTTACGGTAACCTTCCTTTTTATCTACATTAATCTTAGTTCGCGGGAGTTTGTCCGCGTTCTGAGACTCGAATCTCAGTTTTAATTCTTATCCAAGTTTAGTAGCATGTTTCATTCCGGAATTTTGTTATTCGTTTTAGTCAATATGAGTGAGTAGATTCATAAGTATGGTCGCGGGGTGATTAACACGCCGTGGCCAGGTCCGGATCTGTTTTGTTCCTATTCTCGAACTCAATAAATGGAAAAGCAATTTAAGGTTACTAAAGCACTTCTGTTAGATGTATCCGGGCATTGTCGGAGCCCGTGTAACGCGGAGAACGGGGGACCAAAACTCGTTCTACGCTGCACATGGGTAGACGGCGACCACAAGGATTCGCATCTTTCGGGGTGTCTTTTTCTCTCTCAAATCAACCGTTTTCAGAACAACGAACAGAGCATAACAGTCTCGATCTGGTCACTGTGTTATGAATCCTACGACCGTACTCCCTTTTTAATTAATTTAAATTAGATCAAATTCACTTAGTGTAGGTAATTTCATCAATCAAACAATAAAGGGTGGCCACCTAAGAGCCGTGTTAAACTTAGCAACCCGAGTACTTAGTGAGCACTTTCCACCTTCTCTGTGGATTCGATTCCGGTCTTATCGGGTATTGTGCTGCACTGGTCTCAGCCCTACGCTTGGGGCAACCCATTAATTTAGGTCTAAGAAGTCGGTCAAGCGCAATACATAGGCATTTGAGGGTTCCTTTTCTTTCTTCGCCATCCATTGGCCTTGTGTGCTATCAGGCATCTTCCAAAACACTTCTGAACACCGTGCGAGCTTCAGGAAGGGGAGCACTTGGTCTCATGAGTGCTTATTCACTCCCGGATTCCACCGGGAGTCTTTGAGAGCGTGAGACATGGCTTTAACCTTCCGGCTTGACTTTGTGACTCTTCGACTTCCCGGGCCTTAGCCGAATCATCATTTCTTGGCTCTCGAGGCTCGATGGTGGAGTGTCATGGGGCGCTTGGCCCTTGAATTCTTGGGATGCTTCCCAAAGCGCTTCAAAACGCACTTTATGCAATTGTTTACCTTGAAACTACCAAAAGCAACACTAAGCGTACATCAATCTATAAAAGCAAGATAAAGCGTGTGTGTGAACAAAAAGAGCTAGATAAGCCCGGATATCTACAATATTAGGGGCTTATCAATTACCCTCACCAACATCAGTAAATATCTTATTGAGTGTAGGGATAGAATCGGATGGACTGTTGTCACTTTTAATGAACAATAGCACATGGTGCACAACAACTTCCTCTTTTGCATCTTGTCCCAATTGCACATTTCCAATTAATTTAATGCCCTTCACAACAATTTTTCTGATTGATGGTCATACGTTTTATTTTCCAAATTAATCTCATTTAGTAACCTCTAAACACCTTGATTATTAAAAGTAACATCCCGTAGTGCTTCATCGAATAATTGCAACTTCCTAACTCACCCCTTAGTCTTTTTAACCAATCAAAGGATATTCTGCACATAACGTTTGCGAACATATGTGCACAAGGGTGCATGGGCATGATAACTACGCCTACAACCACTGCCCGCCGAAGTCCTCATTTTTCGGAACGCAAACGGTGTTCGAAATTGGCTGCTTCTCCTCCTTCTATGTTTAATAAAACACTCCAATTCTTTTATTCTAACAGTTATACCCACTCTATTACCTCTGTTAACCCTTCAGTTGAGACACTTAGCTTTGAAATTAATTTCCTCTCTTCCTCGCACACTCGAACAAACTTAACCAGAGCTGTCGATCAACTCTCTTCCCATAGTCCTATTGGCCACATCAAAAAATGATCTACACTTACTGCCTGTAATTCACGGGATAGTCTTATAAACAATACAAAATTGTATGACATTATTATAAAAAATAGAGACTGGTAAAAACGAAGAGTAGAGACAAGATACCATAACACAAAATCACCACAATAACTACCACACTCTAAGAGCATATTCCTTCTTGTTTGTCTAACACAACAGGTGTTTCTACCACTATATATATGTACAACACAATCACGAATCTTCCCACCAAGATACCACTTTCAAAATAATTCAAGTACTTTAAATATCCACCTTTACTTTTCCTTTTACTTTACCCCCACGTTTTTCATATACAGTAGACACGTGTAAAGGGAGATGTGAATCAATTGTACAATCAATGAGACACTTCATTCATTTCATGGGCCCAGGAGAGACTTCCTTTAACCTCTCATCGTACACCCTCCATTTCATATGGGTTTATTTAAGAAATTTGAGCCTTGTATGGTTGGAGGGACTTTCCCCTTTTTCCAAAACTACTTAAAAAATGCCAAGCTGAACCAATTTTTGATTTTCAAGCAAAAAATGTATTCCTCACTTAGTCAATGATGCCCATGCACAAAAGAACTTCTCCTAGAAATCTTACTCCCACTACGTCAATTAGACTACCAACCCTACCACATCCTAGTCACTAGAGAGATCCACCAAGATGGAAACCCTCGCCTCCATACCATGGTATAGTGCACATACTTTATTTGGAGCTATATATCTTTATCACTCCATAAATGATTTTGAGTACGTAATTATGGATCCAGGGTGCTGCTTTTCTCCTTATTTTTCCCTAAAACAACGTTGTTTTGGTACACCTCCAAAACTTCCAAGTGAATTGTTTGGAGAGTTAATTTTTCAAAGTGTCTAAACCCTAAACCAATGCCTAAACCCTAAACATGAAGTGCCTAAATCCTAAACCCAAAGTGCATAAATCCAAGTGCCTAAATCAACTATACATATCCCAAAGATCCTAAATCTCTTAAAATTGAATCCCTTCGGAGCTTTGGAGATGTACTAAAAATATGAGCAAAAGGATGAGGTTTTGGCAAAAAGTAGGGAAAAAAGCAAGGGAGAAAAGCAGAACCCCCGTTTTCACGTAATTACACCAGTTTAATCCCCGTAAGATAGAAAACAAATTTCACTCTTGGACCATCCCCAAGTAATATGTATGGACCCACTTTAATTTTGCTTCACAATTCAAAACCCATTTTCCAACACTAGAATCATTGAAACGCCCCACTTGTAGCCGTAGAAAAGTCACGGGCAGGCGGCTGCTCCATTTCCTTCTTCCAATAGTAGTAATTTGGATAAAAAATTTATCTTCTATTCATCCTTTTTAATTTTTGAACGGCTTCTATTCATCCTTTTCAATAAGTGTCAAACAAGCAAGCCGTGCCATACCGACATGACCTATTTACCTTCATGCCAAACATGCTTCGTGTCGTGCCGACATAACCCATTTAGCTTCTTGTTAAACATGCTTCATGACGTGCCATGCCAGCCCATTTACTTAATCGTGCCTTGTCGTGTCATCCAATTTTTGAACCAGGTCGTGCCTTGCCATGCCTGGGCCGGCACATCTCCGAGTTTCGTCAGAAAAAAATTCATATAATCTAGCCAAGTTTCATTTAATTTAGCCGAGTTCCGTTTAGTCTCTAGCCGAGTTTCGTTTAATCCTAGCTGGTCTTGTTATGGTTATAGCAACAATCAACTAACATATTTATGCAAAGCTAAAATGCTAAATAAATATATATAAAAAAAAAATAAAGTCCCCCCCTGCAGAGAGAAGAAGAATCATCCGCAGAAACCACCCGGGGGGAAATCAGTATCTCAGTCTTTACCAAATCATAGTCTTGCGCTGAAGGGCTCTTTGTTTCTCTTACTGCCAATCCCCGCAAGCGTACCAAAAGACTCTTTCACCTTGTGAAGGCATGTTTTTCATAATTGGTGGAAGAATATTTTCAAACACTAACAGATTAACATCTAAGTTAACCAAACACATAAATATATACATGAGAAAGTCCAACATAATTAAAAAATCGAACTCCAAAAATGTGCACAGTAAATAAAATTTAATCCAGCTTCAATTGAAGAACTAGAAACTGTTTTATCATTACTAGTATCTAATTCTGGAAGAAGATAATCGAAACCACCATTTTGGTAGATAGGAAAAGGCTACAATAAAAACTCCTTAAATAGGTGTGTATCATACACACTCTATATATAAATGTTACGATTTTTTTTTTTGTAAAAGTTGCGAGAAACACCAAAATGTCACAAATCATAGAAAAAAAACACCCTCCCCACCCCTCCCCCAAAATCCCCCGAGGGGGGTTGCAGTCTTACACTCTCATTTTGTCCAATGTCGTGTTTTGGACGACCCAAATATATTTTAATTTTTAACTGGTAAATATAAATTAAAATTACCAAACGCATTTGGTTCATCCAAAATATGATTGGATGCCAAGGGGTGTACCCCCTTTGGTCCATATTATGAATCATATATATTGCTGAAAAAGTTACGAAAAACTAAACAAATGTTATGATTGCCAATGAGGTGACAAAATCTAGACCATACGATAAATGCATATGATACACCTTTAATGAGTATGTATTGTAGCCATTTTCCTACTATAAAAGTTCCTTGTTTGATCGGCCAACATACAAAACAATTCCCTCAAAATGCTGCAGGCGGCTGCTCCATTTCCAAGTGTTCACTTGGGCCACATTTTTTCCATATCATACTATGAAAATGACGTATTTGCGATAGATTTGAATACAAATTTTAGATTCTGCTGCAGATTTTATATTTCAAATTTGAGATTTTGATTGAAGGAAATATACAGTTTGCGATAGTTGTTGAATTACTATGTTGTCACAAAAATCTGAGAATCTAAAATTTGATCTGAAAAGCACCTCAAAAATCTGGGTGTACTATATTGCGTACATATGGTGTCCATCAAATTTAGTTATTGGCAAAAGATTGCTAGTTTTGGTTATCTAAGAACCAAAATTTAGTTAGTTGTTAAGAGATTGCTAAGTTTAATTATTCCAATGTAAGCTCTTTTTTAACACATTGCTAACATTAACAACTTTTTTGTTTTAATTAAGTCATTGTGGATGCCTTGACATGCCAATAGGAAGCTCGCGTCTTTTCATACGGATCAAAAACACCCGTGAGATGAAAAAAAAAAAACTAGGCACGAAATGATGGATATTTTAAAGAGACGAGAAAAGTTCCGGCCACGTAAATATACCAACTAGGCACGGAATGATGAATCTTTGTAAAAAAACAACTAATTCTGTCCGTTAATTTTGTGCTATTGGATTTTCATTTTAGACACGTTTTCAAATCGGGTCATTGTAATATTGAGTAGATACTAGATATTTTAAAGAGAAAAAAAAAAAAAAAACCTACTTGTACTAGTTAGTTTGGGCGCACCTTGACTAATCTCAACCCTTGAAGTTAACGATTAGAAAACTTTCAGTGGCATCAAAGGAATTAATAGAAATTACCCACAAAAAAAAAAGGAGTTAATAGAACATGTGAGGTTTCGAACTTAAGATCTTAATTAGGAGAGAGTAAACCTTTAAGTCTCAGGCTTATCACCAAACCATCTCTTTGGATTTTATCAAAATCTACACGCACACACGGATACATATCGGGCTAAAGAAAATCAAATCGAACTGATTCCCATTAGTTAGGGTTTCTGTCTAGGTGAAAGGAAACATGTCTGGTTTACGGTTCAAATTCTATTTGGTTGCAAATTTCATGTTCGGTTCATGTTTATTTGGAAAAAATTCGGCTGACTGATATGTTCTTATTCCTATAAACGAACTTGTGCATATCTCGAAACTAATCTCAACAGCCTCTTCAATACAGGCTAAGCCTTGAGATTTTTAGGGTCCTAAGCGCGGTTAAACAATGGGGTCTCTTTGATAATCGTATATATTTTGAGATTATGTTGACAAACACAATGTGGCACGGTGGTTCTTTGCCAAAGATAGAACTCATCACCTTGAGGTTGCGAGTTCTAGTTGTGGGGCTTGTTGTAGGAGCTGTTTTTTGATACATTTTCAACGTATATTGGAATAAAAAAAAATGTAGGTCCAAAGAATCGAATGAGGGACGTGATGGATAAAACTTGCCAAACGTACAGCTAAACCACAATAACACTATTTGATGAACTATTGACTTATTTAATATATATCAAAATTTAGAATTTGGGGGCCCTGTTATTGGGCAAAAAACGGCGGCCCCTCAGCAGCAACCTAGTGGGCTTGTGCCCACGGCCAGTCCTGTCCAATAGCTATTTGATGTGCTTATGTATAGAGTACAAGCTTGTGTGGATTTTCCTCACCCCTCTGTTAGTAATCGACATTTAATCAACGGGTATCTGTAATCTTACCGTGGGGAGATTAATAAGTATTTAATAACGTAGAGCTCGAAATATAATCGAGATAAAGATGGGAGTGCAATTATAATTCTTTAGTGGTGTGAATTATAATTTGTGAAATAAGAATAGAATCTGGGTGGGATTAAGTTTTCTTATTTACACAAGGAGCCCAGATTTATTTCTCCTCAGGTCCCTGCTCTAGCCCTATAAATATATCGTTATGTTCTCTAGGTCACACAACAGTCATTCAAAAATTTAGAATAGAGGCTGTGAGAGAGAGAACAAAGAGATCATGTAGAAGTCCACACTTGGCTACATGATCGAGATATAAGGGAATATGGCAGAAGATCATGAGGTACTGTCGAGCAAAACTTTTTGCATACAGTAATTAGGTCTGTCAAGTTCTCAAATAAACAAGTCAACCAGCGTTCGTGTCTACAGATGAGAGGTAAACCCTAATTCCGCCTTGTAGGGTTGTGTTTATTTTTGTTGTTTAATCTGTACGCGCAATTACTGGGTTCTGGGATTCATTTCCCAACAGTGGTATCAGAGCGGGCTGTAATCATGCGTATGGATTAAACAAGCCATGTTGTTTGTAGAACATAGATATAGAATTATGCTAACCGTTGTTTTGCAGAGTTCTAGTTTGTTCTAACGTTCGTTTTTGCAGAGTCGATTATCCCACTATTATGGTCACGCATGTTTTTTTTTATTGTGTGATTGGATCCCACGCTTTGTAATTGTTTTATGCGTGGTTACTATTACTGTTTTTATTACAAATTTAGTTTTGTAATCTGTAGAGGTCAGTAATTCTAGCTCATCTGAGTTTGAGCATAGTGGTAATCCAACCCCTTCTGCCATTCAGAGTCAATCTCGCGTAGTACCTCTTGACGAATTCCAATTAACTATGATCACGGGTTCGAGGCTAGGAATAGAGTATGAGGAAAGAGATGCGATTAGGATGAAGAGAATGATAGAATCTGAAATGAAGGAGTTCCAGCATTCGCAGAGATCATCCTCTATTTTCTAAGAGGTTTGGGTGTGTGGGTGTGTGTGGGGTTTTTCCTGGGGTTGGGGTGAATTTTGAGGTAGATAGTATTGATTTTCAGGGTGCGCCTAAACATGTTTTTTGGGTTGGGGTGTTATTGTATTCTGCTCTTGTTGGTCTTGGTTGTGGGTGAGTCTTATCATGTGATAGGTCTTATTCTTTGTACCTTCTGGGTTGGGTTGTCTGGTCGTGGGTGAATTTTATCGTGGTTTGGGGTGTCAAGATTTGAGTTTCTGTCCTTGGTAAAGCTGTTTCGACTCTTGGGATTTTTTCCGCTAATGTCTTGGCTTGCTGCTACTGCTGGATGAGTAGCATGGTTGCTAGTCTCATGGATGAGGTTGCTATTTAATTCTTGAAAGTCTATGGAGCTGTGATATATCCCAGATTCTGAAGGTTGATGCATTCGGGTGATGCTTCTGTGGTCTTGGGTTTGTGTGCTGCTAATTCTTGAGTTGGTTCCTGAGATGTTTTGGGCAAATTTTTTCTGTATCTTTTTTCTTCTTCCCTTTCAGTATTTCGCTGATTGTGGATTCTGGGCTTTTTCCATGCTTTGTGCTTGGGAGTGGCTTTTTCTCGATGTACCCTTTGTCGAGTGCTAATAAAATCTTGTTGCCGATCAAAAAAAATAGTAGTTAGTGGGAGGTATTAGTTTTTGATGTAATCTTTGTTTCTTCAGTTGTATCGTTTTAGATATATAGATCTGTTGTAAGATTACAGATTCTGCAATGGGGCATAAGATGCAGATAAAATAATCTTTTTTGACAAGAAGATAAGTTTTGTCAAGAAAAAAGAATGTTTGGCTCGCAGCAGAATTTTTCCATTTTTTTAGGGTCAGATTGCAAGGCTTTTTTGACCCAGTAAACGTCAGAATTGGAAATTCTATTCTTCATAGAATTTGTAGATAATTGAATTTCAAATCCAACCCAATTGGAATCAGTTCAATCGGAGTTCGGATGAGGGAGAAAAGTCCAAAATACTGAAGGCTGTGCAGTTTACTCGAGGAATATTTCAGATCCGATTTTTCTTGCCTAAGTATGGTTGGATTTTGGTTTTCTTGATTGATTCAAAGTATCTAAGTCTTCAACATATGTTTTGCTCAAGGATTTCAAGTTTGGAAAGGATTCCTTACTACTTAAGGATTTCAAGACTCGAAGGATTCCTGACTACTTAAGGATTTCAAGACTGGAAGGATTCCTTATTGTTCAAGAATTGCATCTTTGACCATAATAGTTGGGATACATATTATTTATGTTTCCTTTTTATAAATATTTGAATATTCATCTTGTTTGCATGTGTGATAGTTTACCATATTTGGACAACATGGTAATATTTGGCTTTTGACCTAGATCACAGTTTTTGCAAACATGTTAATTTTGATAACCCTCACAAATTTTTTAAATTACTAAGTGGGAGAGGGAGTTTATTTTGTATAAATCCCATGGTCTCCATTACTAGTATGTAGATGATATAATTAAGTTTTGTGTGTTGGTTTTAGTACCTTCCTCCCTATCGGACGAAATTAATTATGGCATCATCAGTACTTACTTCCTTAGAGGATAACTCCAAGATAATTGTTGTATGGATTGCTCCTCCATCTGGGGTAGTTCATTACGGAACAATGGATTTTGAGGTTAGGTAATGGTATACACTTAGCTATAAATAACAAGTATCCTCTCCATCCGAGTCCTTTGCTTTTTATTTATAGGACGAAGTAAATTAGCTATTTAATTTTATTGGGCATGGTTTAGTGCCTTGATAGTAAAATTAAAAGGTTGTGCCTATCTACACGAATGATGAAGAGTAGTGGACCTACCCATCGAGGCATACTCTTCACGGTGTGTAGGGTTGCTAATGTTTTTTCTTTTAATAGACTGGTTGAGGGAACCAATTTAATAGAAATACAAAAAGTTTTGCCCTTCATAATTGTTGTTATGTGATTCTCAGATTCAAAAAAATGGTCTCTTTCAATCCACTTGATGACATTGTCAAACAAATTCACTGGTCTTAATTATATTAACTAGAAAAGGATCTGGATTTTGTGTCAACTGCTTAGGGGACCAAATTTGAGTTCTCTGAGGTGTGCTCTATCAAACCCATTTGAAATTGCAATAGAACACGAAATCACGGTATATAAGGATCGGGTTACAAGCATGATGAGATGGCTTAATGTTACATTTTAGCTTCTACGTCGAATGTATTGCAACATCAAGATCGATTTTTAGAAACCTGCCTATGACATGATGCATATCCTAAAATAAAGGTTTGGGGTGCGTCTAGGCAAGTTGCAATGTGTGATTTGGGGAATTAACCATTGGTGAAGGAACCCAACTAAGGGGATTATGTTCTGAAGATAATAGGTCTTTTGAATGAACTAGAAATCCCATGAGCTAAAATCAATGGGGAAACCCAGGTTGATATTGTGCTCCAATTGCTTATCAAGTTTTTTCAGCAATTCCGCCTGAATTAAAATATGAACAAAATGCTTTATTATTTGGCCTAAAGCTGGCTGAAAGAGAGTTAAATAAGCCAAGGGTCTTTTGGTTAATAAATAGACAACTGTGAGTGTAGTTGAAGAGTTTTCTACTTCTCAGCTGAAGGCAATAAGAAGTATGAAAAGGTTCAACAACAAGCCACGGTTCCTCAGACAATTTATGAGTTTAGAGGTAAAGTGGAAAAGCCTAACGGCAAGTGTTTTCACTATAAGCAGAAAGGACACTAGAAGAAGGTTATCCGAATTATCTCAATAAATTGAATAATCAAGGAAATTTTTATTCACTAGTAGTTGAATCATGTTTAGCGGTGTTATCTACCAATACCGGTGTGTAGATAATGGGTGTCACTAATCATGTTTGCAATTTATTGCAAAGGTTCCAAGAAACCTGGAGACTTAGTGATGAAGAGATTTATCTACATATGGGAAGTGCTACAAAAGTAGCAGCAATTGCAGTAGGCGTTTAATTTTGAAAGATTGTCTTTATGATCATTGAATTAGGAGAAACTTAGTTTCGGTTTCTAATTTGGTTGATAATGGATATTTGGTTTATTTTTAATAACTATGTGGTTATTAAGTTAAATAAACATTTTATCTGCTCTGGTTCATTAGATGACAATCTCTACATAATTAATCATATCGTTCCTACGATGCAACTGCATGAATTGAATAACACTAATAGATTACCATATAAGAGAAAAGAGCCTTATAAGTTGAACCAAACGTATCTTTGGCACTTACGCCTAGGTCATATTAATCTAAATAGAATTTCTAGACTGGTTAGAAATGGATCTTTGGGTTCATTAGCGGTGGAGGCACTTCGGTCTGCGGAAATTGCATGCGGAAAGTAAAATGACCAAGATGCCCTTTTCTAGGAAAAGGGAGAGCCAATAAAACGTTTTAAATGGTTCACTTTGATCTGTGTGTACCTATGAACATCCGGGATAGAGGTGGTTTTAAGTATTTCAATATTTTTATTGATGATTACTCAAGACATGGTTACATTTATTTGAGACACCGTAAGTCCGAATGCTTTGAGAAAGTCAAGGAGCATAGGACCAGGAAGCGGAAAAGCATGCGGATAAATGTATCAAGACAACTGCGATCCCATCATGGTGGCGAATACCTCTTGGATGATTACTCAAGATATGGTTACATTTATTTGATACACACGTAAGTCAGAATGCTTTGAGAAAGTCAAGGAGCATAGACAGGAAGCGGAAAACATGCGGATAAATGTATCAAGACATCGCGATCCCATCATTGTGGCGAATACCTCTTGGAGGAATTTAGGAACTAGTGATGATAGAAGGGATTACATCGGTTGTTCTGCGCTAGGCATGCCACAACATAATGGTGTAGCAGAAAGAAGGAAATGTCTCTTATGAATATGGTGAGATTAGTAATGAATTATTCAAATTTACTAATTCGTTTTGGGGACATGTACTAGAAACAATAGCGTACATTCTTAACTTGGTACCATTTAAGCTAGTACCAACTGCACCCAAAGAACTGTGGACTGGGAGGAAAACTAGTCTATGGCATGTTCAGAATTGGGGTAGTCCAGCACATGTGGCAGGGGAAAAAGCAGATAATTTGGAATCAAGAACGAATGTTTGTTTATTTTGGTGGGGTACCCTATAGGAACGAAAGTTGCTCTATTTTATAGTCCTAAGGATCATAAGGTTATTGTTAGCACCAATGCTTGATACTTAGAGGAAGGCTATGTCATAGATCACAAGCCCAGTAGTAAGATTGTTCTAGAAGAATTGAGAGAAAATAGACCGGCACAGACTTCTTCAATACCTACAGTACAAGAGGTTACATCACATGAAATTGTTGTTAACACACCAGTACCTTTTTGTAGTGGGAGGGTTATTGTTTTACCTAATCGGTATACGTTGTTGGGAGAGTCTTATGATATGATCCCCTGAAAACAAATGAGGTTAAACCACGAAACTACAAAGAGGCACTACAAGATAAAGATGCAGAACTTTGGCAAAAGATCAAGAGCACATGTTGTGCAGTCTTAAGAAGTCTATTTGTGGGCTTAAGCAGGCATCTAGGTCTTGGAACATCCGTTTTAATCAAGTAATCAAATCTTTTGGTTTTGATCAATGTCTGGATAAGTTGTGTGTATAAGAAGCGCAATGGAAATGTGGTGGTGTTTGTAGTGCTATATGTGGATGATATCTTGTTCATCGGAAACGATGTCAGAGTGTTATCTTTGTTATAGTTGTGGTTATCCAGCCAGTTCGATATGAAGGATTTAAGAGTAGCCGGTCACATACTTGGGATTAAATTTTTGCGAGATTAAGTAAAGGATGTTGGGCTTCTCAAGCTTCCTATATCGATGCGATCCTTTCCCATTTTAGCATGCCGAATTCCAAGAAAGGATTGCTTCCTTTCAGACACGGAGTCTATCTATCCAAAGATTAATGTCTTAAGACATCTGAGGAGATGGAGAAAATGAAGATGCGTTCTAATGCTTCAAACAAATAGGAAGCCTCATGTATGCTATGTTGTGAACTAGACTTGATATTATCTTTGTTGTCGGCATGGTTAGAAAATTTTAGTCTAACCCTGGACAAGAAGATTGGACTGGTATAAAATGTATACTCAAGAAGATTGGTGTACCAGTCAGACAGTCTAGTGCCTTGTGGGCACGCAGATTAAGACTTTATGTTATATAAGAGTTTCAGATAGTCAACATCAAGATATGTGTTTTCCCTAGGAGGTAGAGCCATGAGTTGGTGGAGTATCTAGTGATCATATATTGTAGATTCCACCATGGAGGCCGAGTATGTGGCAATTTTTAAAATAGCCAAGAAGCCGTTTGGCTCAAGAACTTCTTGATGGATCTAGAAGTGGTAGTTTCAATACAGTCAGCATTTTCAATCTATTGTGACAATAGTAGTGTAATTGCTAACTCGAAGGAGCCAAAGATTCATAAGAAGGGAAAACACATCGAGTGTAAGTATCACCTTATTCGAGCGATCGTATAGAAAGGTGATGTAGCTGTGACCAAGATTGCATCGGTAAACAACCTAGCATATCCTTTTACGAATGACTTACATGCCACAACTTTTGATAGTCATGTAAAGGGAATGGAAGTGAGATTCGTGGGAGCATGGTTTTGAGTCTAAGTGGGAGATTGTTAGAAACTTATACTAAAAGTAATGCTTTTGTGTAATGGATTAATATTTAATTAGTTAATTATTAATCAATTTTATCCTTTTTCGATGAGAATCTATTATGGGCAATGTTTGCATGATATAATTGTATGTTGTGCAAGTGTCTTTTATTCTACATAGTAGATGATCCAATGTGTAGAGTACGGCTTACACATAGAAGATTGGATCATCGGTTCTTGTGGAATATAAGTTTTGGTTCACAATCTTAGATGGAATTTGACACACCATCAGTAGGATTGTAGTACAATGTTTTAGTAGGTTTATCTTGACTACAGGGAACGGTTCTAGTTCCGACTCATTGTGCTAGTACATTTTGTGTATATTGAACAGGATCGCTTTAAGGTAATTGTCTTAGTACTGACATTTTAAGACAATTAGAACCTTATGGTTATTAAGAATACTTATGCTCTTAATCCGGATATAATTAATACATATATACATTTAATGTTGTTGATTTTGATTCATTATAAAGTGAGATTTTTTTTACGGTCAATAG
This sequence comes from Vaccinium macrocarpon, assembly GCA_022606695.1. Lineage (NCBI taxonomy): Eukaryota > Viridiplantae > Streptophyta > Magnoliopsida > Ericales > Ericaceae > Vaccinium > Vaccinium macrocarpon. The sequence continues at coordinate 14,746,787 of CM040170.1, read as the reverse complement.
TCTTGGTGAGTTGGGTCATGACATTATATGCATGAAATATATGGATATTAATTATTGATAGAATCCACGTCTCGTTAGAGATTGATGATACCCCCTTGAGTAAACTTATAAGTTTCGGTTATGTCAAACCCTGCAAGTGAATATTTGTATCCGACATATCGAATAAGTTAAGTGGTTAGTCTCAAGGTGTTTTATAAGATGTTGATTAGTGGGAGATTGTTAGTAATCGACATTTAATCAACGGGTATCTGTAATCTTAACGTGGGGAGATTAATAAGTATTTAATAACGTGGAGCTCGAAATATAATCGAGATAAAGATGGGAGTGCAATTATAATTCTTTAGTGGTGTGAATTATAATTTGTTAAATAAGAATAGAATCTGGGTGGGATTAGGTTTTCTTATTTACACAAGGAGCCCAGATTTATTTCTCCTCAGGTCCCTGCTCTAGCCCTATAAATATATCGTTATGTTCTCTAGGTCACACAACAGTCATTCAAAAATTTAGAATAGAGGCTGTGAGAGAGAGAACAAAGAGATCATGTAGAAGTCCACACTTGGCTACATGATCGAGATATAAGGGAATATGGCAGAAGATCATGAGGTTCTGTCGAGCAAAACTTGTTGCATACAGTAATTAGGTCTGTCAAGTTCTCAAATAAACAAGTCAACCAGCGTTCGTGTCTACGGATGAGAGGTAAACCCTAATTCTGCCTTGTAGGGTTTGTGTTTATTTTTGTTGTTTAATCTGTACGCGCAATTACTGGGTTCTGGGATTCGTTTCCCAACACCCTCAACCACCGAGTACCCTCTGTCCCAAACCAAGCTAATTTTGTCTTCTCCGGTATAAACTTGACAAACTACCCGCAAAGCCTATTTATTTCATGTATCAAAATAGTTACTTGGTATTCAAATCATAAACTCCACAAATAATAACTGCAATTCATGCATTATTTCAATCGAGAGTTTCGAACATTCAACCTCAAGCGTAGAGAGCTGGCAACACACCGCTATATTACACAAATTCATACAAGTTCTCAAAATATATATTCAGTTTTTTTTTAACAAAGTGCAGGGTGACCCGGGCCCACCCCTGCCCTAGTATACCTCGGCCACTGATGAGACTTCATAAAACCCAATGATAGCGTGCTATAAAAAAAAGAGAACAAATAAGAGGAATCAAGAAAATTACTCTATTGGTGCCCTGAAAGAGTTAAAGCAACATTCCTGGGCTCTGCTAGGGGGGTGTGATGCACTCCACTGGTGCCCTGGTGGTGGGTCCCTTCCTATGGGTTGGGTTAAATCTGGTCGTCAACCGGTGACCCCAGGGCCAAGGTCTCAAGGTGCAGTGAAGTCCCCGCAAGAGCACCCTTTTTTTGGTGTTCAAAAAAAGAAAAAGAAAATTTCTCTACACTTCCAAAGCGCTCTATCTACTGTTCAGCTATCGCAAATACTCCATCCGTTCTAGATTTCTCGTTCATTTTTTGAGATGTCTATCTTTTTTAAATTTGGGAGGGGGAGTAACAATCTTGGTCGTAATAAACAGATTCACAACGACCAGACTACAAACAATTTCATTTATTTGAACACTCTTTCGGTAGTCCTCATGTTTTTCTTTTCTACCTATTCTTTCAAATGCCTAGTGTCACCTCTGCTTTAGAAAAATCAGTTCATATGTTTTTTTAAATGAGCCCCCATTCTTTGACTCATTCAGAAAATTAATAAAGTACCTCAATCATTTCTACCACCCCATTTAGATTTCAATGGTGATTTTAGCACTCTCTTGTAAATTACTATTAAAAAAAGCTTTGCCATCATCATTTTGAAAAGCATAAGCAACCATAAAAAGTCCGTTTACGTTTCTTCTTCTTACTTTTCAATACATTTCTGCCAGTAAAATAAATATCCCCCAAAGTTCCTAAACTTTTATCTCCAGCCCCCATCCACTACCATCAACTCCAATGGAGGCACCTTCTTGGGCTGTTCTTGCCTTAACATGGCTAGCTTCAATTGCCCTTTTCTATTACCTCACCACCACCACCCTGCGCCACAAAAAGAAATACCCACCGGGACCGAAACCATGGCCGATCATCGGCAACTTAAACTTGGTTGGTTCAATCCCCCACGTATCCTTCCACCATTTAGCCCGAAAATACGGCGAAATAATGCAACTCAAATTCGGCTCCTTCCCCGTCGTGGTGGTCTCTTCTCCAGAAATGGCGAAGGAAATCTTACAAACACACGGGGAGACCTTTGCTTCTCGGCCTGCGACTGCAGCCGGAAAATATACTAGTTACAACTACTCCGACGTGACGTGGGCCCCTTACGGACCCTTCTGGCGTCTAGCGAGGAGACTTTACCTCAACGAGATTTTCAGTCCCAAGCGAATGGACTCATATGAGTACATTCGCGTGGAGGAAAGGCGCGCTTTGATGTCGCGCCTTTATGCCCAGTCGGGAAAGGAAATTGCTATCAGGGAAGAATTGACTCTTTTCACGTTAACGAATGTGAGCAGAATGGCATTGGGAGAAAAGTATTTTAGCGAATCAGAAACGGATCGGTCTTCTTCGAGAGTAAACCTGGAAGAACTTAAGGAGATGGTGGACGAGTGGTTTTTGCTTAATGGGGTGTTCAATATTGGGGACTGGATACCATGGCTTAGTTTCTTGGATTTGCAGGGTTACGTGAAAAGGATGAAGGGTTTGAAGAAGCAATTCGACAGGTTTCACCATGATGTGATAGCTGATCATAAGTCGAAGAGGGAAGCCGACAAGGATGATTTTGTAGCTAAGGATATGGTGGATGTCGTTTTACAACTTGCCGATGATCCAAATCTTGAGGTTCAGCTAACTAGTGATCGCGTCAAGGGTTTGTTACAGGTACTTTTTCTGTTACGTTTTTCTTCATATTTTAATCCTCTCAAGCCTATTTCAAGTGAGATCATCCTTGGCTATATAGATAACAAAAAAAACCTATGGGTACATCATTTAGTTTACATTTTGTGTACATCTTCTTGTGTAGGATTCATTTGGATTTCATGCAAATGTTCGGAGTTATTCGGTTAAAACATATTTCTACGAGTCTCTGTAACAAAATTTACTCATTTGGATATTAGAAAACCTTGATTGATTCTCACCCTTGAATTTACTTGGAAAAAAACTGAATAAATCAATTAAGTTTTTCCCGATACCAGAATGAGCTGTTTTTTTTAGGGGCTCTAAAATAGTTTAATTAAATTGAACAAGTCCCATAGGGCTCAAAACCAGACCAGCAACCTCGTTGAAACAATCGCTCCCGAAACACTTGCTCTCGTAACACCCAGCGAGCCATTGTGAATTTGTGATGTATTTTGTCCCTAACAGAAATTGAATTTGACATTTCGGAGCATATCCCTAGAAACTGTTTGAGATACTCTTAGGGATGGAATACATCATTATGACTATAAACGTGAACAAGAACAAAGATGACCCCCACGAATAAGAAATAATTCTTCTACAATCTAATAACCCGCAGATTAATAGAATTATGGGAAAAAGAGATACTCTCTCTTGTGAAAAAACTCAACATATTAATCAACTCCCTTGCCCTAAGGCTTACATCAATTATTTATACTAGTCGCAACCCTAAAACTAAAAAGGAAATAAAATTACTAGTTAGCAACCCTAATTCTTGTAAAACAAGGAAACATAAAATAAGAAACTTCAATCAGAAGAAACTAGAAAATAAAATACTTCTAGAATATTTTGACTAAATTATAACATATTAAATAAAAATACTAAATGTAAATCAATATAAATAAAATATGATTTTTCTTGAAATCCACCCTGCATCAAGATGGGAAGCTATTGAGGCTTACTTTTTCATTATTTGCTGATAAGGATGGATCTAACGGGTCGTTTGGATGACGTATTAGTTTGAGAGGGATTAAATAGTAAGGGGTGATAAAATAGTAGGGGTGATTAAATAAGAAGGGTGGACCCACGTTGATGTGATAGTTAAGAATGGGAGATTAAATAGTCCATGGTTTGGATGCGGGATAAAAAAGGAGGGATAAGGAGGGTGAATGATGTAAGAATCAGTCAAATGACTATTTTGTCCTTGTGAATACCTATATTAACTTATACATTTAAATAATTATATAAATCCAAAAAATAATTATACAATACTTAATTTAATTATTTTATATAAATGAAGAATATTAAATATTAAAAGTATATATTTTTTTGTTTCTAATAAATAAAAATTAATTTTGTTTAACAATTTTTTTCTCAAGTAATTAGTTTTTTAAAGAAGTTAATTATACAAAACTAGTTTTATTATAGCTACTAGCATAATATATATATTTGGGGTTGAGTGAATTACTATATTAAATATAGGGTGATATAGTGTAATTTTTACTATTAAACCCATATGGGTACAATTGTGACCAGTAGGTCCAGTACTTCTTTTTTTTTTTCGGTAAAAGGTCCAGTACTTCTTCTTCTTTCTTCTCTTTCGTTTTCTTCTTCTTCCAGAAACACCACGAACCAGACAACGGACGGGGGGAATCCGACCAAATCAACGGCGACGGTCCGACGAAAACGAAAACGATGGTGATGATCCGGCAAATTCCTCACCCAGATATGTTTTTTTTTTTCCTAATCACTTGTGTTTTCTGAAATTACCGGATCGAAAAAATTTTCTAATTTTTTGCTTCAAAACAATGGTGGTTTGTCTTTGTGGTTCAATTTTTTGCTTGAAAGCAGGGGTATCTTTCGTCCTTTGGTCCGGATGATGAGGGCCGACTAAATACAAAGACCCCCGCTTGTATTTAATCCGGCTTCCCCATGGCTATTTAGCTGCCGGTTATTTAGTCCGGGGCTGGTTTTTGTTGCTAAACGGTGGGCTAAATGCTCATCCGCCCGGATTAAATAGTCCTCCTTCTAAAGACTGCATCCAAACGACCTCTAAGGGGGTAGGGGGTCACACAGGGGCGCTCAAAACTAAAAAAAAAAAAAAACAAATTATTAATATTATACATTTAGCTTAATTATGTAATATAATGCTATATTTAGCATACACTTATATATATATCTCAAAAATGAAAATATATAATTAATTTTGTGCTTCAACTTTCGTTGACCGGTTCATTTACATTTATTGGTTTATAATTTGGTTGTTTATTTGAATATTTATATTTGATTTTCTTTATTTTTAACAGTCATGGAGAAATATTTTTGAAAAAGTCATCGGTAAAAACCATCTTGGTGATTCTAAAGACTTGTCAATGTAAATGTATAGCATACTCTAAAATTTTTGTTTAAGATTCTGTGCTCATTTTTTTGTTCTTTTTCACAAAAAAAAATATGCATTATAAATCTTAAAATCCATAATAAATGCTTTACTATAGCAAGATTGTTGACTAGGGAAAAAAATTTGCATGATTATAATTTATAGTTAATAAGGTGCCTCCACTGAATTGGATTTCTAGATCCATCACTGCTTGCTGATAGTGTACCATTTGGTTTCGACAAGTTGATAATAAGTGCCTTGTTTTTCAATATCGATAACATGTAGGCTTTCATATTGGACTGATCAGCATTAGTCACTTCGTTTTATCATTCTAACCATCTCTCATAGGTTGACCCTTGCTTTATTCACTAACTTCAGGACCTAATAAATGGTGGAACGGATACATCAACAATGACAGTGGAATGGGCAATATCTGAACTCCTAAAACAACCACAACTCTTGCAAAAGGCAACAGAAGAGTTGGACAGAGTCATTGGAAGAGACAGATGGGTGGAAGAGGATGACATACCAAACCTTCCCTACATTGATGCAATAGGAAAAGAAGCTATGAGGCTTCACCCGGTTGCTACACTCCTTGCACCCCATTTATCCATCGAAGATTGCAAAGTTGCCGGTTATGATATTCCCAAAGGAACAACTGTGTTTGTAAACGTATGGAGTATGGGCAGAGATCCTAAATATTGGGAGGAACCAGAAAAATTCCTACCAGAGAGGTTTTTAGGGAAAAATATTGATGTGAAGGGGCACCATTTTGAGCTATTGCCTTTCGGTTCAGGCCGGAGGATGTGCCCTGCCTATCGACTTGGACTAAAGTTGATCCACTCGACTGTGGCTAACTTGGTACATGGTTTTAACTGGAAATTACCTGATAATGTGAAGCCAAAGGATGTCGACATGGACGAAGAATATGGACTGACTACGCATCGGAAGATCCCAATTGTGGCCATCGTTGATCCTCGTCTTTCTGCGCACCTTTATGTTTAGTCATTTGTCTTTAGAATTTTATCTGTTGATGCTAGCTAGTTATTGTCAATGTAATTTCGCTTGCAATGTAACCGATGTTTTTTGTACGCAGAAAAAGAAATTTATTAATCTTAATCAATAAAGGAAATTTTAATCAGGCATCTTGTACCAATATTACCATTATGATTCCATCCTATGAGATTTGAATCTTATTATTGTATCCTAAAAATAGATAATCGGACCATTGTGCCTTTATTAATTAATTCATTATCAATTCTTTATAGGCTAAAATATCTTCATTAAGAATTTTACATTTATTTATAGTTACAATCCTGAATTAAAGAATTTTACATTTGTGCCCTTATTAATTGATTCCAACCTATGAGATTTGAATATTTATGAATCTATCCTGAAATTTAAATAAATCTCAAAACACCCTTTCTCTCTCTTAATTTTCCTAATATATTTCTCTCTCCTAATCTCTCTCTCTCTCACCTTCTTTTTCCTAATTTTTGAATTCTCTCCTAAATTATGAAAAATAGGCAAATAATTTTTTTTTAAAAAACATGAAAAAATATCCTTAAAAACGAAAAAACGTGATAAATTAATGGACCATATTAGATTGTGTAAAAAATATGATAAATTAATGAATCATACCAGACTATGTTAAAAACATGATAAATTAATGAAGATAAATACAGAAAAAAGGATAAATTAATAAAATCATGTTCATTGTACAAATCATTAAAATGGTAAACAAATTAACCACTAATGAGAAAATTTTTTTTGGCAATTGTTATACCACAAACATGAAAAGTGGAAGAAGTTGACATAATAGAACATGGTAATTCTCATGACTCAACAACCCACAAACATGGTAAAATAATTTTCTGTGAATCCTGTGTTGAATTATAATCAGCAATCTAGTACCAATATTACCATTATGATTCCATCCTATGAGATTTGAATCTTTATGATTCCCTCCTGAAAATGGATAATCAAACCATTGTGCCCTTATTAATTGATTCATTATCAACTATTTATAGGCTAAGACATCTTCATTAAAAATTTTAAATTTATGTACAGTTACAATCCTAAATTAAAGGGATTACTTTGATCAAATTCCTATTTCAGTGGGATGTGATTCACTTTCACCATATTAACTCTTTTGAAATCCCTAAAATCACTCACCCTCTCTCTCTCTCTCTCTCTCTCTCTACATGGGCGGCTGTCCGTCACACTCCCTCTCTCTCCACCATTGCCGCCACATCCTCTATTCTCCATTTACTTTCGCTCCAAAATAGCCCTTCAGTGGCCCACTGCACCACCATTTCTATCGCCCCACCCATTCATCCATTGTGAACTTGAACTCACAAACCGATAGAAATCGAGAGGTTCGTTCACTACCAATTCCGCATCAGATTGTGTTGCGATTGATCTGGACGTGTTTTTGCACTATCGCCGCTAACAACGATGATTGCTACAATGGAGACAAGGGCCGTGATCGAAAATACACAAAGTGCTTTCTTTACATCCCTTTGTATCTCTTTTTATTTCTTTTTCTTCATAGAAAAATTAGCCATTGAATTTTTTTCACTAATTTTTTCGTGGAAATTTTGTTGGAAACATGATATATTCGATCTACATATATATCATTTCATGATTTGAATACAAGATAATTTTTCAATGGTAAATTAAATTACCATATTCTGTTATATATGTCTTCTCCCACTTTTCATGTTGGTGTTATAGTCCTCATTAGTGGTCGTTAGTGGTTAATTTGTTTACCATGTTAGTGATCCCTCTAGTGAACATAGTTTATTAATCTATCATGTTTTTTGTATTTATGGTTTTTAATTTATCATGATTTTTACACTGTCTATGATTGTCCATTAGTTTATCTTGTTTTTTACGTAGTCTAATATGGTTAATTAATTTATCATGTTTTATATGTTCGTTGTCAAAAGGAATTTTTCATATGTTTTTTTTAGATTTTAGGTCGGAGATTGGGAGAGAGAGAATTAATTATAAGATTAGGAAATAAAGAGAGAGTTTTATATATATATATATATATATATATATATATATATATATATATATATATATATAGAGAGAGAGAGAGAGAGAGAGAGAGAGAGAGAGAGAGAGAGAGAGAGATTAGAAAATATTAGGAGAGAGAAATATTAGAAAAATCAAGAGAGATATATTAAGAAAATTAGGAGAGAGAGAAATGGTGTTTTGGGGTTTATTCGAATTTCAGGATGGGAAAATAATGATTCAAACCAACGAGGATGGAAACATAAGTAACTTTTTTTTGAATAGGATCCCTCATTAAATCTCCCATCAATAAACAATGATTAAAATGATCAACGTGTTATGAAATTGGAACACAAATAGTCGTGCGTAATAGAAAAAAGGAAAAAAAAAAGGAAAAAAAAAAAAAAAAGAGACACAAGATATATATGGAAAACCTCAACATGAGAAAAAATTGCAGGAGCCATACCAGTCCACTATGAAATAAAAAATAAGAGTACAAGTCTTCTCGCAATCTCTCTAAGATCTGCGTTTTCTTTCGCCACTCTATTTTTCTCTAAAAACTGATAACCTTAAATATTAACAAACTACTAAATAAATAGGTAGGGCCCTATGGCTGAAATATCGTCCCCACCCCACCGGTGGGGGGACCTAACCCCTACACCCCTGCGATAGACCATTGCCAAAGGTTGTCTGCACCCCAACAATCTCCCACTTGAAGAAAACTGAAGGATTAGCAAACAAAAAACTGCAAACCCCAAATAATCTTAATGAACATGGACGTAGTAATCTAACACCTCTTGGTGTGGCTCCAAGCCCATCATCTCTTGAAGCATGAAGGCCCACTGAAGTTGGGCACAACTTCAGTTTCTCAACAGTAACAACGTAGGTCAACATATCTGCTGGATTTTTGTCTACCAAAATATTCTCTACCAATGAATCCCCATCCTCCAAAAGCCAACAAATGAAATGGTACCTCAAATCAATGTGTTTCGTCCTGGTATGCGACAGTGGATTTTTGGCAAGGTGTGTAGCACCTCACTAAAAAGAACATAGTTCTCTTCTTTCAAACCCAACTCCTTGAAAAATTTCTTCAACAAGATCATCTCTTTTGCANGCCTGTAGACACCACGATTTTGACCCGAGAAACTTATCAAACATTCCCGATGATGAAATAGACCAATTGTGCATACCTTAAGGCTAAGAACAAGGCTTGAACTCACCAAACCACCCTAAATTATTCTAAACCCTCCTAGAACAACCTTAGACCAACCAAAATGACCAAAATACCCTTGAAACCATCCAAAACCCTCTTTAAAATAAACTCAAGCCTACACCATATTCTAGTACATTGAAAACCCTCTTTATTGATATATAATGCGTCCCAATCCATTTTGAAATGAGGGAGATGTGCTCATTTTACCGAAACGACTTGTTTTCTTGACCTTCTAAGGGTAAAATGGTCACACTCTTGGATGTACAAATTCTCTTGAGTTCAAATTACTAGCGTTAGAATGTACCCTCAACAAGCATTCCAACGCTTCAAACCACGCACAAAATGGAGTTCAGTAGCACCCGGGACAGTCCCCCAAAGTTTGGCTTATAAGCCCTTTGAGCGCTCAAGCCCTCACTCTGAACGCTCAAGCCCCCATGCAAACCAGAAATTTTCAAGACATTTTTCAGCTGGTTTTCCACCTAAAATATGGGCTACCCCTGGTTTCTAAGCTTCATTTTCACACCACAACCCCTCTAATAACACTCTCTCTCCAACTTGAATCGCAAATTAGATTTTCCTCCCATTTTCTTTCTATATAAACCACCCTCCACCCATTATTTATGGACCTCCCACCCCTTGGCTGATCTCTTACACTTTCACACCCTTCATCAGACCAAAACCACTCTCTCTCATCCTTCAATAATGTTTTACACTCTCTCTCATCCATTTTCATCATCTTCAACCTCCAAAAAAAACCCAAAAATCTCATCTTTAAGACCAAATACACATGGGTCTTTAAGATACCAACTATAACAGCCCCTCTCTCACTCTAATAAGCCATTTATAGCCCATACATTCCATCAATTTCATCTAAACCTAGCTCTTCCATCAAAACCCACCTTATCCAAGCCAAAATCACAATTTTAAGCTCAAATACTCCATCATCCACCCAATCAATCATACAATCAGCTGTACATTCTTCTCTCACTGTCCAAAACATCACTCATATAGCTTATAAACACAGCCACAATCCACCCCTTCATCAAACACCCAAGTTCAAGCCTTAATCAAAGCCAAAAGGTAGAAAAACATGTGAAAAATCACGTTTTGGTCATCCTGAGGGAGACCAATGAGTTCATGGAGGTTCTACATACCTTCTATGAGCTCACAAGGTCTTAGATATCAAGAAAAACTGATTTCAAAAATCTGAGTTTGAAATGGTTCGAGCGCTCAAACCATGTTCAATCTTGCATTTGCTACTTACTTCTTTGGTCTTTATATTATGTTTTATGCTTACTGAAGTGTATGTGTGTTGATGTTTGGTTAAGCCAACCTGTTCACAAAGTGTATGTGTGTGTGTGTTGTTGTTTAGCTAGGCCAACCTAATCTCTTCTCCCTCTCATTCTAATCATGCTTATGCATGACCAAATACTCATCTCTCACTCATGCATGCATTTTATGTTTATTTTGTCAATGTTTCTAGTTCATCAAGTGCATTTACATTATTGTGTACTGTTTGATGATGTTAATGATCCAAATAAGGGCAAGGAAGAATCAGAATACACAAAACATGAAGATGGTTTTAGCGCTCAAACTATTAAATTGATTTCTAGCACATCGTATATTTTCATCATTCAAGCTTACTGATCATACTTTGTGTGTCATGGAATGCATCTCAATGTTGTATTTTCACTCATTCTGTATTTGTTACCTTATTTAGTTCATTGACATGCCTCAAATCCATGTATGCATGATCATCCCATTCTGATAAACCATCAAAGTTTCATTTTTCAAGTTAGCAACAACGTTCAAATCATGTTTTCATCAAGTGAAGATCAACAGAAGCATGTTTAGGTTGAGGAGGGCTTGAGCGCTCAAACCCCCAGGTTAAGTGCTCGAACCCTTGGCATTCTGTTATTGTTCATCATGTACTAACACTTTGTTTGTTGTTTTGTGCCCTAGCTTATTCATACTTGCATTCCATCACCACTTATGTAGATTACAGTGCACATGCATACACCCTAGTTCATTGTTGTGCTTATCATTGTTACGTGGTTCCCATCCCCCATCCCTCGTACTTGTTCAAAGTTGAGTTCATACATTCATTACAATCCCACAAAAGTCAAGTAGAGACCGGTCTTCGAACCAAGCGAGGGGGGTGCCGTAAAACCCTTCCCCTCTCGTAATTGAGCTCCCAAACCTAAGATAGTATGGTGATGATGGGCTAGTAATCCTTATCCATTGAATGAGGCATGAGTTAATGGAGTTCGATTCCTCGGGGACAATCCACTAAAACCCGGGTGCGACTCTGAATCGATCGTGATCCTCCGGAGGTGCGTCCACAGGCTAGCGACTCCGCTAGGGACTCTGGTTCATGCATGCTTTGATTTTATTATACTTCTGTAGTTTTATTGAAATATGCATTAATCAAGAGGGCTCGACTTGGAAAGCTTTTGTGGGATTTTTGAAATGTTTGTAATTCAACTTTTGCATTATTCTTAGCCTCGCTGGTGTGTTTTGGCAATCCCACATGGCTTGTCGGTGACGGGGAATCCCAAAATTCCCAGCAGCCTTCAATCGTGATGATTCACACCTGTCGTTATTACCGTCGTGGATATCCACCGCATGGGAGACAATCATGACTCTAGTCTAGGGTACCCTTGTGAGACCAAAACCGGCCTTCTTGCATATAGTTAGCCATAGAATTTCACCGTTTGGTGCCATCCCTTTTGTTAGATTTACATGATTCATCCTGTTACGTGCCATATGTTACCGTTTTCCTTATCTTGTCACGTTGCATCCATGCATTCTTTCACATTTGTATATACTGTCTTCGAGTCGAGAGTAGTATACCTTAGGATCTGTGCAGTTAGTAGGAGGTTGCCTTGGCTCGATGATGAGTCGTGCATTTCAAATGTACATTGTCTTGTGAGTTCGTCCTTAGAATAATCGGATGTGGGAAAATTTGGATCATCGAATCTTTGACAACAATCTAACAGAAATTATGAATATTTGGTCCAAGATTCGGGACAATTATTCCTAAAATCCAAAGTTAGATTGTTGATAAGGATTTGAGAGTTTATGTTTTCCCAAATCCGGTCGTCCTGGACGAAGGACTTGATATCAAAAGAAAACTTGAGGATTGGGGCAACCTTCCAAAGTTGTACATATTTAGTCTAGGAGACTTTAAATCCATGGAGTTTGAGATACCTTCGGTGTTTGCCATGCCCAAACAGCTGTCTGTGTTTTGAACTAGCCTTAGGGTCATTTGTAACTGGATGGCAACACCTCATTGTTTTCTCTTGGATGGTCAAGAAAGGATAACAGTTACGGCTTCAACATTTAGGCTATAGGTTGAAAAGCCATAACTGCCAAGTAAAGGACTTACCCATGGTGTTGATTCAATCTGTTGTACAATGGCTCTAAGTGAGATTTGGAACCAGTAGACTAGCCATAGGTTAACCTTAGCATAATCTATAGGATAGGTGTCAGTTTAGGAGACTTTAAATCCATGGAGTTTGAGATGCCTCTAGTGTTTTCCATGCTCGAACGGCTCCCCGTGTCACAGGCTAGCCTTAAGTGCATTTGTATCCGAATTTCATTAGCCTTATTGCTTTGTCTCAGATGGTCTAAAAGGAGATTAGCTTTGATTCCACGAAGCTTGGAATTTAACCTACTTGTCACGACTTACCCATGGTTGTTGTTTTAACATTTGTGCAATGTCTTAAGTGAGACTGAGACCGGTAGTCTACATCTTAAGACGACATGACAACAACGCATACACAACATTTTCTTCAATAAAACCAGGGGCACAAGTTGAGTTTGACCTCTTTGTTTTACTGTCAATCACGAATCATTGGGCCAAGCAAGAAGACCTTACCCACATCCGAACTCGAATTACCGGTGCGCATGGATCATCCGAATGAGATTGAGCAGTTGAGAAAGGAAATGCAAGATGGCTTGGCTAATCAAAATACCCAAATCACGCAAATTATGGGAATTTTTGTCAACATTGAGGGTTGTCTTCCCCCGCTACAACTGCATCCGGATAGGATTCCCAATGATCAAAAAATCCCTGAGGAGGAACGCCAAGAACAACCTGCTAAAACCTTCAATTAGCCAAGATGTTAGCAAAGATTGTTAAGCTTGAAGAATCAGTTGCTAAAAGTGAGAAGGCAGCAGCCACCGGATTTGACGTTAGCAAGCTGTGCCTGTTCCCCGATGCTAAGCTTTCTGAGAAGTACAAACCGGTTGATTTTGAGAAATTCGATGGGACTGGGAACCCTAGAGGACACATTCAAGCCTATGTGAGCTCGCTCTCCCTCCAAAATGTCAATGAGCCGACAATGGCCTAAATGTTCCATCAAAGCTTAAGGGGGCCCGCTCTTCAACGGCTCCTCTTTCTCAATGTCTCTAAAAGAAGGACATGGGAAGATCTCATGGCTGCCTTCATTAAGCAATATGACTACAATGCCCAGTTGAAGATGACCACTCGCGAGCTTGAGGTCACCAAAATGAAAGAAAATGAGTCATTTGCAAACTTTGTCAAGAGATGGAGGGCCAAGGCTACACAAATGACCGATCGTCTAAGTGACAAAGATCAGATGAGGATCATAACCCGCAATCTTCAGCCCGATTTAGCCCAACACATGGTCACTACCCAAGCTCGCGACTTTGAAACTTATTTCAAAGTTGGTCTGTCCATTGAGGAAGCAATACAGGATGGCATTCTAGAAAAAGATAACCCCACTCCAAAAACCAAGAACATCAACTCTGGGGATGACAACACCCTATATGCAAATACCTCATTCAGCTCCACAAAACACTACTCCAACCAATCAGCACCCTTCAACAGAATCACAGTCCAAACCCACCGCTCTCAAAAATCACAATGAACCCCCTCACAGTTCTCCACACCCCTGTCATTGGTGTATAAGGAGCTCTACGAAGCCGGTCTTCTCAAACCACTTCAACCAACTCCTCTACCTCAAAAGCTCCCAGCCTACCACAATCCAAATGCCTTCTGCGCCTTCCATCAAATGCCGGGTCATGCTACCGAAGAGTGTCACTGCCTACACCACAGGATTCAAGATCTCATCGACAACGGATCCATCTCTGCTCCACTGGCGAAACCAAGCACCTCACCAAACCAATGAACCACCAATGGCCATAATCCAATCTTCCACGAGTCTTGGGAAATCTTCAAATGTCGAGTCAAGTTTTCGCTTTTGATTGAGTCAGTTTGTACTTCAAGTTTTCTTATGTTGCTGCTTTGTTTCATATTCAACTCTGTCATGTTGTTGTCACGAAAGAATAAAAAGAAAATGAAAAGAGAGAGTCAACCTTTGTAGTCCTGAACTACACATGACCTGATTCCTTGAAAGGGATACGTAGGCAACCCTCAATGGTTCAGTCGCTTCAATTTCAAAAATCAATGTCATGCTGTTGTGTCAAAATTATCATCATAAACTTGGATTTTTGCAACAATCCTTCAACTTGAAATTGTTTGTCACCATCATTTGAGAAGCATGATAATCATTTCAAAACACAAGATGAATTTTGAATGAACCATCACCCCACACAAGGAGGATTTCCAAGGGACCATTCCTTGGCACCGTCAAAAAGCAATGCTTGGATGCAGAAAAAGCCTACTAGGCCTAGGCAAAAGTTAAGGCAAAAACCTCGCTAGATCAAACTTCAAAATGAGATCTAGGCAAAAGTTCTCCCCATCAAGTTGCACAATTCAAAATGAAGAAAGGCAATCTTTGTTTGATTCCCCACATAAATATCCATTGCAAGCCCTTTTGAGCCTGAATCAATTTCTTTGAAAAAAAAAACTCAGCTAGGTAGCTATCCCCCACACTAGGGTGAAAGGAAAGAATAAAAAAAAGAAAGTGCCAAAGATGTAGGCGCATGAAAGTTCAAACCATCATAAGAATGAAAGTGTTAAACTCGTTAGCACTTGAAAATGCCAAATTGCATCAAGATGAGGAGCATAGAAGAAATGAAACAGAAAAATCAAATGGAAAGAAAGAACCAATCAAAAACAGGAACAAAGGAAAAGAAGAAGAAGAAAAGAAGAAAGCGCCCATCAAAAAGCAAAAAGGGCATGACTGGAGTCCAAGATAGTTGCCAGCTAAACAACCCCAAGGAAAAATGAGATTTTTTAGCCTATTATTATTCCTTTGTTAAGCCCATAACATTGGCCCCATCATAACCTAGATAAAGTCCTTTCAGATTGAAGAGTGCAACTCAAAAAATTTCAAGGCATTTTTCAGCTAGTTTTCCACCTAAACTATGGGCTCCCCCTAGTTTCTAAGCTTCATTTTCACACCACAACCCCCCTAATAACACTCCCTCTCCAACTTGAATCACAAATTAGATTTTCCTCCCATTTTCTTTCTATATAAACCACCCTCCACCCATTGTTTTAAGGACCCCCACCCCTTGGCTGATCTCTTACACTCTAACACCCTTCATCAGACCAAAACCACTCTCTCTCATCCTTCATAACATTTTACACTCTCTCTCATCCATTTCCATCATTTTCAACCTCCAAAACACCCAAAAATCTCATCTTTAAGACCAAATACACATGAGTCTTTAAGATACCAACTATAACAGCCCCTCTCTAACTCTAATAAGCCATTTACAGCCCATACATTTCATCTATTTCGTCCAAACCTATCTCTTCCATCAAAACCCACCTTATCCAAGCCAAAATACAATTTTAAGCTCAAATACTCCATCATCCACTCAATCAATCGTTCAATCAACCCTATATTCTTCACTCACTGTCCAAAATGTCACTCATATAGCTTATAAACACAGCCACAATCCACCCCTTCATCAAACACCCAAGTTCAAGCCTTTATCAAAGCCAAAAGGTAGAAAAGCATGTGAAAAATCATGTTTTGGTCATCTTGAGGGAGACCAATGAGTTCATGGAAGTTCTACATACCTTCTATGAGCTCACAAGGTCTTAGATATCAAGAAAAGTTGATTTCAAAAATCTAAGTTTGAAATGTTTCAAGCGCTCAAACCATGTGCAGTAAGCACTCAAACCATGTTCAATCTTGCATTTGCTGCTTACTTCTTTGATCTTTATATTATGTTTTATGCTTACTGAAGTGTCTATGTGTTGATGTTTGGTTAAGCCAACTTGTTTACGAAGTGTGTGTGTGTTGTTGTTTAGCTAGGTCAACCTGATCTCTTCTTCCTCTCATTCTAATCATGCTTATGCATGGCCCAATACTCATCTCTCACTCATGCCAGCATTTTATGTTTATTTTGTCAATGTTTATGGTTCATCAAGTACATTTACATTATTGTGTACTGTTTGAGGCTGTTAATGATCCAAATAAGGGCAAGGAAGCATCAAAATACGCAAAACATGAAGATGGTTTCAGCGCTCAAACAATATGTTTGAACGCTCAAACTGTTTTCTGGCACATCGCGTATTTCATCATTCAAGCTTACTGATCATACTTTGTCTGTTATGGAATGCCTCCCAATGTTGTATTTTCACTCATTATGTATTCGTTACCTTGTTTGGTTCATTGACATGCCTCAAATCCCTGTATGCATGATCATCCCATTCTGATAAACCACGAAAGTTCCTTTTTCAAGTTAGCAACAATGTTCAAATCATGTTTTCATCAAGTGAAGATCAACAGAAGCATGTTTGAGTTGAGGTGGGCTTGAGCGCTCGAACCCTTGGCAATGGATCAGATCAGTTTTGCTTCATATGTGTTGTTCATATTGTTTATGGCCATTCTATTATTGTTCATCATGTACTAACACTTTGTTTGCTATTTTGTACCCTAGCTTATTCATACTTGCATTCCATCACCACTTATGTAGATTACAGTGCACAGGCATACACCATAGTTCATTGTCGTGCTTATCATTGTTACGTGGTTCCCATCCCCCATCTCTCGTACTTGTTCAAAGTTGAGTTCATACATTCATTATAATCCCACAAAAGTCAAGTAGAGACCGGTCTTCGAACAGGGCGAGGGGGGTGACGTAAAACCCTTCCCCTCTCGTAATTGAGCTCTCAAACCTAAGATAGTATGGTGATGACAGGCCAGTAATCCTTATCCATTGAATGAGGCTCGAGTCAATCGAGTTTGGTTCCTTGGGGAAAATTCGCTAAAACCCGGGTGACGACTCCGAATCGATCGAGATCCTCCGGAGGTGCGTCCACAGAGCCTCAATCATGGCGACCTTCTATCACGTATAATGTCACTAATTTCCATAGACGTGAAACCCAGCACACTACTGTTGAACCATAGTATAGATATAACTTGTGGTGCTTCACTACATAATCCAAAACAAAGTGCCAAATCAGTGGTACCTTTCAAGTATTGCATAATCCATTTTATTGCTTCCCAAAGTCATTTCCCTGGATTGCTAGCAAACCTGCTCATAACTCCCACTGCATGGACAATCTCTGGTCTCGTGTTCATCATCGCATACATTAGGCTACAAATGGTCGACGTATATGAAACCTTGGACATGTACTCTCTTTCTGCATTTGTCTTGGGTGATTGCCCCTAGAAAAGTTTGAAGTGAATTCCCAATAGTGTGCCAACTATCTTAGCACTCTACATATTGAACCTCTGCAGAACACGTTGAATATACTCAGCCTCAGTCAACTACAAAGTCTCTCAAGCCCTATCCCTGCTAATTCTCATCCCAAGCATTTGCTTAGCTACACCCAGATCTTTCATAATAAACTCCTTTGCCAACTGTTGCTTCATCTTGTTGATCTCCCTAACACATGATCCTATTGCAAGCATACTGTCTACGTAGAGTAATAAAATAATGTAGCTAGACTCAAACCTTTTGAAGTAACAAAGTGATCTCCATTACACCTTGTGGAGCCACTGTGCTACATGAAACCATCAAACTTTCTATGCCACTATCTGGGAGGCTATTTTAAACCATACAAACTCTTTTTGAGCTTGCAACCATCTCTTCCTTGCCTTTCACAATGAAGCCAACAGGCTGCTTCATGTAGATTTCTTCATCCATGTCCCCGTGAAGAAAATAGTTTTAACATATAACTGCTCAAGGTAGAGATTCTCTGCAGCAACCAAACTCAACACCAATCTGATAGTGGCCATCTTTCGTAACTAGCGAAAATATCTCTATATAATTGATCCCCTCTTTCTATTGGAAGCCCTTTTACAACCAATCTCGCCCTGTACATTTTCTTGCCATCACTCTCTTGTTTAAGTTGATAAACCCACTTGTTCTGCAAGGCTTTCTTTCCTACAGGAAGTTAAGCTAACTCCCAAGAATCATTGGAATGAAGAGAATCCATCCCATCCAACATTGCAGTCTTCCACTCGGCTAACCCATGAACCTGCAAAGCCACATCATAGAACTTTGGTTCTCCACTGTCATCCAAAAGCAAGTTATCATGCAAAGAAATGTATTTTGGATTCAGCTTGTGTACTTTAGCTAACCTCCTCAACTCCTTGACCGCTGAACTAGTCCCTGTCTCCGTAGCTACCCTATCTAAAACTATCCCCTCTGAAACTGTCTCATCTAAAGCTCTCTCCTTTGGTTGACCAAGTTTTTGCTCAACTCCACTACCATCTGGAAGATTCTCCAACCCAATGTACTTGGACGTATCCCCATCGGAAGTGGTACTCTCACTACTCTATTTGTTATCTTTGTCTTTGTACATCACCCTCTCATCAAATACATCCGTGATTCAAATTATCTTCCTATTGTTGTAATCCCAAAACTGATAACCAAACTCATCATAGTTATATCCAATGAAAGTACACTTCTGTGATTTAGCATCAAGTTTATCCCTGTATTGATCACTAATGTGCACATAAGACATGCAACCAAAAACTCGTAAATGTGAGAGATTTACCTCCTTACCACTCTAAACCTCTTCTGGTATGCCCAAGTTCAATGGAACTGGCGTCCCAAGATTGATCAAATATGCTACTGTGCTAACTGCATATGCCCAAAACATCTTAGGCAACTTTACGTGTATCCACATGTTCCTAGTAAGCTTAATCAAGGTCATGTTCATCCTCTCTGCAATGCCATTATGCTACGGAATCCTTGGAGGTGTCCTTTCTAATCAAATCCTGAATAGACCGCAAGCTCTTATGAACTCCCCCAACTCATACTCTCTACCATTATTAGACCTCAACCTCTTCACTTTCAAATCTGTTTCATTCTCAACCATGTCCTTCCATTTCTTGAAGACTTCAAAGACCTCTGACTTGTGTTTCATGAAGTATACCCATACCATATCCTCAGGTGATCGTCGACAAAGGTAACGTAGTAATAAGAACCACCAAAAGAAGACACAGTAGCTGAACCCCAAACATCTGTATGGATATGCTCTAGCTTCTAACTCCTTTTTAAAAACTAACCTGCTTCTTTTTACTGAAGATGCAGTCCTCACTCATGTCAATATCCACTGATGCTAACCCGGGTAGCTTCTCATTAGACTGCAAAACCTTCATTTCCTTCTCACTCATATGTCACAGTCTTCTGTGCCACAGATTTGAACTCTCATTGCTGTCTACAACTGCAAGTGTATTGCTACCATGTGAAGTCAAGTAAAGTGTACCAACTTTCTTGCCTTTAGCTACCACGATGGTACCAATGGAGGCGTTCCATGTGTCCCCTGTAAATGTCAATTTATAACCTACTGCTGCAAGCTGTCCAGCTAGAATAAGATTCTTCTTCAAATTCGGAATGTGTATAACATCTCTTAGACACCATTTGTGCCATTGCGTCTCAATCTGAACATCACCTTTTCCCACAATACTACATGGTTCATCATCCCCCAAATATACTTTCTCAAAGTCCCCTGCTACATAGTTCTGTAGAACCTCCTTGTTAGCAGTGGCATGGAATGATGCACCCGAGTCAATCACCCAGGATTTGGCATCACGGTTCATAGGAAGAATAAGTGCATTGTGCACAACATGAGCCTCCTTCCCACTATTATTCTTCATGGTGCTTTACAAGTTTGTAACATATGGTCTATCTTACCACAATTCCAACATTACCTTTGATGGGTCGAACCTCAGATTTAGCCCGATTTCCCTTGCGGCTCTTTGATTTCGACATATTCTTGTTCTGATTCTAATCACCCTTACTCTTGCTTATGCCCCTTCTGTTGCTCAAAACTTACGGCTGAACCTAAAATGCCTGAACTTGAACTGTCAATCGAATTTCTTTTGACCTCCTCGATCAAAATCAAACTAACAACCTCACTCAGTTTCAATTCTCATTCCCTGTCGAATTACTGACTATAGTAACAATACTCAGCTAGTTCTCTAGCAACTGAGACAAAATTAACAAAGCTTGAACCTATCATCAAACTTGATATCGATAGACATAAGTTGATCAACAATCGTATTGAACTCACTGAGATGTGACATAAAGGAAACCCCTTTTGTAAGAGGGGAAAAACTCACAAAGTTATTTCCTTGCTCTTATGAGATCAAATCCTCTTCGAATGGAGCGACCTCGATCCTGCAGCACAAACAAACTATCAGAGCACCCCTACTTCTAAGCGGTAAGGGCCCTCTGATGGCTAAGTTAGTATTTGACAAACTGGAGGATAAGTAAAACGAGTGTGTAAGTATGAGAATGGGTTTAAACATACCTCTAGTACTTCAGAGTCGTTTTCTTATATAGGCGATTAGTTTGTATTTACATTGCTTGAAGAATTCTCTTCTGTATGGAATCCTTCCAAGCTTAGGATTCTCCCTTTTTGGGCAGTGTAGCTTGCATGATTCTGTATCCTTATACGATAAGGATCCTTGCCAAGATGGCCGCATATTGCTCGTTTGGAGTTTTACCCTACATGGGAGTTCTCTCCTTGTTTAGTAAGTTGATTGGCTTTCCATCTCCGGGTAAGATCATGCTTATCTTCGTAAGCTCAACTAATTCCCGGATTATCTCCGAATATCTTCTCCCTTCCTTATCTTTTATATGGTAAGGCTGCTACTAGAGTTTCTCATGTATCAGACCGTCCCTTCTGTGTTATCCGACAAGCAAATAGACTTGAGTGTTTTACTGTATTATGGGCCTTGTGGTTGTCGGCGTATTGTTCTGTGTTTCTTTTCTCGTGCATGTCACTTGGTAGCTTTGGACGAGCTATTCTGTTCGTCTTATGTATCATTTGGAAAATACCCCGCACAATTGCTCCCTAGCTTTTGGTTGTCCATGCATGTTCGTGCAGGACAAGCTGAAGCTATATGACGGGTAGTTACTGCTTTGTTTATCATTTTGTACTATCGTTTTGCTTCGTACTGGCATGGTTGCCAAGCGTCATCTGCTGCGCAGTATTCCCAAACGATAAGTTTGTTTGAGCGTAACTTTCAAAGCACCTTTTCATCCCCCAGGTGGCTTGAATCATTGCCCCCTTTTAATTACCAATTTGACATTTCCCCACCTTTTTGTGGAAAGGCATGAGGAATCAAAACGCCATCATTTTAGATGATGTCGGCGAGTACCAGTTTGAATTCGAGAAGGTATAAGACGTTTCCTTAACCTCCCTTTTCCTTCTTTCCATATATGCATTTCTTTTTGAGAGAGAGAGTCATTCTGTTGTGAGTTCCATTACCCTTGGGTTTTTCTGAGTTGTTCTTTCCTTCAACGCCCCTTTCAGCGGAAACGTCTTCTCCGGCCGTCCTTGGTTCCCTATAAGTTTCTCGTAACCTTTTTCTGCTCTTCTTGCACAGTTGCTCTAGGGTTTTCCTATACCTTCATCATTTTCCGCCATGGGTAGATTTAGGAGTCTCTGTGATGATGAAGCCCATATGTAGGCCTTCCGCCGCCATTATGAGGTCCCCGACGACGTTAATCTAGCCCTGGCTCCTTCTGGTACTAATACCCATGACCAAACTGAGGACAAGATCCACGTTCCCCTTTTGGCTGTTGTTGAGGGTGGTGTTAGGTTTCCTTTACACCCTTTGTCAGTCGAGATCTGCAACATCTATCGCCTGACCCCTCTCCAACTATGTCCCAACTTCTATCATGTAGTTATGGGAGTGGTGGCCCTAAGTAGACTTTTGGGCACGAACTTGGGATGGTATGACATCCGCCGTCTTTACAATGTTTGCCTCACCACCCATGGGACCTACTACCTCATGATCCAGGACAAAGAATGTCATCTAGTGACCGATCTCCCTAATTCCTGTCGTGGGGAGAATGACAATTTTTTTACTATGACAGGAAATTTCTTGCCTAGGGACAATGGTGGCAATGTCGTGGGGCCTTCGTGCCCCCATACTTTTGAGCGTACACGTCGGTTCTCCTCCCTTTTTTTTCTTTTTTCATTGTCAATTTCTTCACTTTTATAACTTCTATGTAGTTGCTTACTGTGTTTGCTTTTCCTACTTCTGAAGCGGAGAATATCAACGAGGGTCACTTAGTGGTGCATGACAGTGTCCACCTTCTGGATATTGAGGGAGCACTGAAGTTTTCGGGCATCAGGGGTATTGATCCAGAGGGGCTTGGTAAGGCTGCACATGTTTTGCTGAAGTACATTCCTTCCTATCGTGGTGGTGTCCGTGTAGGTGAGGCTTCTACTTCTGCCCAGAATTTGCATAAGGGAAGAGATCGTATTGGGGTAAGACGTTCTCTTTCTCAGAAGCTTTTTCTCCGTAATCAAGTTATCCACGCTTCTCATACAAACAATTATCTTGGATTTCACTAGTCTTGTAAAAATATTCAGAGTGATTTGTCTGGAGAGAGTACTAGCAGTGTTTGTGTGAGATATCAACCCCCTATTTCAGCCATGCCGAGAGTTGTACTTAATTTTTCAGATTTTATAACCCCTGATGATGATGAGTCCCCTGTCCAATTGTTTGATCCTGTGGGAGCTTCTTCTTCTACTCGTCTCCCTTCTCCTCCTCCTCCTCCAGAGCAAAGGGAAACTGATGATGCCTTGGAAAAGAGGCCCAGAGAAGAATCGGTTCCTATTCCAAATCCCCCTCAGCAGCGTCGTCGTACTACCAGGAGCTCTTCTACTCAGCCATCGCCCCCAACCCCCGATCCAGAATCTGAGATGGCCGTTTGGAATCCTCCTCTGCGTCATGGCACCCAGCCTGTCCTTTCTACTGATAGCTGCGATAATGCTAAAATTGCTCTGGCTATGGGACGAGTTGTTTTGCTTCTTGGGGATGTAGAGAGAGAGGCCGGATCCAGTTATCTTAAGCTTCTAAAAAGTGGCTTTCAACACCACATCAAGGTACGGGCTTTGCTATTTTATTCTTATGGAATTTTCTATTAAGGATTCCTTCTCTTTGACATGTTGTTTTGTTGGATGTTTGTGAGGAGCTGCAGTCTATGCAACTCATGCATGTCACTTGCCAAGGATAACAGGACAATCACCAGTGCCAACGTGCAGTTGAGGGCTGAGAATGACGAGCTGAAGGTCAGTGCCAATCGCTTGATTAATGCCAATCAGTTGATGACCAATAAAAATGAGAAGTTGAAGGAAAAGCTGGCTTCATTAAAGCGTCACATTGGCAAATCAAATTGTAACTTTAGTGATGCCATGACCAGAATTGGGCTCTTAGAGACAGAGTTATCGAATGCTCAAAGGAGCAAGGCCCAACTGGAGGCTGAATTAGCCGGTGCCCAGACGTCTTTTGACCAGGCTTACAATCAAGGAGTGAATGATACAAAGGTGAAGTTCAAAGCCCAGATACCGCAATTCGAAGACTTGTTTTTTTGCCATAGGATAGAAGGCATGTCTGACCAAGCAGGACATAGATAGGCGAGATGCGATTTGGACTGAGATTGAATACCCCAGATGTAGGGATGTTGCTCCCCAGCATGCTATTGTGCCAAACCAAAGTGCAGGTGTTGACCCTAGTCAGAAGGAAGCTAGTGGCAACATGCCCGTTACTGACGAGTAGCGGGTTGAGCTCCCCTCCTCTGGTGCTGTCGAAGAATCAAGTAACATTTCTGCCACTAAGGTCCATGAGGCCCAGTGAAGAGGCCTTGTGCCTGCTTGATCCGTTTTAATCATAACTCTTGACATTCCTAACTTTTGTTTTGGTAGTCTTAATACAATTTTTTGTCTCATGCCCTGCATGGCTATTTGGATGAGCTGACCCTGCGTGGTCTTGTTTGTGGAACTACAGTAATTACACCCTTCATGGTGTTAGGTGGGCTGAAGTCTGAGTAGCTCGTTGACATGACTTGGAATTTTTTACTTTACATTAACTCTAAATGTTCTGGCTGCACTTGTCTATGCAACAATTGTTGGGTACCCTATGTATGGGGATGAGGGGTGCAAGTTTGAGTCTTACGTCTACCCCCTCTCTTGTTTTGACAGGTAGTTCGCATCATTGAGTTGTGCATCATACGTTCCTGCATGCAATAAAAACTACATAGGACAAATATTATATAAGCTTTTGGACCCCAGATAGTCCTGCATTTAGTCAATTAAGTGAACGGTTTGGAACCCAGATGCTCCTGTACGTATTCAAAGTAAGACAAACATTTTGGAACCTAGATGTTCCTGTACTTAGTCAATAATTGAATGAGATAAACACGCTGGAACCTAGATGTTCTTGCGCCTTGTCAGATTTGTATGGAGCAAATGATATAAATTGTGTCTAACCTTGAACTATTATGGACGAGGCCATTACCAGGCTTAGGCTTATTTGCGCCTGGTCGTAGAAAAAGCTATGAGTGATTTTTAAGGCATATTCGTGCCTAATCATGGACGAGGCCATGGGGTGCAATATTCGCTACGAGGTCTAGGCATGTTCGCGCCTAACCATGGGCAATTTATAGGCATATTTGCCCCTATTCATGGACGAGCTTAGGCATATTCGCGCCTATTTATGGACGAGGCTATGGACGAGCTTAGGCATATTCGTGCCTATTCATGGACGAGGTCATAGACGTTGCTAGCGACAAACCTGCATTTGCTACATTATGCCCCCAATATGGGGTTTGTTCATTCAGTCAAAGCCCATATTTACTCAAAGTAAAGTAATGCACAGATTTGCAAGTCAATAAGTGGGTAACTGTAATCATGACAGTTTCTCTACTTTCCTCGTAAATAAAGGAGAGAAAGAAAAAAAGTCGCATTTTGCCTTTCAGGGCATTATTCCAAAAAAAATTCATAATCAAAAACTTACTTTGCCTTTGAAGGCATTATTCAAAAAGAAAAAAGATAATCTTAAGGAAAAAACTTCATCAGATTCTGGATATTCCAAGGGCGGGGAACCGAATTCCCGTCCAGATCTGTAAGTCTGTATGCTAAGACCCCTGCCAAGCCAACCACCTTGTAAGGCCCTTTCCAGTTTGGACCTAACTTTCCGTCTAATGCCTTTTTGGTATTTCCTACCACTTTCCTCATCATAAGGTCCCCTATTCCAAATTCGCGGGCGTGGACCCTTTTGTTGTTAGTCCTGCAAAGCTGTTGTTGGTAGGCTGCCAGTGTAACTAGAGCTCTTTCTCGTTGTTCCTTTGCAAGATCCAAATTTGTCGCCAAAGCTTGGTCGTTCCCACCAGCCTTTACCAATGTTGTTCTATTTGTTGGTAGCCCCACTTCAATGGGGATGACAACCTCAGTACCGGAGGCCAATGAGTATGGGGTCTTTCCCGTTGATCGTCTTGGGGTGGTCTTGAATGCCCATAACACTATTGAGAGTTCTTAAGGCTAGCTTCCCTTCTTTTTCTCCAATCTTCGTTTGATTCCTTTGAGGATTGCCTTGTTAGAGGGCCTCTACCTGTCCGTTACTTTGAGGATACGCTAGTGTTGAGTAGTAGTTCTGTATCCCATGTTGGGCACTGAAAGCTTCGAACTTTGGCCTGAATTGTGCTCTGTTATCCAAAATTATGCAGTAGGCCACCCCAAACCTTGTTATGATGTTCTGCTAGACAAATATTTCAACATTATTTTTTGTGATGTTAGCAAGCAATTCTGCTTCGATCCACTTGGTGAAGTAATCTGTCTCCATCAGCAGGAACTTCCTTTTGCCCATTGCCATGAGCAAGGGCCCTATGATGTCGAGCCCCCACTGAGCAAACGGCCATGGGCTGGTGAGGAGCTGCAGGTCTTTTGCTGGTGTCCAGATTATTGGTTTGAACTGTTGACACTTTTCACAACTTCTGACAAACACCTTCGCGTCTTCCTGCATGTACGACCACCAGTATTCCTAGGTTATTACCCTATGTGCTATCGATCTTCCTCTTGCATGTCCACCACATGTCCCGGTGTGTATCTCATGTAAGAACTTCTGCACCAGCGTGGGATGCACGCAAAGGATATAGGGACCGTGATATGACTTTTTGTATAATTTTCCCTGTGGTGAGAGCCAAAAACGAGCGAACTTTAGTTTAATTTTGTAGGCCTCTTTTTTATCCTCTGGGAGGATTTTGTCCTTTAGGTAAGCGATGATTGGGTCCATCCAACTTGGTCCCAGATTTGCATCCACGTTGGTTTCGGCCTCCTGCCCAATGCTGGGTTGGGCTGGGCTAGGTATTCAACTGCCATAATGCACTTGTACTCTGTTGATAGTGCCGA
The DNA here is from genome assembly GCA_022606695.1 of Vaccinium macrocarpon. Classification (NCBI taxonomy): domain Eukaryota; kingdom Viridiplantae; phylum Streptophyta; class Magnoliopsida; order Ericales; family Ericaceae; genus Vaccinium; species Vaccinium macrocarpon. Next base: position 14,719,735 of record CM040170.1, on the reverse strand, counting down.
GGCCAAGCAGGGTGATGAATTTGCATGAGCATTTTGTGCTGAAGTGATTTGCTCTATCTTTGCTTCCTCAAAATCTGCCATTAAACCCTGTATAGCCTTTGCGTAGGTTGCCTTTTTTTCGTTTCTAAGAGCGTATTCCCCACTTAGCTGATTTACCATGAGCTATGAGTCATAGAAGATCTTTAACTTCTTGGCCGCAAGGGTCCTCTCACTCTTGAGCCCGATTAGGAGGGCCTCGTATTCTACCACGTTGTTCATTGCACTGAAGCCTAAACGAACGAATTGTTCGAGCATCAGGTGCTCTTGAGCGATTAACACTATTCCTACCCCTGAGCCTTTGTTGCACGTTGATCTGTCAACATACAGATGCCAGTTTCCTGTATTTTGATCGTTGCCTTGTGGACTTGGATTGTATTCGCGAACCAAGGGAGGCTCAGCCTCTGCTGGGAAAACTCAGCTACGAAGTCTGCCAACACTTGGTCCTTGATGGCTGTCCTTGGTTGGAAATCAATGTCGTACTGATTAAGCTTTACCGACCATGTGGAGATTCTCCCAGAGAAGTCTGCTTTTTGAAGTAGAGCCTTCAAGGGAAATTCAGTGTATACAGTGTTGGGGTGCTCCAAAAAGTAATGTGGCAGTTTCCGTGAAGCCATGATTAAAGCCTTAATGAGTTTTTCCAAAGGGAGGTATCTGGTGTGGGCGTCTAGGAGAGTTTCGCTTACAAAGTAGATTGGTTTTTGCTCTATGCCTTCTATTCGGAGGAAGGCTGCACTGATTGCATGCTTTAAGATAGCTTGGTAAAGAATCAGCCGCTCTCCTTTCTTTGGTTTTGACAACAATGGCGGAGTTCTAAGAAACTTCTTGAGGTCTTTGAAAGCCTCCTCCTACTCCAGTCCCCATTCATATCCTTTACTTTTCTTCAGCAGCTGGAAGAAAGGCCTGCATCTGTTCGATAAGCGACTAATGAACATGTTTAGTGCTGCTGCCATGCCCGTTAGTTTTTGCACTTCCTTGGTTGTCTTTGGGCTCTCAAGTTTATGGAGGGCTATAATCTGATCTGGATTGGCCTCTATGCCATGTTCTGTGACCAAACGGCCCAAGAAGTTTCCAGAACTCACACCAAATGCACATTTTGAAGCATTTAACTTTAATTGAAATTGTCGCAAGATATCAAAACTTACCTTCAGATCGGTTATATGATCAGCTTTCTCCTTACTTTTCATCACCATGTCGTCTATATAGACTTCCATAGTCCTCCCAAGCAAGTCTTTGAATATGAGTGTTGCGAGTCATTGGTATGTTGCCCCGGTGTTTCTGAGACCAAATGGCATGACCCTGTAGCAATACAGCCCTCGTGGAGTGATAAACGATGTCTTTTCTTCGTTTGGCCCATGCATGGCTATCTGGTGGTACTCCCTGTAGGCATCCAAAAAACTCATTCGTTCGTACCTAGCCGTTGCATCAATGAGCTGATCAATTCTAGGCAGTGGAAAACTATCTTTGGGACAGGCCTTGTTTAGACTTGTGAAATCAACGCACACTCTCTATTTCCTGTTCTTCCTCTTGACGACGACAGTATTGGACAACCATTTAGGTCCCTGATTGCTTTGGCTTCTAAGAGACGACCAACCTCTTCATTGATTGGTTCGGCATGCTGAGGAGCCGACCTTCTGGACTTCTGGACTATTGGCTTGTGCTGGGGGTCTACGTTTAAATGATGACAAATTATATTGGGATCGATGCCTGGCATCTCTTGGGGCATCCAGGAAAAACATTGATGTGTTGTTTGAGGAAATGTACAAGCTCTTCTTCCTCCTTCTCATCCAACTTTTTCCTACTAGAAAGTACCTTTCTAGATCCTGGTTGTCGAGCTGAACTTTTTCAATCCTTCCACAGTTCTTAGGGCTGGATTCCCTCCAATGTCTTCTAATGTATCTTGATTAGATACTTCAACGGACTGAACAAGATGTGCCTTAGGGGCTCTGTTGATCGTTGAGACTAAACACTGATTTGCCATTTTTTGGTTTCCTTTGATGTGCTCAATGCCTTCTGCCCTTGGGAATTTTATCATCTAATGGTAGGTTGATGAAATTGCCTTCATTCTGTGCAGCCATGTCCTGCCAATGATGGCATTGTAGGAAGATGGGACATCTCTCATACCGGTCCCTTCCATGCTGCCTTTTTCCCCACTATCCAAGGATTCACTTGTGGCTCTTCTCTTCCTTCGTGGGCCCTTCCTAGACGTGGAATCCGCCCTTTTTGGCGGGGATTCCATCCCTGACCGTCTCCGGTCTTTTCCACCATCTTGGGACTTGGGTTTCAAATTTTCCTCCAATTGTCGCAAGCGGTCCTTCAGATTTTGGATTGCGGCTTCTTCCTGAGTAATCTGCCATGCCAGGTCTGAGACCCTGTTCCTTTGCACAAAACTCTCTACATATTCCCTACCTTGCCTCGCCCAGGAGTCTGCCTTCTTTGAGGCGTGACGCGATGGGGAATTCCTCCGTTGATCCCTTCGCGATTGGAATTTTGAATCTCTCCTTTAGGATTTGCTAGGCTAAGAGCGTCCCACACACTCCACCTGGCTTGCCAACCTCGCAGGGGGAGGCTTCTTTGGGGCACTGGGTGGCCGTAGAGAGGGATCCCTCCCGGCCCCACTCTTCTGTGGTGTGTGAAGATCGTGATCATCCATGGATGATCTTAGTGGGGTTTTTTACTTTCCCACAGACGGCGCCAATTGTAAGAGGGGAAAAACTCACAAAGTTATTTCCTTGCTCTTATGAGATCAAATCCTCTTCGAATGGAGTGACCTCGATCTTGCAGCACAAACAAACTGTTAAAGCACCCCTGCCTCTAAGCGGCAAAGGCCCTCCGATGGCTAACTTAGTATTTTACAAACTGGAGGATAAGTCAAACGAGTGTGTAAGTATGAGAATGGGTTTAAGCATACCTCTAGTACTTCGGAGTCATTTTCTTATATAAGCGATTAGTTTGTATTTACATTCCTTGCGGAATTTTCTTATGTATGGAATCCTTCCAAGCTTAGAATTCTCCCTTATTAGGCAGTGTAGCTTGCATGATTCTGTATCCTTATACGATAAGGATCCTTACCAAGACTACCGCATATTGCTCGTTTGGAGTTTTACCCTATATGGGAGTTTGGTTCTTGTTTAGTAAGTTTACTGGCTTTCCATCTCTAGGTAAGATCATGCTTATCTTTGTAAGCTCAACTGATTCTGGGATTATCTCCGAATATCTTCACCTTTCCTTATCTTTTATATGGTAAGGCCGCTACTAGGGTTTCTCATGAATCAGGCCATCCCTTCTGCATTATCCGACGAGCAAATAGACTTGGGTGTTTTACTGTATTATGAGCCTTGTGGTTGTCAGTGTATTGTTCTGTGTTTCTTTTCTCGTGCATGTCACGTGTTAGCTCTGGACGAGCTATTATGTTCGTTTTACGTATCCTTTGGAAAATACCCCGCACACTTTCTACCATAGACAGGTCAAAAACTTTTTTCATAAGATGTACATTTTTGTAGCGAACAGTTGCTTGTACATCTTCTTCAGCGCTTCCATAAGATGCTCGGTCGTTTTCTCCTTTCGTATGTTGCGGGTGACTGACTTTGATAGAGACAGGCAAATAACCCCTAACACATTTCTCTCAATAACATCACAATTCTCATTGCACTCTCCAGTCTTTTCCCCCTTTTCTTTACCCAGCAACGGCCGTTAAAGATCCTTTTGATACAGATAGTCATCTATCTGCGTTTTCCAGAATGTGAAGTCTAACCCATCAAACTTGTCAATTTTTTGTTTGCCTTCTTCAGAACCCATAGCTCTCACTGAAACTCTACCCTTCCCGAACTAGATTAAACCTGAACCTGTAGAACAAACTCTACTGCAACCGCGGCTCTGATACCAGTCGTTCAAAAATTGGAACACAAACAATTGTTCGTAATGAAAAAAATGAAAAAGAAAAATGAGACACAAGATATACATGGAAAACCTCAATGGGAGGAAAAGTCACAGAAGCCACACTAGTCCAATATGAAATAAAAAATAAGAGTATAAGTCTTCTCGCAATCTCTCGTTGTCCTTGCGGGGGCTTTACCCCCTAAACCACCGAGATAGACCACTATTGAAGGTTTTCTGCACCCCAACACAAGGGCACGCTAGCATATGTCGGTCTAGACCTAAAATAACAGGAGGACACAATGCCAATCAAAAAGCAAAAACCAGAAGAAACCCTAACACAAAAATTCAAAACACCTAGTGCACCATAAAACCCACATTAGGACAACCATAGATGTAAAAACCCATAATTTAAAGGATCTTTTGAAATTAGAAGTGGGGTAGTTTATGAAATTGTTTTTAAGTGTTGGAATGGGGTAAATGTGTAATATCGTTTGGCGTTGGACTTAATTATGACACTATAGAAAATTTGTGGGGTGTATGTGTATTGGGACTACATAAACCATGAGGGACAGAGAAATTGCATTCTCTCCCTCCCTCGTTGAAGAGCCACCCACTTTTAAATTCACCTCCCACACTCAAATTGATCATAAATCTATTCAAGATCCTTCATCTCCAATCCATTGGAGCCTACTGGGAGAGTTGTTTTTCGGTTGGGTTCAAAACTTAGAACTACGGTTTGCTCGATCTCTTGATTTAGAACAAAATCTTTAAGGTAGGGGTTCTTTTTACTCTCTCTATGTGTTTATGTAGTGTTTTGATGCATCTCTTTGAGTAATTTCATGTTTTAGTTGCTTGGATTGAGATCCCCCACACTTGTGAAAATTTGTTCACCCAGGATTTGTCCTGACTGTCCAGATGGGATCCCAAACCGTTCGGACGGAAATTTCAAATTGTGACCCAAAAACTGTTTGTGAAATTTGAACCTTGTTTGACTCTCCATTGGCCTCCCTTTGAGTTATTTAATCGTGTGCTTGAAACACCTATCGTTCGTACTAAGTTACTTGATTGAAACACTAGATCTAGTCCATTGCCTCCGTAATTTGCTATTCCTCTAGTTCAATGACTATATAGCTATCCCCAAGAACAAGACATGTGATAATGCAACACAATGGACAATGGATATGATTTTGAACGAGATGAGTTATGTTTCGGAAAGGACACTTGAGGGATGCATATATGGTACTTAAGAAAGAAATGTTTTTAACTTAAAGTTGGTTTGTGGTTACTAGGACCCCATTCGGGGTGATCCTAGGGATAGGTTACGAGATCGTGAATCTCAGCAGGGTTTACGAGGCCCATGAATCTCGGCAGAGGGCGATTAGGTTCTAGGGAGACATCCCAAATGCTCGGCAGGGGTGACGAGACCAAAAAATTCCCAGTTTCAAAATACAAATAATACAGATTTGAAATGGATGATTGGTGTATGTCAATAGTTGAAACTTGAGCAAAGAGAGTTAAATGATGACACTTGATATCTTGCTTAGTTTGATTCTATGACATTTTCTCATTGTTTATTGGCATAGATTACGTACCTTATCTCTCATGCTCATTTCATTGCATATGCATTTAGAGTTTGTAAAGGAACTTCTATTGGGCTAGTATAACTCACCCAAACAATTTCAGGTACCATTACCATGCACAAAGCATGAGTTGATTTGCATGGAGTGCTTGAATATGAATGCGGAACATATCACGAAGACTTATTTGCTCATCTTTTGTATGATTTTTTTTTTTGGAAAGATAAACTTGTAACTTTATTATTTTATTTCTTTTGACTTTGGGAGAATGTAAAACTTAACACTTATACTTGTGTTATTATCATGGGATATGGGTACACTATTTAGACTTATTACTATGTTATGAACATTGAACGTTGTGAGATGACTTTTGGGTGAATGTTTATGATTTAGGGAGTTATTCTATTATGAAATGTCTTTTTATTTATTATGAAAATCAAGGGCCTGACAATAAAACACACCACCACAACCTAACAAAACCTGCAACAACCTCGGCGACCTTGTACATATCCACAATAAAAATAAAAATAAAAAGCTAGATAAACCAAAAACTAAAACATCAAAGAAAGAGAGGCACCTTCCTCCATATCACAAAATTCATCGCCTTCTCTTTCTGCGAATTTTACATCTCTCCCTTTCAACAATTTCATCCTCTTTCCTTTCAACAAGTTTCTCAAGTTATAACTCCCTATGAACGTACAGAGCACCCTATGTTGTGTTGCGTTTAACACGTACGTCTCAGTGTCAATCTATGTGTCGACATTTCTTCCTTAAATTTGCCTTTCAGTCTTAAGTAAAAGCAATTAATTGGAAAAAAGGTCATGTTAGTTTGTCGGGCAACTGACATACCAATTAAGATCATGGACCAACCCATCACCAACTAGAATATTTTGAACATGGGTTCTAGCTTTTATTGATGTATCCCGTCGATTAGACTCAGGCCCGGCCCTGTGGGAGGCCCAAGAGGCCCAGGTCTGGGCCCCCCCGAAAATGGGTCAATTTTGGGCCCCCCAAGTATATAGGTTAGTATAGATATGGGTTTGCATAAAATCTCTAATAAATTAATTCAATAGGCCCACCAAAATCACTTAAGTCCCATTTTAATTTTTGAGGCCCATTTTATTGTTAGAGGCGCCAAAATTGAAATTATTTTTTGAGGCCCATTTTATTATTAGGCCCCATTTTATTTTTAATTGTAAAAATTGAAACTCCTGACTCCTGTGAAAGATTTGAGAGACTCAAACCGTGAAATTGAAAAACGAAAAGAGAAAAAAAAGAAAAGAAAAAGCCCCAAGTCCTAAGTAACTTTATCAAATTTCTCTGCTTCTCTCTCCCCAACCTCTTTGCCAGTTTGAACCAACGGCCGACAGGCCTCCGGCGACCGGTGACGGCGGTCGGCGAGGCACTCAGAAGTGCAGAAGGGTAGAACCCAAAAGTTAATCGACCGAAGTCACCGAATCTTGGAAGTTGGAACTTGGAAGACCCCGAAGTCCCGAAGAGAAGCACTACCGCAGAACTGCAGTCGCCAATTGCCAAACTGCCAAAGCAAAGCCCAAAAGGTATTAACTATTAACTATTAACTTATTAAGGTAATCTACAGTTTAACATTTAATATTTGCCTGATCTTTGTGGGAAACTGGGAATCGATTGATTGTATTATTAACTTTAGACTTTTCTTGTTTTGTCTTATTAACTATTAAGGTAATCTACAATTTAATATTTAATCTTTGACTCTTTGTGGGAATCAATTGATTGTGTAATTGTTTTTTGTATTCTAGAAGACTAGATCCAACTCCAAGGACCACCTACTACTAGTTTAATTGTTTAGTGTCTAAATGTGTTAAAGTTTAGTGTCTAAATTTGTGTACTCTTATTTTTTGACCTCAGTTAATCATCGTTATCATGCCTCGCCGAAGATACCTTTCTGGATGTGAGAAAAGAAAAAAGAAGCAAAGAGTCGAACAATTAATTGAATCTCAAAGAGGAGCTATGAATAGGTTTGTTACTAGCGACAAACAAATGCAACCTATAGTTGAAAGCATTGAAAATGAGGTGAGTGAGGAAGGAGGAAACGAGATTTTGGATAAGATGGACCAAAATGAAGATTCTATAAATATTGATGATCCGAGTAATTGGGATAAGATGGACCAAAATTTAAGAGATCTTTTAGTAGTAAGAGGTCCGGCGAGAGAAGACCGTGATTTCAACTATCCTTATGATGATAATGGGTCTACTAAGCCGCGGCATTTCTCCTCTGTCCAAAGCGTACGACATTTAGCAAATGGAGAAAAACATGATAGGAAGTGGCTAATCTACTCAACCAAAAAAAATAGGGTCTTTTGCTTTTGTTGTAACCTATTTAAGCAAGAAGGAAACAAGACTCAATTGGCTACAGGGGGATTTAAAGATTGGAAAAATATTATTTTGAGACTTAAAGAGCATGAAGGGAGTCATGAGCACATTACTTGTGTGAGGAAATGGATTGAGTTGGAAAAAAGATTGACAAAGAACCAAACAATAGATAAATGTGCACAAGAACAAGTTAACAAGGAGAGAGAACATTTGAGATGGGTATTACTAATGGTGATTGCTATTGTGAAAACACTTGCCAAGCAAAATTTGCCATTTCGTGGAAGCAATGAGAAGATTCATTAAGAGAGTAATGAAAACTTTTTAAGCATGGTTGAAATGATTGTTGAGTTTGAACCAATAATGGAAGAGCACTTGCGACGGATTGAAAAGGGTGAGATTCAATATCATTATCTTAGTCATAAAATTCATAACGAATTGATACAATTATTAGCTAGAGAAGTCAAAAGTGCAATTGTGAGAAGAATCAAAGAAGCAAAATATTTTTTGGTCATACTTGATTGTACACCGGATGTAGGCCTTGAAGAACAAATGTCTCTTGTCATACGATTTGTTGATGTTTCTACAAGTCAAAATATGGTGAAAGAGTTCTTTTTTGAATTTTTGAAGGTGGATGATACATCGGGAATGAGACTTTTTGGTGAACTTCAAGAAGTATTAGTTAGTCTTGATCTTGATATTCGGGATTTAAGAGGACAAGGATATGACAATGGGTCTAACATGAAAGGGAAAAACAAAGGTGCGCAAAAAAGAGTACTTGAATTAAATCTAAGAGCATTCTATACACCATGTGGTTGTCATAGTCTCAATCTTGTGCTTTGTTCTAAGGCAAAATCTTTTTTTGGTGTGGTGCAACGTTTATATGTCTTGTTCTCATCTTCGGTTTCACGATGGTCAATTTTGAAGGAGAATTTGAAAGAAGGTCTCACACTTAAACCGTTGTCACAAACGCGCTGGGAAAGTCGCATTGAAAGTATTAAACCATTGAGGTACTATGCTCCAAAAATACAAGATGCTTTAGTTGAATTGGCAAATACCAAGAATGTTGAGGCGATGACAAAAAGTGAAGCGGAGTCCCTAGTACAATTCTCACTTGAGAATTTCGAGTTCTTGTTCAGTGTTGTTATTTGGCAAAATATATTGTTTATTGTTAACTCTGTCAGCAAGTTCCTTCAAAGTGAAAACGTGCAAATAGATGTTGCTATGAAGCAATTACAAGGCCTTCTTACCTATTTTGATAGGTATAGAGAAGAGGGTTTTCTGGAGTCAATGGTTGAAGCTAAAGAAATGACAAGTGAAATGGGAATTGAACCTATATTTGTTGAAAAGCGTATCATTTGTAGAAAGAAGCAATTTGACGAGATTGTTGATCAAGACATGACTCTATCCCTAGAAGAATCCTTCAAAGTTAATTACTTCTTGTATATTGTTGATCAAGCTCGTTCTTCACTCAAGAATAGGTTTGAACAATTCAAAGAATATGAGGAAAACTTTGGCTTTTTGTTTGACTTAAAAAAGTCCAATGATGAATGTTTGAGGAAGTGTTGTGCCAAATTTGAGGAATGCTTAAAACATGCCGGAGTTTCTGATATTGATGGAAGGGATCTATTTATAGAGTTGAAAGTCTTGAAAGATTGCCACAAGAAGTAAGCAAACCAATTGAAGTGCTTAATAATTTGAGGGGCATGAAAGATATATACCCTAATGCATGGATTGCTTATAGAGTTCTTCTGACTATTCCGGTTACCGTTGCCTTCGGGGAAAGAAGTTTTTCAAATTTGAAGATGATCAAGTCTTACCTTCGATCACCCATGTCACAAGAGAGGTTGAATGAATTAGCAATGTTGTCCACTAAAAATGATTTTGTGGAAAGTCTAGATTATGGAAGTTTAATTGATAAATTTGCCTCTAAAAATGCAAGAAGAGTGGTGTTCAAGTGATACATTTGAGTTCTTGTAATGATAATTACTTTTTGTGTGTAGCCAATGGAACTAATCTATGTGGTTAGGTATATATTGATAAATGGTCAATGGATGGTTGTCTACTTTTGTATATGGGATTATGGCTTTTTGTGTATCAGATTATGTATATTTTGGTGCATAAAAGTAATAGACTTGTATGTGTATTCTTAGTTCCGAACTTTGGTTGAAATTTACATGAGATGTTGATCTTTGTTGCAATAATAGTCTTGCTTACTCTTAGAGAGATATTTTTTTTGAAGTGTCTCAAATTGAGGATAGGGTTGGAGCCTTGACAAACACAGGACTGGGCCTGATTAGACTTAAATTTTTAGGGCGGAAGCCGTATTGAGGACTCAACAATCCCCACTTAAGGAAGCCCCCGAAACAAAAAGGGGGTTGTTACGCCCCCCACCCCTGACGCATCCCCCTCAAATGGCCCCCACCTCCATCCCCACAATACCCTTACCCCGCCCTTTCCATTTTTGACCCAACAACATCTTCTTCTTTTTTCAGTTTTTTCTTTCTTTTTTCTTTTTCTGTTTTTTTTTCTTTTAACTTTATTTATTTACATTTGCAAGTAAATTATTTTTTCTTTTTCTGTTTTTTCTTTCTTTTCTCTTTTAACTTTATTTATTAATTTGTTTTAACAATGAATAATATAAAAAAAAAGCTTCTAAAAGTGAATAATATTACAATCATTTTTAAAAGTAAATAAATAAAAATAATAATTAAAGGAATTAAAGTAATATAAATAAAGTAAATAAAGGAATTAATATAATTAATATAAATAATATATTATAGGGTAATTAAAAGAGAGAAGGAAAGGCAATCATATTACAATCACGTTTTAAAGTGTCTAAATATTACAATCACGTTGACAATGTTCAACCCTAATCAATATTACCACCAAATTGTGGTCCTGTAAGGACCCATGATTTTTAATCATTTTTCAAAAATAATGTTGGGGAAATGTGATAAATATTTTAAAATGCAATACGGGGTCAATATGAGGTGCATATATGTTTTGGGGTGTCTTTATAACACATTAGGAACATGAAGGGCTTAAGTGCAAGTGTATGGGGGATATATATACCATATAGGTCTGATTTTTGGGACAAAAATCCACCCCTCTCTCTCTCTCTAAAGGGCAGCAGCCCCCTTTCTCTTCTTCCTCCTCATATTTTCTTCAAATCCCACCACAAATTCACCTCCCACACTTCTCTAACTCAAGATTCAACCTCATATGCATCATCTACGCGCGTTTTGGAGCCTGGAGTACCTTCTTTTTGCACCGAGAGGGTCAAATTCGGGATTGCTCAAATTGGGGATCTAGGAGTTCGTTTTTGGGTTGGCTTGGAGCAAATCCTTGAGGTAGGGAACAATCTTCTACCTACTCTAAGTGTATATTGGTTGAATGATTGCATTAATTGTGTTCTTGTTCACAAATTTGCTGTTAAACTTGATTATCACCATGGGAGTTGAGCTTGGATTGATTGAGTTTGGGTTTTGCATATTTGGTTGATAAACCCATAAATTGGTTGTTGATATATCCCTATTCTATGGTCATTTGTTGTTTGAAACCCCATTTTTGCCTTGGATTGAAGCCCCATTCATTTGGAACAAGTTGCAAAATTTTTGCTCGGAACCAGTTTGGATCGATCCAAACACTTTTGGATCGATCCATAACTTTAAACCCTTTGTTATTTTGTGTGGGTACAGGTACCCTTGACTAAAAGCTCATTGTACTTCGACTTTGACTTTCTATGGAAAATTGTTTGACTTTAATCGATCCTACATGGATTTTATTTGTATTTTGGCTTATTAAAATTGAGGGCGTGACAACTTGGTATCAGAGCTTAGGTTCGAATACTTAGGAACCGTGGGGAGACTATAAGTCTTGGGGCTTAACCTATGGCATAAAGCTTTTTCATGAAAGACATTTTCACATACATTGTGTGCTTGTATTGGTGACATTCATCTATGTGACATTGCATGCATGATTATGTAGTGTAGTTTTTGACCTGTAGCGGGAAGAATTTAAGGCTTTGGCCTCAACGTGGTATTATTGTTGACACATGTTTTGAAATGAAAGTTTAACCTCGCAACGAAAGAAAGGTGTCGATTGTAAGGTTCACACGCTAATAAGGAATAATGTTATGTGTGTCGGGTTTGGTCACGGTGGTTTAGGAATGACTTGGGGAATTGATTTGAAGGGTGACTGGCCAGCACACTTCAAAACAAACCTCTATTGTCACTCCATTACCTCGTGTGAGTGTGTGTAGGTGTGCAGAAACGTACATGTAGTAGAACAATAGCTAAAATTAATAAGTGTGTTATATTCATTGCTGGGAAACATGTGATTCATGGTTTGATCTATGTGATAAATTATAACTGTGACTTGAAGTGAGAATGTGTAGAATGGAATATTTGTTTGATACATCGAGGATTGTTTATTTCAAAGTTGTTGCAACTGATTTTATGTTATCAATGTGATGTGTTACAAGTCATCATTCTTTTGGAGTCGGTGGATTTATTTCTGTTGCATGTGGAAGTTTGGGGTCCCAATTGACTGGGTATTGCTTGTTGAAGATGAACTGATTGGAAGTAAAGTCTTAAAAGTGGTGATCCTAGTAAGATCCTTATGGATTGGGTTACGACTTTGGTCGGGTTAGACTCTTGTTTTACGTTGGAATATAGTACATGTGGGTTTACTGGTACTTAAACGATGAAATATAGTGGGGTGACAGTATCACCTAGTATGAAGAGATTATTTTGGTGTGAGGTATTTTGAGTTGTCAATTGTAGTGATGCCTAGGGGATTGTATCACTAGGTTAAAGGGGTTCGGCTAGTCTAGGTAGCATAGTTATATGAATGATATTGTATCATTATGTTTGTTGTCCTAACGAGAATTTACCCGCTGTTAGGTTAAATGGGACCAGTTTTCTCGACTAAATGGGGTACGACAGCTTGGTCAGAAGTGAATAGCAATAAGTGTAGATGAGACTGACTCGTTGAGGTAGTTAAACTAAGAATGTACTCTCCTTGTTGGTTTAAGGGAAGTAGTTATTCGTGGAGTTCACCGAAAATCAAAAGTTCGGGTTTTGAGTAAGCAAGTTTCTTTTCCTTGTGTTATCGGTAGGTTGGTTAAGGTATTGGCTAAGATCACGGAGTGTTGGGATGTGAGAGTTTGGGTATAGAATGAGTTATTGAGTTTTGTGGTTATGATTGGTCTAATAGATGGCAGGGTGGAAACATGAGATGTCGTGATTGGATATTAGTGGAGGTTCGTGAAATTATCTTAAGTTCGTGAGAAAATCAGAAGTACTAAGGTGTTAAGGGAACTAAGTGGCAGGATGGTCTTGAGGTTAATAGAGAGAGAATATTGGCGGATTTGGAGTTATTACATAGTGCTAGTCCCATATTGTGGAGGGTAAATTTGTGAACTCGAGAAGATGGTATGCATTGTGAATTGATAAAACACCAAGGCAAAAATCTAGCTAGTGGAATATGACGGTGAGGATAATATGAATCAAGGTTGGTATATTATAAAGGTTATAGATGGGTGTGTGAGGGGCGTAAGGTACCTTTCTAGATGACGGATGTGGAGGTACTTGGTTTGATTCTTAGAAGTCGTTCTATGCTTTCCTTAATCCATTCTTCGAATAATTAGATTTAACAAGGATGTATGGAGACTTGATTATAGGCTAATGTTTTATTGGAGTTTTCAAGGTTAGTTGGATTAAAGAATGAGAGATGGACGGTTAGGTCATATGACTGACACTTGGTGCGTGTGTGTTTCTTTGAGTAATAAAGGGTTAGAGTGTGGAGACTTACGTTTTGAGGATGAATAGAAAATGTCGATCATCTTAGGGGTTGAGAGAACTTGGGGTGCATGATTTAGGTTGGATCTAGGCGTATTTGTCATAATGTGTTTGCATTGGTTTGTGTATGGTCGAGGGTGGAATGGGTTGTCCCTCCATGTTTTGTGGTGGTACTACACCGCCAAAATTGAAAACGCTATAATACAAGTTATTGGTGATCAGCGTTGTGGAATATAAATGAGCAATATATCAGGAAACTTGACGGTAGTAGAATTTGGTGAGAGAGGGCGTCCTAATACAAAGAAAAATGGGTGTATAGGTTCCGGTCGGAGAACTGAGGGAAGGTTGTGAGTTCCGTCTGGTTAAGATTTGGTCTCCGAGTGCAAATTCGAATGAGTTTAAAATTGCTTTGAAAATATGAGATCTTTATTAGGTCAAAGTGTGTGATTAATTGTTTGTTGAGCATAGCAAGAAGTAATAGACAGATAATTCTTTTGAGAACCAGATGAAGCATCATGTGATAGGTGGGTTTAGCCTTTGATGATTTTCCTTTTGATGGTTAAGATGGGTCATTCTCTATTAAGTTGGTAAGTTCTAATGGTGTACCAAGCGAAAAATAATACTATGAGGGTTAGTTTGTTCAATTAGTTAAGGAGGCTTAGATAGAGTCACATCAGTGATAGAGTTGAACAGTCCAATTAATTAGATTTTAAGTAACAGTCGAGATAGATAAAACATTTGGAGTTAAGAATTCATAAATTTTGTTATGGGTATGAGCTTAATCGAGAGCCAGGGGTGATAGCAAAATGGTAAGATTGGAGAAGTTTAGGAGTAAGAATTGTGAACTGTTTGAGAATCCAAGATTGAAACTATGAAAGAACAGTCTTATGAGCAGTATTATGTTGGGGGGAAAAAATATATATATATTTCTCAGAGTTTGGTTTCTTAGTTAGTTGTTAGTGTGAATGGGACTCCAGGAGTTCCCTAGAATTAGAGGCGACTGTGAGTCTAAGCAAATTGGAATCATGGTTAGGTTGGATGATAAATCTTGGGATGATTGTCATGAGGAGTGGAGAGTTTACTTTCCCATGGGTAAATCGTGTCGATGGATGATAGTTTGGTGAAAGAAATTGGGTTCATATTGGGTGAAACTTTTGAATTGTTTGGTAATGTTTAAGAGTGACATGGGCATACTATTAACTATGGGGGAGTAGATAGAAACTAAATTGCATGAAATATTCAACCTAGAAGATGATGTTCTAAGAAAGTCGTTTGGGTAAGGGAATAAAGTTAACTTATATTTGTACACTAGTCACATTTTTATGACATATCCTGAGAAATTAGAATGGGTACACTACTTGATGAACTAGTGGCGATGTCGCAAGGATTTTAGGTCTCATCCCAAAAATAAATAAATAATAATAATATATATATAAAAAAAAATGATGAAATGAATGATGGTATAACAAAGGAGTTCCATGGCTGTGGTATATGAGAATATTTATGGAGAGAAAAAGTTTGAAATTTTAAGACTGGGGTGCTAGAGCGATTAGTGATGAATGGACTACGACAGAAATAAAGGACTCGAGGAGCTTAAATTTGTTGTTGTCATATAAGATTGATTAGTCTTGAACCTATTTGAGTGGTACTAGTTTGACGAATCGGGGTTAAATGTGCATTGTTGATATTCTCAATGGGTGTGGTGACAAAATATGAGTTTTGATCGACATAGCTAAAATTTTACTCTTAGGAGTAGGTGCTACTATTTATAGGATAGAGGATCCGCAATCTTTCTAGTCTTTGGCCTCTAGAACTTTCTGTTAGACAATGGTTAAGAGAGTGATAGGACAGTTGGGTAGAACATTTGGAGGTCCCTGGATTGTTTGAGAGATCGAGTATAATGCAGTGGTAAGGGTACAGAGTAAGCTGTTTGGGTAGCAAAAAGGTGTGAGAGAAAGGTAGCGAAGATTTTGGAGTTTAGTGCGTGTGTTTTAAAGAAGTTAACCATAAGCCGTTCGTATCTTAGATTCGTCTAAACCTGAGTTAGAAACCAAAGAATCTTACTGAGATGAATGGACACGTATGGGGGTAGGAGTATTTGATTGGTGCGGGTTTTATGAGATAATTGTGGGAGTGTAAAGTTGACATAGACAAAGGGAGGTCGAGGTGAAAGTGAAGTGTTTGGAGTTGATTATTGCGTAAATCGGTGTGGTTTCTTATTTGGATTTCGTATTTGCTATTAAAAGGTGTTAGGTGCATGTTGCATGTCACGTTTGGTCATATATTGCCTGTCTCACTTGAGTATCCAAGGTTATTTACTATCTAAGCAATGTGAGTATTTAGTTATTTTAGTCATTTCGTCCCGAACACGTGTCCACTTTTATGTATGATATACGTGATTATATGATTGGTCGTTTGAGCAAATTTTGAGGACAAAATTTTTCTAAGGAGGGTAGAATGTAAGGACCCATGATTTTTAATCATTTTTCAAAAATAATGTTGGGGAAATGTGATAAATATTTTAAAATGCAATACGGGGTCAATATGAGGTGCATATATGTTTTGGGGTGTCTTTATAACACATTAGGAACATGAAAGGCTTAAGTGCAAGTGTATGGGGGATATATATACCATATAGGTCTGATTTTTGGGACAAAAATCCACCCCTCTCTCTCTCTCTAAAGGGCAGCAGCCCCCTTTGTCTTCTTCCTCCTCATATTTTCTTCAAATCCCACCACAAATTCACCTCCCACACTTCTCTAACTCAAGATTCAACCTCATATGCATCATCTACGCGCGTTTTGGAGCCTGGAGTACCTTCCTTTTGCAAAACCTTTTGTTTGCTTTCGGACCATTTTGGATCGATCCAGATTTGTTCGGATCGATCCAAAACCTTCTGTTGACTCTCGGACCATTTTGGATCGATCCAAAAACGTTTGGATCGATCCAGATTTCTTCATTCAGACAAATTTTTTTTCCAACTTCGCGGGTACGCCCCGGCTTCGTCCGAACTCCGATGGAGGTGATTCTTGAACCGTTGAAAAGCTCTACGAGTCTACTTTCAAACTCAATTGGTTTCATATCCATATCCTTTGTATTTTGAGAGAAATGCCCTTTTTACTATCAGCGTGTCATATTTACTCGAGGTATATAACTCCATTTGTATGTTCCACCGCTCCGGACCCTTATTGGCCATTTCAAAACTTCTCGAATTGACCTCTAAGGTTCGGTAACCTATCATGGTGCATTATATACTTTGTCGTGGTTGTCTTGGTTTCCCATGCACATTGGACACGTGTTAATTTGACCATCACCGACACATTTAGAGTTTTTGAACAAGGATGATGTGTGAATGTTTTGGACATGTTGGAGGGACACGAGTTTGTTGAAATGGACATGATGACTAGAAAATTGTTTGTGTTCACTTGGACCACCATTGGGTGGGTCCTAAGACATGGGTTCCACGAGGCCCGTAAGACTCGGACAAGGGTTCCACGAGGCCCGTAAGACTCGGACATGGGTTCCACGAGGCCCATAAGACTCGGAAGGGAAATTTACTATTCTTAAGCCCTGAAATGACCTAACTATTGAGAGTCAAATGCAAGGAAAATTGAATGTGGATCGTGACTTCGTTTGTGATAATTTAAGGGTTGATCTATGGATTAGTGGGACACTTGGGTTTGATTTGATCTTTGGGACACATATTGGATATTCTCTCATCAATTTGATCAATGTTTGTTTATTTTAGCTTATCCACTCATGTGCATCCCATCTCCACGTGCATGTTTCATTCTATATACCCTTAGCGTTGGTAGAAATGTTTCCTACGAGCTAGTGAGCTCACCCTATTTTTCCCAGGTACACAGCATGGAGCATGATATCGGATGCGTGGACTGTGATGCATGCCATGAAGATTTTAAGAGCATGAAGTCATTTTCTCATCTTTATGCTAAGTACATTTTTGAAAGATAATCTTGTAATTTTAAATTTCTCTAAGATTTTTTACTATTTCAACTCATGTAATAACTTTAAACCCTTTGTTATTTTGTGTGGGTACAGGTACCCTTGACTAAAAGCTCATTGTACTTCGACTTTGACTTTCTATGGAAAATTGTTTGACTTTAATCGATCCTACATGGATTTTATTTGTATTTTGGCTTATTAAAATTGAGGGCGTGACAGGTCCCGGCAGGACGTCCATTATGTCGTTCCACAATTGAACACGTACATTATAAGCAACAGCCCATCCTGCAGTTTCATTCGATACATTCTGCCACCACCATATTGGGATGGGTGGTACAGGGTGATGAGGGCGCAAAAAGTGTTGCACGAAGTGATTGTTAATACGAGCAATAGCTATTTCTTGGCGCTGTTGGACTGAAACTGGATGGGATCTCAAGGGCAAGTGAGTAAAACAAGTTCCAGCATTCGCGTCAAATGTAAATAGTACAATGTTGTACCGTGATGCGATGACTATCCCCAAACTCATACATTCCATCCAATATGGTTGTGGAGCCGTAGGTTTCCAATAGCTCAGTGACCATAGTACATCATCTGCCATATTTTTTACAGGATAAACTGCATTGTAGAGAGCTTTATTCTGATTAATTTCTTAGATAAGATCATGTCGTACTTGAACCCAGCACTCCTCAGTGCCATAGATATGCGCGGCTATCGCTCTGAATCCACAATGACCATCACCTTCGACGTCTTTGGTATGGGACATATACTGCTGGAATTGCCAAGGTAAATACTGAATGTAATTAACCTCCTCCCGCTCTCTCTCTCTCTCTTCCCTCTCCTTCTCCACCCTTTCCCTCCTTGTATTTTTCCCTTTCCCTTTCCTTCTCGATGTAGATGCTTCTGTACAAGAAGGTATGCGCTGTCCACTTTGCTCAGCTTTTCCCACAGGACGACCTCTACGTTCAGTGTTGTATGATGGGGCTCGAACACTACTGTGAGACGGATCTGCCATATCCACAAACCTGTCTATCATTTGCTTTCGCATACGTGGATCCATCCCCTGTAATATGTCAACCACACGAAATGTCTCGTCGGGTTGTTCTCCCTCATCACTGAACTCGGTCGTGTGCATAGAGAGCCTACGCCAATGAATGTGGATACTGGATAGCGGAATTGACATGTCGTGGGAACGATAAGCCCTCAAATCATGCATCCATGGCAATCCATGTGTTGTTCTGATTGAACAGCCGCAACTGTCGCTTGGGAGGGGGTAGGCGTCTGCCACAGATTCTAGCTGATTTTCGATCAACCCCATTGCATATAATGAAACGCGACACCTGATTTCATCAAAAATGGGGTCACGTAAATGGTTGTGGCGTGGAATGTTGACAAATTTCTAGAACGACTTCTTAATTTCCCCAAACTGATTTGTCAACATATTATCTATGCGTTCAAAAAGATGTTTGGAGCGATGACATGGTTGTACTGCCCAAATAGCACTTTAGCTTCGAATGTGCAGACTCGACCCTGTAATAGTTAGACCATCCCGATACTCATTGGTTTTGTATGTGGCATCAATTACCAACACGGATGAAAAGTTGACAGATAGCTCTAGACTTGTAGGATGAACCCAAACAATATCTGTGATTTCGTTGATGGCTTGATTTGTCCTGAAGTCGTGGAGGTACCCATTCTTAATTAATTGCTCTAACACATATTGAGTAGTAGTTAGACCATCCCGTTTGGCTTCTTTGTTAATGAAAGTGGCATTTGTAAATGCTTCTAATTCCCGTAGTGTTTGACGGGTCTTTTTTCTTCAAAATACTGAGAATTTCACGTGGTGCGGTGTTGTTGGCCATCTCGACCACAAATTGTTTCTCCATTGGTTTTAGCCTTGATGGGTACTCGTGGCCCTCAATATTTTCTGCTGGTTCATGGTTATGGAGACCACAGGAAACCCTTAAACCCCATTTGGCACCGTCTGGAGGTATTGGTATACCTCGCAACTCAAATGGACACTCACATTTTTTAGTCCCAGTATTTCTATGCAATATTAGTCTTTCAACCCCACGGTGCGGTTTGTACTTTCCTCCTCTCTCACAATCAAGAATGCATCTCGGCAGCTTGCCGCCTTTTAAATTAGCAGATTTATTAATAACCACCACAATACCATTTTCGAGACCAACTCTCTTCACCCAAGTTAACATATCTTCTCTACTTTCAAAAATCTATATATAAAAAAAACAAAATAACAAATATGTATAAGTAAAACATTATCCAGTCTTATCATATTTATCTACTTTCAAAATGAATGACGAATATGCATAAGAACAGCGGAAATAATTAACCTGACCAGTGCTAAATTCGGGTGTATAATCGCGACCGCTGAAATTGATGCTCTCCTCACTAGGAACATCATTCTCAAATGAAGAACCATCTGGATAGTAGTAGCCATCCATAATGTTCTTTGATGAATTACGAAAAAAGAAAGAAATTCTGAATGAGGAAGAAGTGAAGTAGCAGTGGGAGAATTATGAAGAAGTGAAGTAGTGGAAGAATGTAGTAGTATAAATAGATAAAAAGGTAAAAAAAAAATCGAGATGAGTGGCTGCAAATGAAGATAAGAAGATAAGAAAGTAAAAAGAAAATCTGAATGAGTGGTTGTAGTTGAAGATAAGAAGATAAAAAGGTAAAAAGAAAATCTGAATGAGTGGTTGTAATTGAAGATAAGAAAATAAGAAATAATCTGAATATACGAATTAAATAAATAAGATTAAATAATTAAGAAAAAGATGTAAATACAAAATATTAAATAAATAAATAACAAAAATATAAATAAATAAATTAATTAAAATATATAAAAGATAAAAAAGATATTAGAGCATATTAAAAAGATAAAAGAGAAAAAATATATTAATGAAAGAGATAAATAAATAAATAAATAAAAATTGAATTAAATTAAATAAATAATTAAATGAATTAAATAATTACTTTAATTTATATAAAGAAATGATATGATATAAATAAAGTAAATAAGGTAATTAAAGGAAATAAAGTAATTATAGGAATTAAAGTAATATAAATAAAGTTATTATAGGAATTAAAGTAATATCAATGAATTAATATAAATAATAAAGTAATTTAAAGTAATATAAATAAAGTAAATAAAGTAATTAAATGAATTAAAGTAATATAAATAAATTAATATAATACAATATAAATAAGTAATTAAAGAAGCGATGTAGGAGCAAAACAGTAAATTATGCGTGTCAGGAGGTGGGGCCCGGCGGGGCGCAGCGTCAGATGGCAGGGACCGGAGTGCGTGGAAGTTTTCAACAAAAAAGATGGAATGAGAGGGTGCATTGAACTATAACACGATTTGACACTTCTATTCAGAACAGGCGGAGTACGAAAGTGGTAGAAAACACTTTTCGACTTCTATCGTCTGGGTGAGCTGGGTGGGAAAATCACGACATTGGTCGGCAGCTGTCCAAAATGTCGACGTAGATGGCCAAAAGTCAGAGCGAGGCTACAGTTCGATCTCACACTAGTGCATACATTGCTTGCACGTGACGTCCGATGTTGGGCGGGGCATTCGGCTAGGTTAAGGGGTGAAGATCGATCAAGTGTTCTCTAATTAGGTGAAGGGTGACTCTTCACTGGTCCCCCTATTGAGGGGACCATGGGACCCCAATGTTAAGATCAGTTGTCGGTAGCTGAGATTTTGCAACCGGATTCACTACGTCCTTGTTTGGTTGGGTTCTTGAGAACCGGTTTTGGAAACCACTCCTTGTTTGGTTTCCAAAAACCGGCCTCTACCACTTTTTTTTTTTTTTTTTTAAAGTTTCAATAGTACCACTGTTGAAAATGACAGGGCACCACTTTTGGTTCAAGCACTGCTGGGGTACAACCCCATTTAGCACCGAAAATGCACCCCACCCCTTCCGGGACCCACTTTTGAGTCCCACACGAGTGATCCGAACCGTTCATTGTTCTTAAAATATTTTTCCGAGGGGGCCCACAAAAAATCAGCTCAATCGGACGGTTAGAAGTACTTGAACCAAATTCTCACCGTTTAACTTTATTTGAAACGGTGAGAATTTGGTTCAAGTACTTCTAACCGTCCGATTGAGCTGATTTTTTGTGGGCCCCCTCGGAAAAATATTTTAAGAACAATGAACGGTTCGGATCACTCGTGTGGGACCCAAAAGTGGGTCCGCGAAGGGGTGGGGTGCATTTTCGGTACTAAATGGGGTGTACCCCAGGTTTTTGGCTTTTGAGAACCATTTTCAAGTGGGGTTCTCAAGGGGTTCTCAGGACGGTTCTGGAGAACCTAACCAAACAAAGTGTACATCTTCATTTAACTTAGGCTTGGTTTGGGTAAATTGAAAAACTAGTTTTTTGGTTTTTTTTGTTTTATCCTTACTCAATTTTTTTTTTTTTTTTGCATTTATTGGTTTTTGGTCGATTTTTGTGATTTCTTGGCTTGTCTCGGCTTAGAGGAATCTAAAAATATAAAATTATTAGCCAAACTTAAAGTTTTGTGAATAAAGACGAAAAATAATCCAAAAAATTGAATTTTTGGATAAAAAATGATAGGTACACACCTTCTCAACTACTTCCTACCACAGCCTCTCTCACATGTGTGGTGGGGCTCACTCGGTGGGTCTCAGTTGACCCACCACACATGTGAGAGAGGGTGTGGTAGGGAGTGGTTGAGAGGGTGCGTACCTATCATTGTTCTTTTTGGATGTCACCTTCATCTTTATTCACAAAATTTTTAGTTTGGCTAATAATTTTATACTTTTTAGATTAATTCCACTCGTCGAGACAAGCCAAGAAACCACAAAAAAATCGACCGAAAATAACGAGTACAAAAAAAATTGAATAAATACAAAACCAAAAAAACTAGTTTTTTGAGTTTAGCCAAACCACCTCTTAATCAGGTTGAATTAGGACGATAAATGGATAAAGAGGGTTTTAAAAGTACTAAAAGATAGTGGAATCCAACTATAAAAATAAGAAAGTTTGATTTATCAAAATGGGCCGAAATCAAACCAAACGACAGATTATCGAAGCCAACTAAGGCTAAAACACGTTCTAAGTGTCATGCGACATATCCCTCTCTAATTCCAATGAATTCTTCATTTGTTTAGAGTTCCACATAGTTCATAGAGCATCTCATTCCTTATCAAAGCATACGAAATCATTTCATCATTGGTATTCCACACATGACAGAGCTTAAAATATCTACCGAGTCAAATTAGGGTGTCTAAAGAATTTAAGCCATTTATAATTTTTTTAAAATATTTTATGTATTAAAATTTATATACATGTAAATATGTATAAACTTATATTCGTACACATGAAAGTTGCATAAGTTGTACATCTAAAACATTTAAAAATACTATAACTTACACACTTACATTTTTTTTGAATTATTTTTAAGTTGTAATAAAAGTTCATACTATTTGTTGCAAAACCCAGAGAATCTTAAATTTGATCTAAAAAGCACCTCAAACCTAGCTTCTTTTGAATCGTATTTGATTTCCTACTTTAGCATCTAGGAATACGTACATTCTCATAATACTCATGTTACTAGGGTTGTACCCTTTTTGATGCACGGGGAAAAATCACATCAATAATTTTTCCGACAGCCGTGTGTTGAACATGAACAGCGAACCACTAATTGATAAAACACCACATTGATATATTTTCTGGTCTCATGTATCAAATGGACACACACTACTTTATAAAAAAATAAAATAAAAAATCATATTGAACTCCCCTCCCCTCTCTCTTTCTCTCTCTCTCTCTCTCTGCTTTATTCTCCTCCTCTCACTTAATTTCAAAAAATAAAAAAAGCAAAAATTCTAGAAAATTGGGATTTGGGGTTTAAAGAGTTTTATCGGCAGAACACATTTCAATAAGATATGTATTGATTCATTGATTGACTGATTGATTGATGAGAATTCTTGACAAACACTTGTAATATGGACCAGATCTTTGTAACTAAAAGACAACAACTAATTCTGTCCATTAGTTTTGTACAGTTGGACCTTTCATTTTAGACATGTTTTCAAATCCAATCCATCGTTATTATGTATAGATATTCTAAGGGGGAAAAACCACGTGTGCTTGCTAGTTTGCGTGCATCTCAATTGATTCCAGCCCCTGAACTAAACGATTGGGAAAACATCTAGTGGACTCAAGGGAGTTATAACAGAGTGAAATTCATGAGAGACTAGTTAGCTTACTAGTCCCAACGAGATAGGTTCTCGAATCCATGAGAGTTCTCAAATCCACAAGAGAACGAGAAAAACTATGAATTGTATTTGATTAAAAGCTGCTAAAATAAATAGATTACATGCCCTTTTATAGGGAAATCCTAACAAACCCTAGCAAATACTTCTAAAAAATAACGCCAGGGTAGGAGCAATTATGCAATGGTCACGAAAGAGAGGTCAAGATAACATCTCATGGCCAGAATAACTTCCCAAGGAGCAGTGGGTCACCATGTAACACCTTTCAAATCATCTATTGGTGTCAAATCTTTTGCCCAGATACTAAAAGGGGATAATTGTGAAAATGTGGAGAAGAGTCATGAGAAGGCCACATTAAATATTATGCCTATAGCGAATGGTTGGCTAAATAGGAGTGCAGTAGCAAAAACATTAAAACGGATGGAGGTACATGGAAGAGCTGAAAATAATATTGCAAAGGAAAATGTTCATGACATTCATGTTAGAAGTATGGGAGGGAGAAAATTTTCTTCTAACTTTTTTGTGATGCTACAAGGAGAGATTTGGTAATCAAAGAAACTTTGATGCAGAGACGGTTCTCTGAAATCACTCAATGGAATGGAGAGCCAGCTTCACTTGAAAGATGTGTTTGGTTGAGCTGTTTAGGTATGCCCTTAAATGTCTGGGACCTAAGCACTTTCAAAAGAATTGGAGAATTATGGGGTGTCTTTTTAGGAGTTGACGAATCTACAATGAATCTCTTTCTTTTGATAAAGGAAGAGTTCTTATTGCTACCAAGTTTAATTCTATTATTGATGAAAGAATTACTCTAGAGATTATCATGTGAAGATTTGGAAGATCAAAATTTCACATCCCGAAAAGACGGATGAAAGATCCCTTGATACTTCTAGTGAGTGTTCGGACTCCGTAGATATAGATTCAATTGTTGAGGATTCTCTAGTAGGAAAAGCCGAGAACCTAAATCAGTTTCCTCCTAAGGTTAGAGGCTTACAGCTCTTTGTGAAGATGATAATTGTATGGATAACAGCAAGACAAAGGACGATGATAAGTGGGACACATTGGATGATGATCTTTCAAATCAGAATGCTGATTGTGATAAGGTGGCAAATTCTGAGGATGCGGCAGGTCCTGAGAATGTTGATTACGATGAAGTAGTTTGCTTCATAGCTAATGGTGTGGGTAATATTGATGATGGAAGACCAGATTTTACCTACGGGCCTGTTGTGGACACCGAGCTTTTAAATTCATTTGTTGTTTAGGATGCCGCTTTGGCTGTTACAAACAAGGATAATGAGGTAGTGGAATTTGATCAAGGCTTTTGAAATCTTTCCGAAGCGAGATTTTTTAATGAGAAAGATTTTGAGGGTATCCAGTAATTTGTGGATCTCAATCCAACTAACAATGTGGAAGTATTTAGAAAAGAAAAAGGATTGAAGATAAGTTGGGTTTTGCTAAATCTAAGAATAAGGGTCGTTGAAAATAGAAAAAAAATGCATAGTGTTCAGATTTGCTATAGCTACTGCTTCTTTATCTATTTCTTCTGATGGCATTAACATGATTCATCTAAATGCGGCTTAGGCTTCTTGGTCAATAAGCAAGATCTTGGATGAAGATTATTTGGGAGAAGATGATGAGATCATTAGCAGTTTTTCTATTCCAAACTAATATTTTTAATTGGTGTTTGTTTTGGTGTTTTGGTTGGGTTTTGTTTGGGGAGTTGGTTTACGTTTATCTTTTTGGGGTATTTTTTTGTGTTGGGTGTTTGGTTGGCATCTTGCCAGCATCCGGTAATTTTTTCCCTTTTGGTTCCTACCTACAGGTGTCTTTTTGTGTGAGGGGATTCTCCTTTATGGATCTGCCCCTTCTCCATCTTGATACCTCACTATTTGGATACTTTTAATCTTTGTAATTCGTTTTCAAAGGTCCATAAATTTTTTGTTGTTCAAAAAAAATAAATAAAATAAAGTAACTCGAAAATTAGGGAAACTCCCAAAATTGAAAACTAGAAACAAATCTAAGACTTCCCAACGGGAATGAATGAAAATGTAATTATATGCTAAGAGTAATTCGTAGCAAAATATTTCCTAAAATAGCAAAATTACTAAATAAAAGGCCTAAACGAAGGAATTAGGTCAAAATCCACCATTAGTCATGAACTTAGGGTGGTGAGTCATGACCGCAACGCAATTTTGCTTCAGCCCACCTACTTTGGGCCAATTCTAAGCTCGTCGATAAATTACCGAATTTAGAAATTTTTAATTAAAAGTTGTTTGGGCCTCCAGGTCTTTGATCGGTTCAATTGATCATAGAATTGGGCCGCTACTTGTTTTGCATCAAGTTAAAAGAACATGAGAGGTTTCAAACCTTAATTAAGAGAGAGAAAATTCCTAAGTCTCAGGCCTATCACCAAGCCATCCTTTTGGGTTTTGTCGAAATCTACAAGCACAAATTACATATATCTTCAGATAAATAAATCACATGTATATACACACAGATACATATTGGGCTCAAGAAAAATCAAATCGAACTAATTTTTTTCGGTTAGGGTTTCAGTCTAGGTGAAAGGAAACTTGTCAAGTTAAGGTTTAGGTTCTATTTTGGTTGAGAATTCCACATTCAGTTTTTGTTATTTTGGAAAACATTCGGCTAAACAATATTTTCTTATCCCTACGGATGGACTTGCTATATCTCAAAGTTAATCTATGCAGCCTCTCCTATAGCTCAAATCACTTGCTTATGTATGGAAGTATTTTTCTTAATTCGGAAGTTACACGTCCTTTCGCAGTGGATTTTCCTCACCCCTCAACCAGCGACTACCCTCCCCCCTCAACCAAGCTCATTTTGGCTTTTCCGGTATATATTTGGGAAACTGTCGTTAGAGCCTACTTATTTCATGTATCAAAATAGTTACGGGATAATCAATCATAAACTCCACAAATATTAACTGCAATTTATCCATTATTTCAATCGAGACTTCATGAAACTCAATGATAGTTTGGTATAAAAAAAAAAGAGAGTACAAATAAGAAGAATCAAGGAAAATACTCTGTTCAAACTTCAAAGCATATTATCTATTGTTCGGCTATAACAAATACTCCCTCCGTCCCAAATTTATTGTCTATTTTTTTGGAACGCATGTCATTACCAAATTTGGGATTGGTGTAGAATAGATTGCCACAGGTTTTATGGAAAGATTTGACAAGCACAAATCAAAAAAGAATCATTGATAAAATCATCCCTTATGGAAACTTTGGTTAGAAGATTTTAATTTATAGAAATGTTTGTTATTCTAGAATTTTCTTTTTAGTTTATGCTGCTTGTTTTGGCAACTTTTATTAGGGAATAATGTTCATAGAAGATTTTATTTATGCTGCTTGTTTAGCACAATTTAATTTCCTATTTTTTTTAGTTTTCTATAGTTATTTTATTTCCTTATTTTGTTTTGCTTGGTCCCTACTCCAAGATATATATTCTCGATAGCCATGCATTACCTTATTAGCTAGGTCTATGACTAGTATAAATAGGCAAAACCCTCCTATGTTTTTCATTCAATTAATCATCAATAAAATTCTATAGTTCTCTCTATTTTTCTTGTGCGCAAGGAGTTTATCACTTCTCTTGTGGATTTAAGAGTTTGTTTGTTAAAATGATATCTAACCAATTCATCTACTAGAACGATATCTAGTCTTCTTCTGCTACAACATTGTGTCAAGTGGGATCAGAGCAAGGTTCACCCTTGTCTCAAAGTCTGCCGATGACATGAATGGAGCCCCCGAACAACGGTGGTCATGATATAAATGCACTAGGGTGCATTCGAGAAGCAACAACAGCAATCTGAGATGCAACAACAATAGTTGACCAAGATTCATGACCTATTGGCCAGAATGAATGTCAACGCCAACAGGCAACTGACAAGTAATCATGTTGATTGTCGCATCCAATGAGCACGTGTGTCACACCCTCAAATTTAATAAACCAAAAACAAATAAAATCCACGTAGGATCAACCCAAGTCAAACATCTTCCCATAGATAATTCAAGTCAAAGTACAATGAGTTCCCAATTAAGTTACCCGTACCCATGCAAATGTATTCAAGAGTTAAGAGTTATTACACAACCGAGTTTAGTCAAAATATTGAAGGAATTAAAGTTACAAGATAATCTCCCCAAAATATATTAACGATAGAGAGGATAAAATAACTTCATATCAAATGATCTTCATGATATGCGTCCACACACCAAGCATTCCAATCACGTGCCTTGCCGAGTACCTGAAAATGATAGGTTGAGGTCACTAGCCCAGTAGGAAAACTTTTCTACCAGCGCTAAGGGTATAGAAGATGAAACATGCACATGGAGATGTGATACACATGAATAAATAGGCTAACATAGACCAAATAGATTGACTTGATGATAAAGTATCCAATAGGTGCCTCAAAGATCGAATCAAACCCAAGTGTCCATAGATTTTCTCAAAAAAAAAACCGTTAGAGTTCAGGTCGTAAGTCCAATCCTTTCAAAACATAGTCAATTTCGTAAAATATTTCTTTTCTTCATATCTTCACAAATAACTACTTATTTAAATAGGGAATGAATCCCTCTGCCGGATTTCGTGGGCTCCGAACATCCCTACCGGATTTCGTGGGCTCCGTATACCCCTGCCGGATTTCGTGGGTGTACACCGGATTTCGTGGGCTCCGAACACCCATGGCTAAGGATGCACCAAATGGTAGTCCTAGAATAAGCAAATTATCCTTTTTAAAAGTTTATCAAACAATCAAGTGTCCAAAAACATCCATGTAATTCAGTTAGTTCAAAAACTCGTAGTGTGCCGGTTATGGAAAAGTTAATATGTGTCCAAGAACGTGAGAGATCATGACAAAATATCATTCATACCACAATAGGTTACCGAAGCTTAGAAGTCAATTTAAGAGGCTTAGGAAAGACCAATGAAAGCCCGGAGCAAAGGAACATAAAAAATGGAGTTATGAACCTCGAGAAAACCCAACACCTTGATAGAAAAAAAAAATTCTCTCAAACTACAATGGCTATGAACATGAGACCAATTGGGTTTGAAAGTAGACTCATAGAGCTTTTCAACAGTTCAAGAATCGCCTCAATCGGAGTTCGGACGAAACTGGGGCGTGCCCGCGAAGTTAGGTCAAAATCTGCCTTATAAATAGACGGGTATTGATACTAATGAAAGGTAGTATCGATACCAAACCACCTAAAACTGAACAGAACGAATCCATATCGATACTAAAGAAAGGTGGTGTCGATACAAAAACCGTTACAAGCAAAATTTGCAGATTTTTCCAAAATGGAGGGGGTTTCAACCCAAGCCAAAAATGAGATTTCAAACAACAAATAACCATAGAAGAGGGATATATCAACAACTAATTCATGAATTTATCAACCCAATACACAAAACCCAAACTCATTCATGATCCAAACTCAATTCCATGGAGATAATCAAGTTAAACAAGAAATTGGGAACAAGAACACTAACAATGCAATCATTCAACAAATAGACAGTTAGAGGAGGTAAGAAGATTGTTCCCTACCTCAAAGGTTGAGCTTCAAACTTGAGAAAATTGAATTCTTAGATCCCCAATTTGAAAAATCCCGTTTTTGAGCTTCAAGGTGCAAAAAGAGTAAGTTTCAGGCTTCAAATCATGTGTAGAACAATAGTCCAAGGTCAATTTGTGAAGGGGTTTGATGGAGAGGGAGATTTGTGAGCTTGGAGTGGTGTTAATGGAGGAGAGAGGAGGAGGGGCTGATTTTTGGGAGAAGAAGAGAGTGATATTTGGCTAAAAAAATCAGCCACACACATAAATATACAAACCACTAATTGCACTAGCACCCCTAACATTTCAATGTGTTCCAAAGACACCCCAAATACAATCACCAACTCATATTGAACCCATCACACTATTTTCATTTCCTCACATTTCCCCAATGATATTTCCGGAAAATTATTTAAAAACACGAGTCCTTACAACGCAAGCAAAGGGTGGGCAACAATATTGTCCTTTTTGAGTATCGTCAAAGGTGCACTGCAAACTATCTAGTTCACAATGGAGATTCAAGTGACAATGATATCGAAGGAATCGCTTTCTATGAGAAGCTTTCGAGAACCGTATAAGAATAGATCTTTCGTCTTTCAACGAGCAGTTAAACATTGAAGATTTCCAGGATTGGCTACAAGAAGTTGAGGGGTTCTTCAATTACATGGATATCGAAGAGGTAAAAAAGGTCAAACTGGTCGCTTACAAATTGAAGGGCAGAGCTTTTGCTTGGTCGGAGCAGTTGCAACTATCACGAATGTGACAAAACAAAGACAAGATTAGGTCATGCCACCGGATGAATCAGTTGATGAAAGCACATTTTCTTCCTCTAAATTATGATCAAGCTCTATTCCATCAATACCATAGGTGTCAACAGGATACACGATCAATTCACAAGTACATTGAAGAATTCTAGCGACTCTCTTCCCATAATGATCTACCAGAGACGGAAGGGCAGTTGGTAGCACGGTTTGTGGATGGGCTTGTTGAACTTTCCACACTATTGCATGAGTCCTAAGAAGTTCAAGATTCTACAAAAACAAGTCAATGATTTGTTGCGCAAAGGTCTAGTTAGAGAAAGCATGAGTCTGTGTGTCGTGCTAGCCTTACTAATTGCTAAGAAATATGGGAGTTGGCAAATATGTGTTCACAGCAGAGCCATCAACAAAATCACAATGAAGTACAAGTTTCTAATACTAAGGCTAGATGACATGCTTGACAAATTTGGTGCTCAAAGATAGAATTGAAGAGTGGTTATCATCAAATTCGTATCTATCTCGGTGATGAGGAGAAAACAACATTCAAGACAAGAGAAGGATTGTATGAATGCCTCATTATGCCATTCGAGTTGTCTAATGCACCCAACACATTCATGCGAATGATGAATCATGTATTTTAACCCCTTAGAAATTTCATAGTCGTCAGTTTTGATGATATCCTGATTTATAGTCAGAACAAAGAGGAGCATATGAAATATATATGGGAGGTGTTTAATGTGCTACACAAGAATAGCCTCTCTGTGAATTTGAAAAAGTGCAGCTTCTTAACAGACAATTTAATTTTCATGGGCTACGTGGTGAGTGCCCAAGGAAACAAGTAGATGAATCCAAGGTTCAAGCAATTTGTGAGTGGTGGACCCTAAAGTCCATTACAGACATACAAAGTTTTCATGGCTTAACAACCTTTTAGAGGCGCTTTTTTTGAAACTTTAGTATTGTTGCTGCTCCACTCATAAATTGCTTGAAGCAGAAGC
This sequence comes from Vaccinium macrocarpon, assembly GCA_022606695.1. Taxonomy (NCBI): domain Eukaryota; kingdom Viridiplantae; phylum Streptophyta; class Magnoliopsida; order Ericales; family Ericaceae; genus Vaccinium; species Vaccinium macrocarpon. The sequence goes on along the minus strand of CM040170.1, from coordinate 14,688,545 downwards.
AGTTTGTGTGGATTGATGCTACAGAATAGAGCTTTGCAATGCTCAAAACCATAGCCCCACTCCTAGCAATTCCAAATTTCGACAAATTATTTGAGGTCGATGCATTGGAGTTGTTCTTTCTTAAGAAGGTAGGCCAATAGCCTTCTTTAGTGAGAAACTTAGCGATGCCTAACAAAATTGGACCACATACAAGAAAGAGTTGTATGCCGTGCTGCGGAGTTTGTACGATTGGGAGGCGTACCTTATTCAACTGGAGTTTGTTCTGAATTGTGATCATCAAGCTTTCAAATATTTCCAAAATTCTACCAAGTCAAACAACATGCATGCTCGATGGATTGCGTAAGTACAAAGGTTCAACTTTCTCTTCAACACAAGTGAGGCTAGTTGGACAAAGTGGCAGATGCATTGAGTAGGCGAGCATCTCTACTCATTGTTGTCAAGAATGAGGTATCTGGCTCTGAAAATCTCAAGGAAAACTCTATGTTGAAGATGAGGATTTCAAGGAAGACTGGGTCAAGTGCAATTCGAGCTTTCCCGACTCGAGCAAATATCAAGTGCTTGAAAGGTTTATGTTCTTCAGGGAGGATCTTTAGTGTAGAGACCCGTGTCTAAATTTACCGATTAAATATTTCCACCATGTAATATGTGTTTTTTATTTTTAATGTATGTATAAATATTTGTGCATTCTATGAGCCATGTAATTTTTGTTTTTTTTTTTAATTACCTTTTATCTTGTGCATGTACATATATATAGAATTCAAATTGAACATGTTCAACTTTCATAGTCTTTGACAAAGTGTGTCAGGACCCACGCACGGGTGCTAGAAACTTTTAGGACCAATGATGTAATTAATGGTTAGTATTGGGGTTCTTGTGTAAGGTCTTATAACATGCTAGTTTGTGGAGCAGTATTTTAATACTTTAGGGGGTGTAAAGTGTAATTTCTACACTTAGAATCGTTTTGTTATATATCTAAGTGTATAAATTACACTTTACATAATTTGGTTATATTTCATTTTGTTCATTGTCTATACTAACTTACTTGAAAGTAAAATGTTTGAGATATACTCCCTTCGTCCCATAAAGTTGTATCACTACGAAACTACGTGCAATTTTGAAACTAAAAAATAATGTATTTACCAAAATAATTTTTGAATTTTTTTTGCATCGTATAAAAGTTCTCGATGAGATCTATCAAACAAAATCCATATTGACTCAAAAATTATTTTCGTAAGTATGTTATTTTTTAGCTTGAAAATTGCACGTAGTTTCGTAGTGATACAACTTTATGGGACGGAGGGAGTAGTAGTTATTTATGTGTTTAAGTAGTCGGAGTATTATGATCGGTGAAAGAAAAAGCCTAAATCTGAGTAGTATTTTGAAGTTTTGAAATTTTACGGTTGAACTAGATGGGTTAAAAGAGGATGGTTTAGTTATGTTTGAGTTTTGGAAAAACCAAACTCATTTCTTGGGGACTGCGCATCCAACTTGTTTGAAGGAGTTTTGCGTTGTAACTCATTCTGAGTCACTTAGATATTCATTTCCTCTAAAGGATGTGCTTTCTCTCTGTAGATTTCTTATTGTTTGGACATTCATTAGCTGGCAATCTGACTGGTCATTGTTTATAACGTAGTAGGATTTTATGTCTTAGTTAAATTCGTCATTTTTATATGGAATTATGGTTCATTAGGTGTGTTAGGGGTTATGAGGCCCAAAGACTCGGCAAGGGAATACGGTCCCAGAATTCCCGGATATTGAGTTTATGAATATTGTGCCTCGGGAACCATATCTTTATCAATAAGGATATCATGGACCCAAAATGCTCGGCAAGAGATGTCACGGATCAATCATAAAGCTCGGATTAAAAACAGTCATTGATATAACGAGGTTAAAACGGAAACTTTATGAACGGGATAAGGTGCACCATAGCCCATTAGGTTAGTAGCCTATAAATTTGTATTATTTAGGGACTTGATCAGTTGTCTAGAATTGGTACACAACATGTTTTGATGAGTTAAGATTTGATGGGATTGAATTCGGATTAACATCGTTATGTGCTCTTACTTTCTCCTACTTGAGTAAATAATTTGACTTATTTAATTTATGAAGGGTTTGTTTTCATCATTTCGGCTCGGTTATATTCATTATTAGTTGTGTCGATCAATTATATTTGTATTTATTATCTAATTGGGATACATGGGTACATCCATTCATATTTAAAATTTCATTTTGGAGTTAAATGATTTGGGATGCGACATATTTTTAACATGCTTACTTGCATATTTTACTGTAGCTTTTAGTACACTATATGTGGGCGGTAAGAACAAGCTTTGATGGACTCGGTGGCGGAACGAACTTTTGTTAGACGAGTTGATCTAAGTGTATATATATATATTAGCCTATTGTTTTTTTTTTTTTTGTTACATGTACATTTTGACACTCGGTATGTAATGATAAACTTAAATTCTACTATTGGAAAATATGTATTTTTGTTGCAATTGAACTTTGTAAAAAAAAAAAAAAACTTTTCCTATGCTGTGTTGTCTTGGTGGCAAAAAAGAAAACTTTGAATGATTTTGGGAAGTGTATTATTTAGAGCTTTTCTTTTAGTTTTTGCTTAGAATTATTGATTAATGCACGATGGAAAACAGGAATTCTTTCCATGCAAACATTCATTTTATTGCCGAATTTTATAAAAATTGGGTCGTGACATTTACAAAAGTGTAGGATAGGTTCTTTGCTTAAGTTAAAATAAAATAAACTTGGAGAGGCAAACAATAACTAATGATTGAATCAGGAATAAGAGAGTGTGTAGGGGCGAAGGATTAAGCCAAGTATGTAGAAAGAGAAGGCAGCAGAGTTCAGTTCATTCCCCTTTGAGTCATCATCATATTCCCCGAATCACAGCTCTAGAAGAAAGGTGGGCTCGCGAGCACTAGCAAGAGCAATGTTCTTGGTTCCAGGGCTCAAAGTCACTTTCTCTCTCTTTAGAATTTCCGTGCTCCAAGGATGAATCAGAAAAAATCTCTCTCGGAACTTGTGAAGGAATGTCCCATATTTATAGGGATCTGCGCCCAACCATTGGGTTGCAGTCGTTTCCCTAATAACATGGTGACACGTACTCTTTATGCATACCCAGGTGATGTGGGTGATGTCACTGGCCGTTAGGAAGATTCCATTAGGTCATTCCAGCGCATCGTTTTCCCTCACAGCGACCCTTAATCCCTTAAAGCCACCAAGCCACTTGTATCTCCCCTATTCCCGCGGTGCTGGTCATGGCCGCGAGTCGTTTGGCTTGTGCCAAGACCTAACTGGAGCTCGTATTGACTTCCCTACCTCTGCCTTTTGGTTAGGTGCCGTCGCGAGCCTAATCCGCGTATTCGCGTGAGCATTCATTCCTTCCCCGTCCCGTCACTCTTCCTCACTGAGGGTCTCGCGAGGGGTGAACCTCCTTTTACTTGTGTTTCCCTTATACAGGGCATCTTTAATTCGGTTGGGTTCTCTCCGCAAGGTTGTTTCCTCTACGGTGGGGACTCATTTTAGTTATCATCCAACCTTGGCTAATGACGTGTCCATTGAGACTTTTTGAGCCACATGGCTACTATTACAAGCTGGACAACCCCACATCACCCGACGCGCTGACCTTTCCTACATAGGCCCCTCGCGCGAGTGTGATTTTGCGGCGCGTGGTGCCCAACGCGTCGTATCGCGCATGTGCAACGTCAGCAAAGTCCGTCGTTTTAGCATTTCCCTCCAAAAGGTGGTTGTTCCCAATTTCGAAGTTGTAGGCCGATTGGACTGCCGACATCGTTTCAACCGTTTGTCTTCGCAATGACAAATATGCTGCGTCTATAAATACCCCTTTACGGAGAGAGAAATCCTTTTACTCTTCTTTCTTCAGTTTTCTTAAGTCTTCAGCATTCAAAAAACCTTTTCTTCCTTCTCCCCCAGCTTCCTACGAAACCCTAATTTCTTTCTTCAAGCAAGCCATGGCTCGATCACGAAAGCATGAGTCTGATACTGAAGCTCTTTTGGCGAAATCTTCCCTGTCTCCTGCTAGTGAATGGAGAAAGGTTCCGTATCTGAGATCCAAAGGTGACATTTTCTAGGCTAATGTCCAGAATTATGTTCCTCTCCGTGGTAATCCCAATGCCTAGCGGCTCTTGTTTTCTGATGAAACTAGTGCCTCAAGGGCGAACATGGTCGACCCATCTTCATTGGTGCGGTTGAGGATCAAGAGGGGCGATTTCCCACTCTCGCAGGTTCAGTATAGGGCCAACATTCAACCCCCAAGGGATTGGGGCGATTGGGTGTCCACCATCCTTGACAAATCTGAACACAGAGTTATCCTAGACAAGGTGGGTTAGTTGAAGACCGTACAACTTTCACGATATCTCGTCGCAAGTCGCCCTCAGCGCAATCTCGACATCACAGTGTCTCGCTGGAGCCCCACTAGCCATACCTTCATATTCTCCTTCGGGGAGGCTGCTCCGACTCTCTTTGACACCGAGGTTCTAATGGGCCTTCCTACCCATGGTGAGCATCACTACAACCCTACTACCTATCCTCCTGAAGTCAAGACAGTGATTGAGTTCATAGAGGGGGAGTTTAAGGCGGCCTGTGAGTATGGTTCCCGCTATGACAACACGGGGAAGGTCCGAGCTCCTCCAAAAGCCAACAAGACAACCTGAGGCTCTTGGCAATGTATTGGTTTCGCGATGTTGCCCCTGTCGAGGTGGATGGGAAGCTCGGGGTGACAATGAGTACTTATCATGGAGGTCTGCTATCCCTGGCAGTCTCCCTCGTTCAGTTTCTGTCTCTCTTCCTCTTTCCCGACCTTTAACACAAGGGGCCTCGCCACGAGATTGAGATGATCCCACTCATGGCCATCCTCGTGTCAGAGAAGAAGCTCCCGTTGGGCCCCATGTTTTTGGGCCATCTATATCATCAACTGGATCGCACCGTTCAAGACTTTGAGCGATCGATGGGGAGGTATGAGATTACTTCAATGATCCATAGCTCCTTCCTGCTTGGTTTCTTCTACGAGGACTTTCCCAAAGTTGCTCCCGCTCCCCACACGCTTCCTCCACTGAAGACTGTTCAAGAGAGGAACGTTGTTGGCGAAATCCTTCTTGATAGCAAAGGCATGCCCATCCTGCGATTGAGCGAGAGGGTGCCCAAGATTATTAGGTGGACTAAAACCTCCTTAAACAAACTGTTCGAGGACTGGTGCGACGAAATAACCTCCTTTTATCCTCGTCCTTACGAGAAAAATGTTGATGGTGCACTTGGCCCCTTTGTCTTTTTGGAAGACACTGTCGTGGATTTTTAGAGCAAGAACATCAGATCCCATAAGTTGGACCTCCTCGCATGGATCACCCCCAGCTATCTTCCAGCTCCCTCCGCTGACGGTCCCATCGTGGTGCTGTATAGAGCTAATAGGCTTCAGCTACAATTTGGGTATGATCAAGGCGTCCCTCGTGAGCCTCTTTCTCCGCCTAAAGACTTCTTGATTGGGAGCCGACGATTTCTGAAGTCGTTCAATCACGAGCTCACCGCGAATTATGGGGGAGATAGGATCATCCCCAGCTCCACACGCAAGGCAGCCTTTACCCCAGAAAATAGGGTATACTAGGCAAACAACTTACAATCTTTCATGAGCTTTGTTTAGACCCCATCAGTAGTGCCTCCTGCGGATCCTATTTCGAAGAAGGATCTAACTCTGCGAACATTCAAACTAGGGAAGGACGCTGATTGGCGCAGTCCTCAATCATGTTGGGTTAAGGGCACCATGGCTCCTCTGGATGTGATCAGTGCTATCCCTGTTCAACAAATTCGTTATGTGGAGCACATGGTCGTTCCCTCGCCTCAACACATCACCACCAGGGACAAAAGGAAAGCTACAACTGAAGTGATTGCTTCCACACCGCAACCACTTGCCACAAAAGACAAGAGAAAGGCTAAGGACCTCTCCCCTCTTCAAATAGGGGCTGCTCCAAAGAGGGCAAGGGTCAGATTATTGTCTTCCCTTCTCTTTCTTCTTCTTTTCTTATGCTTTTCCTAACTTGTCAATGTTTCTCATCTTTCAGGGCCCCTCGCGGAAGGGTCGAGTAGTAAAAGAATCCTCCTTATTCCTCTTGGAGCCCTTATCTCAAGCTAAGCCTTTGGCTCAAACTGACCAGGGTAACACTCTTAACCATTGTACATCTAATTCTCCATTTTTACTTTTGTTTTGTGTACTTACAAGGCTTATGTGCCTTCTTGTAGGCGAGAAGGCCCAACCGTCGAAAACGACCACTGACACTAATGAGGACATGCCTTTCGCAAATTCTCCTTCTCGCGACGTGGGAAAATCATCTTTTTCCAATGCTCCCTCTCAGGAGGGGGCTTCAAAAGAGCTTGTGTCTGCGAAGAAAAGGGGTGCATCGGATCTCACTGAAGGACAAAGTCAAGATGCCCCGGACGTCGACGAGTTCAATGCCATGGATATCGCAAAGGAAGCTGCGCAGGAGGCCGGTGGCTCGGGTCACAATCCAGAGGCGGTGTAGAGGGAGGAAGAAGTTGAAAGTCCAGAGGGAGACGCCGCGACCATGAACCCAGGGCCCGCAGAGGAGATTGAGTCACCAGTGGGTTCTCCTAGGGCTGAACCTTCCCCTCCAATCTTAGGTTTCATTAAGGCTGGCTCTACTTCTGGGAAGAAGAAAAGGAAATTGAAGAAGAAGATAGTGAAATCCCCCTCTTCCTCCTCATGAGATAGAACTCCCTCGCCTCTTCACAAGGAAGATGTAGTGCGCGTACCTTCCTCCACAGACAAAAGTACTCTTGGTTCCAAGTCTATCCCCAAATCCAATGTTAGCAAAAGCTCGAGCACAGATGGTCTTGGCAAGAGCAACGAGGAGAATGAAGAGGCTTCTAGAGGCTCCAAAGGTAAATGCAGCAGTGATATTTTTGTAGGGATGGAAGACATCTTTCATCTTCCCTCTTTTAGCCCTTCTAAGTTGCTAATACCAAGCCATCCTTATAACTCAGAGCCACTTTGCGAGGACAAGAGCCAACGCACAACGCCTCCAGACATTGAGGACATCGTACCGAAACATGACGTTGATCATGGGCTTTCCAATTTTACGCTTCTCTCCTATGCTCTCCTTTTTGATTTTGAGGGCGATCATTAGTGGAGGATCAGAACCTCCAGTGCCCCAATCCTTCATGCCTTAGAGAAGTAGTATCCCCACACTTTGACTCATTGCACCGCTGGTCGTCTTCTTGGTGGCACACTCCTCGACTTGCTCACGGAGATTGTGGTATGCTTGCAACGGCTGAAGGTGAAAGATTTCAACGACCAGAGGTTTGAGGATATTATCACTTCTATTGATGACATAGAGACTTTAGGCATACAATTGGGGTGGCTTCGTGAATATCTGCAGAAAGTGCACTCGACGCAGACTCTGCGAGCTATTTTAAGATCCAGGACAGCGAAGCCAAAATTGCTGCAGCTGAAGATAGGTATAATAGCCTGCTCACTGAAGCCAAGGAACTAATCTCTACATTAAAGGTTGGCCATGAGTTGCTTGTCAAGGAGCACCAGGCTTTGGAAGCTACCCCAAAGGCCACTCTGAGTGGTGATGAACCCATCCTTCCTTCAACCGACCTTATAGCCCAGAAGCTTAGCGAGTAGTTCGAGGCGTGTTTTCTTCTTCTCTTTTTTTTTTTTTTTTTTTGAAAATCCCTTTCTTTGGGGTGATAAGTTTTGTATCTATGACTTCAGTATAAATGAAATCCGTTAGAATTTTGTCTACGACTCACTGTTGTTATTGCTTTTAGCTAATGCATCTTTGAGAGGGCAAATGACATCTTTTCCTTACCGGTAATCTTCTTTGTTTCCCTTCTTGTTCGCGACATTACAAAAGGTCTACGAGGGCTTGGCATTTGATTGCTCGCGGCGCAGTGCACTCTATATCAAACTCTGCGAAAGCTAGCAACCATCTTGCGGCCCTTCCATTAAGCACAGGGTGAGAAAGAAGATACCGCATAGGGTCATTTCTAGTTACAAGTTGTACTTTGAATGAAAGGACATAGTGCTGAGTTTTTGTGCTGTAAAAACAAGTGCCAAACAATGGCGCTCAATTGGAGTATAGCGCTCTTGTGCTCCTTGCACTTTTCAACTGATGTAATACACAGGTTTTTCAATTCCTTCCACTTCTTGGGCTAGCAATGCCCCAATTGATCTCAAGGTAGAGGTGAGATATAAAATAAGTGGTTTACCTTTTTATGGGGAGACCATTGTCTGAGGGGAGGCTAAGACATTTTTGACCTTTTCAAAGGCTAACTGGTGCTTATCTTTCCATTCAAATTTAATGTTTCCCTTCAGTAAATCACCCAACAGTGTAGTAATTTCCGCCAGGGCAGGGATAAACCTTCTTAGGTAGGCCACCCTCCCCAAGAATCCTTTGAGGGATCGCTAGGAATGAGGACGAGGCATGTTTGAGATAGAGCGGATCTTGGATTCATCTGCATCAATGCCATGTCTATGCACCAGAAAGCCCAAGAATTTCCCTGCTGTGACACCAAAGGCACTTAAGGGGATTCATTCACATATTGAACCTTCTGCACCTCTTAAACACCCCCTCAAGATCACGAAGATGCTCTTCTTTGTATTTCGACTTCACAACGAGGTCATCAACGTAGACTTCCACCGAGTGATGAATCATATCGTGGAAAATTGCAGTTCTAGCCCTTTGAAACGTCGCGCCGGTGTTCTTAAGGTCAAATGGCATCACGGTATAGTAGAAATTTCCCAAAGGCGTCCGAAAGGCAGTCTTTTCTGCGTCCTCAGGTGCTATTTTGATTTAATTGTATCCACTGAATCCATCCATGAAAGAGAACATTTCATGGCCGACAGTGATGTCAACCAAAGTATCAGTGTGAGGCAATGGCATCTCATCCTTTGGACAAGCTTTGTTGAGGTCGCAGAAGTCCTCGCAGACCCTAATCTGGCCGTTCTTTTTCTTTATAGGCACGATGTTACATAACCATATAGGATATTGGATTGGGCGAATGAATCCTGCACTTCTGAGCTTCTCCACCTCTTCCTTAATCTTTTCTTCCAAGTCTGGATGGTACTTCCGCTGTGGCTGCTTTACTGGTTTGGAATTTGGGAATATGTCGAGGTGGTGACTCACCAACTCTGGATCTAAAATGGGCATCTCGTTGTAGTGCCAAGCAAATACATCGCTGTACTTGCGAAGCAAAGCAACCAGATCAGCTCGAGCAGTGGGCTCCATGGACTTACTAACAAATACAGGCCTCGCGGCGCCTGTTTCATCTCTTAAGTTTACTTCCTCAAGCTCCTCCAACTGAGGTTTAGGTTCATCTTGCATGTACTCAGGGGCTGGCTCAGGTTTGTCAATTATCTCGAGCTCTTTGTCATCCCCTTCTATGTCGCACGTCAGAAGCCTTACAAATGCTCGCTGACCCCTGAGACCGTCATAAGTGATACATAGTTTTCCCCCCTTTGCTAGTCTTTATGATTTTGCGAGGGGTCAATCTGTCAAACACTATGGGACGCTTCGCGCGGGGACTGGTTCTGAAGATTCACCTTTGATGTCCTCCCATTTTGGAATCTTTATCCCGACAGGCTTCACAGTGATGGCCTCACAAGCTTCCTCCACCTCAAAAAAGTACAAAGCATCTGAAAGATGGGCTTCACAGGCCTCAAAGGCCTCTCCGTGGCAGGCACAGTTACTTTCTTTCCAGCCCAGATTCCTTTGAGCCACTGGTGATAGCTTGACAGGACCACCGCGTACTTGTGCATCCATGATCACCCCAAAATTACATGGTAATTGGTTGGCCCTTCAATGATGTGGAACTTAGTTGGTGCACGAATGGGTCCAACTGTGAGATCAAGCATGATGTAACCCAGGGAGGGCTTCTTTTCTCCACCAAAACCAACTATCCCCACCAGCGACTTGATAATTCGCGGTTTCGGTATATCCAGCTTCTTCAACGTCTCGAGGGGCATAATGTTGATTGATGCCCCTCCATCTAGAAATGTTCGCTTGAGCTCTACTCCATTGATATAAGCAGTGACAAATAGAGGCCTATTGTGGGGAAGTGGCACCCTCCTATCTGCATCTGAGAACGACGATATGGTGTTAGAATCTTCATGGATGGTTCTCGTGACGGAGCCTCCTTCCACCACACATTCGGCTTTGATCAGCGATTTCCAATATTGCCATGGTCTTCTGCACTCTCGAGGTGGGGGAAAAGCCCAACCCGTCGAGGAATGTTTTGAATTTGTGGCTCTTAGACAGGATCTTATGCCTTTCTTCCTCACTTACTTCCACTGTAGTTTGATCATAGCTCGCGATCTCTTCAATGTGATCATAGAAGGAGGTCATTTACACCTCTTCATCTTCATCCTCCATTTCAAGCATAAAATCATAATACCCACCATTCTAGCATTCTGCCATCGCGACCCCTTCCCCGTGCTGAAGGTAGGGCTTGTCGCGTACGTCTCTGGTTACACCAATCCTTAATTCGTTGTTGTCCTGTTTCTTTTTGAAAATTTCTTTGAGCGTCCAACAATCACTCGTTGGATGCTGCACCCTCCTGTGAAAAATACAATATCTTGGGTTCGCGCGATCTTGTTGGGTGGGCTGAACCTCAACTTCTGGGAGTTTTAAACATCCGTCCACGACCCATGCATTAACGAGATCCACAACCTCCTCTATGCTGCAAGGATATGGAGGTGCATCTCTTGCTCGCTCCTTGTAATCCTTGAAGGGCCTGTTGTTCCTTCTCTTAGGGTTGCCATCACCCCCCTGTGGCTTCCGCAAGGCTTGCGCAGAGGCCGCAATGGCGAGCCCTCCACTTTTCTTCCATGTTGTTTTTGGTATTTCTACATCGACAGTACCATGAATATTAAACGCCGCTTCCATCAAGGCTGAAAACATTTGATACCTTCCATTGATTAAATGTTTCTCGTATTCTTTGATCATGCCGAGGAGGCAGATTTCCACCAAATGTTTCCCGGGGACTGGCTCGTGGCACTGAACTGCTTTGTCTTGGAATCGTTTGATGAAATCAACGATGTTCTCGTTAACCAGGTTTAATGAGGTTATTTTCTCCGTCACTTGAAAGAATTTGGTGTAAAACATATTCACCATTTCTTCCCAAGTGTTTATAGAGTAAGGCTCGAGGTTGACGTACCAAGTATATGCGCGAGCTGTGAGGGACTTGGAAAATTCCCTCAGGCGAAGGTTGTATCCTGTGAATGGACACCCAATGTTTCGATGAAACGATGGATGTGCTCTTGGGCACTTCCGTCTTTACCATTGAATTTGATAAATTTAGGTGGCACATACCCTTCTAGGTATGGCATAGCCATGATCGCGGTAGGGTATGGAGGTTGTATTTCAGGACTAGGAAGCGTGGGTAGTGTGGCTCTAGCTTTTTCTTGTTGCAACAAAGTTTGGACATCAGCCAAGGTAAGAAATGCTTGGGGCTATGGTTGCTGGACCGCACCCTCTGCTGCTGGCGCTCCTGGGACAAACACTAAAGGTACCATTTGATTATGATTGTGGCCATTTTGTAGCAGAGCTGGTGGTGCGATAAGTGGGTGTACCACCTGTGGGGGCTGACCCACTAGGTTTCCCTCCATAACATTTGGTGGGGGCACTGGTGGAGCCACCTGTACCGTCGCAGCCAGCACAACTTGAGTGAGTTGGGTTATAGCCATGAGCAGCTGAGTTTGGCCTTGCTACATCTGCTACTGACCATCTCTATTGGCCTGCAGCGTTTCAACGTTAGCAGTCAGAATTTGTGTAGTATCAGCCTCTTAGATTTCTTCTATCAAGGGTGTCTGGTTCTCCATCGTTCTTTGGCGAAGGGTTTCGATTGCACTTAAAAGATTGTGTGATGAAGAACTCTATATCGGTGGGCCACTTCTTTGTGTATTCAAACGACTTCTTGTATCAACCATCAGCTATGAAAGCCTCCCCAGCGGAGTCACCTTATGTAGGATAGGTTCTTTGCTTAAGTTAAAATAAAATCAACTTGGAGAGGCAAAAAATTACTAATGATTGAATCAGGAATAAGAGAGTGTGTGTAGGGGTGAAGGATTAAGCCAAGTATGTAGAAAGAGAAGGCAGCAGAGTTCAGTTCATTCCCCTTTGAGTCATCATCATCGTCCCCGAATCACAGCTCTAGAAGAAAGGTGGGCTCGCGAGCACTAGCAAGAGCAATGCTCTTGGTTCCAAGGCTAAGAGTCACTTTCTCTCTCTCTAGAATTTTCTTGCTCCAAGGATGAATTCGAAAAAAAACTATCTCGGAACTTGTGAAGGAATGTCCCATACTTATAAGGATCTACACCCAATCATTGGGCTGCAGTCATTTCTCCAATAACATGGTGACACGTGCTCTTTCCGCATACCCAGGCGACGTGGGTGATGTCATTAGCCATTAGGAAGATTCCATTAGGTCATTCCAGCGCATCATTTTCCCTCGCAGCGATCCTTAATCCCTTAAACCCACCAAGCCATTTGTATCTCCCCTATTCCCGCGGAGCTGGTCATGGCCACGAGTCGTTTGGCTCGTGCTAAGACCTAACTCGAGCTCGTATCGACTTCCCTACCCCTGCCTTTTGGTCAAGTGCCGTCGCGAGCCTAATTCGCGTATTCGCGTGAGCATTCATTCCTTCCCCGTCGCGAGGGGTGAACCTCCTTTTACTTGTGTTTCCCTTATACAAGGCATCTTTAATTCTATTGGGTTCTCTCCGTGAGGTCGTTTCCTCTGCGATGGGGACTCATTTTAGTTATTATCCATCGTTGGCTAATGACGTGTCTGTCGAGACTTTTTGAGCCACGTGGCTATCTATTACAGGTTGGACAACCGCCACATCACCCGACGCGCTGACCTTTCCTACAGAGAGCACATTATCAAAGAGACTCATGGTGGAGGCCTAGGTGGACACTTAGGGCGAGATAAGAGTATCTTGCTAGTTAACGTTCGTTACTATTGGCCACAATTAAAGAGATGTTCAAAGTATGTGAAGCATTGTTACACATATTAGACGGCAAAAGGAAAAGCAAAGAATACCAGATTATACACGCCTCTCCCATTGTGAGGACACAGCAAGATACAGACTCCATCTATATTGTCGTTGATCAATTCTTCAAGATAGAACATTTCATTCCCTGTAGGAAGACATCTGATGCCAACCACATCACTCAGTTGTTCTTTTGAGAGGTGGTTCATCTTCATGGTTTGCCAAAGACTATCATCTCAAATCGTGACAACAAATTTATTAGTCACTTTTGACGAACTTTATGGAAACGACTTTATACTTCTTTGAAGTATAGTACTTCTTGTCATCCCCAAATCAATGGCCAGATAGAGGTGGTCATCCGCACATTGAGAAATATATTACGAAGCTTGTGTCAAGACAGCCCAAGGCAGTGGGATTTTTTCTCTCTCAAGCAGAGTTTCCATTCATCTACATACCGAATCGATCCACTAGCAAATCACCATTTGAGATTGCCTGTGTGTCCCCCGTTGCATATGTTGGATCTAGTGCCTCTTCATATGCTTCCTGGAATGAGTATCATAGCATATCACATGGCAGAAAAGATGGGAAACATTCATGCAAAGGTCAGGCAGAAGTTGGGGAGTCCACTTAAGGTTCTGAATCTTGTACTGGCTAGCGTATCGGTTTTCCTACAAGTACCGGGCCGGTACCGGTTCCCTTTTGGATTTAACGATACTCTATGTATATACATATATATAAATTGAAATGTTTCTCATATCATCCAATTCTTCGTAAAATAAATTATAATTAGACAATAAATATCATAAGAATGGACTTCAAACTAACAAATACATGTTCCAAATGCATAACATATATAGAATCTCTATATATATAAAGCACAACTAAAAAACTCAAATCCTATTAGTTGTTTCCACCAAAAGAAAAATCTTATTACTAGTATATAACGAAATTAGAAATCTTTTAAAGGTAACCATTAACAGTTCATAGTAAAGCAATCCTGCTACAATAGTTCCTTTTCAAAAAAAAAAGAACAAAAAATTATGCTACACATTTTGGACGAAGGCATTAATAAAGGCCACAGGCCTAAATATCTAATCTTACACCTGGCATCTCTACTTCACTTCTCCACCAAAGCTTCGTCGCCACTCCATTTTTCCTAATATTTTTTCCGTTTATGTAAGGATCGATGTACCAAGCCGTTTGTAACACCTCATATTTTGGAAAAAAATTATTTATTATTACAAATTAAATATTTAAACAGTAGTAACAATAATAAAAAGATTAATAAATATAACCTGTCTTCCACAAATTACAAAAAGGTAGACCCAATAAACTCTACCGCTTTTCAAATTCCTCTGTCTAGTCGTTCGCCCTATCGATAGCTCCTCTTGCTCCGAGTTCTCCGTAGTACTACTCCTATTCATCGCGATAATCTAGCATAATATATCAGAGTAGCAAAGCAACATCGTGGTATTATGCCAGGGTTTCATAAGTGCAACACTGTGAGCGGGGTCACCCAGTAAATAGTTCTACCCAAACCTTACACTAGCAATTCTAGAACGATATAGTAGGAAGTAGAATATCATTGGAAATTACTTATTGAAAACATTAATTTCATGCGTGTCCAGCTATCAATATCATATCAAATCAGAGTGCATCATAATAAAATTAGTATCTCATATCATTTTCAGATTCAAAGCGCAGTGTCAATATCACGTATCAGTTTCTCATATCAACATTCTTCTTCAAATCTCATCCATGTTAACATCTTCCATCACTCGAAAGTTATTTGTTTGTCCTACTTACCCTTTCTTACGGTCACCAGTATTTCTACTCGAAGTCTCGGCTATCTTATATCAATAAACTTAACTAGTCTATTTATAAGGTTCATCCACTCCGCGCCTACATGACATAGTCCCTGTTGTCTTATATCACTGAACTTAACCAATCTGTTTGTAAGGTCCGTCCACTAAGTGTTGTCCCGCTGAGTCCTAAGCACCAAATTCTCCCCGTGGAACTAGAGCGGCACTCAAATGGCACTACCGTATGAATCGTTATCATTTTCATTTTCGTTCTCATCTCTATTTCTTGTCGTGAAATCAATCATTCCTTTCTCGAAAAATGTCTTGTGTCGTATCGTTGCATTAATCGTGCACATGCCATGAATCTCGTAAAAATCTTTTGTATGCAAATCGTTTCTCGAAAATCGTCGTCAAAATCTCATTTCTCATAAATGTTTTACTTTAAATCAAAACTTCTTTTTAGCGACCATCTCTCAACAATAGAATATCTGGACAATAGAATAACGAAGACTGTCTTAGATTGAATGGCCAAACAAATCTATTTAGAATCAACATTCCTTTCTTAGTTAGCGTGAAACTTGACTTTTTGACAAACTATTAAGGGTTTTAGCCTTGGGTCATCCCATTGCCTCAATGAAGTCAAAACATTTGTACGGTACCTTTAGAAAAATTTTGTATTGATTGAAAAGCTTTTAGTTCTGAAAATTAGTGAGCAATTATAACAGCATGATTTTTATGAGTTAATTTCAAATCGTGCATTATAATGATTACCTGTGTTTTTAAAGAGTAATCTTCCATATTATCGGTAATTGTCCATCATTATCTAGACTAGTCATTTCTAATCACGTTTAAGCATTATAACGACATAATTTAAAAGTAAATATGAAATACTAATCTAGGGTTAGGATAAAGTATCTACTTTAATCCGGGGTTAGTCGGAGCCTATTAGCTAGGTTGATTCCGGTGAGGTAACAACTACGTTACTTACGCTCAAACTTCCTTCCTCCTAACTTTTCTGCTACTTTAGATCGTAGGGTGGTCAAAGTTGAGGAGTGTGGTGGTTGGAGGTTGAGTTTCACGAAGAACACATGGTTTTTCTCAAGAACACATGAATACTACAAAGGTGGTATGTGTGGAGGTTTTGGTGTGAATTTCTTAATGAGGAAAGGTTCTATTTTATAGGCAAAAAATCACTACAACAAAATCATGGTATGGTGAGGAAAAAAATTCATCGTTGAGTATCATTTTTCCTCGCCTGAGGTATTTGCGAGGAAATATTTCCTCGCCCACTTTCCTCACCTATACTACGTCGCAAAAGGCTTTTGCGAGGAAAAATCATTTTCCTCGCCTATTGTAGGCAATTAGCGATGAGTTATTTCCTCGCCTATTGTAGGTAATTAGTGACGAATTATTTCCTCGCCACTTACAGGAATCGGCGAGGATTTATTTCCTCGCCAACTACATTTTAGGCGACGAATACATGAATTTGTGAGGAATTATTTCCTCGCCAATTACATTTTAGGCAACGAATTTTTTTGTCACTAATTGTAGTGCGCAAACAAAAAAGTGATGTTCTCTACCCAGCTTTCTTTTTTGCTTGTGCGGGAGTTCGAACTCGCAACCTCCTCTATGGCACGCCCAGCACTATCCACCTCACCAACATTGCAATTTGTTCCATTATTCGACTATTTAATATATATATATATAGTAGTTTTCATATGTTTTTCGCTGCATACATTATATTCTTAATCATTATTAATGTCTAAGCTTTTTGAGATTTTTGGCACTACAACATGTTTTTCATATTTTTTTGGGGCTAAACATGTTCGATGGCCCATGGGTTTCTGACAATAACTTTTGTTGGACTAATATATTTTTTTCTTGTTCTAGTTTTTTTCTTAGATATGAGTACGTAGTTGTTGCAGAGTGAATGATATTAATTTTTTTGCTAATATTTTGATCTATTTTCATTTGATTATTTGTATTGAAGAGAGAAATTAAAAAAAAGTGTATAAATTCTACATTGAAATTTAAAAAATTAACGTAATGCATAAATTCTGAAGTTTTTCCATTTTTAGTAATTTTCTTTTGCTTCCTTTCATAATTCCTTTTTACTTTTTAAATTCAGTTCATCAACACCACAAATTAATTAAAAAATTCCGGATCTAACAAAAAGAAAAAAGAAAAAAGAGATATAAGAGCGCTGTAAAGAGAAAGACAAAAATATTCAAGAAGTTGGGCTAAACTAGTACTAGCTTAATCATATTTATACACTATGTGTAATATGATAATAGATATAGTTGTATACTTTATTTTAAAATAACCCAATTTTAAAAAATTAAAAATTAATTAGTAGTCACAAATTTTGTTGCCAACAACTACCTTTTGGTGAGGAAATATGATTTTCCTCGCAAAAAGTTACTTTTCGCAAAAAGTTACTTTTTTGCGACGAATTTTTTTTCCCTTGCCAAATCTTACCTTTTGGCGAGGAAAATCCATTTTCCTCGCTAAAGGTTAACCATTTGGCGAGGAAATCCGATTTCCTCGCTAAAGGGTACCGATTTGGCGAGGAAACTCAAATTTTCTCACTAAATGGTACCCATTGACTACGAAATCCGATTTCCTTGCTAAAGAGTACCCATTTGGCGAGAAAATTGGATTTCCTCGCCAAAAACACCCATTTGGCGAGGAATCGAATTTCCTCGCCATAAAGACTCATTTGGCGAGGAAATTTGAGTTTCCTCACTAGATTTCGTCGCCATAGGTAGTTTTTGTTCTAGTGAATCAAGGCTACTCCCCCTCCCTCTTTGGCTGTCACGCTATTTGGTTCTTTTTACTTCTTTGCAATGGAAAATGATTGTGTGCAAGCGTGCCAGAGAGAATTTCAATCTCTTCCCTCAAATTAACTTTGGAAAAACCAAACCTAATTAGGCGATTGTGTTTTGTTGGTTCAATTACCTCAATTAAGAGGATTTTTCTTAATAAGTGAAGAAATGCAAACCAATAAACTTAGGAAATCAAAGAACAATAAAGAAACAAGATACTTCGATTGATGAATCAAAGATAAACTTACTTCGAAATTGTTTCCAACTTCAAATACAGAGTAACAGAACTTCGAACAGGTGATTGTTACAAGAACAACTGAGATAGGGGTGATTGTTACAAGAACAATCGAGATAAATCCTAATCTACTTTGAACTAAGTTCGAAATCCTAAACTACTTCGAACTGGGTTCGAAATCCTAAACTACTTTGCCAATGAACAAACCAAGCATCAGTTTTTTGATAACTGTTTGTTGAAGATTTGTCCGGGGGCTTTCACTCTTCAATTTCTTCTATTTATAGACGTTGCTTGTAATTTGAACTTCCCGCTCCATGAATTTGAATCTGGATTGCTTCGAACTCTAACTTCCACTCTGGGAGTCGGCAGTTATTCTCCCTCCACGTATGAATTTGAATTCTTTCTTCTTCCAGAAGCTTTAAATCTGCACGTTTGTTTAAACCAACTCAAATGATAACATGTTAAGGGAATAACTGCCTTCCAGAAGTATTCCACATGTTCTAACTGTCAATTGCCTTGTTTCGCAAGTTTACACGTGGAGCTTGTGTGTTCAGCATTTAATATTATGGCTTCGAAGCCAATCTATATTTTAACAATGGCTTGTAACTTCCAATAACTGTCTTTCTAAATTGAGAAGTAATACGACATTGTATTTAATTAACTTCATCTTATTAATCCAGTGTATCTTCACTGACGAGTAATTGCCAATGTTTGGCACTTTTGATTACATGTCAATTAATTATTGGACTGGTTAATTTTATATGTAAACACACGCCCTCAAGTTTAATAAATCAAAAATAAGTATTATCCACGTAGAACAAGTCAAAGTCTTACGTTTACCCTTTGAATATTCAATGTCAAAATAGATACATTCTCACCATAAATAATAATTGGGTTCTAACTAAGAGTACCCGTAACCCAAATGCATAAGTTTCAAGTGTGAAGAGTTATTACAATAACCAAATAGTCAAAAGATTAACAATTAGAAGTTACAAAACCATCTTTCAAAGATATAGAACAAAGATGGGAAAATAACTTCATGCTCGATGAACTCACATGCTATACATCCATATTTCATGCATCCATCTCATACTCCATGTCGAGTACCTAAAAATTGATAGGTTGAGCTCACTAGCCCAGTAGGAAAATTATTCTACCAACGCTAGGTGTATAAACATGATACATGCATGATGAGTGGGTATGATGGTGGACACAGCCAATGCATAAGGCTAGGATGAACAAAAAGGCTTTAACTGAACCACTAAGTACCCGAAATGTGTTCATGAGTCTAAAATGTGTCCAAGTGGAGTGGGTAAAATTTGATTACCCAACTATTAGGCATAACACGTGTCTAATAGAACCGCCACGAGAGGGCGATTAGCTCAGCACCACATAGGGAGTTCGTCAGTCCCTGTACCGAGCTGGATTGACCATGAATGGGGTCAGAAATCAAATTAAATTAAATACATCAGAATGCACTAGCTCGGCGTAAGGCATAAAGGGATGCCCCCGGTATACCGAGCTAGTGAGGCTACGAATATAGTTCGAACTGCATTCTGGAATACATAAATCAGCTCGGCGTAATGAGCTGAGTTATGTACGAGTTATTCCGAGCTATGTGGAAGCTCGGCACCGCCACGAGAAGGGCGGTGAGACATTCCAGAATATTCTACAAGCGGTTCCTTACGAGATAAGGAGCAATCCCGTCTTGTGGGGGATTAATATGAACATTCCTAATGTGGATGAGAATAAACCCATATAGGAACGAGTTCTATATGGAAAGAAACACTACTGCTAGAAGAGATCTAGCAACATATGGAAGTTGTCCCGCGATAGGAAAGTCCTATAGAGGGAAGGACTCCTAAAGAAAATAAGAAACGGTGGCACGAAATGCCCAATATGAAGGACATCTACACCTATAAATACAAGACAATAACCATGACAAAAGGTACGCTGTGAAACTTATCTTCATACGCATTGTGATTTGAGCTTTCTAGTACATGATACTAACTTAGGCATCGGAGGGCCTTTGCCAACGAGAGGCAAAGGTGCTCTAACCCTTTTTCTGTCTTGCAGATTTAGGGTTGATTCAAGGAAGCACGTGATCCAGAGTTACGCGGATTTATCCTCGTACAATTGGTGCCGTCTGTGGGAAACTCGATCCCTTTCAACAGAGATCCGTGATGCTGCATTCGGAGCCTCTTCTGTGCACTCCATGACGAAACGATGTGGAAGACGATGGTACCACACTTGTGTATACTACGAGAAAGAACACAAGAGTGGACAAAACTCCCCTGGTTCTCAGAGCACCGCTGAAAAAACCAGCAACCAAGAGATTTGACGTAGCACATATCCCAGAGATTCCAAAATTCAGGAATATGCGCTTAATACTCCGCAATTCTCCAAGGAGGAGACAGTCAAAGACGCCACCAAGAGGTAGAAAGGCTTCTGCCCGACGTGAGCAGGGAATGAGTCCTCCAAGGAGGGATGGTCACAAGCACATGAGGAATCACCAGAGGGAAGATAGCCTCGACAGAAAGGAGCAAGAGGCAGAGGAATTGGCCCGTGAGGTCACTTGATGAGAACGAGAGATTCGGGACCTAAAAAAGCAACTCCAGGAAAAAGAAAAAGACCTACGCTCTCGGACGAGATCCGTGCGTCATGAGCAAGAAAAGAAAAGTCATCATCACGACAATGCCTCCACTGACCGAGCACTTTCTCCATGAAAAAGGAGAGATAGGAGCGTTTCTGTTGAAAAAAGAGAAAGGAAGAAGCACGCTAGGGACAGATATGAAAGATCTGGTTCCAACGAGCTTATTCCTGTACAATATGAGAGAAAGAGGGACGCTGACCGAGCTGGGGGAGGTCCTAAAACTGCACGAGAGGCAGCTAAGGAAGCCCTAGGCCAGATCTCCAAATCACCTTTGGCTCACTGGATTCGAGCGGAGAAGACACCGAGCAGAATAAAACACTCAGCGTTCATCCCTTACGAAACCAGCACGGATCCTGTGGCCCACATTCAGCACTACCAGCAAGCCATGTTCATTCACGAACAAGATGACGCACTGCTGTGTAAAATGTTCCCGTCCAGCTTAGGGAAGGTAGCACTAAGTTGGTACCATAAACTCCCAGAGGGGTCGATCTTATGCTAGACCCAACTGGCTGAGGAGTTCTCCGCTCGGTTCCTAACAAGCCGAGCTGCCCCAAAAACTTTTGACGCACTGACCTCTATGAGACAGAGGGACGACGAGACTCTGCGACAGTACTCAAAACGTTATTGGGAAATTTTCAATGAGATTGAAAATTGCAGCGAAGAATATGCTTTGGCAACGTTCAAGACAAGTTTGCCTGTGCATAGTAAGCTACGAGAATCGCTTACCATGCATCCGGTAAAAACTGTAGCTAAACTAATGGAGAGGATTCAAGAACATGCACAAGTGTAGGATGACATTCTGCAAGCTGGAGGGAAGATCGTAGCTGGACAGCCTCAGCTCCCGGAGAAGAAGACGGTGGAGTCAAAGGTATACAAGAAGGACTTCACAATGGGAAGGAAGGATTACAACCAGCAAAGGAAAGATAAAGTTGAACCAGACCCCAAGTCATACTTCAGCGTCATGGAAACTTTCAACATCCCAATCTACAAGATGTTGTACAGGATCAAGAATGAGCAATGGTTTAGAAGACCCCCAAAGATGACGGGGAACCCAGAAAAAAGGAGGGCAACCAATCAGCATTGCAGCTACCATAGGGATTGGGGGCACATGACTAAGGATTGTGTGGAATACAAGAAGTTCTTGGACAAGAAAGTGGCGGAGGGCCATCTAAAGGAATTCTTGGCTGACAGCAAGAATGATGTCGAGCTAGTAGAAAAGATGGACTACGAAAAAGGGCCAAAAGGGACGATCCATATGATACATGGATTGGTTGCTCCATATACAAACAACGAAATAAGGCACGTCCAAAGGGTCAATGGGCAGGCAAAGTAAGTCATGAAGCTCGGCATGAAGAGGCCGAGGGTAGGGGAAGTCCTGGAAACCCCGATCACCTTCACTGGACGATGACCGGAGGGAGTAACGATACCCCATAATGACGCATTAGTTATCACCCTACAAATAGGGGATTACGACGTGGAGAAAATCCTAGTGGACCAGGGGCCAGCACCGAAGTCATGTACTACGACACCTTCAAGAAGATGGAACTCCCAATAAGTTCACTACAAAAGTGCCTTGTCCCCTTGGTTGGTTTCAGCGCACAGACAGTATGGCCTATGGGAAAGGTCACACTACCTGTCCGAGCAGGATCAGTAGTATTGAAGACAGATTTTCTTGTGGTGGACATCCCCTCATCCTATAACGTGATTATAGGAAGGACATGGATGCATAAAATGAGGGCGGTCTTTTCAACTTACCATCAGAAGATCAAGTACCCCGGAGCAGATGGAATAGAATGCATTAAAGGTAACCAGAAGGTAGCTGATCAATGCTTTACCATGGTCCTGAGAAAATCCCCAAAGGCCGAGCTGGTGCAGACAGTTGAAGTTCCAGACCAACCAACTTTAGAAGACGTCGGAGGCGATCCCACCAAGAAAATGGTAGAAGGACTGAAGAAAGTACAGATTCAAGAAGACGATGCAGAGAGGTATTTCCTGATTGGCGAAACCCTCTCCGAGCTAGAGGAAAGAGATCTGGTCACTTTTCTTAAGGACCATATTGATGTGTTTGCTTGGACCCCCCAGGAGATGCCCGAGATAGATCCTAAGTCATCTACCACCACTTGAACGTGGACCCTCAACACAAGCCAGTTGTGCAGAAGGCAAGAAGGTTGGCCCCACAGCACGTAGACGCTGTAATTGAGGAAGTAGAACGGCTACTAAAAGCGGATGCCATACGAGAGGTGAGCTATCCAGATTGGTTGGCTAACACGGTCGTAGTCAAAAAGAAAAATGGGAAGTGGAGAGTCTGTGTGGATTTCACCAGTCTCAACAAAGCTTGCCCGAAGGATAGCTTTCCACTCCCCAGGATCGATCAGCTAGTAGATGCCACATCAGGCTATGAAAGGATGAGTTTCCTTGATGCATACCGAGGATACCATCAAATAGCCATGCATGAGCCAGACCAGGAGAAAACATCCTTCATCTCACCAAGAGGACTCTATTGTTACAAAGTTATGCCATTTGGGCTACGGAATGCTGGAGCAACCTATCAAAGGCTAGTTACTAAGATGTTCAAGGATCAGCTCGGTAAGACTATGGAAGTCTACATCGACGACATGGTAGTCAAGAGCAAGTTGAAGCCTGATCACCTCGCTGACTTGAAAGTAACTTTCGACATTTTGAGAAAATACAAGCTAAAGTTAAACACCTCAAAATGCGCCTTTGGAGTCAGCTCGGGGAAATTTCTTGGGCACTTAGTGACTAAAAGGGGGATTGAAGCCAACCCGGATCAAATTACGGCTCTGCAAGGCCTTCAAAGCCCAAAGACCACAAAGGAGGTCCAAAGACTGACAGGAATGGCAACAGCTCTTAATCGCTTCATCAGCAAGTCCTCAGACCGCTGCAGACCTTTCTTTCAACTTTTGAAGAAGAGAGAAGGCTATGAGTGGGGAGCCGAGCAGGAACGAGCTTTCCAGGAGTTAAAAAGCTACCTATCATCACCACCATTACTCTCTACTCCAGAAGCTAGGGAGCGGTTGATACTATACTTAGCAGTATCCGACCATGCGGTCAACTCGATCCTCCTATGAATAAAGGGGACGGAACAGGCTCCAGTTTATTTCGTGAGCAAAACGTGTTTGGATGCTGAGACACGCTACCTACCACTAGAGAAGTTGGTGTACGCCTTTGTTGTCGCATCAAGAAAGTTGCCCCATTACTTCTTACAACATCCCATCACCATATTCACTAAATATCCACTAAGGGCCTTGCTTAGGAAGGCAGACTTCTCTGGAAGAATCTCCAAGTGGTCAATAGAACTGAGTCAGTTTGACCTTGACTGTCAGCCTAGGACAGCAATCAAAGGGCAAATTTTAGCAGATTTCGTGGCTGAGTTTACTCCAACAGTGGCACCACCACCACCAATTCTCCACGAGAAAGAGCAAGTTGGTAATCCCGAATAGCCAACGAGAGTGGCCGATCTGGAACCAGATGAATGGAAACTTTACGTGGATGGGTCAGCTTGTAACAAAGCATCTGGAGCAGGTGTTGTGCTTTTCTCTCCAGAAGGATTGGTCCTGGAGCAGGCACTACGGCTAGGGTTTAGTGCTACCAACAATATGGCTGAATACGAAGCCCTGATAGCTGGATTAAAGAGTGCCCTAGAACTCAAGGTATACAAATTAAGAATATTTTGTGACTCACAGTTAGTTGTTAACCAGCTTTCAGGGGAATATGCCACGAAGAGCGAGAGGATGGCCGCATATTAAGAGGTAGCCAAAGATTTGCTTGACAAATTTGACCTGGTCCACATCCAGCAGATTAGCTCGGGTCAAAACGCACACGTAGACTCATTGGCTTGCCTGGGATCAGCAGTCAAAATAGAGTATCGCCGCATGGTGACAGTGGATTATCTGAGCGAACCAAGCATTGGCCGAGCGGTGGAAGTCGTGATGGAAACAGAGCTTGGGCCAAGCTGGATGGACCCGGTAGTGGCATACCTACGAGATGGGACCTTGCCAGAGGATAAGAGGGAGGCACACAAAATCAAGACCAAATCAGTATGCTTTTGGCTCTCTCCAGAAGGTAAGCTTTATAGAAAGTCTTTCCTTGGTCCATACCTACTATGTGTACACCCAGCTCTGGTCCAGAAATTCCTTCATGAAATCCATGCTGGAACGTGTGGAGGGCACACTGGTGGGAGGTCCATAGCCCACCGAGCATTATCCCAGGGGTATTGGTGGCCATACATGCAGGAGGATGCGAAGGCCTTCATCAAAACTTGTGAAAAGTGTCAGAAGTTTTCCCCTCTGATCCGAGCACCAGCTGAGGATTTGCTACCTTTGACCAGTCCATGGCCATTTGCCCAGTGGGGATTGGACATCGTGGGTCCTCTCCCTATGGCAACGGGGAAATGAAAATTCCTACTTATTGGCACTGATTACTTCACAAAATGGATAGAGGGGGAAGCTCTTGCCAAAATCACAGAGGCAATGGTGGAAAGATTTGTGTGGAACAAGATAATCACGAGGTTTGGAGTACCCTACTCCATTATCTCGGATAACGGGTCCCAGATCGGCAAGAAATTTAAGGCCTTCTGTGCCCAGTATGGCAGGAATTACTATTCAACTTCTGCGTACCCGCAGAGCAACGGACAAGCAGAGGCCTCAAATAAGACGATCTTGAAGAGTCTCAAGAAAAGATTGGAGAAGAAGAAAGGAAGGTGGCCTGACGAGCTCCCAGTCATACTTTGGGCATACAGGACTACCCCACGGCGATCTACGGGAGAGACGCCGTACTCCCTTGCTTATGGGACAGAAGCAGTAATTCCTTTGGAAGTTGGCTTGCCAACCATTCGCACTACCCTCGTGGAATCAGGAGGCAACGATGAAGCCCTCGCCAAGCAGCTCGATCTTGCTGAGGAAAGGAGGGAGCGTGCACTCATCACCTTAGCAGCTTATCAAGAATAGCTACGAAGGAGCTACAACAAGAAGGTGCAGCCAAGGGAATTCAAAGTGGGGGATCTAGTCCTGAGGAAAGTCTTGGCCAACACCAAGATAGCCACTGATGGGAAGCTTGGACCAAACTGGGAAGGACCATACAAGATCGTGGGAATTGCTGGTATTGGGGCATACCATTTGGCCGACCTGGATGGAAACCTAGTTCCACGGCCATGGAGCGTCCAGAACCTTAGGAAATTCTTCCAGTGAATTGTTTATGTGATTATGAGTATAGTCACATTTTTTCATTTGTTTCTTCTGATTTTTAGCTCATGCTTGGGATTACGAATACAATCACCATCATAAAATCAGTTAGATCGATTATTAATAAAATGAATAAAGTTATGCTTTCTTATTGCAATGCTGTTTAAATATGAGCCCAAATAACCTCCAATCTGGATTCCTATTGGGGAGCAGAGGGTGCAACGAATATTGCAGAAAAAAATAACTTAGTACGAATACACTTAGGTTTTGTTCTAAGTACGAATACACTTAGGTTGTGCAATGAATATTGCAGCAAGAAATTCCTAAGTATGAAGAAACTTAGATGTGCAACAAACATTGCAAGAAATTCCTAAGTATGAGGAAACTTAGATGCGCAACGAACATTGCAAGAAATTCCTAAGTATGAAGAAACTTAGACGTGCAACGAACATTGCAAGAAACTTAGACGTGTAGCATTAAAAAAACTAAGATGTGCAACAAAACCCATACACTTAGCTATGTAACGAATATTGCAAGTAATCTCAACATGAAACTTAGAAGCCAAAGTGCAACAGAAAAACAAAGTATTCAGAAGGCCACATCTGGCCGAGTCAAGACCACGCAGGGTCAGAAGAAAGAATTACAGAAACCAGGCATCAAGCCTCTTCACCGAGTTGATCAGCATCAGTGGCAATATTGGGGTTAGAACCACTTCCTCCAGCGGAGCACTCAATATTTTCTCCTTCTGCAGCAGTGAGGTCAGAAAGGGGATCTTCGGGCGGGGGTCGCCGAGAGGGAGAACGGTTCGATCATTTTGGGCTTGAGTATCGAGGCCAAGTCGGCATTACCCATCTCCACCGGCACTCCATGTTTATCCAGTGTGGAGAAGACTCATCCACATCGAGCTTCTCAAAGGCAAAAGCGCCGTAAGCCGCTTACCAGAACATAAAGCATCCTGCCGCACGGCCGGCATTTGGCTGCTTGTAGTTTTGTGACCTACAGGGCGGCTCGGTGCGTACTCGCATTCTGCCACTGGCCTCTGCGATGGTGTTGATTTCTCGTGCCGAGCTCGGCCTCGCCGATCTCTTTTGCAGGTCAGCGTTCGCCCCGCTGAGCCTACTGCCAGCTCGAGCTTCAGGGGAATCGGGAGTAATCGGGCATTCTCCTTCTCGACCACTTTCTACCCTTTTCCATTCCTTAACCCCTTCTTAGAGTCTCTTTTGCCCTCTCAAAGCCTACAGAGGCCTTCTGCATGATCTGAAGGTGAAAAACAAAGCAAGGCTTAGGTTCGAAGGGAAATTCAGGGTACAATAGAAGGAAGCAGGAAAGATTAACTTACCTTGGTGCTGGACTGGAAAATAGACTTCATCAGCACTTCATAAGAGTTGCTCTTCTCCCTCTCCATGTCGTTGGGAAGGAGGGCAGCTCTCGAGATGCCATAGGCCACGTCGGTAGATGAGATCTTGTCAACTGCATTGACAAGAGTACCATCAGGGCGAGCAAGTGCTGGGGCCCAAGGTTGAACCAGCGGTGGAGAATCAGTCACTGGAAGACTAATGTCTCCGGTCCTTCTCCTCTGAAGAGGGGGTTGGATCTGCTGGGGGCTCCCCGCTGGCCTCTTCTCCCTTTGACGATCAGTAAGGGAGGGGGATGTTGGTTGGGGAGGTTGGATCATTGGGACAGCAGGGGGAGCACGAGAAGCTCCACCAAGATTCAATTGGTCCAGGAGGTTGATTGGTTGAAGAGGCATCTCTGGATGGTCTGGGAGGGGGAGTAACCCGGTGAGTCGTCGGAATCTGATAGTTGGGCAGATTGCTCGGTAATCCCACGGGTAAGGGCACGATAGTCAAATGCCCCTGATTGTTCTCCTTCTTCCTTTTCCTCTGCTTCTTCCTCGATTACTCTGACGGATGTGCTCGGCTCTGCGTCAGTACGAATGAGGATTGGGATGGCAGTAGTGATCTCTGGGATATGGGCAAAAGTGACTTGTTGCCTTAAATCTGGTGAAGCTCGGTGACGTCTAGCACCTCCCCTAGCTCGGCTTCTTCTGGCTCGGCTGGTCCTTGGTTCTCCAGGAGGGCAAGTAGTGATCAGGGATGCATGGGGCGGCCAGGTATGTCTGGATCTGGGTTCGCCTATTTTCCTGATGTTGCCCCAGTACGATGGGGTGTATCTCAGGAGTATGTGAGCAACACGGCCAAGTCCTACTGGAGTGGGCGCAAAGCCGTCGAAGTACAACGCCTGAGCTATTTCCTCACGGTGGAGGTTCCCGTGAATCAAACGACCGTCGTGGTTGAGGTTACCCGCTGCAAAAACAACAATGGAGGAGCAATAGTTAGTAATAATTCTTTTAAAAGAAACTAAGGGGAAAAGGAACAAAGGGGAAAATTGAAATATACTAACGTAATTTGCCAGGTCTGGTGGGGCAAGCAAACCCGATGGTCATCCCCTCGGCATCTCTGGGCTCCCAATTGCCAGTGACCACGAGGAAGTCATCTGCCTCTCCCCTGGAGGAGTTGGGCAGGTCGGTGACGAGCTTTTGATTGGGATCCCTGGCTTTGAAGTAGAAGTTGTTGTCGACCGTGGGGACTACGCTATATAGGTAGTACAAGTCCCACCAATCAAGATGGAAGCCGAGCAGCCCATTGAGGGCTATTGTGCCCATGACAACCCTAACGAAATTAAGGCAAAGTTGCATTGGGTTTAGGTTGCATCTGAAGCAAACCTCACGAAAAAAAGGGGTGTAGAGGGAACCTAAGGCCGCCCTCAACGATAAAGATCAGGGGAATGTGAATGGTGTTTTCGTCTTGACCCTCTTCTTCTAGGTCCCTAGGTCGGTTTAGCCGGAATTAAACGTCAGCGGGAATCTCGTACTTCCTACGAAATGCTATCATTTTGTCTGGGGAATCAAGAAGAGCCTTATGTTTACCCATTTCTTCACTAAGAGAATTAGGGCTTCACAAGTTGAAACCCAGAGAACAGAAAGATGAACAGACACAGAAGAAACACCAGAGAAGATGAAATACGAAGAACGGGAATGGAAATCCAGAGGGGGCTACTTACGTGAGAAGATGGACCTAAGGATGACTCGCACCGACGGTGATGACAGACGGTCTCCGACGAATGCTGGAGGCAAAGGGGCTTCTGTTGCAGAAAGCTTGAATATCGCCGATGGTGAACGAAGTTCTCTTTCTCTCTCTTGCTCTTTCTTTCTTCTGAAAAAGTGAGGAATAGGAGAAGGGGAGGGGATTTAGGAGAATAATCATTACCCCACCCAAAACCCCATAAAGTAGGGTGTGACGTACGAGAAACGTCACCCCAAATCGTCCTTTGGGCTTATTCGAGCCACCAACGGGTCATTTCGCATTGAATGCAATAACGACGTTGCCACCCACGTGGAGGGGAGGCGTGCGAGAGATGTATCTGGAACCATGGAAGCTCTGCGCACTGCTGATAAGTGATAGCAATAGCAGAGCTGGGGAGCAATTGGAGTGGGTAAAATCTGATTACCCAACTATTAGGCATAACACGTGTCTAATAGAACCGCCACGAGAGGGCGATTAGCTCGGCACCACATAGGGAGTTCGCCAGTCCCTATACCGAGCTGGATTGACCATGAATGGGGTCAGAAATCAAATTAAATTAAATACATCAGAATGCACTAGCTCGGCGTAAGGCATAAAGGGATGCCCCCGGTATACCGAGCTAGTGAGGCTACGAATATAGTTCGAACTGCATTCTGGAATACATAAATCAGCTCGGCGTAATGAGCTGAGTTATGTACGAGTTATTCCGAGCTATGTGGAAGCTCGGCACCGCCACGAGAAGAGCGGTGAGACATTCCAGAATATTCTACAAGCGGTTCCTTACGAGATAAGGAGCAATCCCGTCTTGTGGGGGATTAATATGAACATTCCTAATGTGGATGAGAATAAACCCATATAGGAACGAGTTCTATATGGAAATAAACACTACTGCTAGAAGAGATCTAGCAACATATGGAAGTTGTCCCGCGATAGGAAAGTCCTATAGAGGGAAGGA